>CM074184.1:6250000-7500000 GCA_037179385.1 Holothuria scabra
TTTAGTTGTCGTGAAACTGCAATTATAGGAGATCCTGGCCCATCTGATTACACTATTTAGAACTGCTTACAGCATGTTTAGATAATATGAAATTTCACTTTCAACTTAAACACAGTTCTATATAGTTTATGTATGGGAATTATCATCGTTGTTTGGACTTAGCAGAATTTTACCCCGCTTTAGTTGTTGTCAAATTGAAATGTAAAACCCTTACTGGAGGGTCTGGCCCATCTAATAACACTGTTTAGAACTATTTACAGCATGTTTTGATGACATGATATTTCACTTTGTAATTGGACACAGTTCTATATGGTTTATGAATCGAAATTATCATCATTGTTTGGACTTAGCAGGAATTTACTTCGCTTTAGTTGTCATCAAATTGAAATGTAAAACCCTAACCGGAGGGTCTGGCCCATCTAATAACACTGTTTAGAACTGTTTACAGCATGTTTAGATAACATGAAATTTCACTTTGTAATTGGACACAGTTCTATATGGTTTATGAATCGAAATTATCATCATTGTTTGGACTTAGCAGGAATTTACTTCGCTTTAGTTGTCATCAAATTGAAATGTAAAACCCTAACCGGAGGGTCTGGCCCATCTAATAACACTGTTTAGAACTGTTTACAGCATGTTTAGATAACATGAAATTTCACTTTGTAATTGGACACAGTTCTATATGGTTTATGTATGGGAATAATTAAGATTGTTTTGGACTAAGCAGAATTTTACACCGCTTTAGTTGTCGTCAAATTGAAATGTAACACCCTTACTGGAGGGTCCTGCCCATCCAACTATTCTGTTTAAGACTGTTTACAGCATGTTTAGATGACATGAAATTTCACTTTTTAATTGCACACAGTTCTATATGGTTTATGTAAGGAAATTATAATCACTGTTTGGACTTAGCAGAATTTTACGCCGCTTTAGTTGTCATCAAATTAAAATCTGAAACACTTACTGGAGGGTCCTGCCCATCTAATTATTCTGTTTGAGACTGTTTACAGCATGTTTAGATTACATGAAATTTCACTTTTTAATTGCACACAGTTCTATAAGGTTTATGTATGGGAATAATTAAGATTGTTTTGGACTAACAGAATTTTACGGCGCTTTAGTTGTCGTCAAATTGAAATGTAAAACCTGATAGGAGATCCTGGCCCATCTGATTACACTATTTAGAACTGCTTACAGCATGTTTAGATAATATGAAATTTCACTTTCAACTTAAACACAGTTCTATATAGTTTATGTATGGGAATTATCATCGTTGTTTGGACTGAGCAGAATTTTACCCCGCTTTAGTTGTTGTCAAATTGAAATGTAAAACCCTTACTGGAGGGTCTGGCCCATCTAATAACACTGTTTAGAACTATTTACAGCATGTTTTGATGACATGATATTTCACTTTTAAATTGAACACAGTTCTATATGGTTTATGTAACGGAATTATTACCAGGTTTTGCACTGAGCATCATTTTTCACCGCTTTTATTGTCGTCAAACCTCAATGCAAAACCCTGACAGGAGGGTCTGCCCCATCTAATAACACTGATTAGAACTGCTCACAACATCTTTAGTTGACATGCATTTTACATTTTAAATTACACACAGTTATGTACGGCTAATGTAGGGGAATTATTGCAAGTGTTTGGACTTAACAGAAATTTTGTCGCTTTTATTGTCGTCAAACCTCAATGTAAAACCCTGATAGTAGGGTCTGCTCCATCTAATTACACTGTTTAGAACTGCTCACAACATCTTTAGTTGACATGTATTTTACTTTTTAAATAACCCACACTTCTATATGGTTTATGTAACGGAATTATTACCATTTTTTGGACTGAGCATCATTTTTCACCGCTTTTATTGTCGTCAAACCTCAATGCAAAACCCTGACAGGAGGGTCTGCCCCATCTAATAACACTGATTGGAACTGCTCACAACATCTTTAGTTGACATGTATTTTACTTTTTAAATAACCCACACTTCTATATGGTTTATGTAACGGAATTATTACCAGGTTTTGGACTGAGCATCATTTTTCACCGCTTTTATTGTCGTCAAACCTCAATGCAAAACCCTGACAGGAGGGTCTGCCCCATCTAATAACACTGATTGGAACTGCTCACAACATCTTTAGTTGACATGTATTTTACTTTTTAAATAACCCACACTTCTATATGGTTTATGTAACGGAATTATTACCAGGTTTTGGACTGAGCATCATTTTTCACCGCTTTTATTGTCGTCAAACCTCAATGCAAAACCCTGACAGGAGGGTCTGCCCCATCTTATAACACTGATTAGAACTGCTCACAACATCTTTAGTTGACATGCATTTAACATTTTAAATTACACACAGTTATTTACGGCTAATGTAGGGGAATTATTACAAGTGTTTGGACTTAGCAGAAATTTTGTCGCTTTTATTGTCGTCAAACCTCAATGTAAAAGCCTGATAGGAGGGTCTGCCCCCTCTAATTACACTGCTAAGAACTGCTTACGGCATGTTTAGGTGACATCATTTTTCGATTTTAAATTGCAGACTGTTCTATATGATTTATGTGTAGGAACAATTTCCATTGTTTGGACTTAGCAGAATTTTACGCCCCTTTAGTTGTCGTCAAACTGCAATGTAAAACCCTTATAGGAGAGTCTGGCCCATCTAATTACACTGTTAAGAACTGCTTACAGCATGTTTAGGGGACATCAATTTTCCATTTCTAATTGCACACGGTTCTATATGGGTTATGTATGTGAATGATTACCATTGTTTCGACTTGGCAGCATTTTAAGCCCCTTTAGTTGTCGTCAAACTGTAATTTAAAACCCTTATAGGAGAGTCTGGCCCGTCTTATTGCACTGATTTCAACTGCTTACAGCATATTTAGGGGACATCAATTTTCCATTTCAAATTGCACACAATTCTTTATGGTTTACGTATGGGAATAATTACCATTGTTTTGACTTTGCAAAATTTTACGCCGCTTTTGGTGTCGTCAAACTGCAATGTAAAACCCTTATAGGAGAGTCTGGCCCATCTAATTACACTGTTTAGAACTGCTTACAGCATGTTCAGGGGACATCAATTTTCCATTTTAAATTGCACACAATTCTTTATGGTTTATGTATGGGAATAATTACCATTGTTTTGACTTTGCAGAATTTTACGCCGCTTTTCCTGTCGTCAACCTGCAATGTAAAACCCTTATAGGAGAGTCTGGCCCATCTAATTACACTGTTTAGAACTGCTTACAGCATGTTCAGGAGACATCAATTTTCCATTTTAAATTGCACACAGTTCTATATGGTTTATATATGGGAATTGTTACCAGTGTTTGGACTTAGCACAATCTTACGCAGCTTTTATAATTGTCAATTCGTAATGTAAAACCCTGATATAAGGGTCTGCCCCATCAAATAACACTGTTCAGAACTGCTTACAACAAGTTAAGATGATATGAAATTTCCATTTTAAATTGCACACAGTTCTATATGGTTTATGTAACGGAATTATTACCAGTTTTTGGACTGAGGATCATTTTTCACCGTTTTTATTGTCGTCAAACCTCAATGTAAAACCCTGGTAGGAGGGTCTGCCCCATCTAATGACACTGTTTAGAACTGCTTACAACATCTTTAGTTGACATGCATTTTACATTTTAAATTACACACAGTTATGTACGGCTAATGTAGGGGAATTATTGCAAGTGTTTGGACTTAACAGAAATTTTGTCGCTTTTATTGTCGTCAAACCTCAATGTAAAACCCTGATAGTAGGGTCTGCTCCATCTAATTACACTGTTTAGAACTGCTCACAACATCTTTAGTTGACATGTATTTTACTTTTTAAATAACCCACACTTCTATATGGTTTATGTAACGGAATTATTACCATTTTTTGGACTGAGCATCATTTTTCACCGCTTTTATTGTCGTCAAACCTCAATGCAAAACCCTGACAGGAGGGTCTGCCCCATCTAATAACACTGATTGGAACTGCTCACAACATCTTTAGTTGACATGTATTTTACTTTTTAAATAACCCACACTTCTATATGGTTTATGTAACGGAATTATTACCATTTTTTGGACTGAGCATCATTTTTCACCGCTTTTATTGTCGTCAAACCTCAATGTAAAACCCTGATAGTAGGGTCTGCTCCATCTAATTACACTGTTTAGAACTGCTCACAACATCTTTAGTTGACATGTATTTTACTTTTTAAATAACCCACACTTCTATATGGATTATGTAACAGAATTATTACCAGGTTTTGGACTGAGCATCATTTTTCACCGCTTTTATTGTCGTCAAACCTCAATGCAAAACCCTGATAGGAGGGTCTGCCCCATCTAATAACACTGATTAGAACTGCTCACAACATCTTTAGTTGACATGCATTTTACATTTTAAATTACACACAGTTATGTACGGCTAATGTAGGGGAATTATTACAAGTGTTTGGACTTAGCAGAAATTTTGTCGCTTTTATTGTCGTCAAACCTCAATGTAAAACCGTGATAGGAGGGTCTGCCCCATCTAATTACACTGTTAAGAACTGCTTACGGCATGTTTAGGTGACATCATTTTTCGATTTTAAATTGCACACTGTTCTATATGATTTATGTGTAGGAACAATTTCCATTGTTTGGACTTAGCAGAATTTTACGCCCCTTTAGTTGTCGTCAAACTGCAATGTAAAAATTTATAGGAGAGTCTGGCCCATATAATTACACTCCTTAGAACTGCTTGCAGTATATTTAGGTGACATCAATTTTCGATTCTAAATTGCCCTCAGTTCTATATGGTTTATGTATGTGAATGATTACCATTCTTTGGACTTGGCAGAATTTTACGCCGCTTTAGTTGTCGTCAAACTGTAATGTAAAACCCTTATAGGAGAGTCTGGCCCATCTTATTACACTGATTTCAAATGCTTACAGCATATTTAGGGGACATCAATTTTCCATTTTGAATTGCACACGATGCTATATGGTTTATGTAGGGGAATAATTACCATTGTTTCGACTTGGCAGAATTTTAAGCCGCTTTTTTTGTCGTCAAAATGCAATGTAAAACCCTTATAGGAGAGTCTGGCCCATCTTATTACACTGCTAAGAACTTCTAACAACAAGTTTAGGTGACATGAATTTTCCATTTTAATTGCACACATTTTCATATTGTTTATGTATGGGAATTGTTACCAGTTTTTGGACTTGGCAGAATTTTACGCCGCTTTTATTGTTGTCAAACTGCAATGTAAAACCCTTATAGGAGAGTCTGGCCCATCTAATTACACTGTTTAGAACTGCTTACAGTATGTTAAGGTGACATCAATTTTCGATTTTAAATTGCACACAGTTCTATATGGTTTATGTATGGGAATTGTAACCAGTGTTTGGACTTAGCACAATTTTACGCAGCTTTTATTGTCTTGAAACTGCAATGTAAAAGCCTGATAGGAGGGTCTGCTCCATCTAATTACACTGTTTAGAACTGCTCACAACATCTTAAGTTGCCATGTATTTTACTTTTTAAATAACCCATACTTCTATATGGTTTATGTAACGGAATTATTACCAGTTTTTGGACTGAGCATCATTTTTCACCGCTTTTATTGTCGTCAAACCTCAATGTAAAACCCTGATAGGAGGGTCTACCCCATCTAATAACACTGTTTAGAACTGCTCACAACATCTTTAGTTGACATGCATTTTACATTTTAAATTACACACAGTTATGTACGGCTAATGTAGGGGAATTATTACAAGTGTTTGGACTTAGCAGAAATTTTGTCGCTTTTTTTGTCGTCAAACCTCAATGTAAAACCCTGATAGGAGGGTCTGCCCCATCTTATTACACTGTTTAGAACTGCTCACAACATCTTTAGTTGACATGCATTTTACATTTTAAATTACACACAGTTATGTACGGTTAATGTAGGGGAATTATTACAAGTGTTTGGACTTAGCAGAAACTTTGTCGCTTTTATTGTCGTCAAACCTCAATGTAAAACCCTTATAGGAGAGTCTGCCCCATCTAATTACACTGTTTAGAACTGCTTACAGCATGTTTAGGCAACATCAATTTTCCATTTTAAATTGCACACAGTTCTATATGGTTTATGTTTGGGAATAATTACCCTTGTTTGGACTTGGCAGAATTTTTACGCCGCTTTAGTTGTCGTCAAACTGCAATGTAAAACCCTTATAGGAGAGTCTGGCCCATCTAATTACACTGTTTAGAACTGCTTACAGCATGTTCAGGAGGCATCAATTTTCCATTTTAAATTGCACACAGTTCTATATGGTTTATGTATGGGAATTGTTACCAGTGTTTGGACTTAGCACAATTTTACGCAGCTTTTATTGTCTTGAAACTGCAATGTAAAAGCCTGATAGGAGGGTCTGCCCCCCTCTTATTACACTGCTAAGAACCTCTAACAACAAGTTTAGGTGATATGAAATTTGCATTTTAATTGCACACGTTTTCATATTGTTTATGTATGGGAATTGTTACCAGTTTTTGGACTTGGCAGAATTTTACGCCGCTTTTATTGTTGTCAAACTGCAATGTAAAACCCTTATAGGAGAGTCTGGCCCATCTAATTACACTGTTTAGAACTGCTTACAGCATGTTCAGGAGACATCAATTTTCCATTTTAAATTGCACACAGTTCTATATGGTTTATGTATGGGAATTATCACCAGTGTTTGGACTTAGCAGAAATTTTGTCGCTTTTATTGTCGTCAAACCTCAATGTAAAACCCTGATAGTAGGGTCTGCTCCATCTAATTACACTGTTTAGAACTGCTCACAACATCTTAAGTTGCCATGTATTTTACTTTTTAAATAACCCACATTTCTATATGGTTTATGTAACGGAATTATTACAAGGTTTGGGACTGAGCATCATTTTTCACCGCTTTTATTGTCGTCAAACCTCAATGCAAAACCCTGATAGGAGGGTCTGCCCCATCTAATTACACTGTTAAGAACTGCTTACAGCATGTTTAGGTGACATCATTTTTCGATTTTAAATTGCACACAGTGTTATATGATTTATGTGTGGGAACAATTTCCATTGTTTGGACTTAGCAGAATTTTACGCCCCTTTAGTTGTCGTCAAACTGCATTGTAAAACCCTCATAGGAGAGTCTGGTCCATATAATTACACTCCTTAGAACTGCTTGCAGTATATTTAGGTGACATCAATTTTCGATTTTAAATTGCCCACAGTTCTATATGGTTTATGTATGTGAATGATTACCATTCTTTGGACTTGGGAGAATTTTACGCCGCTTTAGTTGTCGTCAAACTGTAATGTAAAACCCTTATAGGAGCGTCTGGCCCATCTTATAACACTGATTTCAAATGCTTACAGCGTATTTAGGGGACATCAATTTTCCATTTTAAATTGCACACAATGCTATATGGTTTATGTAGGGGAATAATTACCATTGTTTCGACTTGGCAGAATTTTAAGCCGCTTTTGTTGTCGTCAAACTGCAATGTAAAACCCTGATAGGAGAGTCTGGCCCATCTTATTACACTGTTTAGAACTGCTAACAGCATGTTTAGGTGACATGAATTTTCCATTTTAATTGCACATATTTTCATATTGTTTATGTATGGGAATTGTTACCAGTTTTTGGACTTGGCAGAATTTTACGCCGCTTTTATTGTTGTCAAACTGCAATGTAAAACCCTTATAGGAGAGTCTGGCCCATCTAATTACACTGTTTAGAACTGCCTACAGTATGTTAAGGTGACATCAATTTTCGATTTTAAATTTCACACAGTTCTATATGGTTCATGTATGGGAATTATCTCCAGTGTTTGGACATAGCAGAAATTTACGCCGCTTTTATAATTGTCAATTTGCAATGTAAAACCCTGATAGGAGGGTCTGCCCCACCTAATAACACTGTTTAGAACTGCTCACAACATTTTAAGTTGACATGTATTTTACTTTTTAAATTACCCACACTTCTATATGGTTTATGTAACGGAATTATTACCAGTTTTAGGACTGAGCATCATTTTTCACCGCTTTTATTGTCGTCAAACCTCAATGTAAAACCCTGATAGGAGGGTCTGCCCCATCTAATTACACTGTTTAGAACTGCTCACAACATCTTTAGTTGACATGCATTTTACATTTTAAATTACACACAGTTATTTACGGCTAATGTAGGGGAATTATTACAAGTGTTTGGACTTAGCAGAAATTTTGTCGCTTTTATTGTCGTCAAACCTCAATGTAAAAGCCTGATAGGAGGGTCTGCCCCCTCTAATTACACTGTTTAGAACTGCTCACAACATTTTTAGTTGACATGCATTTACATTTTAAATTACACACAGTTATGTACGGCTAATGTAGGGGACTTATTACAAGTGTTTGGACTTAGCTGCAATTATGTCGCTTTTATTGTCGTCAAACCTCAATGTAAAACCCTGATAGTAGGGTCTGCCCCATCTACTTACACTGTTAAGAACTGCTTACAGCATGTTTAGGTGACATCATTTTTCGATTTTAAATTGCACACAATGCTATATGGTTTATGAATGGGAATAATTACCAGTTTTTGGACTTGGCAGAATTTTACGCCGCTTTTATTGTTGTCAAACTGCAATGTAAAACCCTTATAGGAGAGTCTGGCCCATCTAATTACACTGTTTAGAACTGCTTACAGTATGTTAAGGTGACATCAATTTTCGATTTTAAATTGCACACAGTTCTATATGGTTTATGTATGGGAATTATCACCAGTGTTTGGACTTAGCACAATTTTACGCAGCTTTTATTGTCGTCAAACCTCAATGTAAAAGCCTGATAGGAGGGTCTGCCCCCTCTAATTACACTGCTAAGAACTTCTAACAACAAGTTTAGGTGACATGAATTTTCCATTTTAATTGCACACATTTTCATATTGTTTATGTATGGGAATTGTTACCAGTTTTTGGACTTGGCAGAATTTTACGCCGCTTTTATTGTTGTCAAACTGCAATGTAAAACCCTTATAGGAGAGTCTGGCCCATCTAATTACACTGTTTAGAACTGCTTACAGTATGTTAAGGTGACATCAATTTTCGATTTTAAATTGCACACAGTTCTATATGGTTTATGTATGGGAATTATCACCAGTGTTTGGACTTGGCAGAAATTTTACGCCGCTTTTATTGTTGTCAAACTGCAATGTAAAACCCTGATAGTAGGGTCTGCTCCATCTAATTACACTGTTTAGAACTGCTCACAACATCTTAAGTTGCCATGTATTTTACTTTTTAAATAACCCACATTTCTATATGGTTTATGTAACGGAATTATTACAAGGTTTGGGACTGAGCATCATTTTTCACCGCTTTTATTGTCGTCAAACCTCAATGCAAAACCCTGATAGGAGGGTCTGCCCCATCTAATTACACTGTTTAGAACTGCTTACAGTATGTTTAGGTGACATCAATTTTCCATTTTAAATTGCACACAATTCTATATGGTTTATGTATGGGAATAATTACCATTGTTTGGACTTGGCAGAATTTTAAGCCGCCTCTGTTGTCGTCAAACTGCAATGTAAAACCCTGATAGGAGAGTCTGGCCCATCTTATTACACTGTTCAGAACTGCTTACAGCATGTTTAGGGGACATCAATTTTCCATTTTAAATTGCACACAATTCTTTATGGTTTATGCATGGGAATAATTACCATTGTTTGGACTTGGCAGAATTTTAAGCCGCTTTTGTTGTCGTCAAACTGCAATGTAAAACCCTTATAGGAGAGTCTGGCCCATCTTATTACACTGTTTAGAATTGCTTACAGCATATTTAGGGGACATCAATTTTCCATTTTAAATTGCACACAGTTCTATATGGTTTATGTATGGGAATTGTTACCAGTGTTTGGACTTAGCACAATCTTACGCATTTTTTATTGTCTTGAAACTGCAATGGAAAAGCCTGATAGGAGGGTCTGCCCCCTCTAATTACACTGCCTAGAACTTCTAACAACAAGTTTAGGTGATATGAAATTTCCATTTTATATTGCACACAGTTCCACATGGTTATGCATGGGAATTATCACTAGTGTTTGGACTTTGCAAAATTTTACGCAGCTTTTATTGTTTTCAAACTGCAATGTGAAACTCTTATAGGAGGCTCTGCTCCATGTAATTATACTGTTTAGAACTGCTTACAACATGTTTAGGTGACATGAATTTTGCATTTTAATTGCACACATTTCTGTATTGTTTATGAATGGGAATTGTTACCAGTTTTTGGACTTGGCAGAATTTTACGCCGCTTTTATTGTTGTCAAACTGCAATGTAAAACCCTTATAGGAGAGTCTGGCCCATCTAATTACACTGTTTAGAACTGCTCACAACATTTTAAGTTGACATGTATTTTACTTTTTAAATTACCCACACTTCTATATGGTTTATGTAACGGAATTATTACCAGGTTTTGAACTGAGTATCATTTTTCACCGCTTTTATTCTCGTCAAACCTCAATGTAAAACCCTGATAGGAGGGTCTGCCCCATCTAACAACACTGTTTAGAACTGCTCACAACATCTTTAGTTGACATGCATTTTACATTTTAAATTACACACAGTTATGTACGGCTACTGTAGGGGAATGATTACCATTGTTTGGACTTAGCAGAATTTTACGCCGCTTTAGTTGTCGTCAAACTGCAATGTAAAACCCTTATAGGAGAGTCTGGCCCATCTTATTACACTGTTCAGAACTGCTCATAACATCTTAAGTTGACATGTATTTTACTTTTTAAATTACCCACACTTCCATATGGTTTATGTAACGGAATTATTACCAGGTTTTGAACTGAGCATCATTTTTCACCGCTTTTATTCTCGTCAAACCTCAATGTAAAACCCTGTATGGAGGGTGTGGCCCATCTAATTACGCTAATTACACTGTTTAGAACTGCTTACAGTATGTTTAGGTGACATCAATTTTCCATTTTAAATTGCACACAATTCTATATGGTTTATGTATGGGAATAATTACCATTGTTTGGACTTGGCAGAATTTTAAGCCGCCTCTGTTGTCGTCAAACTGCAATGTAAAACCCTGATAGGAGAGTCTGGCCCATCTTATTACACTGTTTAGAACTGCTTACAGCATGTTTAGGGGGCATCAATTTTCCATTTTAAATTGCACACAATTCTTTATGGTTTATGCATGGGAATAATTACCATTGTTTGGACTTGGCAGAATTTTACGCCTCTTTAGTTGTCGTCAAACTGCAATGTAAAACCCTTATAGGAGAGTCTGGCCCATCTAATTACACTGCTTAGAACTGCTTGCAGTATGTTTAGGTGACATCAATTTTCGATTTTAAATTGCACACCGTGTTATATGATTTATGTGTGGGAATTGTTAGCAGTGTTTGGACTTAGCAGAATTTTACGCCCCTTTAGTTGTCGTCAAACTGCAATGTAACACTCTTATAGGGGAGTCTGGCCCATCTTATTACACTGATTTCAACTGCTTCCAGAATATTTAGGGGACATCAATTTTCCATTTTAAATTGCACACAATGTTATATGGTTTATGTATGGGAATAATTACCATTGTTTGGACTTGGCAGAATTTTACGCCGCTTTTGTTGTCGTCAAACTGCAATGTAAAACCCTTATAGGAGAGTCTGGCCCATCTAATTACACTGTTTAGAACTGCTTACAGCATGTTCAGGGGACATCAATTTTCCATTTTAAGTTGCACACAATGCTATATGCTTTATGTATGGGAATAATTACCAGTGTTTGGACTTGGCAGAAATTTTGTCGCTTTTATTGTCGTCAAACCTCAATGTAAAACCCTGATAGGAGGGTCTGCCCCATCTAATTACACTGTTTAGAACTGCTCACAACATCTTTAGTTGACATGCATTTTGCATTTTAAATTACACACAGTTATGTACGGTTAATGTAGGGGAATTATTACCAGTGTTTGGACTTAGCAGAAATTTTGTCGCTTTTATTGTCGTCAAACCTCAATGTAAAACCCTGATAGTAGGGTCTGCCCCATCTAATTACACTGTTAAGAACTGCTTACAGCATGTTTAGGTGACATCAATTTTCCATTTTAAATTGCACACAATGCTATATGGTTTATGAATGGGAATAATTACCATTGATTGGACTTGGCAGAATTTTACGCCCCTTTAGCTGTCGTCAAACTGCATTGTAAAACCCTCATAGGAGAGTCTGGCCCATCTAATTACACTCCTTAGAACTGCTTGTAGTATGTTTAGGTGACATAAATTTTCGATTTTAATTTGCACACAGTTCTATATCGTTTATGTATGTGAATGATTACCATTCTTTGGACTTGGCAGAATTTTACGCCGCTTTAGTTGTCGTCAAACTGCAATGTAAAACCCTTATAGGAGAGTCTGGCCCATCTTATTACACTGATTTCAACTGCTTACAGCATATTTAGGGAACATCAATTTTCCATTTTAAATTGCCCACAGTTGTATATGGTTTAAGTATGGGAATTGTTAGCAGTGTTTGGACTTAGCACAATTTTACGCAGCTTTTATTGTCTTGAAACTGCAATGTAAAACCGTGATAGCAGGGTCTACCCTCTCTAATTACACTGCTAAGAACTTCTAACAACAAGTTTAGGTGATATGAAATTTCCATTTTATATTGCACACAGTTCCCCATCGTTATGTATGGGAATTATCACTAGTGTTTGGACTTTGCAGAATTTTACGCAGCTTTTATTGTTTTCAAACTGCAATGTGAAACTCTTATAGGAGGCTCTGCTCCATGTAATTATACTGTTTAGAACTGCTTACAACATCTTAAGTTGACATGTATTTTACTTTTTAAATTACCCACACTTCTATATGGTTTATGTAACGGAATTATTACCAGGTTTTGAACTGAGTATCATTTTTCACCGCTTTTATTGTCGTCAAACCTCAATGTAAAACCCTGATAGGAGGGTCTGCCCCATCTAATTACACTGTTTAGAACTGCTCACAACATCTTTAGTTGACATGCATTTTACATTTTAAATTACACACAGTTATGTACGGCTAATGTAGGGGAATGATTACCATTGTTTGGACTTAGCAGAATTTTACGCCGCTTTAGTTGTCGTCAAACTGCAATGTAAAACCCTTATAGGAGAGTCTGGCCCATCTTATTACACTGTTTAGAATTGCTTACAGCATGTTTAGGGGACATCAATTTTCCATTTTAAATTGCACACAATTCTTTATGGTTTATGTATGGGAATAATTACCATTGTTTTGACTCTGCAGAATTTTACGCCGCTTTTATTGTCTTTAATCTGCAATGTAAAACCGTGATAGCAGGGTCTGCCCCCTCTAATTATACTGCTAAGAACTTCTAACAACAAGTTTAGGTGATATGAAATTTCCATTTTATATTGCACACAGTTCCCCATCGTTATGTATGGGAATTATCACTAGTGTTTGGACTTTGCAGAATTTTACGCAGCTTTTATTGTCTTCAAACTACAATGTGAAACTCTTATAGGAGGCTCTGCTCCATGTAATTATACTGTTTAGAACTGCTTACAGCATGTTTAGGTGACATGAATTTTGCATTTTAATTGGACACATTTTCATATTGTTTATGTATGGGAATTGTTACCAGTTTTTGGACTTGGCAGAATTTTACGCCGCTTTTATTGTTGTCAAACTGCAATGTAAAACCCTTATAGGAGAGTCTGGCCCATCTAATAACACGGTTTAGAACTGCTCACAACATCTTTAGTTGACATGCATTTTACATTTTAAATTACACACAGTTATGTACGGCTAATGTAGGGGAATGATTACCATTGTTTGGACTTAGCAGAATTTTACGCCGCTTTAGTTGTCGTCAAACTGCAATGTAAAACCCTTATAGGAGAGTCTGGCCCATCTTATTACACTGTTTAGAATTGCTTACAGCATGTTTAGGGGACATCAATTTTCCATTTTAAATTGCACACAATTCTTTATGGTTTATGTATGGGAATAATTACCATTGTTTTGACTCTGCAGAATTTTACGCCGCTTTTATTGTCTTGAAACTGCAATGTAAAACCGTGATAGCAGGGTCTACCCTCTCTAATTACACTGCTAAGAACTTCTAACAACAAGTTTAGGTGATATGAAATTTCCATTTTATATTGCACACAGTTCCCCATAGTTATGTATGGGAATTATCACTAGTGTTTGGACTTTGCAGAATTTTACGCAGCTTTTATTGTTTTCAAACTGCAATGTGAAACTCTTATAGGAGGCTCCGCTCCATGTAATTATACTGTTTAGAACTGCTTACAACATGTTTAGGTGACATGAATTTTCCATTTTAATTGCACACATTTTCATATTGTTTATGTATGGGAATTGTTACCATTGTTTGGACTTGGCAGAATTTTACGCCGCTTTTATTGTTGTCAAACTGCAATGTAAAACCCTTATAGGAGAGTCTGGCCCATCTAATTACACTGTTTAGAACTGCTCACAACATCTTAAGTTGACATGTATTTTACTTTTTAAATTACCCACACTTCTATATGGTTTATGTAACGGAATTATTACCAGGTTTTGAACTGAGTATCATTTTTCACCGCTTTTATTCTCGTCAAACCTCAATGTAAAACCCTGATAGGAGGGTCTGCCCCATCTAATAACACTGTTTAGAACTGCTCACAACATCTTTAGTTGACATGCATTTTACATTTTAAATTACACACAGTTATGTACGGCTAATGTAGGGGAATGATTACCATTGTTTGGACTTAGCAGAATTTTACGCCGCTTTAGTTGTCGTCAAACTGCAATGTAAAACCCTTATAGGAGAGTCTGGCCCATCTTATTACACTGTTAAGAACTGCTTACAGCATGTTTAGGTGACATCATTTTTCGATTTTAAATTGCACACAATTCTTTATGGTTTATGTATGGGAATAATTACCATTGTTTTGACTCTGCAGAATTTTACGCCGCTTTTATTGTCTTGAAACTGCAATGTAAAACCGTGATAGCAGGGTCTACCCTCTCTAATTACACTGCTAAGAACTTCTAACAACAAGTTTAGGTGATATGAAATTTCCATTTTATATTGCACACAGTTCCCCATAGTTATGTATGGGAATTATCACTAGTGTTTGGACTTTGCAGAATTTTACGCAGCTTTTATTGTTTTCAAACTGCAATGTGAAACTCTTATAGGAGGCTCTGCTCCATGTAATTATACTGTTTAGAACTGCTTACAACATGTTTAGGTGACATGAATTTTCCATTTAAATTGCATACATTTTCATATTGTTTATGTATGGGAATTGCTACCAGTTTTGGACTTGGCAGAATTTTACGCCGCTTTTATTGTTGTCAAACTGCAATGTAAAACCCTTATAGGAGAGTCTGGCCCATCTTATTACACTGTTCAGAACTGCTCATAACATCTTAAGTTGACATCAATTTTCCATTTTAAATTGCACACAATTCTATATGGTTTATGTATGGGAATAATTACCATTGTTTGCACTAGTGTTTGGACTTTGCAGAATTTTACGCAGCTTTTATTGTTTTCAAACTGCAATGTAAAACCCTTATAGGAGAGTCTGGCCCATCTTATTACACTGTTTAGAATTGCTTACAGCATGTTTAGGGGACATCAATTTTCCATTTTAAATTTCACACAGTTCTATATGCTTTATGTATGGGAATTGTAACCAGTGTTTGGACTGAGCACAATTTTACGCAGCTTTTATTGTCTTGAAACTACAATGTAAAAGCCTGATAGGAGGGTCTGCCCACTCTAATTACACTGCCTAGAACTTCTAACAACAAGTTTAGGTGATATGAAATTTCCATTTTATATTGCACACAGTTCCCCATCGTTATGCATGGGAATTATCACTAGTGTTTGGACTTTGCAGAATTTTACGCAGCTTTTATTGTTTTCAAACTGCAATGTGAAACTCTTATAGGAGGCTCTGCTCCATGTAATTATACTGTTTAGAACTGCTTACAACATGTTTAGGTGACATGAATTTTGCATTTTAATTGCACACATTTTCATATTGTTTATGTATGGGAATTGTTACCAGTTTTTGGACTTGGCAGAATTTTACGCCGCTTTTATTGTTGTCAAACTGCAATGTAAAACCCTTATAGGAGAGTCTGGCCCATCTAATTACACTGTTTAGAACTGCTCACAACATCTTAAGTTGACATGTATTTTACTTTTTAAATTACCCACACTTCTATATGGTTTATGTAACGGAATTATTACCAGGTTTTGAACTGAGTATCATTTTTCACCGCTTTTATTCTCGTCAAACCTCAATGTAAAACCCTGATAGGAGGGTCTGCCCCATCTAATTACACTGTTTAGAACTGCTCACAACATCTTTAGTTGACATGCATTTAACATTTTAAATTACACACAGTTATTTACGGCTAATGTATGGGAATAATTACCATTGTTTGGACCTAGCACAATTTTACGCCCGTTTAGTTGTCGTCAAACTGCAATGTAAAACCCTTACAGCAGAGTCTGGCCCATCTCTCTACACTGTTTAGAACTGCTTACGGCATGTTTAGGTGACATCAATTTTCCATTTTAAATTGCACACAATTCTATATGGTTTATGTATGGGAATAATTACCATTGTTTTGACTCTGCAGAATTTTACGCCGCTTTTATTGTCTTGAAACTGCAATGTAAAACCGTGATAGCAGGGTCTACCCTCTCTAATTACACTGCTAAGAACTTCTAACAACAAGTTTAGGTGATATGAAATTTCCATTTTATATTGGACACAGTTCCCCATCGTTATGCATGGGAATTATCACTAGTGTTTGGACTTTGCAGAATTTTACGCAGCTTTTATTGTTTTCAAACTGCAATGTGAAACTCTTATAGGAGGCTATGCTCCATGTAATTATACTGTTTAGAACTGCTTACAACATGTTTAGGTGACATGAATTTTCCATTTAAATTGCACACATTTTCATATTGTTTATGTATGGGAATTGTTACCAGTTTTTGGACTTGGCAGAATTTTACGCCGCTTTTATTGTTGTCAAACTGCAATGTAAAACCCTTATAGGAGAGTCTGGCCCATCTAATTACACTGTTTAGAACTGCTTACAGTATGTTAAGGTGACATCAATTTTCCATTTATATTTGCAAACAGTTCTATACGGCTTATGTATGGGAATAATTACCATTGTTTGGACTTGGCAGAATTTTAAGCCGCTTTAGTTGTCGTCAAACTGCAATGTAAAACCCTTATAGGAGAGTCTGGCCCATCTAATTACACTGTTTAGAACTGCTTACAGCATGTTCAGGGGACATCAATTTTCGATTTTAAATTGCACACAGTTCTATATGGTTTATGTATGGGAATTGTAACCAGTGTTTGGACTTAGCACAATTTTACGCAGCTTTTATTGTCTTGAAACTGCAATGTAAAAGCCTGATAGGAGGGTCTGCCCCCTCTAATTACACTGCCTAGAACTTCTAACAACAAGTTTAGGTGATATGAAATTTCCATTTTATATTGCACACAGTTCCACATGGTTATGCATGGGAATTATCACTAGTGTTTGGACTTTGCAAAATTTTACGCAGCTTTTATTGTTTTCAAACTGCAATGTGAAACTCTTATAGGAGGCTCTGCTCCATGTAATTATACTGTTTAGAACTGCTTACAACATGTTTAGGTGACATGAATTTTGCATTTTAATTGCACACATTTTCATATTGTTTATGAATGGGAATTGTTACCAGTTTTTGGACTTGGCAGAATTTTACGCCGCTTTTATTGTTGTCAAACTGCAATGTAAAACCCTTATAGGAGAGTCTGGCCCATCTAATTACACTGTTTAGAACTGCTCACAACATTTTAAGTTGACATGTATTTTACTTTTTAAATTACCCACACTTCTATATGGTTTATGAAACGGAATTATTACCAGGTTTTGAACTGAGTATCATTTTTCACCGCTTTTATTCTCGTCAAACCTCAATGTAAAACCCTGATAGGAGGGTCTGCCCCATCTAATTACACTGTTTAGAACTGCTCACAACATCTTTAGTTGACATGCATTTAACATTTTAAATTACACACAGTTATTTACGGCTAATGTAGGGGAATTATTACAAGTGTTTGGACTTAGCAGAATTTTACGCCGCTTTAGTTGTCGTCAAACTGCAATGTAAAACCCTTATAGGAGAGTCTGGCCCATCTAATTACACTGTTTAGAACTGCTCACAACGTTTTAAGTTGACATGTATTTTACTTTTTAAATTACCCACACTTCTATATGGTTTATGTAACGGAATTATTACCAGGTTTTGAACTGAGTATCATTTTTCACCGCTTTTATTCTCGTCAAACCTCAATGTAAAACCCTGATAGGAGGGTCTGCCCCATCTAACAACACTGTTTAGAACTGCTCACAACATCTTTAGTTGACATGCATTTTAAATTTTAAATTACACACAGTTATGTACGGCTAATGTAGGGGAATGATTACCATTGTTTGGACTTAGCAGAATTTTACGCCGCTTTAGTTGTCGTCAAACTGCAATGTAAAACCCTTATAGGAGAGTCTGGCCCATCTTATTACACTGTTCAGAACTGCTCATAACATCTTAAGTTGACATGTATTTTACTTTTTAAATTACCCACACTTCCATATGGTTTATGTAACGGAATTATTACCAGGTTTTGAACTGAGCATCATTTTTCACCGCTTTTATTCTCGTCAAACCTCAATGTAAAACCCTGTATGGAGGGTGTGGCCCATCTAATTACGCTAATTACACTGTTTAGAACTGCTTACAGTATGTTTAGGTGACATCAATTTTCCATTTTAAATTGCACACAATTCTATATGGTTTATGTATGGGAATAATTACCATTGTTTGGACTTGGCAGAATTTTAAGCCGCTTTTGTTGTCGTCAAACTGCAATGTAAAACCCTTATAGGAGAGTCTGGCCCATCTTATTACACTGTTTAGAATTGCTTACAGCATATTTAGGGGACATCAATTTTCCATTTTAAATTGCACACAGTTCTATATGGTTTATGTATGGGAATTGTTACCAGTGTTTGGACTTAGCACAATCTTACGCATTTTTTATTGTCTTGAAACTGCAATGGAAAAGCCTGATAGGAGGGTCTGCCCCCTCTAATTACACTGCCTAGAACTTCTAACAACAAGTTTAGGTGATATGAAATTTCCATTTTATATTGCACACAGTTCCACATGGTTATGCATGGGAATTATCACTAGTGTTTGGACTTTGCAAAATTTTACGCAGCTTTTATTGTTTTCAAACTGCAATGTGAAACTCTTATAGGAGGCTCTGCTCCATGTAATTATACTGTTTAGAACTGCTTACAACATGTTTAGGTGACATGAATTTTGCATTTTAATTGCACACATTTTCATATTGTTTATGAATGGGAATTGTTACCAGTTTTTGGACTTGGCAGAATTTTACGCCGCTTTTATTGTTGTCAAACTGCAATGTAAAACCCTTATAGGAGAGTCTGGCCCATCTAATTACACTGTTTAGAACTGCTCACAACATTTTAAGTTGACATGTATTTTACTTTTTAAATTACCCACACTTCTATATGGTTTATGTAACGGAATTATTACCAGGTTTTGAACTGAGTATCATTTTTCACCGCTTTTATTCTCGTCAAACCTCAATGTAAAACCCTGATAGGAGGGTCTGCCCCATCTAATAACACTGTTTAGAACTGCTCACAACATCTTTAGTTGACATGCATTTTACATTTTAAATTACACACAGTTATGTACGGCTAATGTAGGGGAATGATTACCATTGTTTGGACTTAGCAGAATTTTACGCCGCTTTAGTTGTCGTCAAGCTGCAATGTAAAACCCTTATAGGAGAGTCTGGCCCATCTTATTACACTGTTTAGAATTGCTTACAGCATGTTTAGGGGACATCAATTTTCCATTTTAAATTGCACACAATTCTTTATGGTTTATGTATGGGAATAATTACCATTGTTTTGACTCTGCAGAATTTTACGCCGCTTTTATTGTCTTTAATCTGCAATGTAAAACCGTGATAGGAGGGTCTGCCCCCTCTAATTATACTGCTAAGAACTTCTAACAACAAGTTTAGGTGATATGAAATTTCCATTTTATATTGCACACAGTTCCCCATCGTTATGTATGGGAATTATCACTAGTGTTTGGACTTTGCAGAATTTTACGCAGCTTTTATTGTCTTCAAACTACAATGTGAAACTCTTATAGGAGGCTCTGCTCCATGTAATTATACTGTTTAGAACTGCTTACAACATGTTTAGGTGACATGAATTTTCCATTTTAATTGCACACATTTTCATATTGTTTATGTATGGGAATTGTTACCAGTTTTTGGACTTGGCAGAATTTTACGCCGCTTTTATTGTTGTCAAACTGCAATGTAAAACCCTTATAGGAGAGTCTGGCCCATCTAATTACACTGTTTAGAACTGCTTACAGTATGTTAAGGTGACATCAATTTTCGATTTTAAATTTCACACAGTTCTATATGGTTTATGTATGGGAATTATCTCCAGTGTTTGGACATAGCAGAAATTTACGCCGCTTTTATAATTGTCTTCAAACTGCAATGTGAAACTCTTATAGGAGGCTCTGCCCCTCTAATTACACTGCCTAGAACTGCTTACAGTATGTTAAGGTGACATCAATTTTCGATTTTAAATTTCACACAGTTCTATATGGTTTATGTATGGGAATTATCACTAGTGTTTGGACTTTGCAGAATTTTACGCAGCTTTTATTGTTTTCAAACTGCAATGTGAAACTCTTATAGGAGGCTATGCTCCATGTAATTATACTGTTTAGAACTGCTTACAACATGTTTAGGTGACATGAATTTTCCATTTAAATTGCACACATTTTCATATTGTTTATGTATGGGAATTGCTACCAGTTTTTGGACTTGGCAGAATTTTACGCCGCTTTTGTTGTTGTCAAACTGCAATGTAAAACCCTGTATGGAGGGTGTGGCCCATCTAATTACGCTAATTACACTGTTTAGAACTGCTTACAGTATGTTTAGGTGACATCAATTTTCCATTTTAAATTGCACACAATTCTATATGGTTTATGTATGGGAATAATTACCATTGTTTGGACTTGGCAGAATTTTAAGCCGCCTCTGTTGTCGTCAAACTGCAATGTAAAACCCTTATAGGAGAGTCTGGCCCATCTAATTACACTGTTTAGAACTGCTTACAGTATGTTAAGGTGACATCAATTTTCGATTTTAAATTGCACACAGTTCTATATGGTTTATGTATGGGAATTGTAACCAGTGTTTGGACTTAGCACAATTTTACGCAGCTTTTATTGTCTTGAAACTGCAATGTAAAAGCCTGATAGGAGGGTCTGCCCCCTCTAATTACACTGCCTAGAACTTCTAACAACAAGTTTAGGTGATATGATATTTCCATTTTATATTGGACACAGTTCCCCATCGTTATGTATGGGAATTATCACTAGTGTTTGGACTTTGCAGAATTTTACGCAGCTTTTATTGTTTTCAAACTGCAATGTGAAACTCTTATAGGAGGCTATGCTCCATGTAATTATACTGTTTAGAACTGCTTACAACATGTTTAGGTGACATGAATTTTCCATTTAAATTGCACACATTTTCATATTGTTTATGTATGGGAATTGCTACCAGTTTTTGGACTTGGCAGAATTTTACGCCGCTTTTATTGTTGTCAAACTGCAATGTAAAACCCTTATAGGAGAGTCTGGCCCATCTAATTACACTGTTTAGAACTGCTCACAACATCTTAAGTTGACATGTATTTTACTTTTTAAATTACCCACTCTTCTATATGGTTTATGTAACGGAATTATTACCAGGTTTTGAACTGAGCATCATTTTTCACCGCTTTAATTCTCGTCAAACCTCAATGTAAAACCCTGTTTGGAGGGTCTGGCCCATCTAATTACGCTAATTACACTGTTTAGAACTGCTTACAGCATGTTTAGGTGACATCAATTTTCCATTTTAAATTGCCCACAATTCTATATTGTTTATGTATGGGAATTATCACCAGTGTTTGGACATAGCAGAAATTTACGCCGCTTTTATAATTGTCAATTTGCAATGTAAAACCCTGATAGGAGAGTCTGGCCCATCTAACTACACTGTTTAGAACTGCCTACAGTATGTTAAGGTAAAATCAATTTTCCATTTTAAATTGCACACAGTTCTATATGGTTTATGTAAGGGAATTATCACCAGTGTTTGGACATAGCAGAAATTTACGCCGCTTTATAATTGTCAATTTGCAATGTAAAACCCTGATAGGAGAGTCTGGCCCATCTAATTACACTGTTTAGAACTGCCTACAGTATGTTAAGGTGACATCAATTTTCGATTTTAAATTGCACACAGTTCTATATGGTTTATGTATGGGAATTATCACCAGTGTTTGGACATAGCAGATATTTACGCCGCTTTTATAATTGTCAATTTGCAATGTAAAACCCTGATAGGAGGGTCTGCCCCACCTAATAACACTTTTCAAAACTGCTTACAACAAGTTTAGATGATATGAAATTTCCATTTTAAATTGCACACAGTTCTATATGGTTTATGTATGGGAATTATCACCAGTGTTTGGACATAGCAGAAATTTACGCCGCTTTTATAATTGTCAATTTGCAATGTAAAACCCTGATAGGAGGGTCTGCTCCATCTAATTACACTGTTTAGAACTGCTCACAACATTTTAAGTTGACATGTATTTTACTTTTTAAATTACCCACACTTCCATATGGTTTATGTAACGGAATTATTACCAGTTTTTGGACTGAGCATCATTTTTTACCGCTTTTATTGTCGTCAAACCTCAATGTAAAACCCTGATAGTAGGGTGTGCCCCATCTAATTACACTGTTAAGAACTGCTTACAGCATGTTTAGGTGACATCATTTTTCGATTTTAAATTGCACACAATTCTTTATGGTTAATGTATGGGAACAATTTCCATTGTTTGGACTTAGCAGAATTTTAAGCCGCTTTTGTTGTCGTCAAACTGCAATGTAAAACCCTTATAGGAGAGTCTGGCCCATCTTATTACACTGTTTAGAATTGCTTACAGCATGTTTAGGGGACATCAATTTTCCATTTTAAATTGTACACAATTCTTTATGGTTTATGTATGGGAATAATTACCATTGTTTGGACTTGGCAGAATTTTACGCCGCTTTTGTTGTCGTCAAACTGCAATGTAAAACCCTTATAGGAGAGTCTGGTTCATCTAATTACACTGTTTAGAACTGCTTACAGCATGTTCAGGGGACATCAATTTTCCATTTTAAATTTCACACAGTTCTGTATGGTTTATGTATGGGAATTGTTACCAGTGTTTGGACTTAGCACAATTTTACGCAGCTTTTATTGTCTTGAAACTGCAATGTAAAAGCCTGATAGGAGGGTCTGCCCCCTCTAATTACACTGCTTAGAACTTCTAACAACAAGTTTAGGTGATGTGAAATTTCCATTTTATATTGCATATTATAAGACAACACTTCTTTATGAGAAACATGTTTCAAGTTTTCAGCAATTATGCTAAAGCTTGCCTTAAACGTCAACAATTTAAACCTAAGCAGAATAAAATCAGACAATTTCATGCAAGAGTACCAGATTCATATCGTCCTTTTGATAAGATTAGTTTGGATTTCAAAACCATGCCTACATCCAATACAGGGTATAAACATTTAATGGTTGCATGTGACGAAATTACCAGATTTGTTGTGTTCCTTTAAAAACACTTGAAGCTCCAACCATTTGTGAGGCGATCTTACAAAAAATTGTTACTCTTTTTGGTCCTCCTTCTACGCTTATAACAGATGCGGCCAGGTCGCTGACTGGAAAAGTAGTGAAATTATTGTGTTCTGCACTAAATTTCGACAGAAAAGTTATCAGTGTCTGTAATCATGGTAGCTTTCAAGTTGAAAGGCATATGCAGACACTTTCCAATTTTTTAAAGGTCAACCTTAATCAATTTGGCACTGATTGGGGGCGATAATTTCCTACTACGACCTATGCGTACAACGCATTTTCCTCTCCCCATTTGGGTGACCACAGCCCTTTTGAGTTAGTCTATATTTGCTAACCACGTGATCTCACTAATTTGACCTTTAACCCAATGGAAGGTCTTTCTCACTCGTACAGTGAGTATGTTTATCTTTTGAAGAAAAGGTTTGATCACTTGTCGCAAACGATGCTAATTAACACTTCAAAAGCATAATCAGGATAAGCAAAATTCTAAGATCACGAATAAGCTTGAAAAGAGTCCCATCTATTCAGTGGGACAGCTCGTCTACTTGTACAAGCCAGCAAGCTCTTTACTTACTGCCAACTCTCGTAAGATTGTTGCAGAATGGGTTGGACCGCTTGTCGTACATGAGATTCTTGATCGCACTCACTACTGTACCTTTTGCAAACATTACAAGGTGATGTTTTGCAAGACGTATTTAGCTTTAACAGGCTCAAACCATGTTTTGTACGAGCATCAAATTACAGTAAACCCATTACAAGTGTTGACAAACTTCATTAGAAGTAACGCTGTCATGAAATTTGGACAAACCCCTTTGTCCAGAGACCGACATGAAAGCCTGACATTAGTGAATTCTTGCGGTTCACAGAATCGGAGCGTACGTATCTGCGCTTGATAGAGTTTACCTTAAATTTCTTAATTTTTGCATTTTTAATCATAACAACGAAAATCTCGTAACAAGTTGACACTAATTTAAACCTTGAAACGAAAAAATCGGTTAACATTTAGTGAAAATAACGATCACATTTCAGAGCAAAATCCGCCAGATTTTGCAAGCCAAATCTCAATGAGATTTATTCTTTTTATTTTAGTTCCTCGTGTTGTCGTTTTTCAACATATCAAGACAGGAGACAGATCAAAATGGTACTACAAATTCTAGAAACTTCAAACTTGCATAGTAAATGACTAAAAAATAATGTTTTTGATCCATGATGGTGATTCGGTGGACTCTTGCAGTCTGCTTCTTCTAGAGTTTACGACTTAACACCAACCAAGGTCATTTAGTTTCTGGCGGTCGGATGACGTCAAAAAATAGCCCACTTTGAAGCTCTATCGCCCAGTTTGAGTGCCGATTTTTCATGGCACAAATTTTCTCATGTAAAGCAGCATGCGATGAACATGTGCATATGGGTGTAAATGACGATTCGCATCATATTCAATTCCAAGATGAAACAGGCAACGTTTTGCCTTCCGTCATAAGAAAAGATATTTCTGCCATTTACCATGTAGAACCCATTGATGTCTCCCTGTGCCTGCACCACGTTAAGCCCGTTAATTTCGATGTCTAGCACATGCTCCTCATAGCACGATGGAAGTTTGCCGTGCACGTTTTCATGGAGGAAATTTACAGATTTTGCTGAGTATGCGATTTATGGGAACACTCCCTGATGCCCAGCCCTATAAATGTTGGTGGAATGCTCATCAATTTGAAGACACGACTGACACTTTAGATCACTTATTAGATGCACGTGTCCCAATCAAAGGTGGTCCTGCTAAGTTTGTTCAGCGATTGTTTCAGTAACAGGCAGGAATCAATGCGACATTTACTTTTCCACGTATGTTTTGCTTATCATACAATCTTCCTTGCATATTGAATTTATCATAATTTCGTTGTCCTTTTTGCCCTGCTGTATACATCTCTGAAATGTCTTGATAGACTAGAAAAAAAACCCTTATGCACTTTATGAAAGTTTATTGCAGCTTGTGGTGATAATTTCACTATACTTTGAAAGTGAGCAAATATTCACTGTCAATCAAATATGTAAGACAGGAGTGGTATGTCACTGTGGATTCGTCAGAGCGTTTACCCAGTTTACTAGAATCTACCTGGAACATTAGCAACACTGGTCTTCACACAGAAAATGCTTCTCACAAATGAACTTTTTCTGAATCTGGCAGTGTTTCCCTGCTTGCTCACAGTCGTAACGAGTTGTATTACCTTAATCTATCAATTTGAGTCTAGTTACAAATCTTTTTTCAACAAGAGAATGTTTTCACATTTTAATGATGTTTTTAACTCTTCAGCTTAACATTTTAACAACTTTAACCCATCCTTGCAGTCAGATGTACAATGTTTCAAGTTATTTCGTAGGTAGAGTTTTCGGGTTTACTCCTCACCAGATGTTATAATTCTGAGTACACCTACATATTCTTATTTCAGTTAGCACTGCTCAATACAATCTCTTCTTAAGCGTAATGAAGTAGCCTTAGCCTACGTCTACTCAGACGTTACTTATGTTATTCCCTTCTCATGATTTTATTTTAAAGAGACATGAGATCTGTTCCCTTGACATTTGATGTTCCTTGTGTAAATACGTTGTTCACTTTAAAGCAAATATTTAATTCCAGTGTATGATTACGCCGTGCTCATTTTAATTTCATTCTGAGTTTGGGACCCACCTCCCTTCCTTTGCCTCGCACTTACCCATCTCTCCCATCATTTTGTCTGTAATATTTAATCTACTTGACAAAGAACACATATTTTGTAATATCCTCCGGTTGTATTCAGTATTGTAATCCTAAGAGTAAACTTTTTCACTGCGTTTCAAAATTTTAAAAAGACAAAGGGGAATGTCATGTAGTATGGTGCTCTCTCCATGAACTTTACCAGACGCCATGCATCTTGTTGTTTACGAGCAACTCGCCCTTCCCTTTGTTCTAGATTCCCAGGGCCCTTCCTGTTTCCCGTCACGTGTTACCGGTGGACGTTACTAACGTATTTGCATAATAAGTTTAGCAATGTCAGGTGTTACGTAATTGCACAAGAATGAAATTCCATTATACCCTCGTTTCATGTAGAAGCAATTGTGCACTGACTCAGTTGGGTCTTGGTCAATACACCATGAAGGTTACCTTACTCTGCTGTCTCCTCCTTGTTTATCGGCTGTGTTTCTGTGCTACGATACCACATATTTTGGCGACGAGGATGCCTCACCTTTCTCAGCCACCTCCCTTTTTACAGTGTGCGGGAGTTCCTACTATACCATGGAAACAGTGGATATCTGTTTTTGAAACTAACCTACTTGCTTCAAGAGGAGAAGAATATTCCGCTGAACGTAAACGTGCCATGTTGTTACACTGTATTGGTGTGGAAGGCCAGCGTAATTTTCAAACTTTACCAAAATTACCAGCCTCAGTTAAACTTGACACGTATAAGGGTGCCGTAAAAGTACTGGAAGATTATTTCATTCCGTCCGTAAATGTTGTAGCCGAACGCTACCGTTTTAGACAACGACCACAGAAAACAAGTGAAACTATTGACTCTATGTGGCAAGTCTGAGAAAACTTAGAAAAACCTGTGACTTTGGCCCCATGACCGATGAAATGATTCGGGACCAAATTGTTGAAAAAACTGCAACACCACGAGTTCGTGAGAGACTCTTAATGGAAAAGAATTTAAAATTTATTGGACGGTGCTATTGAGACTGCAAAATGTATAGAAAATGCGATGAAAGAAGCAAAAGCTATTGGAAATTCGTTTTCAAAAGAAACATTAGAACAAGATGTGAACCAGCTAACTTCTAGGGGAAATAAACCAAACGTAAGCAAAACCGGTACCAAGGGCAAACGAGGGTAGTTACCGCTGCGGTGCAACGCAACATATCGCCTCAGACCCGAACTGTAAAGCAAGACACAAGAAGTGTAGAAACTGTAAGAAAATTGGGCATTTCGCTGCTATGTGCCGCAGTAAGCCAATTGCTCAACCCAAGAACAATATTCGCGAAGTGACGACACAAAATTCTACCGGATTACCCTCCCATCATACACCTTCGGACCAAGGAGATGGAAACTATGAAGTGCTTGCAAACAACACCAAAGATCGAAATGGTTCAAAAAGCAGACGTATTCCATGTGAAGTAATGATTAACGGCGTCCCTATCCAGTTAGACGTCGACAGCGGCTCTAATGGTCTATTCTTTCGGAGGAAGTATTTTCGTTATCTTTCCTTTCTGAAGCTCTTGTGAAGGTACCAGAAGGTGTTAAACCCTCCTCGTACACAAAACACAAGATAGAAGTTCTAGGTTGTTCTGAGGCCACCGTTAGTTACTTGGACAGAGTTGCGAACACAGTTTTCTTTGTTGTTAAAAGTGGAAGCAATTTGTTAGGACGCGACCTTATACAGAAGCTTGAAATTAATATTTTGGAACCAAAGTTGTCATGTTTTGCATTATCAGAGGACAGTTCATCTAATAATCCAGCTATTCAAGGTAATTTTATACTTCCAAATTACATTAAGTCATTTCAATATATGTATGCTGATACAAATATTTTGCCAACTATTAAAGGTATGATTCATAAAGTTCATGTTGATAAGAGTGTTAAACCTAAACATCAGAAATTGTGTAGACTGCCTTTCGGCGTACCCAAGTTAGTGTCCCAAGAATTGTAGAATCTCTGGGTGTTATAGAGAAATAGATTCCTCAGAATGGGTCTCTTTTATTGTTGTTTCATACAAGAACTTGAATCAGGGAAGGTCAGAAATTGTATAGATTTGAGGCAGGTAAATAAAGCTGTAATTCCAGATTCATTCCCACTTCCCAAGATCAATGAATTACTTGGAGAATTAAGAAATGCGAAATTATTTTCTCAGCTAGATCTTGCAGCTGCATACCATCAATTATTACTCCACCCAGATTCCCGACCATTAACTGCCTTTATCACACATGATGGCTTATTTCAGTATAAAAGGGTTTGTTTCGGGTTGTCTTCAGCTCCCTCCGTATTTCAAAAAATGATGCAGTCTATGTTGGCAGGCCTTTCAGGAGTTCAGTGCTACTAAGATGACGTAATTGTTTATGTTAAAGATGAAGAAGAACACAATGAAAAATTTGCTTGAAGTGTTAACTAGATTAGATTCTTACGGAGTGAAACTTAATGACAAATGCAAGTTTAATCAATCAAGTATTAAATTCCTTGGTCATATTATAAGAAGTGAAGGGATTAGAGTAGACGACAAGTATAATGCACTCGCCAATGCCTCCGTACCTAAAAATCCAAAATCCCTTCGTTCATTTTTAGGTCTAGCAGGCTATTTTTCCAAATACATTCCTAATTTTGCGCAATTGGTGGAGCCGCTCAGAACACTCTCGCGTAAGGGTAACGAATTTAAATGGTCTACAGAGTGTCAGAGTAGTTTTGATAAGTTGAAGAGCCTTATTAGCAAAGATCCTGTCTCGGCTATGTATGACCCTGAATTGGAAAGAGTGGTTAGAACTGATGCGTCTCAAGACGGCTTAGGGGCGTGTCTCAATCAAGTGAAAGATGGTAAGGAAGTTACTGTGTTTTGCGCCTCACACCCACTGCCAAAAGCAGAAAGAAATTACAGTGTTGGTGAAAAGGAAGCGTTTGCATGTGTGTGGGCCTGTGAAAATGGCGTGTATATGTGTGGGGCAGAAAATTCAAACTTTACACTGACCATCGTGCCTTAATTACACTGCTTACTAAGGGTTTGGATCGTCAATCTATGCGAATAGCACGTTGGGCATGTAGGTTAATGAAGTATAATTATGAAATGGTTGTTTACTAAGGGATCTGACAACGTTATAGCAGATTTATTGTCTAGAGTCCCAGTTCAGGGAACCGATGAGTGTATTACAGATGATGATCAGGAAATCATATGCCAGGTTTTATGGGAACCAATGAAATCAAGGATAACACTATCCCAGTTGCAAGAAAGTAGTAGATTTGATCCTAGTTTTCAAATTATTCGTAAGCACATTTTACATGGTTGGCCGAGATTTAATCAAGTTAATGAATGTGCAAAACCATATTATCTAGTAAGAGATGAATTATGTTTGGTGGATGGTGTAATACTAAGAGAGGAAAAAGTCCTAATTCCTAGTTCATTGACCCAACATGTTTTAGCATTTGCTCATGAAGCCCATCAAGGAATGAGTAGAACCAAACAAAGGTTAAGGGAATTGTACTGATGGCCCTTGATGGATAAACAGGTTGAGGAACTTGTTCAAACTTGTTCCGTCTGCAGTTTCAATGATAAAACTGCGAAGCGAGCTTTTGCTTCATAACAGCCCGTACAGTTTCCGGACGGTCCATGGGAGAAAATTGCTATCAATATTGTAGGTCCTTTCGAACGAGCAGTGAATGAATGTAGGTTAGCTATTACTGCAGTAGATTATTACACCAAGTGGCCTGAAGTCATGTTTACGTCCTCAGTAGAGACAAATAAAGTCCTCGACTTTTTGAAACAAATATTTGGTCGTGAGGGATGCCCCAAAGAAATAATTACAGATAATGGGGTTCAATTTAAATCGGATGAATTTCGAAATTTTGTGAGTGAAAGAGGTATTAAGCATTGTTGCTCATCATTGTATTATCCGCAGGCAAATGGAGCTGTGGAAAGGTTTAATGCAGTCCTCAAAAATACTGTGCAGGATCCAATTCACTCAGGAAGGTCATGGAAAGAAGCTGTTCTTAAATTCCTAGGAATTTACAGAGCTGCTGCTCATGACTCCAAAAAGGGGAAAGGAGTTACTCCGACCCAATTCAGATTGCTAACAAAATTAGCAACTTTACTTTTGAAATGTCGGATGGTCGTAAATGGAATATAGGTAAGCTAGTTAAGTGCAACCCCCAGAGTGTAATTCACCTATGACATCTAGTCTGTATGAAGCACCAAATAGTGTAGACGAGTCAGCTCTTAGGAGGAGCTCACGAATCAGGCAACGCCCATTATGGCAACAGGATGGAAGTTTAGTTATATATTAATATGTGTATATATGAATTTTTACATGAATCCATTTTGTAAATATGTACAACGTATTTTATTTTAAGCAAGGGGAAGATGTCATATTTGCATAATAAGTTTAGCAATGTCAGGTATTACGTAATTGCACAAGAATGAAATTCCATTACACCCTCGTTTCATGTAGAAGCAATTGTGCACTGATTCAGTTGGGTCTTGGTCAATACACCATGAAGGTTATCTTACTCTGCTGTCTCCTCCTTGTTTATCCGCTGTATGTCTGTGCTACGATACCACAGTGACATATTACATCGCCCTAGTTCCACGTGCACACTGTAACCTATATTTTCAATGTGTGGCCAATTTCCCCCTTTGCAGCCTCCTCATTGGTCATCTATATCGTTACACTTACTACATTGGTGCGTCATAACTTTTGACAAATCAGGGAACTGCAGGTGTTCGGATCTCACACGAGGTTCCCAAGACCGAGCCTGCGAGCTGGACACTCGTGCAATAGACCTCGAAGAAGAAGCATATGTAGTCATTTTGTGTATACAGCGTAGTTATCACAATAGGCCGACCGAATTAATCAAACTTGATGGGTTTTTTTTTTTTTTTTGGAACTCAAATCATCGAATGAAATCATTTCAAATCAACTGGAACTCTCTGTTCTTTTTTGTCTGGAGCTACACCTCAAGATCCCGTACAATTAACTCATTATCTAACAATAGGTTTGGGATTTGCCTGGAAGAGACGTTGTAACATCATCTAAAGTTCATTTGAAATGCTTTTAAAATGAAAAAATGTATGTGACGATGGCTGAGTTGGGCGGAGCGTAAGGCAAATTTTGAAATATCGCGAACCCTCAGACAGCCGGAATTGGAATGCATGCAGGTAGAATCTTGAGCTGTCTTTGTTGTAATCTTCTGTTCGAAAGAACCTTCATTTTTATTGTAAAGTTATATCATTTTCAAACATTTATAAATTACAAAATAATAAAAAAAAAATACCAGATAAAATGTACCATTTACACTTTTCTTGACAAGATTTTGGTCAGTGTATACAACAAAACATCCACTGACTGTCCGTTTTATATGGAAATTTATTAATATTTCTTTGAAATATTCTACAATCCCGGACAAAGCGTTGCGCAAAACTATGAAGTGAGGCTGAATGGAAATTGTTGTTCCATCCAAAAGCCGCTGTACGTTTACATATTTTTAATCAGAAATCCGTTTCAATATTTACCGAAACTTTTTTGTGACTATATGAGTTCCCTTTGTTTTACGAGCAAGGTTTTGCGAGAACCCTTTTGGAATTTAATCCGAAATATGAAAATGTATACTTTGGAACTATTATTATTCGTAACAGTTTGCAAAAGTTTTAGGGCAATACAACATTATTTACAAACCTGCAAACGGAAAGGCAAAATAACCCATCTGCGAAGTAACAAAGTAAGTCTTAGACAATTTCAGGGAGCGGGCGCGCCCATCCAAGTCTGTCCCTGTAATTAGTTTTGTTCCTTTTGCGGTTCATGACCTGAAATTGTTGAACGTTCAATACCTAAAGAAGAATTTTTCTATTGTGGGTTTTCGACCTATTTTCTAACACTCAAAAATAAAAACAAACTCTGTAGCAAAAACATTTACACTGATGAGACATGCCCTCAACAAAACAAAACGAAGAACATGTCTTACTTTAAAAAAAGGCAAAAGAGAGTTTTCTTAATACATGGTTTTCTACATCTAAATTGAACTAGCAACAGTACTACATTCTCAGAACATACGCTGAATACTTTCGAAATCAATCTCAAAAAGAATATAAGTCACAATTACACAGCATTCAACAATTTATCTGTAGGGTTAAGTTTATGAAGAAATTTTAAAGAAAAATTCAAGCTTATAATTTCGGACATCGTATTTGCCGGAAAACCACAAAATCGTATCCACATTTTTCGCCCCTCTGACGAAATATTCTTGCCCTACAAACTTTGAAGCGTCCCTACAGGCGATTCTTGCCCCCTCTGACTGAATTCCCTTCCTTTGGCACCGCATGTAGATGTTAAAACTAAGTTGTATACAGCACCTTTTCATTTCAATGTGGGAAAAATAAAAAAAAAAGTAAAAACAAACAAGCATACAAACAATGGATTATCAAAGGCAAACGGGCCTCTGAACAGACAACTAACCATGCATGACATTCTTTTTAAGCATTTATGTTTACCGGACATCACATGTTACCACCGCAGACCCTACCCGACTTGTACGACTTGAGAGTTAATTACACTCATTTTCCAATAGAATTAATCGAAGTCAATTTAGAACAGTAGGGTACGGAAGCGTAGAAGGGACATGCAAAAGAGGAGAAAAACTCTCTCAGCAAAATGACAATTTTCGTAGGATTGACATTTTGACGACTAACATTAAGTTTTCAAAATGACAAAAATCCGACATTTGGCGTTTCAATTAATTTTTCGAAACGTTAAAATTCCGAAAGTTGACAAAATTCAGAAAATTGTCATTTTGCCGAATTAGATCATCTCGTCCGAAGTGGCATAATTAAGAAGAATGTCATTTTGACGAGTTTAAACATCTCGTCAAAGTCGTAACATTCAGAAAAATGTAATGTTGGCGAATTAGAACTTCTCGTCAAAAAGGCAAAATTCGAAAAATTGTCATCTTGCCGAGTTAGATCATCTTGTTTAAACAGCAAAGTTCTATGGAAGCGTTAAGGTGCCATCTAGTTAAGAAATTAGTCACGACATTATCTTTACATTTTGTAACAAAATGATGAAATGTTTCCTTATTATCTTAAAACCTTGCAGAAAATGTTGAAATTCAAATTTAAAATATTTCAAAACTTCAAAATTTCACAGAAAATTGATGAATTTCTCACATAACGGCGAATGTCATTAATTCCTCGTTTTGCAGAAAATGAATGAATTACCGTACTCATGTATACCCAATTTTTTGTATCATAGTTATGTTCTTTTCCCAATTTGGTGAGTTTAGGGTACAATCACGAGTGCATGCGCTTTACGAACAAGAAGAAATACGTAAACAGTGATATCATTAGCTGTTACTAAAATTATGCTAAAAAGTATTCAAAATTTTGGACGGTTTATTTTTCAACGCAATATGTACATTCGGCAGTTCGGTCTTAGTCTCGTTCTTGGACTCTGTCGGTGTCAGGCAGTCTCAGTCTCGAATTCTGCCCTGGTCTCGGTCTCAACACCTTCTAGTTTCCATCTTGGATATGCCGGTCTCGACTAAAACACTGGTTCAGATACCCTGCTAATAAAAGGATATAAGTAAATCCCATTTGTTGTTTTTCTCTTAGACCAAGCCCGGATTTGTAAAGCATTCAAGTAAAAACTATGACAAACTTTAAATTTGTAGTTGTTGTGTTCAATTTTAAGGAGATTAGACTTTCCTGATATAAACGTCTCAATAACAACACAAAAAGGTAATTATAGGGGTCCTTTTGAGAGGGTAGCAGAGAATAGAATAGAAAAGTGATTTATTTCTGATAGTCTGATATGTTGCTACACCTTTACACATGTCAAACTAGTAGCATAGCAAGAGGGGAAGAGGCAAAGTGCCCCTGGAAAAAAAGTCAAAGGTAAAATCATTGAGACAGTAAAGTGAAAGAAAGACAATCCCCAGATTCGAATTTGAGGGGGTCACTAAATCCTGAGTTTTACCACCGCCTCCTGCCTCAAGAGGTCAGATTGCCCCAAACACACAGATATACAGGAATGTTTCGTTATGAAAACTTGTATTTGGTTTTAATTAAAATGTGGAAGTAGGAATCTAAAGCAGATCCGTAATCCGTCATTTTTTCTGCAAATTGACAACATTTTAAATTTATCACTTGCAATAAGGGAGTAATTCATCAATTTTGTGCAAAAATGTTGAACTGTTAAATTATTGTACGTTTGCATTTTATCATTTTTCTGCAAATGTTAAGATAATAAGAATCATTTCATCATTTTCGTGGAAAATGTTGAGATAATGCGAGGACTAATTTCGTTATTTGATGGCACCTAAAGGTTTCCATAGAATTTCCCCTTCAAGTTTCTAACTATGCGGAATGGCAATTTTACAAATTTGCCATTTTGACAACATGTTGTTACTCGGCAGAATAACAATTTTCTGAATTTTCACATTTTGACGGGAAATTGTTTGGTCGGAAAAATTTCAACTTTCCTAATTTCAGTTGGCCATTTTGACGAGATGTTTTATCTTAGCCAAATGACAGTTTTCCGAATTTTGCCCTTTAAAGGAGTCCATCTAGTCGTCAAAATGTCGACTTTACGAAAATCGTCACTTTGCCGAGATAGTTCCTTTTTTCTTTTGAATGGCCCTTCTACGCTTCCGTTGTAGGGTACTTTAGGACAGTCAAATACACTCTTGTGCAGTAATGAGGAAGATTTATGTTAGTTCATTATCAAGATTGGCGATTTGCTGTTACCTCATTTCAAACAAAATACCATGAAAATTCAGTCATCATGGTATAACGGTTCCTCAAATAGGCCTCCCCCCCCCCCCCCCGATCGCCTCCCAAGGAAAGCACTATAAATTTTATTTCTCTTTGAAAAATGTTTTAACATTTGCAGGGTCCTAATTATTTGTAAATTAGAGGAATATTTGAGCAAAATACTGCGCAAATTTGATATGAATCTTATACCGAACAAAAACATCCCTTTAGAAAATGTTTGGATATTTTGAATGTTACGAAGAACAAGCATGAAACGCAACTTTCGGCAGTCTGAGGGACCACGATTTTTGATTCCTTGCCGAAGGCAGGCAAGGAATCTATATGATGGTGATGTCGTGTGTATGTGCGTGTGTGTTTGTGTGTGCATGTGACGCTTTGGCTTGTAAACACGGTATCCCAACAAGGGTAAGTGTGACTAATCTCATATTTGGTGTGTAAGTTTACCATATTGATTAAATAATCCCTATTGTTTTTGGTGGAGTTTAAAGGTCATTTGGGGTCCCGAGAGGTCAAATGGTCACACTCTTGTAAACACTATATCTCAAAAACGGTACATATGACTAATCTCATATTTAATCTGTGGGTTGGCCATATTGAGTAGATGATTCCTATTGTTTTTGGTGGAGGTCAAATGGTATTTTGGGTTGCGAGAGGTCAAAAGGTACAAACCTTCAAAACACGATATCTCAAGAAAGGTGCAAGTGACTATGTCATCTTTGGGCGTGTGGGTTGGTTGTATTAATAGATGATCCCTTTCGATTTTCGTGGGGGTCAAGGGTTATTTGGGGTCACTCATGAGAGATCAAATGGTCAAAACCAAGTAAACACGGTATCTCAAGAAAAATGCACGTGACTACGCTCATGTTAAGTATGCGGGCTGGCCGACATTACAGTTTTGTGACGCTTGGGGTATCATAGGTCTGACCGGGCGATCTCCTGTTCCATCCTCATAAAATTTGACCCCAGGCATTCAGGGCTACCTTGTTATTACCCTAAGCCACTGCACTGGAATGTAGTAGTATTTTTTATAAATGTCGTAAATAAAAAACCACAGGAATGCCCACCTGTCTCAAAAGGTTTTACTGGAAGATTGTCATTTAAGGTGTCCAATCCACAAGCTAGAATTATTGTAATGGAACTGACATGGTGATCCCAGTTGATTTTCGTGAAGGTCAAAGGTCATTTGGGGATAGCAGTGTTATTAAAGTCTGACAAACTTGCTTGCATACAGGGGTAGTATGTACAAGAAAGGTAACTTGTAGGGTCCTCATACTTGATATGTAGATGATGCATGTAGTTGAATAATTGATCCCGATAGTTTTTGGTGGATGTGAAATCGGTCTCACTTTGGTTCAGAAGGGGTCGAAGTCTCAATATCATATTTACACAAATTTCCCATGGTTGGAGTCTTAGATACTGCAAAATTTTACACATAGTATGTGGATGTAATACCATGAGCAGAACTCTGGTTCTTGTGGAAAGCTTCGATGCCTTGCATGTATGTAGGCATATATTTTGTGGGTACATTACGGAGCAATATCAATTTGAAAAACATTACGAAGCACTGTCAATTTGAAAAAAAAAATAGGCTTAAATTTCAGCGGCACCTCACTTAGCCTTTTGGCTTTCTGGTTCAAAAATCTCTCTACGATCCATAACCAATGGTGCACACTTCGCTTTGAATAGGCTTTTGGGTAAAATTACGTTTTTCGGGTCAAAGTGTTTTTTACTAAATTCCCGATTACTTTGCAGCTTTGCGAACTTATTTTGAAGTGCCATGCATTCCCCATAGATTCCAGTCCCCGACCAAGCAAGCGATCACTATGCATACTGCATGCTCCCTCAATCGCCCTTCAGAGAAATCTTCTTACACCGCATGCTTAATGCTCATATTACCAGAGGCTTACCTAAACTTCAGCTTAAAATTTAGATGATTTTGATTGGTTATATTTTCACGTGTTTGCAAGTAAATGCATTAATTGAATTCCATTGAATGTTTATTGCCAACTACGTACGTTTAGTTTCGCTCTTCCCTTTTCAGTGGAAGAATAGCTAGCAGTCTTTGTCTGCATGCATCGATTGTGATTTTTCGTTTAATAATACTTTTTTCCTATCATGCAATATTTCTGATTTAAATTGAATATGTTTTAATGTTAAATGAACTAAACACAGTTGCTTTACTTTTTCATCATTTTCGGTGCAAGATTTTACACTCTGTTTGCATGCACAGGTGTAAGTTGGCACAATAATATTTCTGCTGTAGGCCTTATTTCTATGTACAAATCTCTTCACAGCAATTTATATGTGCATGGGATGGATGATTTTGAGATGTGATAATCTCCTTAATTCTGCATGAACAGTGAAGTCGGGTGGATTATCCATGTCAGCATTATCTCCGTTTAAATGTAGGCCTAGCATGTATTTCGCATATCAGAAGTGAAACTCATTTTTTTAAAGGGAAAGTTTAAAGGGCGATATCTCTCACCCCAAACTACAATTTTCCCAGTCAGCAACATGGTAGCGGTCAACCAGCGGTCCGCCAGCAGTGACTCTGGCGGGCCGTTAGCGTAAATCGCCGGCGGATCGCCGACGAAATGGCCAGGTTTTCTACGGTGGTCCTCCGGCGGAAAAACGCTAGAGAACGTCAGCCACGGTCAGTGGTCCACTGGCGGATCACCAGCTGTAACAGGCTTGTAGTATAGGGTTATTCCATTATTTTAAAGAGGGTGATTTTTCATTCATCGTGATATTTCGTTCATTACCTTTATTGTCCATTTTGCAAGAGAGTTAGCTGAACAAAGATTGCTTGTTACAATGGCCCCAGTTAAAGGAGATAATGACGTTTCAAACAACATGGTGTCTAGGCCAGTACAGAATTAAAATGCTTTCAAACTGGAAATAATCATGCAAAATGACCTTCATTTCAAACTGGTCTCCTTTAATACAGTCCAAAAGTTCAGTCCAACAGAGTTTAGTTAGCCTATATAGGGATAAGGCTCTCATCAAGTAACAGCTCTAAAAATTATTCCAAATGTCCGCAAGTAAAAAAATATCCTGCATGTTCTGTTTTCCATGCCGAGAAAAAGGAATGTAAATCTTCAGTAGTGGTTAGGCCTTCAGCAACGATTAGGCCGTTTTAATTTACGGCCATAACCTAAGTGTCTCAAAGAACTTGTCTGGCCAGCGGTAGAGAATTCACTGATCGTTCCCATATCAGGAAAGTTTCAAGAACAATATTAGGACTATCATCAACACTCCATGTTGATGGCTGCTAAAATATGGCTTGACAAAAGAAGTGTTCTTTGCACTGACTGCATTAAACAACTGTAGGCCTATGCAGAAGTTGCTGTACAGTTGCTACACTGACCGCCAGCAAATGGTAAATCCATACGCTGCCTTTGTTATGTGAATAGCTAGTATACAGACCAACACACTCCATCAGAAGCTTTACACTACAATGAGCTTGCTTTTGAAAGCGCCTTTGTACATGTGTTGTACACACAATTTCACTGACCAGTCACAATGGACTCCTTGGATATTACTGTTAATGCCCAGTGCATGATGAACAGACAAGGGCATAGGCAAGCTGACTTGTTCATGTGAAACACTTCCTACCAGAAGCAGGCCTAGCTAAAAGTATCACTTTTTTAAAAGTCTTCGGAATTAAGTGGGTAGCTTGATAGATTTCCTAAGAACAGGAAGATGAACTTTGTAGAAAATTTCACTGTTGGTCCGCTGGCGTTTTCCGCCAAGACACAACTGTACAACCGTCGGTGCGCTATCTAGCGGGCCGTCAGCGTTAAACCGCCAGCGTTTATCCGCCATATACCGCCAACGGACCGCTAGCATTATGCAGAGGCCCTACTGGGAATTGGTAGGCTGGTTACCGAAATTCTCAATTGGCTGATCAGCTCTTTGATTGACAGCTAATTCAAACAAAATGCAGTATATCTCACGACAGTCAGTAAATTTGTGTTCCAAATTCCAGTAAATTTGTGTTCCAAAGTGAAATTGGGGGCAGCAGAGCTTATATCACCTACTCATATTGACAAGGAATGCTTTGAACCCCTTATTTTATCAATCTCTCTTGTCTTGTGTTGACCTTACAGTTACATTAATAAGAATAGGACCTCCGTCCCTGTGGGGATGCAAAGTTTGTAAAGTTCTCATGCCACTGATGCAATCACGCTTTAATAATGCGGGCTAACGTTTAAAGAAAAACAAAACACTGTGCTTTAATGTGGGGACATGTTGGCATATGTACTTGCTTCAAGTTCACTTTTTTGAAAATGTGAAAACTTTACATGTTCATGTCTAATTAAGAACCATGCACACTCATCGGATTTCAATGCAAATTTCACCAAAATGCTAACATAAGTACCCCTCGGCCTCTAATATACAAAATTCTTCTTTTCTTCTGATCGGCATACATGCAAATGCATTCATTTCAAACTTGTTTTCATTAGTTTCTTTTTCGATCATACACCCTAAAAATCTCCGGAATCTGCACCAACCAATGGGAAATGTATAGGTTGAATGTAAAATGGTTAGATTGGACTTGAATGTAACGCTGAATAAGACTGAAGTCTCTCCAAGCTTCAGATTGGTACCATACAGTTATCTTTTATTTTTTTCCTATTACTAGAAAGGCCGTATTTTGAAGTCTCCAAAGATTGAAAATTATTTCAAACATTTCTTAGATTTATGATTTGGGTAAGAGCTACTCAAATTTCGAATATTTTGAACTTTTATTCATAATAACCCGGTGTCATACTTACAAAAATATCTCATAGGTTTTTCTTTTTAATTTAATGGGAGCTGTGGTACATTTCCAAACTGTTTCTTTCATTGAATTTATTCGGCCTTTCCAACCCTTGGAAAAAATTACACCGACGGCATAGCAACCGTAGGAAACCGCCGTACCCAACATGGCTGGGATAAATCGAACAAATTCGCCCATGAACCTCTACAGAGATGACTACTTGGATACCAAAGAGCAACTAGATAAAGCAAGGGAGACAGTTATCGATGAACAGAACCAAAAACCTGGTATCCTTTATTTATTCAAAAGCAAACTTAAGCCTAGCTGGCTATTGATAAACTAGGGCCAGCGCCGAAATACATGCTACCCAATGTCATGAACTGTAACTAGGCTGTGCCAAGAGTAGTAGATCCGCGAAATACAATATGTTTTGAATTGCGTCGTGGCTATTGACCCGGACGCGTCCGGCTCCGTTACCAAATAAAAATGCTAATTGTCCCGGGCGTAGACAATACAATGGTATTGGGACAATTGCAGTTACTGTGTAACTCTACACAAAGTTTCTTGCAGCTTCCTTGGCAGCTTGCACAGTACACAGTGTAGCTGAATTGGATGAAGCATGATTCAAAGGAATGAGCTAGGCCTATCCAAAAGCAAACAACATTGTATATGTCAATGGAGATTGTATAACAGTTATGCTGCAAATAAAAGACTGAAAAAAGTGCTCTAAAATTACACTTTTCTATAGCAAGGCACTACATTAGGCCTACATCCGGTTTGTGTTGGAGTAAATGTTGAAGTATAGGGTTTAAGTGGTGGCACTCGTCCAAAATGTAGAGTTACGTCCGGGTCAATCAGACGAAATATCTCATTATAGAGCTGGACGTCCGGGTCAATAGGCCCCACCTTTGTATTGAAGGGTGACGCACAGGAAATGGATTATGGAGAAAACAGGAAGGGGTTTAGTTTGGTAGGTCTCCTCAGTAATCCTCAGAAGGATCGTATGTTTTAGCCTGTCTGTGCTTGTTTAGTGTAGGCCACCCTATTTCAGGTGTTATCCAATATTGCTTTGGTGTGATAGCCAGCATGCGGGGTGACCTCGAGTAGGGTGCATGCCATTTTGCCATCGGTACTTTCCACCATAGAAAATTTTCTCATTCCCCCATTGAAGAAGTGCCATTACACCGCGAGGAAAGGCACTTTTTCTAGGCCTATGAAAGAATGAACACATCTTATTACTCTGTGGAAGGTAGGATAGGCCTACAGTAGGTTGGAACTTACCTAGGCCTAGGCTAGCCCTTGAACAGGGCTGTGTGTTACGTTACATGACCTAAGCTCATTACACTCCACGTCACAGCCCTTGCCTCGCTAACGCAAAAAATCCGTCATTAGGCTTTCAGAACAAAATACATTCTAAACTGGTAAATATAATACACATTGAACTTAAATTACTACTAAATGATGTGCAAGTGACTTTCAGTCGAAAAAGTTACCAATAAATCGGCTTTCATGGACAGTCTGAGGTCAAAATTCAGCAAAATGACACTTGGATTCTGGTTAGAAACTCCTTCGTTGAATGAGCCCTCGTACAATAAGTGTTTCTACATGAACTTGAAAATAGTCAAAAATCATTCCTAGAACGTTGTAACCATTTCACCAAATCGATAACTTTAACGATCATTCCACCTAATGAATGCAAATTTCATATGAAAAATTGTTGTTTGTTTGTATTTGAAGCTTCTAAGTGTTTTATAAATTGTTGAATCGTTATCAAAATTTCTCCAAGTGTGAATACTTTTTGAATAAGTGGAAACCCCTGGTATGACCTTTGACCCCAAAGTGGATATCACGAAGACGATGGGTCCTACTATTCTGTGCGCTGACACCGGCTGGTACGCCCTGTCTCAAATTCCACGAGCTGCCGTACAATTTGTACCGCAGCATGTGGAACTCAGTTGTAGGACAGCCCATGGTGTTTGCGGCACTTGTGGAAAACTCAGGGATCCATTCTAACATGTGTAATGAATAGCAACATTTTTTTTTAACAAAAATTCTATGGGCTGATGCACGAGGCTTCCTTGTCGCAAGTTCTGGCTTCAATTCAATCTTTTACTAAAGAAGGTTTGGCTCCCCAATGTCCCTAGAAAAACACATAAAAACACTGTGCAGGTACACATATACACACATGGCCTTATGCCCCATATCATCACGGAGTTCACTGACAGTCAGAACCAAACGCTATGACCCCAGCGTAACCTGATACGGAACTGTTTTGATGTTATACTATAAAGAAGGCAACCTGCAAAAAATATCGCTTGTTGCGCTGTGAAGGGGCGGGGCTTATTGCTTCATTCACAGTGCACTGTTCGAACGAGCGCTCTCTCAGAAAACACATTGACTGAACTGTGTGGTTTTATCGCTTCAGATTCCTGTACAAAACTAACATACTTTAACGAAATGACTGACCACGTGTTGGAAACACTTTTCGTGACAGACAAAAATGTACTTAAATCGAAGAACGATCCCTACCCCTGCAATGAGAATGATCGTTTGATATTTTCCACCACAACGTGGTAGTATTAAATGGAATTTGATTTAGAAGAGCACTCAAGGTGTATTCCTTGCTGTCTCGCAGAAGGAGCCGCGTAAGTTGCTGTACAAACTGTTCTGCACAAAACACATAGTACAGACTATCTAGCTGCAGTGTTTCGCCAATTTTTCATATCCCCAAGTTTTGCATACATATCTGTGCACGTTTTGTACACTAATCACCTAGAATCTTGTGTAGTTGGGTGGTTATTATCTTGCATAAATTAATTGCGTTAATTCTAGGCAGCCAGTCACAACTCGCACCTTCGCCTATGTGATTTAGTGTGTGAAAATACTCGGTCTCGAGACAAGTTTTCCCGTTGAGTTTGTGTTATATAAGACAATCGCGCTTGTGTAATGTCGGCCGGGTAGCAAAGCCGGACAAGCCCCGTGGTAAACCCACCTAGAAACGGCATCACATATCTTTGCGTACGTGGATTTTTCGGGGATCGGACTTACCTGCATTTCAGTTGCAGATTCTTTTTAGACAAGATGTAAGTTTTGGACGAGAACTGCTAAAAATATCCGGGGATATTTATATTGGAAAGAAACCATAAGATACATTATACAGGTGACCAGAACTGCTAAGATTATCATAATTGCTTTACATGGGGTTCGTTAAAGCGGGAGAGTAGCACGGTACAGTATATTAACACAACTACAACCCAGTACAGTAAAAGAATGCAATGTTCCGACATGATTGGGGGATGAAAACTAGACAGAGCATGATGTTGGCCTTTGAACTAAATTATCAAAAGGGCATGTGACATGGACTGCAAACAAATGTACTGTATTCAGGGTTGATTTGTAGCTCCAATTCTGAAGTGAAACTATTTCGCCTACAAAAATGATATCCCGTTCGTGAAACGAACGGAACTCTTCCCAGTATTTTCCATCCTGAATGGGTTATGGTAATACGATATGCACGAAGCAAGGGCGGGCGCGTACTAAAGTGACAAACATGATGTCCCTCTTTTTAATAATCTGTTATAGGTAATCGGCATCGGGCCGATTGTTTAATTAAATAATCGGTAATTGGGTATTACCTATTATAGTAGAATCGGTCGATACTAAAAAAAAATGATGAAATTTGTGGAATCAGCACCCTTCACTCTACAGTATTACAAGGAAAGCAAACAGAAGCATTGATGTCACATATTTTTTCTCTGAGATTATTGTATTCACTATTAGTTAGCACTATGGACTAAACTTTCAGCACCTAAACATTGTAGTATTTAACTCAAGTACCTACAGGGGAAAATAGGGTTGAACTTGAGGAAAAGTATAGATGGCGGGAGAATTGGACCCTTTAAAATTCCAGGTGGACCCCTTAAATTTAATGTTTCATACTTTTAATGGGTCCAAAAACCAAGGCTGGGACCCACTAAATTTGGAGCTCAGCGCTAACCCTGTTGTAGTCCCTATACCTGTGCACACGTACGAACTTCTGATTAAGTTGATATCTTTGCTTTGTACAGTATAATGACATTATTCAGTCACCGTTCACACATTGAAAAGGATGAAAGTTTATTCCCCACAGCCTACAACCAAATCCATTAGTATCCATTAGTAAGTACATATTAACTAGATTCAAAGTTCTTACTTTCTTTAAGCCTTCTTTACACTTTCATTCAATCTATTCAATGAATTTTCATGTCTCTAACACTAGGTCTATGCCTTAACTGGTTGTCTGAACTTCTGAAAATGTTTCAGTACTTGCAATGACATCAATTCCTCTTAGACCGTGGGACAGAGTCCAAAATTCTTTCATTCCGTGGCAAGCAGTGGGGGTCTACACCAAATGTCCCTGAAAATGTTCTTTAAAATATTTACATTGATGAAAGGGTGATTCCCAATCGTGATAATTGCACATTATTGAGAAAAGGATTAAAATTCAATCACATTTTTCGCCACAACAAACGAAAGTATTTCGTTTACAAAATACTTATGACGTAGTTACTGCCCAATCACAGACCTTCATTCAGGTCACATGAGGATCACATGACAAGATCTGCCAGGTACCTTACAAAGTATAATGTCGTTAACAAACAAGGCAATCTTAGTATCAAAACATAAACGATTCAGGTGCTTAATTCATTGTCTGGGAAACTCTTCATGGGATCTGTTATCATTCATAAGAATGACGGAATCTTAACATTTATCATGTACCAAAGGACTCTTTGAATTGTTTGCAAACAAGAGAGATTTTGTGTGCGCATTTAGATGATCAGAGACGGTGAACTGAACCAATGTGAATTTCCGAGCACAATTCCCTATTGTTAGTGTTAGGCCTACTGTTAGTTACCACAACTTGAGAAGTCGAGTGATTAACCGACGTGTATTAGAATGATCAGAGCAAGAACCAAGGTACAGAACACAGGTAAGGGCCGAATTAAATTACTGTTTAACGTAAATCATGAAAACTTGGTTGCATTACCAGTTTCGATGTTCTTAAGACAGTGAAACTGTGCAAACCTTAGCACGTTACAACACAGAATTGCCATAGACCTCAGAATCATAGGCCTGTATAATCCCTTTCTAACTGTTGATTATTAAGCCATAATGTTATCCTTACTTATAAGCAAATAAGTGTGTGTATACAAACAGCATCAATGATCGTTCGAAGGCGGTCTCAATGCACAATTAAAGTCACTAAATCACGAGCAACTAACAAATAGCCCCTACTAGGCTAGGACTACACTAATGCTACAAGTACCCAGTACAGTACTATAGTTAGAAACAGGGTGGTAATCTGCGTCACATACATGTGTGATGGTTGAAAATGGAATAAGCTAGGCATAAGATTTTAAATTAATGCTCACAGTTAGGAATTGATGGACTGATTGATTAACCAGGAGTTACTGTGCTTGTTGAAGAGCTCAATTTTTAATGGGCTATAGTAAAGTAAGTGTTGAGGGTATTCTAAAACCTGTGATAACATCACGGCAGTGATGCATTGAATTTACCGCCATGGCTCACCATCACGTCACGACCTGGAATTGGGTCCTGCTGTACTTTTTCAATGTTGTGTTTATATTCTTACCGTTAGGTGCACACTCATGGATCAGTCTGGACTGTAAATTAATCCATGGAACTTTACCTTAAATTTTGCTGTCACAGGCACCATCAAACCAGTAACTTGACGTCACATCACCAGGGTATAACTTTGCGGCCTAGATGCAAGGATAATATTTTATTTATAAACATAGGTCCCAAACTCATTATCTGCACACTGTTAGATTTGCTGTGTCAGCATGCATTCATTTTTAAAAGGCATTCTTAACGCGCACAATACATTTCTTGGTGTATACTGTGTGGATCAAGGTAATCGACACAAATTTCGGCATGTTTGGAAAACAAACGCACAAGTTGATTTTCCATTGCAAGTTTGTAAAAAATGTAAATGCATTCAAGTTTTGAAATCATTGTCAGCCAATGTGTTGTCAAAGTAATCATGGTACCTTCACTAATTTTGGTCATCATCACAGATTTTTACCTTGGTCACATACGTCACATCACTGAGTAGTCACAGATTTTACAATTGCCACAATAGCTTAGCCATATTTATGTTTTGCTTTCTACTTCATATTTCAGTCTTTTTGAAAGAAGGGCTAGAAAGGCATGATGGGATTGCAACCTCAGATGAGAATCCAGCAAGGACTTGTCTGGTAAGTTTTATTTTAAAGTTGGCGCATAATGACAAATTACCAAGGACTCTGCTTCATTGACCATTTCCATACACTGCTATACTTCAAGAAGTGGTGGCAGTGTATACTGTAGCTGAGGGGATGTCTTTTCTTCACTTGATGCTGTTGATAGTATGACTCAGCTTAAGTTTTTCACTGCTGTGATGAATAATTCATTAATGAAGGTAAATGTTCAATCTTTGCCAATGATGCTGCAGGAGTCCGGTTTCGAGCAACAAACAGCTACCAAAGACTCGCTTTGCCTTTGAGCTAGTCGGTTTCAATTTGCAGGGTAGATAGCTAGAGAATTGGCTGAAAATTACCACAACAGTCACATGCAACCTTATCAAAAAAATTTAAGGCTGAAAGGCTCAGTTTGTTTCTGGAGGTCATATAACAGACTTCCTAATGTGGGTCAAGGTCAGTTTCAATATGCTCGTTTAACTTGGATTCTCGACCATTCAAATTGCCAAGTCAAAAACACAGCAAAATTATATTTAAATTATATTTAAATTGTGATCTGTCAGTGATTTTTCTTTATTGCAATTTCTTTAGTTGAGTTAATTGCCAGTACAGAAACCATCACTGCATTAAATTTGTGTTCATGATTATATGTTGCAATATTTGGCTGAATGATGTATTAGTGTCCAAGAATGATGTCATGGCAAGGCTCCTGATATCTCGGTGGCCAATGAGATCTTTTAAACAATAGATAATAATAGTTTTTGTTGAAGATCAAAGGAGTAGGGGGCATCTCTCTCTTTAGACCCCTCCAAGGAAAGTTGTAGGTTCTGGCAGTGAAATTACAGTACTGTAACACAGGAGTTTGAATTTTACATTACTCACAACTTGATGTGTACAGAAAGTAAACAAAGAGATACAATGAGGTTCAAGCATTCACTTCAGTTTTATTCTATTCTTTTATTTCTTTCAGAACCCACAGACACAGGACCAAAGCTGACACAGTCTGAACAACACCTGTTGATTTATGTGGGTTTTCATCTGCAATGTCATTTGTCTTCTGCAGTCTGCATCATACGTCAAACAGATACAACAACAGTGCTAACTGGAGTATTTGTAGGAAAACTGCAAAAAAAATTCATCAGCATTTGCCAAAAACTTGTTTGTCTACCCATATTTGCTTGAACTGACTTTTCCAACTGCAAAGACAGGCCTTGATAATGCTGTGATAGGTTAGGTAAATGAAATGAAGACATTCCTGGATGTGATTCTGTGGTAAATTATAAGAAAATTTATCACTGAAATTGCATAGATGCTCTTTGACTTGCTGTTTAAAAACTGTAATGTTAATCAGAATTGTAGTGGAAGTGTTTACCAGAGATTTTTATACCCTGTTTCATGTTCCTTTCTTTGCATGTTTTTTTTTTTTTTCTTGCAAAATCAATGAAATATTTCACCTGGAAGCCAAGGGATAAGGATTGATATTAGTAAAGGAATTCGAAAAGAAAATGTGGCTTTGCCTTCTACAGGATCAAGAAAAAATTCTAACAGTTGACTGTGTCCATGAGTTAACAATCAGCGATTTTTAATTTAACACTTTTGTAGAAAGCACTATATAAATGGAATGTATTAATACAGGAGGAGAATTTCAGTATGCCAGAAAACTAATAAACTTTTTCTTGTTAATCATTTTCATTGGTGAACTAGAAATCAAGAACTGTGGTGCACATTGCTTGACCCCCAGTCACTCATGGAATATTTGTTAATTTATCTGATATGCCAAACCAAGTTGCAAGTGTTCCACAGTTGTTGTTGCATCCTCATCCTTCATGAATGAATCCAGATTCCAGACATTATCATTGTATCTGTAAATACTGCCCACTCTCCTAGGTGGTGGTGCAAGGATATCAAAAGTGTTTGGGGGGGGCAAAAGAGAATGTTTGGAGCATAAAATTTCCATGCAGAAACTGAGCGAAAAGGGCCAGATCTGCGGGACAGGTAAAGTGCCTGTTTCAGGTCCCCTGTGGTGTCCAGGGTGCAAAGGCCTTGGAAGCCAGACCCATAGACCCCTTAAAATTCTTCACCCCTAAAAACTTTAAAGTGTGCCAATGAATTAATACATCTGTGCAAATGTGCCCCCCCCCCCTTAAATATTTTGCCTCTGGAAAGGTTTTAGCCCATTTTCAGTGCCTTTTCTGGCTGTGGGCCTGTTGGAGGCTTAGGTTTTAGCACATCCCTGGGTGAAAATTGAAGTCTCAGGTTAAGTGTATTTAGTTTAGGAGATGATTGGGGCACAAATGTTTTAACACGGGGGAGGGGCATGACTGCCCATGCCTCTGGCACCTCAAATTTTTCTTTCGTGTTGAGCCATCACCTCCATATACAGTATTGATAAATTTGATTTAGGGTAGCAATACTGTGTGTTGATTCATTTACTTCCATGAACATGAATTGTTACACCAACCTGTTGTAAAAGGGAAGCTGAAGTAGAGGGGGTACAAGGGAGTAGTTGCTTACCTGGGTGGGGTCTAAGGGAAGGGTTTTCCTAATCACTTTGGAAATATTTTCCTTTGGAAGTGTGCTGAACCTAAGATACATTATGGTAATTCATATATGACACATTATGAAGCATATATAAATTACACATGACAGCGAATGGGAGAGGGGGTCTGCGCCCCTTCCCTGCATCTGCCACTGTCATGTGATATCCAAATAAAACAACCCAGCCTGAGAACTGAAGAATAACCAGGCAAGCCCAACTAGCATTTACTACGTTCAACCCAAGAAGTTTTACCGTTTGTTATTATTCGCTATGGGCCCCTACGGGGTGTGGTGGGGTGAGGTTGGGTCTTGTAATTAAGGTCAAGATGGCTGAGTAAGCAACGTGCCACCAAATACACAACTGAACTTGTCATAGAGAGATATGATGGTTTATCTGCATTTAAAACTGTATTATTGTTGTCTATAGATCATTTGGACGGCACCCTCAATTTCAATTATCCTCTTATATCTTTGCCCTCGATGACATCTGTTTGAAAAAAAGTATGCAAATCATATGAAGAGGACTATCTTGATGATCCCATATCTGCAAAACCCAATTTTTGAGTCTACTTTGAACACAGGAGAAATTGTTTTGTTTTGTACACAAGTATATGGGAATGGGTCGGCCATTTTGTCTCATTAATCATTAATGTGCAACTTTTGAATGTGGGAATCATTCTTTCCACTAAATTTGATCAATTTTCTCCCAATTGGTCACAGTTTTGCGTAGTCCCCTTCATGTTGCCACGGAAGTCAAGATTTAAAGCCTTTTTTGGACTCTGTCCCATGGTCTATCTAGTTTCATAGATTTTTAGAAAGTGCTTTTCCTCTATAGGTATCACACCTTTTCACCATGGCGGAAAGGTGCAAAACCTGTGGTGGAATGACAATTCACCTTGAGTGTACAACTACAAGCCGTCCAGTGCACACCTCTGATAACATATTGTGTAAAACTCTGGAAGTGACAGAGCTCTTAGGTGTGCATTGGATGGTACTAATGCTACAGTGCCATGCACTGCTACTCTGCACTGTCAGATGGTTGTCTGCAGTGGAGTCTGTAAGTTTCCATTAGTTTACACACCTCAGTCTCATTTCCTGCCTTGAAAATATGAGACTGGAAGGTTATAATAGAAATTTAAATTTGATGTGGTTTAAATAACTTTGAATTCTTGTTTTCAAATCCATTTTTAAAATAGAAATAAAATAAGTGGTACTATAAAGTTAAAGTGTAAAACTCCTCATTGAAAAGTCCAATTTCATGGTAGTGTTATAAAAGTTACCAATACCAATTGTAAGTCATAGTCACAGACCTCCAGGCATAAAAGGTCTTTTGGTCTGTGTGCTACAGGCTTATACTGTAGCCTATGTGTGAACAATTGTTCAATGCACTGATTACTTAACATTATAGGGCTGTCATTTTGCGATTAGTGAACTAAACGTTTAATCGCAGCTTTTTGCGATTACGCGGCCATTAATCGCATTTGCGTATGCATAACCAACCCGTGTAGTAACGTGTAGATATTGGTAATAGACCTACACTGTACATATATGTGTGTGTATCCGTAGTATAGTAATTCGCAATCCCTCCCCAATACTGAGTTATCGTTAACACAACACACAGGTCCACCTAGTGGCAGATTCCATTTTAACTTTTTACCCCCTTTATCTTTAGTAACAAAACATTTCGTGCAAAGCAATTTTTAGAGACTTGCTTCCATTGGAGGTTGATACAGATCGTTACACCACACACCAGTCGCTAGATGAAGTTTAAGTATTTCAAAGCAACGATCGTTCACAAAGTATAGGCCAGGCCACAATACGGTATCCACGGCAAAAGTAGCCGATGAGCCCCCCATGCAGACAGCTGCATGACCCACTACGATATATTTAATTTTGACACTCGCCCAATGTTCCCATTTGTTTCATTTCTAATTTCCCCCCAATAAATAGCGTGGCCTGAAGCCACAACAAAAACTGTTGAGAGGAAGAACGCTATTGTTTTTGGTAGAGGTCAAAGGTCATTTGAGGTCACCAGCGGTAAAATTGCGACAATTTCAAAAATAGCTTGTAAACACGATATCTTCAGATAGGAGTGACCGACACTTTTCATACTTGGTATATAGATTTGTCATGTTGAGAAGAAGAACCCTATTGTTTTTGGTAGAGGTCAAAGGTCATTTGAGGTCACCAGCGGTAAAATTGCGAAAATGCCGGAAATGGCTTGTAAACACGATATCTTCAGATAGGATTGCCCGACAACTTTCATACTTGGTATATAGATTTGTCATGTTGAGAGGAAGAACCCTATTGTTTTTGGTAGAGGTCAAAGGTCATTTGAGGTTATCAGCGGTAAAATTGCGAAAACACTGAAAATGGCTTGTAAACACGATATCTTCAAAAAGGAGTGACAGATTTTCTTCATATTTGGTATATAGATTTGTCATGTCCAGAGGTCAAAGGTCATTTGAGGTCACCAGGGGTAAAATTGCGAAAATTCTGTGCCTAAAATGTAATGAAAAATCTATCAAGCATAAACAAGACCCGCTAGCTGCTAGCTACATACACAGTGTAGTATATATACATACATGCCTTCAGCAAGCTGGCTGACCGGCTGGCCGGGCATGTATGGTTACAAGTGCTCAGAGAATGGGTGTACTTCAATTGGCAATAACATGACACCCTTCCATAATAATTACGTTAGAAGCGGGGAATCCCCAAACTTTTAAAGAAGCCGCTCCACTCATAAACGCAAGCAGCCAATCAGTGAGTATGATTCTTCTCAACAGAAGTTCGCCAGTAGCGAACTGACAAGTGGCTGTTGAAATTGAACAATTACGGCAAAGTGCACAATGGAGCACAGGGTACTTAAAAGACACTGTGGTGTATGCATACGTTTAGTGCTTTATAATTTCATTGTAAATTATGTTCATTACAAATGTATTGGTGGTGTTGAAGTAAAGCCTGTCATAACAGGTTCCGTGTTTAGGGTTCACGGATTAAAACATCCCCCATGACACCGCACACAATCACGTGTAAACTAGCGGGGGGGGTTGGGTGGATAACACGTGCAATTTTTGAGCTTGTTCATACTGTAGACATCGTATGCTTTGTCAAGGCAGCTAAACTTGTGGTGAAGGAGAATACACTGTCACTGTTAACTTAACGCAAGTCAGAGTCCCCGGGGCATGAGATGCGATTAATCGCATGTAAAATTTTACTAAACAATTGCTTGGCTGGCGATTAATCGCTAATCGCTGACAGCCCTACTTAACATGCTAGTCTGCATTAAGATACTACACTATCTTTGGTGCGGACACCGATTCCTTTCCTGTGCAGCAGTGGTAAAACACTGCTTCCAGCATAGAGGCCAGTTCAATTGCCAAAATTCCAATACTGTGCTGTATGTTGACATACTGTACAAACTGTGCTTTACCTATATACAGTGCTTGTAAGTCCAGTACTTATGGTTGCAGGTGGATTTCAATATATGTACGTAATTGCTCATGTCTAAGCATTCCTTTTTAATTGCTAATAATGACAGACTCACTAGCATGTGTGGATACCATGAATATGGGGTGACCCTTTACTGGGCTGATCTGTCGAGGGTGCATTTGCATTGGCATTACATTTAAACCATTTGGAATGGCAAAGCTGTTTGGCCTGCAGTTAATGGTAAAATAGCTATAAAGTACCTGTATTGACAATGTATCAAACATGTCTTGGTTTTGAAATGCTGTGTATACTGTATGTGTGCACACTTATGTACATGGCATGAAGCATGCGCTGCAAATCCCGGCATATCATCATAAGCACCTCCTTTGACCTCCAGTGTGATTAGTTTTATATGAAATGCACCCTGGTATACATGTAATACATGCATTCATGTATGTGCAAGTACCTCAAAGCTATGCCAAAGTCTACTGGAAATAATGCTTCCAAAGGAAGATGATTGATCACCATAGCAACAAAGATTTTCATGCTGAATACTAAAACACATCCATGGGGCTTGAAGTTTTCAAGGAAAATTTGCTTTAATCTTCATGAGCCACATGTAGGCAACTGTATCTTATTCCATTCCCCAATTTAAAATGTAAAATTGTCCACTATTTTCATTGCCATTCCATTATTAGCTCAGCCCACAAAGTGTGGGTAGAGCTTATGTTGTAATGTAGCTCGGGAAAAAATGTCTGTCTCACAAAAAAAGTCTGTCTCACTTTTTAAAAGGTTTCAGCCTCTGTAATTGTCAGTGGATTTTTTAAAATTTGCTCTGCAGGTGTCATATTCATGGGCAACAGATTTCCTTCCTAGCTACAAGATAAACCAAAGAAAAGTATTAATTTTGTACCATTTTCATCATGTTTTGCGTGAGGGCAAAATTCCATGAAACACAATCCCAGTGGAGGCATTGCTAGCTTATGCTGTAGGCCTATTCTTGTAACTGCCTGTGTCCATTGTTTACACACCATGAGTTCCCAGTCAGCTTATTACTTATCCTTCAGTAATTTCAATATCTATTACCAGGGAGCTGCCATTACACAGGTCTCTCCTTGCTGTGTGAGGACCTACTGTAACCATACAGTGGTGGCAGTGTAATGCTGTTTGGCTCATCAACAAGTTTGTTTACCTGGTCAAGCTGGAGAAGTGGTGGATATATGATCTTTGTTACATGTTACAATTTGGAAAAATGTCAATTTGATGGACACAAATCAGCATTTCTAAATCAGCCTTTAAATGGATGGTGCATTGAAGTTTTTTCCAGTACTTCACCTTTTGTTTACAAATTTCACAGAGCAGTGAGCTGGGGAGGGAGGGAGAGAAAAATGGATGGATATGATTGGAAACAGAGAGGAATTGAGGAAGGGGGGAAGAAAGACATTTGGGTATCTCCTCTTTGCTTGTTGCTTATGCCACTGTCCTTCACAAACTGACCATTTGTACTATCACTTAAGTCTCCGATCTTGCCCTCATAGGCAGCATTATCTTAAAGTGTATCTCAAGTCCCCCAAAAATCAAAAATATATTAAAAAGCTTGAAAAAATATTTGCTAACAGTCCAACTCTCATCTTCATAGGACATTCCTGAGCTGAGATATACTTAAAAACATTGAAGTTTATTCACTTGATTATACAGTACTGCAATAATTTGTGATGTCATTGTCGAACTGTAAGTCAAATTACCATCTTTGCCTTTCTTTGTTTTTCTGAGAGTTACTGCACCTTGCACCAAGGTGTGATAGCACTCTTACTCTTATGAGGTGATGTAATCAATTAAGCCCTCTCTGTGCAATATGCTATCCAAGCAAACAGGAGTGTTCAAGGTCATAAAAACATTTTTAACTTACAAAGGAAACAAAACGTGTTATGCCAGCTGTACAAGTAGAAAGCATAAATTACAGTATTGAGCAATAGGACAGTTTACTTCAACATTTTATGTCTCAGCTCAGTAATGTCCTATAACTTGGAGTTGGACTCTTAGCATTCACTTTTCATGCTCTTTAAAAGGCCAATCCTCTCACCCCAACTACACTTCTTGTAGGGGGGTACAGAAACTCTCCATTGGCCCAGCTTTTTGATTGACTGTTAATTCAAACAAAGCAGATTACCAAGGCTTTTATTACACAGTATGAACTGCACTGAGAATGTTTTGGTTGTACACAGAAGGCTTTTCTATAACTCACCCTGAAGTAATAAAATGAGATTGTGACTGGATAAGGATGAATTTCAGACAATTGTGGGAGGGGCTTAAGTAAGAAGGTTAAGAGAATTGGTACCATTTGGGGTGAGAGAACTGGGCCTTATTTGACTTGAGGAACACCTTAAGGGGATGAAATAGCTGTAGAGATGTATCCCTGACACAGTTCAACTGCTAGGTGAAGAGTGTTTACATGCTGGTCCGCCCAGCTGTAGTTGTCTGGGTATGTGTCAAGTGTTCACCATGATTTTGTTCAAGGTGAGTAAGAAACACTGGTAACACCAGCTGAGCAAAAGTAGCTATGTTACTGTAGTTGAAACAATGTTTTCTGTCAAAAGTGTAAGGGGTACAAACACTGTTTTTGAGGGTTGGAAAGTATTGGACAAAAACAACAGTAATTTATCCATCTGCAGTATATACTGTAGCCTATATGGCCTTCAAACTTTTTGAATTCAAAAACACAACCTGTAGTTGAAGTGATGACTAAAATTACTCAAGTCACAGGAAATATGATACTTTGACATTCTTAGAGTTCTATCCCAATGCACAAATGTTCATACTGTACTTAAGCATTTGCAACTAAAAAATTGCACTGATTTCAACTAGGCCTAGCTTACGGATGTTTTATAATGAGTAGGCCTACTGAGTTGGTCATTCTATTGCCATGAGTTATGTCAGTCAATATGTGATACATTGTGTTAATAGTGTCATGTTTTGTTCACAGTGACTGACTCATGGTACTACTGTACTGATTTTGTGGGACATTATCTTAAATCTTTCCAGTTCTTGGTTTAATACCTTTATAGTGAATATTATATACTCCTTATTTCACTGAATTTAGGATTATGTAGACTTTAACATTTGGAAGAGTCATGGCTGATGCACACCATTAATGACTGACTTTACTACTGTATATGCTGGGATTTGTCAGTTTAAGGTAGAAGGTTAATGCCGGAGGGGGGAAAGGGGGATTTGCTTTCCAGAAGAAGGTGGGTAAAATTCCCAATTTTCATTTCCATACAAATCTGAAAGTTGTCAATATTTCGAGTTTCTTAGGTAAAGAAGACACTTTTGAACCACTGATTGAACCTACATAAATAAATAGCCTTTGAAACCTTTCAAATTGCACCTTACACTTCTAACCCCTTGAATCCACTTGTAACTTAATTCAGCCTAGGACAGCGTCAATGTAGACTTGGCATTTAGCAGTTACAAATCCTCCCTTTTTTGTGTTTCTGGCAGTATCTCTGGGTAAGTTTGACAAAGAGCAGACATGTAGACCTCACATAACAAAGTCTTTGGCCTTAACTTTTTCCATGCAGCATTTTTGGTTGGCAGTATTGAGAGGGTCAATGAAAGAATAGCCAACCTTGATAGAGAATTGCAAATGTTTGCATCCTCTTTGGTTATTGAAAGCCGAGAATCTAATATTGAGGAAGATTACTTTTTACCATCAGCAGAAGACAGAAATGGACCAGTGAAAGGTACTAAGAAAAGGCACAACAACTGGTCAGCAGCTTGAACTTGCCTAACAATAGTACAGTAGCTAAACTTCCATGTTGAAAGTATTCGAAAGAAAATCAAGTGTCACTTTACCTTTGCTTGCTATTACCTAGGCTATATTCCCAACTAACATACATCTCTTCCATCCCAGCATTTATGTTCTATCATGATCTTCTTCTTTTCCTGAACAATCTATTAGTATCTAGAACAAAGCCTAAACTTTATGCCACTTATGATTGATCTAATGCTTTTGGGCAAAATTTTAAGGTGACAAAAGAAAATGGGGACCACATATCATGCATTTATGATTTTATGATTTTGATATTGACTGTAATTCTATGACCCCTGAACGTTTTCCTCTCCTGTGATGTGCTTGAAGTTGATAATATTGTTTGACATATTTCCCTACTAATCTGCTCAGTGGCTTGTGGTAGCAGTTGCCATATCTAGCTCTGATATTTCTTTAATAACGATGAACTGCAGGATATGTTGTGTTCACTCCACATGTGAGATGTCATTTATCAGCTTAACTCTTCCGGTGCATGCATTTTAGTTACCTCATATTTAGTGTTGCATTTTAAAAGATAGTTTAGGTTTAGAAGATGTGAAGTATGATGGATTGCAAGTGAGATGTATTTCCACTCAGTTGGGGATTATTAAAGTTTAACAACCCTCATAATCATTCCACCGACCTTTTGAGTAAATTTTCACAATTCAGTTTTGAATTAAAAAATATGATTGAAGAAAAATCCTCCATTTCCTCAGAGCAGTCAATGACTGATGTAATTTTAGGCAACTTGTAATTAAAGCAGCCTAAGCAGTATCTTTGAAATTTTTCAAAGATACAGGGTGAGGGTACAATATCTGAGGACTGTTGTACAGAAATGTAGCAAACACAATCAATTATGTTAATTTGTCTCTAAATTGAATGGCATATGTACTGTACTGCCTGTCCAAAAGTGATGCCAAATTTTCAAAAATTATGAACTTTGCACAGTCCCTATTTCTATAGTTGAGATCTGCAGAAAAGGTAGTAGTGAACTCCAATCTTATTAAAGTGCACAATGATCAAAATTTGGATACCAAAGTTTCAACACTGTGAATTTTTCACAGTCTGTGCCACAATAGTTGAGATCTGCAGAAAAGATGGTAGTGAACTCTGTGCTTTAGTGCACAAAGAACAAAAGTTGGTTGGCAATGATCCTCCCTCCTGTTATTCATTGCAAATAATGTAACAAGATTAGAAGCTTTCTCTAGTTGCTTTTGTATATTTTGTCAATTGAGTGAAAATTTTCTTTGAATGAATTTGATGTTGCTTGCTTTAGAAGACAGAAGCTCTTACCAAAATAGTAATTTAGAGAATTGATCATCTTTTTTTGAATGTTTTACACATTTAAACCCTGTAAGCAAATTGGAACTACTAACAACTGGACAAAACTCATAGTTTTCCTGTAATTCTAACAACAGTGCCAATAACATACCCCTCCATACTTTTTTGCTTACTACTGCATACAAATCTTAAAGACCCTTTAGCTTTAGATGTAAATTATGCATTTGAGAATGTGCTTGGTTTATTTTATCTTTTGCTTTGCTATCCCTGCATGCCACCCCTGCTGCCATAATAGCCAGAGACGTCAAGGAGTTGGATCAATTTGCTGGAATATATGCTGTAAAATCAAGTAAGAAATGTCTTGTTGCATCCAGTTGTGAAGTGGTATGATATGTCTTCATTTCATGATACCTTTATTTTAAAAAGTCATCAACTTATGTTTTCAACTTTCAGGATGTGGTAATGTCATGAAATTCTGTAAGTGCATAACAAGTAATGGGAGTATGCTGCAACTGTAGCCTCTTGAATGCTTGTGGAAGTATTTGGAAAACCTTATGGTTGTCCATGGAGCAACCATTTTAAATAGTGATCTGCATGGAAATTAGATTGCCTAAAACAGTTTTTGCAAACTTTCACACAGTTACAAAACTGTTAGTTTTGCAAGAACCTGTTGTGATGTTTTGTCGCTGGAATCCTATAGAGTGTTTGCGTTATAAAGGCATTGTAAATTTTCTCTAGCAGAATAAAATCATGATTTACGAGAAGCAAACACAGACAAAATGCGATGATAAAAATTGAAAGAGTCAATCAGTAAGCAATAAAGTATCAAATCAAGTAAAAACAAGCCACAAAATGTTTGTCAGTCAAACAACCAACTCTTAGTTTTCTGTATGGAATTTAATTTTTCCTGAAACCAGACAACCACAAAAATTGAGCTCTGCCAGATTTTCAGATTAAATATTTATTTGTCAGAAATGCAAAACAAATTTTGTCATGGGAAGTGTTGATATTTTGTTTTCCTGACGTTCAGGACCTTCTGACATGCAGATACAGTTATGCAACTGCATTTCCATTATGATATCGAGCCCGATGCTCTCCATATACTGTAGCACCTTCAAGGTTACTTAAGTGAAGTGTAAATAATGCTCTCAGCTCCCACTGACCACTCTGCTCATTGACTGACTACATTGATATAACATGACAAAGCTTCCTTATGTAGTCACACTATGTTTTTATGGAGAAGAGTCTTCTGGCGCCCTGTCTGCAACTTCATGGTCCACTGGGCCAGGGAGTCTTTATCTTAATGTGCAATTAATGAAGTGGAAATACCCTGAAAAAGGCCTCAAAAGCCGGGTTTTTGGAGCATCAGAGGAGTTAGCCTAGTGTCTGTGCATATATATGTGTCCCCCTGGAGCCTGAGAGTGTCTTGTAACTATACTAAATCACCTTGAATGGGAACCATGATGCTTTCACTCTATCCAAGAAAGTTTGCATGGCCAGTGTGGAAACTCCCAGAACCTCAGGAAGGGTAACATTTCTGACACGTAAGTGCTTTTCTTTGATATTGTGAAAGAGGTCAATTTGCAATAGGTAATGAGTTTATCATGTGAACAGCACTGTCACTTCACTGGTCAGTGCCAGTGAGGTGAACTTAAAAACTAAGCATAAGAGGATGGAATTGTGTTGAAAAACCCCCTTGTCAAAACAGTCTTTGCATGCAAGCATGTATTAGAAAAATGTCACATGATTGGTGGGGACAATTTGTTAATTAGAACTGCATGGGTTTATTAATTTAATTTTTTTTTTTTTTTTTTTTTTGGGGGGGGGCTACAATCAGATTCCCTTTAAACCCTTTTTCAAAAACAACATGCAAGTATTGTATCATTTGGAAGGTATTCATACTTGAAAACTTTGGCAGAACACCTAAAATTTCGGTATTATTCATTTTTATTTTTCCTGGGTAAAGTACTCAAACTACCTTTTTGTATGATTGTATTGCCAGCATTGATAGCAGATTCATCCAGAAAAGGGAAGTATCTTGCAAAGAGAATCAAAACATCTAAGAAAAAGAAGGTATGACATTTACTTTAAAATGTAATCTTAATTTTTCTTAAGTATGCAAAGTGTGTGTTAGGTTGGGGTAAGGCCGTAGCTACAGGGCTTGGGGGGGGCATGTGAACCCCCAAAAATTATCAGAGTAGAGATCATTTTTAATACTTCAATTTACCTGTCCCCTATACTGTAGGCCTACCTCTCATCCAGAATGAAAATCAATATGTCTGGTGCCCCCCAAAACCACAATCCTGGCTACCAGCCTGGGTTGGGGAGAGGGAGCAAAGAGCTTTGCTTTTAAAACAGGGTATAATTTAGCTTTCAAATTTTGCATAGCAGTTTTGAAGATTTTTGAGGTCTTTCACACATTGTTTTGTGAAAATGCAAGGGATATTGTAAAGTAGTGCTGATGCAGTATGGGGATCCTGTGTAGTAGCCAGAAACAGAAAAAAGAGATGGACAGTTCCAATCCATTTAACGATGATTTATTCGTTAAGTTCAAAAAAAAGATGATCAAGCTTTAATTATTCTGCCAGCAAAAAAAGGATTAATTATCTACAGCTAGCTTACTCAAGTGCTCCTTGTCTGAAGTCTGATGCACGAGTGACCAACTTGCAGGCTCAGTCTTGGAAACCTCATTCGAGATCAGAACACCTGCATTCCCCTGATTGGTCAAAAGTTATGATGCACCAATGTAAAATGAGTGTGCTGATCTAAATGACCAATGAGGAGGCTGCAAAGGGTGAAATTGGCCACACCTTGAAAATATGGGTTACTGCATGCATGTGGAACGGCGATGTGATATGTCCCGGTCACCAGTAACAAGTGACGGGAAACAGGAACGGCCCTGGGAATCTAGAACAAAAGGAAGGGAGAGTTGCTCGTAAACAACAAGATGGCGTCTGCTAAAGGTCATGGAGAGTTCACCATACAGCATAACAATATGCACACAAAAAATTGCTACACAAGTTTTCATTTGTGTAGCAACTTGGCCTGTTTGTGTAGCCAATTGCGATGCTATACTGGATTGATTATTTCCCGTTCCCTGTAAAAGTATTTTAATGAGGGTAATTTTTGGCCCAGTCAGCAAGGAGCAATGTGCATGAGGGAATTTGATGGAGGATATAGCAAAGAAAAGATGAAAAATGGGATAACCCATTCAATTACCAAGTAGCCTATTAACATTTTATTAAAAAGTGTGATAGAAGATAACACAGACTTCATACATTTTATTGTTGCTATAGTAACTTTTCTGCTGTTCTCACAGTGAGCACTTTTAAATGATGGTTTCGACCCAAACTTTAAAATAGATAAAAAAATTTATTTTTATTGCCATTTGAAGTAATCTATGCTGTGACACAAATTTGTTGCCCATGCCAGTTGTGAACAGTTATTACATGTGAAATGTTCTTTCTTTGCTATCCAAATACAGTAGGAGTCAAATATTTTAGTTAATGTCATCTGCACTTCTCTGCTCTTTACACAGACGGCATGACAACGGTTTATGCCATAAACCATTTTCCAAATAGCAATAACAAAGGATTGTGGGACAGACTTTTGGTGCGCGTTGTATATATCAATGTCATTTTACCGTGGCCAAAAACGACACCCACCAAAACGTGTTCCCACAATCCTTCGTAATTGTTATTTGGAAAAGGGTCTATGAAAAAGCTCCTTTAATACAAAAACACACACCTCTAAAATCCTGATATGTGGGGTCTTTGATCGGGTTTTCAGCAGATAATTTTACACCGAAGCACAGTAATGAGATGCTTAAAAGGATTGCATAAAACAGCTACGGAGTCATGTTCTGCATTTTCTGTGCACATAGAGAGGTTTTCTGGGGAAAGATATAATCAGCTTAGGAGAGATGAGAACTGCTTCCAGGAAATGCAATATTAATGCAGACCAACCTGAAACTAGAGTAATTAAACAAAGGGCTCAAGAAATAAATATTACATGCATACTCCACAATTTCTGTCAAAATCTGTAAGGGGCAATGCTTGACATGTTTATGAATGTTCGTGAATGTTGGTAAGAAATCTTATTGTTAGTTAAGTTATATGTATGAAGAAGTGTAAAAATGCCTACTCCTTGTTTGCTATAATGCTGTGTGCTTTTCTGCTCCTCAATAGGAAACAAAAGCTACAAAACCAAAACTTGTTGAGGTAAGTATCATTTTAATTGGGAAGAGATAGTCATTGTCTCACTTTGTGTATGATTGAATGAGGCAAATATGTTCTGTAATTGTCATAGTCAACATGCAGGGTTTCATCACACTGGGCACGACCAAGGGGTGCTACCTTACTCTCAAAATCTCCACCTGGTACCATACCATCAATATCAGTATCATCGCCCTGGCACAAATTTCTTACCCTATTAGCTGAATAAAATTCTTAAAGTTTTTTTAAATTGAGTGATAATTCCTCTCATTGGCAGAAAAAGTTGGGAAGCTGGGAAGCTCCTTCCTGGGAAATTTGAACATCTGAAGGGAAATTTTTCATTTCTGTATTTGAAAATACAGGGAGACTTGTGGAAAATTTAACTCCCTTCCTGGAAAATAATGGTACTCCCTTCCTCGGATTTAAACATTTTTCCAGCCCTGATTCCTGGTTTTTTGTAAGCACTCTTCAATCTTCAAAGATTTTTCAAAGGGTAGGTGGGACAGTGACTCCCCAATAGACCTCTCCCTCATGACGGTGACCACAAATTACCTGGCTGTCAGAATTGACTTATGACAACCCTGTCACCCTTACAAAAAAAAGTGCGTCAACCTGTGTCTGCACCATGTGTGATCACAAGTGGAAAAACAAAGGAAATCACATGTGTTCTTGGGTGACAAACCTGCGTTTTTGGAACCTTCTACTCACAGGTTTGACACAGGTTTGGCACACCTTTCCTTGCCTTTAATATCAAGTCACAGGTTTTGTTGAAGAATTCTTTGTTAACCCTAGTTTTCATCACCACAAGTTTTGCACATAAAACCTGTGTCAAACCTGTGTCGAACCTGTGGCAAATGACCAACATGCGCCAATGTCAAGGGAAAATACAGGTTTTCATGCAAAAACCTGTGATAACCCCTGCAAAAAACATGTGAAAACCTGCGAATTTGGAACTAATTGCCTCACCTTTTTTTGTAAGGGCACCATGTGTTGACAGCAATGCTCCTCCGCTAGCTACACTAGCTAAAGTAGACTAGTTTTGCCTGTCATTAAAAGTGAGGCTTGTAGTGTAATTCATGTTGAAATCAACCACGATGCTCTCCATATACTGTAGCATCTTCAAGGTTGCTTAGGTGAAGTGCAAATAATGCTCTCAGCTCCCACTGACCACTCTGCTCATTGACTGACTACATTGATATAACATGACAAAGCTTCCTTATGCAGTCACACACTGTTTTTATGGAGAGGAGTCTTCTGGCACCCTATCTGCAACTTCATCTTCCACTGGGCCAGGGAGTCTTTATCTTAATGCCCAATTAATGAAGTGGAAATACCCTGAAAAAGGCCCCAAAATTCAGGTTTTTCGAGCATTGGAGGAGTAAGCCTAATGTGAAAGCACTCGGTAGCTGTGACCCTATGACATGCAATACAGCTAAAAAGTACACAAAAAAATTGAATAAAATACAAATTTTTCAGAAAAAAAAAACACTTTTCTCTCTGAGTCTTTCAGTTGTATTGATATTGGTCACAATCACTCAAAATTTTACACACTTTGATGAAAACAGATAGTAATAACCCTACATGCATAGAATCAGTCTCTAGGACAGCCTAACCGTGCACAGCATGCATAGCACATAGAGGGAGTTTAAAGGTGATCAACTCAGCATGTGTGCACATTGTACATAGAGCAAATCTGCCTTCTGTGCAACTTGCATCATTATGTGACCATTGAAATGGATGCAGATAATAAATCTGTTTGTCGACTATAGAAAAGAATTGTGTGGTGTTAGAAATATCTGTAGCCTTTAGTGACGGGTGATTTTAACATGACATTGCATATTCAGCACAAAAGAAAAGTGGAGTTGAAAAAATGTTTCAAGTGAAATTAATGCTACATGTTCTGTTCATAAAGTTACAGACCAACTTAACCAACTTAAAAAGTTTATAACGATATTTGTTCATACACTGCGCTTGCCTCAAGTTTGTCATTATTAGTTTCACGATATTAGATTTCTTATTTCTATTTTGTTGTGTATTCTGTAGCTTTATCAGTTTCGAGGTTTTGATGAAAAACGATTGACTCCTCTACCAGAAGTTGATTCAGCCCTAACAATTCTGGAAAGAGTCACAGCTGCCCAGACCTTACTGGACAGAAAACCTCATTACAAAGAAGAGTTCCAAAGGTTGTTCCACTCCAAAATGTCAGAAGCTGTTCTTGTGGTTAGTATTGGCTCCCTTATTACAAGATGACAAAAAAATAGTTACTTTGTGGAATTACTTTACTCAATTGTCAGTCCATGTTGGTGTCTTGAGTACTGTTTTCTTTTGCCTGGAAAATTTTGTTACAAAGATGCAGGTTCCATTTAAAGTGTACCTCAAGTCAAAATATTCAAAAATATACATAAAAAACATGAAAAATGAGTACGAACAGTCCAACCCCTATCTTCATAGGACATTCTAACGCCAAGATATAAAATGTTTAAGTTTATTCTTTCACCTTAAAATGATTAATTGGGCAATAATTTGTTATGACATTGTTGTACTACTCAAATTACAATGTTTGTACTTCTTTGTTTTTCTGAAAGTTACAACACCTTCTACCAAGATGTGATAGAACTCTTACCCTTAGGGGTTGTAGACTTATCTTACTGATGGAAACTGGCGGGCGAGCACAACAATGGGTCTATTCAGAGTGTGTATCAAGTGTGTGGCTGGCTCTCCTCTTCACAGCCACAGCATATGCAAAAAGGGAGTGGCTTAAGACTACACTTCAGTGACTCTGTGGACAGTAAAGGCTCATTTTTCAGCAATGGTTGTCATGTCCTTTTGTTATGGTAACAAAAGGAGCTGCTCAGAAAACCTTCTATGGATTATTGATTAACTGTGCCTTATTTGGGATGCAGTTTCAGTCAGTGTAGCTCTTTTTCTGAATTCAATGATGCATGGAGAGCTACTTCTTTTCATACCAGTCTGCCACTCAAAGCAGTTACTAAGGAAAGCTTTTGTTAGTGAAAACTCACAGCTCTCCTGCTAGCTCATTAAGCTGTGTGTGGACTGGGCTGTGTTCACTGAAGAGTGCACAAGCTGAACAATGGCTTGTAGTTTTGCCCGTCAGTAAACCCCGGGAAGAATTGGAGACAGTCCCTTATGGGGTGATGTAATTAATTAATTAAGCCCTCTCTGTTTGACTTGCTATGGAAGCAAACAGGAAGTGTTTCTAGGTCAAAAAAGAATTTTTAAGTTTAAAGGGAAGCAAAGCAGTATAATGTGAGTTGCACAACAAGAAACTCACAAACTATTGCGCAATGGACCAATTTGTTTTAAGTGAATAAATCCAACATTTAATACCTTAACAATGGAAAAAACTTGGACAATGGGAGTTGGATGAATAAGATTCATTTTCTAAAATCTCTATTCATATTCTAGACTTGAGGTACACTTTAAAGGTAAAGAGCAGTCCCCCAAAATATATTTTAAAGAAAAAGGTAAATAACACAATTTTCATCATATTTTTCTTTGAAGTATCTTCCATTACATTTTATGACTTTACTATTGCATATTCAAGGTAAACCAAACAATATTTCTAGTAAATTTCACATTTGAAGAGAAAAAAACACTGTCACATGACTCCCAACAGCCAGTCATGAAACTGGACAGTCTACTACACTTTAAGATAGAACAAGTAGTCACACCAAACTAATTTTGAACCAACAGATAAATTTCTAGAATTTCCAATCATTTCTGTTCCAGGTATATCTTTCATAATTTACCAGAACAAATATACTTCTTTTCATTATTAAGTATTTTGGGGTCCGATTGAATTCTGTTTTGGTAAGAAGCAGTTTCCTTACAGTGAAAACAAATGGGAAAGCCTTTTCTTTTCTTAACATTGTTTTCCCGCCATTGCAACTAGATACAGTAATTGGCTTAGGGTCTCTGACCTAGAGAATATCGAAGCAATTATGGGACAGTTGTGTGTTTATAATATTGTGCATAAGTAAAAAAGTTTGACATAACCAAAAAAAAAAAAAACCAATACATCCTGGAAAGTATTCAGGATTTAGTATATTAGAGGGGTATAGTACTTACTCTAAGCATTTTGTTCAAATTTGCAGTGAAATCTTCATATATGTTTCTCAAGATATGAGTACGTTAAGTTTTCACATTTTCAACAAAAAGTGAATGTGAAGCAAGCACATAAAAATCATATGACATCATATCCCCACATTTGTGCACAATCTTTTGTTTTTCTTTAAAGTTTAGAGTCGATTGTTTCCTTAACAATCCCATATTATTAAAATGTGATTGCATAAGTGACAAGGGAACTTTGCAAACTTTGCATCCCCCACAGAAAGGTTTGAAGTGTACCTCAAGTCACAAAATTTAAAAATATATATTTAAGAGCACGAAATATGAATTCTAGCAGTCCAACTACCATCTTCATATGGCATTCCTGAGGTGAGATATAAAATGTTGGAGTTCAGTCACTTAAAACAAATTGGTCAATTGTGCAATAATTTGTGACTTTCTTGTTGTACAACTCACATAACATGCTTTGTTTCTCTACAAAATTAAAGAAGTTTTTATGTCCTTGAATACTTTCTGTTTGCTTGCATAGCATGTTGCACAGAGAGGGCTTAATAAATTACATCACCTCATAAGAGTAAGAGTGCTATCACACCTCGGTACAAGGTGCAGTCACATTTGCATTTGGAAAAGAAAAAAAAAAAAAACAAAGATTGTAATTTGAGTAGTACATCAATGATTTCACAAATTATTGTGCCATGTACCATTTTAATTTGAGTGAAATAGCTTAGGCATTTTACATCTCAGATAAGGAATATCCTATTAAGATAGGAGGTGGACTGTTAGAATTCTTTTTCCATGGTCTGTAAAATATATATTTGTGAATTTTTGACTTGAGGTACACTTTAATTCCTATTAAATTCAAGGTCAACACAATAGTCTGATAAAGCAACAGTGGCGGATCCAGAGGGGGGGATGGGGTATGCATACCCCCCCTCCCACCGGGATGGTAAAAAATTGTATACATAGCCAGGGTAATTGTAGCCTAGGCCTAATTATTTTTTAAAAACTCAGTGTTAGTTGTTACATTATTTGATTACTGTATTTTACCATATTTCTTCAGTGAAATGAAAAATGTAAATTATAATGTATCTATATTCCGTATCATTTGGAAAATTCGCGTTTTGTTTACACCTTGTGCGATGACAAATGCTAAATCTAGCATGCAGTCCCCTGATTGGTTAAAAGTTGTGATGCACCAAATTAAATAGATATTAAGGAATGTGCTGATCTAAATGACCAATATGGAGGCTGTGGAGGGTGAAATTGGCCACACTTTGAAAATATGGGATACAGCATACACGTGGAACTAGGGCGAGGTGGTCTGTCACGTTCACCGGTAACACGTGATGGGAAACAGGAAGGGCCCTGTGAATCTAGGATGACAAAAAAAAGAAGATGTCATTCCTGTTAAAGGTCATGGAGGGTCCACCATACTACATGACACTACGTACAGTTTACACATGACATAGCCTAAAACCGTGTGAAGGTAATAGAGTACACCTGGTGTTAAATTCACAGTAACTGTAGTCCGTTGAAGTAATGACTGGCCACACTTTCAAGACCATATTTTGAAAGCTTAGGAATTTCATAGTGGCTCAAAATATTGAAACATTTAGCAGCATGTTGCATCTCAGCTCCCTTTTCTTATACACCTAGGTGGGGCAGGGGGCTCTGAAAATGGAGAATTCAGAATTTGCCCATTGTGAGACCAGTCTACTGTGTGGTTTTGACAACTCATGAAATTACGAAATTTCCAATCAATTTTCTCTAATAGAAGCTCCATATTCATCATTATTTGTTTCCAGAAGCAAAATTTTCCGCGCGCTTCGCACACCGTAAAGTGCAATTTCTTAGCAGAAGTGCTCGCTCATATCTTCACTTTGGTAACTTTTCTGAGCCCTGGAAGGCTAGTGACAAAATCAGAAATTTGCTACACTTGTGACACCAGATCACCAAGTGACACCATTAACTATGTGCATAGCAATTTTCATAAAATTTCTTTTATAGAATGTCATACTTTCTCCAAAAAATATTGTCAGAGAGCCTCTTTACGTAGGCATTGGATAACATTCTGTATGGCAACAACGATCTATGGTCTCCGTCCAGCCTCAAATTTGCGGATAGAAAATGCAAATTCTTCAGTAATCCCCCAACTGTTCAAATTTCCTCGCAGGAAACCCAGCATCCAAACTTTTTCTGCCATACAAGCTCCATATTTTCCCTGAATAGTTGGGAAGGGCAAGAATTTCAGCGGGCTCCCCAGATTGCGTCCCTAATGCAGTGGTAATCACCCTTAAAAAGATGGCCAAATTTGGATGCTTGCCTACCTCTCCATTTCCCATTTCCTGAATTCTAAAAGGCATCAGAGACCAAACAACCGACATACCTATGGTGGCGCTTCACTCAGTGTACATTTAATGTCCCATCCACATGCAGAACCCCCCACTGCAGATTCCTGGATCCACTACTGTAAAGCAAAGGGAAACAAAGCATTCCTTGTCAATGTGAGGAAGTGATATAAGCTCTGCTGCCCTCAAACTCACTTTTGAACACAAATCTAACCTCATTTCCTTCGTCTCCAGAGATACATGTTCAATTTGAATGGAACTTTCACCCACACTGTGTATATTGGGTTCCTCTTTTACATGTGAAAATTAAAATTTTCCTTTTAATTCCCCTTTAAGCTGGCAGGGCTCAAACATTGAGTACATTAGCCATGAGTATGCAGTGAGAGAGAGAGAGAATCATAATAGCAGTCAATCCTCACCCCAAACTACAATTTTTGTAGCAGTCTACAGAAATTCTCAATTGGCACAGCTCTTTGATTGGCAGCAAGTTTAAAATAGCTCATATAACACAACATGTAATGCATTGAGATTGTTTTGATTATACATTGGGGTCTTGTCTACTTTAATCAATAAAATGAGAAGTGGGTTAGGAGATTTGGAACTATCAGGGGTGAGAAGATTTTTGCTTTAAAAGGGCTGCACATCGCAAGTTGATTTTGATAGCCGAAAGAAGAAGTTAAAGATATAAAATACTTTATGACAATTCTTGCTATTGACTAATACTAGATGAGTTCCACACCCTATAATTACAAAAAGTCATAATTTTAACCTTTCTGTATCCCTTCTCATAACAGTTTTGTGCATTATTGGAAAAAGTGTCAAGTCATGAATATTTATGTGTCACTCATTTGTACCAGATTTGGTGGTTGTCAAAGTTTGACCATTTGTATGTACAGTTTGTATGTAGAAAGAGGTTTGGAAAAAATTCATGATTACTCAAACCAATCACTACACTGCTTTAAATGGATTGACACTGGTACATTAACTGTCCTTTCTTGTAGTTTGTTCTACTCGAAATGGTATTCTTGGGAAGTACTCCTGGAATGTTTTGCATGTTTTTGATGTTGATATCCCCATTAAAGACTGGCATAATGATTGAATAGGTAAAGGTGGTGCTACTTTGAAGCAATGAAATTGGAAATTGTCTTCTTCAAAAAGTCTGGCTTCAATATTTGCCAAATTCAAATATCTACATTTTGTCTTTCAAGCAAACTTCATATTGTCTAACCCATCAAAGCTTATAGAAAATTAAAAAATGAAGCTGAAAGTTTACAACTATATAAAGCCATCTCATAGATTCATAGAGTGACTAGCCTGGATCAATCAATATATGCCTACCAAGGTGAAAGGTGTGAATGATCCTATAGCATTAATGTACAGATAATGAATGTATTTCATGTTTGCAATAGTGTAAAAAATTTCATGCCATGGAACAGTGAGTTTTCTATTCAATGAAGCAATTATTGGAAATTAATGGATATTGTCATGAGTTGAACTTTTGAAGGATTGAACAATGATGCAAAGCTGACTTGATTACAGTAGAATCAATCTTTCGATAGATGAACTAATCCAGGCTATCGCATTTATGAAAAACATTATTTAGGCCTAATTTTTATGCAACACCTGATAACTTAAATACGTTATTTTGGTCACAACGTGACAACAGGACAGCTCCTAAATACTGTAGTGACTTATTGAGAAGCAGTACAGCAGAGCTTGTACAGTACATACTAAAATTGAGTGCTCATTCATCTCCATGGGTTATATTGTGCCAGCCTATAGTGGAACTTGCAGCAGTGCTGAATCATGCATGTCATGTGATAACCAATCTTCTGGCCAGATGGGGAGGAATTCATAAGGTGCTATGTATCATATGTTATCTCAATTCATGTAGTCCTGATGAATTTCAAATTTACTTGCAAGAATGGTGTTGTACCACATTAAAACTGTTTTTTTCAATCATCATATGTATAGTATGCATACTTTTAGATGATCTACACATCTTTGAAAGGTGTGATTAACTGAAAGACTTATCCTTAGTTAATTACAGTATGTTCACATGAAAAGTGTAAATTATTTTTCTCCATTTATAGGATTCCTTCTGGTGGTTTTTCTTAAATCGGTTTCATCCCAGCAAAATGGTACAACCCAAGCTCTTCAACAGAATTGCACATAACTACGTGAAGCTTTTGTTATCTGCAAAACATCCTAAGTACAGGGATGTATTCTTCCAGGTAGTGCACACATACAATATAATGGGTCATAAGCAAACAGACCTACTCAGTCAGTGAAAATTTTATGGTTGGTCTTCAAGCAGCCATCTCATGTTTGTTGTTGCTCTCAAGGAAATTTGACTGTCCAACCCATTTTTCACATGTTTTTGCAGAGCTGCAAAACAGTGTGATCCATAAATACCTATTGCACAGATTTGTTGCAGGGATTTTAATCGCAGACTGTGTGTTTTCATGTATGATTTGGTTAACAGGGTAAAAACATAATGTACTTGAGAGCCAAAAGCTTTTTGATATCAATATTTAAAAATGATAATTAAAGTTAAAAGGGTCTTTCAGTAACCAGTATAGTCTTGAATCTTGTAAAAGCAAGCTGCCTTTTTATTCTTACTATGAAAAAAAATGGTGCAAATGTCCATCACAAAATGGAGGGTTAACTTTTGGTTGCCCATATGGAATTATAATTGTATTTTACAACTGGTGGGAATGTCCTGACCTACCTATTTAGCTCTTCAATCAACACACTGAATTTATCCAGGCAGGTTTGTATCTAGAAAGATCTGAGTTTGGTACACAAACTGCATCATTGACTGTCTGAGTGAGTTGAGTGCCACCATCAGCGTGGCATAGAGTGTACACACAAGTTTTGGCTCTCACAAGTTGCAAATTATGGGTTCAGAGATTTGATGATAGATTTGCAGCTTATTTGTTGTTAAAGTGGTAATTTGTGAAGTTTTGAGGAAATTTATTTGAACCTCAGGAAAGGACTCTACAAAGAAGTGTGGGTCATTTGTTACTGTTCCCTGCTGACCATTGTAGCTACAACCCTGAGCCCAGGATTACTACTTCCATTTAACTCTTTCACAAATTCACCTTTGAAAGAATCTGATTGGTTCATTTCTTTTCTGAATTGATAATTATATAAACAAAAGAGTCAGTGTGTGCCTGACTTAAAGTTTAATATACTAAATTGCTAATGGAAAATTACCAGTTTAATTAATTGAAAGGAAATGTGAAACACTAAGTCTGAAACTGATGCTTCAAGCAGGTCCGTTACAATACAATTGAGATGTGAGGAGCAATAGAGAAAAAAATCTTCTGTTTGTAATTATACCATTGCCTGAGTCTATAACCATGTCGATGATGTACCCTTGACTAAAGCATGTCAGCAGTATTAATGAATGGTGACATTTTGCTTTTCTTTCCCAGAGTTATGCTGACAAGTTGGCCCAAGGAATGTATGCTGCATTTTGTGCAGCATTTCCTGACTCCTGGCGTCAATTTCAGGGTGACTTCATTGCCAACATGTGTGATTTGACAAGCCTGTGGGTTGTAGGGACAAAGCCAGCACCAGGATCTTGGCAGAAATGGAACTTTGAAAAATTGGAACCAAAGGATTTGAGAAAAGAGGAAATTATGAAGCAGGACTCAAAGAAAGGTCAGAAGAGAAAATCATGGTTTACCAAGCACAAGAAAAACATTTGACGAATAATTATTTGCTACCATTGTCATCTCAGAAAACAAAACATATGTAGAGCACATGATCAACTGTGTATTGTGAGGGTACAAGCACTTACCTCAGTGGTGGGGTCCTCACTAAATTTTCACAATACATTAGGAAATCACTTAGGTGTATGCAAAAACTGAATTTATTTTTGCCAAGTTTTCGCTTGTCAGCAAAACATAATATTCTGGTTTTTATGGGTTTTAAAATTCACAAAGCAGAATAGTCCCACATAAAATGAGACAGTTATCAAGCTTGTCAAGTAGGAATGAGTCCTTTGGAGTTTGCAAACCATAAATTGATTCCAATCAAGGGTTATCATCAAGTTTGATTCCACAGGAATGTGGGTGTCCTTATGGTGGACAAATTTTGGAAAAGTCAGAACTTTGCATTATTTTGGAAGTAATTGCATTGTGGTTGGTTGGTGTGGAAATGTTATTTTGCCAACATGAAGGAACACTTAGTACTGCAAAACTGTGGTTAACAGCTTTGATTGTACAATGTATTAGCTACAGTTATGAAATATTTTTTCACATGATTTAGTTTGGCCTATTTTTCATTAACTTGGAAAAGTCTTCAATTATTTTTTCACACTTCAGCTATGAAAGCTACAAATATTCTACAGTTGCCTTCTTTCCATCTCCAACTATTTGATGAGAATATGAGCAGTGATGGACTAATGTAGTCAACCATTACTGAGGTCCATCACCTTTAATCTTTCCAATCCTTTTTTGGCCTGTATCATGAATGGTTGCATGCTGAAAAATTCCATTCCAACCACGATGCAATTACTTGAGATGCAGTTTTATAGCCAATTCTAAATTGATAGACTTCAATCCTTGAAACAGTTTGTTGAAAAATAATGATCATATTTGTCTTGAAGTGTGTTAAAATTCACAAGGTACTGTATATAAGCCCACAAAAAACAAAAGAACATGTGAACATTATGTGGTGAAAGTCTCTCATGATTACACTTTTTTCTGCCAATATTGTAGACACTATAAATAACTCCATAATCTGATGTGGAAGTCTCAGTTTGAAATAGTTTGCTTTGCAAGTTGAAATATGCTTAGAGACGAATCGGAGCACCCCAGGAAGTTGGGCATTGGCCATTAGTTTTGAATCTCCTTGGTTTTATTGTCTACATACAATTCTAAACCCTCCTTCTTCAGGAATTCTTTGGAATTTTTCAGTATGCAACCATTCATGATCCAGGCCAAAAAGGGATTGGAAAGATTAAAGGTGATGGACCTCAGTTATGGTTGACTAAGTTAGTCCATCACTGAAATGTTTGGATGTAGGTAGGAACTGGAGCCATCATTAGGACCTGTCAATGGTGTACATCCCTTGTTGTTGCATGCTACTTGTTGGTCTTTCCTAAAAAAAAGAAAACTTGAGAGTAGTATGTGATAAAAGGTAATTTGAAAGGAAAATGGGTTTCTGTGACTTCATTCATCTTTTGGCTGGAAAAGGAACAATAAGAATATCCCACTTTTTATATAGCACTTTTTTACCAATGTTTGAGGTTTGACCATGTGCCGTGCCCCATCCAACAGATGACAGTGTAACTCTATCTAACGCCAAGCACTTCTGCAAAGATGGGGGAGGGGGAGGAGCAATGACTCTTGTTTAATGGGATGATGCTGTCAGAACTTGAAGTAATAGTACAAGGGGATCACATTTATTGAGTTCCAAGACTATTGTAATTACTTTCCTAATATGGTTTCACATATTTATTTTATTTCCCAAAGGAAACCTCTTGAATTTGGACTTTTCCGCTAGCGATGTATTACAAAGCAATGATGGCAGTCAAGCTCCCTCCGAATTTGACCTTTCACATAAAGGTAGTAAAGTTGACAGGAGAGCAAAGGTGGTGTCTCCATCTGGAACCGGTATATCTTCATCAGTGATGAAAGATAACCAAATTACAAGCCAACAAGATGTTGATCATGGATCGATAGACATTGTAGCACAAGCTCAGCCATCAGGCTCAGACATTTTCAGTGAAAAGGAGAAACAAAAAGTTGCTAAGGGCACATGCCTGCAGCCAATACAAGAACAGGACTTGGAAGATGCCCAGACTCCAGTTTCATCCCCTTCTGTGAAGAATCAGAAACTGTCCAACAGAGGAACTGAGAAAAAGTTGCAGTCAAAAGGTTCTAAACCAGGTGGTGTTCCTCCCAGTAAGGGGAATAGTTACCACAAAGGTGCACCACTTAAAAGTGCTCTAAAATCATTAAGTGTTGCTGATACTAGAATTTCTCATACATCTGTGCCCCACAAATCCATTTCAAACATTGGAATTTCAGAGAGCAGAAGAACCAAACAGGTTTGTGATGAAAAAAGGTTTAGAAAGATTATACAATTTCAAATTTTTTTTTTATTTTGCTTTTAAAAAAAATGCTTCTGTAAATCAGGGAAAACGTCAATCCATTTTGTGTATTAGAATTTGGAAATAGTATAGTTATTAAAATTAAAAAATGTTTTTAACAAATATAAACTTAGGAGTATGGTTTAGTGAAATCAAGGCTTCACATAGAAACAAAAATTAATTTCATTTCTTAGAAAGCCATATTAACTTTTGTAGTTTGAATATTTGACATTTGAATAGTTTGAATGCATCTTGCACATAGAGATTTTGAGTTCCCCTGATTTTGTGGTGTATTGGTTAACCAATATCCATTTTTCGTTGTATGTAGTGTGTGACTGTTGTGTGACTTTTGTGGCTAAGTCACAAATGAAGCTTACATTTTATGTTTAATCAATTTTGACAAAATTGTTTTATTATCATTTCAGTCCCATCCAGCAACAGAGGGTCCAACTTTTTCAAAATGTGTGTTCAATGTCGGTGGTCAGAGCCCTCTGGTCAAGCATTTCCTACAAAAGAAAGGTCTGGAGAAGAAAGCAGGGATAGATTTCTTTCTCCAGAGAACAGAAATAGATAAGCTGCCACCATATCCTTTGCAAATCATCTACGTGCTGTGAATTATGTTCTGTATTCACACTTTTTCAACTTAATTTCCCCATTTAAGATGTTCTTAGTTATTACACTAAGTTTTGTTAAAAACTTTGACATTGATGAATAGAAGTAGATATACTTATAAAGTTATTGTTGTCACTGACTTTAATTGCTTATACCATGTTAATATGTTCATATTAGGAGTTCCTACCTGGCCAGATTTCACAATCTGATGATCAATAGAGTGTTTTCACTGACGTAACAAGCCCTGCTCCTTTTGATGGGCAAAAACTAATTTAGTCAGCTAGCTACAATCTTGGACAAAACTGTTTGGACACTTTAATATTATTTGTCAATTTCAGTTATAGTAGGCTAACATGAAACCCCCCTTTCCCCCTCACAACGTTGCATCAAGAAGAATGGCTCTTTGCTGTGAACAGCATAACAGTGGTCAACATTGAAAAGGGGAGTGGGGTGTCACAACAAGTTTTATCCAAGATTGTCTGGGTTTCAAGAAATACATTTTTGAGACCGAATTCATTACCAAATTTTAATTTTTCGAGAAGGTCTTTGTTTAAGAGCCTTTTCAGAAGCTAACTATACTTTTGAGGATGTTACCATAATGAAAGTAAAATCTGAAGTTGTATTTTTAACAAATTAAGGACAACTATAGAGGCTTTTCACATGACGTCATAATACTCTCCAGCGGCCATGTTGGAGTACATGTAACTCCGTAGTAAACCACACTGGGCGCGCTTGCTCGTTGAATGTGTACACGTCGTGCATACCACAATGCACTCTGTGCAGTGCATTCGGCACAAAGCCACGTTTATTTGGCATGAATGTCCTCCAGCATGGCAGTTCTGTGACGCAATTGCAAAGCCAATATAGGATATATCACATTACAAACAGAAAACATGCATTGTTTAGACGCACAAATCAACAACCGCAACAGGAGGAATGATTCTCTCCCTGGATAGAAGAGTCGTTCTTTTTCAAACTGATAGTTAGAAAACGAGAATTTAATTGAAAGAGCGCCACAATCTACCATTAAATGTTGAAAGTAAGAACTGCATATCAGGATTCCTTTCATAACGATAGTTGATTGTTAGGTACAGTTGGTTTTGGACACATTTTGCAGCCAATTTTGCGGCTCTGGCTGTATATTTCACGTTGTGTAACAGCTGGTAACACAATTGTTATGCCTTCTCTTAACCTAAGCAGTTTCTTTACTTTTTGTGTTGAAAGTTGCTTTCAAAACAAATGGTAGACTGTTTGGTTCACCAAGCCTACACGGCCAGCCTCGTCAAGGTGGCATGTAGGCAAGACACAACAATATCTCTTTATACAACAGCATTCTCAGAATTAAAATAACAGAGCAAGTGGAACTAATGAGTCATTAATGTCCTTTTGCTCAAAAGGAGGGACGTGGCAGAAGAATTGAAGTACTAAGGTCGGGATTTTCGGCGGCATTTACCTGGGTTCAGTCCCAGGGTCCTGGGAATACTTCCATCTAATGGCCAACATATCATTAAACCTGCCATAAAATAACAATAAACAAAGCGTCACTTGGTACTGTGTGCAGTACACCTATCAGAGTTTTTGAAATTTCATACAATCTTGGACAAAACTGTTGGGACACTTTTCATATTATTTGTCAGTTTCAGTTATAGTAGACTAACATGAAACCCCCTTTCCCCCTAACAATGTTGCGTCAAAAAGAATGGCTCTTTGCCATGAACAGCATAACAGTGGTCAGTGTTGGAAGGGGAGCGAGGTGTCCCAACAAGTTTTGTCCAAGATTATAGCATAGCTAGCTGAGAAGCAACTTATGGTCCACATGTGACTGCTGCAATAAAACACTGTTGATTACCTGGCAGTGGGCATGGCTTTCTAATCGTGATGTCTGATGTCATAAGCCCTGCCCCTTTTGAAGAGCCAAAACTAGTGTAGCTAGCTGAAAAGCAGCTGAAGAGCAACACTGGTGATGGGCTATGCATGACTGTTGATATTTTGCCTGGCAGTGGGTGTGGATAACAAATTATGATGTCACATGAAAGCAATATTTAGGCAGACATTCATACTCCATGCACAGACATTTAATCTAGCTCATCTAACCCTAGCCCTCAGCATGAGTGTGCAGAGGAAGTTTTGCTTTAAATTGTGCTCAATCCATTGTTTAATTGTTTGCATCCTTTGTGGCATAGAACCAAGTTGTAGTGATGTAAATAGTAATCCCCCAGTGGGAGCATTATGTGATAAAAGTAAAGAAAGTACTGAGCATTTCATCTGAAGATGCTGGTTTGATTTAACATAGCCCACAGCTAGCGAATTCTAAACCTGTGTACCATGTACCAAGTTAGCTATTAATATCAAAGAAACAGAAACCACATGACTGTTAAGTGTAAGCAATGAACTTATCCAGGCAGAGAGGTGTTATTAGATGGGGATCTGTCTAAATACCTACTAGATGGTGACACTAATCCCAATAGGCTTAACAGGTGTGAGGAAGTACAAGGAGGGCAGGAGAGCAGATGGGGCAGTTTATCTAGTGTCAATATAGCCAGTTGTTGAGGGTGGACAATTTATTTGAGGGTTTGGATGCATTTTGATGTTGATTACAACCTACTTGTCTTTTTCAGGTATATGCCTTGTGTGTCTTTCAGATTATGCAAGTATGGGTGAAAATCTGATAGCAATGTTAAGTCCTATTTCCCCTTTGCTTATTTGCTTAAATTAAAATTGTTGTATTGAAAGCATCATTATATTCAATGGCTTTACACAGTCATTTGAAATATCAGGACAGGATTTGATACTTAACTGTCAGCAGTTACTGACACAAAACAGCATTATTCCAAATAATCCTTTTGTTGGAATGCCAGAGGTATGAAAGAGGTTGCCTGCATATAAAACAGGAATTCATTGCTCTTCAGTTCAATTGTCCCCAATTTAAGGATTTCAGTCTCCACTTTAATGACAAACTGTTAATGGATTAGCATCAATTAAAGATTCTGATAATACCTCCATATGGTAACACATTCTGGCCATTACAAGGTATAAGAAGCAAAATATAAACCAAGTGTGCATGATCAGCAAACATCCAGACACTATCCATTGAGCAAAACAATTCCATTTACATGTTTAGAGTTAAATGGTACCCTAGACCATGATGGCAGAAGGGAATTTTGATAGGAGGGCAAAGCATCAGTTGAGTGTTCATTTTCTTCTTGTCACATTCTTTCCACATTTTCTTGCAAAAATAGGGGGTGTAGTTGCCCCCTGCTACGCCACTGACACTGTGTCTGCCACTAGAATTAAGTAATTCTGCAGGTGCTATTAGAGGGATGGAAATGTGATATACCACACGTAGACAATGGAGTTAGCTAGTTAGGTGAGGTTTAAACACTTACTTTGTAACTATGTAACTAATTGGTTTAATTTAGGCTGGTCTTGGCCTTTTTCCAGTTGTGGCTTACTGGCTTGCTTTCCCCACTCAGTTGCTTAAGATGTGCACTAAGCACAATGGCAGAAGGTTCCATTTTTAAAGTCTTTGGAATGATCCAGCCAGGAGTCTAACTCCAGACCTTCCTACAGCAAGACAGAAGATGCTTTTCCACTTGACTTGCAGTCAGTTAAGCCAATGGAAGAGTGAGGTTTGAAAATAAACATTGTTGTCCATCATTCAGTTAGCATAACAGAGCAGGCTTCATTATAATTAACAAGGAAGTTTCCTGAACAGTTTTTTTTTTTTTTTTTGGGGGGGGGGGGGGTTCTTCTATTTTCTTTGGGGGGAAGGAGGTACACTGAGGTAGAGGTATGCTGAGTATAGGGACAAATTTTGCATGAGATTTGCCCCAAAGTTACATTATGTTTGTTCTGATCACTCCTGGGATACCCCAAATATTCTCAGTTTATCAGCAGTAGCCTCACTTTTAAAGCTTTAACTTGCCAATGTTATTTGTAATGCTCAGCTTTACCTCCATCAGGATGTGATTGTGTATTGTGTCATTTGAAGTGGCAGTATTCTTTCTTAGGAGATGCTACCTTTTCATTTCTGGATCTTTGGTTAACTTCTTTGATCTAGTCTCAAGGTTAATAATTTTTACATTTCATTTGCAGGTCATCCTTCTTCTCCCATACTGGCTCCACCCAACCAAACTTAAAGAAGTTCCATGCACCCTTAATACTCAGAAGAAGTATCACTTTGTTATCATTAAGTGACTGAATAAACATTCCTATATAACAGCAATATTAACTCTTAAACTAGAAAGATATATCTTCATCTTTTAATTATTGATTAACATTTTATGCTGTCATCATAAGGACTCTGTTTATATTGTGAACAACAATTTCTTAACACAACATTACGCCTGATTCCCAGACATACCAAGACATCATACATGATTCATTCCAGTCAGTGCGACTCCTCGATGAAAATTACCAACAGATGTACGAAGAGGGTGTTAAAGAGCATACTCACTTTATCAAGAGGCAGAAACATCAACTCAAGGAACACATGAGGTAGGCTTACGTCTGTCTTGCATCCCAGAGATAAGGACTGAAATCTCCTCGTTGGAGAATGTGGCACCAGAAATTATTTGTTTTGGATTAATTGTTAATCACAGACCCTTTGCCAGCAGAAATCAGAAATGTAATGAAACAGTTTATATAATAAATGTGGTTATCCTGTGTAATTTAAGTTGTAACTTAGCTTACTTGTTAGAGTTTGTCATTCCAAACACTACACTATATGGAAGCACTAACAATGTATTATGAAAAGGTTGAAGGAAAGATGAATTTGTTCCAATTTATAGAAGATGTATTCAGTAATGAAATGCTCTCTGGAAATAAGGTTTTCACATGGAAAGCTCTCTGACCTTTCCATTAGGCATAAGGTTGCCTCTATACAATTCATACCAGACACCCCACTTTTTGTTCAAAAAGTGATGTTACAGCAAGGTCAACCCGACTTCCTATTATCAGCTTTCTGTCAATAGTAGCTGCCATGTCCAGCACTATGTAAACAAAGAGTCCCATTGAAAACCTCATTCATAAAGGCAGAGACTGTTTATTCAGTGCAAGCCAGGTTTGCAACCAGAGCTGCCTCAGCAGACCAGGACAATAGGCTTATCTTTTTGGACACATGTAAGCTGGTTGTGCAGCCACTAAAGCGGGATGAATTGTGTAAACAAACATTGCCCTGACTGCAAAGAGGTAGCTTGTGCCTAATGTCATTTTTAAAATACTGCTTTTTTTTCCAAATAATGTTACACAATAGTCCACCATTATTAAAATTTCAGAGTGATTAGTCTGTATGCATCATGAGTAAGTTAAAGTCGATGAGGTTTTGTGGCTCAGCTTCTAACCAATTGCTTTAAGCCAGGTCTGCCAAGTCCTTTTTCTATTTGTAACTCTCTGGCTTGTTTTCCCTTATTTATCATGTAGGTATGATAAAGTCAGTTTGGTTATTTGTTGCTGCATGAGATTGGGAAAACACTCAGGAGGCACAAACCAAGCTCAGCACTTTCATAGTATACTGTAGTGTATGTTCTCCTTTTTGTATGCAGACAAAAATCACTATTATACCTTGATCTATTTAGAGCCAGCCTAACTGCACAAAAACAGTCTTCACCTTTATACCAGATTAAAGTATAAAAATTTTACACCAAAGAGTCAGTTTATATGTAGTTTATAGCTCAAAACCACATGACCATCCTCCTTTTGCTTGGGATGGATTAAGAAAGAAGGACTCAACAATTTTTTTAAGTTTCCTCAAAATTTGGAAGATGTGTTAAACAAAGGAATTTGTAGCTCTGCCTCTTACACCAAACAATTTTAGTAGTAACCATAGAGGTCTAAATGCAGTTGATAAATGCACAAACATTCCTTTTCAAACAGCATAGCTTCCCTCTGGTTGGTCAGCAACAACTTGTACAAGTCAGATGTGTTCTTCAATTTTAACATATTGCTGTTCCAATATTGCTAGAGCAATTAAAACTGCAGACTTTGGCTCTGTCCTAGAGCATTCGTAGACATGTGGTTTGGCTTAAACTGACACAATGGCTAGATGTTACATAAGCTGGAAGAATTATTACTGCCTGGGGTGATGTCGCAAAGCCTTCAACTGTGAAGCATAGACAAAACAGGCCAGAAAATATCCCAACAGGTGCACCAGGTTAGAATAAATTTATAAGTTGAAAGAAAAGTTTTTGGCATGCGTAATCGTATAAAGTAACCATTGCAATTACACACTTCTGTGTCCTACAGGCAGTTTAAGTTCTGTCAGGAATATAATTCGTTCTTCGTAATTCGTGCTTCTAATTTTCCTCCTCAGAAGAGAAAACTCCCTGATGGCACGTCCCAGAGAGGTAAAGAGGCTGAGTGATTTACTTGTTTTGGAACTTTTGGTAAGTCATATTGGCTTTTAGTTTTTCATTTAAATTTCTGGCTTGTTTTGAGGAATTCAGTTCTGAATTACATATTTCAAAAAGGAAGAGAGAGACAAAAGTAAATTCAGTTATTTAAGCTTCACTTTTTCTGCCTTCAAATATCCCTTCCTCCCTCAACTCTGCACTCCTCCCTAGGGAAATACCTCTTATCAATTATGGTAGCACTTTGCAATGTTGTGAAGTTTTCATACTTCATATTTTATGTGTGTATTCAAGTACCTGTAGATGAAAAGGAGTATTTGAGAGACTGTTTTGCTAATTTCTCTTCACAGATGTCCTCTGTGGGCTGGGAATTGTAGAATATGCTCAGGGTATTTCCCATCTGTTGTAAGAGGCAACTAAGGGGAAACCACGCTTGAACGTGAACCATACTTGAAAATAAATTTAAACTTTGAAGTTTTTATCGAGTTGACTGACACTATATAACACATTCGTGTTGGATGTGTTGTTAAATCTCATCTAGCTAATTCTCTTCATCAACCCGAAATATGATTTACACTTCTCATAATTCTTGGGGTGGAATCTAGCAAATTGCTCCATTTTTTGCTGTGAAAAATTAATTTTTTCAACTCTTTCTTTGGGGCTGTCAGATGTTTGGAGAAGTGCTGCAGTAGCTGTATTTTGAAAAACAAGAAAGATCATGCTTGTGATCTGTTTCCAACGGTGAATTTAAAGCGGCTCATCGAGTTGGTTCATGTAATTCAACAAATTTTCCCCAAGGTGCTAATTTTTCTTCACATATCAATGACATATGGTCAAACTAAGACAATCCCATATCCTTTGTACAAAGAAATGTTTTATCAGTGAGAACTTAACGGTTGAATTGGGTTTTCAAAAATTTGTGACCAGATGCTCTTTTCAAATTATGCACAAAACCATTACAAGTTAGAACACCACAAAATTCAGAAATTTTGACTGTTTTCGTAATTACTGGATGTAAAACATGGCTAATCATGTTAATTATTAGCATTTTCAAATAGTAGTACCCTTAAACACTTTCATCATGTTATTGACATCAACTCAGTGAGCCCCTTTAACAAGTAATATTTTGCTGGTTACCATATACTTTGTAAGGCAAAAGAAGAAGTTAAGGTAGGTGTATCAAGTGTGGGCACTGCCTCAAACTTGAATGCCAGTAATTCTTATGGGTGCAATATTCTCTGCCTATTATTACAGAAAGACCCTGATGAGGTGAATACAGGAGCAGCCCAAGCTGTGGAAGAAGCACTCCTTCAACAGGACAGGGAATCACCTTGATTTCTTAAAAACTGCTCGGATATGACAGGGCCCTTCAAACCGTTTATTTTGGATTAAATTTCCTTTTGTTACCCTCATGTCATTATTCAAAGTTGTTGTGTAGGAGGTGATTGAGGGTTGAAATAAAGGGAAATTGGAGGGTCATTTGCATTACAGATCTCGGCATAACTGCTCACTTGTAAAATCTTTCTTTTCGGTAATGATTTGGCAGTTCTTAATAATACACAAGAAACTTGATACTAAGATGAAATCTTTTTCTTTTTCAGAGTCGTGTTTAGAGTGTCTTTAAATGAATGGCAGCTTGTCAAAGATAAAATCTCTTTGAAGTTGTATTTTGACAGTCTGCACATAGCAAGCGGCTTGCCATTCCTCACAGATCAGATTTGGTTTATACTCTTCTACCCTCCTCTCCACATTCCAGTCATTCAAACTTACAAGATGGAAGAAACTTGTCTGTTATATGTTTACATCTATTTATAGACAGCTCTGTACTTAAACATTCAAAACTTCATTTTTGTACTTGTTTCGACACTCTCTCATTTCCTTCACGAGGAATATCGTCTTTCAAAGTCAGTCTTTTGCTCAGTATTTACACTGCACTAATTTAAGCTGTCAGGATATCACATTGGGGAGAGCTCTCATGAATGATAGCGTTCAAAATACATCAATCATTTTATTCGAACAAGGAAAACAATTATTAAAGAATGTGTGCTTTGATATTAATCAATAAACGATCCATCACAGAGGTATTAATTACAGATGTAGTCTTACTACAACATTGCTCTTTCTCTCTAAATATCTTTTATGTATTTTTTCAACAGTTTACATGGAAACTTATTGTTGGCTTAGTTTTTTTGAAAGTTAAAACCCTGGTTTCTTTGAAAATTGAAGTCTCATTATGTGGATACATGAGGTCCATTACAAAGTGGATTTCCCAAGAGGTTGTGCAATTACTCCTTAAAGTTTGCCTTTCTTTTAATCTTCCATGAATAGGTAATGCACACAGTGGAAAATGATACTAATATTTTTAATCCCCATCTGTTGAGCTCTGTGTTGATACTCAGTGTACCTTGACCTCTCAGGGGTCTTCAGGTGGTACTAAAACCCTCAAGTATTCCAAAAGGAATTATCACTATAGTAATTCAATCTGGGGAATTTGTGTTGTAGAAATGATTGCCGAAGAAAATTTACTTGGCAAGATCCCAACATAGTGTAATTTATTCACAAAATATGAAATAACCAGTTGCAACAAATTAAAGGTGTGATGCCAATCTGATGTTAACATGTTTCCATTTACATATCAAATTTTATGAGACCTGAAAAACATTCTTTGCTTGATTACATTATTTTGCAAAGAAACAAAGTAACTCTTTTGGCTCAAGTCACTGCACACCATAAAGTCAGTGAAAATATTTTGAAATAATTTGCAAAGCTTGGTTTTAGAAATAACAAAGTTAAACAGTAACTCCAAGGGAGTATGCAAATGACATCGCAAGGATACAGATGGTAGCATACATACAAGTACCCAGGAAGAGGGTTTAGGGCTTGCCTGGCTTCTGCCCTTTCCCTACATTTTTTCAGCACCAATTTTTTTCAGATTGTTCTAAAACTCCACTGGGAGAGTTCATGTGTAATTACTGGAATGATAGATGCCAGGATAGACAATTTTACAGTGAATCTAATTTAAATTTATTCTCCCACTTGCACCCCACAGCCCCAATGAGACTTTATACATTTGAGCTTTAATGCTTGCCTTTGTGGAATTTGCCCATACTTTTGCAACATCCTGGATTTACCCTGTATAAAAAATTGTACAATTGTTTTGTAATCTCATTTTTTAAAAAAAATTGAAACTAGTAAGATGAAGACCTTTCCTAAGAGACCCCCTTAGCATGCTCCCCTTGATTTTGTTGTTTGATTTTTTTTGCTATTTTTGCATTTTTCTGGGATTTGCTAATTAGTAAACTCCAGGTTAAAGGACTCTACACTAAACCTGTCAAAAACCATGTCCTTAAAAACATGGATGAAACTGGTGAGATTCTATACAGATCTACATTTGACATACCTGGACAGGAAATCAAATAGACTCTTTTTTACTGTGAAGGTTTGAACATGCACTACTTGATGTGGAGGCCTACTGTCCAGCTAGGCAAAATGCATCACTGCATCACATCAATAACATAAAACATTTCATTCAAAGAAAAAAATGTAAAGTTTTCCTTTCTGATGTCTTTGCAATTTATTGCAATATTTACAAAAACCAAACCATGAAACAAAAAGTAGACAAACTCTTTCCATTCCACAAATAACTTTACAAAGGTTAAGGTAGATAAGAAACAAAATCCTTCAGACCTCAAGGTGCTGAAAAACCATTGGTCATATATGGTGGTATTGAAACATTTAAATCCATTTTCATTTAATGAAAGTTGAGAAAAAACATATAAACTAGAAACAACTAAAAATTTATGAACAAATTTAAATTGCAATGAGAAAATTTAATAACCATATTAAAGTTGATAATATTGATAAACATGAAATTCTTCCATTCACTGTATTGACTAAATTTCTTAAAATGCATAAAACTAGATTGCATTACATTCAATAATTTTATCAGGCAGTTCCTTTTTATTTGATGATTTTTATCCTAAAACCAAAACCTGGTCACCATCACAATGAATACACAGATATTGATGACCCATCTTAACAAATAATGGCAACTGATAAAAGTAATTCTTTACTAAATTGACATTGCACACAACAAACAAAGGAGTCAATGAAGTAACCAAGCACTCTTTCATCTTCGGCTTGTCTTTAAAGATAAAAATATTTCTCTTTCCCAAAAAACCCACTGGTTCATTCAAATTGTATGAAAGGGTTACAAAACCGTAGTTACACCCTCAAAAAAAAACATACACACACACCCCGCACAGTCATTGTGTGTTGTAAACTGGGTCTTTCCAAAATATGGTCGCATCATTAAAGGTGAACAGCTCTGTTTAGGCCTGGAAGCAATTCACCCTCCCCCTAATGTCAACTGAAACTGGGACATGACTGATTGGTCAATTGTTTGCCATGCTTCTTTAGTGCAGGACATGGCAATTTCAAGACTGTTGGTCATAAATTCGATATTGTGTTGGGCAAGTAACTGATCCAAAGAGGAAGCAAGCAAATTGATTGAAAGAAGCAGTTGAGACAAAGTTAGTACCATAGAAATCAAGGGGAAGGCAGTATTCCTTCTCCAACAGAGTTGTATACAATATGTAATAAAGTCTGGTGATGATATCAATATATAAAGATCTAAATGAATCTTTCACAAACAAGTGTGAAAGTGCTTCATATGATTGCATAATACTGCTGTACTATACTGCAATTTGAGATAAACTATCCTCCCCTCTCAGCTTCTTGTTCATAACACTAGAAATCAAAAAAGATGATGTATGGAGGGAGGGGGCGATATCTCACGAGACCACAGGTTAATTCACAATACTGAAAATTTAAATTAGTGTCCACAAGACCAAAAATGAGAAAAGGCCAACAAGACCAGAAGTGAATATGTGTCAGCAGGTTTTAACAGTGGTCTCATGAACCTTTTCTTATTTTCGGGCTTGCAGACTATACATTATTTTCGGTCTGGTGAACCTTCAGTTTCATGTTTCTTCAGTTTTGCAGGCTGAAATGTATGTATCACTTAGTTTGGGTAAAATCTGAAGAAGTATGTAAAGGGGGTACCACTCACATCAACCAAAAAATTCCATTGATAGGAAGTTGCTTTCTTCTGACTGCAGACTGGCAACCCTGGCCCAAGTCAACACAGTTATTGCACAAATGGATAAATACAAAACTTTGCATATACAATTCTAGACATAACAAGCCAAAATCAGCCCCCCCTAATTATATGGTACAGTACACAGGGCTTTAATAAGAGTGATCAACTGCTGGAATTAAACATTGCCTGTCAAAGAGACAACTGGGACTTCATCCACACAGACAAACAAGTTTCTCATAAACCTTCTACATGTTCATTATCTAAAGATAAATTTCCACTCATTCAAATATTTTTTGTCAACAAATAGCTTAAAGTGTTACCTTTTCCTTACCATATATGCATATGTACAAAAAGGCATATCCATCACAATTGATAACTTTAATTTCTATTAACTTTTGGGAGTATTTTGAAAGATACTGTAAAAGCTATTGGTTCTCACCCATGGATTGAGAAGCTGGACTATCTATGTTCTAAGTTTCCTCACTGAGTTTGGTTTAGACAGGAGTGACAAACAGGGAAGGCATCAGGACAAGGGGGGGAGTGACAACCCCCTATATTTGCAAGAAAATGTGAAAAGAGAAAGAAAAGAAGGGAAAAGAAGGAAAGGAGTACCTAACCTATGCTGTGTCCCCTTCCCTATCAAAATACCCTGGCTCCACCTGTGGTAGTATACAGTGGGCAAAAATGCTCATCCCCTAGCTCCCTATTTCCTATCAATATATCTAAGGAAAATCTTGGGTATACAAGAAACAGTATCACTGCAAGCAGTAAGTTTCACAAGTTTGGCAAGTCTGACACTACTATTCAGTTTCAAATTATCAAATTTTTGGCAGCGATGTGCCTATGACTTCTTAACCCTTTAACGTTGTGCTCCGATCAGGGCATATTTGCGTGCCTCGGGAGTGGGCGGAAAAGCGGACGTAGCACGCCCTGCATCAGCTTCCGTAGGCCATTGACCCCGTGACCTTAAACTATTGTCTCTCTCGTTGTTGTGGCCGAATTTTCGTGTAGCTACTCACAGTTTTGAGCTCCGCGTGAAACAGTAAAGATGGGTGACAGCCGAGCTCTCCGCATGGGTCCAAAAGGACCCAAACAACGGTAAAGGCTTAATGTATCCTCCCACACTGATTTGGCCAACTGGGGCAAGCACCAGTATGTGAGGCTATTGAACATCTACTCTCTGCATGTACAATTTTGGACTTATTTTATGGGCTGTTTAAAGCATGCCAAACTGTCTTAAACAACATACTGTATGTTCCTAATCCTAAAGAAAATTCATTTTCTTTTATGGAGGGAAGGGGTAAGGTTGCTACAGGGGGAGGGGGAGGGGGTATTCAATAGTATGGATATACTTCATCAAACAAGTAGCATCACACAAGCCTTGCAGCCTTGAAGGACCAACCACCTATACTGCTCTTACAGAGAAAAAAAAAACCCTCCTGCCTGCAATGCTGCTTTTAAAATTATAGGAAAAAATTAATTGTAAGTAACTCTCAGGAAAAGAATATGTGTTTCTGGGCAGTTTTAAATTACCTACTGTTGTAATAATACCCCCACCTATGCATGAACTGTCTGCTATGCACTGAATACATACCGCTAACTGCACAAGTCATCACTGACAGTCTGGCCTATAAAGTGAACTTTTAAAGTTTAGATTAACGTCATTCAAAGTGCAGTCACTAATCAACAATGAAGACACAGAGCTATTTGGGTGATGTAGGCTGGGCCCCCTTCAAGTCATGCTACTTTAAAAGCCACCATTGTCAACATAGAATTCTTGGGGGCAAGATAATGGCATTAATTGTTACACGATCCTTTTAACAGAATTGCTGATGTCCATTTAACTGTGATGGAAATTTTGAACCCTTTTAATAGACAACAACTACCTCAAATAGGAAAGTTGAAATTCAAGAATTGAGATTCCCTTTGTAAATGAAATTGTTGAAATTATTCAGAACACTGATTTGGGGAGACATTTCAAGCATATGCTGGTATGCACTTTGCTTGAACAACACAACTTGAATGCTGTGTAACTCAGTAGTGCAAATAAGTGCAGGAGGAGCTCAACATGGAACCAACTGCTTGGAAACTGGGCTGCATTTTAATAACTAACTGGATGCATCAGTAGAGAATGAAACTCAACAAGAATTTAGTCTAAAATTAGTAAAAAATTTGTTAAAAATTATAAAATATATATTTTAGCGGTTGAAAAATAAATCATATTTATTAACCTCCCTTACTTGTTCCATTGCAGAGATATCAAATGCTGAAATTAATTCACCTAAACCACATTAGGTTGTTGCACAATAATTTGTGAATCTCTGCTGTACAATTCACATTCATGTTTTATTCCTCTTTGAAATTAAAAATGCTTATATGACCTTCAATGCTTCCTGTTTTTTCTTGCACAGTTTGTTGTTCAGAAACAGCTTGCATGGTAAAGTCACTCTACAGCAGCAAGAACATGATTATATTTTGGTACTGTACAAGGTGCTGTAGCTCTCTAAATAGCAAAGAAATACAAAGATTGTAATTTCAGTAGTATGACAATAACGTCACAAATTAAATTGCAAAATCTGCTTTTTCATACAGTGTGAATGAATTTTAAAATTTTATATCTCAGCTCAGGAACATTCCTGTGAGGATGGGAGTTGGACCATTTTAATTAATATCTCTCACTTTGTAACTGAAATTTCAGATGTTAGGTGCATACACCCATTTTGTGACTTTTCTCTGTTAAGGAGAAACATAGTATCTCATATTTCTAGCACATGACTACTCCATGACAGGTTTTTCTCATTACCTACTCTTACCTGATCTACCAATGGCAACTTGGGGTAAGAAGGATCAGTCCACCTTATTAAACTGTTGGGAGAGAGCCTCCTACTGGCCTAGCACATCTTCTCTGTGTGCCATGAATAGGTGACCTAATTATAGCACTACAAGGTTTCAGGAGTCAAGATGAGGTTCAAGTTTGTCAGGAAGTTGAGCACAATGAATTATGAGCGAAGAGGAACAGTTTTGGTTTGAGTTGTTCTAAATTCTGGCTAAAATAGGCATCTCCTGTAATGTCCACTTCTTTCTTTGTAATATCTCTTTCAGCAATACAACTGACAGCTGCTAATATACAAAAGAGTCTGATTTGTTGGGGAAAAGACAGCTAACATATTGTAAGGATTGAAGTACTTCATGCCAAGTCGCTTTCACATTCTTAGATGCATAACAATTTTTTGACCATTCTTAACATTTTGGACTCCTGTTAACAAACTCCGCCAGTAAGAGGTACGCCCCTATTGGTTTCCCAATAGTTCTTCTCTGTTACACCCAATTTTCTAGAATGGCTTGAGCTGCACTGCCTATATGCAAGCATGTGGTGGTAGGCACATTTATGTACACACAAAGTCCATGCGGAACTGCTATTTTAGCATCAATATACAGTACAGGGTACTACACAGAAGCGATTGCATGCAAGTAACTCTTGTAGGGAGGGTCTTTCGGAGCAGAAGGGCCAAAAGTTGCAGAGATAAGTTACTGTTTTGGTCACCGCATTCATCAGCATACAGCATACAGCTTTGATTGACCATTCAAATCAGTATTGTGCACCACCTTCTCATGCCCAGTAGTGTTGGCAATGGCATTTTACTAAATGGTCACCGAAACACAATAACTGCTTGCTGCAAGTAGAAATTAAAACACGTTCACAAAAAGTGCAGTTCCCATCAACTACTGACCAATACATAGACTGTTTTTACTGACATCATATGCCTTGAAGCTACACCCCTTTTTTGACTGGTGGGCAAAAAACTGTAGTATGTGTATGCTGTATATTGTAGCTACAGCTGAGAACCGGAGGATATGATGACCAACTAAGGACTTGACTTTTTGCCTGCCCAGCTGTGGGGGTTGCTAACTAATTAATATTATATTAAGGAATATTGACTGCTGTAAGCTTGTAAATTAATCATCCACATAAAACACCACATTACAGGTGGTAGTTAATAGCAAGAACAAACAAAGATGGGCATGCACAACACCCTACATCCTAATCTTTGCTTATTCTACAATCCCATTTGTACTAGTAAGTGACCAAACTTTACAGAAACTTGTAACTTTAAATCCATTGAAGATATTGCAGTTAGAATTCAAATATTCCTTATTCTTGATTGGGAGTTAACCTGACACTGCAATGTTAAGTAATACAACTGGTTTGGTTTTGTTCCCTTTATTGACCTACAGTAATACAAGGAAAAGCCCATTAGCTAGCTTTGAGAAAAGCCCCAACCACAACCAATCAAAACATACAACTGTACCTCAACTTCCTGGCTGACATGAGTTTTATCTTGACTCCTGAGAGATTGTTTTTCTTAAAACTGCTCATGCATGACACAATGAAAAGCTATGCTGGGCTTCAATAAAAGAACCTCCCCAACAGTTTTAGACTGATACTTCATCCTGACTTGCTAAAGGCTGATAGAGTTTTAAAAGAAGGGTTTAAGACCACACCAAGTTTTGATATGTTAGACTTATTCTAGGCATTTTGGTAAAATTTGCATTCATGAAATCTGATGTGTGGTTCTCAAGATATGAACAGGTAAATTTATCACATTTTTGACAAGTGAACTTGAAGCAAGCACATATGACATCACATCCTCACATTAATGGATGGTCTTTTGTTTTTCTCTTAACTTCACAACCACTCTACTCCTCAACAATTCCATGTTTTCAGAATATGATTGCTTAAGTGACATGAGAACTTTACAAAATTTGCATTCCCCCCAAGGATGGTCCTACTTCAATTACAGTAACTTTAAGGTCTACACAACAGTCTGAAAAACAAAGGGAAACAAAACATTCCTTGTCAATGTGAAGAAGTGATATTATCTCTGCTGCCCTGAAACTCACTTTGAAACATACACTGTATCTAGTGACTTCACTTACTGATACCTAAAGAAATGCATGTCTGATTTGAATGGAAATTTCACAGCACTGTGTAAATTTGGCTCCTCTTCCACAAATGAACATTAAATTTTTGCTCAAGTTTCCCTTTCAAAGAGTAGGTAATGGGATAAGTCTGTCATAATCATGGCAAAAAAAATACATTAAATGATGTGACAGCACCAATCAGAAATACTTTAAATGTTTAACACCACAAATACCCAAGGAGCATGTACTAATAGCTATGGATACATTGATGATCAAACTATTTGATTTTATTAATAACCTATCCAGAAAAAAACTGTTAGGCCTTATTAAGTTACCTGAATAACATTTCAAAATACATGAAAGAAATTAATCCAGACCTTAAGGGCTATAGTCCTATGATGCCTTGGTGCCCACAAATGTGACAGAACCCCTAAGGGGCTTATGAATAACTTCACACTACCAGCATCATGGAAACCTTTGCTGGCAAAGCTGTATGTTAATTTACAAGCAAAGGAATGCATATGTGAAAGCATTATTTGATACGTGAATCCTTTTACTCATGAAATGGCTTTGTGCCAAATGTCAAGAGAAAATTTGATTTGCAAATCAGAAACAAGTTTGCACAAACTTTTTTCAATAAATTATTCATACCTTTTTTTTTTTGTCAAGGAGGTTCATATTTCTTAAGTGAGCATGGCACAATATTGGCATCATGATTGAACATATTGTACTGTATACATGCACATGTACATTTTTTGTAGTATACTGTACATAGCAATTCTAGGTGGGCACTGCATCAAGGAATACGCCTAACCTTTAGCAAAAACATTCCTATGTACCCCAGTTGTCGATACAATCGAAGTATTTTTGATGACTTTGATGCAAAAGACTTATTTGAGCCTCCTCCTACACTGAAAAGGTAAGTTTTACAAGCTTGCTATTCATTAAATCTGGTCTTCTTCATTACATTTTTTCTACAATCAGACCAATGTTTCTATATAGTACAGTAATCAAGATGATTACAAGTTTATACTAAAACATTTGTCACTTCTCCATTTGCTTTCATGAATCATTAAACAGCAAGTGGCTTTTATCCTAAAGCTACAAAAAATTAGTTGGACATTTCATACCTAACTACTGTAAGCTCAGAAACTATTCTGAGCTCAAAACATACAGTAATAAAAGTATTACATCTAATTTACAATATTATGTGCAATGAGGCATGTATTCTTAATTACATTTTAGAAAGAGAATGAGACAATAAGCATTTGCTCCTTAACAGAAGGCTTAAACGTTAGCATACCATACATTGGGAGGAATTATGGCATGAATGGGTATATCCGTTGGCTTTGAACAGCAGTATGATGTCATTGAAAACATGCTACAAATTTGAAAAGGTGAAACAATACACAAACAAGAGCCCAAGGGCACTATGGTTCCTTGCATTAAAGATGATATTGTATTAAGGTAGTCCCAAGGTAAGGCATAATTTGCACCTTTAACCCCAATGACTTTTGGCCATCACCCAAAAACATAGGGGCACATTAAATTTCAAAATCATACAAGCACTTGCCGTTTGAGAGAAATGGAACACTAAACTTTTCAAATTATCACACTGCACACTGCCCACTTCCATGCGACAAATACATTCATCACCTTTCACTAAAATGTCATTTACTTGAGTTTGGGGTAGTATAGAGTGATTTCACCTACGTCACAAGCTCCGCCCCTTTTGACGGGCATACGCATTTAGTGTAGCTAGCTGAGAAGCAGCTGACGACCCACTGTGAGAGTGTTGCACTAAGACAGTATTGATTTTTGCCCGGCAGTGGGCGTGGTTTCCGAATTGTGACGTAACGTGAAAGCACTCTACAGGAGATTAGTTAATTGCCTTTTTGGTCAATCTCAACAATTCAAATCCAGACCTTAAAAAGAAGTCACAAAGGTCAAATACAGTCAAAGTAGATCAAAACTGATTTTAAATAAACACAGTCTCTTCTGCACCAAAGAAATTTAACAGTCATCTGGTCATTCCTGACCACCAAAATTTATGATGGATGACTAGAAATTATGTCATGGTTGTCCTTTAGACTACCCAATGTGTTTGCCTGAAAAGCAAAAATAAGGAAAAGCCCACAATTCTGCTACTAATGGCAGCCCGATAGTGATTTATTACCACCAATTTCTTCTTCACAATTTGGCTAGAAGACCAAGAAACAAACATAGCTCTGTAGAATCTAATAAATGACTTTCAACTTGACCTTTTAACCTAAAGAGGGTGTTAGAAACAGCATTGTAGTCCCTAGGGTAAAAGCAGAGGTAAAGAAGAGAAACTGCTTTCATATTTTACTATTGAAATTGGAATCTTAGCTTGCACTGTGAATAACTTTATTCAATACTGTATGTGAGGAAAAGGTTGTTTTTAATAATAATTGCATTACTGTCCTAATTGTTAACTAAACTGCTTTTAGACTGAGAGGGGGTTATAATTCTTCTTTTCTTTTATACATTGCATTTGTCTACAGGCATTAAACTTCAGCTGGACTTTTAAACCAACTGAACAAAGACCCAAAGAGTCTTCACATGCACTTTACTTAGACGAACACAACTTTCCATTATTTCCACTATGTTACTTGGTTATTGAGTAATTGCACCGCATACCTGGCATTGCAATAGGCCTACACATGACCTACATGTACACACTAGCCTGTCATTTAAATGTCAGTAACTCAAGTAACGAACATTGTAGGAGGGTAGTGTAATAGCCTTTTTGGTTCGTCTGATCAAGACAAATCTTGACGTCACAAAAAAGTCACAAAGGTCAAAAGGTCAAATGAGGTCAAGTGAGGTCAAGGGGGGTCAACACGTGCATTTCACTTAGACGAACACAAATCTCCATTACACCACCCCTCTAAAATGTTTCAGTGGCAAGATATCAATAAAACATTACTTTTTGACCTTTTGACCCTTTCCAATTATTTTGGTTAGTGTACCACCATTTTAAACTCCTACCAATCTAACTTATCCTAAAATGATGCCACTGCTTGAACAACGGATACTGAGTTACAGCTACTAACAGAAATTCAGTTTTTGGCCTCTGGTGATCACCAGTGACCTTTGACCTCCACCAAAAACGATAGGGCACATCTACTCCACATCATCTACATACATACCAAGTTTGAAAAAAATTGATCACTCGGTTATTGAGTTATCGCACCACATACCTCGCATTCCAATCCGTCACATACACACACACATACACACACACACACACACATACATACGCCAAGGTGACTGCATAGGTTCCTTTGTTACACAAGGAACCAAAAATATGAAAGCAAGCTAAGTAGGTGCTGTTTGCATGAAAGTAATCATTTGTTACAACAAAAACTCAATCACAAGTGAGACTTCACTTTTACAGGTAGTGCCAGCATCTCAGTGATCTATGTTGTACAGTAGCTGTGTCCATGGTTTGATACTCTGTACTGTACACATGTACATCTTCAACACTTACAATATCATGCAGTGATCCTAGAAGCTTCACCTTGCTAAACCAAATGCATGTTCAGACGTTCCTTTAAATGAACTATGTGTTTCTAGCATAGACAAACTATGCAAAATTTGAGAAGTACTTAATTGTGGCATCCAATATCACTGAATGTTACCTTATAAATACAAAAACACAATTTTTTTTTACTACTCCAAAGCTTTTTACCAAATCATTCCTGTGAAATCACTTTTGCAGGGTGTATAGGAATATCATCACTTATTAAAAACACAAGCTTTCCCATACCTGGATTACTGTAAATACACATTTAATGGCAATGCTCAATGAGTATTTAAAATGTAGCATTTGCAATCTCAAAAGGTAATTAAAAAAATTCAACCAAGCTTAAATTTTCCATTTAAAACTTCTTTCTGGATTACTCATGGTACATTTTGAGGTCCTCAGCCACGTTTGAAAATTGATGTACTGTAGGAGCAAAGTACTCACACACTGTACGTACTGAGGGTAGATTAGTATCTTACCTACACAACATTTGCAATATTTAAGACTATACTGCAAGTTTATGGGGGCAATACCTGGATAATCAACATCATCTTGGGAATATCATAGTGGCTTAATTGAATTTTTTAAAAGAACCTCCATAAATATTTGAGCACTATTGCTTTTCTTTATTTCCTACAATGAAATCAGCTGTATATAATTTTTCTGTACATTTCACAAACTACCAGTATAAAGTTCTCACGAACCACATTTCATGTGATGACTACTTATCTGTCTCTACTGGCTGGCAAGTTTTCAAGACAAATTACAAATAAACAACTTTTGGATTTTGCAGGCCCAAGTGCAAATTACGTACATGCCAGAATTAAATTATCTATATCTCACAAAGCAGAGGCTTTCACAGGAAGTACAAATTATTGTAATATCCATGTATAAAAGTGCATGTTTTGATCAACATTTTCAATACAAAACATTTAACACTGACAAGTTCCAACATCATATATTCACCCACCTCATCTTTTTTCAGAAGATAGACTAGGGCCTTGTGATGCCAAGCCACCAGTACTTTAGAAATAATGCAGCAGTTTTGAATGTTCACCTCTTAAAGGACATCATCTCCAAACAAAGTTTCCAAACAGGAAAAACACTGAATTCTTTCTCTCTGCCTTCCTACTCTTGTTTTACTTTTTAATATGAAAGTGCATGTGGTACTTCTGGCCTACATGTTATGCATACAGCTTGTATTGACTCTGAACATCTTCCATAGAGTCTACCCCAAATCTCTCTTGGTTGTCTTGCATCAGCTTAAATATAGCTTCAAGTTGACTTTGTCGAACCCTGGAAAAAAAAAAATGTAAAATTTAAGTGAGCTTATTATAAGCTAAATAAATTTCTGTAAGTCTGTTTGATAAATTAAGGCAATGAACCAACAAAATATTATGCAGTATGAAGCCAGGAAGGTACAATCTTGATCTACTTGCATAACAAAAATATTGCATCACATTTTTGGCACCACTAAATAATACTTAGGTCACTGATGGTCGATCTTCACACTTGATGAAAACAGGAACCAGTTATACACATCTGTACCAGACTGTACCAGAACTGATAGTGAATCATTGTGACTTGTTGCCACAGTCAGTATAGTATTGTTGAACAGTCAAAAAGAATCATACCCTGGTGACATCAACATAACATAGTTGACCATGGATGTAAAATTTCCTCTTTTCCCCCTCCAAAAATAAAGGAAGGGGAATCAACATCACACATTGACCATTTTAACTTTGTAATTCCGTTTTAAATTTGTGCCATGAACATATCTATATAAAGGTACAGTATGAAAAAATATGCAAATTTGTACCTACTATGGGAAATAATAGTTGTAATTTTGCAAACTTTAAAAGCAGCGGTCAGCAAACTGGGGGTCACTATAATTTTGAGGGTTGTAAACATATTTCCAAGGGTCATGAATGTGTTCAAGAGAGAAAAAATATTGCAAAATTTTATCATTTAAAAACAAGCAACCTCGGTAAATCCACTTTAAGAGGTAATTGATTGGTTAGATGTTCAGTTAATTGATTACTGTATGTGTTTCATTTCCTAGCAATTGTAATAGACTGAATCTGAGGTAAATTTCCCTGCATTGGCTGCAGAATAACAAACAACAGCAGTTAACAGCATGGGTAATCTGTGGGGCTATGTTCACTACTTTTGTACCTTATGAGGTGTGATATACTACTGCACAGTTGGTTATTATTTCCCCAGTTCACATGCAGGAAACAGGCCCTGGACATAAGTGCCTTTTCCAGCCTTCTGGCAGGCATTTTCTTCCAAACTTTTCCTTAAGCTTCAGATCAACATAGTAGCACTTTGCTTTAGATAATCTGTTCTCATCTAGGTCTCACCCCCTCCTCCTTTTCAATAAATTCCTGGGTACCCGCCTGCTGCTCCCTCCGACTTCTAAATGAGAGCTACTCAAAATTCAGAGTACAAAATTGGGGTCACCAAGCCAAAAAGTATCCCTATCACTGATTAAAAGGACACTTACTGCAGCATAAGTATTCCTAAGGGGTGGGGTTGGTGGTTCATTATGGATGTTACTGCAATGTATTTACTGGAGAAAACTGTTTTTATATCATTTACAAGTGATAACTTAATGAAGAGTAGTAAAGAAATAATTTTATACAGATAACAAAGGAAATGCTAACACAACACTTCCCACTATTAATTCTGGAGAAATCACCAAACTCCAAGTACAAAAGTGTTGGATCTTGACAACCCAAACAGATGTCTGGTAAAATAAAATTTGCGATGGAAAAAAGTTCTTTTTGGTGGCATGGCATGAGGACTTTACTGTAGGATACTTTCAGAACAGCTTACTATGTTGTGTGTTGTGATACTGTAGGACCCAATGGACTATTAGAAAACACATCAAAAGGCACTCTAAAGTTTTCTGTAATGGTGAAAAATTCACCATAAAGTACAGTGGGAATCATAGTATTTGCATGCGAGAAGGTGTGGAGATGGAGATTCCACAACTGAATTTTCTAGTGCACGTGCAGTGTGTGCATGGCTCCCTGTAATCACTACAGAACCTCATGTTTAAATTCCATGCTTATAACTGAATATCTTCAAAGTCAAAGGTACTGTGCAATAACCTGCAGAGGTACAACTTGAACAGACCTACTCACAAATACTCACAAATACCCACAAGTTTCCAAAATTCCCCTCCCCACAACTTCAAAATTCTGTTGAAATCCAATACAAAGTAAGCTTTATTTAGCATACCATGTTAATAGACTATTTTCTCTTCTGAATGTTGCTTTGATACTTTAAGAGATTTGTAAACACATCTACCTGTACAGAACTAGCCCGCCGAGCAAACAAGTCTTTTCATGTAGCTCATCCCTACAGTAGGAGAAATCAATGTCTGCTGGCTTTGGAGTCAAAATCATTTCAACTTGCGAAGAAATCCAACGCAACCTCCACTTTAGCTCTACGTGGATTGGTTGAAGCAAGGCTATTACTGTAAATGTTTATTTAACAGGCATACAGTACACTTGTACCATTGTGCAAAAGTACACAAGGTAATAATGGTGGTTGATGTTATTGGACACCGGTATTGTGTGGTACCGTGCAAGCGTACACACACTGTGCAGCGATTAATTACCAACAACCAAGCACACAGACATGCGAGAAGACAGTTTGATATTTTTCAACCAAAGATAACTGTTTTTAAACCAGCAGGCTTTTTTGATGAAAGTTGTAATTGTTTGAAAGAGGCTGTAATGATCAAGACTTCCATCTACATTAAAAGTTTGTTTAGTTTCAACTTTTTGTATTCAGTGCAGCATTGCAAAGATTGAGTCATTGAGTAGTGCTTATCTCAGGAATAGATCAATTGTGGTGAATGCTCAATGCTCATGAATATTAAGGCAATCAACTTTTGGGCTCATAGGAATTTCTGACTATCGCCGGCAGCCACAGAGGTGTTATGCAGGCTACTTCAGAACTGGATCAACACCACTACATCAGTATGAGTCTATAAAATCTATAACCAGGTCACAAGTTGACCTACTTGTTATTCAAAAATTCCAAACCTGAGAGGTTCCATGTTCAATTTTTTCTGAAAACATTCCAGAGCAAGCATCTTTATGCATATTCCAAACAAGCCCTGCCAATACAGTAGGGTAAAATTACACACACACATGGAAAAACCTGAGGGCACAGCATTGTGCTGACAGAAGATTAATCAAACTCTGAAAACAGTGAAGACAACTTTTGCTTGTTCCCTTTACACTGTACAGTACAAAAAAAGCTGCAAGTTCTTTGTTCCTCATTTTGGCAAAGGAGCTGAAAGATTCATTTAACAGACCTCCAATTCAGGATTGTTTTTTTTTTTTACATTAGATGTTAAAATTTAATATTTTACAATCCTTTGGTGAGCTGACAAAAGCAATCCAGATCTACTGTGGGGACTCAAGCTTATGGCAAGTCTCCTGTTAACTGCAATGTTAATTACACAGAGTACAGTGCATAGTAAATGCTGAAGGTAAATGGTAGTGAAATTTAATTTGTTTCAACATCGTAGTATGCTTTTAATCCATACTGTACAGTAGATTCCTGAAGTAATGTCAAAGTGTCCCTTCACAAATCTAACAACAGATATAGCATTACTACCGTTTCACTGTAATTTTTGAAGGTTTCTCTGATTTGCATTTACAGACAACCAAGCAAAGACTGGCTGAGTGGCTACATAAAGGTGTGTGGGGGGTAGGGGTGTCCATTTCGTAGAACTTGAAGCTCAAACTTAAAAAAAGGGGGGGGATATGTGACTGCCCAAACCCCATGTCCAAATTGATGCTTTCTTGGCAAAAGTTAAACGCGAGTTCTGGGGGACAAAAGCATGCTAAAAGGTCCTTTATAAAGTGCAATCTGCAGAGTTTTTAAAGGCTAAAATTTCATTTTGAGATATGATGCAAAGGCATGCCAATTTGACACACAATGTTTGTAGGGAAAAGTGAAAAAAAAAACGGTTTAATTTTTTCCAACATTTGATGTGTGTACATTTCCACAACACTGAAATTTCCAATGAGTCAAATTTTCTCATACTGAGTGTATTGACCAAATGCATAAATTTCTTAGAGAGGAAACAGTGCTTACACTAATGCATCATATACAATTGTAGGGTGCATTTTTTGTATGGGCCCCTCCATAAATGCCTGGATTGTTTTCATTTCAATAAATCAATGCCTTATGTACTTTGGGATGAATTAAATTGGTTGAGTTGTTTACGAGTGTTTTTAGTAAAGGGTTCACTGATCTAAGGTTTGATTTAACCAAAGACAATCATTTGCAGCACAAAAGTATGTTAACTTTATAGGGTTATCGCCAGGTTTGGGAGAGATTAGAAGAAGAATGTCACATATTGAGGGGTAGGATTTGGACAAGAATTGGCAAAGAATAATGGGCTAGGAAACATTTTAATTTTTAATTGAGGTTGGAACCATTGGATTAGGAAGTATGGGTAGGACCTTAGGGTAGTAACCCTTCAATCTTATCAACATTCGATGAGGTAAACTAACACTACTCCATATTTACGGTAAAGATGTTTTCCTCAGCAACAGACAAAGAAAAATTTGCAAAAATTGACAAACATAAGAACATCATCCAATGAATATATGGAGGCTCAAGTAAAATGTGAATTTTGTCTGCCTTCCAGTGGAATACACTGTGGAAAATTTTGCTTCCTTCTCATTCCTTCCTTTTCATTCTTAATGATAACAAAATTGTTGAAATCTGAGTGAAATGTTTAGACTTGAGAATTGCTTTTATCCAATGATGAAAAGGGCACAAGTCAAGCATATCGTTTAGACGTACAGTATGTTTCCAGTTATTCTACTAGAGTAGAACTGCTTATTTTAAACTTTGTCCCTGGCGGAAACAAACCTCCAACTCAAAGCCTGTGCAGCCTTTGTTAAGGGACTACTAAGAAAAGAAAGGAAGACATGGTTATTGATAGGACTTACTGTAGTCACACAACATGCCATAATGTTGCCTCTTGAGAAAGCAACCTAGAAACCCCAGTAGATCAAAGGGAGGTGGGGTGTAACTGGTATCTGAATTTGTTACATGATCTGTGCCCTCAAATGGGCTATGCTTTCACTGAGCAGTCTTTTGTTTTTCTTTAAAATTTAAGACTCCGTTTTCTCCTCAACAATCCCATATTACTAAAATGTGATTGCATAAGTGGCATGAGAATTTTACAAACTTTGCATTGCTCACAGGGAGGTCATACTCCTGTTAACTTCAAGGTCATCACAACAGTCTGATAAAACAAAGGAAAACAAAGCATTCCTAATAAATGTGAAGAAGTGATATAAGCTCTGCTGCCCTCAAACTCACTTTTGAACACAAATCTACTCACTTCATTTACTGATAGATATCTTGAAAAATACATCTCTGATTTGAGTGGAACTTTCACCACCCTGTATAGATTTGGCCCCTCTTTCACATATGAAAATTAAATTTTTGCTTAAACTTCCCCTTTAATAAATGTGTTTCTGTCAACCAATTAATCCGATGTGAAATGTGACTATACCAAATGTCTGTGTAGTAAGCTTCATTTCCTCCCTGAAGGGGTGAGAAGTTATCAGGCAGAAAAGGTGGATGTATCAAAAAGTAAGAAAGAATGTTTCATCATGAAGATTTAATATAGAAAAAAAGAGACCTTTCAATCAAAGAGTGACACCTCAAAAGATCAACTGTTTTCAACCACCTACTGTCTGAAAAAATTTGTTTGTTGTATATATCCCTTCTTTAAGAACTCTGTGGTGCAACTTATGCAGGGGCCATTAACTCAAAATTACATCACACTATGCAGTATGCAGATTATGGTAGTGTAATTTTTGAAAGCATCTGCTTTTTCTAGGTGATATAACACTCTGATGCTGTGTTTAAAGAGGCTAATTGAGTTGATATCGATAACTTAATGAGAGTCTCAAGGGGTCACTATCACATAGCAATGCTAATAGTTAGCATAATAAGTCAAGTTTCTAGTCCAAAAGTCGTAGAAAACGCCAAAATTTTTAATTTTCTCGTGTTCTGACTTGAAACGGTTTTGTACATAATTTGAAAAAGTGTCTGGTCACAAATTTTTAAAAACCAACTTGAACTGTTAATTACTCACTCATAAAACAGTTATTTGTGTGTAAGGTATAGCGATTGTCTAAGATAGACCATTTGTCATTGGTACTGTATGTAGAGAAAACTCTATAGGTTGGGAAATAATTGTTGAATTTCATGAACCAACTCAACAAGCCACTTTAAATGGTACAGAAATTCATACATACAGTACATGACATCACAGAACCAAATTGACCCTTCCAATAGAGGCAAGCGCATTTCATTGCAATAATGGCACCAACAAAAGCAGACAGTCAGATCCATCTCTATTTCTGACAACATGCGTGTAAAATCTATGTTGCGTATGCAGTGTGATTCAGTGTTTGCAGGCCTCCAAAATGACATCACAATCATGATTTCTATGCATGTTATTTATCCCAAACAATCCCTTACAAAATTGAGTGTGTGACTGTCACCTCCTTTGTGTCAGCTACCAGGCATGATTTCTCATGGGAAACAGGAAATCAGATTCTAGGTGTTCCTAGGTGGCAAACCTGAGTTTTTATGACCATTATATACTGTGAAGTTTTGACACAGGTTTGCTCACCTTTTCCTGTCATAAATGTGAAGCCAAAGTTTCTTTCTTAATATTTTTTTTTTGCTTGTTTTACGAATCAAACTAGTTTCAAACCAGTGGACTTTAGCAAGCTGGCAAATTTGTATCAATTTCAAAGAAAATCACAGGTTTTCATGGACAAACCTGTAAATACCCATGGCTGGTAGAGTAACTTGTGTAAACCTGAGGATTTAAAATCAAATTATTGACTTTTTTTTGTTAATGAAATAGACAGTATGTGTTCATGCTTAGGCACCGTGTCAAAAGTTGGCCGCCGGAAAGACGGCCGGAGCGGCCGGACGTTGCTATGATAAGCATCGGCACAATGGATGTGTGGCTGCAGCCACACTACACTAATGAGCAAGAGTAGCGGACAATAGCTATTGTGCAAAATCTTTCAAGCTTGAGCTCATTTCCATTGCAGAGGCCGCCGTAGCGGCCGGTCATGCTTGATCGAAAGTGTGGCCGTTAATAAAATACTACGTGCAAAAGTGCCAAACATTATAGAAAAAATATTTGTTGCCCCTTCAGTTTTAACTCCGTGGGAATTAATAGTTTTGCCGGTCAGTACTTTTTACATGCACTTGCACAGAATTCGAAAGACAGCTTACTCACAACGTACAACATGCTCGGGCTGCAGCCAAGGAAAGGATACATTTTTTTCTCCCGGGCTGTGCTCATACTCCCTACGTATATAAGCATGATGAGCAGCAAGTGTAAAGACAAATTACGAATGGTGATACCATCATGCTCCTCCGAGATGCGAGACCATGTTGCTAAACCTCACCGCTCGATTAAGGTTAAAAAAAAATTATGAAGACAAAAACAACTTCACTAACACGTGAAAATTTGTTCAAACGTATTTGACTTAAATTATCGAACATCTAATGTAAAATTCTGTACTCAGAAAGCCGTGGGGTGGACAAACTTTTCTCTTCTAGCTTTATCGCTTCGGAAAAAAATTAACGCCACAGCACCTGACAGGGGGTCTTCACAGAGCCACTACGAGGTTACTATATACTGTAAATGTACTGTTTTAGATCACGACAAGAAAAACTTCGAAGATATTTGTCCCGAGACTGTGCTTCCATTGAACTTATCAACTACTGCTTTCGGTACATACCAGATATCTAGCATACAGTAGGGCTTATCGCAACAGAGAGTTGCCGCAATCCCAAGAGGGAAGACTCTTCATCGTAACTTTTGAAAAGGAAGCCTTTTTTGACAAAAAACACCAAAAACATCCATTACGCAAGTGTAAAAGACTCTCAAATCAAAATCTAAAACCTACCCAAAAGATTTTTATCTCCGAGTTTTCCGAACGAGTCATTTTTCTCCAGTAGCATTGTCACTGCCTAACATGCTTTTTGTATGTAAAGACTATTGGTCGTAACATTTCAAACGAAAGCCCCTTTTGACAAAAAATACTAAAAACATTCCTTTCGCAAGTGTAAAAGACTCTCAAAAGAAAATCTGAAACATACCCAAAAGATTTTTATCTCTGAGTTTTCCGAACAGGTCATTTTTCTCCAGCAGCATTGTAACTGCCTAACGTGCTTTTTGTACGTATAGGACTACAGTAGAAACCAAACCTTTACCTGTATCTGAAGTTCAGAAAGACTAGTACCAACCAACGATATTGGTCAGTAACAGTGCCAGAATGTCAAAATTATGGGGGAAGGGGAGAGGACTAAGAGTTAAGGGTAGTGTTACATGGGGGCAAAAATATTTGGGTGCTGCATGAAACTAAGCACAAAGCATGCACACCTGTGGGTTGGGGTCCAGGGACAAACCCCCCATAAGCTCTGAGGAAGTTTACCCACCTCTGCCTGAATGAGTGGATGAAAAATTAAAGGTTCGGGGAGTGGTATATTATTTTTGGTTAACCTGACTTGATCTTGGAGAGGAGGCAGGGACAGTTCTGAGGGAATGCCCCCCCCCCCCCCCGGGCTGCAGCGCTGCCATGATAATGGGTCCTATTTCTGTTTTTTTTTTTTTTTTGGTGCAATGGTCATCATGTTACACAGCTGTGTGTAAGGTAAAAGTTAAAGGTTAAAGTTTGTGATCATCTCAACATCTGCAGCTTGAAGATGTCTTCATCATCACGTACGTAATTGTAATCAGGTACTGCATATGGGAAGAAACAAGCATTCTGCAACTATAGGTGACTGCCCTATATTCCGACACCCCTGTATTCCATCACCCTTATGTTCCAACAATTTCTATATGCATCTACGACTTAGTTGTTGAAATATAGGGGTGTGGGAACAAAGCCTGTTTTGGAACGTAATGGATTTGTCAGAACATAGGGCCGGGTGTTGGAATTGAGGGGTGTCAGAAAGTAGGGCTGATGCATTGAACTATGGGTCAGAATGTGAGCTTAAATGAAAGAAGGCAAATGCCAGATGAAAAGTGTGTGCACAACAAATCTGCCACAAGGTATCTTTAATTTCATGATGAAGCATATGCTATTTTAGAGATCTTCAGAATTGACCACAAACCCTTCACTGGTACCAGCTAAAAAAATATTTCTGATTTTGGCTGGCCTATCCCTGCATTGCATTCTTGCTTTGGGAAATCAACAAACAATAATTGCTCTGTACATGGGGCATAATTAATTCAGCGCAAGGTCTAGGCTGCATACATGTTCCATATGTTTTTTTTTTTTTTTTTTTTTTTTTGGGGGGGGGTTCACATGTAGAACTAGTTTTCATTTAGTCACACAGCAGACAATTATTCCAAAAATAAAGGTGATGGGATATGCTGACTATTTCAGTTCTTTTGAAATTTTGTGCTTGGCCTGGGTTAATTTAGAATTGACCTAGATTGCAGAACCAGGGAGCAGATCCCATCCTGATCTTTCGGTAACGATCTTTCGGTAATTACGTTCGATGGAGTTTTACGGCCCTTTTCCCAAGCAATTGGTTCAAGTCGATGTGGCCACCTGACACCCAGTCACAGATTTTTTTCCAGTTGTGGCTCACTGGATTGTTTTCCCTACTTCATTGCCTACGCTGGGCACCAAGCACAGTGGCAGTAGGCCTAGTGTCATTTCTAAGTCTTCAGTTTGTTTGGTAGTTAAATAGGTTTATTGACATACCAACACTGATGTGTTATATTGTGTCACAAACATGCAACTCATCCAGGGCTCTTAACTCCCAGCCTCTGAAAGCCTGATGCTCGAACCATCTGACAATGCAGGAGCTTCTAGTGGCTTTTCTTTTCACAACTTAAGACTTTAATACCAAGCTTCCAGTGCTCCAACTTCCAAGGATTGGGAGGGGATAGCTTGGAAGAAGGCATTAATAACCTGCTTAGTCTAGGCTAGCCTAGGCCCTCGGCCTAAATGAAACCGTAAGTTAAGGGACATGCAGTCAGGCCTGTATAGGGTATGCCTAAGTTGGTTCTTAAACTCACAGGGTGCCGACGATCCATAAATTAATTTTAAAAATAGCAATACTGAAAACCTACAACGAGAAAAATAACGTTAGGCCTAGGCTGTAGCCTAAGCACTAACGTAACGTTAGACAGCCTATACAACAGCATCGTTAGTTAGAGATGAAGTTCATAGGCAAACCGATGTGAAAGTCAGTTGCAAACTAAGGTGAAAATCAGTCGCAGTGGTGCATACCACTGCAGTCCGACTTGCGTACAGTATTTTATTATTGCAAGCCGAAATAAAATTTCTCCGCGCAATTTTCACCTCAGTACGTTTGCAACGAACTTAGAGAAACTCAAATGATTATGTTTTCAAAGTAACTATAATCACATGAGCCCTGCCATTTCTAAGTAACTTACGAAAATGTGGAATCATGAGTCGTTCACTTGTAAGGAAGGGATAAGTATTCAAGTGTGCATATGTGCTGACTGTTGATATTGGCCTAGACGAGACACCGATCGACTCATGGGACCGTCGGTTTCATTCACGATCTTACGCGCATGTATACATGTCCGTATGTACTGGGGTATTTGGGGCCGTTTAGTTATGTTATAAATAAGCCCACGAACGATTGAAAAATTGTAACGAGAACGCAGGTGAAAACAATGCGCTAATTTTGTAGTGATTTGTGTAGACTTTTTATTTCAAACCTGTGGATATTGATGTTTTGAGGGTTTTAACTCTCATTTCTATCATGCAAATGGTTACTACAGTACTCAATTTTCTATGATGTTACACGGCAGCCAACAGAGGCTGCGGCGGCCTCCCGGCCACATCTCTGTATTTGAAATCAACGATGCATATCGTGACCGCATATAACCAGCCGGCTGTACAAGCTAGCAAGGTGTTGCTAAGGTTTGTCTATTCATGGAAGTACTACCTCGGAAGGAAATCCAACTTGGAAATCCTTCTGAAACTATGATGAAACTCTGAAGGTCAAAGCAATAAATCTAACACCTCCACACTCCAGGAGGGCATGCCCTGCAGGCACTCAAGGACGCTTGGAGTGACCGTAAACAACGAGTCACGTGTCTGCTCCATTCATTAAAAACATTCCCTCAACCAACGGGTTTTCCCAATGTACTGCACAACAATGAATTGAACACAACACGCAAATTATCAAAATTATTTCATTCTAAAACCATGAAAGTGCTACCATAAAGTAACGCTTGCAACAGAGCATGGACCGAGTCATACCTTTCAGAATATACACTAGGCCTATCCGTATTTGTAAAGTGCTAACGTTAATGATTTTGTGAAGGGATTCCTTACTCGAACCTGTCCCAATCACATTTACGAAAACAAATCATATTAGTTAGGGTTACCCTTTCGTCGAGTTGTTATCGACGTTCTATAAAGGCAGTACCAGACGTCAGGGTGACCCTGACCACTAGTCAAATGCACATGCATGCATTGCGAACGTTACACGCTATCGCACACTTTTGCTGAAATAATCAGCGAATACAATTCTAATGGAACGTTAAAAAGTTTTTCACAAAACCGAATGTGCATACAGTAGTTGTAAACAGCTTTTACAGTGTGGGTACCTGCTCTAAATTTGAATGCAACGATTCGGTAGAGCCAAGTGCTTGGCCTGACAAATTGACTACGCAAATAGGCCTAGTAAAGCATGGAGTAAACAAGCAGGTGTATAGGACCTTACGTCACTGTACAAAAACTCACTTTCATCACGAAAGTAGTTTCTGGAGTAAACTTATTAGGACTAACGCTACGAATAAATTTGTTTCGGTTAAAAGGGACACCTATCCTGAACATCTATCCATTTTGAAGCCACTGCCAATAACATTGTACAAGAAGATTGTCTAAACTGGTTATTCTCTTTGCGAGAACATCCTATACAAAGAATATAATTGGCTAGTTCAAAACCGACTCCACTCCCACAACCAGGACTCAAAGAAAATATTAAAGTCGTGTCAGATTGGGTTTAAGGTTCTCTTCTTGGTTTTTTACCCTAAATCCCCACTACCCATTGCCTTTGTGCTATAGTTTGTTACAACATCTAGGATTGTGGGCATATGAGGTGTATATCACAGGCCTCAACCCCTAGAGCAAGAATACCCCCATGCATCCACAAAGCCGGAAAGAGTCAAAGAGTTAGAGTATCCCACCCTAAGCACACCTAAAAAAGGGCACGTAATGTACTTATGCAGGCCTGGTCACGTCAGCAAAAATGGTAAAGATGATCGGTGACTGCCCTAAATTTTTCGACACTACTATGTTCTGAAAATCTCTATATTCATCTATGTTCACAGTTGTGAGAACATAGGGGTGTCGGAACACAGCCCCTCTTGGAAAGGAATGGATTTTAAGGAATATAGGGTGGCGAATTATAGGGCTGTGACTGGGATTAGCATGAATTTTATTTCCTTCAGATTTTATTTTTTTCTGCCTGCCAGGCAACACTTGAACATCAAGACTAACATTTGTTAATTTTACTTTACATGTACAAGAAAATTAAGGTTGTGAAAGAGTTACAGTTGATACTAATGATTTGGCCAGCAAGTTGTCGTCCTATTTGGAAATTTAAATACATTGTAAGCTTTTGCCTTTAAAATTGGGAATTTTTATCCTTAACTTTAATGTTAAAGTTAAAAAGTGAAATAGGAGTGTTAGAATGAATCTGTAAACAAATGATCATGTTAGTAAGTTGTAAGAAATGAGACATACAAACCTGCTTCTGATCCAGAGTAAGACATTCTCTACTTAATACTGTTGCCTCACAAACTTTCATGTTACCGTATCATTTCATAACAGATGGATACTTGCAGGGATAAAAACTAGAGAAAGTGTACATCTCCACTCTTCGACTTCTCAAATAATTTTTGGGACAAATTTATCAGAAAACTTGTTAACTTTAATTGGTAAATCGGGTGCTAGAGTATCACAGTGTACTACAAATTGTAGCAATCCTATTTGAACTTGACAGAAGTAAAAATTAAAAAAGGAGAGATACTGTATTTTTGACAATTTTAAACATCTAAGTGTACTGGGAAGGGGTCTATAACACATCCTGTACAGTTGGTAATTTGGCTGCATCCTCCAACATGAATGATTCTTGACTTCAGAAAACTCCAAAGTCTTGGTTGCATCTATAATCTTGAAATGATAACACTGCGAGAAGAGCTGACAAATTCAATCCATCAAAATGAAACTTGGAGTAGTGATCACAGGTAAGAGAACATTTTATTCCGCACTTGACTGATGACAGAACTGCCACACATGAAACTGACACACATCTCATTAAGTGCTCTACGTGACGATGAAGAAGTGTAAAAAATATAATACAAAGAATAAATTTTTTGTAGTACCAAAATCTATAAAACACACATGCAACTTACTGCAACTGGAAAATGTCCTGCTTTAAATCCATTTCATGTCCAAAGTACTGTTAAAAGATACAAATTTTAACCTCCCATCTCACAAAAAAATCTATCATGATGATCAACCAGTTACTTTCCTAGACACAGTTTCTCCTCAAATGCTGAGTTTCTGCATTAAATCCTAGAGTCATTACGATCGGTACAGGTCTGCAAAATGTTCACCCATTCAATGGAGGACAGCCAAGAGCATAGTTCCAAGTTGGGTCAATATCCAGCATAGATGTGTCCGTTTTGCTCCATGGTGTGTGTCAATGGACATTTCTTTCAGCCATACAAAAATTTTGGAAAGTGACGTTGTCCAGTTGGCGGTAACATACAGTTATTGGACCAAGTTTCTCCGCTAATGAAATCAAATCTTAAATGAGATCTCACAACACTAAACATTGTATCATAAACGACGCAAGTTTCAACTGAATCTGTGGACACTTTTGTGAGAAGTTGATGGCACTAAATACTTCATCAGATTTGGTTGCTTCAGAATAAGAAAGCTCTGCAAACAGCTTGATACCCTTTGGAACTGACTATCACCCTCCATTCAACCAGTTATTCCAGATCTAGCTAGGCCAGTTTCTACCATCTGGAAAAGAAAGGGGAGAAAATTAGGTTATTCACAAAATATAAACTAAAATCTGGGATATAGCTAGCTGAACAAAGGCTAGGACTATGCAGCAAACACATTGTTTGTTCAAATCTTCCCTCTCTTACAACAGGTTTTAAAACGAAATTGAAAAAGTCACTAACTTTACATATCTGTAACATAAACAAAATATGCCTCTTTCTGTGCCAATAACTTAATTTTAATACAGGGAAAAATCCCTAGGCCTAGGCTTAGCTTACATTGCATGAGTAACATAGCTTAGGCCAAGGCTAAATTATTGCTTGGGTCTGGGCCTTGCTAACACTACATTACACTAGTGTAAATTACAGTATGTGAAAGTTTTATCCTTGGGAAAATGCCATGTGAGCAGCCATGTGAAATTCCAGGGCTTTGATCAGGTAAAACTCTGGATATTTGAAGCAATCGATCCCAAAAGAAAAAAACAATCGTACCGATTCCAAATCTAAACAAGTAAAGTAACACTGCGGTACGTAGCCTTAGTCGTAAGCTTCGATAAAATTCGTGGAACTAGTATTTACACTGTCACACACAAGCAGCTACGATCTCCCGCAAAAATTGGTACTCAAATGGCGCGAAAATTACGTCACTGCAACGCCATGGCAACAAAACGGAAATTTCGAAAATTTCAGGCCAAGAAATTTGGATTTTTCGATGTGTAGGCTTTCGTAGGCCTGCTCGTGGGTACCACAGGTCGTCCTAGCGTTATATAGTATATATAGTATATATATATAAAAAGGAAAAGGTAAGACACACCGCCTAACACCAACACAGTGCTTCACACAAAACTCTTCATGATTTCTCACCTCATACTACATTTACCCCTTCAGATCTCTTGAGAACCTTCCCATCATCTTCTCCTGAAGAAACACAACAAACTTTAAGATGTCTTAAACAAAAAACCTCGCATCAAATGCCAAAAATCTTCTCCTCCGATTCAATGGTAATGACGGACTAGATCACTCTTCTCCAATTCATGACGTCACATTACGTAATGGGAATTGCCCCTGTACGAATCCGGTTCTCCCATCGTTGAGCCAGTGTATAAAATACTGAGAACGCCTGTTGTATGCATGCTGTACGTGAAGACGCTCGTACGCCGCATGCACGTTTTTTTCGTAGCACAGCAGGGGAATCCTACGGTACAGTACATACCTGTACGTGTTGCATGTACTTGCGGCAGGGCACACGTTTTTGGTATGCTGGGTTTTTTCTGATCCGCGCGTTTTTCATTTCTTGTTCAGGTTCCCGTGGAGAAAAAAAAAAAAAATTACAGTCTGGTCGTTGACAGATTTGAAAGCAGTTCGAACTATCCAATGGGAGAACCGGATTCGTACAGGGCAATTCCCATTACGTAATGTGACGTCATGAATTGGAGAAGAGTGATCCAGTCCGTCATTACCATTGAATCGGAGGAGAAGATTTTTGGCATTTGATGCGAGGTTTTTTGTTTAAGACATCTTAAAGTTTGTTGTGTTTCTTCAGGAGATGATGATGGGAAGGTTCTCAAGAGATCTGAAGGGGTAAATGTAGTATGAGGTGAGAAATCATGAACAGTTTTGTGCGAAGCACTGTGTTGGTGTTAGGCGGTGTGTCTTACCTTTTCCTTTTTATATATATACTATATATACTATATAACGCTAGGACGACCTGTGGTGGGTACCAGGAATGCGAAGATATGACTTTCCTGTAGCAGACAGTGCTAAAATTAAGGCCCGCATCGGTGCGGAAACTGCCTAAAAATGACCATTTTTGAGACCAAAATTCTCCTCTTTGACACGGTAACTGTATCCTGTTGTATCGTACATTTATTGATATAACTTACCAGAAATATATCCTTTAGGAATCGGAGTTTTTCGGCGATACTTTTTAACCCTTCAGACACAACTGCACATCGTTTTCAGCCATCTTGCTTGAATTATAATGAACTGCGCAAGCTCCAAACACGAGGGAAAGCACCGTGATGTAATGGATTTTGGAAACATCAAGAATCTTCGTTTTGTCCAACCGATAGAGGGCGACTGACCTTCGCGGTATTCTTGACTGCTTCAAAGGTAATCTGATCGGTCTCCTGGGACAGTAGACCTTGGGTAAAAGTCTGTGGATTTACATTGGAAGTGTTTGTGCCCTGGAGCAGTATTTTGGCTTGGAGAACATAAAATTTGGAAGTTGGATTTCCTTCCGAGGTAGTACTTCCATGGTCTATTGTTGTGACTGCTTCCCAGCGGCTGCGGCGGCCTTGCCGGCAGCGGGGAGGCCAAGTTTTGACAAGGTGCCTTAATTGAACGTTTGTGAAATTTTGCACCTTTTCTGACATTTATGAATATTAGTAAGTTAGATGACGTTTTACCACTCATTTTCCAACAGATTGGTTTAATTTGGACTGACTATAAGGCTGTCAGCGATTAGCGATTAATCGCCAGCCAAGTAATCGTTTCGTAAAATGTTACATGCGATTAATCGCATCTCAGGCCCCGGGGACTCTGACTTGCGTTGAGTAAACAATGTATCCTCCTTCTACGCAAGTTTAGCTGCCTTGACAAAGCATATGATGTCTACAGTATGAACAACAAGCTCAAAAATTGGGCAGAGCTTTGAGATGAACATGTTATCCACCCAACCCCTGCTAGTTTACATGTGATTGTGTGCTGTGTCATAGGGGACCTTTTAATCCGTGAACCCCAAGCACGGAACCTGTTGTGACAGGCTTTACTTCAACACCACCAATACATTTGTAATGAACATAATTTACAATGAAATATGAAAGCACTAAAGGTATGCATACACCACAGTGTCTTTTAAGTACTCCGTGCGCCATTGTGCACTTTGCCATAATAGTTCAATTTCAACAGCCACTTGTCAATTCGCTACTGGTGTACGTCTCCCAAAATTTCAACTTGAAATCAACAAATTTCAAAAAATTACAAGTTCAGCTTTCTAACCATGTTATTTCTGTCCTTGTATCATGTAGGAGTGTTTGTAAGTCATGAACTGAAAAAAGTTTTAAAAAAGTTTCGATTGCTGTTTATCAAGACCAACAGCATAGATAGCAGCAGTTGCACATGGTAGCAGTCGGCTGAAAATCGTTTATACAACGCTGCTTCGTGCTGTACATCATACGAACTTCTGTTACGAAGAATCGTACTCACTGATTGGCTGCTTGCATTTATGAATGAAGTGGCTTCTTTAAAAGTTTGGGGATTCCCCGCTTCTAACGTAATTATTAAGGGAGGGTGTCATGTTATTGCCAATCGAAGTACACCCATTCTCTGAGCACTTTTAATGATACACGCCGAGCGAGCCGATCAGCCAGCTTAAGGCATGTATGTATATTACACTGTGCATGTAGCTAGCAGCTAGCAGGTCTTGTTTATGTGCTGCAAACGTACGTACGGCTATTTACACAGTACAGGCGTAACTTAAACCAAAAATGACCGGTGAAAATTATGATGTCTAGATTTGATCGTAGCCTATTATTGTTAGCTCTAACGTTACATTTTGTACTGTAAAGGTGGCTAGGCTATAGGCCTAGTTTTTGTTGTGGCTTCAAGCCACACTATTTTGTGGGGGAAATTAGAAATGAAACAAATGGGTAGATTGGGTGAGTGTCAAAATTAAATATATCATAGTCGGTCCTGCAGCTGTCTGCATAGGGGGCTCATCGACTACTTTCACCTTGGATATACTGCATTGTGGCCTAGCCTATACTTTGTGAACGATCGTTGCTTTGAAATACTGAAACTTCATCTAGCTACTGGTGTGTGGCGTAACGATCTATATCAACCTCCAATCGAAGCAATTCTCTAAACATTGCTTTGCCCGAAATGTTTTGTTACTAAAGATAAAGGGGATACAACAGTTAAAATGGAGTCTCCTTCTAGGTGGACCTGTGCGTTGTATTAACGTTAACTCAGTATTGGCGAGCAATTGCGAATTACTACACTACGGATACACACACATATATGTACAGTGTAGGTCTATTACTGATATCTACACATTACTACACGGGTTGGTTGTGCATACGCAAATGCGGTTAATCGCTGAGTAATCGCAAAAAGATGCGATTAAACATTTAGTTCACTAATCGCAAATTGACAGCCCCAGCTGACTATGGTCTTTTATCCATTTTTTGGCTCACTGGCTTCTTTTACATACTGCATTACTTATGCAGAGCACCAAGGACAATGAGGTTCCATTTTTAATGTCTTCAGTTATGACCCAGCAAGAGGTCGTCTTCAGAATACAGGTTAGAGACTTTGAAAACACCAGGGTATTTTCATTATCCTAGCAACATTGGAGTAAAATCAACAGCTGACTCCAGTATATTATTTTTATTAGTTAGATTAGGTTTTATGGCTCAGTTTCTATTAAACCAACTGGTTGTAAGTCTGGCTGATAATGGCCTATTTTTCAGTTGGGCTCACTGGCTTGTTTTCCGTACTCCATAATTGTATATGCTGAGCACCAAGCACACTTGCAATAGCTTGTTTCCTTTTATCAAGTCTTCCCTGCCAGGAGTTCAATCCAAACCTCCTGACTGCAAGTCAAATACTGTAACCAGTAACCACCAGACCATGCATTGTTTGTACAGCAGACACTATACCTACACACCAATTACTCATACCATACCTTCGTTCTTCATCCAACTGATCCTCTGTCATACTTTTGGCCAGCTCATCCTCCAATTGCTTTGCACGTACTCTCTTTTCTTGAATTTCTTTAACTTTCTTCGTGGGTGAAGAGTCACCAGACCCTTCCTGAAGCTTTGCAATCTCCTGAGGCTCTAGTTTCTCTATTTCAGAACTTTTAATTAGCAGGTCATCCACATCTATGTCTTGACTATCTTCTGAATTAGACGATTTCTTGGAGTCATTTTCTGCGTCTGTTACCTGTAATTAAAATGCAACTAAATGAATATGGACATAAAATACACAGAACGTCCTTCAGAATTAAAATCACTGCAGACTGAATGAGATCAAAGTCTCTTGAGGCAACAATCTCTATCAGCTCGAGAGTAATGGAAAGAATTCAATGCATCCCTTCCATGAGGAGAATTGTCACTGGGTTTAAAATGTTTACAGGGTACAAAACAAAGAAGTTGACATGCAATCTCAGAAATGAAGGTGCAGCAGTAACATTGTGTATGGAAGTCTCAAATAATGGGTTGTGAACCAAATGTGGGTCGCCAAATGTTTTCTGATAGATTGCGAGCAGATCTGTGACTTGCGTTAATCTCGATTGCATGATTATCTAGACCAATGCAAATGCCGTAGTGAGATACTGTTCTCATAATGGGCTTTTGTACAATAAAGAGAGTCAAATAATAAGTCTTGCACACCTATCTGCGACACACTGTACTGCATGAGTATGAAGGAATGACTTACTTGGGCCACTCTCAGAAAATTTTCATTTACCTAAAAGAGCAATCAGGCATAGAAAACTATAGGTCTGCAAATCTTTTGGAAAATTTGATCCATGTATTAAACTCAAGTTTGCTTTTTCATGATTCATTACAGGTACTGTATGCCATTATTCATGTAAAGAAAATGGAAATCAAAATACTCAGCTCTGCTTTTTGACTGTTCCCTGATAATTTTTTTGTACATGCATACTGTACAGTGGGACTTCAAATTGTACAAATTGAAGGGAATTGTGACTTATAATCTAATAAACTTGAGCCTACAGTACAACATAGTAACTGTTTGTCATTGAAATGTTCTCTAGTTATTTCCTCTGAGAGTATATACTGTATGTTCAGGTCTCAAGGTAAGAATTAATCACAGGTTTCTCTCATCAGTTCAACTCCCATACCTCAAAATTCAGTAGTTTTGTAAACCTTTTGTGAAGAGATTGCAAAAAAACTGTGATGGCTTCCTTACACCACAAGAGCACTCACAATGCCTGTTTTTCATTTCTTACACTTATGTTTTATAATTACAGATTCGGGAAACTATCATTTTTTTGTTGAGAAGTAGGTTAAATACCCCTAATCACATTTGGGAACATCTATGAACTCACTTCACAAGAAACTAAGAAAATCAAGATCTGCCAATTATAAGAGGATATGTCCATTGTATTGTACTATCTACAGCAGCTTTTTCTTCTGCTGACTGAAAAAATGTCTTGAAGCTTCTTGTCTCAATATTGAAGATGAAGATGATGTAACTTTTTATTAAATGCATTTGTATTTAATTTCGCACTTTATGCAAAATATAGACCTGTACACTTTTAAGGCAATAGGTTTGCAGTCATCCCAATTTCCTGAGGAATATACAAACTCACACATCATAACAGTATTTACTTATTACAATTTCAAACAAAAGGTGAAGCAAGGACTTTATAGCCCTGAACTGACAATGGAAAAACAAAAAACAAGATCTTCACTTGGTTGAATGTATGCAGAGCCAACCTTCTACAGTATAGATCTCAACAAAATTATACTCTGTCTTTGTATGTACTTAATTGCTACAGTAATGGACAAATTTCTAATGGACAATATTATTATTACACATAAAATTGTACTTATACAAATGAAATTTAATTAGATTTTGGTTCCAAATGCTTAGGCCTTATAGCAGCTGACCAAGAAGATACTGTTTAAGTAAGTTCTGCCAGCAACTCTACTGTATGTACAGTACCATAGGCTTTGCTGCACAATACAATACCGCACTATGTTCAACTTATAATTGGGAAGGGATATGGTAAGGGAAGTGGGGGAACATACAAATTAATTAATTAAACTAGCATTTAAAGAATGGACCATATGTGTAGATTTGTGAAGTTAGCATTGGAACTGCATTAATACCTATAAAATAATCTGTATTTAGAGGAAGGTCATCCTATCTTATTGGTGAAAACATGACAAATAACACAGACTGAGGTCCATATAAGCAATGGATGCAGAAATGTTTGGGAGGGAGCAAAATTGGGGGTCAGGAATGATAGATGTTGTGTTCAGAGGTGACAAAGAATTACAGTTGTTTTCAGTTGCAATGAAAGGAGAGGTCTTTCAGAACTTCTCAGATTTCTTTTATACAGTTCTAGAAGGGGTGCTCTGGAGGGGAAGGCAGTTGATTTAGGCCATACTAATGTGATGAATATAAATTTAAACAAATAAATTTGCAACAAATTGGCAAACAAACTATGCCTGCCACTCCTCCATCTGTAGGCATACATTACAAGTACTAAAGTGCAGTACTTACGGTATGCAGTATGTGCAGTATACACATGTCCAAGTTCCTAATTTTTTCATTTATTCTTTAAAGTGGAGTATGTTTACAGACACATCTGAGTGGACTGTTTTAATAATATATATTTTCTGCAGTATATTTTCTGCATATTAATAGAATTTTTTCTGCATATTAATAGTATATTTTCTGCATATTTATAGTAAATTTTCTGCATAGATCTTCTATTTCAAGATACAGTACTCTATGTTGACACCGTTCCACAAAAATCCCACTGTACCCAAACAACCAAACTGTTCCAGTTGGCACTTAGCATTTAAATCACAAACAATCAGCTCATTCAAAACTAGTTGTTTCACTTTTTAATTCAGCAAAATACCATTTTCTGATTGCATGCTTCCAACGTTTTAAAAGCAAATAAAATTGTGATATTTTCTTCAATTTTGAACCAATTTTCTGTCCATTATGAAACAGTAAATTGTGGCTTTACATGAACTTGGCTGAACCAGTTTTAGCCTAAGGACAATGATCTTTGAAGGAGTACTGTATGAACAAACAATTCAGCTACTCATTGCAAAATGAAACCTGTACTATACTTGCCAAACAGACAAGAATACAAAATTGACTTCAGGTGCAGTACTGCACCAGATGTTAAACTAGTCAGCATTTACAGTATTATTCAACAAAAACCTGGCTATGATATTTACAAAACACACTGCCATTTTCACATGAAAGCTGATATCATTCCCTGTGGTGTGCACACTTTTTGACAGAGTGTTGCGCACATAAAATTTTTTAGCATGTAACACTAATGAACAACTCTGACAATTTGACCATGGATATATAATTTTTAGCATTTTAATACAGTCCTCTCCTGTACGTACTTAAGGTCTTTCTTTCTATGGCACATGCTTATTGCGTTTGGCTGGTTACATAAATTATTTTAATCCTTGTTAAGCTCCCACACACCGTCGTGGAAAAAGTTACTGGATTCGTATTGATTCAACCAATGTGTGAGAGTGAGTGAAGTACTGTAGGTTTCTTTGCATTGCACAAAGTACAAAAGAAGCTTGATGTGACATTCAATTTACTTTATATCTAGAGTCTGGCTATGGATAATGTACAGTACATTAGAAAACTGAATTTTACAGTCCAGTTAAGCAGGCCTATAAATTATGTCACACAAGTAGTTATTTGCTTGCTTTGCTTCACTTCTTTAAAAAGGGACAGTATACACTTAAAATTATTAAATTTATGTGTATTTAACTTGAATTTTGATACTAATGGTTGTATGCATGATATTAGTAACATACAGTACTGAACCTCTCAATATGCCTGCTATCACTGATCACACGTAATACAGTAGGTGCATAATGGATACACATGACAGTCATCTTAGCAGCAATTGATTTACAATGGGCGCCAGCTGGTCATCTAAAAAGAGCTGTCTCTAGTTTTCTATTTCTGGCTATCATAGAATTATCATCTCTAGGCCTCGAGCACTTCTCTGCTAAGCAGTAGTTTAGCTGAGAAAAGGTACTGTACAGGACCAGGATGGTGAGAACACTCCCAAAGGAGTTCAACATCCCCACTTCTTATGCCTACACTGAAAAAGTCAATTTGAAGTTCTGAAATGTGGAGCTCTTGCCATATTTATTGTCCCTTCCCCTCTCCCCCCCCCCCCACACACACACAACCTTTTCCCTCTGCTTCATATGCTAAAACTGAATGGAATGGTGCACAAATCCAGGCAAACATATCACATACTATACCATTTTCTTCCTGTTTCCTAACTCTAGGTGTTTTTTCTGTAGTGGTAGAGAATTGGACTGTTTTATGGGTGGTGCAGATTCAATTCCTGTTTCAAGTCACACCATTTAGTCTTTTAAAATGAAATCACTTGAGGTTGGGCATGATACTCTACATAAGGTTTCCTCAATGAAATTTTCTGAAGCACCACATTGTTAAATAATACTGACATAATGCGCTACTGGTCGGCATCCTGGGGAGGGTCATAAGGGGAGGGGGTTCCCCTCCCCTTTTGAAAATTTTTACGTTTCAGTACGGGCTTCCTGTACATGCAAAATGGTGCAAAGTTTGTTCAATTTTCCCGGCCTAAATTTTTCACAAACATAACAATTACTATTGAGTCACCAGTAACGGTAAATCAACACAGCACTGACTCTAATGAATATAAACAGTGACAGTGATTTTACTTTTGAGAACAAATAGGATGTTATTATATCCTTGTCTGTATGTGAAGTCGATCAGTCTGTGGGAAGTACTAGATTTATTCACCGTACCTACTTTTGAGACAGAAAAATTCTTGTCAGGAAAGTTATGAAAAGTTAAATTTTTCAATATCCTCCCAGTAATTGCTGTATTTGCACCACTCCAATCCACTTCGCACGCCACAAGTGGCATGCACGTCGTTATTTGAGGAAGCCTGCCATAGACATGATCAATGGAATATGAAAACAACCCAACTTGCCCCATAACTACTGTAGAGGCTATAAGGGAGTTTACGTATCTCTCAAGTGAGCAGAATTTCACACTGGTGACTCCCATTTGAATACCCGAACCTGCTCACCCCCTCCTAGCCCTTTGAAAAACTTGCACTTCAAAAAATCCATTTTATCCCTATTTAAAGAACCATGTGAAATACAAATAATTCAGCTTACCCACAGAGCTCTACAAATTCACTTCGTAGGATCCACAGCACATTCAACCCTTTGTGCTGTAAATGCAATGCATACAAATTTTGCTTGCAAAGGTAATTAAGTTTGCCACTGAAACCTCGATATTGGATAACTTGGCAGCAGGTATCTAATATGTTCCTGTAACTGGGAAAATATTCCAAGTGTAAGCATGCAGCAAATGCTGCTTACAATATAGCAAAAATAAAGGCTCCTCTCTGAGGGTTAGAGACTGGGCTTGTCCAAGGGTTTCCCAACAAACCCTCTTGACAGTCTATAGACTATGTGTTTTCATGGCTAAAATGCTATCAAGCTGGGAAAAGATGTCGGAAATCACATGCTCAGGTGTCATACAGCACATAATAGCTGCTGGGCCAATGGAGCGAGGCCCTCCCTGCTAAACACAAAGAAAGACGAAACCATTTTTTCAGTGGTTGAAATACAGTAAATAATATTAATCACCTTCCAAGCTTTTTTTCTTGTTTTGAGGTGGTATGAGTGATATGCAAGAAAGTATTGTCTCTGTTAGGCCTATTAAAATATTAAAACTACAAACTGTGGCATTTATTGCAAATCACTATTTTCTTCATAATTTTTTAAGACAGGGTTAAATACAGTATGGTGTATTTTCAGTCTATTGAACAGTGTTTGCAGTTGAACACCATGGTCGGACCATCTGTGGCATACTGATATTCCCAAAAAGACACTACAGTGCCCTTTAATGATCTGTACCCCACCACAAATTACAGTAAAAATAATAAAAATATTATGACTTGGAGAGGTTTCAATAATTGAGCTTTTGTGAGTATCTTGCACAGTAATTCTTCTGGCAAATCAGATAACACAATCTGTCTAGGTTACTACAAAATTGTTCAGCACTTTATGGAATTTTTTGCAGTAACCTACCAAAATTGTGTTGCTTAATGTGCAAATCAAAACTTAATTGTGAAACGTTTCCCGAAAGGATAATTAAAGGGATATTCCCAGGCACAAAATTCATCAACTTCAACATATGCAGAAAAGTGTTTTTTTAGGAGGAAAAAACTTCACAATTGCATATAGACACAAATTTATTAAGTAATGCAACTTTTTTCTTTTGATTTGGTGCATCATGTAAATCTGTAATGTCATCCCTGCACATTAATTTGACATTACATGCAATTAATTTATAATTTTGAAGCCTCTGCAGGAAATATTAACCAACAGTGGTGGTTGTACTCAACATATGGTGAAAGGTAATGCTTGATCTACGTACAGTACCACAGGAAAAGACATTTAAACATTCCCTGAGTAAAAAATTTCAAGGACAAAAGGGCTTTAACTTATGTAGAAAGACAAAACAAATGAGAGACAATGTGCCCACATTACATAACTTTTTGTGGCTTTGCTGAAAGGCAGCTGTATTTTTTAACAAAAGTAACCAATCTTTAAAATGAGATATGTTGAGTTAGGAAAAGGACTTGCGACAGGGTTTCAAGGACACGGTGTGGAGTATTTTATTTTCTTTTTTCTTTTGTTTTTTACACAACCCTTGGGAAAGGCCACTGCAGAACGCCACTAAATAACTGCCGAGGGAATGATGCAAGGCTTCCCCCAAAGTGCTAATGCATATGCCTTTCCTCTGTAAACTTTTTCTTGGCTTCCATAAGTTCTAAATCTTATTTGAAACTCCATAGATACCTATTATGTAACTCAATGCCCAATGAAGGTTTGAAACATTTCAAAGGAGGTAAAAATATTTCTCTCATCAAAAGTTGCTGTTCCTCAAAGTTTTAACTATGAAGTGAAAATCTGTTATGATGATATGCATGAAACGAATCAAACAGAATAAAAAGTGTTCGGGTGTTTTCTTCAATTGCAAACAATACTATTTTTAAAGAAACAGAGCCCACAGTTGCCCAGTTGTAAATGGTCTCATCTGGCTGAGTCATCAAAACCAGTTTTCGATAAAGCCGGTCTTTGGCTTCAGACAGTGAACAATTATGTAGTCGCATAGTACTTGTGCACCAATGTTAAGGAAGTCGATGAGCCATAGTATACGCCAACACTAAAATGCACGATCCTACCCATGTTTTGCAAAAGTCTTGTGTGCATGAGTCCATAGGTTTTCCTTTTCAGGAAACCTAAAAGTGCCACCATTTTGCTTGTAGGGTCTTCTAAAATTCAAAAGTTTTCCAAAAGGGGAGGGGCACATCCCTTCACAGGCCAGTAATCTGCTCACTGACAAATCAAAGTTGGCCCCTGCAACTAGCCTCTCAAAAGTTGGGAGCTACTGTATGCTACTTTACTAGATGTTTGCACAGGTTAACCTGTACCCGGGTACACGCCCCCTATCGTAATATTACCCGGTTCCAAATCTACTACCCCAAACTTTAAAAAGAAATGCATGCAAAAAAGATCACCCCATTTACGCCATTGCCCACAATAATGGACTAAAATATTTTGCCAATTTGGTAAACATTAGACTGAGAATGAAGAGAGCCCCTAGAAATTATGTGTAAGTTTGAAAGTTGTCTGTACTTTGTTTCCGAAGTTGAAATTTTCATCAGTGTGCAGCCCGATCGTGCCATGGTCACAAAGTGAGTTACTTCTCACACATCACATGTGCATCACTTATAATCTTGCATGCAAGCAAGCTATCTGAAGGCCGATTCAAAATCACATCAAACTGTTTCAGGCAGACATATCAACCGGCCCAGCTTGCAAAGACAGTGCTCGTAACGTTCGGTATGCTAGGTAAACTGAGCTTGCATGTATACAATCTTATAATTAATAAGGTATGCCATAGCGAGTATCATCCTCGAATATCTCATTATGGTTTAACGTGTCAGTTTTACACAAATCAACACTTTGCTGCCATCTGTAAAGTAAAACAACATCAATGTAATAACACCGTAAAAATACACACAAAAAAAAAGTTTTTGAAACAGGCCATTACCTATTACGTTATCTTGCCCAAAAATGGCGCTTGCGCAGACTACAAAGTTTACATGTGAAAGCTATGTTACTATGCCTAGATGTCAACACGAGGCTAGCTACGTAAGAACCTACATACCCCATTAGTGATAATTCCAATGCATATTGTACAGTAGTGTGAGGGAAGTTCACAAACATAGCATCGTTTGTTTACAATCGGTAATTTTGGTCTTGCAAGAGAATACCATAATACAGGGCTTTGATTGGTTGATATTTTTAAATCAGTGTTTTATACAAGGAGAAGCTTAGTATGCTTGCTTTTCGAGTAGGAAAGGGTCCCAAAATTCAATATCAATTGATATAGGCCTTGGGAAGTACTAATTTTCTTATTTGACTTATTTGACTTATTTGATTTAAAACAAAATGATACGATAAAACCTTCTGACAAATCAAATGTTTTTGAACTTGGGAATGTGATCGCTATACCTCTCCAATACCTCTCGCAAATATTACCATGCATGTCTTATGGAGCATGCCTTGCAAAATGCTCATATCTTTTAGTCAACTAAACGCTGGGTAACCAGGGTACCTGACGGGTATGGCGATCAGATACCTGGGTCCTTTTTCTAAGTACCTGTGCAAACACTATACTTAACTACTGCACATGCACTGTAGCTGAACCATAAGGATTTAAGTTGAGGAAAAAAAACTCAACAAACCAAACCATAGAAAACCCTCCCTAACTCCAGCACATACTTTGGAAAGAACGTATATAAAGCAATTTCTATGTTAAATGATTACAAATTACAATTAGGGCTACCTGTGAGGCACCATGGTGTTCAAGATTCTTCTTCCCTGTTGACTGTTTGCTGGATAAAACTCTCCAACTGATGGCAATCACCAGTAGTGTGGCCACCGAAGCTAGTGTATAGTATAAAAACTCAGTCTCCAATACGATGTTAGACATTGCTAAATCATCAGTTTGTGAAAGTTAACTTCTACAGGACATACAGCAAAAAACCTGAAAGAGCAAAGATAAAGAAATTTTTATAAAAATGAGTACACTATTAAAACCACTTCCTCATAGCCTACTGTGGACTTTAAATATATTGCTACAGTATCATCAAAATTAGTACATGACTATGTGAAGTACTTTAACCTGCATTTGGACCTACATAGAAATGAACTCGTAGATAATCAATTGCACAATTCTTAATTCAATCACATTTATCATCTAGTCTTAAACAAAGCTCTTTGATATTGGTAAAACATAATTTTCCTCTTGCATGCTTTGTAATGAACTGTATATAATCTAAACTGAGTGTTATATGCAGATATTAATTTAAATAACTTAACAATGATAAATTTACACAATGAATCCACCTTCAAACATCTGTGCAAATTTCCTTGTAACAACACTGTCTCAGTTTTCTTTGCATGCAGTCATTGATAAAACCTGACATATATTTCAGTCCATGCATATCCTGCCAGGATGAAGTCCTTGTTATATTGTAAATTATTCCTTTAAAACAGCTGCACACCGTCAACAGTAAACACAGTTGTATTTTAAATTTAGAAGACCATACTCACTGAGTTGGAAATTCTGGTACCACAGCAAACTGAGGATTCCTAATAAGAGTCTGCTGTTTCATATGAAGCCTTATAGCAAGCTGTTAGCATCCAATTATGATTACAGTAATCTAAAGTACAGCAGCACATGAGTTGAGCTGGTCTATAGCAGACTTCAAACTGTTAAATGATAGATTACTAACTTCTTACAGTACTTGCCGTTGATAATACAGTAGATCAAGTTCTTGTCATTAAGTGCTTCAAGCTGTGAGTTATTGGAATAGGAGAATGCATGCTGGATAATGGATGTGCATGACTGACAACGAACTAATGAGTAATGACCAGGGAATGTCTGATACAGATTTCTTTTTCAGAAAATTGAGCAATTCTCAAGGATCACTTCATTGAGACATTTTTCATAACATTTTAAAAACTTGTCCAAGTAAATTCAAGGAGAAAATATTACTGAGATAAAGTAACATATGCAAGAACACTTCAATCTTATGATTGGATAAATGATAGCAAGTTCTGCGATTATAAAATTACATGATCGACTATGATATGATTACATTTTGTTACTGCAACTCACCCACTTCAATTGAAGCACAAGCTACAGAACAAAATTTTTGGCTGTTCCTGCTTAACATGCCCCCACCCCCTCCTGCTGATTAAACAAGGTCTGACTTCAGAACAAAGAAATGTCCAACTACAGGGGGATGGACATTTTTTTACTGGTTTGTTTGCTTTGTAGTGTCCTCTTCACAAATGTTGGGGAGGCTCTCCTATTCAGGCCCAGGAAAGCTTTTACGTGTGTCACATATGAGTAACCTTTCATGCAAGCTCTCGGGAGTCTGAGATGAGTATCAATCATGTCAGCCAGGAAGTTGTGCTGCACAGATTATGTGCTACAGTAATAGGAGGGTTTTCATTTCTTTTATTGTAGCCTTTAGCCAACCAGGAAAGTTGCTGTATTTTCTACAATTCTGTCAGTTTGTCTTCTACATTAGTTCATTAAAGTGGTAATATCTTACTCTAACGTTGTTGTTAATCAAACATTTTAAGAGGCTATTTGCAAGAAGGCATTTCATCCTCATTTCATGTTGGGTCAAATATAGGTCTGCAAACACAAGAGTCAGCAATTTTTCAGAAGTAACTGTTGTGCTGATTTGTATTCTCAAATCATTAACATGAAAAGTCATTTCTAATCACACTACTTTTGAGTGAGGGAATAGGTCATAATGCCAAATGTTTGACAAAGTGTTAGGTGCCCCTTCCCCAACAAAAATAGTGATAATAATGAAATTATTATTATTATTATTATCATATTGGTACTGTAGGTTTCAACATTGGCTTAGACAGATTCTTGAACTCTCAAAATGTTTCTGTTAAAAAAAAAAAAAAAAAAGAGTTGCAGAAACATTATTTTTAAATGACTGTAACTTAAAATACAGATTCAACTTAAAAAACTTGAAACTTTACATGGTAATTGATTCCAAATGCTTTGTTTTTTGTACTGGAAAAACATTATTTCCAAATACAGACTAGACAGAACACTCTGCTTAAAAATCTGGTGATGTGCAAATGACAAATTGAGCATTTGATGTACTGTAGAAAGCTTTAAAAAACCTATAAAATTGCCAAAATTCTTAAGAGAATCCATCAAAAATTGAACATTTTATAGGGTATTCATTTTGACAAAAAAAAATTAAAAAATTTAGGCTATGAGAGGTCAGTCAATTATTCCGTAGATGAAACCATTTTGTAAAATATCATCAGATCCAAAACATTTCAATAACAATCAGAGTAGAGTTTTAATAGGCATCTGGCATCCGAGATGACCAGAACTTCTGTTGGACTGCTAATAGTACAAAAAAATTGCACCCTGTGGACAATCCAACATTTTGAGAGCATCAAATGTACAGTAATTTCCAAGTACATTACAAAATGAAGAGAACGTCAACCAACATGTTATTCTCTAATTTTCAGTAAGGTCTAGTTGTATTCACTTTCTCAATTTTGAGCATTCTGAAAAATTAGCTGGACTACCAAATTTGAAATTTCCAGAGGGGTACCCAGTTTTCTGCTGCATTGCTGTCAGTTAAAGATAATAATTTCATTTCGCTAGGTACACTGTACACACTGACATTTGGAGGCTAGTCCCTTATATGACTTTTCCCTACTATGAATTGAAAAATGGCATGCAAGGAAAAGAGTGTACAGAAGTGTCCCAATTTTACCTGATTGTTTCAAGAGTGTAGAGAAACATGGGGTTTGAGAATGTTGTAAGCCCTCCACCTTTTTGACAAAGGGGTTGCCAACACACTTAATACCCACATTTAAAGCTCACTTCTAAAAAAATAATCCACAAGGAATAGAATACAGTGAACTGGGGTCAGTGGTCATCACACAGCAAGCCAAGAGCTTGGCTGTGAGGACACAACAAGGAGAACATGCCAGTTTGGGAGTTTCTTCAGAGTCTTGTAGACCTTGAGAAGCTACCATTATTCATTAGAGGAAACCATTGACTATCAACTTCAGTATGCATCACCATATGCTAAATTAGATTGCCATTTCAAAAAAAATACCCTATAATCAATCTAGTCAAGAACTGCAAGCTCAGCACCAATTACATGACCATTTAAGCATTTGAAAACAGCCATGAAAGTTGAGATTAGATAGCAGTTTACTTCATAACAAACTGAAAGGGGATGTAGCACCAATGCACTATATGCGACTTATCCCCTTTTTGTCATCACTTATTTCAGAATTTGTTGTAAGTTGTTATTAGAACCCCAAAGTTGTTGGGCTTCTATTCCACCAGAATGTCTAAACATGGAACCTTCTGCCATTGTGCGTGATGCTCCACATAAGCAATGGATTAGGGAAAACAAGCCAGTGAGCCACAACTAGAAACAAGAGCCCAATGGGCACTGTGGTTCCTTGCTGGATATTATAAGAACTAGTGTACAGCCAGTCTTCGAAATAGAGCGAAGCGAAAGCTCATACTCAATGTTTGTAACATCTTCACAAGGGGTATTTTAGTACTTATATTACATGATATCAATGATTAAATTTTTGTGACCTTACTTACATTCAACTTGTATAATGCTTGGTGATCCTTCAAAAAACATTTCCTCATTTCCATATGTATTTATGCTTGTAATCAAACTTGATATTATCACCAACAAACAATACACAATGTGGTTAGAGTGAGAAAAACACCCCTTGTACTTCTCTCATAAGTTATTTTTACCTGCTCTCAAATAAAACTTGCTATTACTTTAAAACAATCTACCATTTGTCCTGTTTGCTATCTCTACACTGGAAACAGGGTTTATTCAGCAGTTAAGCCTAAAGCAAGTGATTAATGGGGTGTGATAATAGAATGAGGATTAGGTTACCCCACAGAGCACAGCAGTATTAAAGAGACATACTGTATAACCCATGCATTGCTTCCACTGGCAGAGAGACCAGTTTAATGCAGTGTGACCTGTGCTCAATGAAATCTACAGATTTCAGTTATTGCCCTCTTGAAACTTTGAATGATCCAAAATCTGTGTACAACCCAAAGTAATCATTACTGAACGAATGTAAAGGCCAAATTTCTAAGGTGTTTGGGTGTGTAAGCATGCAAAACCAGGTGAGATAAAAAATCTATTGAACCTATCTTTATCTAGCTTACAACATTTTCTAAATAACATTTCCAGTGGCTGACCTCCAGTGACCTTGATGACCTCTGACCTTAACCAAACACAGATTGATTTGAAATCTGTCCTTTTTACCTTAAAATACTATGTTAAAACGTTTTTCAGTGTTTGACCCCTGGTGACCCCAGATGACCTTGACCTTCACCAAACATATCAGATTTCATCCTTACACAATAACACACCCACACACTAAGTATGACATCTATCCAAGTTTCCTACCTTGAAATATCATCTTGAGAAGGTTTTTAGTTTTTGACCTCTGGTGACCCCAAATGACCTTTGACCTCCACCAAAAACTATAGGGCACACCTTCAAACTACGGCACTTCTATATACCAAGTTTCAATTTAATCCAACTTTCCCATGTTGAGTTACAGCGTACCCAAGCTAGCGTCACAGACACACACACACACACACACGCCAACCTGACTACATAGGTTCCTTTTGCTAATGCAAGGAACCAAAAAGGGCCATGGCTGGCTCGACTTGAACCAATAGGTAGGAAACTGGACAGTAAAGCTCCATCTAACTAATTAACTAACTGTACCAGAAGTGGTAATCAAAAACGCTGGTCATTGAAGCAGTAGATTGGAGTAATGAACCAGGAGTTGGGTACAATAATTGGCAACCACAGTTTGTCCCTAAAAACTGTGGTAACCATGACCGACTTCCTTGAAGGCTAATACTCCGTAATGCATACAAAGCCACCAGTCTTAACCTACAGTATGCCTTACAGTAAGTACTGTTGATAGTACCTGGATATTAATGAACCATACCAGCTGGTTGAGGCAACTCCTTCCCGCATTCCTGCCTCCTAGCCTAAGGTACAGCTGTAACTCTGCAATATACTTTACCTCCAGTGACAAGTGCATGTTAAATTCAAAACTTGTGATTCAAGCAAGTACACCTATACTCAAATACTGTTCCTGTTTTCTCTTTCAAACAGCTTGAAATTTTTGACAGCATCCTATAAAATGACACTCTTAAAAATTTTGATGACTACTTTTATGCTTTTACTGCAATGTTCCAGAAAACACATAGTCCCTTAGAGAATATTTTCAAGTATTGTGGGGTATGACCATACATAGCAGTTGTCGTCCTGAGATTTTACTTCTCCCCCTCAGGCTTATTGTTAACACACTGACACTTAAAAATGTCTCATGTTTCCATAAGCACTGACTGTGATGAAATGTTGCTTCTGGACATGATACATTACTTAAAATGATATTCTGTAATGAAGATGGAAGGTGGTGCAGAACAATGCATTAACTATTGACAGGTGTAGTCGTCTTTAACAGATGGTTAAATTTTAATGGAGAGAAACTAAGAACCACCTTTCAGGCAGCTAAAACACCCAGCTGCCAATCATCATACAGCTTTCCAAACTAAGAGTAACTCTGAAATATCCACCTTAAGAATGAATTCAAAAAACGAATTAACTTTGCATACCCCACTAGAATAGACATTTGAAATAAATTTTTGCCTGATCAAAGATCATTATGTACAGACTTTTCAAGACTGTTGTACCCTGCCTGGTGCTAGTGTAAATGTACAGGTAATGTAGTACTGTAAGTTATTCAGTAAAAGACATAAAGATTTTCACTCTCTGAATCCAGATGTATTTAAGCTGCAATCTTGGACAAATCTTTTGGGTTATAAAATGATATGATTTAGGGACCACTTTTCCATTCCTACCTTCTCAAATACAGTCCCCTCTCCCGGGACCCCTGCGCAAGATGGGTCCTAACAAAAATGGTGCTTTGATCCAGAACTGACATCCCCAACATTGAGCAGGGGGATTAAGGGGTGTTCCAACCATGTTTTCTCCAAGATTATGGTTCTGATGAACAGTTATTCTACGATGACAATTAGTTGACAACACTGTAGCCTACCAGTACCTAACCATCTGTTGCTGTTGAACATATTGCAGGATGAAGAGCTGCAGTTCCAGCTAGTGTGGTTTAGATTAGGACAGTTGTATCATGAAAGCACTACCTGTGATTTAGTACTTCCATGGGTGCATTAGAAATCTTTGTGAAGAGTATAAGATGGAAATGAATCAATTAACAAATCACAACAATCAAATTTTAACAAGAACAAAAGTTATCTTTGGACACTGGAAGTTTGGTTGAGCATTAACCCTTTAACTCTTGCACATAACATTGTTTCAAAATAAGTGGAGTGACTGCTCTTTCCCCTTACCATGACGCTTTCTATTTTAATGTTAGTATTACATGTTAAAGTCATACAAGACAATTTTGAGTTTATATTATCTGAAGGTCACACATGTAGTCATGCACCACCCACGATCATACTCACTGCAGAACTGTGATGGAAAACAGTAAGAATAACCAGTGGATGATTTTTAGCTAAAAATGTCATTTGCCTTCACATTGATGTACTTTACATGTCCAGCAGTTGTGTTGCATGTGTATAATACAACTTTCTGATGGAACTGTGCAGGAAATTATGCTCAAATGCCTAATATGTGAAATTGTTTCAGAGTTTTTGAAGTGTCTTCTGCCTGACAATTTTGACAGGTATGACGTCACTCACACTTGAGGCTTAAAGGCTAAGTGGCTATACTACTCTTTGTATGACCTACAATTAAGCTTTTAGTGAATGTTGTAGTCAATAGCCTCCTTTAAATTGGGCTTCATAATGACTATTGCTATATTACCTGAATTGACTAAAATATGTAATCATGTAATAATGTGGTGAACACATAAAAGAAGACTAAATACTGAGTAAATTGTTCAAGAATTAAAGCAGGACAGCATATAACCTGAAAAATGTCACTGATTGCATTCTTAAGGCTTGTATACATTTGCAGGATGTCTTCTCCTCCTATACCAAACAGTGTGTGGAGGAAATGAAGCATAAGCAAGCTGTTTGCATCTGACACATCTGGCATTTAAATATATCATTTGTATATCTCAGCTTTTTTGTTCCAAGTTTGTATTTTACACAATATGTAGAGAAAAATCTTTAAGGCATGCCATGGCATTGGGGAAGCTGGGAGGCTCCTACTTGAAACGAAATTTGAGCAACTGGAAAGAATTTTTTGTGTGCGCATGAAAAAAAGGGGGGAATTATGAGAAATTTTACTCCATACCTGGGAGTCTTATGCATTTTTCCAGCTTTCCTGAGCAAGATTTGTACTCTAGTCGGTTGTTCAATACATTGAATATAAATCAACATGTAGATCTTTGCTTTGAATCATACTATATAAATAGTAAGCAGTTTACTTGCTGTGCAACCTGCTTGTAAAATCTTAATATTTAATCCTCACCTTTAAACATATAGGCCTATTGCTTATGTAAGTAAGTTTTGAATTTTGAAGGTTCAAGAGCACTCCCCCCAATCATAACCTGAAACAACAGGCCATTAAATCTCACAAAAGTTTTATTATTCTTCTTCCAAGCATCTTAAATTACAGTAGTAAAGGACTTCATTACTAAAAGTATTAGGTAAACCAAGCAGTTATTCCTAGCAACTTTAACATTCTAGGAGAAGAAATGTTGTCACATGACTCTCAAGAGCCAATCATGAAACAGAACATTCTACTAATGAATATCAATTCAAGTTGCGGTGACTACTGTACATTTCCCCTCTAAAATTTATTCCAGGTTGCTATCCGAGGTTGTATCCACAATGGTTATAACTTCTAAAGCTTTCACCATCCTTGGCGGAGAGAACTTTACAGTTTTATCTAACTGGGCAGTATGGGCAATTGAGCACAGGAAATACATTAAGTGACTTGGCAATAACTACAAGTTAGACAATGACTCTGCCCTTGATCATTTTGAATGCATTCTCATTCCACAAAATACCCCCCCCCCGCTCTTCTGCAACCACATTATCATATACTGTACTCCACAGTACTGGCTGTAAGTCACAGTCACAACTTATCTTCTGTAACAAGATTACTGAACAAGTACAGTAGTAAGTGCTAGTGCCAATAAAAGACAGATTAATGCCCCTGTACTCTTACACAGCTATAGTTCCTATCATTTTATCTCTTTTTTATGCTTTCAATGGCTTTTAAATCCTTAATGATCCCCTCTACCCCCAATTTTACTAATGTACTATTCTGCATGCCATGCCAAGCCTAAGCTCAAAGCAGGCCCTGGACCATGCATCCCTGAGGACCAACTTTGTGATTCTACGCTGCCTTCAGTTGTCAATCGACATCCTTTCACCCTTGTCGCCTGGCCCTAGTATACATGAGAAAGAGCTTCACTATTTTAAAGTTTATAATTTGCCTGAGAAAGGTCACATGTAGAAAGGTGTTCTAAATTTGTAGCAATTAAGCAGTCTAATAGAGGGTACTATCTAAACTTTACTCCTATGCTGTATACTACCCTCTGCCAAACCAAACTTCCACGGCTGAAGAAATCATGTGTTTTTTTTCCTGGATCACAAGGAAAATTTCCACGATGTTATTCAGCTTTTCATCATGAACCTAAAAGAGGGAAATTTTCCAATTCCATCCAACTGATGAAATTTCCCTCAAAATATCCATATTTTGTGGGAAGGAGACATCCAGCTTCCAACCTTTTCCACAGTCCATTACAATTTCTGTGCTACATTTTAGCCAGATGCACAATTACAGATCAAAAGAAGAGAAAATACTGTGCCAGAAAATCCCCATCAATCATATGAAGTCCCAATTTAAGGGCAGCATTACACCATTAAACAGCTCTGCAGCTAATGCTGTGAAGACATAATTTCTTGAACAGCTGGGGGCATTTCCAATTTGGATTTTTGAGTAAGATTCACAATAATAATACTGTATCTGTTAAATTGAAACAAAACAAGTCAGGTCTAAAAATGGAGAATCATCATACACATTATTTTACGAATGAACTATGTATCTATCTTTCCCATCAACTTCAGCCCTAGCTCTGAGGAAAATGAATTCTATACTGCATCAGGAAGAATCTAGATCAGAACTTTTTTATCGTTTTAAATACTTCTCAAATTTATCAACAGCCATGAGTGATATTTTAAATAAATAGTTATGCCCAGGAAAAAGTGTTGTGCACTAACAGCCATTTTGCATTCGCTATTTAGACATGTCACACAGAATCCCCAATGTACAAGTAAATAGGAGGTAAAAAGGGGCAATGTACATTACCTGAAAACAGCCATCATATTGTAAAACACCTACTGTATATTGCCTTGCTCATGTGGAAGTGATTGAACTGATTTAAATGTCATCATTCTGATGTAAGTTATAATATTTACATTTATTTACTGTATCATTCATGTTTACAAACAAAATGGTGTCATGACTGCTTGGCAATTTCAGAATTGATTATGTGCACTTACATTTTCATCACAATGAAATGTAGATTCTAATTTGTCTACATTCTGATTGCAATTGTTAAGATTGCTGTATACACAAAACCTAACATGAATGTATATATTCCTGCACAGCTCTATGCCAACCAGTGTGTAACCAATGATGTAACCATGAAGTGTCTTATACTTAATTACATTTGGCTCTGGTTTTTTTAACTTATACCATTTGGCTTAATGGGGGTTCTAGGCAATGCACAGTTCAACAGCAAGATGTTCTCTTATGTTTTGCAGTCTGAGTTTATAATATCAATCTAGCTTGAGCTCCCATAGCTTAACCGGACCAGTATTTTGCTTTTAAGTGTATACCTGATGTGATATACTAGCAAATTGTTGACGGAAAATATGGCCAAAATTCCAAGGTCAATTTTTAATTAAGTGTACTGAAGAATACAAGAGCTACTCCCTCCTGATTTTTGGTACCAACATTAGTTGGCAAGGTGTCAACATGCTAGTAAGTATCAAACTTTGTGAGTATTGATGGCTCAGTCAGGGTGTTGAAGTTAAGTCACCGTTTCGGACGTAACATTTTCCGTCAACATCTGTAGCTACAGAGCTGAAGCTTACAGAGCTTACACAAAACATAGAATTGGAAGTCCATCACTATAGTAGAATGGCAGTAACTGTCAATATACATAATAAGGGCATTTGCATGGTTTATATCTAGAACTTAAAAAAATATGAAAAATTTAAAAAAAAAAAAAATTTTCCGTCAACACTTTTGTTACGTCCGAAACATTCTTTTGTGGTTAATATGACCAATGCAACAAAATAAATTTGATGTCTAGTTGCATTTGTTAAATTGACATAACTACATAGCTAGTATCTTCAGTAGGTCAACTTACTCAGATTGTTTCCTCTTACCACCATCAACAAAAAGAAGATTCCGTCAACACATATTACGTCAGAAACCACTGTTACGTCCGAAACAAGTATTTGAATAAAAGTTACCTGAATTTTTTATAAGGGTATACTTGTAGGGTAAAAGAGTTCTTATCCATTTCTGTCTTTGAAAAGTCATGCTTTGCAGTTTGTCATTCACTCAATTTTGTTATCTTTTACACAATATGGGCAAAAACTTGTTTCGGACGTAACAGCTCCAGGTGTTGACGGAAATTCCAACCATTTATGTTTGCTGTTTCATATTCTTACATTGAACTGACAATTCCTTTATTATGTAGTAATGTTAGTAGGCATATTATGTGAATACATTGTAACCACCTTGGTCAGGAATGGTTTCCAAACATGAGGTGCACTTGTTTGGTCAAAAATGGGAATGGTTGCTGTAATTCCATTGTTCCGGTGTAACTTTTTATAAATAGGATAAATGTGTCTTTTGAGACCTTAACAAAGTTACTTTTCATTCTTTCCACACACTTGAATAAGATTCTTTGCAGTTATTAAACTCTACATGTCTTACTTGTACCACAATCTGAGTATCATATTGTGTACACTACTTTGTTTGTTTCGGACGTAACACAAAATGTTGACAATTTTCACAAGAGTGCTAGAATTCAAGTGAATATTACTGAATGCAGGATTAATGTGGGCTTGAAATGAGAACTGAACATGGTGACAATTGAAAGGGCTGATATTCCACAAAATATGAATAATATGGATAATGATGATGGTTCAATTAGAACAGAGATCATACTGTACATTGAAACAATAAGGTTTACGATGACCAGTGAAGGTGGTAATGATCATGATGAAATCCTCTTGTCCATAAATGCTGCTCCTTGCTGATAATCTAACCCTGAATGATTTCCATGCATAGACATTACAGAGTGTACAGTAGGTGCATACTGTATTTGTGTGCTGGGGAAGGGGTGGGGAGGGTGATTAGATAAAGTTTTATGGGGTGTGGAGGGTTAATGAAGTACAAATGAGATCATAGGCAAATTTATGCATTCAAAATTGGGAAAGATTTCTTTCAATATTGGACTAAAGTACTTAGCATTTAGGTGAGGTAGAGGAAGATTTAATAAGGTAAGGACCAATGACTATTTAACTGTACATGTCACCTCACCTGTTACCAAATGAAGTTGACAGTGAGCTACTGTAGTGATGCAACAATACAATTCTTTGTTCAGAATTTTTTTGTGCCAGTTTTTCATGCAGTTATGAGGAGGTGATGTTCCTCACACTGAGTAGTGCATGGGCTGTGTGTTGAATGCACATTGTGTTACTTTGTACTTAAACAATTGTCACATGAATCGTACACAATCTGTGAAAATTTTCCTTCATACAGGTACGGCAGAGGGCTGTGCACTAGATGCACCTAAATCAGATACAAATGAATTGCAACATGAACCCACAGCTGTTCACCTGACCCTGAAATCAAAAAGCTACTGTTCAGCAGATGATGAGTTGGTTGAAATGTCTAGAATCAAAGACAATATTAGTTTTGCCATGGTCTCGCCATGAGTGAAACATTTGCAGTCTAAGAAGATTGCCCAATTTTAAGTAGTCTTAAATTATGGGATGGATGACATTATCATGAATAAGGTCCAGTCTGTCACAGTTTCTGAGATTTTGACAGGAATTCCTTCTGTAGCCTACACCTTCATACATTAAATAGAGGTATATTTAATTGCCATTTTACCCTGGGTACTATACGAATTCCACATTACAAACATCTAAAACGGTTGGGATAATAGTCTAACTTAGTTCAATGGGCTTATAACTTGCTCACTGCCATTCCATCACATTGCAAAAATTAGCAGTCCACATGTAGATGTTACTGTAAACTTTCCTTCCAAAGATTTCTTGTTGTTTTCTAAGTTATGGTAAATTTACTACACTCTGCAAGAAAAAAGTAAATTTTTAAAGGCTAGAGACCATGCAGGCCAGTAAGGCAACCACACAGCCAATTTGTGACCTTTGTCCAAAATGACAAATTTTTCCCCTTATTGTGTCTGTACCCTAATACTACTTAAGCAGAAGCCTTTTAGGGCCATCTTTAAAATTTTTAATGAACTTCTCAAGATACCTTATGCACAAGAAAGATGTTCACTCTGAACAGGAGGCTACAGCTACTGTAGTACCATATGCTGCATGCTTAGAAGTACAGTTCTAATGATAATTGATACAACTGAATTACATGTCTTGGATAGAGAGTGACATTACTTGAAATAAAGATCTTTAAACTGATTGTTGAATTATATTCAAAGCAGGAAAAAATAAAACAATCTACTGTACCAACAAAAACAAAAAAAAATGCAGAGTTGATATGAACTACGTCCTGTACATGAATTTTTCTGAAATATTTCATGAATGCAATTTGAAATTATAACATTCCCCAAACTATGTTGAGTTTACACTATTTAACTCCAAAAATACTGCTATATGGGCTCGCTCTGGCACAAGAGTGAATTAAGCAGTTTCAAGAATTGTTTCAAGCAATTTTGAACAATTACTGTGTGCTTAAATTAGTTGTCAGAGTTTTATATTGTTATTTAGTAATCAAATATATTTTTGCTATGTCACTTCATGATTTCATGGAAGCTGATCTGATTAAAACATGTACCTAAAGGCAAAGTCATTTTATACAAACTTGAAAAATCCAGATCTGGTCCCCTTCATTGCAATATAACTCGGAATGATGTCTGCCCCTCAAGTACAACTGTGGCCTAAACTTCAATATAGGAAGTGAAAAAATGCATTTTGCATGGTGATATAGTTTAGTATTGAGAGATTCATATAGTTTCTATAAACACTTCAAGTTTGCTATACAAAAATGAAAAGGCTAAATGGATTTTTTGAGAGGGAGGATAGCTAATTGAGCATAAAGATTTAGAGTAATTAGAAGTAATTTTTGACAGTCTTTACCTGGACCTGTGACTCTAAAACAATCTGCACAAATTTGCAATTCCAGGTGAACTTTGTAAGGAAAATATTTTGCTCTTATGCCAATGAAGGCGTTTTAAAAAAGATAACTGTTGACAAAGTGTTACGTCCGAAACAAGTATGATCTGACACCATTATGTGGGCTTCTTAAGCTGTTAATACTGCAGTAACAAGCTATAGTACATTCAGGATTTTAGAAGAACTGGGCAAGATTTTTTTCAATACAATCTTTCTATGAAGACATAGTTTTCACAATTATTAACAGATCCATGTAAAGTATCGAGACGTTGCACTAGCTTTGCAGCAGTATGGGATATACTTTACACTACATTAAATTAAAATTTTGTAACTTTGTGCTTAATTTCTTATAAAAACTGTAAAATTGTGTAAATTTTATTTCAACAGGAATGTTAATTCATCTTATAGACATGAATTATGGCAGAAGTTTTGAACTAAGTCAAATTGTTGACATCTTGTTACGTCCAAAACAAAATTAGTGCTAGGTGAAAAATTCAAGACTTTGAAAGCTATTCCAACTTTTTGTGTTCTGTTATATGGAGGACTCCTTCATTATTACAAAGTAAGGAAACAATCAATATAAACTGATTCCTGTGGTTTTAATGAAAACTTTTTGATGCAGAATGTCTAAAATCAAGACAATTTAAGCATATTTTCGCTGTAAATTTTTTCTCGTCACTATCATGAGTGAAAAAGGTTGCCTGCACTTTTTGCCAAACTGTCTACTATTACATCAGTGAATGCAAAGATGTTTCTGATTAGCTTTTAGCAAAGTAGGCTGGCCTCACTTAGTTAAGGTTTTTGCTCTAGGAATTGGTAACTAGTGGATATCCTGTACCTATAAGGGAAAAATAGAAGTGATTTAAGCTATGCACTTCTCTGTTTCTTAAAATTTAGTGTTTGTTGTTTCCAAAAACACCACTTTTGAGATGACAGTTGGAATTTTAAATTTTGACACAAATTGGGAAGAAATGGTATAAGTTAAAAAAACCAGTGCCATTTACTTAAAGAGGCCATGATAATGATGCAATTATCAAAATAATTTATGACCTTAAGTCTTTGTCCAAGGATTCTACTGATATTTGCAACTAGTTTCCACAATTACATACTGCATTATACAACCTTTGGTTGAAAGAAATATAAACAGCTAACTCTAATGAAACCACAAAATGACAAATTTTCTTACAAATATTTGAACTATCAGTGAAAACCTCCGTTAAATCAGTGTTTTGTCATGCATTAGATAATACTGAAATAATGAAAGAAAGTGCAAAGTGACCTAACATACAAACACACCAGTAAAATTTTACAGAGGTACAATGCTTTAACTACTACTACCTTTCATCTTCTTAATGTTATAATTTATTTGCTGTTCTTTATGTCTGTTTATACTTAAGATTTCGTTTAAACGTTTAAGGGGCTTCCCCAGCCCTCCTCCCCTTCCTTGTTAAATTGTTAACTGTAAATGTCTTATATTTCAATGTGGAAATGAATGTGAATTTGAAAAATTTCAGACAACAGAAGAGGCCAGTTTTCCCACATTTATGACACATAGCGAGGAAACAAATGATAACTAATTTTCTGCGAGATGGTGGCCAAAGGCTGTATGTGACAACTACAGCCCCCTTAGAAAAACAAAATAAAGTCATTGGAACCTGGCCTGCCTTAAGGTCAAGACAATAATTAATTTTCTGAGAGGTGTTGGTGGCTGAAAGCTATATATGATGACTATGGCCCTCTTAGAGTGACAAGGTAAGTGAGATTCACTCTTAGACCTGTAGGTGAGATTCACCAGAAAAATGCAAGGTTTAAAAAAAAATGCTTTCAGAATATGAATGAAATAACATTAATACACAAACACAAACAAGTTGATGGGCATTACAAGTCCTCCATATCATACAAATGGACCACCAGTTCAAAATAAGGCTTTATCAGCATGTAATATAACAAAGGAAATTAAAAAATGACCATCACAAGATTTCACACAACTTACAATGTATTTTGTCAGTTTATTGTCGATAGGATAATGCATGAAACTTTACAAAACATCTGCATGCCAAAAAAACTTGGTCTTATGTAGACCATCCTGCCATCCTGAAGAAGCAAATTTATGTGACATAGTGCATAGTTCCAGATACTGCAGTACTTCAGTCATACAGTACCGTACAAAGCTGGAAAAAATTATCACTTTCTGCAGCAGAGCCCACAACTCTCTCTGCATTTATAAGTATACATAAGAAAGGGACATTTTTTCCAATTGCCTATAAAATTTCCTTCTAGATGACCAAATTTTCTGGGAAGGAGCCTCCCAGTTTTTCAACTTACCCCACCCCTGGACTCCTTCAATAGGAGCCCTATTATACTGTGCATACTTGATTTGTTAGGAACTGAAAATTTAAAACCACTAGTCAAACACCCTCATTCCACATTGTGAGATCTGGTATAAATCTGGTCATTTAGGCTATTTCTGATGGGTTTATACCAAACCAATGAATTAGAGGCCTTAAACAGAAACTGATAGAAGGGCATCCTTTGTCTAACTAGTACACTAACAATTATAGGTCCTAAATACTGTGTTGGCACAATACCTGTATGTGCAAACTACACAGGGCATATCCATCAATTTGTGAAAAGTAGAGGCAAGCAATTCTACAATGTGACAGTAACCATCAAAGGGGCATTCCACAGTAAACTGGACAAGAATTTGAAAATTTCAAATCCAAATAATCTGTCAGTGGTTGTTCAATTATGTAAGCCAACAAGTCAAAGTTTAGAGTTTTAAAAAGATTTTCTAAAAAAATCACTCTTATGTAAATTAATTAATGAACAAAGAAAACGAACCTAGGAATGGTGTTGCGGACGGGACATTACATTTCCTGGTAATACAGGGTGGAACAGCAAAGAAACGATGTAAAAGTAATCAGGACAAGTTTAGCATGTTACAGAGCACATAATCAATCAACTTTAATGTTTCTGTAGTATTGTTAATTAATACCTATTAATTAGTAAAAATAAAAATGTCCCATCCGCGACAATTTCAAAGCCATTTTCAATATAACTCATCCATAGTTGGTTCAATATCTTGTATTTTAAGGATTCTCTTACTGACTGCAATATAGCACACCCCTGAGTCTCTTTTTTCTCCACTGTATATTTTCAACCCGAGTAATTAATTAACAAATTATGTCGCGGACGGGACATTTTGTCACAGACGGGACATTTTCCATTGAAAGTGTACACACTGCAGTACTTTCATCAAGTCTATGCTTACCCTATACATTGTATTTGCCAATCAAGTGCCAATCAAGGGTGGGACTTGACAGCTAGCTTACAATGAAAGACTCATAGGGTATGCATTGTAAATCTACTGTATTTGGCCCTCTGTTTAACCTAGACCTACCTTATCAAAGAGAAAAATAAATGAAGGCCCACGTAATCATGGCTGATGTTGCTAATCACCACTGTAGGTTAACCACCTGTACTCCATTTTGTAGGACTGATAGTCACACAGTGAAGTTCCACTGGAATGAACCAAAGTACAGGGTGTGTGACCATTCTTCTTTAGAGCACGCTAGCCTACAGCAAGACTACTAAACCAATTTGGGTGAGGGGTCACACCAATATAATTTACAGCACGGAGTTTTACCAGCCTTAAGGGAAGGGTTTGTCCTTCTCTAAGAAGTGACCTAGGTGCTAAATTTTTATCTTTCAGTGCAGAACATTTTAATGTGCCAGATTTTCTTTTGTGTGGATGGGAGGGGGAGGGGGACAAACCACCTCAAGGTCCCAGTCAGTATGTTGAATAATCTGCCTTTGGTACATTGCACCACATTATGTGTATGCAAGAGATATGCATGGGGCAACTCGACTGAAGTGTGGTGTGTGTGCCTGAAATTGACCACAGCTGATACCAAAATGTTTACTTGAGGCTTCAACTTCAACATAATAATGAATTCTGTTTTGCTTTGTAACATTAACACTGGTACATATACCATATAGAAGCTTTCAGTCATGAGGCTTTCCATACAGGAGCTTCCCCACAGAAGCCACCACAATACTCCTACAGGTACAGTACAGTGTACAGTAAGTAGGCCTACATGCAATAGATTGAAGTGTGAATGAATAATTGGAGTGTCATCCTCCCTTCCTTCAATAAACTATCAGTATTCCACTTTGAATTTTTGGCCATTTGTCATGTAGAAAACAAACCCTACTGCAGCTGAAGACTGCCATGACCCTAAATCCTGCCACAGCCTATCAGTAGAGTGAACCCCACCAGTTGAGAAAGCCTGTAGAGTCATACGGTTACCAGGGTTGAACCAAATGGCAGCATACTGCAGTGGGCAGGGTTGGGGTTTTGTCTTGCAAACATTCTTTTAAAAGTGAAGGCCTATGGTATGTACACCCTATGAATCCAGTCAGGGCACTTTTTATGGTTTTAATTTAGTCATGGTGACATAGTAATGGAGTACCAGTCCTAAGCAATTGTTGGGGGAGGTGGGGAGGGGGGTGGAGGTTGAACTTAAAAATATATGTACTTTTTACAGAGGAGACTTAGACCCCCAAAGTCCACACTGTTTGGTCATTGCTGATGTTCATTCAGTCAAGGAGACATGCAGAAAACTGTTATGTCAATGCTGTCCCGTACGCGACGTTTGGGAATGTCCCTTCTGCGACGCCAATTTTTTTCTTAATCCTCAATTTTCCAGTCTAAGGAGTAGTCCTTTCAAATTTGCTAGACTACTTTTCAATTAGAAAGGGGGCCCTCAATAAAACTTGTTTACAAAACCCACTGCAGCCCTCCAACATTCAGAGCGATTTCAATTTTACTTAAACACTCAAATTTCCATGTCCATTTTCTGTCCCGTCCGCGACGCACACTAACAAGGCTATAATAACATGAAAATTAATGTTATTATTTAGATAGAGATGTATGTTAGTAATTTCAGGGGTGCTGATTCTGAAAAAATGTATTACACAATCATGTTATTCATCTACTAGGAATGATTAATGTTTTAATTGTGCAAAATGTCCCGTCCGCGACAGAGAAATACTGCGGAATGCCCCCAAATCTGAAACAAAAACAAAGTTTATTTGCTGTATATTAATTGTCACATTGTCATTCTGAATTTCCAAATTTATGGCCACTTTACTAATGTGTCTGGTCTTGTTCCAGGCACTTACTCCCAATGTTGCAATATGAGAAATTGGCAATCTGATTATACAGTATACTGTTGAATATTGGTCACCAACTCACTATTAAAATGAGAGTGGAACAGTAGTGCCAGACTACTGTAATCAAATCAAACTTTCCCTTTTCAAGAAGTCACTTGTCCACCAGGCAACAGAAAATCACTAATTTACTCACTGCAAATATAAGAAAAAGCAGGAAAGAACCAATGGTATACAGCATAACAGCAAATTTATTCTATCTATTGGTTCCCTTTAGCAGATACATACTACAGTCAAAAAGAGTAAAGGACTATCAAAAAGTTTCTTTTTATTAACTGCCAGGGAGAAAAAATAACCAGGAGGAAAAAAAAACAAAGATTTTGGGAACCCTGTATTGCATTTATTATACTTTACATTAATGTACTAATTAGTTCAAGTCTATAAAGTAGGTAGGGCCTCACGTAACGAGTACATATCTCAAATGACACACAGTGATTGCACAAGCCCAACAATTGAATTTGTCAAGACAGAGGCCTCCAAATAAAACCCATCAACAACAGACATTTTTAGGGAGCTCTCAGAGTAAGAAAGTATGGGCCTCTCAAAATTTAGTGACCACTAGAACAATTTACTGTAACCTCTATACAGTTTCCCCTTTTCAAGATTCTCTGTACACTGTAAAAGCTACAGTACTGTACCCTGCAAAAATGGTTATGCAGTACAAGGTACTAGACTGGTGATGGGATTTCTTCACACAGCACATTACTATACAAAAACTCACTTTGCAGTGTGTAGAATATCATCTCCCGCTAGACAGGATCCCTACCTACAGTATAATAACTCATAAATCTACAAAACTGCTAACGATAGTCTGGAACTCTTCCAATAACATATTTCAAGTACTCTAAATGCTACAAAAATGTGCCACATTCCAAGTTCAAGCCCTATTAACATTTTCAAGGCTGTGCATATGAAATCTAAGTAACAACAATGTTGAGCAAAGGGATGAAGGCTTTATTGAGCGACTTGCCAGAAGGGACTTTGCAAAGACTAAAGATCTTTGGACTATCGGTACAACAGCTTTGGACCAACCTGTAAGAAATGTGAATTGTTATTTACTCATGCAAAATTTGGAAATAAATTTTCATAATGACAGGCAGTATATCAAGCTAAAAGGGGTTTCATTACATCAAATTGGTTTGTTTAAAATTAAGTCATATTATAACACCTTAAGTTTTATACTTTCCAGATGAACTTTAAAGTACATACCCCAGAAAATTAAAGAGTGTGGTAGGTGTGCTTTTTTATTTAACTTAATAGATTTATAAAAGTTCCCATTATTTATCTAGGCATGCAAAAAATTCACACTCCTTACAGTAATATCAGGTGAGTGATGGGTACAGGATCACACTCCCACACCTCAAAATTCAAGGCCTGCATTATGGTTTGACCTGTTTTCACTTAAAGGGGTTCATCGAGTTGATATTGAAAACGTAACGAGATTGTGAAACAGTCACTATAACATGACAATGCTTAAAGTTAGCATAATGAGTCAAGTTTCATATCCAACATTAATCTCTGGTAAAACAGTAATTTGTATGCAGGATATAGGGACTGTCTAAGTTTGACCATGTGACATTGGTATGTGATGACAACTTAACAGGTTTGGAAAAATTTGATGAATTTTATGAACCAACTCAATGAGCCACTTTAAGTAGGCATATAATAACAAAATGTTACTAATTAAATATCTGTAAGAATTACCTATACCATGACCTGTACTCAAGACAGATGTGACCTGCTGTACAGTGTTTATTCCATATCTTTTGTTTACAGGTCTGCAAAAAACCACTTTCAACTTCTAACAAATTTTCAAGGATAGGCCTACTGGTGAAACTATACAAAATGTGCTTGAAGTGAAAGTTGGAAAAAAAGGTCACCAAGAACTATTCAACCATATTTGTCATGTTCAGCTTTCAGATAGAAAATTTAGCTCACGTTTAATCATGAAACAAGTGTGACATAGCATTTACTTACTGTAGTAAAATAGTTAAAATTGGATGGATTTAATACCAATTGCATAGGATTGTTTTTTGTCATCAGACCTTCCAGGTGGTATTTGTTATCTATATAAGAGCAGCAAGGAGAGTAAAGTTAGTCACATAAGTTTTAACGACACAACAGCAAGAATGTGTTATTCTGTATGTAGTGTCCTCTAGATACTGCACAGCAGTGTTGTAGCTACATGGCGGGGGAAGGAGAACCCCTCATGACTGCAAAAAACACCTAAAATACCCCCCTATGACACAATCCTGGCTATGCACCTACTGCAAAGTGCGGTTCAAGTTCACTTTCCGATACAATTCAAACATGGTGCAAGTTCTTTTGTTAAATCTCCTCTTACGACAGGTGGGAAATACTGTGGACATATTCTACAACCCCCTGCCCATAGGGGGAAGAAGAGGGTAAAGATACATCATCTTCAGATGAGCATTCCCAGTACCTCTATATTTATAAAGCAGAGTCCCTTGCCTGGATGAGCTTCGCTCCTTTTTAGAAGGTCTGGTACAGTATGTTTACAATGCTATGTAAGAGATAACAGAAAAAGTGCAGCCTTCATTTGAAATCCTTCAGGACAACACCAGCTCTGTTTCATATTAAATGATGTATAGCTTTGACGACAATCTGGGAGGATGAGGTCCCTGTGGAAGGGTGCAAAATCTAAATAAAACTAACAAAAATGCAACTTTTCCCAGAGAGTCATTAATTGGCAGAGCAGCAACAAATTGCAGCAGAACTTCTTTTATTGCATGTGGGAGGTGAAACCAATTACAAACCACACAGCAATCCTGTAATGAAATCTAACCATCATCACATCTGAAGATACTGTAAGGATGAAATTTGTGAAGATGGGTAAATTTACAGTGACAAATCATCAAGCATTGCAGGAAATAAATTTTGCAGTCAGCTCCTCCTTACTTTCAAATCATTTTGAATGTGTCTAGCTAGGTTTTACTATTAAATTTCATTCTATATTCAACACAAATATCATAAATCACACCTTAACCTACAGATGGATTTACCTCATGCATAATTTAAACACAATCTGCACTAAAATCATGAATGCAAAAAACAGGAATGCATGTTTATAGGTCCACTGCACTGTATGTTTGGGCAGGACATAAACCCTGGGGGGAGGGGGAAATTTCCTCACCAATAAAAATATTTGGGGCAAATATATTTTTTTGCACCCCCAACAAGTTGTGCAGATTACAAAAATAACAGGCAGAACAAACACTACATACTTTGGGGTTTAAAGAACGCTTGGGTTAATTGCTTATAAATAGATGGGTCCAGGACACCAGTATCTAGAGTGGCTGTTGGAAACTTTTTGTTCCCCCCCCCCCCATTCACAGACCAGATCAATGCCCTGTGCTTGAGAACAGAAATTTAAATCATCATGACTGCAATACTGGCACCCTTTAATTAAAGTGATTCTTTGTGTTTTACAAAAAGGAAATACATAGGGTTTTTTGGTAATCATGGATGACATCTTTCATAATTTGATGAACCATGACAAAAAAAGTGCTCAAATTTAGAGAATGTGCCGGAAAATACTGAAAAGTTTGCAAGCTCTTTTGAAAAATGCTTTCTAATTATAAGCTGCTTAAGCCATGCCTATCTGAGTCAAATGAATATTCAATATGTCACAAGAACTATTTTCCGAAGTGCAGTAAGGGTAGGCTCTACACGGTTATTGTGGTATTGGTACATGGAATTTGAAATACTACCTAGCTCACATCAAGCCTATACAGCGGGTCTTCCTACTTTCTGATTCAAAATGCGAGGCTATGTTGGTTGAATACCAAACAAATAGGCCTATACATTGCCTTTAGTCACTAAGTAAAATGAAAGGTTTACTTACGTGTCATCAGTTCCTTGTGAAATCAAAACCTAGGGTCACTTTGGGTATTCTCGGACGTCGGGTGTTCTCGGACAGTGGTAAATAATTTCAATCACTGACTAACGATAGTTTGATTGATTTTGCACACCACGCAGTTGTTTCATAGATATCTGTATGCAGTCTGCACAGTCACATCTGTAGATCATGAAGCCTTCTCATTTTCAAGAAAATGGAACCTGATTGCAGCAATAAATTTCAGTTTGAAAATTCCTTGGCACATTTCCAAGTGTGCAAGACCTTGGAAATTTTCATGCCGGGCTGTAAATTTTTGTAGAAAAATTCATGTTATGAGAAATATGTTTTTTTTGATTGCCACAAGTTTCGTTAAAACGTTAGTAAGCACAATACTGTGCTATATGCCTTCACATGGTTTTACAGCACGGTTCAACTAGCGCTGTCTCTGTTGGGTGTTTTCGGACAGTACACAAACCTACATACATGTCCACACTAATATGTACGCATACGTATGCCTATATGTGTATGCGTAGTGGAAAAGAATGACAATATGAAATGGTTCTTAAGAAAACTTAACTCAATTTTTTCGGACTAAATTTTGTGTTGGGACATTAAACAAAGATTAAATGGATAATTTCTCTATCATTTGATGTGTATTTTCTGATATTTAGTAATAATATTATTGAAATAGTAAAGCGTCCGAGAACACCCGATAGTGTCCGACAATACCCAACATACACATGACATTTTCTAAGTGCTGTGTTAGGTCTCTGTACGTATGCGTAGATCCAATACATATCTGGGGCACATTAGTACAGTTGTGCCTGTCGATGTATCAGGTTAGCATCAGTGTAGTGCAGGTGTGTTGGAAGCTATAAAGATAAAACCGTCAACTGTCCGACAATACCCAAACGCACCCTAAGTATGAGTTTCCCGAAAGAAGGGAGAAATATTTCTTTAGATGTGAGCAGTCCAAAACAACCTTCAGTAGCCTAATTGCAAAGTTTTTCTTTGGGTCTAATTTCAGGCTGTGAAAATAGCATGCGAGACTCAGTAATAACCTATACACTACTACGATCCGGTTGAAGTGACGCGACGAAATGATTCAACGAATTAAGTCACGCATGTGTTGCTACTGCGATAAAGAATAGAAAGGTCGACCGGATAAGTTACCTTTTAGAAGGTGCAGGTGTCTTCTACTTAAATAACAGGGAGTAAAGAGTGTATCTTGGCTAAAAAGGTCCTAACAATTTGTACCAAAGGTACTTTTGAAGTTTGCAAATGGGCGACAAATCTTTAAAAAATGATTTATAACAATATTTTGTGGAAGTATTGATGTATAAATCAAAATAAATATTAGCCCTCCATGCAAGAAACACGGTAATATTTTACTTTGCTCTCTGTTGATATAAGGTCACAACCAGAAACTGACCCGAATGCATGTATTGTGCATGCTATTACGTAACTGCGGTCGAAAATCCAGCCGCACGTGTGACTTTTCAGACGATATAATGCCTTTCACTTAAATAATAGGGAGTAGAGCTGTATCATGAACTAAAAAATCCTCACAATTCTTTGCGAGAGCATCGAAGTACCTTTTACCATACATAACAAGTAGTAAAATTATAATTCTAAGCAAAAATGTTGACAAAGTAGTGATGTATAAATGTCAGTCACTTTGTGAAAACATGAAAATATTTGACTATGTCCTGCTATGAAGCAATGTACAACCACTTAGTAAAACACAGCTTCTTCAAGATTGCTACATTTTACAGAAGGTACAAATATTTCTGACAGCCTCATGTGGACATATTTTCTAGACGAAATTTGATGTTTATGCAATTATGCAATTAGAAATTACAAATATACCCGATGAAAGTCACAGTTTTTTTTTTTTAAAAGAAACAAGCAGGCAAACATTGCAATATATATTTGGTAAAATTAAGTGTCCAGCAATACCATTCACGATGTCCCTCTTAAAAATGATCTACTCTAGCAACAACAACCTCAATCATCCAAAATGAAGACAGTCTTTGGCTTGGTACTATTCTACTGAAAACAAAACAAAACAAAGAAATAATTCTCAACCGTTGAGCTTACAAACCATAGCTTCAGCCAACACTAAAATGCACGATCCTACACGTTTTGCAAAAGTGTAGTCTGCATGAGTTCAAAGGATTTCCCTTTCGGGAAACAAAAAAGTGGTGCTTGGGGTATTTAGACGTGGTCTTCCCCTACAGGGAATTGTCACTATGCCCTTTCTAACACTTATGTCACAAGATTTCAAGAAATATTCAACTTGCACAGTAACAATACTTCAAACAGTCCATGTCTCACATTTCGTGAACCAAACCGTTTCCTCTGTGAAGAATTTGAATCACCCACACTGACACTGAGGCTTTTGTGTTACTATAACCTTGAGAGTTCCCAGGCTCAGATAGTATTTGGAAATAACGATCGACAGTCCTCTGGTGTGTTAGAATAGTTTTGAAAAACAGGTTTTCTCTTCGAATTTCCTTTATTATATTTTCGCATTAGAGCCATTTAAGGTCTAGTACTAGAATCGAACATAGTTGTTTGCGTAACAAGCTGAGTATTATGGTGGTACTAGCATTACCACCTCTGGTGCAGTGCTCCTTGTGTGTTCTTGTTGTTTTGTTGTATTGAACATGCATATAAAAGTGTGCTCTTATTGGTTGGGTTACTGACTGGGACAGATGAAGTGCGATAAAGTTTGTTGGTTCACATTGTCGATTTTTGTATTTTTTGTCCTTATTGTACTGTCTATGACATCATGGACAGTACCTCAGGCACGCTTCTCATTTTCAAGGGACAGTTCTTTTGTTCAATGTTTCTTAATTCTCAGTCAGTTGTTTGCTCTTCAATTGAGTTCATTATGTAGAGTGAGTCATGTAGACGGGAACGAGACTTCATGGTCACTTTTGGTTATGATATGGCCACAAAAAGCGAGTTTTATTTAGGCATTCATGTATTTTATTGTTTTGTAAAAGAATGCTTGAGTAAGTCAAATTTGTATACAGTATGCTTGCTCACCACACAACGGCCGTTTTCCAGCATTGTACATGTAGTATATCGCTCACAGTGACACTAAACGCAAACAAGCTAAAGAGCATAGTAGTATTGTGACACAGTGCACACTGCACACACACTGTACTATCGTATCTTGCTTGGAGTTCGGAGAACAACCTTGACGTTTATGTTCGCATCTGGGCCTAGGTTTAATCCCTAATGTTAGCGTTTGATGTTAGCTTTTTTCAGTGTTATATTTTCTTTTGGAAGCAGTTATGTAAGGCTCGACTTAGGCTTGCGGTTGCCATATGCTAGGTGTATCTTGAGAAGTAATGAGAACTTATCCTTCTCTATGCACAAAACCATAGCAGGTAGTCATCTCGCTATCATAACACGTACATTATCACCCATGGTTTTGTATAAGAATTTGGACATTTTCAGTGGCTAAAATAGACAGATTTTGCAAGAAAAAATTAAGTTGTTACATTTTGGAAATAATGTAGTACGTTTAGATCAAAATTACCAAACGAATTGAAAGATATGATATTGATCCCCATTCACGTCTAAAGTTTGTTTGAAATATTGCAGGACTCGAAGTTCATCGTCAAATCACACAAAAAGTTAATTTCGGCTTGGCGGCCGTGCTATCTTTTGGTTCCAACGGTGGCGACCAATTTTCCCATGATCCTCTGTACATGTATATATAGGAAGTCCGTGGGCATAACATACGCCCAAAGACCCACGGCTGTTTGTGTATTTTATCATTCTCAGAATGATGGTCATTCTCAGAATTAGCATGGGGGTCTATAGCCTACTTTTCTTTTTGTCTGCACTTAGGGTTACCATACCTGTAGGTCTATCTATTTTCTCGCAACGAGGACATGAATCACCACCCTGGTGAAGAGGTCTAACTTAGGAGGGGTGGGGTGGGGAGTTTGGAAACTTTGTTGGTTTTCTGCAATGGTGTTTAGATGCAAAAGATGGTGCCATTGTTGCTTTTACTACAGTTTCCTCTAACTTGATTGAAGCAAAATTAGGGAAAACCTGTCAGATCATTAAATACATGAAATCTGGACACTCATGGTGGCGGTAATTTTACAAAACCGCCCGGACACCAGCACGAAATATAAAACAGGACGTGTCCTGGTAAAACCGAACGTCTAGTAACCCTACCTGCAGTGCCACTGTGAGCACTGTACGCATACTTTGCAACTTCCGGTTGATCACTGCCGTTACATCGGCATTGCATGACTAGCCTAAAGGCCTAGATGGTGATTCTCCAATTAGCCTGATAAGCATTATGAGAAATAGTGCAGTCCTGCATCATTCATGTGCATCACGAGATTCCGAGTCGAAAAGTAACAAACGGTTGATATCTACAACAAGCAACCAACACAGTACTGCATTATGTTCAGGTATATCACATCGGCCCCAAAACGTAAAAGGACGATATTCCAAGCTTTGGTATGTACCCGGTTACATTGGCACAGAAACAATCATGGACAGTAAGTGGTTACGATTTTCGTAACCACATTTCTAGTTTTTATGGAAATTGAGCAAAATCTGGTAGAATTTTCACGTTGACGATTGTTCATTCGTCCTCATTGCTTGCATGGACTGTTTAAATGTTCTGTGAAAAGTTTGGTCAGAATAATTTAATGCATTCCCTTTTGTCAAACATAAAGTATCACTTTAACCTCCCATTCTTGGACTAAAGATCAGTACTTATTCTGAGATGTATTCCTAAATCTTCCATCCTTCACTTGCATAATATTTAAGAATTTACTTTGTTTATCAAAAGAGAAGTTCACATGTAACAATTCACACCAACTTAGCATGTCATGAAGCCAAATAGGCCTATAGTTTCTTCCAAATTTCAATATTCTGAACAATCAGAATTAGGGAAACAATTTCTCTAGCTTACTCTAGAACTCAACTAATAAAAAATAAATATCTTGCACCTTAAAGTTGGAGTGTTGGAAAACATTTTTAAAGGTAGGACAAACTGCTATATTAATTCAGAATTCATTGTAGTAATGATGAGTGACACATGTGTTATCCCTATGTTAACAAGATGCTGAATTTTCAATAGAGATACATATAGTTTTGTGTTCACATTAGACAAGCGGGAATTTTTAACAATTTTGCTTTATTTGGTGTTATTTCGTAATAATTTCAATCAAGTCATCTTACATCCACAAAAAACTCATGGAACATTCAACTGGATTTGAAGGCCTTAATCCAGAACTTCCACTTCTCCGAACCAATTTACATAAGTCCTTCCCAAACTGTCTAAAGCTTATCATCATCCACATAATCTCAGTTTCTGGGTGAACGTACAAAACCCCAATATCAAAACAATATTAGTCTAAAAATAAATGCTGTGTAATATGAACTCTGCATTTCTTTTAACTTACTGTCAATCAAGGACCTTTGCCAATCAAGAATTTCTGTGGACTACTACACAAATTGCCTTCTGGGGTGAGAGTTGACTGCCTTAAATGAAAAATTTCATCCAGTATAAATGTATTCAAGCCTTAATTCTCTTCTAGTAATATAACCAAGTTTTCAGAATTTCACCCACCAGCATGAAATTTTGAGGTTGTTTTTTTTTTTCAAACCATAATAGCCATAAAGGAGGCAATAGTGTAAAATGTACATATTAGTGTATCAACTGTTCCCCTTCTGCACACAGAATTTTACTTCTAAAGATATGCTCACTCAAAGTATCAGAAATATACAAAGAGATCTTTTTTATACTACACAAAAACCTGTTCATCCAAACTACAGTAACAAAATTTCAATAGACCTGTAGGCTTTCTCATCAATAGCTAAAAATAATGGCCTACTGTACAGTCAATCCAAAAAGTCAGTACATTAAATACAGAGCTGAACACTGACACACCTTGACTGGAAGGAAAGCAGAAACACTCATTCATTATTCTTGGGTCAAACTTAGAAGACAATTGTTTTGAAATTCAAGTCTTTCTTGTGACCTTTGGTGAGAAGTAGCTGACTAAAATAGGATGTTTATAAGTCAAAATGTCAAAAAAAATTCTAGCAACAAGCTGGACAAATATATTGGGGAAACTTTCACAGATTGGAAAGCTGTCTAGGACCAGAATTTACTGTAATCATTTCACCAAGAAACACCAAAAGGCAGTTATATTCTCTCAGTTTGACCACCGTGAGGAAATAAATTCTTCAAGTTTTCACTTCTACAGAATGCTACTTGTTGTCTGTACTTAGTCTACTTGCTATGGATGATTCAAAAGCCTGGAAGGCACAGAATTGAATGCCAAATTGAGCAGATGGCAAATGATCTTTTGGAAAACTTTAATGAATAATTCTGGACTAGAAATGTGCTCCAAGGCGTACTCCAGTAAATAAGTTCATGGAAGATGGTGCACATCCAGAGCTCCCCACACTGCCTCTGAAAATCATTAAAACAGTTGGCTTGAAAAACTCCAACTTCATTTGTAAAATAAATAGCTACTGTGTACATCTACAGTAATTCCAAGTTTGATTCAGTCACAATTGTTCCAGTACTTGCTGTATGCTTAAAGTGGGCATGACACAGCCAAAGTAAGTTTCTCGGTAAATATTCTTTGGGTACACCTTGACATAAAGTGAATGTTTTCCCTACTAAATTATGTCTATAAATACCGAAATACGATGTTTTGAATTCTCAATTACAGGCCCGGCTCTGCCCATCTGAAATCCAAAAGCAAAAAAACGTATGTGAGTGCGTCTCAAGATGGTAATGTCATTGGAGGCATGGTTAGCAACCCTGTAACAGGGAGCTCACAATCATCGAATCATGTGCATGGTAATGCGTGTTAGGGAGTACATCATTGCAAACACCGGTGCTACGATAGCAGTAAGCATGGCCACTGTCATGACTACATTGTGAATTGTGCATTGCGCAGTGACTGCTTAGTATTCACAATAGCACCTTCACCAAACAGTTCATACAGTAAAGATGCCCTCGTAGTGGAGACGCGCTTGTTGTGGATTGTCCATACATGTTCACAGCTGTTCTGTGCCGCGCCCGGATCACCTCTTTCTTGCACAAAAACAGAACTGTTTCCACACGTATGCGCATATGCACACGAACATATTGGCCAATGATTTGCTCCGAATCCCTACCATGGTCTGCGCCTTTCCCTTTATATATATTGGATTGAGTATTGTGTTGCAATCGTTTTTATGAAGATGCTAAGATAACTTTACCAAGCGTTACATTAGTTCCACATCTAGATGTGCATTCTTAAACAGGACGGGTTTGTGCCGCCAATTGCGTCATAAAAGTCAGGTAACCTGTTGCGGCATTTTTCGAAATTGGATTTTGAGTGTTTTCCTTCAAATGTCAATTTTTACTGCATTGTACAGGTTTTTAATGGGGTGTGAGATGATATTTGTAAAATACTGTATCGAATCTTGCAATACACAAAAGTTTTTGTGGCCATGTCATGCCCACTTTAAGAAATTGACAGCAGAACCTATTGCTTCAGTATATACTCACAGCTCACACAAATGTCTGATATAATTCTACTGTGAATGCTTTCCATCAAAAGCAGGAAACACATGGAACTTCTAACTGGCTAACTCCATGAAGTTGGGGCACTTTTGAAATAATAGTGATTCTTGGAACACTATGGCATATTTATTGATATATGTCAGCAGTTTTTTTCCAAAAGTTTTTTTTTCGAGTAGCTCTTTGCATGGTGGAACTATCATCTGCAAGTTATTGAAATGAAGTTTATATTTTGTACGATTATTTTTTTATGAACCATTGCTTAAGGTTTTAACCCTTTTTAGGGGCATATTTTGTCACATAAAACGTTGACGTTTTTAATGAGGGAATTATTCAGCAATTAGGGAATGGAACACCAAAAATTACTAACTTTTCCATAAGTATCAGCCTACCCATGCCCTGGAAGCAGTAAACAAAACAGAAACAATGTTTTTTTCAAAAAGAATAGAAGAATGAAAATTTTTATCCCGATGATACATGTGTCATGTGGTGTCCGCAGTAATTTTTCAAGCAGTATCAGCTTGTACAGTCTACCTTGAACACACATGGTGTTCTATCCTTGTTAATCTGTATGCAAAATATTATGACTGTGGTCAAGAATGAACTTAACAGGCATTTTTGCCCAAATAATACTGCATTCAAAATTTTCAACTTTTATTGTGGTGTCCACTGTAGTATCGGGAGTTTTGAAAACATCACACGTCTCTTTGCAAGAAAAGAACTGATACTGAGAGAAATGGGCATGCCTTAGGAAGTAGCTAGCAAGAGGATTCCAGTGGAACATGATTTGTGGAATAGCTACAACACACAATTTTGTAATTTCAGCAAAGATGCTGCACTGTCCACAGTGTAGCATCGGGAGAATTGTGTAGCATTGGGAAGGCATATTTCATTAATAATGGACCAAGCCTGATCTGATCAAGTCAATTACTGTACTAGTTTCATAGGAGCTATGTAGTAACCGAGAGGTAAAACTAAATCTGGCCAGGAATTGAGCCATTATGGAAATTTTTATCATCAGTAAATGATCACGGACACCATTTTCTCACCAGTGTCCATGTAGCATCGGGACATCCACAGTACATATCAGAGTTGTTGACTCGAATCAATGACTTGCGACTCGAGTCGACTCAAGTCGCCTTTCTCTTGACTTGTGACTCGACTTTGACTTGAAGGTTGGTTGACTTGTGACTTGACTTGACTTGTCAGATTTCGAAAATGAATGACCCGTGACTTGACTTGACTTGCCGAGTAATGACTCGTGACTTGACTTGACTTGAGCATATTTGACTTGCCGACATTGGCGATTTTTTCCTCCCGATCGTGCCCAAAAATGCAAAACTTGAAGTGTCGCCGCGCGAAATACCAGAGACGCAACATCACCTGTACCATACCATGCACGCGAGTCGTGCATGCCAGTCGGTCCCTGTATGTCAGCATGTGGAATTAGTGAACAGAGTTCACTAATTCCCCGCAACGACGTCGAATTTCGTCAGGCATCTGAAAACGACCAATTCTGATCAATCAGGCTAGCCTGCCAATCAATGCAGTTAGCTTTTGCCAATCAGACTTTATTTCGTGTATTCCCGATTGTGAAGATACTCGATTACTCAGTCATAGTAATCTACTTCGATGGCATATAATACACGAACTATGATCGGAACGAGAAAAACCGAGAGAATTTATCGCGAAATTTGCAATCTCGTGGAAAAGGTCCCTATGGTAAACGGCAGGCCTATGTATGTTCATTTTCGTGGCCGGCCGCGTCATCTTTTCCCAGAATGGAAAAGGCCACTAACCAGTCTGAATTGTGGATGTCGGTCATGTGACTCTTTGTTTACATATTTTCTGAATCTTGACGACGGATTGTCAAAGACCATGGTCCATTCACCCAGCCCCAGAGAAGGGGAGGTGGCCCTAATCTAGATTAACCTGATTTTCTAACCCTCCTAACCTGATTTTGAATTGAATTCGTAAAATCTTGAAAGACAATCCTTCACTTTAGCGGGTGTTATTATTCTCGCGATATAGGGACGGGTAAAATGATTCCTTTCAAGTGACGGTGTATCGTATCACTGGAACGTTTCACTCTTCTGAAGGTTGCACTATATGATATGGCTTTTGAAACAGGAGTGTCATGTCCACTTTTCCAAGCTTGTTCCAGTGATGTGATCTGAGAGATGTTTTAAAGGCTGCTATCTTGGAAGTGAATTGCAGATATGGACTGCAGTGGCAGTGGCGGAGCTGCCATATAGTCAGGGGGGCCGTCACCCCCATCCACCCCCCCCCATGAAGGACCAAAATCGTCTGTCGGTGCCCTTTTTAGGTTTTTGACATACTTTTACTCTTGCACCATTACTGGAAAAAGACATAATTTTATAGCATTGTTTTAAGGCCCACATAACAAAATGCTTAAACAGCCACCAGTAACTGTACTATCTGCACTTTATTCTGAATGAAAAAGGTCATCTTCTGTAATATCGGGAAAGGTTTTCGTGGTGTCAAAAGCCAGAAAATTGCATCCAATAAGGCCTAGGTTTGGGCTCCTTCTATTTATTATGAATTCGGTATCTAGAGAGCCAAGCAGACCCTTTGTTTTGGCTATTTCTTGCAATGTACTTAATTAATGGCTATTTCAGAGTGGTCACATGATGTAAATTACATCAATTAATGTTTCTCCTTGTACTTATTTTGATTTCCAGATACCAAAAATGTACACCTAACGATGATTAATTTCCATAACTTTTTCCCCCGTAAGATTGCTTGCCATTTGGCTCTAGCAGATTAAATCTTCATCTTTCTAAAGTAGCCCATTATTACATTAAAATCTTAGATCGAAACCTGACAATAACACAAAATATAATGATCGTCTTCATACTAGAATGTGGAGGAGAGGGATAGAAAAATTGGAGAGTTTTCCCTATTTATATGCGGTAGATAGGCTTTAGAAATGCCATTTCCAGCAATCTGAGAGGCATTTTGGGCCAACATTTTCTTGCACTCCGCGCCAACTAATGGCAGGGCGGAGCTTCCCCCCTAAAAGAATTTGGTCCCCACCCTCCGCATTTTCTTCTGCGGAGGCCCATGGATAGAAAATTTTAACTTTTTTTAATAGAAAAACTTGCTGAGGAGAAATGGCAAAGTATGGTCTTCTACCAGGTGGGGAAAATCAAAGGGAAAGTCTGAAAAGCCGTGACTTTGATAGTGCTGATGCTCAGGGTAATTACTCCTTCGAAGCACCCCTGCAGACTATTTCTCCCCCTCTGACCGAAATCCCTAGCTCCGCCACTGTGCGGTGGATAAATCTGATTTCAAGGGGCCAATAAAATGAAAATAAGCAGAGTTAGGACATTTTTATGCCATATTCTGGAAGACAGGGTGCATTTCACCACAGATGTTGATTTTCAGACGCTAGGTTGAATATATTGTGAAAATATTGGCTTCAAAAAGTCATGACACATCACACTTTAATAGTGCTTCCGCCTGTCAAAATCAGCCGAGCTAGGCTGAATAATTTAGCAATGATGCAATTGAAAAAACAAGATGAAAGTTGGAGCAAATGAAGGCAAGATGTATATCGTTATATGCAACGATTTTCATTACCATGGGTAACCGTCCACACAGTGAATTACTGAATTAGTGACCCCAATAGAGCCCTCCTAAACCCTTCCTCAGTTCTGAAAAAAATACTTCCTTCTTCGCAAAAAGGAACATCCTTGTGGAAATTGGCGCAAACCTGCACCTGTCGGTAAAATATCACGGTTAAAAGTGGAACATCCCTGCTCATCTGCTCCTCACCCGAGTTTGCAAATGAGGTGTTACATGGGCCAAATGAAACCATCTGATTGGTCGATGATGACTGGGGAAGACACCAGTCATCATCTCTGGAACATTGATTGAGATCCTGTGTCAGGAATAGATATAAACAGCATGAACAACATGTTGTATTCAAGTTGAGCTAAAATGACTTGTGACTTGACTTGGCCCGGAAAATGGATGACTTGTGACTTGACTTGACTTGCAACGATTTGACTTGTGACTTGACTTGACTTGCCAGAAAATTAAGTGACTTGTGACTTGACTTGACTCGACCCGGGAATTGGATGACTTGTGACTTGACTTGACTAGTCAATGAATGACTTGTGACTTGACTTGACTTGGAGAAAAGTGACTTGAATACAACTCTGGTACATATTCAGTGTTATTGGTGTTTTTATCTCTTGCAAGTGTCTGTGCTAGTTGATAACCCTATAGAACATTATAATTCAGTTAAGGCGAAACAAAGTTAATATGTTCATTGGTTATTTTCCTACTAGAATTGATCCCGATGCTACAGGACACAGTGTCCGAGTAGCACTGGGTGAAAAGTTCCATTACTGACTTTAGACAAAATATGATTTCAATTTGTTTTCTTATTTCAATAACGACATTAGAGAAGACAGGATTATGTAAGTGGATGAGTTACTGGATGGCTGTAGTTTGGGGTGAGAAGTTTGGCCCTTTAAGATGGCACATTGCAGAGCCCTACATTCTTTCATCCCATTTGATTCATTTTGGATGGTTTTTGTTTCAATGTTGGTTCAAAGCCTAAATTACATCAAGATTATTTAATACAGTATTTTCCATTTAGGGAAATACTGGGCATCTGAGCCTGATCATGCATATGTATGTCCTGTATCCCACTTGGTCATATTGGCACAAAAAAGTACTGATAATTGGTGATGTTTTCCAACTGGGATAAAAGAATGCCCCCTTCAGATGGATGCAAATGATAATGGCAGAAATCTGCAATGCTAATGAACACATTATTTCATCAAGACATGAATGGTCAAATGTGCTCAAGGTCAAATGTACTGCCTGGCCCAGCACAGATTTTTGGCATGTACCATAACTATTTAAATGTAAAGCTGCAGAGAATGTGCTATTTTTATTGTATTCCAAGCACATGTTATTGTTTTGCAATGTGGAAAATTATGGAAGCACTGGAAAAAGAAAATAATTTAACATAACCTTTAACAAAACATGAATTGAGTCATTGACGTAAGTGAAGTCTAATGATAAAACTTGACGTTTCAATATTTCTTAAAACATTTATTCACCCCACACTCAACAAATTGGTAAGGTTTGAGTACAATTAATATAGCACAGAAACTAATTCAAAGCCACACTGCAATTCTGCACCAGAGAGTCCAACAAGATGGCAAGAACACCCAGAATTGTACTGTACTGTAGATTGCAAAAATAATTTCTTAAAATAATGACAATGGCCCTCCTAAATTATAACCAAAAGTTATTAAGTAGAAATTTACCAAATTATTTCCATAAAATATTGATTTACCAAGCGCTCTTCCCACTGACCCAGTTATTACTTTAGAAACTGAAAGTTTTTCTACCACACATGTACAGTAACCTATAATGGAGAAGTCCCATTACATCACTGTGGCAGAATCAGAAATTGTTGAAGCAACTTGCATGTCTGAGCTTGCAATGCTATGGTTCTTTGTCTGCTTACAATGAATTTCTCACTAATATGTATGTGTTCATCATATATATGCAAAGTGAATTTAATCAACCAGTGCATTTTAACTATTCTACAAAATGTAAAAGCATTCGCTGATGAGTAGCGATCGTTCTGAGGTTGCGCATAATGTTGAAAGAAAGCATGTTCCTTGTTAATGTTAGTGTGGAAGGTACTAGTTCTGCAAAATTAACATTAAATGGCAACTTCCAAAATTCCTAGGGGACTTGTGACTGAAATGGTGCAAAATGATAATCAAGGGAATATTCCCTGTTTATATTGTAATGTTTAAAGACACAAGGCATTTATCAAAAGGGTCTTTTAGTTACATTTTAGCATTAATCCATTCAAATGCTATAAATAAAGAAAATAAGATTTTCGCCTAACAGTTGGGTACCCACCTCCATGATACTTTGGTACCTTATAGTTGGTGGTACCATACCCTACCCATACTTACAGAAATACCGGTATACCATGAAACCCTCATAAGTTATGGTCAATGAGGACATATTTGGAGCTTGTTTGTTCAAGAGGTTAAGTAGAGATACGGTAACAACTCCACGGGTACTGTAGCTGCAGAGAGCTGCTGCAGAGGTGTTGCATTTGGCTAATGGGTCCTGTTGCAAAATATGCCATACTTGCCATTAATGATATCAAAGAAACAACACCTACAGTAGGCTTGACAACAGCTTTTCCTTCAAAAGTAGGAACACCTTAATTTGGAAGTTAAAGTTCCCCATAACACTCAGGCAGTTGTTGAGAGTGCTACAATATGCAGTCACATGATCGAGTACATAAATACTTGAAGGAAAAAAATAATGGCAGACAGGATACAAAATGTAACATGCCTTAGATGTAAGTGATCCAACTCTAGAGAAATTTGATAGAGATCATCACTTCACAAGGCAGGTGATTACTTTTCAATATGCCAACAAGAAAATGTGATAACAATTAAGGAAATCAAAATTTTTTCCAGGAAAGTACCAAGTAGACTTCAAAAGGTGAAAGAACTACAGCACTAATGCATGACATCAAGATTTTTGAGGGAGTATGGCCAAGGACTCTAGTGCTAAGTAAAACAAAGTGGACATAGCATAGCATCTGTTGAAGTTACTGCCTCACATCATAAGATTATATGCAATTTTTTTTCAGGTTGGAGGAGGCCTTCAGCATGTTTTAATGAAATTTCACCTTTGCAAGGAAGCTTAGAGATTCAAATCTGAACTTTAACAAGAAATTTAAAATAGGGAAATCCTGAAATTTGTCTGACAAAAGTAGACTTCACAATGTGGAAGATCTACAATACCGTACAGTACAGCCAGTGTTTGGTAGTTAAATCTCTCCTGCCCCCCCCCCCCTTTCATTTCCATAAAAATTAGAAGATTGTCAAATATCTTGGTTTCTTTCTTAACTATAAAGCCTAAAAGCTTAGTGATTCCTTGCTGCTAAAATGTACAGTTAAGTCTGTTTTTTTTTTTTCAAATTAACAGTGCTGCTTGCCTCGGATCTATGCCTTTTGAATGATGGGTCTTATACCTACATTCATCCGGCCTCTGGATCTCGTTCAGCGGTTGATCTCTCAATCTGCTCTCTGGCAATTTTTATGGACCTTCAGTGGAGGGTACACCATGACCAATGTGGAAGTGACCACTACCCCCTTTTAACTGATACCACCTACCCAGTGCCCGAAGAGAGAGTACCCAGGTGGCAACTTCAGAGGGCTGACTGGTCTAAATTTAGTGATCTCTGTGGACATACCATCGTAATGAACACTTTTGAAGGTGTTCAGGACCAGATTACCCACTTTACAGAACTGTTAGTGGGTATCCCTACAAAAACTATTCCTAAGTCCTCTGCAAACCCTCGTAGTAAACACAAGCCGTGGTTTAACATGGATTGTGAGGAAGTGACAAGGGATCCCACACATATTCTATCCACGATCATCCCCGTTTCACACAGCCCACGATCACTGCCTATTATGCACCCTGCATAATGTTTATTCATGAATGCACACAATCACGGAAACATCGGGAGAGTTAATGAGCATGGAGCTCACCAGTTGAGATGGGTTGCTACTGTTCACAGACAAAAGCAGTGACAGGATTTGTCAACGTGTGGTTTCTGCACGCTAACAAAAGGTGTCCACCGAACAAAAGGTTGAAGTTCAAAAGACATAATTTAGTGTGTGTCAAAGGTACAAGTTTGCTGGTAGTGGCAAACATGAAATATATTTACATAGTATCTACGTGCGTGTCTTGTGTCTTTTCTTATTGAGTGTATCATGTTTTCACTCAAGTTGTTTTTATTTTATTTGCCCATCTTTGCCATCAAGACAGCTAACGGTCTTTTCATGTTCAAAATTTGAGTTCTTTTTACCAATGTACATGTGTGTATTCGAGTCAATAAAAAGTCTAGATCGAAGTGTTTTTCCTGCATGGTTTTAAAATGACACCAATTTTACTTTATCTAATGCAAATACCTTGCAGTTTTTTCAACCTCCAAATAAATTCAATTTTCCTTTTCTTAATATCATTTCTTAGTCTACAGTTTGCAGGGTTGTCACATTTGAGATGGAAAACCATGATTTTTCAAACATTAAATTTCAAACTGTGTTTATAATCCGGTGACTGTATTAATATTTGGACCTTAGGACATAACATTGCACAACCTAATTACGACACACGAACAGTTACCATTGCTTCCGGGTAGAGGTCTTCACAATTCCTGGTATCTTAGCAATTTTATTTGGGTTCCTTGCAGACTATGTTATATTAAATGTACGCAATTCTGAAACAATTACAGTAAAGCAATGAGTACTATTATTTTAGCCAAGTTTTATTTAGCAAAATGGCGCTCGCTCGTACGTAGCCTACTTTGTGTCACTTGCATAATAACCTGCGCGGCAACTTGGCAAAGCTATGTACAGTCAACCTTCATAATGGGGACACTCAAAAAAAGGTTGCCGTGTTGCAGGTTAATGGATGGACCAAGTGAATTTCTCACGCCGCGTACATGTACTTGACTACACCTAGAGGCCGATTTCACCAACAATTAACTTTAGCGATCATCTCCAAGTCCCTCCCTAACTATGGTAATGCCGATCACTGGTAGACGGCGATCAATTCTGATTTACACTAAAGGCTATGGCAAACAACACAAGTTAGCCATGCAAAAATGATCGCCATAGTTTAATAAAATTATTTTGAAAATCGGTTGCTAAGTTTCGATCGATTTAAAAGTTCGTGATGTATTTCAGCATTTGCGAAGATCGCTAAACGTTAGTGAAAACAGCCCCAGTACTGTGTCGCATTGTCGCCCTGGCACCCCTCCCAGATATGCAAACCAACACCATAGGCTTAAGCTGAAAATATTTGGAAAGGTCTTTACTCTTTTTTTACACTTTTTTGATTGGATCAACAAGTCCAAGCCCAGTTCCGTCGCCACAGGCAAATATCTGTTGGGGTTCCTACTCACTGAGTGAACAAAGGATTTGGGGAACGTAAGGAAGGGTTGATTCGCCATTTTTCCGTCTTCACTCTCATCTTTGTTTATAATAAGCTCTTGTACGACATGTTGCATTTGTATCATACTAAGTTTCGGGATCCCACAAAACCGCTTGCCCATGTCCCCTTATTTTCATCACTTTCAAATTTAATGTAACTGTAGTCTACAAGACCCAGACATGTAATAGAACAAAGAGCTTTCAAACGTATGAAAGTTATGTCCTGGACCTGCATGCCCACCAAAGAACTTTCCCAATCTTATCTGGGTACTGGCCACGCCAACATGACTGATTCTGCTCAAGTATCATAACAAACGGCACTGTATTCTTCTCTACAGTATCTGTATCACACCAATGTTTGGGATCTCCACGAAGTTTCTTGCACATGCACTCACCCCACCCTGCGGCGGCACTCATTAATTATTGAATTGTTTTCGTGACTTTCAGATTTGACGTACAGGGCACATATGTAGTAAAACCAGGTATTTACATGTTAAATGAAAACAATTATCATACACTGCAATAAACAACGAAACGAGTGTGTGCTATTTCTTACAAATCATTATATAGAAAATAAAAATCTCAAGATAGGCCTGCAACACAATGAAGAAAAAAGCTTTCAGACAAACAGATAACAATCAATTTACGCCAATCGCCGCTCTAGAATGGAGCTGCCCAAGTTGTACACATGGTATGAAATAACTGTGTTGGGCTACCGTATTAAGATTAAGCCTACACGCCGAAGCAATAGTAGGCTCGTAAGTCAGACCACGTTACAATTAGTTTCAAGAAGTGGGACTGGCTTGGAGGGGGAGGGATATACAAGTTGGTTGTTATGACAGAAAGGTGCAATTAGCGACTGACGGAGATATCTCCCGGGGTAAACATGCGAAACAAAGCATTGTATATAGTACATAGTCTGATATACAGCAATGTGTTTGACTTAGTTGTCATTAAGCAGATCTTCTGCTCATTTAATATTCTGCTTCGGGAAGCAGTTTAAAGTTTTGTATAGCCGGGCGATCCTTTGCCAGAGGGTCGCGAGGACAATTTAAAAAAAAAAAAAAAGACATTTAATAGGCCAATAGGCCGACTTTGTTAATCCAGCTAAACGTGGTCCAGCCGAAAATTGTAAAACTAGTGTAGAATTAATGGGGTCAAAACTAGGAAATATTAGGATACATATAAGCTTATTGGCGGAGCGATGGTTCATACAGACGGCTGTTTACTGCAATTCACCAGTTTCCAAGGTAAAAAAGAATGTTTTCAGCAAAAGTCTAGGTCCCGTATTGAAGAAACTTAAGTGCAGGCGGGGATTCAGATATTCCAAGGGTGGGAGGGGCTTTCTTAAGAGAAAACAGGGCTACAGGGCCATATTAGCCCCCTCGGATCCATGCCTGAAGTGGACCCAATACAAGTTGGGGGGGGTAGGCCTTCATATCTGCCTGAGAAAATCCAACCTGGAGTGTAGGGAGGATTGGCCCCTATATTTAAATAATCGGGGTGTGCTGATTTAAACTTCTTTCAAGCGAAAGCCCTCCTTTCCCTTCCTCCTCCTGATGTTGAGGCACTTGATTGTTATTCAAGTAGGATAATACCAGGTTTAATTCATTTGAAAGTGAGTCCACACTGTATTGAAAGGAGGAAAATTTCCTCGATTATTATTTCTTCCCCGGATGCCACATATTTGAAGTTTTATTTTGACGCAACTTTCATTGATTCTGTGTTTCTAGTGTGAACATTAAAATAGAGCAATGGGATATTTATAGAAGTTTTTACCACGTATACATTCAATCACTTTTAGTTAAATGGGTGTCAGAAATGAAATACAATGATGGCCATCCCATGCAGTTGCAGTCAGTTAGTTAGGCTGCTCCTCAAGGGGAAAGATATTTTGGTGTCACGGTATTTAGGATCCCCAGGCAATTGTCATTTCATAACTGTACCTGTCCCCACCCCCTTAATCACCAAGAAGAATCCAAATTACAACAAGAGCCCAATGGGCACTGTGGTTCCTTGCTAGATATTATGAGAACTGTACAGCCAGTCTGTGAAATAGAGCTAAGCAAAAGTTCATACTCAATGTTTGTAACATCTTCACAAGGAGTTTTTAAGTACTAATTTTACATGAAATCAAAGATTAAATTTCTGTGGCCTTACTAACATTCAACTTTTGTAATGCTTGGTGATCCTTCAAAAACACTACCTCATTTCCATATGTATTTATGCTTGTAATCAAATTTGATATTATCACCAATAAATGATACACAATGTGGTCAGAGAATGAAAAACACCCCCTTGTATTTCTCTCACAAGTTATTTTAACCTGCTCTCAAATAAAACTTGCTGTTACTTTAAAACAATCTACCACTTGTCCTGTTTGCTACCTCTACACAGAGAACAGGGTTTATTCAGCAGTCAAGCAGAAAGCAAGTGATTAATGAAGTGTGATAATAGAATGAGGATAAGGTTACCCCACAGAGCACAGCAGTATTAAAGAGACATAATGTATAATCCATGCATTGCTTCCACTGGCAGAGAGACCAGTTTAATGCAGAGTGACCTGTGTTCAGTGATATCTACAGATTTCAGTTATTGCCCTCTTAAAACTTTGAATGATCCAAAATATGTGTACAACCTGAAGGAATCATTACTGAACAAACGCAAAGGCCAAATTTCTAAGGTGTTTGGGTGTATAAGCATGCAAAACCAGGTAAGATAAAAAATCTATTGAACCTATCTTTATCTAGCTTGCAAGATTTTCTAAATAACATTTCCAGCGGTTGACCTCCAGTGACCTTGATGACCTTTGACCTTAACCAAACACAGATTGATTTGAAATCTGTCCTTTCTACCTTAAAATACTGTGTTAAAACGTTTTTCAGTTTTTGACCCCTGGTGACCCCAGATGACCCCTTGACCTTCACCAAACATATCCAATTTCATCCTTACACCATAACACATCCTCACACCAAGTATGACATCTATCCAAGTTCCCCACATTGAAATATCGTGTTGAGGTTTTTAGTTTTTGACCTCTGGTGACCCCAAATGACCTTTGACCTCCACCAAAAACAATAGGGCACACCTTCTCCCTATGACGAATCTACGTACCAAATCCAAGTTCCATCCAACCTTCCCTTGTTGACTTAGAGCCTACCGAAGCAAGTGTCACACACACACACACACACACACACACACACACACACCTTCACATACACACACACACACGCCAACCTGAATACATAGGTTCCTTTGCTACCGCAAGGATCCAAAAAGGGACTGTAAGTTCGAGATCATGAAGTTCACAATATACTGTCACAATATACTGATTCTCAGCACAGACTTTTGGAAATGTCCGACATCCAGGCCTTTTCTCATTGAAGTGATTTATTTTTTTATTTTTTTATACAAATGAAGATAGTCAATGAGATGATGAGATAGTCAATAGTAAACAGTAGCCTGTTAGTTCTATTTCCAACCCGCTAAAAGCCATAAGCAAGTGGTTGCAGAATCAGAAACTCCGGGCATCGTGTTTAGGAAATAATTCATTTCTTGAAAAGTTTAAACAACTGATTCATGTATTTTAAGGTTTCTTCATAGCATAAGAGTTTTACTTACACAGTTCATCAACAAAACTTGGAAGTCCAGAGATAAGCAGCTTATAGGGTTAGCCAACTCTCTTGTTGATGCTTTGTGAGTGAGCTTTGTTAAGACAAACTATTGTTGAATACTGATGTTGTTGTGTAGACCTATCCAATGCTACAACCCTTGACAAAAATGATGGGACAAAACAAGCAAGACAAGCAATGAACGGATCACCAACCCCCCTCATGCCCCCATTCAATGTTGCTTCATCCCAAGGCGTCCTGAAACTTAAACATTGGTATGGTCAGCAGGGTTGTCCCATGTACTTTTAATTTGTCGAGGATTGTTGCTGTACCTGCTGTTGTGTGATCGAGAGCTTGGCACAATAGGGAAGATTGCGGCAGAAGTTGGAGTCTTATTAAACTTCAGGAAACTTCGGAGGTGTGCAAGTCAATTCATGTTCATGAATTCTTGGGGTAATCTGTCACAGCGCAGATCTGCAAAAATGAGGATGGATGACTTCCCTTACATACAGTGGAATTTGTTTACAACTTGCTACATGTAACTTGAATGAACATGTAGAAGAATGCACAAGCTTAACTACAATAGTTTATCAATAGTTCATCAATACACTAGTGCTTTCTTCAAGATTTAGGTTGCCGTGTGTCCACAAGAGCAACATGTTAGGCTGTATACAGTGTTATGCACATATTGCCCAGACCTATACTAGGAAGCAATGTTGTCAACTGTGTGTGTCCGTATCTAAGGTTGCAGTACCACATTTTTTAAAGAGGGTGCGGTAACTTTTTTAAGATTTCTTTTAAACACAAAACCAAAGGAGGAAAATAAACAAAATCTATACCGAATTGACGTACTGACATTTGCCATTTGCCATTTTTGACTAAAAGGTTGCTCGCTCTTTTCTTCAGTTTGTTAAGCTTGTTTGCTTACATTTACAGAAAGACAGACGGAAATCAATCAAATCTTTATCGGCCTTTTAGGCGGTATAAATCAGCAGCGTCTAGGTGAATGAAATCAGATAAAATGGGTGCAAACTACGCAGGCTACTTCATTCCCCAAGAGGGAGGTGCATTTTTCAGTATAGACAAACCTCTCCTTCATTTCTTCACATCCCCTGGCTATAATTTTTGCCCATGGAACCATGCTCCTCAGTCAGTACCAAATCTAACTTGCTACGGCCCTTCTTTTTTTTTTCAACAAATTAATGCACTGCCAGAGTTTCATTTTCCACTTTCAGTGTTCATTGAATTGGAACTGGATTTCTGGCTTTACATGCACTTGTATGTGAGCTTGTATGCACTACAAAGAAGACAAGAAAACTGAACACATAGTATTAGGGCAGGTAGCTTCTGTTCACAAGATGTTGACCAGCCATTGACTATGGGATCTTTTGGTGTTGAGATTACCTCTCATGGGCCAGCTATTGTTAGGCTTCTTTTGTGTTTGAGAGGCTTCACTGCTGCTCTTCCTGCCTGTGTTTATAACTGTTCACTGCCTCACAGTGCACTGGGAGACGTGTGCACTGAAGCAAAGCACATTAACTGGTAGGTTGCTATATCATTACAATATGTAACAACCACTCAGGCGGTGATGATCGTCGATAGAATATGTGTGGGATCCCTTAAGGATCGCAAAAAAGCCCTTTTTATCTTTAAGAAGTACCCAAGTAATGTTAAATCTTAAGAACTACCTTAATGCCCGTGCCAAAGCACAACACGTCATTAAGGCTAGCAAATGGGAGTCATGAAAACAGTATATTTCTAAACTAAACTCTTATACTCCAGTCAAAAAAGCATGGGATATGGTTAGAAAGATCAGTGGATGGCAGGTTAACTCCTCTGTTTCACACATAACCAAACCAGATGGTAGCAAGTGCACAGAAAGGGCAGATATTGCCGGTCTTCTTGCAGCCGAGTTTGAATCCAACTCCTCAAGCAGACGCCATTCTCAGATGTTCCAGATATTCCAAAATATCGTTGAAAAACAGAAAGTGAACTTCACATTGGATAACTCTGAGGACTACAATAGCCTCTTCAACTTTACGGAACTTCGTACAGCTCTTGAAAGAAGCAATGACACTGCCACTGGTCCAGATGAAGTTCTAAAAATGTGCAAGATTCATTGACTATGATAACATCAGCCTACCCTTCTTTTACTTTTATTTTACTTTATTTTACTTTTATTAAACTTTTACTTTTATGTTATGTTTTTATTAAACGCCACTGTAGTTATTAATATGTCCTTTATAGACATACTGTAATATTCTCCCTCCCAACCACATTATCTTGACGCACTCCATGACCACTCCTTACCAATGAAAATAAATCTGGAGCGTATATAAAACAACAGCAAACAGATTACCCCAAATTCCCAGTCATATATAGTATACAAAAAGAGAGTTAGACTAACATTCTGACACTTGGAGAGTTTGTTTTATACCCCTCCCCGTTTGCCATGTGATGACCCTAGCACTATAAGCCGTTTTATATCATATATATTATACTATAATAGGAAGGTCACCTGAAAATTTGCGTATTTATACATTTTGGGGTTAGCTAATCTCTGGGTGAAATTCAGTGCTCCCGTGCCCCTGTGAAATATCACAGGCCTAGGCTAGGCCTAGCCCTAACGTTAGGTCTAACACAGTATGATAATGAGATTGTAAGGAAACGCCCATTCATTCACATTACTACCACTGGATTGTCCATTGAAAGAAAACCAACGTGGGAAGAGAAAATTTCAAGAAAGACATTATTTTCCACAATTTATAAGAAGTATCCATGAAGGTAACAGTTAGTTTCCACCCTTGCTACTTTCCGCCCCTCAAAAACAGTGTTTTCCGCACCTTTTATTTTTAGCAGAAAACATCTTTTTGGGAGGCGGAAAGTAATGGAATGGAATGTGATATAAGTGATACTTTTGTCAAATGAAGATTCCATCAACTTTTCCTTAAAGTTTCAAACTTCATCGATGTCTTTTACTTTTCAATGCGACACCAGTTACTGCCATGTTGACGTCTTTCCAAGCAACATTCTCACTGTAGACTTTAGTATACTTATATACATAGCCTACTTACGTAGCTACAGGTATATGATATTCTGTGCTGTGAACAATTATTCACATAATCCACATAAGCCTACCTGTAGACAAGCGGACTACTTATACGTAAAAACAATACAAGTCTCTGACTAGACCTGACGTTTAGAAAAAAGGTCATAAAATTCATTCTTTTCCATGATTTTTGATGAGGATACTGAAAAAGTTTCAGGCCTACAATCCTGGACAAAAATACATGGGACAGTCCCCCGCTCCCCCGTTCAATGATGCAATTTTTGAAATTTTGAGAATATTTTGTCGAGAACAACATTGAACTAGGGGGGAGGGGATTTTGGAAAACCAGCGAGTCTTTGCATACGTGTTGCTACATTTGGGCAAAAATGTCCCATCATTTTTGTCCAGGATTGTCTGAACTGCTGTACACATATATGGGAGCGCGCACGTATACTGTAGATCGTGTTGAAGCGGTGGCATTTTTGGGACAAGTTTGAAAGCCGTGATAGGAAAGTCGCGTTAAGGAAGGATACAGTAAAATTCTCCATTTTGTAACCTAGGAAACAAAAGTTTATTTAAGTAGTTAATAAACTTACAGCTATTTCTCATGAAATAATTAAAAAAATTATTTTATCAATGCCAAAGCGGAACGATTCTTTCACTCAGCCGAAAGTAGGAACATTAAAATAACCAGTTTGAACTTTGGAAATAAGTCACAGACTAAAGAAGAGGGCGCCTTGCTCTGACTGCGATCTCTAAACTAGGGTAAACCAGATGATCTACCGTTTGTTTTTATTATTTTTTTCACCACGGATGATGTCATAAGCATGCAAAAATGGGGCATGTAAAGATGAGTGGGTTTCACATTACTGCAGTAATAAATAGTTTCCTCCAATGCAGTTTATTCCTCGTTTGCCACGGTCAACCGTAAAATTGCTGAAATTATCATTTTGAAATAGGTCCCTTCATAAATATGTGCGGTTGACCGTCAGTTCCATTTAAATACTGTGTAGGTCAACGGTAGATCGTTGTCAGGTCAATGGTAGATCGTTAATTGTGGGGTCGCTATATCAAATTAAAGGCAATTTCACCAGAAGCCTGTTCTCAGTGACGAATTTTGTGTTCAAAGTGTAATTTTTTCTCATTGTTTCTCATAAAAGATGTTATTTTTAACTTCACGTGGTATCAAGAATTTATTCCTCTTCTTTTACTTCATATTTGGATGCCGTCTAAAAATTTAAATGGGCACTTACACCGGTTTAGAATTCGCTCATCCCAAGCCCTGGTTTACCCAAATATTGAAACGACTGGTTAGATTAGTTTATGTCCTGTCAGCTTAGTATCATGCATGATCATCTAGAAAGTGTTGAAATCAGTGATTAATCATGCCACTGTCCCTCTACATTTGTTAACTTAAACCCAAGATTTACACATTACTGCCAAAATTAAAAAAATGTTTTATGCTCCTTCACTCTACGGCAGCTGTTCTGCGGTGAATCCGTATGCTCCCATACATGTGTACAGTCGTTCAGACAATCCTGGACAAAAATACATGGGACAGTCCCCCGCTCTCCCGTTCAATGATGCAATTTTTGAAATTTTGAGAATATTTTGTCGAGAACATTATTGAACTAGGGGGGAGGGGATTTTGGAAAACCAGCGAGTCTTTGCATACGTGTTGCTACATTTGGGCAAAAATGTCCCATCATTTTTGTCCAGGATTGTAGCCACAAATTTCATTGTTGTCTTGTACTTGGATTTGAAATTTGAAGTTAGGCCTAACAGTTATTTTTATCACAGGTTAGTTCAAACATTACTTTCTGCCCCAAATTTTAGGGGCAGAAAGTAACGGGCGGAAACTACCGAGGGCGGAAACTAACCAACCCCATCCATGAAAGTCACTATTTCCCACTAATTTCTCAATCTCATATTGGGGCCAACTTGGCTTGGGGACGGGTTGGTTTGGGGACGACTTGGCTCGGGGACGAGTTGGTTGGGGACGAGTTGGTTGGGGACGAGTTGGTCTGGGGACGAGTTGGTCTGGGGACGACTTGGCCCGAAAGCATTGCAACAATACTAGCTACCACACCGAAAGTACATTTGCCCTACTTTCCAGTATGGACTAGCTAGCCTAGGCCTACCGTACCCAAACGTTAACGTTTGGTGGCAATCATCTTGCATAAAACTAAAAATAATTTAGCCTAGGCCTAAGTTATGCCTAGCCTAGAACAGGTAACGGGACTTGATCCCAGGTAGCCTAGGCCTAGCGAAAGTAAAGTAAGCTAACAAGTGGTTCTTGTGTTAGTCACAAATAAAAATCAATGATGATGGGCTTACCTTTGTAAGTATGTTACGAGCTTAGCAGTTTGGTTTGATCTCCCAGGCCAGCGGTATTAAATTGCGCGTAACGTTAGTCCCAGTCTAGGCCTAGTCCCAACTTAGTTAACGTTAATATAGTAACGTAGTTACAATGACCACTGAATTGAAGATAGAGCTCACTCTTCAACTTGCGCTCCTGTATACTGTGTACAATGCATACAAATGTCGCTACTGCAAATATTGCACCATAACTGCAGACGAACGTACAGCCTGACAGGACGACAGTACCAGAGTTTGTTATGTTGTACGTAAATCATATGTATAGCATCATGGCTTTGAGGTTGGAAGTTACTACTTCCACATATGGAACAATACAACAGTAGCCTAGTATGTATCTAGGATAAGTCAATGAGTTTCTTGCAAGGGTTTATTCTTTTCTCTCAGACACGAGCATATAGCAGGAATAAAAGCAAAGGTGGGAGGAAGAGAATGGTCCAAGAGTTTGATGATGATAAGTTCCATTGGCATTCTATACACGAATCCGGACAGAAAGTGATGGTCTGATTTCAGTCGGCCATAACTGGGGTCGGTTAGCTTTAAATCTGTCGATTTCCTTGCTTACCTCTATCATGGATGATTGTACTCAAATTTGTATATTGAATTCTTCAATTTCACAGAGTATGAGGGTTTGAAATACATGTAAACAATCAATAAAAACGATTTTAGGCTGATGGACCCTACTAATGATTTTCTCGGCTGCGTGGCTTCCAACTGAAAACCATGGATATGACTGAAAAAGGAACATGCTGTACAACCTGCTACGCAAGGTATGCTCTAGCCTGCGTAGCGCCTATGTGGCTGCAGCCCCTTTACGCTGCCGACTCTAGGATATTGATTTTTTTTATCGTAGCGATGAGCTGGACGAAAAATTCGTCCGCCCCGCGGGCTAGGTATGCTCCTACTTGCTACATTTTTTGGCGTGCCCACTCCAAAGCGTAGCATATAGCTACGTCGCACGACACAACTCGCACGACCAAAACCCAAACGCCCGTGTTGCAGATTAGAGGCGGGGCTAATGTCTCAGATTTTTTGGAAATTATCAATCGAACGAACGAACCATCTCATTGTACCAGTTTACAATGAAAACCCCGATATTTATTCTTACTTCGTTCCTAAAACTTATGCCACAATTAAGAAAATCGGCAAATGAAATTCTTCGTACCTACAATGCGATCCAAACCCATCATATCGAAAAGTTTCGATCATAAAACTCACAAATGCGTTACAGTGTGTGGGCGCATGGTGTATTGATCGGTGTTTTCCTTTAATGTAGTACGTAGGCCTACTCGGGGTTGTTTTGTTAAAGGGCCAAGCAGTGGCGTAGCTAGGATTTTTTCCAGGGGGGGGGGGGCAAAGGTATGAAATTTCCCCAAAACTTTTCTCGGTCAATGTGTATGTATTTCATATAAAATATGCAAACTTACAAGTATAACAACATTACCATGTCATTTTGTAATATTACCTGCATTTTATAACATAGAGCAATCGGAAATAACAAAGTATATTATTTTGGTAAACAATATCTGGTTTATTTGTATGTACTAACGCAGTGGCGTACGCAGGATTTCTCTGAAGGGGGAAGGGCATGCAGTATGGTCATGGGGAGGGGTGTCCGGAAATTTTTTGACGTTTTCAAGGAGCCTACATGCAAAATGGTGCAAGATTTTCGACTTTGACAGGAACAGTGTTAAAAGTTGAATCGTGGTGGTTCATGAGGATAAAACTGAAACTTTTGTGCCTTGACATGCATTTCTTTTTATGCCATTTATGCTACCTTATGAAGAAAAACTTGCATTTAATTTGCACACTTTTAGGAGTCAAAATAAAAGAGCATTGATCGGACGGGTATTGGTGGTTTTTCTTGGCCACAAAATGTTATTTTGTCATAAAGATTATCTAAGCGGAGCGCCACCATTGGTTGGCGCGGAGCGTAGAGAAAATTTGGAAAAATTAGACCCTTTAGATGGCCGGAAATAGCATTTTCCAGGCTTATACGAAGAATCTAGCCAGTCGCTTTCTTCTTTTGTCGTTTGCAATAAAATGCTCACTTAAAAATATGTTCGCAAGCTGCAAAGTGATCAGAGAGTTAAGAGCTAATTTTACTCCAAATATGTTATTTTGCCCAAAAGATCGAGCGAAGCGCCACCATTGGTTGGCGCGGAGCGTAAAGAAAATTTCGAAAAATCAGACCCCATGTAGTCTTTTTTATCGATGCCACCAGTGGGAAACAGAGTCTACCTTTTTAAGTAAAAATTGGAATTTAACAGCATTTGCCTAGGTCTATTTGTAGGAATAAAAACAATTGGCACCACTGAAAGACCTTGCAGGGACAATCCTTCCCCTTTGAAAAATTGGGTGTCCTTATAAGCAATCTGGTGCTACATATGCTATCTTTTGAAGTAAAATCTGTGTTGATAAAATTAGACTACGTCCTTTTAAGAACAAAGAAACATGGCATCTGTGAGGGGGGCATGGCCCAATGGTGTCCCCTTCGCACGCCACTAATTAAGGAGGCCTAATAGTGGCTCGATCACACAGAATATCTCGTGAGAAAAGCAGTCTGTTAAGTGCAGAAGGCTACAAGGTACTCATTGTCCATTTATTGTTACACTCAAAGTGAGCAGAAAGCTATTTTCCCGAACTAGCTTGTAAGCCTCCAAGGATTAGGCTGAGTAACAAAATCTAAGTGTGCCAACGGATCCCGTAAATTCTAATTTCTAGATTAACTTTAAGTTTATCGTTGGCCATGGATTGTTTCAGCCCCATCCATCGTTATGTACACAGAGTAAAATCGTAAAGCTACTGCTGGCTCGTAGGAGAACATAACAACTTCGGGGTCTATGGTAGTTACTTGTCAGTTTTCACATCCTTCTACTGAATTCCCAAAGTATCACCTGAATAACAGCTTCCTGTGCACTGAAATGCACTGATCATAACCCCCGTGCGTATACAAGCACAAGAGAACATTCTATCTGCTACGCAGCGAGGACATTTCTGTGGAATGCGAATTGGGTCGGTTCATGCGACACTGACGAAATCTGAGTTAATTTGTTGCATGAAAATACGAATTATGTATGAGAAATGTCTCACAATTTCTTATTCTAACAAAAATTCTGAGAAATTTTTGTGAAATTTTTGTAATCATAAGAAGATTCATCAAATTTCCCCATTTTCATAAAATTTCCCAAAAAAATTTTCCGGGGGGGGCAACTTGCCCCCCTGCCCGCCCAGTAGCTACGCCACTGGGGCCAAGCCTCTCACTCCAAACTACAATTTTGGTACCCGGGTACCGAAATTCTCAATTGGCTCAGCTCTTTGATTGAGAGCGAATTCAAACAATGCAGAGTACCAAAGCTTATATTACACAGCATGAACGGTACTGAGAGTGTTTTGATTGTGTAAATTGAGTTTTTCTATAGTCACCCTAAGGCAATAAACTGAGATTGTGTCTGGATGGGGATAAATTTCAGACAATTGTGGGAGGGGCTTCAGTAAGAAGGTTAGGAGAATTGGTACTGTTTGAGGTGAGAGAACAGGGCCTTTAAGGTCTCAGCTAGCTTAGTTGGATTTGTGATGTTCGTACTATAACACACCCAGTGGATACTTTTTTGATTGGGAACACCCTTTAACTTTGTCGTAAACCATTAATTTATGGGAACTGATGTCTATAAGCAAAATGTGTTTTTCACCCCAAATTTGCATAATTTAAAGGATTAATACTTCTAGCCACAAATATATCGAAATGACTAAACGCGTTTCTGGTAGGTGCATGTCATAGGTAGCAGGAGGAAAAGAGTTGATTTTATTTGGATCTATAACTCTTTCGTAAACCGCGTTTGTGTGACATGAAATGACGCAATATTTTGGGGAAATCAGTTCCCCAAAATTATGACGTCACAAAATTTTGCAATCGTCAAAAACCATTTATTTCGAATTAAAATCGGCGTGTCATGGGTTGCTTTCACCTAGACATATCATTTCGAAGCATAACTGATTAGGCTAACTTTAAATCTCCGAACTGTTTTTGGTGGCTACAACGCAAGTTTGGGAAATTTGATCGTTAACACAAATGCAGTGGGAGTATTAGAATTCTATACGAAACCTGTTGGTTTCTTCACGTTATTCCTACACACTAAACGGCATTGACGATGTCGCGAGTGTGATTGGCTGATTTAATAAAGCAATGATTAACAAGTCACGTGGTCTCTCACGTAGAGGCAACTTTCAAAGTGCAATGGACTTTACGTGTATGATGTCATAGAACCCCTTGTTTTCCCAAACATGTTTTCATAAAAGTGAATTTAATTGCTTGCAGTCACATGCTCCATTGCTTTCTTCCGCAAAGCTGTTATGTGCAGGGGTGGCGACAGCGGGAGTGGCTGGGCCGGGGGCCATGCCCCTCCCCCTTCGGGGAACACCCCCCCTCCCGTCGGGGAAGGTCGGCGGTTTCTTCGGGGGGGCCTAAAAATAAAAAAAAAATAATAAAAAACCCTACAAGCACTGAAGTTTGGATAGGCGATCTAGACATGGGCGTCCGCAAGGGGGCAAGGGCGGCACTCCCCCACCCCCCCCCCCGGAAAATCAGACTTGTGAAAAAATTAATTAAAAATTAAAATAAAAAAATAAAAATAAATCATCAAAATACCTTCACTTACAGCGTCAGTTTTTACTCATGAAATATGCGGACATTTGACCAGGAATAGCAAAAGAGAAGATGATGCAGTATGCTGAATAGTGAAATCGTAATCTGGGGACCATCATTCGTGATATCTATTGGAAATTTGTAATTGTAAAAACTATGCCATTATTGTACTACTAGCCTAGCTGTCAGGTATGTAGTATGCATATGGCATCCGACCATTGATGAATGCGTTGGTCTTGGTTTGGTCCCGTGCTGATCTCAAGTGGCGACGCGAGGGTGTAATTGGGATATACAAGGTGAATATTGAATATGGGGGGGGGGGGGGGGGGGGTTGTATGCACGGTTCATAATTAGGTAACGGACATAGGCCTATATAAGCTGTTTGACAGTTGCAAATTTTATCGTGCGTGGGCGTGCGAGGCCATGACCGAGAGGCAGATTCCCTTCAACAATTTTCTACATTGAAAATTTTAAAAATTTTAATATTACAGACATGAAGTTCCTGTTTCAGGTCTGGGTACATGCAGCTTAGAACACTCGCCAAGTGTCGTTTCCGGCCATCTGGAGGGTTTGTAAGGCCCAAAATTTTCTTGTTCGCTCCGCGCCAACTGGTGGTGGCGCTCCGCTTAGGTAGTGTACACAATTCAAACATCCATGATTTTCCCTTCAACAATTTTTTACATGGAAAATTCTAAAAATCTAAAAATTACACACATGGAATTCCTGTTTCAGGGCTGGGTACATGCAGCTTAGAACACTCGCCAAGTATCACTTCCGGCCATCTGGAAGGTTTGTAAGGCCCATACTTTTCTTATACGTTCCGCGCCAACTGATGGTGGCGCTCCGCTTAGATAGTATACACAATTCAATCATCCATGAATGACCTCCCCCCCCCCCCCCTTGTAAAAATTTCTGCGGACGCCCATGGATCTATAACATATTCTTTGTTTTGTAATGCTATTTTAAAACATATCAGAGTCGATTTCAAATCACTTCTTAGCACTGTTATACATCACTCCATTTTAAGCTTCGGGTAATCGTAATCAGTAATCGTAATTGATTGCAATCGATTACACATTTTGAAGTAGTTGTAATCGCAATTGATTACTTTTGTGAAAATCGCAAGGTAATTGCAATCGTAATCGATTACAATGGCAAAGTAACCGCAATCGTGGTTTCATTTATGATTACATTGAAGTTGAATTGAACAAAGAAGTAAAGTTACTAAACATTTTTTTTCAGTTCTTGGTTCTTCTGTTGGAATGACAAAATTTGATTTTCCCTCTTTCTTGGATGTTCCAGCTTAAAATGAGTGAGAAGTGCATGGGTTCAATAATCTCTTCTTTGGGAGGACTTGGTTCTGTCTGGGTATATCTAGAGCAATGTCCATGGCATTTTTCCAGTTGTGGGCACTGGATTGTTTTGCCTACTACATCGTTTATGTGGAAAGAAAATGTAATCACGATTGCAATCATGATTTCATTGCAGTGTAATCGCAACCGTAATCAGTTACTTTCAATTTAAGCTGTAATCGTAATCATAATCGCAATCATAAAATATGATGTAATCGCAATCGTAATCGATTACATTGAGATGTAATCGCCCCAAGCCTGCTCCATGTACCTTGACCCATCTCCTCCCCAGTCGGGAATTTTTTAGGTATATGTTAAAAAAATGCCCAAAATTTCGGCGCGACGCGCCTAAAAGATGTCAACTTTCGTTCCACCTGGACATAACATCGACTTTGTGGATATGTCGCGACCTTGAAATTCTGCCCCCCCCCCCTGTCGGGGAACTTGGCCCCCCTGTCGGGCAAATCCTGGGGCCACCCCTTGTTACGTGACGTCAGTGTATGAGTGTCACTGTTTAAATTTGGCTTGACGAAAGGAACGGCGGGAAGCGGCTTAATTTCCGCAAGACGATGAGCACAAAGTTTCTCAACTTTGTAGTTGGTACGTCCGCTAAACGTTTAGCCTACAAATACAGCGGTGAATATACTTCTTACAATAAAAAACAAAAGCCAGCTTCAATCACACGACATTCTACCTAGTTTCTCTTTTAAAGGGCAGATCACTTAATAAAACCCCACAAAAATTTTCAATTTCACCGTACCAAAAAGCCACACTTTCTTTCATGAAATTCCAAAATTTCTCCAATATATCATCTTAGTTATCAAATCTTTGTTCAATATAAGTACCGCAGTTTTCGGACAAATTGAAGTTCCAGTTGTGTATGAATGCATAGTAGGTACTGGCCTACGATAAAGTGCGTAACCGCAAAGGAATTCGTTCATTTCATTTCATTTTCTCTACGAGCATGAGAACAATGTGTTTTTTAAATAAAAAATAAATTTTTATTAAAGGCACATTATCATGGCCCGAAACGGTGGCAGCATCATGTTTTTAAAATTATTCTTTTCTCCTTCGCTCATCCAAAACTGATACAGCGCCATCACTCGCATTAGTACGGAAGCCGAGAACGGCGCGGTAGGGAGAAAACACAAATCGATTTCTCTGTAGGTAGCGGACCACTAACTCCAATACTCGTGTCTGGGAAAATGTTTACTGACAGACAAAGCGCCATTAAAATTTATGGGATGTCGTTTCTGACTGTGTTACTTACAAAATATGATCATTTTGCCTTTCGATTTTGTAGACAATGAGTTGAAATACATACTGTGTAAAATTCAAAGCAATCTGACCAATTTTAGTGCCATTTTTTATTGTATTACTCCGCTCTGTGAAATGCCGTTTTTGAGTAGCTATTGTGGCGGGAAACACATCCCTATCATTCTAGGCTCTCTAGCTAAAAATTTCAATGGTCATGGTATGGAAGTTGGAAAGTGCCATGAAAGCCGAGATTGTGAGCTTCGATCAGAGAGGTGGCATGTCCTGGTTGAAAACTTCTACTGGGAGCTAGGGGCACGGAAGTAGTCAAATTTAGTGTGTAAGTCAATGGGACTTATAAATTAGTGGCCCGCTACCTGTACCATAAGGTCAACAAAAAGTAAAATAAGGGTAGGCGGTGCGCCATTTGACGTTCCTATAAGTCGGTGAAACTTGTGTAATTTTTTAGGAAAGGCCCGAGATCATCATTCGTGACCTCATGCGAAAGATTAATAATGGCTTAAAATTTTATGCCGGGTGTGATTATTTTGAAGTTGGTTCTTATGACCAAGCTAGACCGGTTTCTGCTGTCTTGCTCATTAGCTGTGAATGGCGCAGCTTCATCAGTAGCAAGCCTGTCATTCGCGGCTGGGTTTAAATATTCCTGCTTCAAATAGAGCAGTAATAAAAGTATCATTGTACCATTTTATTTTCCGTTCTCTCAAACCTTGATTTTACAAGGCCATCTTTTAGATTTATGCATTTTCGTTGGCGGGTGTGATTGTCGGAAAAAGAGTGTAGACAGGAGCAGGCCCATGTTATTAGCAAACCGCTCTGAGTCACTTGGGTTAGGAGAGTTCATTTTCACCATGGGCCACGGACTAGTGACGCTGTTGTTATCTCCACCTGGGTGTTACTCATTCGCAGTTAAATGATGAGATTCAATGCTTTTAATTTTGCAGTAAGTAGCGAAATTTGTTGTCTCTTTCTGAATGGGAGGATTTGGCTACGTACAGTGTTTCTCGGAGGTTGCTTTGTAGGCCTTTTTACCCGTAGCTCTCGGACCTTGTAAAACAATGCAAGGCAATCTATAAGATTGCAGCCTTTTTTGGAAGGCAATGAGAGATTGTCGGGAAAATCAAATCAATAATTTCAGAACAGTCTTGACAGCACATTAAATGCTTTGATTATCTCAGTTAGGAGGGTTCGTTGTTTTGATAGCGCAATTCACGCAGTTAGTGACAACGATCTTTTCCTCACATGAGTGATTGCTCATAAACAGTCAAGTAAAACACTTGCATTACCCGTTGCGTAGCGGGTTCTCACTTTAACTCTTTTTGGAGAGGTGAGAGTGTCGGTACTCGAGTGTTTCTTGAAATTGTTTTGTGTGCCATGATCCTTTACATCACACAATTATCTCATTTGATAGTCGTCTATCATAGAGGTTTTTAGTGTACTTTGGGGGGGGGGGGGGGGGTCTTTCCACCGTTTAGGTTATGGGCGTTTGAAAAGACTACGTATAGTCTACTCTTTCCTTTGCGAGCTGTGAGATCTTTGCATGTTCTTAAAATTACTTTTAAAAAATCGGGTTAACACGCGTCTTTTATAAGACTGGTTTGTAGGTTATTTCTTATGGACGTTTGTTGCCCGGGTTAATTGCAGTTGCCTTTATTAGACAGGATCTTTGTAGCTCTGAACTCTTTTGTTCGGGTAGTACAGTTGCTTGTCGTATGAATAGTCTTTGTAGACCGGAAATGACAGTTTAGCAACTGAAAGAGGGCGTACTTCAAGAACGTCTTGTTAAGGCACGTTATCTCCTGCATACATCCCCAATATTAATGGCATATTTTGATTATTTATTATTATGTTTTGATATTGGTAACTAAATGCGAGAACAACAAGTCTCAAAGGCTCAAAAAGTTATAGCAGGTAATGAAAACATGCGAAGAATCACCTTAACCACTTTTTTGCTCGTGAACTCTTTTTCGAGGGTCATCTGCTAACAATAACTAGTATATCTGGTACACATTTCTGTGTCCGGTATCACTCCAAGATCGTTGTGTTTGAACTGTATATTTTTGCAACTTGTCTTAGTTAGCATTCGGAGCATTTATTCCTTATGTAAAAAGAGATGGAAAAATTATGTTAATGTTTAATATGCACCAACATTGAATAAATTTGAAAGAAACGTAGGAAAGTTTCTGACGAAAGACGCTAAGACCTACAGGAGGGTACAGTTAAGTTTCAACTAGCGTGTGCATTCATCAAATAATTAATAAAATAATTTACTTTGCTTTCTTTTTGTTTATTTGCAATTTAATGTGTATTTTTTACCTTATACTTTTCATTTTTTTCTCTGTAACTCTGCAAAACTTTATTACAGTGTACCTCCAAAGGTCTTAGTGCCTGCTTTAATAATGTTCGTTGGCTAAACTGAAAGTGTACGGTGTACGGTAGCTTTGCTAACCCGTCTTTGGAATCTCTTGTGCACTGATTTCCGAACAGACTCCAAAACGTTAACTTCCGCCCTGTGTGACTCTGCTCCTTCATGGTTGTTTGCCTTCTTGCAACCTTAAAAATTCAAATTCAGAGCAAAACACAGACAGGATGCATAGGTTGCACTTCTGTGATTGGCACATGGTACTGGAAGTTGTTTTTACTTTGGCTGCAAATACCTAATAAACGCCTATAGCCATGTTGTCTGTCCACGTTTTGAGCTAGCCTTTCAAAGAATAGGTCTCTCACGAACTCTCAAAGGGTTAAACTCACAGCACTCTTAAAAAGAGATGAAATGTTGTCAGCACATAACGCGTGTAAAATTTTCTTCGGTAGTCCTGCTGATTTTGCTAAAAGCATTATCGGCCCTAAAAAAGTTAAATTCGAGAAACAGGGTACTGAACTGAACAGGGTTCAGTGTACAGGGAACAGGGTACTGAAGGGGATATCCTTCCACAAAAAGTAGGAAGACTTCCCAAGCCCCTAAAAGGGGAGAAACTTCGTGCAAATTCTGAAAAATTCAAACCAAGTGTACAGCCTTACAAGACCGAGTTAAAACTGCCAAATTTTGTCTGAAATGCGGCAGCCGAGCACTTTATCAATAACCTCTTCAATAGATATCTATCGGATAAATATAATATAAAATAACTCTAGGTAGAAATGACAGCTTATAGTTATAACCCGCCCTTCAATCAGAATATCAAACCTCAATGTCCCCAAAGGACCATTTAAAACAATGAGGAAACGATAAACTCTGAACAAAAGCCAAACAGCTGAAACAATACTTGCTAAAACACTGGCACTTAACATCGGAAATCCGAATCTGTGTCAAATTTTCCGACACCACCGGTCATGGTAGCCTTTCAGAGGGCACTCGAACTAAATAATACCTTATTAATTCTTGGCTTAAAAAGGACGGTAAACTGGAAACAACTCACGAGGAGAATGAAGATTGTTCTCTCGATTCTCTCTTCGAAGCGCTATAAGAGAGCAAATATTCTAGCGAATGAAAACCAGGACAAACGTAAAAGTCCAACTACTGATGAAGCTCAACATCTCAAAACTAAGACTAGAAACATGGCTAGTTAAGGGTTTTAGAAACCTAACAGTACTTCAAAGTACCTGCGGTCTTCAATCCCACCCCACAGCACAAACATGCTACCTGTCTAATTACGAGACAGAATATCCGTTATGAACGAACTAAAATTCAAAACTGAAACAAGGGACCACTACCACCTCTGGGCTCCATTCAGCAATTCAAGGCTATCTTAAACCTTTTTCGAATATATTGCTCGTTTCCGTTTCTTGGAATGGTTTTTATAAACCTTCGGGTACCTTGCTCTTTGCCCAAAATACATAAAAACATTTTTCCCTCTATTTCTCATGATTTTCTTTTTTGTTCTATAAACGGTAGACTAAACGGAACCAATAACATTATTCTTGTCTGAAAGGCCCCGTTCTCTAGTAGCATTGAGACTCGACCATTTATTTTGATGATACTCAGTCTTCTAAATGCCATAACAAAACCACCTGGAAGTACGCCGTTTCCTATTTTGTTGGAATTCATGGTACAGAGAAATCGATTTGCGTTTTCTCCCTACCGCGCCGTTCTCGGCTTCCGCACATCAGCCTTGCAAAAGTTCGAAGCCAGCAATCGCGGAAAGTTGAAGCATGGAAGAACTAAACGTACTTCATCTAATTCATCCATGCTGAGAAAATAGAGTTGCGCTACTTAGATTTTTGCAAATAGCACGAACAACGAACACTACATTACCCTACAGAACACTACAGTATTAGAAAAGTAATTTTCGGCACGCAGAGCATTTCCTTCAGGATTTTATCAAATATCAACGTGAGTAAGAAACAGAAAATTTAAGGCACATTTTATACATAATCGGCTTAGAGTTACTGTGTATACACTCACTTACTTTACTGTCAACAGAAGTGAAATAATCATTAAAAGCATTGGCAATACCAGCATTATCATTAATTTCTGTGTTTTTGTAAACAACGGTTTTTACTACATGTTTTGTCTTGCTCTTACGATTTAAGAGTTCATTAAAAACCGACCACACTTTTTGCGAAGAAGATTGGTAACCATTGATGATTTTTTTTTATCTTCTTGTAAAACGAAGACTTATCATGCTTAATAGTCTTGTTGAGAATACGCATGTAATTCAATAAGTGAACTGGTTTTTCAGGGATTGTATAGTCAATAAACTTGCGATATGTTATATTTTTGGCTAATAGACTTCCGGATACCGCTATTTACCCATGGTTTATTTGCTATCTTTTCCCTTGACACTCTGACCACAGGAAAATGAATATCATGTAAGATGCTTAGCTCAGAGATAAAAGCAGGGTAAGCCTCGTTAACACTTAGAAAAAAAGTAAATGTCTGCGAAATTAGTAAACTCGACAGATTGAACAAAAGAGGTAAAATCCCTAGAGCTGTAAATTCTAACAGAAGGTCTATTTGCATTTACGTCAGGAACTTTTTAAGTTCCCAATTATGTAAAAATTGGGAATGTGATCGCTTAGATCGTAGTTAAGAAAATCTCGCACAGTGGGGGTAAAGTTCACTTTAAGAAGGTCAACACTGATGTCACCAACATTCAGTCGCTCATACAAAGTTTTCGATTTTGATCATATGAATCAACACAATTCTTCAACAAATGCCTCGATTATTAGAACGGACCTTACAAAAAGCCCAATTTCTTCCAAAAATTTTAAATATTTTTCAAAACAAGCTCCGGTTTTTAGATATTTGTTAAAAAGGAAGCCTAAAATTTCTGCGCGCTTCGCGCGAATCAAAGTCTGCCAGTCACATCCCATTGGGAACCAGGACGGTTACTGGGCCGGTCTCATGCTTAGGGGGTGTCGTGGTCCAAAATTTCAACTGGCTGGATGTTTTTCCAACTAAATGGATGAGCCATCAGATCAGATTCGGAGAGAACGAACACATGTAACATGAATGCCGGGTGGAATTAATCTAACAGGACGAGGCTGACGACTCTCTAAGCGGAGTGCTACCACTGGTTGGTGCGGAATGCAGATATAATTTTTAAAGAGTCAAGACCCCTCAGATAGCCGGAAATGGAATTTTAAAGGTTGGTATAGGCAACGCCTACACAGGTATTTTTAGCAGGGGTGTAACAAATTAATGTAAAATATTCAGACCTGAAGGCTGGTGGGATAAGTCTTAGAGGACGAGGCTGACTGACTTTCTAAGAGGAGCGTCATCATCAGTTGGCGCGAAGCGCACGGAAAATTTTAAAAAGTCACGACCCCGTAGGTAGCCGGAAATGGCATTTCCCAGGCTGATGTAAGCAAAGTCTACAGAGACATTTTTATCAGGGATGCCACATATTAACGTGAGGCACTACAGATCTGAAGCATGGGGGATAAACCTTTAAAGACCAGGAAAATGACTATCCGAGCGGATCGCCACCATCAGTTGGTGCGGAGCGTACAAAATTTTGAAAATTTGCGACTTCAAATAGCCGGAAATGGCATTTCCCAGGCTTGTATAAGCCCCCCCCCCCTCCTTGTGGGGAAACTTTTGCTTCTGGTGTAACATTGATATCAGCTTGAAATGAAGACGATGTAGTATGGAAACTGAAAATATAGCGAGGAAAGCCTTAACAACTTTTTTATTATACAGTATAGCTGCTAATCTCATAGTAACCCTGCCTTAAACAGGTAAATAAACCTTTATACACTTTTCAAGGAATGAGAAACTGAACGATTGGCAAATGATACGAGTAAAGTGCACTAGTCGAGAAGATAATTGCTAATAATTTTATTGAATTTTCACGGCCACAAAGTTACAGACATCAGCAGAGAGCTACACTGTATAGGTTACTGGCAGAGGATTCTCTGCCAAAAATAGGCAATCACAGCATCGTAAATCTAAGCGGAGCTCCACGATAGTTGGAGAAGAGCTTCCAAAAAATGAAAAATGGCGACTTCTCAAAATTCTCCAAATAGCATTTTTCAGACTTGTAAGTTACACTAGGGAGGTGCTAACTCTAAGCAGTCGTTACTTTTAACTCTCGTTTGCAATAAAATTTTCACTCCTATAAGAAATGAAAAAAGTGCAACACAACTTACAGTGACTACGATGCTTTTTTATTTTTCTGGCAAATTCCGGGAAGAATTTAGACACCTTTTAAAGACTGAGAGATTAAAAGCATTGTAGGTAATAAGACTTAAATAGCCGCCTGATTTTTGTAAACCTCTGCCCGAAATTCAGATTTTGCGAAAATTTGATAAGCAGTCTTCTACCTGCTTCATGGTCCTAGGGTTTAAGGGGGGATTTTTACCTTCCCTAATGATTTTTATGTGTCTTTATATAAGACTTGCACCAAAAGCAACCTTTAAATTAAAATTTGTGTTACATATTTTGCACATTGAAAGGAACTAGAAAAATTTGTGAAGGGTTTGACGGCAGTGTCTTGCTTCAACTACGCTAGTTCTTGTGAACGTGTTCTACCATGTACCTACACACCCAGGCACATTTACTTAACAGATTTAAAATCTCTCAGACGACCAATACATGAGGATCATGTTTGTATTCGCCCACCTGACCTATCTCTGCCGCGTGTGTATACACGAAGTTTCAATAGAGGGACGCAATGACTGACGGATCGCTGTCATGGAGAGGGGACACCCTCCGTGGACATACTTCCTATTTGCTTTTGGAAAATCGATGAATGCAAAATTTCCTACATTCGATATCATTTTGTAACATGCATGACCACCTATTTTTGCTCGCGTACCATAACAGAAAGTTGCCAGTTTTAAAATTTGCATGAACAGTTGTATTCCAGTGCACAACAAAACCTTTCTACAAATCACTAGGGTACGAGGCAGTCCGTCTTCCAAATACGTTAAAAACGTTTGCGGCTATGCGCCTGCGTCTATATCAGAAGAAATATTGGTATATGTAGTAACATTGAGTAAGGTCGTTAACACGCGGAAAAACCGTGGTCGACTTGACTTAAACTAATTGATTAGAAATAGAGCTTTAAAACCTCCTCTAAGGAACTGAAGATCGCGGAGAGAGTGGAAATTTTGTTAATTTGATAACCAATTTTAAGACATGTTCAAAAGTGATTCTTGGTCGAAAGGCCCTTTAAACCCATCTCACCCTATCTCTACAGAAATATAGCTACAATGCCCCTGGTGGAAAACTGGAAATCGAGGTAAGGTAGCCGGGTCATATCAAAACGAACAATCAAACATGACTGGATTGATACAGATTAGATGTCACTAAAAATACTAAATAGATAAAATGAAGCGCGTGAAAGTTTTGGCAGCTTACAAAGACTTTCAAAAATGGGGCTAAATGGTGCAAATAAAGTGAGAAAAGTCTACGGCACTTGATCTACCTGGAAAATTCGATATGCGCCCGTAGGAAAAAGCGCGCCAGAGCGAAGATGAGAAAATTCCAACTGGAATATCAGACACCCCCAAACTCCCACTCCCGACGACTTTGGCAGCAGTATAATTTTCAGTAGTATGCACGGTGTGTGTAGTGATGTTTATTTTTGTATGCGTAAGAGATGACCAGTGGAGAACCAGCCCCCACTTCTTCAATACATGAATTTCAGACAGGGTATGGAAAAGACCGAACACTCGGACAGCATATAAGAAATCTTATTCAACTCACGTCATAGTATCCCGCATCTTTTCGGGCGGAATGGTAGAATATGCAGGCAAAAGTTGCAAAAAGGTTCTGGGATGATTTCAGTTGTCAGACTTCACAGACAGACGAAACGGACACAGGTTTGTACGCAATGGTACCGTCGTGGGGAGGGACATGCTCCTGAATAATATATTGGAATAAATTTTCTGGCCTATTTTATCGACATTAATTTGTGAGGATGAGTGAGGTGTGAATATACAGAAAAATTGAAATGGATTTCAATTTTTTTACCATAAATTCCGTTGAAATGGGCGGTATGTCCGGTCCAAAAAGTTCGTTGCGCTCCACGCCAACTGGTAACATTTACATTGGAGTAGGGAAAACACGCCAGTTTAGCTTAACAGGAAAAGGCCCCAGTTGGTTCGACTTAGACCATTTGCTCAGAAATGAGCGGTAAAACTCTATCTAGCTAACTAACTAACTCAGTGGCGGATTTAGGCGGGGCGCATCCGGCGCCCCCCCCCCCCCTAAAATTTTCCAAAGCTGATTTTTTTTTACTTTCACTAAATAGATCATTTAGCCTACTTGTTTCCACATAATGTTCCATTATCTTATAATTTTCAAACTATGTAATTATAATTGTTACAAACTAATAGCAATTTAGAGCACACAGTTTCAAGTTTTCCGATAAAATGTCGATAGAGTGATATCAAAGGTCTCAACCCTATTTCGCACCACGCTTTATGTAGAACACTAAACTTTTTCTTACAATCCATTTGCTATTTGGGTTCATCAGATGTGGAGTTTTTTAAATCAACGGAAATCCTCGTTAATGTCATCATACGCTCGTCATGGAGAAACAAAAGAACCGTGAAAATGTCCATAGGCTATAGCGCACCATCGATAACTGGATAATGGAAGTTCAAACTGTATGTAAATGTAAATTATGTTATCAGTTGCAATCCCATTCCTTTCCAGGTAATTACTAGGAATTCGGGAAAATTGGTCAATTTCGGAACATGTAGAATAGTGACAAAATTAACTAATTTTTAATGAGAGAGTCGACTGAGTGCATATTAGAATGTTTTCTGCCATAAATGTAATTTAACTAGTATTTTTCCTTTTACATTATACTATGGAAAAATTCTGCTATCCCGAGGGAGTGGAGACTGAATCTTAATGCCACTAACGAAATCAATGAAAACACAAAGCGTTTAACAATGTTTATCTATCATGCTCATGACAATAAAGTGGTAAAGTTCACCAAGCTAAAGAATTTGAAAGCTACTGCTACCTCAAATGTGAACTTACAGCAGTGCATCGTATTCTTGGTCAGAAACTGTGGCGTAGCTACGTAGGGGGCTTGGGGGCTCGAGTCCCCACTGAATCGCCCAACCCACCAGCACCCCCCCCCCCCCCACCGGCGACCAAGGAAAAATTAAATTCATATTGGTCGATGATAATATTCAATCCGGGCTACCCGACTACTATTACATACACTGTTAAAAAATTTCTCTGTAAATTTACATAATTTTTATGGCAAATTTTTTTCCAACCAAATAATGTTTTTTTACAGCCAGACTGTAATCATGAAAAAACATTAAGGGTATGTTTTTTTTTTACAGTTTTTGCATGTAAATTAGTTTACAAAAGTCTACTGTAAAATCGAATTACAGAATTGTTCTGTTTTGTTTACCTTAATTTTATGTGAATTTACAGCCTACTGTTTTCATTCCCGACGTTTTCATATTTATTATAATATCGCTTTTTCACTTTTCATATGTTATTACGTAACATACACTTCACCATTACGTAGATCAGGTATTTGCTTATCAACGTAATGTGTCGTTACGAAGTTGTTTTCAATCTAAACACGTTGAGGATGCTTTGTTGTCATATTGTTGTCAAGTAGACTTCTATCTCTAGGAACTTTGTAATTGGAAAGTCACATTTTTTGTACAATATAATAATTGTTTTTAAAATAAATATGACAAAGAATGCAAATACATTGGTTGCAAACATTTCCAGGCAAGGTAAACAATAAGTTTATCACTACCTGATTAAAAAACACCAAAGAAGATATTATTCAGAGCAACAGCAATCCTTTTGTTAGGAAAATGCCTACAAAATAAGCTCCACCCATTTATGCAAAATGAGATTTACGTCATAAAGTGGTAAATTTACAGACTCTTTCAAGTAAATTTGTGAAACGTTTTTAATTTGCTCCGATCAAGTGCATGAGCGCCTGTGGCGATGAGTTGACATCAGTATACCAATTGTCAGTGCTCTGAAATTAGGGCCTTACAATTTCTTTTTACTTAGAAATGTGTGACAAAACACCAGTTGTATGATATTTATAACTAAGAACGTAATAACTAAGTATGCTTTTATAATAAATGTAAGTTTATTTTCAAATCGTGCCATAAATTTGCCAAGAATGTTTTTTTTTTTAAACTGAAACTTCGCAGAACGATGCATGTTATACATTGAAAATTTTCTGGCTATTTCTTATTTGTTTGTTTGGCCTATTTTTGTTTCTTTTTCAGCTTAAAAACAAAATGAATGTTTGTTAAATGACAGTATTTTTATGTGAAATCAGAAAAATACAAAATACTGTTAAAATTTCTGTAAATTTACAGAAAAAGTTTTACAAAGCAGTAAAATTTGGTTAAAAAAGCAGACAGAAATGGTTATTGTAGCAATACAAAGTGTCTGTAAAGATACAGAAAATCTCTGTTAAAAGTAAAATACAAAAAGTTTAAGTTAAAAAAAGTCTGTAAATTTACAGAAATTTTTAACAGTGTAGATGCACTTGCGATAGATCCTCGCAGCGGCAGAGTATTCCGCAATTGTGCCCCATTCTGAATTTCGGAATAAATTCGGGTGGACTGTAACAAGCTTCGGAATCTCTTGAATTTTTACTCGTCGAGTTTCTGGATAAATAATTTTCTAGCAGATTTGGAGTGGCTGAAATTGGCTACCTTGTTGTGGATCAGTTTACTCCTAGCATCTGGCCTGTTTCTATCCAACTGTAGGATTTTTTTTTTTGAATTCCTGGGGATGCACAAATTTGTTCCAAAATCATAGTCAAATATTGTTGGAAGGAATTTGCACTTTGCACGGTCATTGCTGCCAGTCATGGCCAGTGCAACAACCAAACCCATGTTGGGTCAATGCAGTCTCAAGGGTTGCAACCTTACCACTATTACCTCACAGGACCTCACTTAGATCTTGTGTAGAGTGGACATACCCAGTGGTGTACGAGACGGGGCAGGGGGAAGACTATCCCAAATTTCCGCAAAATCGGATAGGAATTTGGGAAAAATTCGGGCAGGAATTTGGAAAAAATTCGGACGGCCCTAAATTTTGTTAAAATGTGATGGTTTTTTCAGAATATTCCTAAATGTGACCGATATCTTGAAAAGATATGCCTTAAAAAGGAGAGAAACGTCATATAGTCGCAATAATAATTTCATGGAAAAACAAATCAAGATTCAAAAAATTGCTACACCTTCGGGCAGCGCCAAAAGCTATTTTTCGTGACTTTTACTTCACAGATAATCACAATACAATGCCCGAAATTGTCGAAAATCCAAATTCTTTCAAGCAAGCAAAATGGAAAAGTATCATAGTTAGGGTAACATTGTAACGAAAAATCAAACAGGTAAAAAAAAATCGCCACACATTTGGGAAGCCTGTGGCTTAAACAGTTAAAAGAAACAATCATTCTTGAGCCTTCTTTTAAATCCTGTGTTACACTATACTCTAAATGCACTGTAAACAAATACGATAGATTTACAGGTACAAAAAATAAAGAGATTAATAAGGATTACAGAAAAGTTCTGGAAACTTATTACCAGAACTTTTATGTAATCGTTATGTTTCTCTTTATTTTTTTGTTCTGTAAATTTACAGCGATTTTGTACCATTTTTTATAGTGTGGCCGATTATTTTAATAGCTTCAAATCTTTGCCGAAAAACAGGAAAGGCTATATTTAAAGTAATCTTTTCATGGAAAATAACAAAGATCTGCGACACATTTGGTCAGAATGTGAAAAAGGTTTTCATCCTCCCCACTTTATACTGTAGTGTTGCAAAAAATGCTCGAAATGGTCAAATATTCGGGCAAAGGTTAAAAAATGCTGGGACGTTTTCAATTGCCAAATTAATTCAATGGGCAGACAGGGGGGTGTTCAAGTGCCCAAGAGTTTGTCATCTATCCTTCTCTACAGCCAAATACGGGCAAAAGAAATGAAAATCGGGTAATTTGTTTTGGACACTTTAATGTCTTCCCATAAGTCTGCTTGAAAATTAAAACACACCTTGTAAGGTTACATTTTTCAAAAGGTAACATCATGTACTATAAAGTCATAAGTTCGGCCACACACACCTTTATCAATATATATTGAATTTAGTCCCAATACCAAAAGAGTAAAATTCATTTTCATGTTTTCCATTCCGTTTTGCAGTTTTCCCCCGAAAATATGAGGGACCATTTCATCGATTGGTAGTGATACATTTTATCTGGTAATTTTCTGATCAAATAGCGACTGCTTAGATCACCTTGTAAGCCTGAGAAATGTCATTTTCGACTGTCTCAGGGGTCTGATTTTTCAAAATTTTCTGTTCACTCCGCACCAACCAGTGGTGAAGCTCCCCGTAAGAAGTCTTTCTAGCAGAATTTTACTTTCAGGTGAACTTTTTTTGCAAACGGAACATCGAAACAGCGACTGCTTAGACCCCCCTATAAGCATAGGAAATGAAATTTTTGACTGTCTGAAGGGTCAAATTTTTCAAAAATTTCCTGTACGTTTCGCTCCAACGTGTGGTGGTGCTCCACTTAGACCGCTTCAAAGCAGAATAGAATTTAAGTTTCAAGTAAACATTTTTTGCAAGTGGAAACTCAAAATAGCGACTGCCCAGATCCCCTATAAGCCGGGGGAAATGCCATTTTATCTGTCTGAGGGGTCGGATATTTCAAAATTTTCTGTACACTTCGCGCCAAGTAATGGTGGTGATCCGCGTAGTCTCTTTTGGCTAAATTTCAGTTTGAAGTAAACGTTTTCAGCAATTGAAACTTAAAATATCGACTGCTTGGATCTCCTTTATAAGCCCGGGAAATGTCATTTTCGACTGTCTGAGAGGTACGAATTTTCGAATTTTCTGGAAGCTCCGCGCCAACCAGTGGTGGCGCTCAGGTTTGCCTCTCCTACGGGAAGAATTAAATTTTCGGGCAAGTGTACTCTGCCCCCAAACTGAAATGCTCCCCTATGCCTATGGAAATACCTTACCGGGGAGTACAATGCTTGCATCATACAGCAGGATTCCGGATTTGCAATCCTAGCATACATAGTTCAGAGGAGTAATGAACTGAGCTAATCAGTATCTCAAAAGTGTGTTTGAATCTGAGAAAAATCACAAATTTTCCTCACCAGAATTAAAGACAATTAAACCTGGCAAATGCCATTTCTAGCCATCTGGGAGATGTTGAAATTCAAAATTTTCTTTGTACGCTCCGCGCCAACCGATAGTGGCGCTGCGCTTAGATACTTAAATCCAGCCCTCTACAAAAGTATCCAGCCCCCCTAAACCCCCCCCCCCCCCAAGAAAAAAATCATAGCTACGCCACTGGTCAGATATTTTTCACCATTGTCTTTGAAGCTGTTGGAGAACCCAAAATTCAATTCTTTCAGTTTTTTACGTTCATAGAATTATAGGTTGTAACGAATTTTTATTCAAAATTTAAAAGGAAAAAATTCTCCTCCCTTTACCTTGTTCGAGGATCCCCTTATCTTTAGACCACTTTTTCCGGACGTACAACATTACGAAACTTTTTTGGAAAGATATTTTATCAAAAGTGTTTAAAGAGTGATCTTAGCTTACTGAAATCAAGATCTACCAAATTTTGGTTTAGTTCATGAAGCAAGTTTTTGCAATTTTCTCACTTTTAATTGAGGGGAATATTTTTTTTTGGCACACAAAAAATCAAAGTCACGACTGCTTAGGTTCTACTTACAAGCCTGGGAAATGCCATTTCCGGCTATCTGAGGGGTCGCGATTTTTCAAAATTTTCTGTACGCTCCGCGTTAACTGATGGTGGCGCTCCGCTTAGATACTCGTTCGGACAGATGATCGACCATCAGCGCCCCCCCCCCCCTAACGGAAAATCCTAGATCCGCCCCTGAACTAACTAACTAACCTATCACGATTTTTCTTTTTTGCCCGAAAGACTATCTACACGGAGCCCAATGATGAATTGAGAGTAAAGATAATTTTGACAAATCATGATTTCTCAGATAGCTGAAACTGGCAATCCCCAGGATAAGGATGAAAGTAGAATCTTTTTAGTCGTTATTTTTAACATTTTCTTTGCAACAAAGTAAATGATTTTGAAACAGATTATCTGTTCATATCAACTGACGTTTTTGTGATGCGTAGATCGTTTTATAAAAGTTATATAGACCAAAGCTCCTTACCTCTTGAGAGACCTATGCGGGCATAGACTTCTGTTCAGTTTAAAGGAAGCTATTTAAATTATTTAAAAAAAAGTTTAAAATAATAACTAAAATAATAATAAAAAATAATAAAATAATGATTATATTTTGGCGTATTAACTTTGAAATTTGCATAACCAGGACCGTAGACATGGTATTATACTAGGGGTGGAGGTATGAAATTTCGACCCGTTGGTGCTTTTTCCGATAGAGTGGAGGTGCCTTCGGACCTGTTTCAAGAGTACAAATACCTATATAACTTGTTCTTGTAAACATTACTGTAGGCCAGAAACAAGAATCTCGCTTCCACCTCTAATAGTTCCTCTGGAAAACTATTGACCTGTATATATGGCCTCGAAGTTTGCCCAAATTTCTCATGTGTTTTCATGTAGTTTCTTCTGTCATTTCTCACATCAATAAACGTTAAGGAAGTTTCAATAGAAGGGAAGCAAGATGTGGTTAAATGATCTTCTCAGAAAGGGGTCTAAGAGGAAAGTGTCTCACCTGTATTTTTTCCAATTTAAAAAGAGCCTGAATGGGGAAAAGTGGCATATTTGATACATTTTGAAGGAAACTGTTACAATAAAGACGCCCATTAAAGGGACTGTAGCCTACCAAGATCACATTGATACATAACATGAACCTATATTTCCGTTGAATGTGTATGAATGGACCAGGCTCATAGCCAGGGCACTTCCAATGAAGAAACAATTCTCAAGGAGAAGTCCCCTCCTAAAGGCATCACCTAACGGTGGCAGGTCGCAACGGGATCATCTCGGCCAGGTACACAAGTACAGTCGCGTTTACATAATACACCGAATCTATATTCTGGGACGGTCTAATCACACCATTTTCTTTGGTGTCCAATTTTACTTTTTAATGTTGTCCTCCGACACAATCGCCAACCTCTGGTAGCGGTTCTGATCTTTTCAATGATAAATGTAGCAGGTAAGACATATATTCAATTTGATACGGTGTTGTGCCCTTCAAATTTTTAAAGTTTTTATAATCTGAGAAGCCAGCTCGAAATAATGTATCAAGTTTTCTGTAATACTCTGTCACTCTAATGTAATTCGTGTTTTCACAATCACCTTCATGCACATCAGATGCTCATTTTTTGTGTTTTCATCAAAAAACCCATTCAAGCCTTTCTGGACAATACACTAGTTCGTTAGGTGCTGATATTTTGTGAAGCCTTTGTCTCTACTGATTAAATCTCCGTTCCTATAGGCCCTTGTCACTTTAAATAGTTACAGCAAATAGGCAAACTGGTTGCAAGAGAGATGAGGGTGAGGGGTTCATACCCTTCCCACCTTTCCTCTGGTTTGGCAAAACTCGGGACAATTTCCACAGGTAATAAAAACTTAACGGGCAAAAGCGTCTCGTTTTTCTGGACAACTGTCTAGCACGGTTACCGTGACTGTGAAGTAAAATGCAGATCATTTACAAAACTCCCTCTTAAAAATTGCAAGCAAAGATAATAGCTTGAATGGTATTACTATTATTTTCCTGCAAAAGGAAGAAAATGTTTCCAGTTTTTAAACAGAAATTTATTGAACATAATATGTTGAAATCATCTTGGACATTTATTGCCCTTCTAATGGCTGTCTTGGTCAGGACGAACGGAAATTTTGTCGTTTCAGATTATGTAAAACATGGGCTTGTCAACTAAAAACTACAGTGTGAACCCTTTATTAGTTCCTTCTTACTAGATGATGAACAGTCAAAATTGGATACGGTGATGAGAGTTTTCAGAACGCATGACTTGTTAGGGTAAAGTCAGCTACGTAAAGAAAAAAACACCATCGTCTTGACACGAGATTAGCATATAATGGAGACATTTTGACGCTGTTAACGAATAACATATTTTCGGGAAACTGTTTTCGATACGTTCCGCGCGGTCAGCTGGCAGTGGCAGATATACTTAGATCTCAGTGTGGACTTATGGGCGGGAGGTGGGCAACATAAGTGTTTAACTTCCTAAAATACGAGAAATGTCCAACCTTATATGATGTTTCAGAGTCAAGGAATTTTGTTCATTTACTTTCGACAGTGGTTGTCATCTGAACAATAATACTCTCGTGTTACTGGCCTCCGGAATTCTGAATAGGTTTTCGCTCATATATTTGTCACAGTGACTTTCTCCACACGTCGCTGTAGAAGTTACTCATGAGTGCTACATTGGATTGATAACTGTTATACCAGGCTCACCTTGTTGGGGAACACTGCTGCTCCTTCCAAGGAAATGTGGAAATCAGCAGATTCGGGAACATGAACTGCCATTCTGCAATTAACCCCCCTCCTCCTAAAAGAAAGGATTTTGCACTAACACAAGCCAGCCCAAAACTTACTAAACCTTCAGAATTAATTCTGTTTAAGTCCAAAAACTCAACTCCCCCATTTTATATTTAGACACCTTAAAGAGGTTAAACATTTTCAAATGGGAGGGGGAACTTCTTTTGTGCCTTTTAAGTAGATCTTTCATTTTAATGCGACATAAAAAGCACAATGCGAAAATTGTTTTCAATAAGCCAGTCGAAGCCACTGCGTACTGTATCTTGCTACCGAGTATGAAGGCATGGGAAGTGCACCTTTCCTGAAATTTAGGGGGTGTGTTACTTAGGCCAACACTTTTTGGAATGCTTTGCGACAACAAATGGTGGCTCGCAGCTTTAGATATTGCTAACACGATGCAATGAAGAAGTCATTTAACCTCTGCTGCGCATGCCCTCAAACTCACTTTGGAGCGTAAATACTGCAGTTTTGACATGTATTACAGGGAGACACGATAGAAGACACGTTTGAAAATTTTTGAGGGTCCTTGGGTATTTCTGGTGATAACAATTATTCGAGCATATTTTAAGCCAAATACTGCAGTCTTGGATAGGAAATTGCACGGAAAGCTATAAGGGGTTCCCCTTAGAGCGTACTTGTGTGCACTTTGACTCAATATCGAGACAAATTTGTGGTAATTGAAAATTACTGGACTAACTTTTACATATTTCACAACGAAAGGGAGAAAAGAGACCATGATATAATGGAAATACTTTTCCGAGGGGAAATTGATCACAGTATTTCATACAGTAATCATAGACGGCGGAAGCGGGGCCAGGGGGCCTGCCCCCCCCCCCCAATATTTTTGTATGAGATTTTGGGGGGTATGGCTCCCCAATAACTGAATGTCGCAAAATACATTTTTCAAAAGTAATTACATTTCGGCCATTCTTTGGCTGAATTATTCCTTTTCAGAGTGCAAATGTTGCACCCCCACATTAATGAAAACCTGTAGGAGAGTTTATTTTCCCCCTTCAAACAGTTGCAGGGTATTCTGCAATTGTGCCCCACTCTGAATTTCGGAATAAATTCAGGTAGACTCTGACAAGCCTCATATCTTAGGAATTTCTTGTCTTTTTACTCATCGGTTTTCTGGATATTTTTTTAAAAAAATTTGGAGTGGCAGAAATCGGCTACCTTGCTGTGGATTAAAGTGTGTTCCTAGCATCTGGCATGTTTCTATCATCTGTAGGGTTTTTCAAGTCCTGCGGATGCACAAAATTGTTCCAAAATCATACTTGGTGTGGTAAGTAGAATATTTGGGTCTTATATGGTCGGAAGGAATTTGCACTTTGCACGGCCATTGCTGCCAGTCATTGGCCAGTGCAACCACCAAACTTATGTTGGGTCAGTGCAGTCTCAAGGGTCGTAACCTTACCACTATTACCTCACACAACCTCACTTAGCTCTTGGCTGAAGTGGACATACCCAGTGGCGTACGAGACGGGGTAGGGGAAGACTGCCCCAAATTTCCGCAAAATTTAATTCGAGCAGGAGTTTGGGGAAAATTCGGGCAAGAATTTGGAAATAATTCGGACAGCCATTTAATTTTGAAAATGGATTGTTTTTCAGAAAATTCCTTAATGTGGCCGAAGTATCAAAAAGATACACCGGAAAAAGGAAAGAAACGTCATATAGTCGCAATAAAATTTTAATGAAAAAACAAGTTAAGATTCCAAACAGTCGATACACCTTCGAGTATCTCAAAAAGCTGTTATTCGTGACCTGTACTCACATATACCCACAACACAATGCTCGAAATTGACGAATATCCAAATTCTTTCAAGCATTTGCCCGAAAATGGAAAAGTGCCGTAGTAAGGGTCACATAGTTACGAAAAATTAAAGAGATAAAAAAAAAATATCGCCACACATTTGGGAAACCTGCGGCTTAAAAGAAACAATCATTTTTGTCTTGAGCCTGTTTTTAAAGCTTGTGTAACACAATACCCGAAATGGCCTGTTATTTTAATAGCTTCAAATCTTTGCCAGAAAACAGAATACGCTATATTTAAAGTTTCATGGAAAATAAAAAAGATCTGCGACACATTTGGGTAGAATGTGAAAAAAAGGGTTTTCATCATCCCAACTTCATACTGTAGTCTTGCAAAACCCGAAATGGTCAAATATTCGGGCAAAGGGTAAAAAAATGTTGGGACGTTTCAATTGCCAAATTAATTCAACGGATAGACGGAAGGGTGTTCAGGTGCCTAAAAGTTTGCCATCTATCCTACTCTAGAGCCAAATACGGGCAATGGTTATGAAAATCGGGTAATTTGTTTTTCGATACTTTAATGAGGCAGTGTGAGAATGTCTTCCCATAAGTCTGCTTGAAAACTCGTTTAAACACACCTTGTAACGTGACAATTCTGTCAATAAGTGTTACTAATAGAAAAAAAAAATAATTTACTTCATTTCATCCAAAGGTAGTGGGGAACATTTTATCTGATTCTTCTGATCAAAATAGCGACTGCTAAGATCCACATAGTCCTACTTTTTCACAAAGTAAAATCATATATAGTCGGAAGTTAGGGCACACAATTTTTTCAATATATACTGAATTTAGCCAAGAGTCCCAATAGAGTGAAATTCATTAGCATGCTTTCAATTCCGGTTTGTAGTTATCCCCCGAAAATAAACGAGACCATTTCATCGATTGGTAGTGATACATTTTATCTGGCAATTTTATGATAAAAAGCGACTGCTTAGATCCCTCTATTAGCCTGGGAAATGTCATTTTCGACTGTCTGAGAGGTACAAATTTTTAAATTTTCTGGACGCTCCGCGTAAATTGGTAGTGGCGCTTCGCTTGACTGTCTTACGGGGAGGATTACATTTTTCGGGCAAAAATCTTCTGCACCAAACCGAAATGCTCCCCTACGCCTATGGAACTACCTTACTCACGCGTGCACTGGAACAGCTGCTGGCAACGTTCACCAGGATTCCGGATTTGCGATCATCTTAGGATACATAGTGCCATGTAGTATAAGTATACTCTCCATGATCTTTAGCAGACGCCATCTTGTTGTTTACGAGCAGCTCTCCCTTCCTTTGTTCTAGATTCCCAGGACCCTTCCTGTTTCCCGTCACGGTGCTGCCGGTGAACGTGACATATTACATCGCCTCAGTTCCACGTGCACACTGTAACCTCGGCATATTTTCAAGGTGTATAGCCAATTTCACCCTTCTTCTTCTTTCAATAGACAGTACAAACGCCTGATAGGCTATCCCGTACTGATAAATACTAGAGGGCTTTGGGAGTCGGATGACGCAAATAGTACATACAGTACTAACAATGCTGAATATTTAGGGACAAAATAAACTGGCTCTTGAAAGAATTTGCTGATGGGGCACAGCAAACATGCTCAGGAAGGAAATTCCAACTAGGTATAGTACGGGGGTAAAGAGACTTTTGATAACATAGTTTATTAGATGAAAGGTGGTGGTACAAATATTTACCACAAGTGCGACGAGTAATCGGACGGGCTGAGCTTGGAGAGTCAACCAGGAATTTAGCCACATTATTTGGTAGTAAATTGTGTTTCTTTATAAATAATTAAGAGGCGAGCCCTCAGTCGTCGGATTTCAAGACTGTCCCATTTGAGTTGTTTAATCATGTCTGAAACGCTGGACTGACGACTGTAGTTGTTAAAAATAAATCTGGCCGCTCTCCTCTGCACCTTTTCAATAATATCCCTGTCGGATTGGGTATGTGGGTCCCAGACAGTGCTACAATAATCTAGAATGGGCCGGACAAGAGCAAAATAAGCGGTTTCTTTAGTTGTCTTGTCACAGTGAGCAAGGTTTCTTCTCAGCAGTCCCAAAGTCCGGTTTGCTTTAGCTGCTATTTTATTAATGTGGCTTTTCCAGCTCATATTTGAAGAAAGTTCAACTCCTAAATATGGATAATGATTTACTTGCTCCAAAGTATGGTTCCCCATCGCGTAAGAAAGCGGGTTTGGATTAGTCTTATGGGTGACTCTCATGGTAAAACATTTGGATTTATTGAACCCCATTTGGAAAGTTGATTCCCACTGACACGTACAGATTGTCAATGTCACGTTGAAGAATTTCTGTATCGTTGGCGTTTTTAATTTCACGATACAACTAAAATACAATCATCGGCAAATAGCCTAACACTTGATTTAAGTTTTTGCGGCAAATCGTTTATGTAGATAAGGAATAGAAGGGGTCCAAGGACAGTACCTTGGGGGACACCAGAAATGACTTGAGATCTTTTTGAAGACACACCATCAATTAAAACCTTTTGGTAACGATTAGTAAGGACATTTTCGATCCAAGATAAGATGTTGTTCCGGATACCAACATGCTTAAGTTTACTGAGAAGACGCTGGTGGGGTACCGTGTCGAAAGCCTTGCTAAAGTCCATTATGATTAAGTCTTCTTGGCTTCTGTCATCCAAGATTTTCATAATGTCATTAATAAGGGCCGAGAGTTTCACATGATCTCCCCTTGCGGAAGCCATGTTGCACGTCTGAAAGTATATTAAATTTATCAAAATGATCCATATGTCTGTGGATGATGTGTTCTAAAAGCTTACAGGGAATGGACGTTAACGAAACAGGCCTGTAGTTGGCGGGATCAGATCTTTCACCCTTCTTATAGATGGGAGTTACATTTGCTTCAAGCCAGGCCGTTGGTAAGCGTCCATCTAATAAAGATTTCTGAAATAACTTTTGGAGAATAGGAGCAATACTGTTGGCACAAGATTTTAGGACTCTGGCAGTAATATTGTCAGGCCCTGCTGCCTTGTGCACTTGGAGATCATTTAAGAGTTTAAGAACACCATTAGTTGAGATTTGTATGTCGCCTATGTCAGGAATGGGGGTTGAGTCAATAACCGGCATGCTATCTACGTTTTCCTTAGTGAAGACGGAACAAAACTGATTATTTAAAGCCTCTGCTTTATCATTGGGACTAGACAGAAGTCTACCCTGGACTTGAAGTGGTGAGATGCCAGTCGTTTCAGTTCTTTTCCATTTAATAAAATTCCAGAAGGGTTTAGTATTCTCCGATTTTAAGCTACCACCGGTAACGTCGCGGATATAGTTGTACTGTACTTCCTGACCTTATTATAGAGTCTTTGCTTTCTTCTAATCTCTTTTATTAATGGTCGGTTCACCCATGGGTAGGAGAAACGACTTGAGCTTAATTTAGCTGGAATATTTTTATCTATGGAACGAAAAAGGGCCCTCGTAAATGAATCATACAGATCATTTATAGAAGAAGAATCAATTAGATCTTTGGTCAGCTTGGTGTTAAAAGCTGCCATATCAGAATCAATGTTAGAGAAATTTGCTTTGTGGTACAAGAACACCTTCCTCTTGGGTGGTCTGGTAACTGTGCAGCCTCCTCATTGATCATTTAGATCAGCACACTCATTTACATTGGTGCGTCATAACTTTTGACCAATCAGGGGACTGCAGGTGTTCGGATCTCACATGAGGTTTCCAAGACCGAGCCCGCTAGCTGGTCACTCCTGCAACAGACCTCGAAGCAGAAGCATGTAGTCACCTTGTATATAATTGATTTAAGCAGTCTTTTGGCTGGCCGTTAATTGAAGTTGAACTGAATAAAGATAACTAATCATGCTGAAATAGAACTGAAATCTTTACTCTTCCTGCCTGTGCGTCTATCTCATCTCGTGTCGTCATACTCAGCAAGTTCCCGTACCAAGCCTTCGTTATACGATTGTCCCATTATCTCACAATAGTCCAGTGGAGTAATGAACTGAGCTAATCAGTATCTCAAAAGTGTGTTTGAATCTGAGAAAAATCACAAACTTTTCTCACCAGAATTAAAGACAAATAAACCTAACAAATGCCATTTCCAGCCATCTGGGAGGTTTTAAAATCCAAAATTTTCTTTGTTTGCTCCGTTCCAACGATGGTGGCGTTACACTTAGATAGTAAACTCCAGCCCCCTACAAAAGTATCTAGCCCCCCCCCCATAGCCCCACCCAAAAAAAAAAAAAACTAGCTACGCCACTGCCCTGGACAACTGACTGGTACTTTCCCCAGGACCCCACGCACAAAACCAGACGCCTTAAGGCATCACAATTATGTGGACTGCCGAAAACTTGTGCCCCCCAATAAAAACATCTTCCGCCGCCTATGCAGTTCGGAAGAATAATGCAAAACTATTTAGAACATTTCAAACCGAGAAATTCACCCAATCCAGTGAATCAATCATTGAAAAGTGTGAACTGTTACCATCAAAAATGGAGTACATTGAATTCTAGCTTTATGACACGTTAGCGAAAATTTCTTGTCAGGGGTCGGGGTCACCCAACAGTACCCAGATACAGGTCAAAACCGACCACTGCAGACGTCATTATTCAGCATATCAGGTGACACATGCTGAAGTCCATGGCTGAGGGATTCTGGATCATGGGTAGAGGTATACGAAATACAGAAGAAATTCCCAGACATGTTCTTTTGTTCATCTTCCCAGCAATGTCCATGGTACGGTGCTGTATGATGTCCGACAGTCTGCTTTCCATGGACGTTACAGTATGTGCACATTTTGCAAGTCCCAATGACTTGGAAGTAGTAAAAATGGCAGTAGAGTGGGAGGGGTAAGAATTTCTTTAGATCTAAATTGATGAATTATGGTATTGTTTATTGTGTCTAAACATCAACTGGAGTTTTCCTTAATCCACAAGTAAATCATATCTCTAAATGAATCTTTCATGGAACTGGCCACACATTCACATCCCCCAGCCTTTTCATACTGTTCTTCCATGCTCTGAAGAGAGCTATAGTTACCGATTTAAAACATTTTTGCAATTTGGTCTACTCCCCCGCTGAAAACAACATACAGTCGATCTTGTTTTTTAAACTTCTGTGGTGGTGGTTACCTAAAAGAAGTTCGGAAGAAAGTTTCAAAAGATGTCCCAAAATTTCTAGTTTTCTGTCAAAGGTATAACCCTATTTTTAATTTCTTTCAGAGACGGAATTTCTGAACATAGTTTCATAAGCGTTGATACGTCCAAATTATGTACTTTTGCAAAATAATCCTTAAAAAACATCAATAAAGACAAAACAGTTTTGACTTTTCTGTGAATTGTGACATTTTAACATAAAGCCCAACTAGTATTGAGTATTCAAAATGTATAAGAGGTGCAATATTACCTGTCTAAATGAAAATACTAAAAGGTATATTGTAAACTAAGAACCATCCTTAGGGGAAAAATATTCTCCTTGCTGGTTTTCTTGACTGAATTGGACTATTTTCTATATGTCACACAAAGAGAATTAGTCAGGTCAATTCTAAAAGTAAGCTTCTTTATTCAAAGCAAATATTAGCCAGCTAATTTTCAACATGAAGGTATCGTAATACAACAAATTATATGCAAGAAACGCTCATAATTAAAAGCAACATTCTTAAACACAACGCTCTTACCAAAAACAAGCTGCAAGCTTTGGCTGATGACTGTCCAGGGAAGGGGGGGGGGGCACCAGCATCAGATTTTTTAATCTTTCATCTGCATTACAAACAATCCCAAACCACAATACATGCAGATTATGAGCAGATTTTGAATTAAATCTAACATGCAGTCACCTCTTAACTTGAAGTAGTGTAGCAGACTGCACTGTTTCATGATTGGCTATACTTAGAGTCATGTGATAGTATTTTGTTCTCCTCAAATATGAAATTAACTAGGAGTACCTGTAACTGTTTGGTTTTTACCATGAATATGTAATATTGAATTCCTGAAATATTATGAGCCATACTTTGAAGAGAAATAAGAAGAAACCTGAAATTTAGCTGTTGCTTCAAAATAAGTTTAGAGGTGACTGCTCTTCACTTTAAATGCCAGTGGTCATTGTACAAATAGAAAAAAATTAGAGAATCATAATCACACTCTCACTTGCCTATGGACTGAACTCATGTATACATAATATAGCTAGTCACTAGTTGTGTAAACAATGTTATAAATCATATTAAACACAGAAACACAGCTCCTTGATTTTCAGTCACTGCTAGAAATTTGCTCTTTGGAAAACTTCATAGATTATCATCCTAGTCGTGATCATCTGAAAATGACAGTTGAAATTTGCTGGCCACAAGAACAAAGAGTCATAACAATTTTAGGACCTCCCTCTTGGTGAGGAAAATTCCAGTTTTCCATCAAAATTATCCATTCCTTCGCTCAATATGTCCAAAGCATACATGCCTCCTCACTAGCATAATAATTAAAGGGATGACATATTCTGAACAGCAAAACTGCCCTGACAAGATTCTGATGTGGGTGCTCAGGCCATGGTCTGGACGAAATCCAAAGGGCAGTTCGAACACTCCCTATGTGCAGATCCACCATCATATTTAACACAAAGTGTATTGCAGATCTGGAAATCTTGGCAGGCTATGGCCCATGTAAACTTTTTTCCAAACAGTTCAATCAGGTCTTAGCTTTAGTTTGGTTGTATACATAAGGTCCAAGTCTTGAAAGAAAATAGCAACATCTCTTCCCCTTGTCACTGTCTACCAGGGTAGGTTTGGTCTGGAAAAGAGAAGTGAGTTTTTTAGATCAATAGCTGTACTCAATGCTTAACATGTGCATGCATGTGGGCAGCCTAATAGAAAACGCAGTTCTAATTCTTAAAGCCATCAACACCTATGAGGAAAACAATGTATTGTCATAGTGTGCAATTGAACAGGGAGAATGCAGACATCCTTATTCAGAATTAGTTATATCCATGGTACCTGTACTGATCAGGGACAGGGGAATGGAAGGCTTTACCCAACCCCCTTCCCCACATTTTCTGCTGCAGGCATTTTTGGCAGCCTTACATTGCTATAATGTTGTTGAACACATTGGGCTGCTTTGGTGGTTGGTCCCCCCACCCCCATGTAATTTTAAAAGAGGAATACTTAAAATAATTACCGCAATCTTCCATGACTAAATAAATACTTTTCACACAAAGCTAGATGTAACCGAAAAATTCAAAAGCTCTTAAATTTAATACTACAAAAGAACAAGCACTGAAAGTGAGTAGTCTGATAAAAAAAAGTTTGAATAACCTAAAAGGGCAGGAGCAGTCACCCGAAATTAAAGTCATGTAGTAGCCTGAGCTCTTTTGCATGATTGGCTGTTGAGAGTCATGTGACATGTCTTCTCAAATCCTGAAATTTAGAGGTTACTGCTTGGTTTACCTTGCAAATGCAATATTTAAGTTATAAAATATTATGAAAGATTCTTTGAAGAAAACTGGTATTTATAGCTGCATTGCTACGAAATTAGTTTGGGGGACTGCTCTGACCTTTAAAATTTTGAAGATTTTACAAGGGGGACAAAAATTTGGTCTACATTGCTGTACATATAGGACAACTTGTAAGAAGCAACTATCAGAAACAATTGAGGCAACATTTGCTCAAATTTTACTATTTTAAATTTGCTACAACTGTACACAAAACAAGATAATACTCTACCTTTCTCTCTCAGGAGAAGTAAATATTTTCTGTTTTCAGTTGACCTAAATCAAAAGACCTACCGTGAGTGGGAGGGGGGGCAAAGGAAAATCTGAGAGGCCAAAAAAAATATTTCCTCATGCCCCAATAGCACAATCACTTTCAAAAAATATCAAACAATACATGTTTTTGATCACAGAGGTGCCAATATAACAAGCAATTTATTATATGACAGTATAATTACGCAATTCTGCTTACCTAATTCTGAACTTTGTATTGTCTTTTGAGGTAGCAACGTAACACCACTGATTGAAAATAGATCAATGTTAGTCTCCACTCATAGACAGCCAACAGGTTATACCGTGCACTTCCCAATCCTTCACGTCATCCTTCACGTGTTAATTTTAACTGCCACTGCCTGAATCAAGTCATTCCGCACAGTACTTGCCATCGATTCTAGACAAATAAAAACAGATGCACATTTTAGCAATGTTACACATAGTTGGCATAGTTGGCAATCAATTGGAATCTTTTTAAAATTGGAATCAATGTGATTGTTTTCCTCATAAAATTGTAGTATACGATGGTACTATGGCAATTCAAAATTACAAACCCAAGTATTTATCCCCAGGAAGAATCACATATACAATATTAATTCTGCTTAAAATTATGTATTACAGACATCTTTCAAAACAATTACACCCTTTATCATGATGCTTTTGGTCACTGTTTCAAATGATCTTGCCTTTTTACATCCAGTTAACTAACTACATGCATATGGCACTGGAATAATTAAATAAAAATTGCTGTGATTAGAGCCTGTTTTGAAATTAATTCCCCAAAACTTACCTGGTTTGGGAATCTATAAACCCTACTTACCTCATCTCTTACACATATGAACAGCTCCATCTTATTGTACTGACTTGCTTCCCCTCGTGGAATAAGGCCGTCAGGAATTCCGTTACTTGGAGAAGGGAAGCTTCCACGGGATTGAAACCATGGTCTGACGCCCATTGTCTGAATCTGTTAAGCCTGTTTTGAAATTAATTCCCCAAAACTTACCTGGTTTGGGAATCTATAAACCCTACTTACCTCATCTCTTACACATATGAACAGCTCCATCTTATTGTACTGACTTGCTTCCCCTCGTGGAATAAGGCCGTCAGGAATTCCGTTACTTGGAGAAGGGAAGCTTCCACGGGATTGAAACCATGGTCTGACGCCCAATGTCTGAATCTGTTAAGTCTGGTATCGTAAGTGCGAATAGTCGATCTTCTCCTGGATCCCGCGGCGATGTTGACAATGTCTGTAGGAAGGCCTTTCGCTCTGAGGTGATGCTTGAAAGAAGCCACGCAGAAAGACGAAGAGTCTGAAGGCCCCGGTGGCAGACTCTGCCTTGAAGTTGAGTCAGCAGACTGTATTTCCTTGGGAAGCGGTATGGTTCGTCCACCAGCATGCTGAGAAGGGGGGGGGGGGAACCACGGCTGGTTCGGCCAAAAAGGAGCTATGAGTATCATTCTGGCGTTGCAACGGCGGAGTTTGGCCAGTACTAGGTGGATGAGGTTCCAGGGCGGGAACATGTTTGACCAATCCAGCGCCAAAGCATCTGTCGTCCACGCTGACGGGTTGAAGAATCTTGTGCAAAATACCGGCAGCTTGGCGTTTTGGGGGGTTGCAAACAGATCCACGTGTGGCCGTCCCCATAAGCTGAACACGTGATCCGCCCAGACCTGAGACAGAGACCATTCCTTGTGATCCACAGACCAGCCCCTTGAGAGAGCATCTGCCACGACGTTGTCTTTTCCCGCTAGGTGTGAGGCCTTCAGCAGGATGTTTGCCTCGAGACAGGATAGGATGAGGCTCTGAACCCTTATGCACAGTGTCTCCGACCTCGTGCCCCCTTGTCTGTTGACGTAGGACACTACGGTTGCGTTGTCCGACATGACCGTCACTGCCTTTCCTGCCAGGAGGTCTTTCCAATGACTGATTGCCTGGAACACCGCCTCCAGCTCCAGGACGTTGATATGACGGGTTGCCTCCTGAGGGGTCCACTTCCCTGCTAAAGTTCGATGGTCCCAGGTTGCTCCCCATCCCGTAAGGGACGCATCCGTTGTTATAGTCACCGAGGGTCAGTGCGTCTGAAGTGGTCTGCCCTGGGTCAGGCTGACGTCGTGAATCCACCAGGTCAAATGAGGTTTGACATCCTCTGTCAACGGGATGTGCTTTTCTGGGTTGTCCAACTTGGGAACAAAATGCTTGAGGACATGAAACTAGAGTGGCCTCATTCTTAGGCGACACAGGAGCAGAGCATCTACTAGGCTTGCCATCAACCCGAGGCACCTCAGCCATAGCTTGGAACACGTAGTCTGTTCCGTTGTAAGAGAAGGCCAGGAAGCGGTGATGGTCTGGGTGAATTGGGATGTGCAAGTAGGCGTCCTTGAGATCCACAGTTGTGGCCCACATGTCCTGATGTAAAGAAGGAATGATCGATGCTAGAGTTTCCATGCGAAAACGTTTCGGGTGAATGAAAGCTTTGTTCAGCGGTTTCAGATTTAAGATGGGCCTCCACGTATCTGCCTTTTTTTGGCGTGAGGAAGAAGGATGATCTGAAGAGGAATGGTGATTCCTCGTGTGTGGCGATCCGGATGGCCTTTTTCTGGAGAAGATCTGTGATTTCCTGTTCCAGAGCCCGTTTTGGGGTTGGATCGGTCGGGATTTGAGTTATCTTCGAAAGCCCTCCTGCTGGAGAGTCGCTTGTGAACTCTATCAAATAACCAAACGTCACTACGTCGAGCACCCAAGCCTTGGGTTGAATTGCTTCCCATTCTTGTGCATATTGTTTTAGTCTCCCCCCCCCCCCCACCGTCGGAAGCAGACCGGTGGGGTGGGCATCCCTAGGGCTTGGAAAACTTTCCCGTCGCAGGTCTGGATGGTTGAGGTTTCCAAGAGCCTGCCTGTCTGCTAAGGGGACGATTGTTTGACCTCATGCGTTGCCGAGAGAAATCCCTGTCTGGGCCCGGAAAGGCCGGGCGAGGCTGATGTAGAGGGCGCCGGGCATCCGAACGTCTGATAAAGCGTGTCGACGACGTAGAAGTTGAGGGCCTAGAGGAAGGACTTTGCTTGAAGGAAGACCTAGGCCTGAAGTCTGCATCCTTCATATCTTTATGTCGCTTAACTTCCTGTTGCAAAAGTCCCTCGAACTTCCCATTAAACAAGTCCGGACCAAGGAGGGGAACATTTTCAAATTCCCTTTTTGATTGAGTCAGAAGGCCAGGTAAGGTTGTTCAGGATAAGAGCTCTTCGCTGCATAGAAGCCCTTGACAGAAACCCTCGCAAACTGATCAAAAACTAAACGAGAAATAGGTCCCAGAAGGTTGATCAACACCCCAGTGTCCCGTCTGGAAACCAATATCTCCTGAGACTGGCGAAATGCCATATTGACAATCTCAGCAATAAGTAATAAGGACGACGAGAATTTCATCCCTGTTCTAGCCGCCATATCAATCTTGGACAACTCGGCTTCTGAAGTTCTCCTTTCTTTTGAGAAAAAGCGTCCCTTGGAATCTACAATATTGGCCGACTGAAGTTTATCTCTAGCCGCAGGAGGGATCTGAGGGGTGCAAAATAGTTCCTTCCACTCAGCTTCTTCCACCCTAAAAGCGGTAGAGGAGCGTTTAGGAAAAGCCGTCCATTTCTTACTCCCGGCAATGGCTTCAAAGCGTTCCATACACTCCACATCCACCGGGAGAGCTGCAGGCGGAGGACGGCTGGATTTATTGAGAGTCAGTTTCGATTTCTTGACCGGGGGCTGCTCCGGGGGAAGGTCAAAACCCAACACCCTCCTTACTACTTCGACTGCATTCTGAAAAGCCTCAGTCGGAATATCTGTACCAGTCACAAGGTCCTCATCACCGGAGCATTCTTCCGAGGACGAAATCTCTGGGTAAAAAGGATCAGATCGCTGGGGTTGTGGAATCTCGCCCACGTTTTCTCCCGCAGAATCTCTCTCATCGGCAGGGTAATGAGGTTCCTCCTCCGGGTCCGAGGGGGACCGATGGTCCACATCTCGAGATAACTTTTGGCCTCCCCGCTGTGGCTCCAAGACTTGGCGGAGGCAAGAAAGCAGTTCGGACATTAAATCTGTCGAGTCCTTGTCGCCCAGGCCTCTTTTTTCTGCCTCTATTTTCTCCCCTGTGAGTGGTGTCAGAAGACTGAACACCAGTAGCCAACTGTTGAGTACTTCGCCTCAACGGAGGATCGTCCTGTGTCTGTTGTAGCAGCTCATGAAGGCCGACGCCTTCGAAATCTCTCTGATCCCCAGAAAAGGAATCTTCACCAAAAAGTTCTCCAGCCTGCAGGGTTGGTGTAGCGGGAGTAGTTCCCTGAGAATCCCCGGAAGGGGGTACCGGGGCCTGTGAGCTCGAGGATCGACTAACACCTGAACCGGAAGGGTGATCCCCTGGTTTACTGGAGCTTGAAGATTTTGATTTTGCCCGGCCTTTCACCGGGGCTTTGCCCTTCGAAGAACTCGGAGCCCGGGTAGCCTTCGCTGGAGTCCGGTTAGCAGAAGATTTATTACCCCTGGTAGGGTCAGGAGGCTTGTTTCCTCGGTCAGTATTACGTGCCGTAGGTCCACGGACACTTACTGGATCAAGAGTCATATGCGCCGTAGGTCCACGGACGCTGACTGAATCCTGGTCATCTTGAGTCATATGCGCCGTAGGTCCACGGTCGCTGACTGAAATATCAGATTGTACTGGGGTATCACTGGAAGCGGGCTTAGATCTGGATTGGACATACTTCTTCACACAAGCCCAGGACGTCTCATCCCAGTCAGAGCAGATATCACAAGTCCTGTCCTTCCCGCACGGCCGACATAGTGGGCAGCTAGAATGTTTATCCCAGCTTCTGAAAGGCCGGAACTTGCGGCAAACCTGACAGAGAGAATTCATGTCTGAAGCCCTAGCTAAGGAAGGATAATACTGAGAGTGGCTACGAAAAACATGCAGCATACACAGAAAAATAACATAACATACACATGACCGGGTAACCGGGGCCGCTCCAACGAACCGGGAAACCCACACTGGAAGGCCCGGGGAAAAACCCCGGGAAACCCTTACAACCCGAGGTGGTGGAACACCAGGAGTCCCGCACAGCCATCACCGGGGAACAATCAGAAACCCTGCCCCGTAAACTCCGGGAAGAAGAAACTCACACGGAGAATACCGGGGAAGAGCCTGAAAGCTCACACCAAGATCACCGGGGAACACCTAGAGAATCCTCACAAAGAAACCACCGGGGAACAATCACCGGGAAACAATCACCGGGGAAGAGCCTGAAAGCTCACACCAAGATCACCGGGGAACACCTAGAGAATCCTCACAAAGAAACCACCGGGGAACAATACCGGGCACAAACAGCGTGCACGGTCGGCCCTAACCAAGCGTGACCACTAGCTGTGCTAGTGGAAGCTCGGAAAGTCACCGGGGAACAATACCGGGCACAAACACCGCGCACGGTCGGACCTAGCCAAGCGTGACCGCTAGCTTGTAGCAGCCAACTAGAAAATGACGTAACAGCTAGACTGGCTAAAAGCCTAGCAAGGGAAGTAACTCTAACTACCTACAGAAAAAAATACTGCTAAAGCGGTAAAGTAGCAATGCAAGATGAAACCGAGACTGCGACAACATAACAGCGTCTCGGAGCAGAAACCAAGCAACAAAATTTATGTTGCATACAGAATACATATTACATAATATATAATGCATAATACATAATGGCACAAACAACCAACACTTAACAGTGGGAGGCAGCCCAGCCTAACCCTAACGAAACACGAGGAAACTGAGCCTAAAACCTACGATCTAAGAAACCACCCCTAAAAAGAAGGATACTCATCAAAACTTCGATGGGAAGGTTCGGAACGTCAACAGCGTAAAGATCGTAGGTGACAAGAACGGGCGAGGCTCCAGAGGAATCCAAAATCCGAGAAAATATAACTAGCAAAAAACACGCGAGGTACATCGTTCCGCTGACGATAAAGCAAGGACGGGTCAAGGGTTAACTAGCGCACGCCCTCTGTAGGACTTATTTCGTCAGTACATCTTCCGCGATAGATGGAGCTGTTCATATGTGTAAGAGATGAGGTAAGTAGGAGTGAAATAGATTAAAAGAAAAGGTTTGAATATTGATGTTTTTCTGTTTGAAATGAATTACATGAATGAGGTCAGGGGAGAAATGGTTTATTTCAGCTTGGCTGGGGCAATCCCATCCTAAAAGAACAAAATGAAGAGCATCATATTCAAATTGACACAATTAGGTACGGTATTGCTTTTTTATAGTATGATTAGGAAATATTCAGGAGTACTGTACTTAAGCTTGTGGAAAAGACTAATACATCAAATTTAGTGGAACCCCTGAGGCAAAATACTATTTCCTTAGATATATCACCCTCAGTTTTGGACATTTACACCACTATCAGATGTGCATGATGTACATTATTCACTGTAATTTATGAAAGTTCCTTGTGTAAGGTTAATTTTGACAGCCCAATCTAATGTGCAGCCAATGGATGTGGAGGGTAGCATTTTCTGATTAACATGCTCACAAGCAATTAGCTGCTTGACAATTTGACCCATTGCTGGGGCAAGGATGATGCAGTACAAGGTCATATATACAAATGAAGGTAAGTAGACATAATGCACTGTGCACTGCAACTCTGGGGTCCTTGCTACTCCGAGATCCCTTATAGTTTAGCCTGGGAAGATACCCAGTTACCGTGTGTTGCCGCGTGGAGGCACTATAAGAGTTTTGGTGGTGGAGAGGCTTTGCACTGGCAGAGAAAAACCAACACTCTCTCTTCTCTTTAGCCGAAGCTAGCCAGTGACAGCACCAAAAGGTTGGTGCACATAATTACGCATCACACACACTCTGTGGCATATTGCCACCAACACACACCTGTAGAGAGATAGAGAAGTAAGGTTAGTAGTTAAGGTTGATATCTATTCTGTAGATGTCTTCTTGAGGAAATAAAGCATGCATGTACCTGCAGGTATGCAAAAGTTACACAGCTATATCTCTGCTGGCCAAAGTAACTGGAAACATATTGCATTAGGCACAAATTGCCTACCTAGCCCTAATATTGAAGTGGCCAGATATAGGCCTCATACGCCCTATCTGGCCACTTCAATATTAGGGCTAGGTAGGCAATTTATCTTTTCCCTATCTGCCTAGCTTAATTGCCCACCCTTCTTATTATAGCTACATAATATATGTCCTTAGGCATATATGCAACAGCACATTCTATGCTTCTTTCCATGTTGTCTTCATCCTTCCTCAGTGTGAGTATATGACCTTGATCCTGTGGAAAAACAAAATAAAAAGAAAAAAGTTTCGCCAGGAAGCCTACGTTGTCCTTCTGTGTTGTTTCCTGTGGAGAAAGAAAAATGAAAAAAGAAAAACAGCCTCAACACGAAGCTTAATTCGTTGTCCTTCTGCGTTGTTTCCTGTGGAGAAAGAAAAATAGAAAAGAAAAACAGCTTCGCCAGGAAGCCTACGTTGTCCTTCTGCGTTGTTTCCTGTGGAGAGAAAAATGAAAAAAGAAAAATAGCTTCACCAGGAAGCCTACGTTGTTCTTCTGCGTTGTTTCCTGTGGAGAGAAAAATAGAAAAAAAAAGTTTTGCTAGGAAACCTATGCCAATGAATCTTCTCCCTATTTGCCTCGCTTAATTGCAGGACAGGACGTGTGAAGTCCATGTGTCCTGAAAAATCATCTCATTATTATTTTCCTAGCTGCCGAAAAGGACGTGTGAGGTCCATAAATCCAGCTCTTTAAATAAATTTGCAAGGGCGCTGATGTTCCCACGTCGTCTTCATTCTTCTGTCTTCTACGTTGTCCTCCTGTATTGTTTCCTGTGGAGAGATTAAATAAAAAAGAAAAACAGCTTCACCAGGAAGCCTACGTTGTCCTTCTGCATTGTTTCCTGTGGAGAGAAAAAAAAGAAAAAAGAAAAACAGCTTCGCCATGAAGCCTACGTTGTCCTTCTGCGTTGTTTCCTGTGGAGAGAAAAAATGAAAAAAGAAAAACAGCTTCACCAAGAAGCCTACGTTGTCCTTCTGCGTTGTTTCCTGTGGAGAGAAAAAATGAAAAAGAAAAGTTTTGCAAGGAAACCTATGTCTGCATTATTCCTTGTGGAAACCTAGCCCTAACATTGCAGTGGCCGGACAGGGCGTATGAGGCCTAAAAGTCCGCCAATTATTCCTCTCCCTATTTGCCTAGCTTAATTGCAGGACAGGACGTGTCAGGTCCATGAGTCCTGAGAAATCATCTTATTATTTTGATAGTAACTGCTGAAAAGGACGTGTAAGGCCCATAAATCCAGCTCACTGAATAATTTTGCAAGGGGGCTGATGTTCCCACGTCGTCTTCATTCTTCTGTCTTCTACGTTGTCATTCTGCATTGTTCCCTGTGGAGAAATTAAATAAAAAAGAAAAACAGCTTCACCAGGAAGCCTATACGTTGTCCTTCTGCGTTGCTTCCTGTGGAGAGAAAAAAATGAAAAAGGAAAAACAGCTTAAGCCTACGTTGTCCTTCTGCGTCGTTTCCTGTGGAGAAAGAAAAATGAAAAAACAAAACAAAACAAAAAACAGCTTCACCGTGAAGCAAACGTTGTCCTTCTGCGTTGTTTCCTGTGGAAAGAAAAAATGAAAAAAGAAAAACAGCTTCGCCACGAAGCCTTCGTTGTCCTTCTGCGTTGTTTCCTGTGGAGAAAATGAAAAAACAAAAACAGCTTCGCCGTACGTGAAGCATACGTTGTTCTACTTCTGCGTTGTTTCCTGTGGAGAAAGAAAAATAAAAAACAAAACAAAACAAAAAACAGCTTCACCGTGAAGCATACGTTGTTCTTCTGCGTTGTTTCCTGTGGAAAGAAAAAAGGAAAAAAGAAAAACAGCTTTGCCTGGATGCTTGTATTCCCACGTCGTCTTCATTCTTCTGTTTCTGCTGTTGTATTTTTGGAAGTGAAGCAAGCATGTGCCGAACATACTGCAAGACATATATTAATTATGGCCTACACCTAGTCCTCATAAGCAGTTGCTGGACAGGGCGTGTCAGGCCCACAAGTCCAGCACATTTGCCTATGCCCTAACCTTGCTACGGACCCTACTGTTTATACACCCTACCCTAAAACTGATATGCTATGTAACCAGATTCATATGGCCAAACAGTCACATAACTATGTTCTTGAGCATGTATGCAATGGCACTTTCATGCCTCTTTTCCCCGTTGTCTACATTCTTCTTCTTCAGGGGGTTAGTTTCTGTGGAGAGAGTAATAAAAAAAAAATTAACAACAGCCTTGCCAATGTGCTATGCGTCTGTTCTATGTCGTCTTCATTCTTCCGTCTTCTAAGGCTTGTCTTCTGCAGTGTCTCATCTTGACAGGAATCTTCTTTTCACCGTTGTCTTCATTCTGCTGATATCATCTGTATCTTCTATGTTGCCTTCTTCATTCTCCTTTTCTTTGTCCCCCAGTAGGTCCTGTGAAGAAACTAAGTCTAAAAGTTAGACAATAAAAAATAACCTGTAAGGAAAAATTAAAAGCAAAATGCCTGGAGCCAAAGTGAAATCAAGCAATTAAAAGGTGATTTTCAACTCTGGCAATCTACTCAGGCACACTGCATATAGATTAAGAAAAAATACATCTGTAAGAGAAAAGTAAAAGCAATCAAAATGCCTGAAGCCAGAGAGTGTGCTCATGCAATCAAAGAGCATGATTTTTAACTTGGGCAATCTACTCAGGCACACTGCATATAAATTAAAAAAACAATACATCTATAAGAGAAAAGTAAAAGCAATCAAAATGCCTGAAGCCAGAGAGTGTGCTCATGCAATCAAAGAGCATGATTTTAAACTCTGGCAATCTTTCTCAGGCATATTGCATATAAATTTAAAAACAAATGAAATCTGTAAGAGAAAAGTAAAAGCAATAAAAATGCCTGAAGCCAGAGAGTGTGCCTCATGCAATCAAAGAGCATGATTTTCAACTCTGGCAATCTTCTCAGGCATTGCATATACATTTTCAAAAATAAAGAGAAAAGTAAACGCAATAAAAATGCCTGAAGCCAGAGAGTGTGCTCAGGCAATCAAAGAGCATGATTTTCAACTCTGACAATCTTCTCAGGCACATTGCATATAATTTTTTTTTAAAAAAATACATCTGTAAGAGAAAAGTAAAAGCAATTAAAATGCCTGAAGCCAGAGAGTGTGCTCATTGCAATCAAAGAGCATGATTTTTAACTCTGGCAATCTACTCAGGCACACTGCATATAAATTACAAAAAAATACATCTGTAAGAGAAAAGTAAAAGCAATCAAAATGCCTGAAGCCATAGAGTGTGCTCATGCAATCAAAGAGCATGATTTTCAACTCTGGCAATCTTCTCAGGCACTGCATATACATTTTTAAAAATAAAGAGAAAAGTAAACGCAATAAAAAATGCCTGAAGCCAGAGAGTGTGCTCAGGCAATCAAAGAGCATGATTTTTCAACTCTGACAATCTTCTCAGGCACACTGCATATAATTTTTTTAAAAAATAACATCTGTAAGAGAAAAGTAAAAGCAATAAAAATGCCTGAAGCCAGAGAGTGTGCCTCATGCAATCACAAAGAGCATGATTTTCAACTCCCTGCAATCTTCACAGGCAATGTATATGAATTTTTAAAAATTGAGTATTAAGAAAATTAAAAGTAACATGCAGGCTGAAGTCAGAAAGTGCGGTGCACTCATGCAACTAAAGGGCATGGTTTTCAACTCTAGCAATGTTCACAAGCACACTGCATATAAATTTTTAAAAAACAACATCTGAAAGAGAAAAGTAAAAAATGCCTGAAGCCAGTGAGTATGCTTAAGCAATCAAAAGGTGATTTAAAACCTCTGGCAATTTTTCTCAGGCACACTGCATATGAATTTAAAATTACCACCAGTAAGACAAAATTACAATAAAAGGTATAAATGTTAAAAAAAACTATTACCCATAAGAAAACATTAAAAGCAATAATTGTCTGAAGCCAGAGAATATGCTCAAGCAATAGATTTTCACCTCTGGCAATGATACTGTATCAAGCACCCTGCTAAAAATTCAATAGCTACATTACCCAAACAAAAATATCAATTAAAATGCATGTAAGTTAGTTAGTCTTGCAGTTGGTTAGTTGGTTAGTTTGTTAGTTCGTTAGCTCGTTAGTACATTAGTAAATTTATAGTTTAGTTAGTTTGAAATACAGATTCAAACATATTTCACTTTCAAATTGTTACAAATACAGTTAATACTGTACAATGTAAGTTTTTCCTTTTAGTCGCCTCTTACGACAGGCAGGAAGTACCGTGGTCATATTCTACAGCCCCTGGCCACAGGGGGATGACTGCAGCCAAAAAGTATATTTCATAAAATAAATGACCTCTTTCAACACTTTATTATAGACAGAGCAACTTTTTTGAAAAAAAGAAGTATTTCCTTAAAGAGAGGATGAAAAGCAATAAATAAAAGATGCCTGAAGCCAGATATCATACTGATCCAAAATAAAAAAGGTGGTTCCACCTCTGGGAATGATACTAGGCACTGTGCACTGCCTAAATTTTGTTAAAAATACCAATAGAAGAATATAAAAAACAATTATGCTTGCAGCCAGAGTATATATACATATATATACACACAATAAAAGGTGGTGGCTTCAACCAATGACATCAGGCACATAAAAGAGAAAATTTAAAGCATTACAAATGCCTGAAGCCTGAGGGTGGCACTCATACAATAAAAGAGCGTGACTTTCACCTCTACCAGTGTTATCAGACACACACTACATGTAAGAGAAAATTAATCACAATACAAATGCCTAAAGCCAGACAGAACACATATGCAATCAAAAGAGCATGATTTTCACCTCTAGCAATCTTCTCAGCCACAGGATATACTGTATATTTAAAAACTATGACCTGTAAGAAATAATAGCAGTAGCAATAAACATTGCTATAAAGCTATAAGGTCAAGCAATAAAAAAGGTGATTTCACCCTCTGAAAATGATATCAGGCACCATGCTCAAAATCCATTTCTACATTCCTCAAGGAAAGACCAATTAAAAATGCATACAGCCAGAAGTAAGTTAGTGAGAAACTACTCGTACAATAAATTTAGTGATTTCCAACACTGACCTAAGGACACACCGCAGCAAAAAAATAAAAGCAATAAAAAGTGCCCAAAGCCAAGAGAGCATACTAATTCCACCTTTGGCAATGATCTCAAGCACACTAGCTGCACATGTTACCAAAAAAAAAAAGAGAATCAAAAGCATTACAATGCTTGCAGCCAGAACAGTAAAAAAAGGTGGTGGTTTCAACCAACGATATCAGTTCATATTGCATATTTAAATTTAAAAAGTATCATCTGAAAAAGAAAATTAAAGCTAATAAAAAGTCCTGAAGCCAGGGAGTACACTCGTGCAATAAAAAGGTGATACACCTCTGGCAAGAATATCCGCCCCCAGATAGAGATCAAAACCACTAAAAAAATTGATACATCAGAGAGAATACATCAGAAAAAAAATGGTTGTGATTCACACAAACCTCCAACAATTATTATTTGGAATATAACCCTAAAGAAAAAGTCATACCTCAAGACAATTATTCTACCTGCTGCTAGGGAGTATAAACATACAATAAAGGAGTATGTCAACCAATGATTTCAAACAGCATATTTCTAATTACAGTATATTATCATTACAAGCAAAGTGAGAAGCAATGAAAATGCATGAAACCAGAGGGTTAATTACTCAAGCAATAAAAACATTTGAAATAGAAAAACAAATAACAAATAACTCTACACCATAATTAAATTGCCTATGGCCAGATAGTATACTTATGCAATTAAAAAGGTTTGTATCCACCACAATTCAAAAATATTCTCGAACACACTACATACCACATTGCCTCAGGCATTCCAAGAAAGAGAAAAACTAAAGAAATAAAAAAGTGCCTGAAGCATTGGAGCATACTCGTGCAGTAAAATGAATTTCCACCTCTCATGCAGTAAAATGGTGAATTTCCACTTCCTCGGGTGCCTTTTTCCTGTTACATTCTTCTGTCGTCTGTGTTGTCTTGCCAGGCAGTACAGAGAGATGTTGCACACTTCTGTACATGTTGCCTTCATCTTCCTCCTCTTCTTCCATGGGGAGCACATCTTGCAGGTCCTGTAAAGATAAGACTAAAACAGACATTAAATACATGCACACAAAACAGTCACATATGTAAATATCTAGATATAGCTAATTACCCACGGAGAAAAATAAAACACAAAATGCCTCAAACCAGAGAGCTGATATACTCATGCACTTATGAGGGTGACTTCCACCTTTGGCAATAAAAAAAAAGTCAGAGAGCACACTCATATATTCAAAAAAGGTGGCTCCCACACCTTTTGCAATATACTCTGAGGCACTCTGCACAGAGATTATTAGAATAAATTACTCCACGCAAGAGAGCATCCTTATGTACTAAAAAAGATATCTACCACCTTTGGCAATATTACTCTCAGACACCCTGCATAGAGATTACTAAAATAAATTTCTCAAAAGAGAACAGAAAAACAAAAAATTGGCTGCAGTTAGGGAGAAAACTCATGCCTCTTGGAGACACTTGGCAATAATATTCCAACAAAATTTTTCAAAAAAAAAAAGAATGAAAAACTTTGAAAATGCCTGAAGTCAGGGAGCTAACTCAAGCCTTTAAAAAGCAGACTTTCACCTTTGGCAATAATACTCTCAAAAACCCTGCATGGAGATTTTTAAAACAACTTTACGAAAAAAGAATGAAAAAACAATAACTGAACTCATGCTCTTAATTGGTGACTTCCACCGTTGGCATTAATACTACTGTTAAACACCCTGCATAAAGATTATAAAATAAATTTCACAAAAAATAAAAAAAATAAAAAAACAAATAAAAACAAAAATAAATTTCACAAAAAAGACCATGAAAAAACAATTTAATGACTCGTTTCAGGAAGCAAACTCATGCACTTAAAAAGGTGACTTCCATCTTTGGCAGTAATACTCTCAGACACCATGCATAGAGATTATAAGAAATAAATTTCACAAAAAAAGATCATGAAAAAACACTAAATGCCTCTTGTCAGGAAGCAAACTCATGCACTTAAAATGGCAACTTCTACCTTTGGCAATAATACTCTCAGACACCCTGCATAGGGATCATAAAAAATAAATTTCACAAAAAAGATCATGAAAAAACACTAAATGCCTCGTGTCAGGGAGTAAACTCATGCACTTAAAAAGGTGACTTCCACCTTTGGCAATAATACTCTCAGACACCCTGCATAGAGATTATAAAAAATAAATTTCACAAAAAAGATCATGAAAAAACACTAAATGCCTCGTGTCAGGGAGCAAACTCATGCACTTGAAAAGGTGACTTCCACCTTTGGAAAAAATACTCTCAGACACCCTGCATAGAGATTATAAAAAATAAATTTCACAAAAAAGATCATGAAAAAACACTAAATGCCTCATGTCAGGGAGCAAACTCATGCACTTAAAGAGGTGACTTCCACCTTTGGCAATAATACTCTCAGACACCCTGCATAGAGATTATAAAAAATAAATTTTAAAAAAAAGATCTGAAAAACAATTAAATGCCTCGTGTCAGGGAGCAAACTCATGCACTTGAAAAGGTGACTTCCACCTTTGGCAATAATACTCTCAGACACCCTGCATAGAGATTATAAAAAATAAATTTTAAAAAAAAGATCTGAAAAACAATTAAATGCCTCGTGTCAGGGAGCAAACTCATGCACTTGAAAAGGTGACTTCCACCTTTGGCAATAACACTCTCAGACACCCTGCATAGAGATTATAAAAATAAATTTTTCAAAAAAGGTAATGAGAAAAAATAACATAGCTGAAGTCAGAGAGCAAACTCATGCACTCTTAAAGGTGACTTCCACAAAAAATACTCTAAAACACCCTACATAGAGATTATCAGAATAAACTACTCAAAAAAGGAATGAGAAAGCCAGATGGGAACTTTATGTACCGAAAAAGGTGATTTCCACATTTGGCAATAATACTCTCAGTCACCCAGCATAGAGATTATATATTAAAATAAATTTCTCAAAAGTTTATGAAAAAACAATAAAATGGCAAAAAAAAAATAAAATGGCTGAATTCAGAGACCAAACTCATGCTTTTAAAAAGGTGACTGCCAGCTTTGGCAAAAAAACTCAAACACCATGTAAAGAGATTTATGCAATAAATCACTCAAAAAGATAGAAAAAAAGCCTCAAGTCAGAGGGCAAATTCATGCACTTAGAAAGTTTTTTTTCCATAAAAACACTCTTAAGCACCCTGTAAAAAGATTATCGGAATAAATTACTCAAAAAAGAAAGAAAAAACACCAATTTACCTTAAGCCAGTGTGCATACTTATGTACTGAAAAAGGTGATTTCCACCTGTGGCAATAATACTCTCAGGCACCCTGCATAAAGATTATTAGGAAAAAGTACTCAAAAAGTAAAAAAAAAACCAACAGTATTTCTAGCATACTCATGCAATAAATGTGATTTCTACCTTTTGCAACAGTAATATTTGACACATTATACATTTAAAATGTCTTCTGTGTTTTTCCTGTCATCGCCTTCTTCCTTCTTCTACATCATCTTCTTTGTTGTCTTCTGATCTGTGGAGCGAAAAAATAAAAACAGCCTGGCCAGGCAGTAAAGCAAAATGTTGCATGCTCCTGTTCATGTTGTCTTCATTCCATCTTCATCTTCTCCTTCATCTTCTTCTTCATCCTCTTCTTACATGTATAGCACATCCTGTGAAGAAACTAAGATATTAATACTTGCAAAAAAAACAGTTACTTCTTTGTTGTCTTCTGTTCTGTAGAGAGAGAAAATAAAAACAGCCATGCCGGGCAGTAATAAGTTAGTTGCACACTTCTGCACATGTTGTCTTCATTCTAGCTTCATCATCTTCTTCATCCTCTTCTTCCATGGGGAACACGTCCTGCAAAGAAACTTGCACTAAAACATAAATATCAAAACATGCAACAAAACAGTTACTCATGTATACATCTTGACATAATTATGCAGAATATAAAAATTAAACACAACGAAAAGTATCTTAAGCCTGAAAGCATCCTCATTTCAATAAAAAGGTGACTTCCACCTTCAGGAATGATCTCAGGCACCTTGCATATAGTTTAAAGATGTTGTATGCTATTTTTTCCCCGTCAATCATCTTCTTCTGCTTCAGTCTACATCATCTTCATTCCTTTCTCTTCTGTGAAGAGAAAAATAAAAACAGCCTTGTCAGGTAGTAAAAAGATATGTCGCAAGCATCTAGCTGTTCATGTTGTCTTCATTCCATCTTCATCTTCTTCTTCATCCTCTTCTTCCATGGGGAGCACACATCCTCCAGTTCCTGCAAAGAAACAAACTAGAACATAGACATTAATACATGCACACAAAACAATTACATTTGTATACATACTGACATAACTTCCCAGAAAAAGATTACAACACAAGACAACATTAAAGAAGATATTTTTTGTCTTCTTTTGTCTTTTGTCTTTCTTTTTTTCAGCTCTTTGTTGTAATCTGTGGATGTGAAAAAATAAAAACCATTAAAATAGCCTTGCCATGCAAGAAAAGGATTAAGCATGATGTTTGCTTTGTCTTTTTCATCCTCTTCCATGTAGAGCACATCTTGTGGAGATGCATTTTCTATATTGTTTCTCTGTACGTCCTGCAAAGAAACTAATATTAAACAGTAGACATTTAATGGATGTACCAAAACTCCAAATATAGGTACATCTAAACATACCAAATTTCCTGTAAGAGATAAATAAGCAAATAAATGCATGCAGACAGAGTGTACACTCATGCAACAAAGAGGTGACATCCACCCCTTGCAATGTGTTTTTTTTATCAGCTCAGGCATTTGCAAAATCAGCAAAACCAGTGCCAGCACCACAATTGCCAGCATTACCATAATAATGACGAACACAAAAACATTAAAAATGATGATAACAAAAATGACACATGAACACAAACCTGAAAATAAAAGAAAGAAAATACCCACTTTTCTACAAGAAAACCTATCAGTGCCTATGAAGGTGTGGTTGGTATGACACCATGGATGGTCCAGTGGTTTTAAGATAGTCCTTGTTTGCACATCAACTCTAGAATCATCCTGGTAGATGACTGTGAGAGCTGTCATGGTCACATGAGGAGGATGGTAACTGTAAGAAATTTGCAAAAAGGAATAAATCAAATGTATCTTGAAAGTGTATGAGTGGTTCTACGTATGGTGATATAAGAAAAACATGTTCATAGTTAACACTGATCAACAACAAGGGGTGTACATAAGCTATTTAAGCCTACATGTTAGTTTGTGAGCCTCTCAAAACATGGTCAAAACATGGTGGCAGATTTTGACTGATCTCACCAAAACCTAATTAGCTACTCTGGTCAATGTCACTTTCTCAGTCACTGATGTACATATCAGCAATTGATTTAAGATGTCAAAAGAAACCAATTTCCTATTAAAGGTCAATATTCTCCTTGTATGCATACCTTCGATTGGCTAAGTCAGTATTAAAATAATTTTATGAAAAAGAAACATTAGAACATGACCCTCTCTGGAACATATCAAATTTGGTTCTGGACTATTCCTTTTTAAATACAGCTCAGTCTGCAGGAAATTTGTTACATTTTCAGAAACATATTTCTATGTTTTGCCCTCTTCTACATTCCTTTACAGAATTGGAGAGAGTTTTTAGGTCAGATGTCTCCCTAATTTCAAACTCAAATGGACACTCCCTGTTGTTTATCATATTAAGATGAGTTTTTGACGTTGAGGCTTTCAACATGTCAAACAAAAGAGTTTTTTCTTTTGGACAGCTGGAAAAAAATAATACCATATGGGTTAAAAACCTGCAAAATGTAGTTGGTATAGGCATTTAATTTACAATTAAATGTAATATTTGAAAGGGTAACTTTGCTTTCCATGCCACATCCCAAGCAAGACAAAACCAGGCACAATACAAGGGATCATAAATATAGCTGCAAATAGCATTAGTGACTGTGCTAAGTCTTCAGTATTATATGTGCTAAGTCTTCAGTATTATATTATGCAAGCAAAAGTATTCTGCGTACAAATGTTGCCGTTTCTCAAATGTATATCAGTCTAGTGATATTAATAAGTGGACTAGATAAATGTTACATAAAATGCAACTTTTAGAGATGTAAAATAGAACCAGCTACGTTTCTATATTGTTAGACTTGACAATGGTCAGAATGACACACCCAGAACTACACATTTTATGCCTTACAGCTACATATCTAGGGTGAAGTTTATGAGCCTTTTCAACATACCCTATAACTACAAATAGACAGCCCCATCCACTGTGGAATAGCCCTTGTCAATGAATGAACCCTACAACCGACTAGATGGTGCGGTCTACTCTAACATGCCTTTGCTTCATTTCAATAGAATGACTACACACATGATTTCCTTGGCATAGCGATTACACTTTTTAATTAAGGAGGAAAATAGATTTGCCATACCCCAAACAAATTCTGCATGACAGCTAACAATGGGCCAATACTTTTTTCCAACCAATGCCATACTGCTTATATGTACATAATTGAAATTAAAGGTCATTGCGATTCCAAATGATTACATCTTTTCCCTTTTAACTTTTCTTACCCCTTTGCGGTAACAAAATGATGACTAAATAATCCATGAACAGCAAAGATGCCAAATTCAAATAAAAAAGCAAACACAGAGAGAAATAATTACATCACTAACCACTAATTTTAAAGTAGCCTATTTCATTAACTGTTCAAGTGATGAGACCTGTAAATCTTAAAAGTTATAATACCCACCTTACTTTTACCTGACTAAAAACCAAGCCAAGCTCAGCTCTCCTACTAAGCCCCATCTTCTCAAATTCTACCACTTCCATCCACTCTGGCACTTCACAGGCTTCCTCTCTTAGCTTCAAAGAAAATTGAAGTTCTATGAGAACTTTTGATAGAAGCACTTTATACAACACTCTTTAGGGTTAGAGAGCAGATGTCCCAACTTAAAGTACAGTAGTGTACTATTAAAACTGTTGTGGTTAATGTTTGACTCTTGAGAGGCAGGTGACAATATTTTTTCTCCTCAAATGTGAAATTTACCAAAAGTGACTGCCTGGTTTTCATTGGATATACAACGCAAATTTAATTTCTAAAATATTATAAAAGATCCCTGATGATAAACCACAGAAGAAAACACATTGTATATGGCAATTATACAGAGTTAATGATTAATGATCACTCATTTCAGTCTCAAGTTGTGTTTGATCCCCATGTAGAGGAGAGGCTGTCTTGTCTTCTTCTTCTGTGTGAAATTGGTAAATATTTTCAAATGATTACAGTTCAAATGTTAGAATGATGTTTTCTTTGGGAAATTCCCAGATCCAACATAAATAAGTGTTTGCACAGTAATTGTTAGATAATGACAAGCTGACAGACTGATATGGTATATAGAGGTAAAAAATGTAAGATATATATATACACATTGCATATAAAAACAAAAATGTTAATAATGACAATGATAAGAACAGCAAAAATAAAGGACAACAACAGTCACAATCATCACAATTACAACCACCACCACAATCACAACCATTACAACAACTACCATAGCAACAACCACATATATACACATTGCACATATACACAAAAATGTTAATAATGACGATGAAAAGAACAAAAATAAAAGACAAAAACAGTCACAATCATCACAATTACAACCACCACCACAATCACAACCATTACAACAACTACCATAGCAACAACCACAACCACCAATCATTTACCATCAGCACCAAAACAACAACAACACATGCTTCCAAACCAGAAAGAGAAAAAAAAATACCCACTTTTCTACAAGAAAACCAATCAGCTCCTACATAGATGCAGTTGGTATGACACCTTGAATCGTCTTGAGGCTCAAAGGCGGCCTTTGTGGGAACACCAACTCTGCATTCATCCTGGTAGATAGCCATGGGAGCCTTGCCCACTTTGGGAGTATCATGGTAACTTTAAAACAAAATGCAAAAAGGAATGAATAATAGGTATTAACTTCTGGCATATGCGCAGTGATACATATAGTGATATATCAAACAAATTATTACCATTGATCAACAAAAATGGGGTACATATATTAGGTGGCACATATATACGATAGGTTGATTGGTAAACCTTTACTGATTCAAAGCATGGTGGCAGATTTTGATCAATTTTCACCACAAATTGTAAGCTGTTTTTAAATTATAGTCTCACAGCTAGTTTGGTTTATGTCAGCATTTCAGTTACTGAAATCAAATCAGCTATTGCCCTACTCTACTGATCTAATTTCCAGGAGTTACTGCCTAGTTTCCCTAAAAAATATGCAAAAATGAAGTGCTAAAATATTATGAAGAAACATTGAAGAGAAACAAGAATAAATTGTGAGATTCTCAGCTGTTGTTTCAAAATAAGTTTGGGGAGAGATTGTTCTTGCCATTTAAAGATAATTTTCTAAACAAGCCATAATGACAAGTTGCAGACATTAATATTAGATTGAAACCAAATGGATCAACTTTTTGTCAAATTAATTTTGGTTGGGCATCTCTCTCCTCTCTTCATATTTGCAGTAACACTTTAATTTCTGTGCTTTCTAGCAAAGTCAAGTGTGAGGAAAGGAATCTACAAATGAATTTGAGATGGATCCACAATATATAGGTCTTACAAACACTTTCATGTGAAAAATGAGAAAAAAACTAAATCTGTACTGATTGCTCACAAAATAGTCTTTGATATCGTTCTGTACAATGCACAGTAATGCAGATAGTGAGAACCAGCATAAAGGACTGAAGAATCATTAAAAATGTTTTGCCACCGAAAACTCACTTTGATGTCAGTACCCTTAGGTAAGTAGCGAAGCATACACAGTAGTCAGACATCTAGTCCATGTTCGTTAATAGCGTGCACGGTGGACAAGCATTTCCTGTACCTATACTGATTAAGATGCCCTTGGATTATTCTGAGGAATGGGATTTTACAATGTTCAAATGCCATAATTCTTTTGTGTTGTGCTTGCAGTTGCTTTGATTTACACTCTATATCTCAACAGCATTGGCAGTGGAGGGAATAAAAGTGAGAATGCCAACTCCCCCACCTCCCAAAGGATTTAGAGGATATAATAATACAGATTGAAGTGTGCCTTTGACCAAGTTTTGTTTCCATTTAAGCTGTGTTTATCACAAAAGGTTTTCATTATCAGCAGGGATGCTAAATTCAAATAAAGTAGCAAACCTTGAAAGAAATCATTACATTTGTTCTACTGAGTAGCCACTGATATAAGAAAAGCCTGCTTCATCAACTGTTGAACAGATGAGACCTGTAAAACTAAAAAATACCCACCTTACTTTCTCCTGACTGAGAACCAAGCCAAGATCAGCTGTGCTGGTAAGCTCCGTCCTCTCAAATTCTACCACATTCATCCCTTCTGGCACAGCACAGGTTTCCTCTCTTTGCTGCAAAGAAAATTGAAATTCCATTAGATTTTTGGATAAACTGACTAAAACATTTTAAATGAATACTTCATTGTTTCAATGTGAATACACAATCAGAATTGCTAACTACTTAAACAAACAATGATCACGCATTTCAGTCTCAAGTTATGATTGGCCTTCATGTAGAGGAGGAGGTCTTGTCTTTCATAGAAATATTGAAGGTGTTTACACAAATTCTCGTTTGTGATACTTGCAAACATATAAATTTGCAAATGATAACAATGTTTAACAGGAAATTAAGTTACCCAAACTTAGGATAGGACTCTGGAAAGTCATGTGACAATATTTTTTCTCCTCAAAGGTGAAATTTGAATGCAAATGCAAACCATGCAGTGCAACTTTTGAAAGGTATTGGTTTAGCCTTTGCCTAGTCTAGGTGCACAAATTTCATTTGGGCAGTAGTTGTGAATTTTTTAGTCTGTAAGCCTAGCCTATGTAATTATACTAACTGACTGCTAGGTTGTCTTAAAAGTCAGGAGCACCTACCTAAATCTATTTTGAAGCAACAGCTAAACTTCACCATTTTCTTATTTTCCTTCAAATTATCTTCCATCCTATTTGATGACTTTAATGTTGTATATTCATGGAAAGTTAAAACACTTACTCTTGTAAATTTCAATTGGAAGAGAAAGATGTTGTCATGCACATGACTCTGAAGAGCCAATCATGTTAAAACAGTATAGTCTATACTAAACTAACTCAAGTTGGGCTGACTGCTCTTGCTCTTTAAGATAGGCCTAGGCTGTCTTAAGCTTAGTTGCATCAGTTGGGTACAGCATGTATGGCCCAGATTTTACTTTGTCATACTCATATTCCTTAAAGGCTCAGTTCTCTCACCCCAAACAGACACAATATCAGTTTACTGCTTCAGGGCGAGTATAGAAAAACTCTCAGTACCGTTTATGCTGTGCAATGAAAGCTTTGGCACTCTGCATTGTTTGAATTAGCTGTCAATCAAAGAGCTGAGCCAATTGAGAATTTTGGTACCCAGGTCCCAAAATTGTTGTTTGGGGTGAGAGGTTTGGCCCTTTAAGGCTATATAGCATAGTCTACCGGTTTTTTTGCCAGAGGGGGAGAGGTGGGTTTTGAAAATTGTCAATATCTTGGTTTCTTACCCCAAAAAGAACACTTTTCACGAATTTAACTTAAATAAATAAATTGCCTTGTTAACCCTTCAAATTGCATCAGTTACATGGGTTTTGAACCAATCTTCTGTCCCCTGAACCTCATAACTTTAGCCAAGGTTAGGGCATCATCCAACGTTAGCCGATTTGAACTTGAGGTTTAACAGTAACAAATCCCCCTTTAATGTTTTTTGGATAAATCACGTGCCTACAGAACATTGCGTATAGGCGATGCCACATGGGGCATGTCCTAAAGTGTTAAATTTTTAAAGCAACATTACAAACCTACCTAGAGTAAACCTCGAACAGGCTGTGTGTTCGTTGCATGGCCTAGCCTAGGCCTAAGTATGAGGAATGAGCCTAGGCCTGGTCCTGTATGTTACAGTAAAGGCTTAACGTTATGCCTAACGTTGGGTCTTGAAAGACCAACGCCACCGGCAAATGACCAGATATCGTAATCAGGAATGGAGCACACTTTCCTCGTTCCCTTTATTTAACTGGAGGATACCACCACATCTAAAAATTTTGTGAATTCAAACCTTCAACAATGAAATGCTAGGCGAGGAAATAAAGTATCAAGCGGTCGACCTTTGCTGAAGCAGAGTGCATGTACTTTTGTTATACTGCACCCACAATACAAACCGTAATACTTGTGTGTTAGAACAGTGCACCCAATGTATTGGTATGGTGGAATACGACAATAGATCTCTAATTCTACCAGAGCCATACAGTTAGCTAAATAAAAGTAATAAAAGTGATAAAAGTCTTTTGCTAGACTTGACATTAGGAAATTCAGTTTCTCTCATAGGGTTGTTAGTGAGTGGAATAGCCTGCCTGAGTGGGTTGTTAGCTCCACATCAGTGCACCGTTTTAAGGTAAATATTGACAAGTTTTTCCATGAATCTAATCTTTCTGGGCTCGTAGGGTGTTGGTGGTTTGCTTTTGCTTTTTTTTTTTTTTTTTTTGAGGAGGGGGAGGGGTTTGGATTACAGGGCACCTTATGGGGCCTTTAAAGCCCTCATTTGCCCTTTAACCTGTTATGTTATGTTATGTTATGTTATAAAGAGTTTTACAGCCCAGTTTCCAATCGGTTCAAGTCGAACCGGCCAGGGCCTGTTTTCCAGTTGTGGCCGTATACGGCTCTGGTTTCTACCACCTCTACTGACTGGTTATTTAGAATCATGTATTCTGGTTGGTTAAACACTGACAGGTTATTCTCGAATACACACTTCACTTTTGCTTGCAAATTGTGCAAATATTTATACAGATCATCTATGAGACTAAGAGGGAAAATATGATGGAATTGAAAGTATGCTTCTGTCCTTCGATTGAGACATGAAAACCCCCGTTTGCTCGTTTTGTTAACCCTACCCAAAACTTTTCCGTAAGAGGAATTTGCTCAAATAGTGAATAATTTGCCTCTCAGAACCTCACATATTCAAACATTTTTTCGAAGGGACTTCCTCCGTCTGTAGAATATTCCAAAATTTCTTTTCCTCAAACACTTCCCAGGACGCCGGACCGGACGCCGGGCGCCGGACCCCAGTCTGGGTCTAGAAGTGCTTCCTAGTCTTCCTATGTCTGTCTACGACAGAACCCCCAGGCCTCTGGGAACATATATCAGTATACAGAGATATCCATTAAGCCCTTGTCATTTAGAGATAGAATCAGAAGATAGAAGACCGTACATTTAGTTTGGGTCTGTAACAATGTAGATTCCCAGTGGAACATACTCAACAACAAACCGAAGGAGATTGAGGGATTTTTAATAATTCTAGCAGACAGGTCTTTTATAAAACTGTAATGTCCCTGTTACGTCCCTCTGGCCCACAATCGAATTCTAAAAATATTATTTTGTAATGGAACAAATGACATCAAATGATACTAAATTTTGCGCTAGGTTGCACGTTAGAGTACTTCAGAAAATTCTCAAACGGGAGGGGGAACCCCCTGCTCTCCCCCAAACAGTCGTTTCCATAACTTTAGTCAGCAGACAACGCACCGAAAGAGGCAAGATAGATTTTATTGTGAAATATGCACTTTTGTAGGGGGGAGTCAGGTAAACTAAGTTGCGTCAATGAAATGAGACCGTAAAATTTTGAGTGGCATTCTTCCCCTCGGCTTCCATGGTTACGAGTTTACTTTGAAGCTTATCAACTTAGACTTAAACTGTGACATTAAAGTATAGAACTTACCTCCGCTTGAGCTGAATCACCTCCCCGCTGTTCACGACCAGGACCAAGCTGGTGAGATAAATAAATCTGAGCAACGATGAAAGCTAAAAACATTGCTGAAAGTAAGGAAAGAACGTAGTCAACCAAAAACACGACTGAAAATGTCATCAAGATGGACTCGGAAAACGCAATCTTTCTTTAATTGTTTTAGAACCTCACGATATGCAGAAACGGCACTATACGTTTTATCTGATGCAAGTCTTATCGAGAAGTGAGCGAAAAAATCAGGTTATAGGTGCAAAAAGACGCTAGACTATGGCTTCATAGTCAAGTACAATAGCATTAACTCTTAATTTCCCGCCATTTGGATCCAGTAATAGTGATTTCATGTGATTATTCACATCTCTCGTCCAACAATGTCATAACAATAGCAGGGAATTTTGTATCTAATGACGTGGTCACACATTTGCTTTCATGATTTCCATATTATTAGCATAAAAAAGAGAAAATATTTTAAGAAGTATTGCAAAAGAAATAACACAGAAACGAACAATGGGTGAGTCGGTGGGCTCGCCTCCCAATAAAAGAGAGAGAGAGAGAAAAAAAAAACACAGAAACAAAAGGCCTACTCGCAGGTCGTCAACCCTTACTGTAATGCCAAAAGAAAGAGACGGGTTGAACAATAGCGAAGTACGCCTTGCAGGCAATGTAAAAATGAGGTACTGCTTGTTGTGCCTTTTCTACTGTTCACTTTTGTTTACATCCATGTTATTTATCATTTCCGTCTAAAAGAATAACATGAAATGTAATAAAATGAAAATGTGATGAACAAGACCTTAGCCAAGGGGATTTCTTGCCCTTAGAAAATAAAAAATTACCATTGTCATAATTCACCTTACAACATCCCCCTCCACGGTTTTGCCTAATTGGGGGCTGTAGCTCTATCCAACTGGGCAAAACCTTGCTGAATCGGTCAGACTTCAGTGCCTCAGTCGGGAGAAAAGTCAAAGGTCCCTGAGAGAAAGAGTCCCGTGCGGCCATGTTTCAATGATTAAACTAACAGATGCCGAACAAACCAGAGACTGGGGATATTTTGGGCTTTGATGGTGCCCCTTATTCTGCCCCTCCCTTCTTGAAAACACCGTAACTGAGGGAATTACATTGATTTGGGATATGCGCACCGTTAATTCCTTCTACACGAGTGGTATCTGCTGCATCTCAGTGTAAAAGGTAAGATGGTATTCAGGATTTATCGAAGGTGTTGCGAAACTACAAATCACCTCTTGATATTTAGTCTACCTTGATAACCGAAATTACATACAAGATTGTGAATTTACCTTGCCGGAGGAGGGGGCCAAGTGCATTGGTTATTTTGATCGACTCATTATCATTGCTTGTTGTAGTTTATCTATTCCCACATTAAGGTACTAATAAAAGGAACATGTTCAATGCAAAAATAATGGGGTGTCTAATATAGAATACAAAGAAGAGTGAGACAGGGAGAAGGGGTCATCAGTCCTCTGCGTTCAGCGTTTACAATGTTAGTGTTAAAAAAAATCAGGGATGTCGGTAGCGTAACCAGACTTTTCATTCGGAGGGTCTGAGAGGACAGTGTTTAATTAGTGGAGCCGGAAAAAAATGACACTATCTAAGCGGAGCGCCACCACGATTGACGCGGAACGTACAAAAATTGAAAAATAGCAACCCCTTAGACAGTGGAAAATTGCATTTTCCAGACTTGTAAGTAAAATCTGTAAGCAGTCGTTATTTTGAGCTTTCGTTTGCAATAAAATTTTCATTTCAACAATAAAAATGAGCAAATTGCAAACTGGTCAGAAAATGAACAGATAAAATGTACCATTGCAATTGAATCAGGGATGGCGCCAACGGGGGCGGAGGGCCATGGCATTCGGGCAGAATTATATTTTTGGACAAAAAGATGATTAGAGCATCCGACTAATTTATTGTAAATATTATTTTTAATGAGTGAGCCAGATAACTCACTTTGTGATCGAACAATGGGTGAGCCAGTGGACTCGCCTCCCAATAAAAGAGAGCGAAAAAGGTCAAAGGTCATCCGACTAACAGTCGGGAGGCCGGGGTTCGATTCCTGGTTGCGTTATACAAAGACTTCAAAACGGGGCCTACATGCTGCTGTGCGTGGTGTTCCGCATAAGCATCAGAGTAGTGGGAAACAATCGAAATCGCAACTGGAAAAGAGACCGTGGATGCAGCTAGTTAAACCAGACTGTTAAAAAATATATAAAGGCGCAAAGCCCAATTTAAACAGCTAAATCCAGCGATCTGAAAAGCATTTTACTAAGACTTTGGTTTACGCTACTAGCCAGCAAATGGTGGCGCCCTGTGTAGATGGTAGGCTTGCTGCCATGCACTGGACGTCCTGTACCGGTGTTCATTATTTCAAACTTCGTCAGTTCACATACACCAAGGAAGTTCCTGGGCACTAGCCTTGGGATGTATCTTTAAAATATTTTTCTTCTCCCATGGAAACTGAGGGAGAATAAAAAATAAACAATAAATAATGTAGATGTCATGGAGGGTGTAGTGACGCAAACTCGTAGCCGGGGTGAGGGTCGAAGGGGCAGCGCCCCCATTGTCATATTTTTTGTATTTTTAAGTCTATTTTTACAATACTGCTAGTGTTTCCTATAGAGCAGGATAATGGTGTTTCCCCACTTGTTCACGTGAACAGGCCAGGGAGGTGCCTTTTCCAGCGATCGGGGAGGCATTTTGGACAAAAATTTTCTTGCGCTCAACGCAAATCCAATCATTTGCCAGCAATAGGTTCATATTTGATTTCAATGCGGTTATTCTAAGAAAATAGTTCATAACATACATAATAATGGGTCTCCTTAAGCATACAAACTATCGTAAAAATTATGCACCAAATCACGTTTTCTTTTCACATTAAAAAACTAAAGAGCTTCACGAAAACCCCCTCGCGCGCCAGCCCGCTCGGGCTCGGTCGTTTCGCTCCCTAGCGTCAGTTTTGGCCCCCTATAAAGAAAGTTCTAGACACACCCTTGATTTCACGACAAATTTGATCTCGAGCACTGAATCAGACCCCGCGCAGTCGATCAGATCCGTACCTAGCGTAAAAGCAGGGAGGTGTTATTAGACCCCTCCTTGGTAAAAGCATCCTTAGAAAATCCAGGGTACCATACTGCCTTTGTTCTCACTAAAATGGAAAGAAAACTATTTTGCACCTCGTGGGCACTACCCAGTGGAGCGGACTTTCTCAGCTCCTCAGCTTCCAACAGGGACGTGACCGAACAAGGAATATGCCGTACAGTTTGCTACGCAGGTAAAGTGGACACTGGCTTAGGTATGGCTTAGTTACTCCAGGGAGTTGCTAGCAACTCCCGAGCTGGTTACCCAATGTGTCATATTGCTTGCAAGCCACGCCCACTCAGGATCTTAACACGTCAGTTAATATTTTATTTCTTAAAATGTAGGGCCAGTAATTATTTCAAATCCCATGGTATTGTAAGATAGGGGGATAACAAGTCACATGACCACACATATATTACTTTTTCATGATTTTAATTGTGCAAAGTATTGAAAGGTAGAAATTGCAGGTCAAAGTCCTATTGCCACAAGAGGTTGTAGAACTCAGCATGTGTCTTTTACTGTTGCTGTAAATAAGTATAAAAGCAAAACATTTGATCTCGCGGAACTTTCTCGTATGTGTGAATGACTGTGACAGTTATCTTCCCAAAGTCATCAGGGTCATGAAATACGACATTTAATAACTGTATGTGCGACTTACAAGGCGTATGAGGTGGCATTTTATGCATTCTGAGAGGGAATTCGTCCTAAAATTTTCAAAGCATGCTTCGCTCGGTAACGGTGTTCCGCTTAGCATGGACCTCCTCTTGAAAATTTTTCAATTTTACCCCACTCTACCACTGACAAGGTATCTCATTAACGTAATTAAATGGTTCCTCTATCCTCTGATTTGATGTTTTGACGGAGGTGTTCCAAGCTAAAGATCACTCATGTATACCCTCTGCTGTTATTCGAGGTCTGAGAGAAATGGATAAACGATAAGTATCCTGTTCGCTTTCAACAAACCTCCCCTTCTAAAGCATGGGGACATATTCCCCACCCCTTACCTTTCGACGCCCCTAGCTCCCCCAGTCAAAACTCACACATGATGATACGCAAGGTTCTAGGGATTTTACAATAATGCCATTCCGTCTACCCTTCGAATTTTTTACTGTGAGGTAACTATTAATGAAATGAGAATATTTCTTGTAATTGTTTATATAAAAAATCCATCTTCTAATTCAAGTTGCAAAAGCGTTCCAAAATAATTTGAACGGCCCAGCAAGTGACATAATCAAAGTGGGGGCAGTGGCGAAAGGTCCCCAGTCAAATGACTTGCACCCCGCTTGCACCCCCCCCCCCCCCCCGGTGAAATTTGGAAGTGAAAATATATTGGGCAAAGTGTGTTTAAGATAAAATCTTCAAAATTTATCCTTGAAAGTATGGATTTTTAGTATTAATAGAGACTGAAAAGTACCATTTCTTGCAATCTTAGAGGCAGTTTACCAAAGTTTTCTTTCTACACTACAATCTGACGATTAGGGTCAATTATGGAGAGACATGTAAAAGCAACTAACAATTTCCGACAATTTGTCGAGGACGAAAATGTTTAATGTAAATTTGTACGGCGACCTCACTTCGAACAGTCCGAGTATAGTCTATTCAATTCAGTTGACCACGAAAAAGGGGGACAGAAAATTCTCTGTCCCAAAAATGCAACAGTGTCCAACAGACTATCTAAGCGGAGCGCCACAATCAGTTGGTTCGGAGCCTTGAAAATTTTAAAAATCACGACCCCTTAGACGGAAACGCCATTCCTCGGGATTGTAAGCAGAATTTAAGCAGTCATTATTGGTAATTCTGGAAAAAGGACCATCCAAGTGAAGCGATACCATCAGTTTGATACACAGAAGGCGAAAAGAACTTTCACCCCCTCCAACAGTAAAACAGTCAGAAATGGCGTTGCCAAAAGCAGAGGCGTACGAATGCATTTCACTTTTTGGGGCAGAGGATTTTATTCCCGAAAAACTATCCAAGCGGAGGGCCACTATCGGTTGGCGCGGAGCAAAGAGAAAATTTTCAAAGCAATTGCTGTTTTTGAGTTTTCGTTTTTTGAAAAATATTCACTTCAAACTAAATTTGAGTCAGAAAGACTATTTAAACCATTAGTTGGAAAAAAAAAAATTTGAAAAATAGGAACCCTGGAACAGCCGGAGATGGCATTTTCCAGGCGTAGGAGGATCAAAGCAGTGCTATTTTGATCAGAAAATTACCAGATAAATTGTACCATTGGATGAAATTGTCTTGTATCTCTTTGGAGAAAAACTACAAACAGACTCGAAAAATGTTAATGTAATTAACTCCCTTGCGTCTCTTCAAGTTGGCTAAATTCAATATTTACTGAATTGATGAAATTGTTTTTGTGACTGCCCGAACTCCCTACTGTGTTACTTCTATATTAGTGGCTTAGCTAGAATTTTTCCAGGGATGGGGCGAGCACCCAATTTTTTCGATTTGTTTTAAAGGGTGAACACCAATTCTAGAGGCTGTAGTTTGCGGGTAATTTGCGGCGCCGAAATTTTTGCCCTGTTAAAGCAAATTTTTCATAATGTGGAGCTTGCATTGGTGAAAATTTTGGATTCTGGGTTATCTGTATAACTTAGGATTTGTGAAAAGTTCGCGAATTACTGAAGAAACTATATTTCGCATTGGCAAGTCTGAGATTGCCCAGCGACCAAAGATCGTTGTGATGCTACAGTGTTGTTACACAATGTTATCTAAGCCCTACAAATTGAGGCTCTCCGAAGTCATTTTAAGAGTGAAGAGCTTATATTGGAGAAAATTGGAATTTACTGATAGGAAATTCATAAAAATATTATTGTAATTGCCGATATTACTTGATGATCTGTTCCAGACATAGGCGTACGGGGTCAGTTTTTGTGGGAAGGGCAAGATCAATTTTTGCCCGAATAATAGCACCTTTTATCATGTTTTGTCCATGTTTTGCCCGAATTGACCAACTGCTTTTGCCCGAATGGGGAGGGCGAGTGCCCCCTGCACCCTCGCCTCATACGACTATGTTTCCAGAGTTCGGAAATTTATGAGGGAACACGACTGCATTAATAGCTCCAGATTGCTACGCTCGAAGCGCGGAAAACTGTGCATTTTTTAAACAAATAGATACAAAAATGGAGCTCTCATTGAAGAGAATTCGGAATTTCATGAAAGAAGAGTAGGCCCGAAAACCAAATTGAAGTTGACTGGTGCCACAAATGGCAAATGGCAAATTCCAGAATTCCAGAATTTTTCACTTTCAAAGCCTGCTTCTATCCGTAGCACCTTCTGAAAAACAATGTCACGTTAAAAGATGGGTTTAAGTGAATTTTCAGGCAGACTTAAGCTAAGACTTGCTTACATTTTATTATTTTGTAATTGAAAATAACCTATGGACATGTCTTTCATTACCGTTTCCCGAGTTTCACCTGTAGGGTTCGGATAGATCAATGGCAAACTAGTCAGCTAGTAGACACTGCAACCAGGGAGGTCTAATCACACCTCCCTGCTGCAACTGAACTTCCTCCCGTCTGTCAGTTTAATTAATTTGGCAATTGAAAACATCCCAGAACTTCTTTCAACCTTCAAACTGAGTATTTCACCATTCGGGTAAAGATTTTACCGGACTACAGTATGAACAGGGAGGTGTGATTAGACCTCCCTAATCACACCTCCCTGGTATGAAGTAGGCAGAGCAAAAACTCTTTTCACAACTTACCCGAATGTGTAGCGACCTTTTGTTATCATTTTTATTTTTTTTTTCAAGAAAATTTACTTTTCTGTTTTTCGGGAAAAGATTTGGAGTTATTAAACAATCGGCCTTTTTCAAGAATTATGTTGCACAAGATTAAAACACAACAAAAGGGTGAAAAAATAATTGTTTCTTTTGGGAGACACTGAGGCTTTCCAAGTGTGTCATAATTTTTTTATCTCTTTGTTTTTCGTAAGTAAGTTACCCTGGCTATAATACTTTAATGTTTTTCGAGCAAATGCTTCAAAAAAATTCGATATTTGACCATTTTGGTCATTGGGTTGTAAAATAGGTCTACTGTGAAGTAAAACTCACGAATAATAGCTCTTTTTGCTGTCCGAATGTGTACAGTGACCTTTCAGAATCTTGTTGAATTTACATTTTACCTCAGTTATGATGTTCTTTCTTTTTTTTCAGGCATATCTTTTTAAGATTTCGGGCACGCACAGGAACGAGTTTTGAAGCTCATATGGCTATCCAAAAATTTTCCAAAATCCTGCCCGAGTTTTCGATTTTGCTATTTTTCGGGGGGGGGGGGGTCTTTCCCTGCCACCCCACCTCGTACGCCTATGTCTGAAATACTATCTGAGCGGAGCTCCACAATCGGTCAGCGCGGAGCGTCCAGAAAATTTGAAAATCGCAACCCCTCAGACAGTCAGAAATGGCATTTCTCTGGACTTATAAGCAGATTTTGAGTAGTCGTTACTTTGAGATTTCTTTAGGAAAAGAAGTCTTTAAAGCAACAAAAAGAATGAAAACTGCAAAATGATCAGAAATTTGCATAACAAACTCCAGGGTTTTTTTTAATGCGAGGAAGGGAACAGTGAAGGGATGTAAGGGGGGTGTCATTAAGTAAACATGACACATCACATAGGCCGACTTTAGTTGGGAAAGGGCCTTATTTTTTCGAAGCGGACCCCTAAACCCGCCCCTGACTTTTCAAATCGTACGAATTTCCGAGAAGGAAATAAATACTGGGAACCCGCAATTTCTCCGCCCTACTCACTCCCCTTTCCATGTCAATTGAGAGGCAGTTTGCAGTCCTCTTCTGTAATTTACGTCATTGCTACCACTTCTGCAACATACCTCTCGCTCCCATCTTCATTACTTTTCTTCCCTTCTTTTTTGTCTTTATTTTTCTTCTTTTCACTTTCTCTCCTCTTCTTTCCTTTCTTTTCCTTCTTCCTTTTCTCCCTCTCTCATTTTCTCCCCTGTCAATGGGGGAGGGGGACAGCCTTTGTTTAGAAATTACGTGGATAAGAATTGAAGTGACTGTCATTGAAAAGACTTAGGTCGCAAAAGCTTTAGCAGTAGAAAAGGGGAGACTTGTCCATCAGTGGCCGGCACCTCCAAAAAAAATATATATATATATATATATATATATATATATATATATATATATATATATATATATATATATATATATATATATATATATATATATATATATATATATATATATATATATATATATATATATATATATATATATATATATATATATATATATATATATATATATATATATATATATATATATATATATATATATATATATATATATGAGCCGTTTCAAGTATATATTGTGTGAAAAAATTGTCCTTTGTTGTCCTCCTCTAACAACTCCCTTGCTATACCCTACATATGTTGTAGTTTTATGCAAGATCTATATGGAAAAAATCCAACCATCCCAGGAAAATCAAATTTCAAGGACGAGCAAAGGGATGTTCAATTATTCAAAGTAAAAGGATTTGGATGTGTCTACTAATATAAACACCATTTCTACATTTTTTGTGACTTCATGAAAACCTGGGTTTCTTGATAAGAGTATTTCTACAGACTTTGTAGGACACGAACTAGAATGTTTATCTTTTTTGTATGAGGCTTGTAAGCAGTCATCCAAAACTTATTTTAAAACAATAGCTAAATTTCACAAATGACTGACGCAATACTCAGAATGACACATATTCATAGAATGATGCTACCCACAGCTACAGGGTGATGGCCATATATTGACCTTTTACCGGCCATACTTTTTGAGCCTTTACTAAACCGGATTGGCCGTTTTTCAAGACGATGTTATGCAGTCATCATCATCAATAACAAACTGAATATCAGGAAGTCGTGAAGAATTCAACTATTTCGAAGAAATTTTCTAGGCAGGCGACTTAAACACGATTTCCATATTTCCACGAAACTTAATTTGTTATTGTTCGGCAAATTATGCTTTTTATCAATTTAATGTCTCGGTATTTTGTTTACTTTTTATGGAAGCCGAACAATTTATTGCAAAAGAAAGCTCAAAATAGTGTCTGTGTAGACACAAACATGTGAAATACCATTTCTCGGTTATAAGAGCTATCTTGATTTTTGTAATTTTATGCACGCTCCACGTTAATGATAGTGGCATCTGCTTAGACATTCGGGTGGCGCTGTGTACAAGTTTTAGGAAGTTATTACATATTTGTGTTAATATCTTCTGCCCTTCTGCCTCTCCTATCTCAACTGAAATGCTCCAACACGCCTATGATTATGCCAAGTGATGGGGCAGTTTTGACATAGCGTTTCTTATATGGACGTCGGTGATGTTGAGATCGAAGCATCTTTTTTCTGGTGACTATCTAAAGTCATTTCTCGTCATTAGGTAACTTGTTTCGGAACAACAGCAACATTTCACGTTCTCTAAATTTTTACACTAAAAGGACAAAAAAGTGTGAGAAACTTTTGAAATGTCATCGTAGTGGTGGCGCCAGCGGGGGGGGGGGGGGGGGGTTATGGCCCCCGTCTGGGAACACTGTCCCCCCCCCCCACCTCCCCTATCGGGGAAGATCGGTGGTTTCGTCGGAGAGATCTAAGAAATAAAAAAATGTAAAAAAATAATAAAAAACTCTAGGACTAAAGTTACTAGATGGGCGATCGGGAACATATTTTTGGTTTTGTAATGCTATTTTAATACATACCGGAATCGGCTTTAAATCACCTCTTCTTAGCTCTGCTGTACCAGGGAGTCTCTAGCAACTCCCTGGTTATACCTCATTCCATGTACTTTGTCCTATCTCCTCCCCCGTCGGGAAAGGACGGCAATTTTTCGGGAAGGTCTAAACATGAAAACGTAAAGGACCGACGATTCTGAATGTATTATCGCCTTTTAATGAACTATTTTTTTCTTTTGTAACGTTATTTTAATGCAAATCCGAATCGATTTTACCTCTTCTTACTAGCTCTTCTATCCATCATCCCATCTTCAATCCGTGCGCGCAAGGTCATACCCCCGTCGGGGACGGGCTACCCACCCCCTTGTTGCTGAGAAAATTCAATTTCATCGGCCCGGCGGAGCCTTCATTTACACACGCACGATAAAAGTTGGGGACTTGATAAAGTTCAGTCAATCTAACGACCTTCTTGATTTTGCTTACTAGAAGACCATATTCTTTTAGCTAACTCACAATCCCGAATTCTTCCTACAAAAACGGACGAAAGATTGTTCATATGCTTGCAGTACCCATGTGTCTACCATCTGGCCTGCCCGGAAAGCCAAATTCTCGCAACGGTAATGAATATCGGCCATGCGGTTTTGAGCTACACATAATGATAAACAGTAGTTTGAGAATGACGTCCCTTAAGTCTGACTGAAAATTTATTGGAAAGCACCTTGTAATGTGACATATTTTCAAATTACGTTGGAAGTAAAACCATATACAGTCTGGAGTTTGGGCAGTCACGTAGAAAATTTCATCTTCTTAGTGGACCTTGCAGTTAATTTCAACGAAGATTCTTAATAGAGTAAAAACATTATAGTACGTATTCAATTTCGTTGCATATTTTCCCCCGAAAAGGGACAAGACCATTTCATCTTGTTGTAGCAGTACCTATTATCTGGTTGGCCTCCTTTTCTGATCATTTAGCAAGTTGGGCTTTTTCTATTGTAGTGAAACTTTCATTTGAAATGAAAGCTCAAAATAAAGACTGCTTCAATTCTACTTACAAGTCTGGGAAGTGCCATACCGACTTTCTGAGGGGTTAGATTTTTAGCAATCTTTTGTTTGTTCCACGCCAACATAGATAGAGTTTTGGTCGAACAGATTACTTAACAGAAAAATGCATGTTTGTAACTTTTTCTTCGTTTTGTGGCAGTATTATGAAGTGAAAGAAAGCTCAAAGTAATGACTTCTTTAATTCTAGTAACGAGTCCGGGAAATGCCATGTCCTGCTGTCTGCGGTTCTAATTTTCTCAAAATTTTCTGTGTGTTCAACTTAGATGGTCTTTCGGGCAGGATTAAATTTTTTGGATAAAAACAATTTTGCCCCTCCCAAAATGAAACGCTCCCGTACGCCTATGACAGTAGATAAGATATAAAACTTCAAATATATGCGAAGCCAAACTTTCCTCGAGGGAATGTTCCAATATAGTCCGAGTGCCTGATTTTGCATGATGATATTCAGTAACCCCAACAAAGCTACAGATTTACCCTTTACATGATTCTTCTCATCAGAATGTCAGATTCTTCCATAAAAACCCCAAACTGTCATAAAATTACAATCTTTCTCCAATATAAGCTTCAAACTTTTGAAACTGGCAAAACTTTGAAAATTTCGATGGATACTTAGTACAATAAATACTATAACCAAGGCCAACTCCGTTAATTACTAGCATTTTACATAATTTTGCTCTTCATTATAACCTTACAAAAGGAAAAATTTTCTTTCAGTAAGTTCCAAAATTTCTCCAATATTATGAGTTATTATTTTTCAAATTTTCGTTCAAAAAAGGGAAAAAACTTAACGGGCAAACTTCTAGTCTCGTCTTGCAGTCTTGACGCCTTAATGTGTAGATCTAGTACGATTTAAGACGTATCCACAAAAGAATTTCAACTGTCGCATCCATAACGCTTTTGATTTTTCCCGTATAAAGGACGGATTCTTCAACAAGCACCCAATTTTTTTATGGTACTAACAAAAGCCAAAATTCTTTCAAAAATAAACTCCAGATTTTTAAGTATTTGTTAAAAAGAAAGTAAAACATTTCGGCGCGCGCTCAAGATCTGCCAAATCACGTCCCACCGGGACATAACATCGCCTTTGTCGGGGCCTTGAAATTCTCGCCCCCGTAAATCCTGGCACCACCAATATTGTCAGCAGTTCGTAGGCCTTAGATAACACTACTGTAGCAACAAAGATGTTCAGTCCTCGTGTAATCATTCTCAGATTTGCCACCAATATAGGGAGTGCAGGTTTTTCAATAATCAAATTTTCAAATTCCCTTACAGGAAACCCAGAATCCCAAACTTTCTGCAATACAAGGCTTAATTAACTCCATATCTGCAAATATCTTTTTTAAAAGGGGACAAATTTCGTTGTAATCTATTTACCCCTCTCTGCTGCTTAGCTCCTATTTGCAAGCCCGAGAAATACCATTTCCTGCTGTCTGAGGTGTTTGGATTTTCAAAAATTTTCTGTACGCTATAGGCCAACTGAATGTGGCGCTCCGCGTAGATAGTCTTTCGAGCAAGACTTCGTATTTCAGGAAAGGAATCATTGGCCAACCGTACTCAAATGCTCTCATATATCCTATGGTTATGTCAGATAAAGGGTCAATCGTTGATACGAAGGCTTGTACGGGGATGTTACCGAGCGTGCCAGTACATGATCAGGTAAATGAAAAATTTGAAGAAAATTTTGAAGAAAAATTCAGTTCTAATTCAACACGATTGATGATTTATTTCTTTTCAGTCAGCAGCCGGCAAGGAAAGAATAACTAAATCATACAAAGATTGACTACTTGCTTCGGTTCCGATGTCTGCCGCACGAGTGTGCAAAACATGCACCTCAGGCTTTCAGTCTCGAAGAGATCGGAACACATGCAGTCCCCTGATTGGTCAAAAGTTGTGACGCACCCCATTAAATAAATATAAATATAAATGAGTGTGCTATCTAAGTGACCCCAGCGAGATTGCCGTAGAAAGTGAAATTGGCCACACCTTGAAAATATGGGGTACAGCGTACACGTGAGAGTAGAATGAGGTGGTTTGTCACGTTCGCCGTAACACGTGACGGGAAACAGGAAGGGCCCTGGGAATCTAGGACAAATGGAAGGAAGAGTTGCTCGTAAACAACAAAATTGCGTTCCTGTTAAAGGTCATGGAGGGTGCACCAAACTACATGATAATAAGACCTTTCAACTCTGTCAGTTGAGTACCATGTGTAGATGGATTCTTTAGTTATTAAAGTGTCAGGATGTTATCAATGGTCAACGTTTGCACATGACGTAGATATACTGGAATTGATGTCTAGAACATTTTTTCATTCTTCCTCGCAGAAAAAGATAAAAATTTATATAAAAGGTGTACATTTTGGTCAAAGGTATGGTGATGCGCAAGTCTGGAAACTTTAACAATGCTTCCTAAGCCACTAAATTTCCTTGTAATGCTGTAGATGCGTTGTCTGACTTGAATTACATGACGAACTCTTCCCCAATTCAATTTCGGACTTTGTGACTTGATATGTCTTTTAGTGTGTTGCCAACTGGTTTGTATTGCTTAATTTTAGCAAAATTTACATGCTAATGTGCTCAATAAGTAAAATGTATTTGAACGTAGAAAGTGGAATATTTATTCTTGATAATAAGCCCCTCTCCCCCAGTCCCCAAATGTCGAGTTGCCACACATGCACTGAATGTGTAGGCTACAGATAGGCTAAACGTCGAAATCGAAACTCCGTCGGAGCCCAGCCCACCTTCGCTTTGGATGTGTATTGCCAGATAACATTGGTCAGACAGAAGGAGGTAGATACGTATTAAGTGCCCAAAAGTTTGCTCGAAATATGAAAGTAGTATATCTGGTAACGATTTTATCATAGCCTATGCGATTGGGTCATTTTTATTGAAGTGAACATTTTATAACATACAAAAGCTCAAAAGCGACTTCCGCGTCAGAAATCTAGTACCATCACAAATTAAGCCTGTCACCATGCTCGCCTCCCCGGCCCTCCGCCCCCAACAAGAAAATCCTGGTTACAATTCTCGAAGTACTGATCACTGTTCCCCAACGTCAGCGCAAATGTAATGGTGCAACGGTAGGAGTTTGGAATCTATGTTTTTGTCATGAAAATAGATGGAGGGTTTATTATTACTACATATCGTAAGGATGTACGGGAACTGGAATTATGATTGAGAGACGACATACGCTACATTTTTTCGTTGTTTTCAATTCTCATGATTCCTTGAAAGTCTCTTATTAGTCAGTCACCCCTCCCGTATCTAGCCCGGAAAAAGATCACATGTAACATTTGTGGGACAAAAATAAAAAGTAAGCTTACATCAAGGGGAACAGGCGGTCGTTAGAATATTCTACCGCTTGAAACTCCTGACTTGGCCGACGATAGAAAACCGCATAAACAAGGGCGGCGATCATGGGGGTGGTGGGGTGACACCCCAATATTTTTGAGGGGACATCACATCAAATGTCCCCCATTATTCGAGGCATGAAGGATAAAAGGTGTAGTCAATTTACTTTCTCGTATAATCAGTAGACTAGTCAATATATTTTGCTATAAATGTGACTGTAGTTTTATTTTCTGGAACTTTTTGTTCTTGGATTGCAAAAATTTAGGGCGCTAGTCGTAACATTTGGTTAAACTTTTAACCCGAGTTCCAGATATGTTGATTGAGAAAGAGCAGAGTTTTCCCATACCGCCTACTTAGTAATGCGTGCCGGCGTTATTCTACCGAACTGTGCACCATATTAACTTGATCGTGTTGATAAAGGTTCTCTTTTTGTTTATCTATTGAAAATCCTTTATTACGCAGACGCAACATCATGTTGCGTAGAAAATAAGTGACGTCTCAATGATAAGGCTTCAATAATACCATCAGAATTGCTTCTACTGAACAAGTTGTTATTATGGTGGATTTAAACCATCCCATGATTGATTGGGATAATTTGTGTCCTGACGCAGCTAACTGTATTCTTAATATCTGATACAGGATTGTTTTCTCACTCAGCATGTAAGTGAGCCTACGCACAAATTAGGCAACGTTTTGGATCTAGTACTCTCTTCTGAGACTGATATGACTGAGAATGAGAATATGGTTGTTGGTGATTGTCTAGCTACTAGTGATCACACGATTTTAAAATTTGAAGTGATAGTTAGCATTAAATTTAAACAGAGCCTGCAGGCAAATTCTTTATGATTACAGGAAAGGTGGCTATAATTGGAGTACTTAATAAGGGAGTACTTTAGTAAAATTGAATGATTTTTACGAGTAGCATGGAGAATTCCGTAGTACCAGATGATTGGAAATATGGCAATGTTGTACCCATTTTCAAAAAGGGAACCAAAAGTAATCATGGAAATTACAGGCAAGAAAGTCTTACATCACACATTTGCAAAGTGATGGAATCTATTATCAGGGATGAATTGGTGAACCACCTGTATGTCCACAAACTAATCAGTGACTTCCAGCATGGGTTCATGAGTAGCAAATCATGTCTATCCAACTTGTTGGTTTTAATGGAGAAGGTGACTAAATTAGTCGATCATGGTTTTCCTGTTGATTTAATACACTTAGACGACAGAAGTACTAGCCTCGGAGGTAGTACTTCCGTGCTTAGACTTTCAAGGCATTTAACAAGGTTCCTCATCTTCGTCTTATTGCTAAGCTGCAAGCCCATAGTGTGTCTGGTCAAGTAAATAATTGGATTAAGGCTTAGTTGTATGAAAGGAAGCAGAGACTGCAACTTGGTGGTAGAATTCTTGATTGGTCACGTGTTTGTAGTGGTGTACCTCAAGGACCGAGTGTTTGGTCTAACCGTAGAGCATCCGCCTTTCGCGCGGAAGGCCCAGGTTCGATTCCCAGGTCGAGTCATACCAGACTCTAAACATGGAACCTACTGCCGTTGTGAGTAATGCGCGGCATAAGTAATGGAGTGGGGAAATGAGCCAGTGAGCCACAACTCGTAAAAGGCCCAGGCCGGCGCCGACTTGAACCAACAGGTTAGAAATTGGGCCGTAAAACTCCATCTAACTAACAATAACTAACTTAAGGATCCGTGTTAGGACCTGTTCTGTTTACAGTTTTAATCAATGATATAGATGACAATTAATAGGTGGAAGCATCATTAAATTGTTCTTGGGGTTACCGAAACATGGCTCCATTGTGAGGTTAGCAACTCTGAAATCTAGGTTCATGGGCACAAAATTTTCAGGCAAGATAGGACTGATACTGTCCGTGGTAGAGGTGGAGGTGTTTTACTGTTTGTGAAGGATAGTATAAATGGTGTTGAAGTCACCAGCAATTCGGGTTGTCAACTGCTTGTGGTGTGAACTTAGCTTTAGCAATGAGAATGGTACCCCTTTGCTTTCGGTATTGTTTGCCGTTCACCAAATTCTTGCGCTGAGAATAACCAGAGTTTGTCCCAAATTTTTAGAAAAATTTCAACCAAAAGGGCTGTTGTGTTTAGGAATTTTAACGTTCGTGATATTGACTGTCATTCCTGTACTAGCGGGTTGCATGAGAGGGATTTTCTAGAGGTTTTAACTTACAGGGGTGGCACCAGGATTTCCCCGACAGGGGCCAGCATTTCAAGGCCCTGACAAAGGTTTTGAGTTAGTCCCGGTGGGACGTGACTTCGCAGATTTTGAGGCTCGCGTAGCGCGCGAAATTATTGGCTTTCTTTTCAACAAATACTTAAGAATCTATAGTTTATTTTGAAAGACAAAATTTTAAATTTTTGAAAGAAATTTGGCTTTTGTAAGGACTATTTAAAAGTTGGAGTGTTTATTGAAGAATCTGTCTTTCATATGGGCAAAATCAAAATGTTATATAGGCGACAGCTAAAAATATTTAGGGGTTACGCATTTAACCGTAATAGACCAATGTACTTTGCCTTCAACACGACACTAGAAGGTTGCCCAAAAAGTTTTTTTCGTTTTCTGGAACGAAAATTTGAAAATTAATAGCTCATTTTATTGGAGAAATTTTGCAATTAAATAGAAGAAAATTTGTTTTTGGTACGGTTTTAATGAAAAATTTGGGTTTTTTATTAAGTGATATATCCTTCAAGAGCAAAATGAGGTAGAATGTTGGGATGATTAACAGACTAGCTTTGGTTATTTTTGTACGGAGTATCCATAGAAATTGAACAATTTTGCCACTTTTAACAATCTGAAGCTTATATTAGAGAAAACTGGTAATTTTATGACAAATGTGAGGGTTTATGGAAGAATCTAATCTTCTTAAAAGAAAAATCAAGTAGAGGGATGAACTTTAGATTTGTTGGAGTTACTAAAAATATCGTGATTAAAGATGTCGGACCATATTGGGAAAATTTTCCCCCGGAAACAGTTTGGCTTCCTATTTGAAGTTTTATGTTTTATGTGTTGACATAGACGTACCGGAGCGTTTCAGTTTGGGAGGGGACAGAATTGTATTTTTTGTCCGAAACAAGTAGTTCTGCCCGAAAGACTATCAATGTGCAGAGCACAGAAATTTTTGAAAAATTGAGAACCCCCAGATAGCTGGAAATGGCATTCTTAGGGCTCTTAACTGCAAACAAATCAGTTGAGATTTTTTCACAACAAAATTTTCACTTCATAATATTGCCCCACGAAGAATAATTTGCAAGTATGCATTGTTCTGTCAAGTAATCTGTTTGATCAAAATACTATCTAAGTGGAGCGCCCCCATCATTGTGGCGGAGCGTTCAGAAAATTTTTAAAAAATGTAACCCCTCAGACAGCCGGAAATGACATTTCCCAGACTTGTAACTAGAAATAAAGCAGTCGTTATTTTGAGGTTTCCTTTGAAATTAAATGAAAGTTTAACTTTAGTAGAAAAACCCAACTTGCTAATTGATCAGAAAATTACCAGATAAAAGGTACTGCTACAATTAGATGTAATGTTGTTGCCTCTTTTCGGGGGAAACTATGCATCGGAATTCAAAACATACTAGTGTTTATGCCTCTATCAGGAATCGTCGTTGTATTCCATTGCAAGGTTCGCTAAAAAGATGATATTTTCTACGGGACTGTCCGAACTCCAGACTATAAATGATTTTACTTCCATCGCATTTGAATTTTTGAAAATATGTCACGTTACACGGTGGCTTCAAATGAAATTTCAGGGAGACATTCTCGCAATACTGTCCTATTTTCATTACCGTTGCTAGAATTCCCAGTAGGGCCAGTAAAAATCCAGGAAACTTAGCAACTTACAAGAAGCAGGAACTCTAAGTTAAAAATCTGGTAAATGGCACTAAACTTAGGTTTGAAAAGCAGTTGGCCAAGGAAGTTAAGATAAACCCCAAATCTTTCCATGCATATCTTAGGTCTAAGCAGAATCTTAAGGAGGGTGTGGGGTCCATTAAAGGTGATGATAATACTTTGGTTAGTGACCATCAGTATATCGCTAACTTGTTAAATGATTATTTTGTATACCAGGGAATCTTCTTTTTGGGGACTTGTAGGAGTTCTGATGTCTCTTCTTCAATCAGTTATGTCATTTTTATCGGAGGAACAGGTTTTTAGTAAGTTAAAGAGTTTGAAGGCTAGTTAGGCCCCTGGGCCAGATGGGGTCCACCGAGCCATTTTACCTGAATGCTCTGAGATTTTGTCGGTTCCTCTTTCCATCATTAGTCAGAAGTGTCTGGATTCAAGTTTTGTTCTTACTGACTGGCGGGTAGCAAATGTTAGTCCAATTTTTACAAAGGAGGATCGAAGTATGCGTTGCAATTACTTGCCTGTCAGTAGTTAACCAGTGTTGTGTGCAAAAGTTATGGAATCTTTAATTAAGGAAGTTTACTTAAGTATCTTTTTAGATAATGAGTTACTTCATCTGTCGCAGCATGGTTTCCTGCCAAGTAGATCTTGTGTCACTAAATTACTGAGCTTTCTTGAAGATGTCTCTTCATCTCTTGATTCTGGGTATGGTGTCGATGTCATTTACCTACCCGACTTTTCAAAGGCCTTTGATAAAGATCCTTTAGGTAGGCTTATAGCTAAACTGCGTACATTAGGTGTTTCGGGCATATGTGCTGATTGGATAAATTCGTGGTTTCATGGTAGATCTCAGAGAGTTGCTTCCAATGGTAACTTCTCTTCTTTGAAAGAAGTCACAAGTGGAGTACCACATTTTTTTGTCCTCGGCCTACATCTTTTCTTAATTTTCATTAATGATATTGATAGTTCTCTTACAGCTTTGAGCGCCTCCTACAGGGGTGGCACCAGGATTTGCCTGACAGGGGGCCAAGCTCCCCGACAGGGGGCCAGCATTTCGAGTCCCCAACAAAGGCGATGAGTTAGTCCCAGTGGAACATGACGTGGTAGAATCTGAGGCGCATGTAGCGCGCCGAAATTTTTGGCCTTTTTTCAACAAATATTTAAAAATCTGGAGTTTGTTTAGAATAAAATGTTTTTAAACAAAATTTGGCTTTTGTAAGAACCATTCAAAAGTTGGGGTAGTTATTGCAGAATCTATCCTTCATAAAGGGACCGCGGAGACGGGGGGGGGGGGGGCTGGCAGGGGGGCTTTAGCCCTGCACTTTTTTGCTGTGGGCATTTTGGGCCGCCTTAAACTGCATTTTGGGCCGCCTTAAACTACATTTATTTCATTGGACATATTGGTCCGCTTCGATGATTAGCCCCCGCACTTCAAAATTGGCTCCACGGCCTCTGTCATACTTGGACAAAATCCAAAACGTTACAGAGGCAACAGTTTGAATTCTTTTTGAGTTACGCATTTTATCGCACTAGGCATAGATACTAAGGCTCTCAAACGAAACTGGAAATTTGCCCGAAAATTTTTTCTCCTTTTTTGAACGAAGATTTGAAAATTAACAACTTATCATATTGGAAAAATTTGAGAATTTTATCAAAAAATTTGTTTTTTGGGTAAGGTTACAATGAAAAAATTTGGGCTTTCTATTCACTGATATGCCTGTCAAGGAATAGGTTTGTAGTAAGTTAAAGAATTTGACTCGCAAGGATAGTAAGGCCACTGGGCCAGATGGGGTCCACCCAGCCATTTTACCTCGGAATGCAGCTCTCAGCTGAGATTTTGTCTGTTCCTCTTTCCATCATTAGTCAGAAGTGTCTGGATATCAAATTTTGAGGACATATGGAGGGCGTGTTAACATTTGTTCTTGTACAGACATTGAATCGACAATACTAATACTATGAATACTGTCTTGAGCAAGACTAATGTAATGCCGAATGCTGTGCTAGGCGAATCTGGGCCCGAATACTGTGCTAGTTCAGAATATGGGGCTGAATGTGAGGCTGAATCTTGTGCTTACTTCAGACTGGTTTACGAAATCCAGGACTGTGGTGGAATCTCTCTGGACTCGTTAGGTGTGGGTGATTGGCTTTTTGTTTTTTTGGAGGTTTTGGATTTCTTTGGGTTGTAAAATTAATCTTTGATGTTTTGTTGTTCCTTTTTCCACGAAGGTTGATTTGATGTTATCGTCACAGTGAGGTAGGCTAGGCCTAACGTTAGCGCTGTTGTGCAGCGACATTTGTTGCAACTGCTTTCAATGTAAGTAATAGTTAAACGAAATAATTTCTGCTTGTTCTGTACACAGGCGTTCGGTACGGGTGAACGGTACTAGTGTGGCTATGTGCAGTTCAACACTATACATCACTGTTTTATATACTGTATATGTATTGTGTTGGCCAACCGGTAGCCGGTCGTTTCGCCCCCTTGCCAGTTCGCCCCCAACCAGTTCGCCCCTTAAATACCAGTTTGCCCCCAAGAATAAACCAGTTCGCCCCCTAAGACCTGCCAGTTCGCCCCCAAAGACCTACCGGTTCGCCCCTAATCTTTCTGAAGCAGGTCCCTTTATAATAAGTGAATGTTTTAGAACAAACGATGACCACAAAGTGAAGTTTCTCATTTAATTATCTTTCAGGATGAGACTGAGTTCATTTTTAAAGGTGAAACAAGTTGTTCATTTGTACTAACTCATAACGTTACCGTACGCTCGTGCGCAATTGTTGAGTGTTAATTGTGTTGATTATGATTGATAGTACTGATGTAGGACGCTCTGTCTGCGTTATCGTTGCTATATCGTTCGTGTGCTTCTTTGTGTAAACGTTCGCACATCACCTTTTGTGGTTAATTGTTTTGTTTGGTTCTAGGCCTATTTATAATTTCCAATAAATGGTGTAAAAAATGGCAAAAATTGAAAAAATTATTTTAAAAAAATGCTAAACTTGCTTGTGAAACTTAATTCTGGACGTGCAAGAGAATACCAGGTAACTGAACGTAATACTGGTTAGTGCGTCAGGTAACGCACCGCCTCGGCCTAGGCCTACCCTTACTTGACTTGGTTTTTGTCACATTCTTGCCAACTGTCGTAACTTTTTTAAAATTTCTGTTATGACAACTACAAAAAACTGCATTTAAAGATCAGTTTATTCGATGTCACACTCATAAGTATTTGGGGGCGAAACGACCTCCTCTTTGGGGGCGAAACGACTTCCACTACGGGGCGAACTGGTATGGGGGCGAAACGACCGGGGCGAACTGGTTGGGGGCGAACTGGCAAGGGGGTGAAACGACCGGTAACCGGCCAACCTATACTAGAACCAAGTGCTTGTGGACTAGGCTACTTCTGAATTTGGTGCATTGGTGCAGTGCTTTATTAACATAACATAACAGGTTGAAGGGCAAAGGAGGGCCAAGGCCCCATAAGATGCCCTGAAGTCCAAGCCCTAATCAAAAGTCAAACCACCAAAGCTTGACAACAGCCCCAAACAATCAGATTCTACCACAGCCATGGAAAAACCTATCAATGTTAACCTTAAAGCAGTGAACTGAGGGGGAGTTAACTACCCAATCTGGTAGACAAATCCACTCGTTGACAACTCTATGGGAGAAACTAAACTTCCTAATGTCAAGCCTTGCAAAAGGCTTTTCAAGCTTTGGCTCTAATTTAGAATCTGTGCCCGGAACTGCCTCATAGCTGTAGGGTTAGGGGTTATGTATGCATAGTAATAGGGTTAGGGTTACGTACGCATAGTATACGGGTTACGTACGCATATGTATAGGGTTAGGGTGGGACATATGCAGGTGTACGCATGCATAGGAACTGTATACGTAGGGGTATATAAAGCTTTACGTATACGTATCTCATACTGTACATATATGTACACTCTCAAGTACATACAGTTAGCTTTAGGTATACGTATATACGTATACCTATAGCTATATGTAATAGATAGTATTATTAGACAGTACTTATATTATTTTTAACCCCTCCACCTGCAACGGCGCTCGTAGCGCAGTAGGCAAGCGCGCTGATCTTCATGATGGAATCGCTATACCGCTAGGGTCAAGGGTTCGGGTCCCGGTACTAACAATGCTTTTCTTTCTTCCACAGCACTAACCATTCACTTCTTTCCACAGCACACACTCATAGCGCTGTTTCTAGAGTGAGGAAAAAAAGAAAAGGGTTTTTTATTTAAAAAAGAAGAAAAAAAAAACTTTAAAGTTTCAAGCGCCCTCTTTTGGAAGTTGTGAAGTGAGTAAAATTATGTCTACTTCCGGGCACGGATTCTAAATTAGCACCCAAGCTTTTTACAATGCCCAACCGAGAATTACCTTGAACCCTTAAATAACCACAAGTCAGAAGGGGATTCCTTTCACAAAGGAACTTGAAAACCTGGAGCATGTCTCCCCTAATCCTTCTCAGCTCCAAGGTGGTAAGCCCAAGATGTTTAAGCCTAGAATGATAAGGCAAATTTCTCACCTCGGGAATGAGGCGAGTGGCTCTCCTCTGAACCTGCTCTAAAAGAAACTTGTCCTTTTCACAGAAGGGACTCCAAGCCTTAGCTGCATAGTCAAGATGGGGTCTTACCAACTGCTTATACAAATTAAGCAAAATATCCTTACTAAAATTGATGAAATTCCTCTTGATCAATCCAAGCACTCTATTGGCCTTTGCAGCAGTAGCTGCACACTGCCTTGATGACTTTAAATGCCCAGTAATTACAACACCCAGATCTTTCTCAGAGGTGACATTACTTAAAACACAACCATTCATATTATAATCATAGCTAAAAATTTTGGGACCAAAATGAAGGACCTTACACTTATCTGCATTAAAAGACATTTGCCAGGTCTAAGACCAAGAAAATAACCTATCCAGATCTTTCTGCAGCAGTAAGGCATCATCCAAAATGCTAATCTTCCTATAAAGCTTAGTATCATCTGCAAACTTACTTATACGATTAGCTATTAAATAGCTAGTCATACCGCATCTCTTTTTTACAAAGGCTTAATGATAGGGTTGTATTCGTAATGTTAGGGTAATGGGGCACATATAAATAGCTGTGCAAGGGAATTGTAACCCTTAGTTTTTAAGTATGAAGGGTGGAGTTGGCTTGGTGGTTTGAGCGAACTGCCTTCATGCTGAAGGTCCTGGATCAAATCCTGGACCTGGTGGAATCACTTGGAAATGTTCCTGGGTCTAAGAATTGGGTTGTTCAGCATACTGTAGCTATTCACGGTGATGCTGAGGGGGTTTAAAAATTGGTGAATTACAAAATTGGGTATTTGACTATCTGTTTCAAGGAATTGTCCAACTCAGGAAGTTGTCCAATTGTTCAGTTCAGCTGTTGAGCAGTGGTGCAGAGCCACGGACTTCCTATACATGGAAAGAGCATACTGCACAGTATATTGTCTCTACTGTAATGTGAGAAAAAGCGCACCAAGATGGCTGTCTGCTAGGGTTTTGTGTGAAAGTTTGGACTTGCTCAAGGGTATTGCCATATTTTGCAAGAGAGTTGAAATATTTTTGAAATATAGCAAGGTAAGGTCAAAATCACTTCACGTATTGCAGGAATATGATATTGTTACCCATTCAAGTTCAACTTTTGCTTAATATATAACAGAGACTTTGTCATCAAATCAGACGATATCTTCACGGCGGCCATCTTGGTGCGCCTCTTTTGTCCCAGCCGGTGGGGACCATCTACGAATAGGACGTACACGTTACATGTTCTTTCCCTGTATATGAGTCCGTGTGCAGAGCAAGTAACCTCAACACCACCCAGCCTTTGGGAAAGTGGCTAAAGACTGGGGGTATGCTCAGGTCTGTCTGATGAGGACATTAAATGGCAGTCCGGGGAGCAAGATTGGGAGCACTTGATTAGTACACACCTGCCTCGTTACTTCTGAGCACTAGTCAAAAAGAGAAGGGGAAGTTAGCCGGTGTACACCCACGCTCACTCTGGCATAGTATTCTCGATGAGCCAAAATGGCTTCCTGGCCCTTAAAACATTAAATGGAAAAAATTAAATTAAACCATTTGCATGTCATGTGTCTGAACATCAGTTGGTTTGAACTAATAGATATATACCGTAACAGATAGTACTGACAGTATACCAGGCTTGGGGCGATTACATCTTAATCGATTACGATTGCGATTACTTTATATTTTACGATTGCGATTATGATTACAATTACAGTTAAAATTGAAAGTAATTGATTACGATTACGATTACATTGCAATGTAATCATGATTGCAATCGTGATTACATTTTGTTTCCACATACACAATGTAGTAGGCAAAACAATCCAGTGCCCACAACTGGAAAAGGGCCATGGACATTGCAATAGATAAGCCCGGAAGGATACAGGTTGAGGCATAAAACCCTATACATTTTGTTTCTAACATTTTCTTTTGCAAAAAGTATACCTCTAGAGAATGATGTACCTAGACAAAGTTAGTAACTTTACTTCTATGTTCCATTCAACTTCAATGTAATCAGAAATGGAACCACGATTGCAATTACTTTTCCATTGTAATCGATTACGATTGCAATTACTTTGCGATTTTTACAAAAGTAACCGATTGCGATTACAACTACTTCAAAATGTGTAATCGATTGCGATCGATTACGATTACTGATTACGATTACCCCAAGCCTGCTGTATACTGCGCTAATTATAAGTTCATCACTTCACCAGATTGGTAACCATAAAAATATGAAAAAATCTATAAAAATCAAGGAAACCTAATTGTAATATTTTGTTGTATGTCTTCACCTTTGTGCAATATTTTACTGTTGTTTGGAGTGAGTAGTCCAGGCCTCAAATTAAACTGCGGTCATTGCCGTTGTACATTTCCTTTTTGCAATTATGCCCTGGTAAAATTATTAAAATTCACAGCCAGTTGCCCTGGCACCCCTCAGCAAATAGCTGCCATGCCCTCAGACCTAGTTGTGAAGTTCTATTAACTTATCACTAAAATGCATGTGATACATGTTTGGTGAACATACTGCATGTAGAAACTCAAAACTCCTAAAACCTGGTGCTTAATCCTGCATAAAAAATGTTATTTTATAAATTCTCTCGGTTTTAACAACGAGACAGACCTTGCAATGCAGCATTATACAAGCTATGTAGCCTACTCCACAGTTGCATGACAAAATACAACAGAAAATCTACACAATACTAAGAGCATCATGATTGGTTTGACATTAACCAGCCAATCACAACTCATGGTATGGTCAATTGAAGTTAAGTATGTAACAAGACGAACGTCTAGACGAGTTGCGGTGCTGACAAACCAAGTCGTCTTGTACTTTAAAGGTGATTTTATATTTTAGGGGGACAAAATATCATTCCAAAATACTTGTATTGTGTTTTGCCCAATAGCAGCTAAGTTAAGTTCCACACTTGTAATCCAGGAACATTGTTCATTCACTTTAGAAATGTGGTTGAGGTGGAACGTGTAACACACCAAAGAAATACTCGATTGCCGGTATAATGAGGTTTGCTTATTTTGAACTCATAGTTGACAGTAAATCAGGAAAAGATGATACAGCAGTTGATTTAGAACTGTAGAAAGAGCAAAACCTCACATCAGATAACATTTCAAACGTCCTTTACAAGCTGTTGCTTGTGCATTCAATATAAGGTATCCCTAATGTCCCGGCTCCTTAGTAACTCCTTGTACAGCATGAGGATTTCTGATAAAAGATGGTAAAGCGCCAAAGGCTCAAGACAGACCATTCGACCAAACAGACGTTAGTCAAAATTGTATTTTAAGTAGTGCAGTTAATAAGGAAAAACATGCCATTTGTTTAGCTGTTTAGTGAATACAGGTGGAGTACACTCTTATGACGTAATGTTGGAAACGATAATGAGTCTGTATATACATGACAGTAACGTTGTAGTCACTTGCTTGAAGATGGATTTATGTTAATGTACAAAAGGAAAAACTTTCCAATGTTGAACATAAAGAATTTCTAAAGATTAATGGTTTTTAAAAAGTTCTGTTCGCTCCGCACCAAGTTTACTCTCAGCTTACACAAAACTATAAGACAACTACTCTTACATCACTAAAATTTATTTCTGCCGCCCCTCCCCCTTGCTCGTACATTAATGTTTCATCTCAAGCCCAGTCACAGAGAATATGTTAGGATTTGCCCACAAAAAATCAAACGCAAAAATTGTGTCAAAAATATTTTTTTTGCTTGTTTTACGGAAAATATTGAAGATCTCAGTTTCACTGAAAAGATCCGGCTAAAATTTTGATTTCCATAAAGATAAATATAAAAATTCTGGTTGTTTAAGAAAAAATTTAGGTTTTCTAATAAGCAATTGTTGTAAGTAACATAATATAATAACAAGTTAACGAGAATCAAAAGAAATGTCGATATCTCAAATTTACCATAATCTTTACAAATGATGAAATAAAATAAAAAAAAAAATATAAAACAGCAAAGTAAAAATTCTTTTGTCAGCGTTACTTATACCTACATTCTCTCAACATAAATGTTAATATGATGATATTTCACTCTAGCCTTAGGCCTATTGTCACTGTTTCTCCAATTTACATTAATCCCGCACACATACGTCACTACTAACCCTTCGCCAGTAACTTCTTAGTTCAGTAATGTATAGACACTTGAACGACGTTGACCTCCACAAATCAGAGAACCAAATCAATCACTTACAAATCATAAAAGATAAATTGCAACATCTATACGTCCCTTAATGAAACCCAAATACCAAAAATATCGATGTCCCTAGTTTATAACTATTAGCGGCGATTCGTCTGTCATCACATCATTAAACAGTCTCGCTTCTTCCTACACTCTATATCAAGAACTTGTTGTCGCCTTTCTGACAGTGACTTCTTACTACGGAACAAAACTGTTGCCATTGCACTATATAAAAACTGTTTTAATAATTTCCATGCATTTCTTTTTCTAATAAAAATAATAATATAGCAAGTTTATGTATGCCCACGACTCGCAATTGATCAAACGATAACCTAAAATATGTAAAAGCAATAAGAAAGCCAGGTCTATGAATAAGACTGCACTGTCCAGTAAAAAACTCCGTAAAAGACAAATTTCATCATTCCAACCACCCATATGCAATAGCTCAACAAATACTTTCAAAGAAAAAACGGACTTCATGAAAAATAAACGTTTCGCTGATAACACCACAGCCAATGACATAACAAAAAAGAGCATAACTAGCTTATAAATAAGTGTCTTGCTACTTTACCATTTACGAAATGAACCAACTGGCTAAAAATTTACAATTGCAAATTTTCTTGTACCTTTTCAAAACTTCGTTGTGTAAGCTAACAATCTAAACCCTCTACAAACGGTCCAAATTTAATGTTTACGTTTGTTTAACATAAATGTAAAAAAATGATAAGGCAATCATTTTTAATTGTTTTACAGTGACGTAAATCCCGGAGAAGGCAAGGGATGTCTTTGCTTCCTCAAGTAAAAAAAGGAAAGCCAAACTGTCATATGGCTCCCTCAAAATTTTAAATAACCATTTCAAAATCAACACATTTTTGACAAGAGATGAACTATCCATGGCCTTTGAAAAGACCAAATCAGTTGGTTTTCAAGGGATTCTCCCCCAACAGAAGACCCAAAGCAGTCCCTGAATGATTGTGCAAAACCTTCATTCATGCAGACCTCTTCCCAATATCTCAAACAGATCACCGCCCAGCGTAATAAAAAAGGTTGCTCTCATCACATACAAATATAAAACGAGATATGAATGAACATGTTAAAACCCTACCGTGACTACTCTTTACATTAAACTATGTGTTCATGTTAACACTTCTTCATCTTATGATGTGCTCTTCTCCCTAAATGTATAAGTATCCCCAAGAACATTCCCTCTGAATTTGGTTTTTTAAGCATTCTTCTTTAGTGGAACTTCTGAGCAATGGCAACTCGTGGTGTATATGTGGAGGGGTACATAATTAACTTACAATGACTTGTCTTAAATAAAGATGATCATCTTCCCTGTAACCAATAATGTCAAACACCGAAAAAACAATTACCACCCACAACAACGAAAAAATAAACCTCTGACTCTTTTCATATCCACTAGAGCCTTTTTTTGTTTGATCCCAACTCTGACATCATCATTTTTCTCCCCTTCATAACTTTTATCTTGGAATTCACCCCCATACTTTCTTTTTCTTTGTTGCCAACCTTTCCTTTCTACAAAAAAAAATCTTTCAACGGCCCTTCTTGGGCATTGTTATATTCTCCACATAATTTTAACCTTTAAAATAACAAATTTACCATGACGAGACACCTTGATATAACACAAATATTAATACGAGCCATCTCATACAAATAATATTTACCTACCAATAACAATGTTTCCCTCCAACAGAAACTTACTTTATGAAAAAACAGTGAACAAAACTCCTCTAAACTATCAAACTTTTTACTCCACAGCAACCCCGACCATGTCACTTGAAAAGAATGAATCTCTACAAAGAAATCCTCATATAAATACTCAAAATTCACTAAACACCTCGATGAATTAAAAAACAACCAAATTAATGGCGCTGTGTTAAATTAAACAACATATTATTCCCCAGAGCACACACGGACCTGGTTTTTCCGCAAGATTGTTACTAAAAATAGAACACGTTTGCAAATTTTACGTGCAAAAAACCCAATTTTACACACTCACGAAAATCATATTTCCACCAAAACTTAAAAACACGAAAGAGAAGTACCATCCCTACAAATTGCACTAAACCGTATTTCGATACCACAAAGCATCCAGAAGGAGATAGAAATAAAGTGCCGGAGAAGTCAGAAACTGACATCGCGGTAGTAACTGCATTAGTTGCGGTTGCCTGCAAGGCGGGCACCGCAACTAAAAATCCCCACATTGAGATCAAATTTTGTTGATCATGTGAATACTGTACTGCTCTGTGGTGACAGACTTCTGTTTACTTTGCTGCATGTTGGTACTGACTGTGGTTTTTATTACATTTTGGTCTGATCTTTGATGGGTTCATTTGTTTCTCAGGGTCTGTCAGACATACTTAAAAAGCTCACACTACACACACTGTTGTCTCACGTTGTTTGGGTAAGCAATGCAATTCGTTCTGTGTTGTATGATGCAAATCATTTTGCTTATGGTATTTTAACAAAATCAGTCTGTAACTGAAGTTGAGTCTTTTGAAATATGCTTGTTTGTTGTGCTTGTGATTTGGGCAACTCCAATTTGAAATTGATATTGAAGTACATTGGGACAACTGAGTTTTCCGAGTCACTAATAGCCAAGCCCTTTGAATCTAAGATTGCACGGTGTAAGTTCTAAAATTGGGAACTGTCTGAGAGGCAATCTGTGCATCTAAGACCCGGGAGCTCTGGTTAACAAACCTCTTGAGTTGCTGTTTGCTAAATTTGTTATGTTTAGAAATTACCATCCTGCCCTTATTGAAATTTGAAAATGGCCATAATGCCCTGACTAATGGCCTTGATGCCCTAAAAAAATGGAAAATGAACAAAGGCCAAATGGCCATGCCCCTTGAGATCTGAAGTTTGAGGCCTGGTAATCTGTGGAAAATGAATCTTGAAATGTACTGTAGGTGGCAGTAGAAGTAGCAATGCCTATGAAGTCATCTTGAGTCAATCACTTCACAAAACAAACAAATAAAATCTTATAAATTACCACATTTAAGGTGAGTTTTTGATATAATGATACAGAATGATCTCCTTCCTATCAGAATTCTTATTTGGAAAGACATTCCCATCATCTTTTTTTGTAATCTTTGAAAATTTCTGGTTCATACTATTGCTGAAACTTGAAAATTTGGACATGATCAACATTTTTGCATGATGACAAATAATTGGTTTTGATGTTTTTTGAAGAACATGTAATGCAAATTATTCTAATGTTGCAATCAAACCGCACTTACACGCTTCATTGTGTTTAGAAGGTAGTATTCATTTCATGATAACTTACTACAGTATTATATTATTTCAAGCCTCTCGACCAACAACAGCGCTTGTAGCAAATTCAACAAGCCTGCTGGTCTTGATGCTGTACCACTAGGGTCGAGGGCTTGAATATGTTTTCTCACATTGCTTTTCTTTCTTCTGCTGCACTAACCATTAACTTCTTTTCTCTTCCTTTCTGAAGACCACAGATTATTTTAAACCAAATTTTGGGATCAAACTAGATTCATTTAACTGCCAATTCTCCAATTTTAACTGATCGTAGTTTTACACTTCTTTACCCTTTGTTGTCCTCAAAAGGTTACAAGCATGAGATATCTATGGGTATTTATGGACTAGCTTTCTGAAATGAGTTAAACTACTGACCCATTTTCTAAGCTGCATTTAGTTATTTGATAAAAGTTGTCAAGTTAGGGTCACACGGCAACTCCCTCAATATGGTTTTCTCAGAAGTTCTTGTGGCTCTACATGTATGTAAATTAAAGGAGACAAGGAGTGTGATAATTATAGCATGATTAGAGTAATTGACTGCAAAAAGAACAAATCCCAAAAAGTTCAAAAGACCTAAAGTACTAGAGTAGAAGTTTGAAGTTTCAGTTTAAAACCATATCATTGTCTGTGGGTGACAGATGAAGATATTGGATATTTACAAGGTTATAATTTAAAGCACTAGATGTAATTTAAAGGGAGTTAGCAGTAGCCAAAAGTTTACCAAGAATTTTCTTTATTTTTCAGAGAGCATTTTTTTGCATGTGCTTTTTATTGGATTTCTGTGTAAGGATAAAATATTTGGGGAAAACAAACAGGAATATATTCCTCATAAATTGAATAAACAGTTAGAAAGAAATTCTCCTGAACTACTGTAGCAATGGCTTGATTCAAATTGTGTGGTGGCTAATTGTTTACAGTACATGGAGTTTGCTGTACAAATATGGATTTAACAGCAAACAAGCAAAGAAAAGTTGCAACTAAATGCTGATTTCGACTTTGGCACAAATAATCTTGAAGGTTTATTTTATAAGCTGTGAAGGACAATCAGGGTAATATATTTTTTCATTAATGCATGATGTGTACACATATTGGAATTTCTTTGAGACACATGCAATTTTAACCCGTTACCATTGTTTGGGTCCTTTTGGACCCATGCGGAGAGGTCGGCTGTCACCCATCTTTACTGTTTCACGCAGAGCTCGAAACTGCGAGTAGCTACCCAAAAATTCGGCCACAACAATGGGAGAGACAATAGTTTAAGGTCACGGGTCAATGGCCTACGGAAGCCGATGCGGGGAGGACTACGTCCGCTTTTGCGCCCACTCCCGAGGCGTGCAAATATGCCGCAATTGGAGCACAACAGTAAAGGGTTAATCTAAAATATCTTCACCAGTCAGCTAAAGGGTTACGTGCACACGCAGAGACAGTGGCATCAGCTTTGCAGTAAACACACTCCACAGGCTTATTTTAACCCTTTACAGTTGTTTGGGTCCTTTTGGACCCATGCGGAGAGCTTGGCTGTCACTAATCTTTACTGTTTCACGCGGAGCTTGAAACTGCGAGTAGCTACACGAAAATTCGGCCACAGCAACGGGAGAGACAATAGTTTAAGGTCACGAGTCAATGGCCTACGGAAGCCGATGCGGGGCGGACTACGTCCGCTTTTGCGCCCACTCCCGAGGCGCGCAAATACGCCCCGATTGGAGCACAAAGGTAAGGGGTTAATCTAAAATATCTTCACCAGTCGGCTAAAGGGTTACGTGCACACACGCAGAGACAGTGGCATCAGCTTTGCAGTAAACACACTCCACAGGCTTATTTGAACCCTTTACCGTTGATTGGGTCCTTTTGGACCCATGCGGAGAGCTCGGCTGTCACTAATCTTTACTGTTTCACGCGGAGCTTGAAACTGCGAGTAGCTACCCGAAAATTCGGCCACAGCAACGGGAGAGACAATAGTTTAAGGTCACGGGTCAATGGCCTACGGAAGCCGATGCGGGGCGGGCTACGTCCGCTTTTGCGCCCACTCCCGAGGCGCGCAAATATGCCCAGATTGGAGCACAACGGTAAAGGGTTAAATTTTACATGCTCTTTCATTACTCTTCCTGCAAGTGCCTCTGACACTTCTCAAACTTGCACAAATACAGTATCTCATGGTTTACTGCAAGTACTGCAATAGCTTAGGCAGAGATACTGTATAGACCTTCCTACTGATACTAAAATATCTTGTCTGTCCTCCAAGACAAGGTAAAAATTTCCATTGATGATTTGAAATCCTCATTGCTATTTTTTTTTTTTTTAACTTTGAAACTTATACTTTACTGATTATTAGATCAGCAAAAAGAAAATGACCCTATAAATTCCATAGACATCACTGTAAATACTGAGTCAAACAACAGCTGGAACAAGAACTCATTTAGTCTACAGTGTATTGGAGAGGTTGTAGTTTTGGTTGATGTACAGTCTTGGGAGGATTGAAACCACAGAAATAATGTTAGCCTTGCCTTTGACAGCAATTCACTTGGTATTCACCCAATGGTTAAATTATGGTAAATTACGGATCCCTCAAGGTGGTTCTTCAAATTTTGGGTTCTTTCAATTATCATCTGGTTGACCTGTATTATAAATGCAGTATATGTTGTCACAATACTTTTTTTATGTTAAAATTTGCAAGAAACACATGTATGGATATTTTTTAGGATGTCACATGTACCTTTAATGCAAGTAAAACATTGTTTCTTTGTAAGTTTATGGCACTTCTTTAAAAGTAGTAGTACCTACCGTGGCCTACTGTTATGTTAGTACGCCTACTTTGCCATGGATTCTTCCTGTATACACATTTTGTTATGATATACACAGTACTGTACTTTTGTAAATGTCAATTTATCTGACGCAAAATACATGGAGTCCAAATTCATGTTTTGTTTTGTCTTTTTCTTCCTTTCTTTTTTTTTTTAATTAACGTCTCAAAAGGTAACATGTCTGTTAGAAGATGTCTAAGCAACCGACCTTAAAGCAGAGAGTTCATAACTTATTGTTCAAGAATAAGGATGGTTCTTCTCAAATCAACAGGGAATCTCAGAGGAAGGTAGAAGAATTTTTTATTACTGCAAGCATAAAAAAGGTTTGTGGTTTCTTCTTTCTCTTCTACAATGCAGGGTCTAGCAAACAAGTCTGTGGTTTTGGTTCCTTGTGTAACAAAGGAACCTATGCAGTCACCTTGGTGTATGTGTGTGTGCGTGTACGTGTGACGGATTAGAATGCGAGTATGTGGTGCTATAACTCAATAACCAAGTGATCAATTTTTTTCAAACTTGGTACGTATGTAGATGTTTCTATCTTTTTTGGCCGAGTTCAAAGGTCACTGGTGATCACCAGAGGCCAAAAAGTGAATTTCTGTTAGTAGCTGTAACTCAGTAACCATTGTTCTAACAGTAGCATAATTGTAGACTAAGTCAGATTGGTAGGAGGTGAAAAGGTAGTACATTAACCAAAATAATTGGAAAGGGTCAAAAGGTCAAAAAGTAATGTTTTATTGATATCTCGCCATTGAAACATTTTAGAGGGGTGGTGTAATGGAGATTTGTGTTCATCAAAGTGAAATGCATGTGATAACTCACCTTGACCTCACTTGACCTCATTTGACCTTTGTGACCTTTTGTGATGTCTAGATTCGTCTTGATCAGACAAACCAAAAAGGCAATTACACTACCCTTCTACAACGTTCCTACCTTGAGTTACTGACGTTTAAGTGACAGGCTAGTTAGTGTGTAGGTCATGTATTGGAATGCCATGTATACTGTGCAATAACTCAATAACCAAGTAACATAGGAGGATGGCATAATGGAAAGTTGTGTTCGTCTAAGAACAGTGCACATGTTGACCTCTTTTTGACCTTTTGACCATTGTAACTTTTTGTGACGCCTGAATTTGTCTTGTTGAGATGAACAAAAAAGGCAATTTTACTACCCTCCTATGATATTTTTAACTTGAGTTATTGTCATTTTAGTGAAAAGTTAGTGGTCTGTGTATGTGTGCTTGTTATATGCTTTGGAATGCGAGGCTTAGAGTGTGATGGTTCAACAACCAAATAATACAGGGAGGTCACACAAGCAGGGATGATTCTTTAGCAAACATATCTGGGTGTCTAGAGGACAATACCTGCATTGGAAATTTGGTGGTTCTCCCCGAAACTTGGTTGTCCCCCATTGTAAATGCAAAATATGTTTGCAAGCTGTAACAGTATTTCTTAGCGATATGAAAGAAAAATTAAAACAACTGCTGTAAGCTGTGGTACATAGCAACTTAAGCATAAGAGGCAAATTTGGATGCTTTCATGCCTTATGACACACATGTCACTAAGACTATTTGGGTGATATGTCTTTGTTCAATTGGTATAGAAATCCAGCTGAAGTTTAATCCCTTTTGACAAATGCAATGTATAAAAGAAAGGAAGAATTATAACCTACTCTCAGTCTAAAAGCAGTTTAGTTAACAATGAGGACAGTCATGCAATTTTTATTAAAAAAAAAACCTTTTTTTCAGATACAGTACTAGTTATTTGTAAAGCAAGCTTTGGCTCCAATTTTTATAATATTGTGTATACATATAATAGTAATATGAAAGCAGTTTCTCTTCTTTACCTCTGCTTTCACCCTAGGGACTACAATGACGTTTCTAACACCCTCTTTAGGTTAAAAGGTCAAGTCAAAAGTCATTTATTAGATTTTGCAGAGCTATGTTTGTTTCTTCCATGGTCTTCTAACCAAATTGTGAGGTAGAAATTGGTGGTAATAAATCACTCTGAGGCTGCCTTTAGTAGCAGACTTGTGGGCTTTTCCTTATTTTTGCTTTTGAGGCAAACACATTAGGTAGTCTAAAGGACAACTTGTGATGACATAATTTCTAGTCATCCGTCATAAATTTTTGTGGTCAGGAATGACCAGATGACTGTAAAATTTTTTTGGTGCGAAAAGGAAAGTTGTGTTTCTTTAAAATCAGTTTTGACCTACTTTGACTGTATTTGACCTTTGTGACTTCTTTGTAACGTTTGGATTTGAGCTTTTGATATTGACCAAAAAGGCAATTAACTAAGGTACCCTCCTATACTGCCACAAACTCAAGCAAATGACATTTTAGTGAAAGGTGATGAGCGTGTGTATTTGTGACATGGAAGTGTGCTGTTTGCAGTGTGATAATTTGAAAGGTTAAGTGTTCCATTTCTCTCAAAAGTGCAAGTGTTTGTTTGATTTTGAAATTTAATGTGCCCCTATGTTTTTAGGTGATGGTCAAAAGTCATTGAGGTTAGAGGTGAAAATAATGCCTTAATTTGCAACTACCATAATATAATATCATCTTAAATACAAAGAACCATAGTGCCCTTGGGCTCTTGTTTGCTTTGTATTGCTAGGTTTAGTGTCTTCTACTCTTATGGACTGTATTTGCATTTCTATGTGATAAAAATCTATAAAAACAAAGTAATAGCTGAAAAAAAATACACAAAAAGTGTTTTGTCACTCATTTTATGTCTTTGAAAAATTGCTACCAAGTAAGGAAACTTAAAATGTACATATCCGTTTGCACAATTCATATTTACTGAGCTTATTCTATTTCTCCATTATCAAGCACAGAGAAGAGATGTAGTCAAGTCTCTCTTTTCTCTGCAAATCAAGCCAGCTGCAGCTGTTGTAGAGACTTGAGTCAAATCATCAACTCGAGCCTCTTTGTTATTTCAGTTGGAGAAATTCCCAGAATTTTTCAAGTCAGGTAGACCCGAAGGTTTTGACTTGAGTCACAACTTGACTACGAGTAGACCTGTGTTGCACTGCTTGACATTCAGTAAATATTATTTAGTTCACAACTGTACAGAGGAAACCAGACGACCCTTCTTCTCCATTCAACACGTTTTGTTTTATCTTTCAGGAACTGAGCCAAGCAACAGCTGTACATTTGAGAATTAAAGCCATCAAAGATTTGTGTAACTTGGTGACAACTAGGAAGCTAGAAGATGTATGTATTTTAACAACCTGCAATATTTGAAAAAAAAAATTATATGCCAAATAAGTTGACTGCACATGTGTACAATCCTCCATACCTTCAGTATAAACATAGCATACCAGTTTCTACAATATGTGTTCCAAAAGTTGAATATACTCTCTGAGAAATTTGCTGTATGAATATGATGCCCAAACATGAAATGGTCACATTGTGTACAAGTTGGCTTTTGCCACACAATGTGTATATGCCAGATGCAAATACCTGAGAGCCAGGGGTCACTTGATCTACAGTACTGATTATGTTCACATGAAAACTTTGATCCCGTGCAGTGGATCTTGATTTTAACAGGTTATTGTTAAGAATTAGAGTTTGATCTACAGCAGTTGATCAAGATCCACCACCATCACTCAAATGCATAGGTTAATATGCTCAACACCTCAAGACATTAATCCAAGGAAAATGATGAAAGCTTCTTGTAAATTTTGATAGTAGTTTCCAGGTAGTCTAGATGGTATTAACATTTCTGTGAGGATGCAATATACTACAAAATGTATACTATTTTTGAGATACTGGTGAGGATATTTTTTTTGGACTTCTTTCATAACATCAATAAAGCTACCCCTCAAAATTCAGTCTGCTATGTTATCCAGAATGTAGTAACTCAGCTTTCCATCAGTTTTTGGATTTAAAGTGGAGGCTTCCATAACTTCAAATATGGTACTTCATTCTGTTCACAAAGGCCAAAGCTTTCTGTTTGTGTATTGTTTTTCCACTTTTCTTTTGTAATGCCACATATTAACAAATGAGCATTTTTTAAGATCAAATTTCCCTCAAATTTTGAAATGTTTCAATTTATATTTTGTCATCCTTCTTCCAGCATGGACTTGAAACAATCTGGGCTAACATTGCTGACTTACTGGATCCTTGTGTCCTGTCAGAGCATAGACAGCTGGTGTTGCATTTTTTAAAATGTCTCATCATAGGTCAGGTAATTTGCATATCAATAGTAAAGCCTTTTTTGTGAATTTGATTATCAGTCTTTTCATCTTTGAGACTTTTGTTCACATTTTCTATTCTACCACAGTAAGATTTTCAGTACAATGTACAATTTTTACAATGTATCTGTTAATGGGTGTCAACTTGTGGGTTACCCATTGCCTGAAAGGGCACGAGCAGTCACCTCAACTTGAGGTAATCTAGTAGACTGTCCTGTTTTATGATTGACTGTTGAGAGTCATGTGACAACATTGATTCTCCTCAAATGTGAAATTTACTGCTGGAATTACCCTAAATATGCAATATTCAAGTCTAAAAAAATGATGAAAGATACTTTGAAGAGAAAAAAGAAGAAGATTGTGATATTAAGCTGTTAAGCACTTAAGCACTTAAAAATAAGTTTTGGGGACTGCTCTTTACCTTAGAGTCTTTAGTGTCAGTTTTGAACATATGAAAATCACTCTAACATGTTTAAGTTTGGCATACACTTTATGGGTTTTCAGCTCCTTCAGCAGACATTTCTACCACAGAAGTATAAGTGGATGCATATTATTTGGCACAGCAACATGTGCAATAAATTTATGAAATGTTTAGATAAATTTATACTGTAATTATAGATTGCTTAACAAGTCAGTCAGGGAAATTTTACATCTCCATGACAAAAGCAAGACAACAGAGTGAAAAGGATTTAATGCGCATTTTGCACACAAAGTGTTGTAGTCCAGTGATTGTTTAAGCTTCAGTATTCATAGTATTTCCATATGGTCACACTGAAATGCAGTCATTGTTGCTAAGGAAATAGAAAAAGACAGATGACAGAATGATGGATCATACCCTGTGTTTGGACCATAGTAAACAATGATTCTAGTCAGTGGAAATGCATGTACATGTATCAGGCTGGATTTTATTTTGGTCCGTGCATTATTGACTCCTATGATTTGAAACAAAAAGAGAATAATCTTTAATACTCTTAGAATTGCTACCATACTTATCTTTTGACTTTCTGTTTGCATCATGGCTGGACTTGATCCAATATGTTGGAAATTGAGCTGTACAACCTCATCTAAATGTCTGCATCATTTTGTTCTTTTTGTGCAGTATGAATATTTGGGTGTGATGAGGGCAGTGTTCTTCCAGGTTATCAGAGGTCACACTGTTTTTGATGATCTGCCACAAAAGTAAGATTATAATATACGCATGTGAACAGTTTTCCTTGATAAGTTGACTTTCAATAATTTCAGGTTTTTCTTGTAGACTGTTTAAATTTTACCCAGCAGACTTGATTTTGACTGAAGCATGTATTTAGGCTATAGAAACAAAGTGTTGAAAAATGTAGGGTTACATGTTAAAAGAATGCTACAGATTTGTACAATTTTTGACTTGACTTGTGACACGTTACTCGGCAGCAGACACATATCGCACTGATTCTTCATAATCTGCATTGATTTCAAGTTAATTATAGATCCCAATTTTAGATTCTCCTGGATGTATTCAAAACCTTTGACAATTTGGCTTCAGTTTACATCTGGGATCAACGTAATAAGTATTAGTCATCTAGGTCCAATCCAAATGTCTCCTTGATGTGCCCAAAGTTAAATGTTCCAACTTTCAAAATAGGAGGTTCAATAGCAATATTTTGGAACAGGCTGCCTATTGAATGAAGCGTATCAGCAAATTGCATGAATTTAAGAAACTTTCAAAAACTTTTTTTTTAATTCAAGCTTCCTTTAGTTAATATTAGTTAAAGTTTTTAAATCTTTCTTGCCTTTTGTTCAGCCTTCTTCGTGTTTTTCCTGTGTTTTAGTGTGCCAATCTGTTTCATTTTGTCCTATCTTAGTGTTTCATTTTTTATTTCTCATTTTCTGTTGATTTTATGGTTTTCATCGTTGGTTTTCTTAGCTTTCAACTGTTTTACTTTGTCAGGTTTTATTTTCCTGTTCTGATCTGTTTTGTTTGTATTCAGTTTACAGTTTTATTTTCTAAATTCTGTACAGCACCTTAAAGTTATGTTGTGGTGGCGTTTGGCCTCTGTCTTGTAAGAAAACGAAAATATTCCACACCATGTCCTTCAAACCCTATCGCAATACCATTTTCTTAACTCAAGATATCTCACTCCAAAGATTTGTTATTTCTGTAAAATATACCTCTGCTTTTCAACAAAACCACAGAAAGTTATGTAATGTGGGCACATCGCTTCAAATTACTCTTGTTTTTCTTTATAATTGAACATCCTCTTTGTCCTTAAAATTTGATACTAAAGGAATGTTTTAATACCTTTTCCTGTGGATCTACATTACCCTTCACCGTATGTAGAGCACAACCAACAATGTTGCTTAATATTGCCTGCATTGGTATCATAATTGTAAGTAAATTGAATGCAATGTCAAATTAATGTGCCACAATGACATCACAGATTTCCCATGATGCACCAAATCCCAAGAAAAATTTGCAATACTTAAAAAAAACTTGTATTTTCCAAATGCTATAAGCTATTGAAATACAGTTTTCACCTTCTGAAAGAGAAAATTTTTCTGCTTATTTTGAAGTTAACAAATTTTGTCTCCAGAATATGCCTTTAATGCTTTTAATTGGATATTAAGGCGCTTTACAAGTTTTATCTATTACTATTTTTATCTATTTTTTGAGTTTTGAGTTTAATTTACTATACCTTTCTTTTTCAAGCAAAAATATTAGATAAATGTTTCTGTATGGTTTCATTCAAAGTATAAGTAGATGTAAGGATTCCTAGGAGGGATATATTCATTTCTGTATGGAGACCTACAGAAAATTGACCTACTTAAAAAATTCAGGAATAAAATATGACACTCTGTCAATTATTGATCTTAAGGATAAAGCTGGTTGGAATTGTTTTCCTATTCAAGTATATATTATATTGGTTTTTTTACATATTACAAGCAAAAAAAACTTTGCAAACCTGTAAGAATGTGAGACAAAAGGTCTAGGTGCTAAACATAATTAAAATTACTACACAAAAAAGGCTATTAGCAGTTATCTCAGTGGCGTAACCTTTGTTTTCTCCATATATTATTCCTCAGTGACACCTACAGGTTAGAAACTAAGCTATAAAACTCCATCTAAGTAACTAACTCTCAATAGTAACTAGCATAGGAAGAGGGTCAAGGGTTAAAAAGAGGAACTTAAAATTATGTCATAAATGTAACAACAGCAACTTTTGAACCTTTGCTAAACTTTAGTTTCTTCTTTTGTTCCTGTATTGATATCAGACTTGATGTCTTCAAAGCCCTCAGTGACAACGGTAAGAATCTGTCTGACTTTGAGGAAGAAACTGGACCCTTTTTGGAGAAATGGATGCCAGATGTTATTAGCTATGGGTAATACAAATTTTTATATGGCTCTCATGTGCTAAACACTGAAATATGATAAAATGAATAAAGTTCGACCTTATAATGACGGTCACATGCTTTAAATATTTAACATCTTTGGTAATCATCAATATTTTCTGAAATTCTTGGTAATTGTTGAATAAATCTATTTAAATTTTAAGGGCAGAGCTATTCATCATTTAACTGGTAGTTATTTCCAAGTCACTTTTACTTTTCCTATGCCCAACTCTCAGTACTGGTCAGTCAGATAAATGACTCTTCCCTCGGTGTATTGACATATTTTCTGCTATGCTCATCACTTACATATAGACCTATTTCCAAATAGCAATTACAAAGGATTGTGGGATAGAGTTTTGGTGTGTGTCATCATTGTCAATGACATTTTACTATGGCAAAAAAATGACACACAGCAAAACTCTATCCCACAGTTCATTGTAATTGCTATTTGGAAATAGGTCTATGTACATACCTTTTGTGATCTTCCAAGTGACCGACTGCATGTTTAATTGGGTAGAGTAATCAAACTTGCTTTTGGGAGGTTTGGGGTTTGACTCTTGGCCCCGTCATACCAAAGATTTAAAAAATGGAACTAACTGCCAAATGCCATTGTGCGTGATGCTCATGATAAGCAATGGAGTGAGGAAAACAAGCCAGTGAGCTGCAGCTGGAAAAAAAGTCCTGGCTGGCCCGACTTAAACCAGCCGGTTAGAAACTGGGCATAAAACTTCAATTATTAACAGTCTAAGTGTCCTTATGAGTAAAAACAGAATTACCTGAAAAATTTATTTGTTTGAAATATTTTCTTAAATTTTGCTCATTTATATGCCTTAATTGTTTTTCAGGAAAACTGCTGATTTCTTGCGAGTGTTGGTGAATGTAATTAAGTACAATGCCTGTTTCTTGGATGAAGATATCATCATGGGGTTTGTCAGGTGATAATTTCTTTGTTGACTTTGTAGTATTTGCAATTTCTCATCACTCCTGATGTAAATATAATGTCACATTAGATAGGCAGACATGTGCACATACCATTACAATGTATGCCAAAGTGGATATATGCACCCAATTGTAGCATACATACAGTGTTCATCTCAGCCGTTGTTGCGTGACATCAGTGTATGAGGTCTATGATGTCACTGATATCACAAGCTGTGCCCCTTTCCTGCCTGCTGGACAAAAATTTTAAATGTAGCGTGTATATTTAGCTGAAAAGATGCTGGATAACAACAAGATCCCTGTTGATTTTGCCTGGCAGTGGGAATGGCTAACCAATTATGACATCAAATAAAAAGACAAAACACCTTATAGGGTGCTTTTTTTTGGGATGCCACAAGCCCCAACTTTTTTTGACTACTGGGCAAAAGTTGAAGGGTGGTATGTATCAGCTGATGGCTCTAGGTAATGACTGTTGATATTTTGCCAAGCAGTGGGTGTGGCTAACCAGTTATGACGCCATGTGAAATACTCTCTAGAGGTCATGCTTTAATGTCATTCTTTGACATGCCCCATTGTAGCTGCATCATCAATGGACAGCAAGGTCATCAGTGCACCCATACATTAACCACAGAGAATGACTTTCTTATCATGGGTGTTGGATGAGGATGAATTTTTATTACTGCTGCTTTCGTAATCTGTCTCTTCAAGAAGTTCTCTTGATGAAAGCTTTGAGTGGATATTGTTATGGAATGAGGATCAGGATTAAAAGCAGAAATCTAGTCATTTGTGTGTTAAGATTGTTTGCCATCCATAATAATTTCATCTGTGCTAAAACTCTAATATACTGCCACCACCACTTTTCTAAATGACAATTCACAATAAATACTGTTAACATCTGTATAACTTACAAAATAGTTTGCATGCCATGCAAGTTTATTTTTAATGTCATGTTTTTAACCAGTGTAGTTCAATGTGCAAGGGTTTCAAAATTGAAAGTTTGACATATCACGTTGAACTCCTTCTTTTTGAGGATTAGGCAGTTTTATCATGTGTCCTGTTGATTCATTTTATAGAGGTCATGCACTGATGTCCCTGTGTTGCACATCTTTCTATTTTGCCATCCTGGCATCCATTGTACAACAATTGTTACTAAGGTGGTGTTGTGCATGCGTGTCGGAAACACATGTACTGCTCATGATCAGTTCCATCCAGTATACTAAATTGAAGGGCCCTGACATCATGTACATGACCTTAATACATTAGCTTTGCTTTGTTTTTTGATTGTTTTATTGATGCTATTGAAGACATCTTTCTCTTTCACATAACAGGCACACATGTAGTGTTTGTAATCAGAGCCAATCAGAGGAAGAAAAGGACCAGGCCCTTAAAGTCCTTGAAGCAGTCGTTGCTTATAGCTGTCTCCCCACAGAGTCTCTGTCCTACTTCATTGTGGCACTTTGTAACACAGTGAACATTACTACCTTCTGTGAGCCTAGTTGGAAGGTACTGTAATTATGCATGTTATTTAAACTAGTTATAGATTACAATAGCACTTATTGCCTTTAAATTTCTTTAAACTTTTATGAGGTACATTGTTGGGGGTGATATGCCACTTTTTATTTGTTTAAAGCTGATTTGCACTCACATGATGTAGTGTATTGGAGAATCCTGTTGCATGATTGGCACATGAGAGTCATGTGACAATATTTTTTCTTCTTAAATGTGAAATTTACCAGGAGAAACTGCTTAGTTTAACTTGAACATGCAATACTGAAGTCTTATGTAGTACTATTATTGAAAGATACTTTGAAGAGAAATAAGAGGGAACAAAACAACAAGTTTGGGTGGCTGCTCTTACCTTTCATTACATCAAGAAAGAATGTAGTAAATGTTGTGGATTGCAGTACTAATTGTACCCTAGATATATAGAGTTATATATTCTATTATTATTTACCCTTCCCCCAACGGGATATTTTTGAAGAATTCCTTGCAAATCTAATCTTTTTCTTCTTGTTCTTTTCAGTTGATGAGAAATCTACTAGGTACACATCTAGGTCATAGTGCTATATACACCATGTGTAGTATTCTTGAAGATAGGTAAGACTTTCCATGCATTAGCTCTTTTTTTCATTTCTTCGAGATATTGTGTAAATAATTTTATTACTTTAAAAGTGTAAGGTCAGGTGTGTGATTTCTTCTGGAATTTTTCAGTGAGTACATATCAGTTAAGTTTAAAAGTGTTGGTGTCCATGTCATGTAACTGTGTATAACTGTAAGTGATAAGTTATGCTTGGTGCTTTAGTAGGAAGATACCAGTAACTAAAGCACCAGTTTCCTACATGTCTCAAAGTTTGACATATATTTTAAAATGTTAAGATATTTTGGGGGATTAGGTTGGTTCACTTTGTAAAATTGCTTTTGTGTTATGTTTGTGTTGTGTGTTTGTTTTGGTGATAATTGCTTCAGAAATGGCAATGTAATATTTCAGCTACTGTTTAAACTGTTTTCTTTGTGAGTCTTAGTTACTTAGATGAAATATTTAATGACATATCAACACAATTGTGTGGTATAGTGTCAACTCAAAGTCCTTCTATTTAGTCACCACGAACTGCAGGCAGGGAATACCCATTGTGCATATTCTACATCCCCCAAACCACAGGGTGGGGTAAGGGCAATAATGGGCCTATTGCAATTACACTTTATTCCTTCTAATTTAATTTCACATCCAATATTGGTTGGTAGAAATGTTACTAACTGCAACTCTAAGTGTGAAAAATTTGTATTTTTCTTTGTGTGTACACTTAGTCCTGAATATGGAATTTAAACTCAGACTTGAACAACATTTGTCCTTAAATTTGGAAGTTTGACAAGTTGAAGAAACTTTAGCATTAGCTCTTTTGAATTATTAACCTAGGAGCAAGTTGGGCTGAAAGGAAAGATGAAAAGGGTAGACTCTCTCTGGTTGATGAAGTACAAAGCAGGATATGCCTTACCAGTATTTTTTATTCCTTCCCAATATCAAATATGAATGCAAAATTGTATTTTTCGAGTATATTTGGATATTAATTGACCAGTGACTGAAATATAAATAACCAATTGTGTGATGGGAAGTGCACTCATAGTAGTTACACTTTAGGGCTGATATTAAAAACTGTCACTTCCTACTAAACGAAAAAATAAAAAAATACATGGTATCCTCGATGCATATTTGAATTCTAGTTTTTGACTGAGGTCAAAGGTTGCATGAGATCTGCCTAGCTGAAACACTGTTTACCTTAGAAATTTGCTAATAAGTGCAATTTCCCAAGTTTTTCTGGATGATGCCTTTTGTTTCCTTTTGGCAAGGAATCTCAAATTCTTTGGGCTTTGTGGTTGTTTTCTTTCAGTCAAAATATTGCTGAACATGTCCTATTGAGAGGAGCTGTATTCTTTGTTGGCATGGCACTATGGGGGTCAAAGAGAGTACCAACTCTGAGACACAGGTTTATGTCTATCTTACCATCATTTTACAAGGTAATATTTTATTTTCAGTCGTATGGTTTTTTGTTGAAGATAAAGGGTTAAGCAGTTTCAATAGCATCTCCTTTGCTCAAAAATTTATATTTTATTTTTGAAACCATTTGAAATGCTCATCTGTTACCTAATCTAGTTGAGCTAGGTCTTCAACTTCCTGAGATATTACTGGAAACCACATATGAAAGATTTTAACTGTGAATTGGGAGTTTATCTGTTGTAAAAGCAACAGGACAAAAGTTTCTCATTGGCCAGGGATTAAGTGTAATTCTAGTAGTGAAAATGTTTTTGTCCAACGAAGAAATAATGCCGATAGTAGGGTTTATTTTACACCCAACTTCTCCTTTGTGAGGTCTGGTCCGAGTATTCTGATTTTTAAGCAGTAGAGCTTTAACATTATTTTGAGGGCAGAAAATTTGTTGCAGGGTTGTCACTCTGGTGGAAGTGTGGTTCAGAGATGGGCCAGCTATATGTATGAAAAGACCTGTCACCCTGTTAGAACATTGCTTTTGTAGTGGAAGCCTGTCACTGCAACAAAGATTCCATAGCAGGAATAAAGATTAACTCATGTGTCTGAAAAATGTTGTCAAAGTGAAGTCAGCTTTATAGACAAATCTGACTAGCCAAGTAATGGTCTGATTTTTTTGTCCATAACTGGGGTCCATCAGCTTTAGTCTTTGAAAGTCTTTGCTGCTTTCCAGTATCATGGATGTTTGTACACTTTAAAAACTTCTTGATTCCCTCAATTTCACCAAATATGAGGGTTTAGAATTGCATGTAGCCAATAAAATTAAGATGAATTAAGGCTTAAGGACCCCACTAATGGCTGGCTTCACCAGCCTCTTGGATTGTTCTATAGTTTCTGTAGAATATATTAAAATTAGAAATGTTCTTAGGAAAATGCTTTTCAATTAGTGTGTAGCACAACTTGCTGAAAAAAGGTTGATAGGTTGATTTTTAGCCAAGGCTTTAAATTTTAAATATATTTTTGTTGTTTCTGTGTTGCTTTATAGATTACTATTGATATTTATATTATGTCATTTTTGGACAAGTTTCTCTAACTACCATTTGCTTAATACTGGTCCTTCGTGTATTAATATTAAACCAAACTTTTCCACATTTTAAATTTCAGGCATTGCAAAGTCACTCTGTCATAGTGGCATACGAGGTAGCTCTCTCAGTACAGCGACTGGTCAAGAAATATGGCAAAGAAATCCCCCAGGGTACCTGGGATTGCATCCTGGATATCACTGAAGAACTCTTCAGACAATTGAGTGTAAGCATTTTGAGTGTGATTATTTGCAGTTCAGGGTTTTAAATTGGACAAAAGTGGACTGTAATATATGAATAGCAATATGAACAGCTCAAACTGTAAAACCTCATAGGTATATAAGTTAGTTTTTAGTTAGATGAGCCTTTGCGGCACAGTTTCTAACAAATTGGTTCAAGTTGGACCAGCCTCAGCCTTTTTTTCCAGTTTTGGGTCACTGGCATATTTTTCTTTCTCCATTATTTATGGTGAGCACCAAGGACATTGGCATATGTACATAAGATAGCAATTAAAATATTTTGTTTGCTTCCAACACCCAGCCATGCTCCAGTGACATGGTCAAGTGGCTAAAGCATCTGCCTTGACTGAAAATGCTTTCGCCAGCCAACTTAAACCATTTGATCCCAAAATGAGCTGTAAAACCTGACTAACAAACTATATGTAGTATTCTTCCCCTTTTTCATGATTGTATTGCATGTGCAGTCCCCTAGCTTCTGACCAACCTGCACTTGAACCTGTCGCCTATTCCCTTATGCTCCTCAAAAGTGTCTTCCATGCCATTTTACTGATTTATTTTTATTTTTGTGTAATAGGTAAATAAGCAGTTACTTAATTTATATTCCAACTGTTTGACTGTTTTAGCTGATTAATTAACTTAGCTTTTCAATACAGTTCCAAAACTTTGAGTGGTACTGGATTTACTTCAAGGGGAATTTAAAAAAGGATTGACTTCTAACTTGGATCTTTGATGAGTATTGTAAGGTTCTGCAAAATATCAGGGCTCCAAAAATAAAGTGCTCCTGTGTCCAAGAGCATCTATCAGCTTGGGCAACAAAATTTCATAAATTGCACAGCAGAAGAATATGTGCAACTGGGCACCCTAAGTCACTGTACTTAAGTTACAGTGCAGACAGATCATCACCATGGAAAGTGCCTGTATCTATTGTAGTAGCATTACTATGTTCCTGCTGAAGTATACCTTTAACTCACCATGTTAGCTACAGTGATTGCCATAATGTCATTGCAGTGGGGAACAGAAACATTAAATAATAAAAATGATAAAGTATAAAAATACTCTCCTTGATCTTATTTCCTTTATTTGGGCAAAAATCAGGCCATATTGGGCAACAAAAAATTGCTTATTATAGAAAATGGGTTTCAAGAAAGGACAACAAGGCATCAGAAATTTTTAAGTCCTGAATATGCTGAATCTGCTGAATCTTTGTTGTTGTTTCCAGAGACCAGCATCATCAGAACAAGAAACAGAAAGGTTGGTGGCTCTTAACCAGGAAGCTCAGTCCATGCTGACACATATAGAAGAACTTTACAGCAAGAATGAATATGACGGATCAGCCAAAAAACTCTTTGCTGTTGTAGAAGAGTTTGCTTCCCAAAGGCCGGTATGTTTGAAAACCAGTAGTTTAAACTTTAAAACTGTTATGCAAGAATTTTAAGGGAAATATCTGGTTGACCTGGATGTTCTATTTTTGTTAGTAATGGTTTGGTCACATCCATTAAAACTGAAGTTGTTTCACTCATTTCAACCTTTTTTGGGGTTGGGTTGGTCAGCTGCCTGAAATGGTTCTCTGGTGACTGGGATGTTTGTATGTCAAACATGTTTCCATGGTAATGAAGGAATTTTAAATTAAAGGCATATTCTGACAAAATTCTTTAACTTCATAGTAAGCAGAAAAATTTTCTCTTTCAGAAGGTGAAAATGGCATCTCCAAAACTTGTAGCATTTGGAAAATACAAGTTTTTAAATATTGCAATTTTTTCTTGGAATTTGATGCATCATGGGAAATCTGTGATGTCATCCTGGCACATTAATTTAACACTGCATTCAATTTATTTATAATTATAATGATGCTGCAGGCAATAATAAGCAATGATGTTGGTTGTACTCTTCGTATGGTGAAGGGTAATGCTAGATCTCCAGGAAAAGATATTCAAACATTCCAACAGTATCAAATTTCAAGGACAAACAGGACCTTCAATTATGGAGAAAAACAGAAGGAATTTGAAGCAATGTGCCCACATTACATAACTTTTCGGGGCTTTGTTGAAAAGCAGTGGTATTTTTCAACAAAATAACCAATCTTTAAAGTGAGATATCTTGAGTTAGGAAAATGGCATTGTGATAGGGTTTGAAGGACATGGTGTGGAATATTTTTGTTTTTCTTACAAGACAGATGTGAAAAGCCACCAGAACATGCCTTTAATGATTGAAAAGATTTTCAGCAAGTTTTGCAATGTATTTTCTCAAGTTGTTTTGATTATCTGTCAAGTGGTCCATTAGAGGGTTTTCACTAACACCACAAGACCAGCCCCTTTTGATGGGCAAAAAACTAGTGAAGTATGCTAGCTAGGGTAACTGAGAAGTGGCTTGCAACCCATGTGTGACTATTGCACTAAAATACTGTTGATTTTAGCTTGGCAGTGAGGGTGGCTTACCAATTGTGGTGTCATGTGAAAGCTTTCTATATCCTTCCCAGCCATTGGGAATATGTATCTTTAGACTGAGAATGTGTATTAAATGCCTCCTACTATTTTTTCTTCCTATCATTGATTGTCCAGCTTTAGGTAGTTAATAATATTTACATATAGAAACAGTGCATGAACGGGATGCTAGCATTCGTACCTTGGGATGAGATTTACATAATGAGATAAGGGACCAATTTCAGGAGTAATTTAAGGAGAACTTGACTCAAGCTGAATTTGTGTACATTCCAAGAGGACTTTCTCATGGAAACTTTTCTGTTCTTGCTCTCTTCCAGGAGAGTTCTCTGTTGTCTTTAGTGTCATACAGAGCTCAGTCCATACATCCCACCAAACTAGACTGGATACCTAACCTTCAACATCTTATGGAAAAGTACTTCAAGAAAGATATGCCTATAACTGTACGGGAGAAGACTGTTAGGGTCCTGTCATCAGTATTGAGTGCCACAAGTCACCTGTATGAAGTAAGTTAAAATTTATTCAGACACTGAGAGCATTTTTTATTATGGTATCTGAATAATAAATAGGTATTCACAAATGCTTATGAATTATGTTGGTTGACATTGCATTGAAAATTTAAGTATAAGTTGGGAGGTAATTCAATACACCTAACTTGGTTTGGTTCACTAGAGACAGCTTAGAACAAGTTCATATTTCAAAATGGATTTCTAAAGTCTGTGTTCTTTGATTCCTGTCATGACACACAATGCCTGTCCATTTTGTTTGGTGTGAGAACTAAAAACAATAACTTTCCTTGTACCCTGTAAGCATATGTGACTGAAGTCTGCAACATTTACTAAAACGTTAAGTCAAAATTGATAATGTTACAAGCAAAGAGCCATCCATTTTAGAACGGAAATTCCATTTTGAAGGAAAAGCTTGTTTGAGGTGGATCACTGAAAAATAAGTCACACTGTTGCAAAATACCGTTTGCATAAAGTATTTCATACTTAGAGAAGGAGACATATTCTAAATAGTTCTTCAAATTTTTCAAGTGCACTGACTCTTATTCTTATTTCAGGATGACCTGATTGAAATGGTAGTCTTACCTCACTTCAGTCATATTGCTGATGACCCCAGCCCTCACATTCGTAATGTAGGGGTTCTTTTCTTACTTGACGTAGCCCAAGTTTGCCAGATGGAAAGGTGTTTGGATGTTCTGGACATCATTGCAAAAGTGAGTGACCAGGAAATTTATTACCTCCTCAAATAGAATTTTTCTTCAACATCCTTTTCTTTTTCCTTCATTTATCAAATAATTCAAAGGTTAATCATATAGCACGTTGCTTATGTCAATTTACACTTGAAGCAACTTTTCCAACAATTCTAATTGAAAAATATAATAAGCAAGTGTATTGCTGGCCTTAGTCCACTCAACATTACCAACAGATGTTTGGTTTCACTTCTCAGAATAACAATTTCTTACATCTCCTTACATCAATTGACACTATCATGCATAAAGATGTGTAGGTTTAATTAGAAGCCTAGGACACTAGATTTTTCTTGCTAGACTCCTTTGTGGAATATTCTTTTCAATTCTCATTACAAATTGAAATTTGTGAAAATATTCATTGATTTGTCCCAGCTCACCCTGAATCTTGCTTTGATAAATGTAAATTTCATGTTTAAGATAAGATTAAGAAAAAAAAGAATTGCTTTCCCAAGAACCAAAAGTTCAGCATCTAGAATAAAGGCTGAAGTTATACTAAAATCCCAAAACAAAGATTTAAAAAAAATAAACACTTTCTGTTTTGAAAAAAAAATTAGAATTTTTTCATACTTTTCAAAAATATTTATACATTTGTTTTTATGCTGCAGGTTATCATGAAGCCATTACACACAAAAGAAAGTTTAGCAGGTGAATCACCTGAGAAGACAGTGACAAAAGTTGCTGAAAATGACTCTGAGCTGGTTGACATCCAAACAGGGGTGTTGGGGCTATTGGAGATGTTTAAAGTAGGTAAAAGTTTAGGATTCACAAACTTTGAATTAGAAGCATTGGTTTATGTTGCTGTAACCTTCTTTGAAATAATTAAGCAAATTTTGATTTTTGAAATTCTCCAATGATTGTGCAAACAGGTATCACTAATTTTTTTTTGAAATAGAGTAGGTTAGGTTAGGGTTTATACTGCACCTCATAACTGTCATCATGCATGTATAGGTGAAATTTTTAAAGTCTCTTTTATATATACCTGGATCAGGAGATGGAACCCTAGATGATTCAGATGCTCTACCAATTGGATAGCACACTCAGTCTCTTGAAATCTCTCTCTCAAGTGATGGTAATTCTTCATCAATTGCCTTAAAGCAACAAAGAAAAGACCTTGATACACATGTCATGGCTTTTCATGAACTGGACATATCAAATACAAATTGAATAAATTGCTTCTGTCAGTGAAACTTATTTTAGTGCTGCCTTGACAGTTTTAGATTCTGTAATTGTTGTTTTAAAGTTTGTACAGACCCTGGAATTTCTGTAAAATCAGAGAAAATTGAAATATGAATTTCCAGACCTGGAAAGTCATGGAAAATGATCTATTTTTCAAATGATCCTGACAAAGTTGAGGAAAATTAGTAAGTGGACTTCTGGCTCTATTGTTTCAATTTTCTCAATTTTCATATACATTATTTGTGAAAGAAAGGTAAAGAAATTTGGTATACGACTGTTTTTAAAAATCCTGGAAATATCTGTCAAGGCCCTTGAAAGTCATGGAATTTTGTCATTTTGAATGTGTATGAACCCTGTGTTTGTATGAGGTTCTGTCTTTGGTAGTAGTACAGTCTTAATTTTCTTTGATGGTACAGAAGGACAATTACTTTTGCTTGGCTTTTAGTTATTTTTTCTCCTGCCAGAAAGTAAATTTTTTTAGCCAGTGAGGGTTTTATTCCATGGTCTGATTGTCAGGATTGTTAATATATATTAAACATGGACTTGCTGACAAGTCTTTCAGAAAAAAAATATCTGCACTCATTTAATTCAAGTCACAGCTATTTTTTGTAATTAGATGTAACTTCATTGCGTTTGCAGACTAAGCTGAATCGACTTCCTTCCAGCCATGCTGTGGCAGCATTTGAGATGTTAGTGAAGCACATGCAGAACCAGTACCGTAACCAGTACCAATCAGAGGTAGCCAGGAGAATAAGAGCTAAGGTAAGAGAGGAGAGAAGTGCATTGAATGGGTTGGGTTTGGGTTGTTGGAATTTAATGCCTGAACTTGTATCTAATCTCCTTGGTTTATTGATAGACATCCATAGTTCTTTTTTAATCGTGTGTCACTGAATTGTTTTTACCAACTCTATTTCTCTAGAATATCTTGCACAATGGGAATTACTTCTACTCTGAAGGTCTTTGAAGAGTTCAAACACACTCCCCTGCTACAGATACACATCATGTCTAAAAGGATCAAAAGTGTACACCAAATGTATATCATATGTTAGCTATAGAAAGGGAGCTGCTATTCATTGCAGTATTCTACATGATAGTGTCAAAATCTTTAAAGAAAATGGGATACAAAGTCTGATAAATGTGTCATGATGACCTCACAGGATTCCAATCATGCAGTGTATGTTTGGCCGAAAATACATAAAGGACCTTTTCCAAAAAAGCAGTTACAGACTTGTGGGATGAAAAATGACACATACCAAAATGTCACATACCAAAATGACGCATACCAAAATGACGCATACCAAAATGACACATACCAAAATGACACATACCAAAATCCTTCCCATAATCCTTTGTAATTGGTATTTTGAAAAAAGGTCTATGTATGTGTCTTTAAAAATCAAAATCTTCCAAATGTAACCAGCTGTTGAGATGCATGTGCTTCTCTCTTCCTAAAAAGGAAAAGATATCTTTAGTTTTCAAAATCATTGAATTTAGTTTCTTGCAAACCCCTTTAAAAGGGCCATTGTTCACAAGATGTCTGTTGGTTATAGTCACAAGATTGCTCCATTTTTCAAAAGCTACTTGTCTTTTTTATTTCCATGAATTATCTTGGATCAGGTGTTTGAGTGTCTCCTTCAGCTCAGAGCCGATTCACTAGGCCGTCTGGGCCTACCAGATGGTGATGGGGTTATACGCTACAGTCCATATATCCTTTGTGACTCAGGGTAAGAGACTTCACCTCAAGTCTAGAATTTTACAAGTATGTATATTTTAGAGGCTGCAAAATTGTGAATCTTAGTCATATCCTACTCTCATTTCAGAGATTGCTGAGATATTTAAGTGTTGAAAGTTTTTGACTTTAGTATTAATACTCCATTGAGCAATAAATTTGTGACTAATATACAACTCACTTACCTGCTTTGGTTTCCCTTTGAAATTAAATTGTTAAAATAACCTGGGACACTTGCTGTTTTCCTGCAGAGCATGCTTTGCAGAGAGGGTTTGCTTATTCAAGTCACCAAATAACTGTTATATTGTGATCACATTTTGGCACAAGTTGCAGTTGCTTCCTGAAAAACAAAGAAATACAAAAACTGTAAGTGAGTAGTACAACACTGACATTACAAATAATTGTGCAATGTACTATTTAAATTGAGTGAATGAATTATTACATTTTATATATATAAATGTCCTGTGAAGGTGGAAGATGGACTGTTGGCATTCATTTTCAGTTCTCTGTATACATACGTATTTGAAATTTCAGACTATAGATATAATGAAACTTTCATGCACTTAAAGCAATTGACCCATTCCATCTAAAATACTGTTTCAAGTGATGATGCATGCAAACAGGAACAGTTCTGGCTGGATGTTGAAGCACATATATATATGCAAACTGCCTAATTAGTTGCATTTTCTGACTGGTGGCTTTGGTGGTCTTTAGCATACATAACATGTAATCTTTCTGCTAGCAAAGTTGTTTTGTACACAATTTTCATGTTTTCTTTGTGCATTGAACACATAACCATATGTACACAATATGAGATCACATGACAACTGTCCAATAAGTAGCACAGTTGAAACTATGAAATTATTTTAGTACTGCAGACAGAAAAGTTGTTTTATCTTTTAAAAGTAAGGGATTAACTTACTTGCTTTAACTCATGTCAGAGTTCAGCTAAGAGTAACAACAAAATGTGTTGGAAATGAAGTTTAATCCAACCATTTTGTATTCATTTTATTATTTTTCTTTGTAGAAGTGGAGAAAAGTGAAAGCATTTTGTTTTATAATTTTCATGTCAGTATCTTGCAATGGAGTTGTTGACAATGGTTCACCCATTGGTTAGAAACTGAGCTGTAAAACTTCATCTAACTTTAAATCTTGCCATAATAAAACAAACGCTTTTCCCTGAACAGTTGTAGACAAGGTTATATTACAATTGTATGTTAAAGCATGTTCTCTTTTATGGCAGAGTAGGTATTTTATGAGCAAAATTCTGCATGCAGCTAAAATTTGACAGTCTGTTTTTCACTTTGGTGTTATAGCTGTTTACAAAATTTTTTTATAGAATGGAGATGGATTTTGCTGGCAAACCTTCCCCACCAATGGCGACATCTCCACCCCTGGTGGATAAGTATTGTAGGACTACGGTCATGCCATTTGGACAGTCTTTCAAAGTAGTCACTATCAGCCTTAAACTGGTAAGTTTGAAGAAACCTTCAATTAAAAATTTCATCAGTCTTTTTTTAAATGAATAGAATATTTGTTCTGAACAATCCTTATTGATCCTTTGTGTATTCCACCTAAGGGTGGATGTCTCGTCACATGATTCATCCTCCACAATGGATGTGTCAACAGCATCAGCAGTGCTTGATTTTTGTTGTTGTCAGATTGTCTGGGAAAATTAGAACTCCATACAGACAACCAAAACTTAACCCTTTACCGTTGTTTGGGTCCTTTTGGACCCATGCGGAGAGCTCGGCTGTCACACATCTTTACTGTTTCACGCGGAGCTCGAAACTGCGAGTAGCTACCCGAAAATTTGGCCACAAGAGCGAGAGAGACAATAGTTTAAGGTCACGGGGTCAATGGCCTACGGAAGCCGATGCGGGACGGGCTGCGTCCGCTTTTCCGCCCAATCCCGAGGCGCGCAAATATGCCCTGATCGGAGCACAACGGTAAAGGGTTAAGCTAAAATATCTGCACCACTCGGCTAAAGGTTTACATGCACACATGCAGAGACAGTGGCATCAGCTTAGCGGTAAACACACTCCACAGGCTTATTTTAACCCTTTACCGTTGTTTGGATCCTTTTGGACCCATGTGGAGAGCTCGGCTGTCACACATCTTTACTGTTGCATGCGGAGCTCGAAACTGCGAGTAGCTACCCGAAAATTCGGCCACAAGAGTGAGAGAGACAATAGTTTAAGGTCACAGGGTCAATGGCCTATGGAAGCCAATGCGGGGCGGGCTGCGTCCGCTTTTCCGCCCAATCCCGAGGCGCGCAAATATGCCCTGATCGGAGCACAACGGTAAAGGGTTAAGCTAAAATATCTGCACCACTCGGCTAAAGGTTTACATGCACACATGCAGAGACAGTGGCATCAGCTTAGCGGTAAACACACTCCACAGGCTTATTTTAACCCTTTACCGTTGTTTGGATCCTTTTGGACCCATGTGGAGAGCTCGGCTGTCACACATCTTTACTGTTGCATGCGGAGCTCGAAACTGCGAGTAGCTACCCGAAAATTCGGCCACAAGAGTGAGAGAGACAATAGTTTAAGGTCACAGGGTCAATGGCCTATGGAAGCCAATGCGGGGCGGGCTGCGTCCGCTTTTCCGCCCAATCCCGAGGCGCTCATATCTGCCCTGATCGGAGCACAACGGTAAAGGGTTAATGGTTGGTTGTCAGCTGGACAACCATTTTTCTCTTGTATTGAAGAAGTATACCGCTGACTGTTCAACTCTTTTAACTTTTTCCATCCTAACATATTTCAGACTTTTAAGTGTTTCTGCCTCTTAAACATCACATCTTTTTATTCTTCAAGGCCAAAAATACATGAAAGTGGTTCTTTGTGTTTCACAAAAAAGAAATATGTAGGGTATTTTGTTAACCATGGTTGAAATCTTTCGTAATTTGATGAAACATGAATAAAAGTGCTCAAATTTAAAGAATAGGCCACAAAATACTGAAAAGTTTGCAAGCTCTTTTGAAGAATGCTTTCTAATTATAAGCTGCTTAAGCCATGCCTATCTGAGTCAAATGAATATTCAATATGTCACACGAGCTGTTTCCTGAACTGCAGTAAGGGTAGGCCCTATACTTTTTTGTGGCAAGGCATATGATGGAATTTGAAATACTACCTAGCTCATATATAGCCCAGATATAGATAGCGAATTCATGTTAAGCAGGTCTTCCTGCTTTCGGATATAAAATGAGAGACTATGCTGGTTGAATACCAACAGAGTAGGCCTACACTTGGCTTTTAGTAAATTAGTTACTAAGTAAAATGGAAAGTTTACTCACATGTTAGTTACTTGTGAAAAAAATGGTACTTGGGGTATTTAAACATGCTATTCCCCAACAGAGGGTTGTCACTTTGCCCTTTCAAACACTTATGTCACAAGATTACAAGAAATATTCAACTTGCACAGCAACGATACTTCGAACTTTAAAACAACAGTCCATGTCTCACATTTCGTGAACCAAACCATTTCCTCTGTGAAGAATTTGAATCACCCACACTGACACTGAAGCTTTTGTGTTACTATAACCTTGAGAGTACCCAAGCTTTGAATCACCCACACTGACACTGAAGCTTTTGTGTTACTATAACCTTGAGAGTACCCAAGCTTAGACAGTATTTGGACTTCTACTTATAACAATGGACAATCCTGTGCATTGTTAGAATAGTTTTGAAAAACACCATTTTCCTCTTTGAGCTTCCTTCATTATGTTTTCGCATTAGTGCCAGCGAAGGTCTAGGTGTAGAATCGAGCATAGTCGTTTGCATAACAAGCCGAATATTATTGTGGTATTACCATTACCACCTTCTGATACAGCGGTCGTTTGTTTGTTTTGTTTTTTTGTATTGACTGGTAAAGATGAAGTGGGATAAAATTTGCTGCCTCTCATTGTCCATTTTTTATTTTGGGGGGTTATTTTTATGGGAATTGAGCAAAATTTGGAAGTATTTTTACGTTGAGGATTGCTTATTTGTCCTCATTGTCCATATAGATTGCTTAAACATACTGTGAAAAGTTTGGTGAGAATAATTTTATGTATTTCACTTTTGAACACAAAGTATCACTTGAACACAATTACTGTTTTGTAGTTGTGCAAAAATGTTTCAGACAACCAAATTTCCTTGTGGACAACTAAAAGTAGGGAAATAGTTGTCCAAAGGACAACTATTTAATACTTTTTCTGAAAATCGAGGCCTGATCATTGTTTATACAAATGCCAAACCAACTGTTTGTGCTCTTGATCCTATACTGTTGTCTGTGGTTAAAACTCATTGTGTCATATTTACCCAGGTATCCTGCTAAATCATTAAAACCTCTCTTTCTTCTGGTGAATGTCATTCTGACTGGAGACAGGCTCTTGTCCTCTTCTTGTCCTCTTCCTTTAAGCAAGTAACTTCAAGATCAAGACAAGATCACTAAAAGTTGCTTCCTGAGCAGTCTCTCTTTCTCTCCCAAGCCAGTCGATAAAAGCCTCTCTTATTAGTTTTACAAAACATTTGGGTAGCCATGGTCTCCTTTCTGTGTTCCTAAATACCTATCTAACTACAGCCCAAGAATACTGTTGGCAAAATTATGTAACATCGTAATGTGCAACATGGAACAGAAATCTTTAATCAAATTACAATGTATGTAAGATCAGCATTTGGCTGTCAATTATTGTTGAATCTGGATATGCTTGAAAGATGTTTTGGTATTTGTGATGTTGCCAAATATATGGGTACGATCCTATCTTCTGACAGACATTTCAACATTTGTAGAAGTAAATCACTCTCTGTGCCACTGTGGCTCAATTTCTCAGTACTGCAAAATAGCATCAATGGACCAGTGCATCATACTTGTTACTCAAGGACATTGATTACTTGTGTCAGTAATGATCAATCCTTCATTAGTTATGCCCTCTACAGGGCATAAGTGACAGTTTCACTGGATGTTTTCTTGACTTTTTTTAGTTTTTGATTTCTTTTACTTTTTTGCCTCCAGGAAGTGGATTGGCGTGTTCTTCAGATGGTGATTCATGGTTTGACAAAAGCACTTCAAAACAAGACTCTGGTCCTTGCATCTCATGCCAATGTAGACTTACTATGTACCACAATGTTTGCTATGGTAAGTAAACTAGTTTGTTTGGTTTGGTTTGGTTTGTTTAAACCTTTTGTCTGTGGACAAGTACTGTCCCCACTTAAAGGGAACTATTGCATTTGTTTTGCAGAATAAATGTGTACTTTTAAAAATAATATTTATTGCCACAGAAAGATGGAATGTTCAAAATGGAGCAGTTAAATAGCCCTTTTCAAGAAACCAGTTCCTCACATGTACAGATTCAGTTATTTGTTTTTTAAGATCAATTAGTTTGCCCAGACTTTTACAATTTTAAATGGGCAAAATGTCTGGGGTAAGTGAAGAAGCTGTCACTGTGGTTTTCTTAAATGTAATATTTTTTAAAGTAATGACTAGCCCTATTGTATTTGTATGCCATGTTGTGTATTTTAAATTCATTATTTCCATCAAATAGTACAGATTATTACAATTAAGGGAAGGTAGCATTCAGTTTTTGTTATTGGACCAAAGTAAAGGTAGTTTAGTACCTTACATTTGCTAAAATAGTATTTTTGAAGTGTCTTGCTTGATATGTTGAAACATATACTTTGATTTGGGCCATGAATGGTGCCAACACTGACATTGCCAGACTTTTGTGTTTCTTATCTTGAAAAAGACAAAGGCATTCATTCTAGTTTTCTTAGAGGGAGTACTCTAGTACTGTATGTTTAAAATTATACTCAGTTCAGTGAGTCAGTTAGTCAATAATCCATGAAGTATACTAGCGGGCTGCGTAAGCCAGTTTGTGTTTATTTTGTTGAAGTTAGTTTATGTTTTTCATTTACAGATTGAAGGTCCAAACAAACTCAATTCTCTCGTCAATGTCCCCTCAAACTTTCACAGGATGGATTTCTTTATGAGTGTATATGGTCTGTTGACTGCTTTAGTACCGTACCACTCACAACTGCAACCACAACAAAAGGTATGTCACCCCAAACTGGTGGAATTCTCCCAACCTGTATTTACTTGTTACCCCTCCCACAATGTCTTCTTGTGCAGACACAGTCCTAGTTAGTTGCTTAAGGGTGGACCTTGGTGACCATAAGCCTTGTCCACACTATGCGACTTGATGCAAAGCAACATATCACAAAGAGATAGTTCAGACGTGTTGCAAAGTGTGAAATGCCTTGCAACTAGTTGCAAGCAGACCTGCAACCCAGTTTCGTGCAATGGAACATGTTCGGTCTCACGAAACATGCTACTGACTACAATGATGGACTTCTGGAATTAAGCCAGCAAAGTTCAGTTAATCCAAACGTACAGAACACATTCCTGTCTCTTTAGAATTTTGTGTGAATTGCTTCATGGACATCCAACTTGTTGCATAATGTGGACACTATGCTCATAAAACTAGTTAGTCATCAGTCGCTCACCATAGTTAAACATAGTGTGGAAGGGGCTATACTGTCCTCTTATATGTAGTAAGAACACCCTTTGATCAAACAGTGTAATATGAGCTACTCTGCATCTTTTGGATTTGATGTCTATCAAAGAGCAGTAGCAATTGAGAATCTTGTCCCCACCCCTCTCGGCGAAAGTGTTGTTTGGAGTGACCAGTGTATGTCTTAGGAGTTTCTCTTTAGCTAGGGGTTGGAAAGGCATCATAATAATACATATTTATCTAATTACTCCTGTGAAAGGTGAGGTAGGAGAACTACTCAAAGAGTTTAGGAGAGTAAAGTGTAGCTTGAAAGAAATCCTGATGAGAAAGTGAAGAGAGTTTCAACTTAATTTATGATAATTTTGTAATTTGTTTGATTCTTCATTGCAAATGGTGATGAAAAATTTTTTCAATGAAAATCTGGCCACAAAAAAGATTAAATTAGTGAATAAATGTAAAAATTTTGTATCTCAGCTCAGGAATGTACTTTGAAGAAGGAAGTTGAACTGTTTGAATTCATTTCTTGTGCTCTGTAATAAACATTTTTGAAATTTTAGACTTAAGGCACACTTAAATAGGTTGCAAAAAAAACTAAACAGACCATTTGGCAGGTTTGTTAGTAAAACTATCTCTGTATGCTCTGCATGTTGTTGCTAGGGATCCTTGGAACTGGAGTAAATGCCTATGTATGGTATGCTATACCATACATAGAGAATTATCATGAGAATTTGAAGAAAAGCTTCCTGCACAAAATTGTCCTCAAGAGAGGAAGATGGTGGTTTGATATTATAATGTGTTAGTGAAAAATTGATCACACCTTCAACAAGTTTGCACAAAAATTTTATCAAAAGTGTTTTACTCCTACAGGTATCCATGGTCAAGTTTCTTAAAAGTGGTCTCAAGTTACAGTGTCCTCAACAGTGTATTGATGGAATGATGCTGTGTGTTCTGGAGATGCAGGATACCATGGTAAAACTACTGCCCTCTATCATTCTGGAACTTTCCAAGATGTCTGCCACACCTTCAATGGCTGTACCAGTTCTTGAGTTCCTGTCAAGTAAGTCAGGAGTTACTGATAGAAGAAGAAGGTGCTATGTAGTGCAGTATCATGTTGGATAGGTGTTGGCTAGTAGAAGTTTAGATTTATGTACTCCACATTTGAGGGATAAATAGATGGTTTGTTTATTGTAAGTATAGTGAGAAACAGTCACTGCCTTTTACGTAAGTGAAATGTTCTTAAAATTCACACCTCAGTTGAAACTTGTATGTATGCCACTGATAGTAAAGGAATTTTAGGAAATGGACTTATTTCTCCAATTTCTGTCATGTTCAGGTACAATATTTTGTGGAAAAACAAGATGAAAATATGCGATCTGACATTTTTAAAGTTCCTGGAAATATCAATCAAGGTTCTTGGAAGTCATGGAAAAGTCATGGAATTTTGTAATTTTGAATGTGTATCCATCAGATAAGTGAGGATTTCACCACTTACTGTTTTACCAAAATATATAACAGTCAAGATCAAGATGCTTTAATGTTGGTGATGTCATTAAGACTTCATGACTTTTCCTTTGCTCATTACTATTTAACAGGTCTTATTTGGTTTCCCAACTTATATGCAAGTTTTGTGGAGACGGCTTACATGAGTATCTTTGCTGTGGCATTGCATTACACCAATCCGTACAAGTATGTATAACATATCAGTTTCCAATTCTTTTTGTTACATCAGAGAGTTGCAGTTTTATAATCCCATCATTTTTCAGAGTTACAATTCACTATTTTGAATTCATTGTTTTTTCAGGTTTTCTCTCTATGTTGTATCACTGGCACATCATGTCATTGCAATGTGGTTCATTAAATGCAGACTACCATTCAGAAGAGAGTTTGTCAACTGCATCTCAAGGGTAATACTAAATTACTCACCTTCCCCCACCCCCTTCCCCTATCAACATGCATTAGGCAGAAGTGTTGTTTGTTTTACTTCTTTATTGGCTCATTCTTTTCTTTGGAGGTTCCTATCCTTTTGTATAAATGAAATGTATACTGCATTTATATTTGCACCATGGCAAGTTGCTCATGCTTCCTTATCATGTCCATATCCTGGTTGGCTCATACCGAAGACTTTAAAGACTGAACCTTCTGCCATTTTGCTTGGTGCTCAGCATAAGCAATGGGGTAGAGAAAACAAGTCAGAGAACCACAACTGGAAAAAAGAGGCTGGCTCGACTTTCACCAATTGGTTGGAAAGTGGGTCGTAAAACTTTATCTAACTTAGCCTTTATATTGTTCATAAGTACTTCAAGAGTATTTAACAATCTCAGGTACAAGCCTGCCATCTAAAACATTGTGATTGTATGGACACTGTGTTGATATCAGATGTAATAGATTATTTGGAGCAATAATGTAGAGCATTCCTTTAGGCATATTTCACTACTTTACAAAGACCTCTTAGGAAAAAGAAAAATATTGCATGTCCTTCAAACCCTAAAGCAATATCCCTTCCCTACTCAAGGCTTCTGATTTCACAGGTTGGTTCTTTTTATCAAGAAGTATGTCTGCTTCTAGAGCTCACCATCTCCATAGACTCCAAAGTACAGGTGGAAAATTGCTCCAAACAGTTTTTTTTTATACGACATGTACTTCTTAATGTACTGTTTGCCCTTGAAATTTGATGGTGGTGGAATTTTTTAATGAATTACCATGGCAATGTAGTGAAATGCCACATTATAAAGAGGGAGCATTACAGCTCAAAGCTGTTGAATATTACATATTTCAGTGCCGGTACCTTAATTATTATGCAATGCTTTGTTGCCAGTGACTTCCCAGATTTCCCATTAGAAGCATCACATCTCTGCAGGAAATTTTATATATCTCTAAAAGTAGGTACTTTTCAAATGCTGCACTCTGTTAAGATAAGAGTTTTCACCTCCTTTGGTACAAGCCTTTTTCAATTTTCAAAATTATTTAATCCCTGGTATATTCCTTTATGAACTTCCCATGTATATTTCATTAAAATCACTTGTTTAAAAACCACTAACTTTTTTAAAACTTTTGAATACTTTGTAACCTTTCAGGGGCTGAATGCTAGCTGTATGAGACCTGGTATATTCTCTCCCCATTCTGACACCAGTAAACAATCAGGACATGGTCTTCGGAGGACAAATAGTCTCACAAAGTAAGGACCAAGAAGTTTTCAGTAGGAAAGATATAGTCAAGGATTTCAGTATGATAAAATTTGGTATTGGTTGTGTAATACTAAATCCATTCAACACTGTACTTTACTGTTATTTTTTGTGAGGTAGCACAAGAATATAATCTGTTTCAAATACTCTTGAAGTCACATGACCATAAAGTTGAAAGTACATTTTTTTCTTTGTTTCAGAATTTCCTCCAAACGTGGAAAGAGTGATACCCAAGCCCCACAGGAAACCACCAATCAAAATAATGATCATCTTGATGAATTACATAAACAGCTGACTGAGACTTGCCTAGATATGATGGCTAGATTTACCTTCTCAACTTGTACTACCATGCCAAAGAGGTAATCTTGTATGACTAGAGGAGGCATGGGTCAAAATTGCAGTTTTCACATATCAATAATATAGACCTTATGCATTGATGACACACTGGTTTCATCCTTGGGAGAGGACAACAGAACACATGGCCGCACGCATGAGAATTCATCCTGCAGGCGTAGGAGGCTGTGAGCATATTTGACTGGTTGAAAAATCAAATGTCTGCATTTGTCCATGTTGGTTTGTTTTTCCCCCAAAGGAGGGTATACTTTTTGCTCTGTGACATCATATGCATAAGGTCTGTATCACCAAATATCAGCACCTCAATGTTGCAACTAGCGATATTGTCGAGTTTCATAGGACTACTTTTGTTACAGCAGTACACACTGGCAGAACTTAAATTGCTATGCATGCAGGGAGGGGCTACTCTATAGATGTATGTGACATGCTTACAGGTAGAATATATGCAGGTAATTGCAAAGTTCCATGGAATGTGCCCCTCTATGGCTAATGAGAATGATTGATAGCAAATTTGGCAATGATGTCATAGTTTATGTGATCATCCATGTGCTAGAAAATACCCTACCTATGATTAGTTGAAATTTTGGCACTGAATTGGAAGTTCCAATTTTTTGACATTGTATTGGGACATCATGGTGCAAATGCCAATGCTGCAATATTAGCCTTCCTGTCAATATATAGCTATGTTTATAGCTATATGGACCTATCCCTTTTAGAGGGAATATGAAGGTTTGTTTTGAAATTGCTGATAATTTGAAGGAGGGAAATCACTAAATTTGATGGAAGAAGGGCAAGTATTTTATATGAATTTTCGTAGCTATTTTGCGTGAAAGAGGTTAGAAGATTGTGTTGTCTAATGTAAAAAGTGGTTTATTACTCATTTTGGCCTTTCCTGAAGTTGAGAATGCTTTCATTAAGACATCTACAGTACAAAGTATTTTCCTGAAAGAATATCTCTTCTCAAAAGCTGTCACATCAAAATGATAAATATTACAGTTTGGGAGGAACAAAATGATGTAAAAGGAGCAGTTCTTCATCAGAGCTTATCTCCATTTTAGGATAATTTTGTGACAAAAGTAAACATTTTTATTGCTTTATTATGGATTTTGAAAGGGATGATTTTAATGATAATGATATTTCATTGAGTGAAAAGAGTTACAAGAAAGAACACCATGCTATATGAAAATTGTTTTTGATACCAAGCACACTTCAGTCCAGCATTGCAAGTGGTTGGATTGAGTGAAACATTTCCAGGTGCCCCAAAGATTCAGAAGGCCTTAACCAACCTAGAAATGGTGCATGCAAGGCCATACACTTACTCAATACCTCTCCATGGAGATTGAAACATCATATTAAAATCAGTTTTGAGTGGCCCCGTGCTGTCTCTTTTCCACTGATGGTTCCTGAGGGTATTGCTATGGGGATTAAAGTCCATTTAACTGTAGTTGTAAGGCCCTAAATCAAGTGGACCTGGACTGCTTCAGGTTTATTTTTCACGTATCACTTTCATGTTTCTTTTCTCATGCAGATCTCCCATCAGTGAGTTTCTCCTTGTTGGTGGTCAGTCACAGAGTTGGTTGCTAGGCAACAAGATTGTCACGATAACTACAAGTGGTGGAAGTACCAGAATGCAAGATAATGGAGTTTGTGAGAAGTGCAATGCCCTAATCAGATCTCATATGAAGAGAGGAACAAATGTCACAGAAGAGAGGGTAGCCACTGGCCCAAGAATGGTAAGACAACGGTCCAAGTCAGGAAATTCAAAAGAAGTGGAGCAAAAAGAGGATGCTACAAATGCTGACAAGGCATCGGGTAGAACTAGACCTTATTCAGGCCCTCCAGCAATTGCAAGTACTCAGGAAGGGGTTACAAAATATGAGAAACCCTCCATGTTAGAGAACAAACTGAAAGATACTTCTCCCAATACAGAGACATCAAGCACTGGGGGAGGATCTATTAGATTGTCTTCTGGGTCCCTCTACCAATGCAACTGTTGGTGCAGGGCATGGGCCGAGGTCCACGTCAGAAGAGCCACAGGAAATACCAGCTGGATCATGCGAATCCAAAATGATGGTAGTTTGGTACCACTCCAGCAAGATCTACCTCTTACAGACATCTCATCCCTGTTGATGTATAATAGGGAAATTGAGGAGCACATACTGTCCTTCATGCCAGATGATTCAGAGGAATCAGAGATAATGGATGAAGAGGAAGAGGAAAGTGATGATGGTTCATTTAAATCTCAAGAAGGTAAGTAAAGAACACACATCATGGGATCAACTCAATTATTGTAAGGGAATGTAAGGGACAAGGGTGAAAAGAAGGTTAGTTGAACTAGAAGGTGGTGCTATATTTCAGTAATTTATGCATATAGGTGATGTTCATGAATGGTCACTGACCAAGACTGCTTTTAGTAAAAAACGTCACTTGGCATCTGGTTACATTTTAGTAGGATTTGATGGGCTCTGCTTGGCAGGAAACGGGCACCAAACAGTACATAGTGCCCACTTACCCTCACCCTTGGGGAGGGAGAAGAATTAGGTAAACAGTGCATCATGCAGGCCAGTTCTAAAGTGCTTGACTGGCAGTAGTTTGGTACTCTATCTTTCTATTGCTTTTCAGACAAGTTTGTTGTCTCTCCTTACTGTTGTTTACAATGAATGATAGAGATACGTGGTAATTATGGTACAAAATAAGTCTTTGAAGTAGTGTCATTTTGGAATGGGGAGTAAGGCCTTGGGGGAGGTTGGGGAAGGCAGAAGAAGTTAATTTCAATTTTATTTAAGTGTAATAAATTTCACAAACTTGCAGACCTGGTAGATGCTGAAGTCTGTTGTTCGTAGAATACTTGGGATACATTTCTAGTTAGTTAGATTGGGTTCTACAGCTTTGTATCTCATCAACTGGATTAAGTCGAGCTAAACACAACTTTTTGTCCATTTGTTGTTCCCTGGCTAATTGCTTTCCCTACTCCACATATGTTGAGCATCAAGCACAATGGCAGTAGGTTTCACTTTTTAAGTCTTTGGTATGGCTTGGTCAGGAGTCAAACTCCAGTTCTCTTGACTGCAAGTCAGATGATTTAACCACTTGACCATGCAGTAAGTTTGGGTGACAGAAAAGGGGAGACAGTTGTTTGTTAGAAGAATCCCTTTTAAATTGTATCTCGAAATGAAGGACTTTTTCAGTGTATGTATTTTGCAGTAATTATGCAGTGTGAAGTTTGTTATCAGTAAAAGTGCTCAAGCTTTGCTGTCTTTTGTATAGGGTAGATCTGGAGATGTATCTTTCTTGGTGTCTTACATAGATGTTTACAAAATTGTAAAATATATATTTTGTCTATGCCTTTAGAGTTTGAAGTTATGCACAATTACTGGCCTATGCTGGCACTAGTATTTAAAAGTAGAGGGAGGGTGCAGAATGAAAAATAAGTGGTGCAAAAAAGGACAGTGGTCTAAATAAAGTACATGCTACCTACGCTTGTGGTGGTAGTTGAAATTTTACAGTATCTCACCAGAGGCTCTTTTCATCTAAATGTGAATCATACATTGTGTGGCAAGAATAAAGTTACTTTTCTGCAAATTAATAAGTAATTGCAGAAGAAAAACACTTAATGCAGCCATTTTTGCTCAGTGTATTTAGTCCAGGCCTACCCCTACAACTATTTTTTAAAGATGGCTGAAGTCCGCCAGCCTAGCTTCAACCCTAGCTTGCAATGCATATCAATTATTCCACTGTTTGGTTTCTCTCTATTCATCTTATGTTAGTTTTGTTGACTTTTTGCCAGTGTTTCCATGACTCAACCATTGTTTAATATTTAAACTGTTTATATCATATATTTTATATCTTACACATAATTTGCAATTTATTTTAATTGAGCAGGACACAAGTTACTGTTTAATACATGCAACCTTGTTTTGAAGGCGGCTTCATTTCATATGATGTTTATGCCTGACTGTCTTAATTTATTTCAGCATATGTACATAGATAAGGAGATAGCCTTGTGATGAACACCCCCAACCCCCCTAAAAAATAGGAATATAATGTAGAGAGAAATCATTAACTTGTGTCCTGCAAAGATTCTTAGAGGATATGATGTATGCTATCATGCTTACAACTTATTTTGCTGGTTTGATTTTCATTTTGCTGCCTTTCTTTGGATCAGTCTCTGGTGCCATCCCCATTCCTGGCAAACGTCTGCCACTCCCAAATCCTCCGCAGTTTCTCCTTTCTCCTCAAGAAGAATTGACAGAGTTGGATAACAGCATTCGGTACCATTCCCTACCCACTCTACACAAGGGTAGATACCACCTCTTTAATAGTTTTATGACTTTTTGCTTTGTGTGTGTTTTTTGTTTTGCTCATTGGTTGTGGCACGCATTTCATTGTTTATTGTGAATGCAGTTGAACTTGTGGATTTTTGGCACTCTATGCATCTTGGCAGGTCATTTTATTATTCCACTGTTTGCCACCTGACTAGACAGCAGTCAGATGGCTGACATGGAAGAAAGTAACACATACACCTCCCTCCCCCCTCCCCCTCCCCGAGGTAGATGTCTCAATTGATCTTTGGGATGAGGAAGGACTTGAAAGGTATTCAAAGAATTACAGTCTACAGTTTCAGATGGCAACTTTGTCTGAGTGTTGAATACATTTTGTGAAAAGGGATACAGTATTTCCTGCCTTGGATATTGCAGATTGATCATCAAGTCTTAAAAGATCATAACAGAAATTGTAGCTCTTAATTTATTTTGCAGTAGAGAACACGTTTAGTACAGTACTCAGAGCATGTACAGGTTGGATAAATTCGCCAACCTGTCTTCACTAGAAAAGATCTCACTGGTTAGAGGACAGATTATACTAAACTTTTTTGAGTAAAATCTACATTTCCAAAGTTTTCCCACTTTGTTTAATACTTAATTTCTTCTTTCATAAGAATCTCACTTTTTTGTCCTATTTTATGCAAGATAATTGCATAGAATAGATTGGAAAATTTTACAGTAGATATTAAGAGCAGGGCTGTAAAAAATGTGTAGTTCCCAAAATGAAAAAAGAATTTCCTCCAGGTTTCCCTAAAGTGAAATTTCCCTCCAATTGCTAAAATTTTTTTCCAAATGTCCAGCTGTTCCAACACTGAATAAAAGAATCATTAACAATACTGTCAATATTAGTTGAAACATTTTGAATAAGGGTAAATAATCTAAATCTTGCAAAAGCCCCTTTGTTGTTTTTTTTTGTCCAAAAGACCCCATTTTGCCCTTGTTTTAGTTTTCAAAATTTTGATCATTTTCATTTATCCAACATTTTAACAGGTTTTTAACTCTTTAAAACTTTATACATCCAGTTGTGGCTAGCCAGTGACACCTTGCGCTATGGTACACTACTTCAGCTTGTTGTGAGGAAAATCATCTTTTGGCATTAACTTGATTTGGGGAAAAACATTTTTTGTTCATCAATTTGATATTGTGGGTTTTTTTCTTCTTTTTTTTTGAGGGGGGGGGGGAATGGTAGAGTTGACACGATTGTCAGGTGCTTTGCTTTTTTCTGCAATGCAATTGTGTTGTCTTTATAAATCTTTGGGAAATCGTTCCACAAGAAGGAATGCCATGGTAAATGACCGAGGGAGTTCACAGAAGAACTAATGTATATACGTGGACATTGTGAGAGGTCATTCATTTTGTGACTTCTATTACTGAAAGGATTAAGCACAACCTTGAAAGTGTTTACATCTCACTTTAAAGACCCAATTAGTTTGAAAAGCATGTCATTTTTATACGATGCAGTTGAAGGAGTTATATCTTCAAAGAAAAATTTCAACTGTGAGTGGCATATTGTAGACATATTAGTTTCATCTGCCATATTTCATTGTTGGAAATTAAAGCTTTTTAAAATGTCCCTTTCAAACATTGTTGAAAAGGAAAGCATTTAATGCAAGTTACATATGGTGAAAGTGATATGATTTTTAGGGACTGAATGCTGTAAATACAAGGGGTTTTTTTTCTATTTTTCTTTTGTTCTTATTCCATCTGTTATCTGGTGTTTTCGGGTCAATCTGTGATGGTCGTTCACTAAGCATTGTGAGTATGTGCACTGTTGGGCCATTTTATTTGGGTACCTGTATGATTTGCAAGATACTACAGGACCATACTGTTTCTTCTTCCACCAGATCATAGGATGGTTGTGCTCACATAGTGCAGAAACAGTTGTCTGGCCTATAACCTCCTTTTGGGTTCATGCATATTGTATTTTAAATTCTAGTCCATGTGTTTGATGGGGTGGGGTTGTAGAGGCCCACAGTTGATTTAATAGAGAAACCCATGGCTGGAAGATGAACAGTATTCTCTTTTCCAATTATAGGCACCTGACTGTGCAGGACTGTGTGGCTTCTGCACTGGTTTTTTTTTATTAATGCTGTAGAACATTGGTCCATTTGTTGGAAGCTCTACATAAATTTGTGATGTTGGTGTTAAACAATAGGTGCATAACAATGATCATTTGTAAGTGTGATGCAATATGCGGTATAAGGAAAAAACAAGTAGTCTTACGAACCTTTTGATTTTGGGGAGTGTACGGTTGTGTGCGGCACCCTACCCCCCCCCCCCCCCCCCCATCGAACTGTGTCTTCTTACACTATCTCACACCACTTAAAGGATGTCACAAAATCTTTGTGAGCACTGTCATTTGCACATTAATTTTATTTTTTTTTCATATTCGCCATTTTATATCAGTGTTAAATCAGACATAAGGAGTCTATATTGTAAATCCTTCAATTGAAATATAACAAGCCACCTTCATGATGTCAAGATGTCAAACTCATTTTTCATTTCATTTTTTTTTTTCTTTTTTTTTTTGTTTTTTTGTTTTAATATGTATTTTGGTATCTCTGTATGGTCATGCATGAATTACTGCATTGAGTCTATGGCATGAATTTAAGCATGGCATCATGGAATGCAATAAGACAAGAGAGTTATTTTAAAAAGGTACTGTAAATTCATTCTAAATTTTTCTTTTTTTTTCTCTGATAGGTCTTCATAAGCAAAAGAAGTGAATAAGTGAAATAAGTGAAAATAATTTTTTATTTTACATATTCACCACTTCATATCAATGTTAAATCACACAGAAGGGATTTGTGTTGTAAATCCTTCAAATGAAACATAACAAGCTGTCTTCATGATATTAAACTCATTGTACCTTAAATCATTTCATTTTCTTTTTTTTTTTTGATATATGGTGTCTCTTTATGGTTATGCATGAATTACTGCATTGAGTCTGTGGCATGAATTTAAGCATGGCATCATGAAATGCAATAAGACAAAATTATTTTAAAGCTATGTAATGTAAATTCATTCTAAATATTTTTTTTTTATCAAAAAAGACAGCCTTTTTTCAGGTGGGTCTTCATATTTAAGTGAAATGTTACCCCTCAAAGTAGTATTGTGTTAAGAGGACGGTAGTTCTCTTCTTCAATAACTTGCTGCATCCTTTACAGTTTTAAGCTTGTGCAGTACATCACACCCTCTTTTTGCTGTAGATTATTACTGTTTACCTTGGTGAACAAATGGTCAATGGGTTTGATACAGCACCCTCAGAGCCTTTAAACCAGACCTACTCATCTATTGTCAGTGAAGCACCAGGTGATTGAATAAAAATATGACAAGTGCCACCATAGGAAACTCCCTGCATGCATAGCCTACTTTTTTGAGATAGGTTAGATTAGATGGAGTTTTAAGGCCCAGTTTCCAACCAATTGGTTCAAGTCCAGCCGGCCACAGCCTTTTCTCCAGTTGAGGCTCACTGGCTTGTTTTTTTTTTTTATATAGGCACATCAATGATGAAGGATGGTTGGCCCAGGGAGAGGTCTGAGAAAAGGAATTCTCCCCTTCCCCTTCTCCCACTTTGAAAATTTTGACCTTTTCAAAAAGCCTCAGTGCAAAATGGTTCAAAATTTTTTACTTTTAGGGAAATCGCCTGGAAAGTTGGGTTGTGGTAACTTTGTAGGGGTAATAAATTTTTGTTTTCTTCATTTGTTTCTTGCATGCCTATTGTTGTAACCTTTTTTGATCATTACCAGTAGTAATATTTACAAAGGGCTTTTAGGCCTATCGTTGGTGTAAACTGCCTTATGAAAGCAAATTGTTATTATTATTATTATTATTGAATAATTTCTGTAAGTATTTGAAATATAAGAAGAAATGGTGGCACTAAACATCAATAAGTTCTACAAATGTACACCAGAGTCAGAGAAATACTATACAACATGTTATATAAATAGTTAAATGGTCTTCCAAGCACAACACTAGTGATAAAAATGATTGAAAACACAACTTTTCTCAAGAGTAACATTTGTTTTGTACAAAATTGTGATGTGTTTCGAAAGAATAACTTTCATCATCAGGCAGCAAAACTTACAGTAAAGACTTGAAACCAACTGTGTGTTAAAAACAGTGACAACATGAATAAAGAATTAGCTCAATAGAGTGATCAATGGGCTCTCTAATTGCCTGTTCAAGTTTGGTGATTCATCACACAGTTGGTTTCAAGTCTTTATTTTGTAAGTTTTGCTGCCTGATGTTGAAAGAGTTAAGTATGGCTATAAATTCAAATGAAAATTTTTTGGATATTGAAGTTGATGCATGTTAAGTGACAACAGTATTCCTTGAAGTATTTTTAACATTTTTGTTCCCCTTTTTGTGTGATAGACCTTGAGGAAGACCAGCTCACAGTTAACTTTCCCAGACCAGAGCTTGGTTTGTCCCCGCAGCCTGAAGAAGGCACATTCTTGGACAATATAGGTGCTGCTGATAAAGTAAGTTCTACTGATTGCTAAAGACAGTGGCATAGCCACAGGGAAGGTTTTGGGGGTTAGAAATCCCCCCCCCCCCCATGACCCAACCTTGCAATGCAAAAAACACCTAAAATAGTGTTTTTTTTCTCTCTATCTTTAGACTTTTCCCTCATATTGTGACCCAAACCCCCCATGACACCAAATCGCTCCCCATAAGACAATCCTGGCTATGCACCTGGCTACAGACTAATCAGAAGTTACCTCAAGTGTCATGGCAGCAACCCTAGGGGATGGGGACATCCCTCCCATTATTTGAGACAGTGCTCATTTACTTTGATTTTTCACACGATCATTTTTTTAATTGTAAAGGATAGATTATAAGTTGTCAGTCAAGTTTTGTCCAATGGGATTCAAATTTAAAGGCCCAGTTCTCTCACCCCAAACAGTACCAATACTCCTAACATTCTTACTTAAGCCCCTCCCACAATTATCTGAAATTCATCCTCATCCAGATACAATCTCAGTTTAATGCTTCAATGTGAGCATAGAAAAACTAAGTGTATATAATCAAAACACTCTCAGTACTGTTCATGCTGTGTAATATTAGCTTTGGTACTCTGCATTGTTTGAATTAGATGTCAATCAAAGAGCTGAGCCAGTTGAGAATTTCAGTACACCTGTACCAAAATCGTAGTTTGGGGTGAGAGGTTTGGCCCTGTAATGATGACATCCTTCTTTTGTTGCAACACATAAATGACGTTGTTAAAGGGAAGTTGTCCCCTTACGGCTCTCCTGGCTTCTTCCGGTGAAACCTTTATCAAGACTTCAACCAACCATTATCTCACTTAATTTACACTGTACACCTTACTCCCCCAACTTAAAACCTTCATATGGGAGCATGTCATATTTGTCCACCTTTAGATTTGTTCAGCTTGCAATTGATTCCAGGGGTGTTACAGCACAGAGAAGGTAACAACCAGTGCGTTTCCAGAGTTAGAGATAGGGGCCCAAAATTTCTGGACCGTGACTACTACCACAATTGCTTGACTGATGTTCGGATTAGTGTAATTATATATTTTTAATGTGTGGCACTTGCTTAAAGTGTCTCCGTAAATGCCTTTCACGGTATAGTTTACTTTCAAACATATCTCTACAGGGGGAAATTCCTATAAGGGGAGAGTCATTAGTATAACTGGCAGTTATGGCCAAGTCACTTATGTATACCCTATTCTCAGCTGCCCATACTACCTGGCTAGATGAATAACCCTCCTCTAAGGGAATTCAAGAAAAGTTCAGTCATCTAAAAAAAATGTTCCCATTCACTGAGGATAAAGTGCATGTGATGTTATGTATTATGGGTCAAATTTCAGTTATTTTAATCTTATGGATTTTCAGATGCAAAATCTTTGTTATATATTGCTTTTTGTCTCTTGTTCTCTTGTAGTTCTGTGAACTTGCCAAGACTCTCCGACTTGTGGAAAAAGATGCCAAAAATTTGGATCGTTTTGACTGGAATCAGAGCAAGATACAGTTTCACAAATCTAAGAGTTGTCCAGTTTTGGAGTTAGCAGAAGACACACACAAATCTGATTCCAAGAAATTGTCCACCATGAGTGCAACATCACCCATATCCTTAGCTCGTTCTATATTGCAAGAATCCTCTCAGAGACCGAGCTCATTCAAGGATATGTCTTATTTAGAAAAGAGGTACAGCCAAGAGCTTGGAGATGGTGCTCCTTCTAAAGAAGACGAGGTAGATAGATGTAATGAAATACAAAAGGGGACAGGAGGCAAAGAGGATGAGTTGAAGAAGGAGGATGAAATAAAGGCAGTTGAAACAATTAAAGCTGGGAGAAAGAAATCAGTTGATTTTATATTGGAAGGTACTGATGGGAAAAAGGAGAGAAAAAAAGAAGAGACGGTCCTTGAGAAACCTTCAACATTACCTCTTGAGAAGAAAGAGGTTGGTAAGTAGTTGTCACAAGGTTCTTGAAAAAGAAGCAAGTCAACCAGTTTTTGTTCAAGACTGCAGATCAAAACGGACACAACAACAAGACTACAGGACTCACAAATTTAGTTTAGTAGGCATCTATTATTATTTACAAATCACTATTTACAAACATTTGGCAAGTGCATGAACCCATCTAAAGCTGTGCTACCTTAACTAACTTACATAAAGTACCCCAATTTAACTACTTACTACTGTACCTTAAACTGACACTAGGTCTGGAATGGCTTCCACACTTGGTCAGGCGGCTCTTTAAGCTTTGGTATTGGGAATATGGCTTTGCTTAATTTCAGTGTGATTGGTACGTGTGTGTTAACCTTACAGCAGATGACAGGTGTTATACAGGGTGTATAGCTATCTGTACAGTTGCAGCAAAAAGTCATACAGTCAGGGTGAGCTTTAAGGTGGTAAGTAGCAGTAACCCCGGGTTGAACTCGGGAAGTTGTGTGAAGGAAGGCATCATTGATAATTATTAAGTTCCCATGGTGAAATTTAAATTATTCTTAATATCTTTCAAGTATGCTCATAATTTTTCCAAATGTGAGTGCATAATACGGAGACATGTCATAGTTATGTATGTACGTTTTTGTTTGCTGTTTGTTTTGTAGACGTTGTAAATATCTGTTATCTTTTTTTCTTGGTTATAGGGAGTCATCCACTTTGTTAAGCCAATTTTGGTTTTCTGGATGACTTCCTTTCACAAATTTCAAAAATAAATGAAATGAACCCCAAGACACTAGCAACACGTCAAAAATCGTTAACGGCTGGTAGGTAGGTGTATCCGCACCCTGTCTCCTCACTGTACATGTGTAGGCCTAGGTGAAATAATCAGGACCCTCAACTGACTTTAAATACCCTAAGTTCTTGGCACCCTAGTGTTTTTCTTCCTCGTCACACCTATCTTTTCTGCTTCAGCCTCATAACTCCCAAGCATAACCCTTTGTTACCCTTTACATAGGCAAATTAAATCTTAAATCTTCTAAACATAGGCAAATTAAATTTCCAGCTATATGGTCATGCCTTGTACAGCTCAGTCAAGCGACAGTGCATATGGTATAATGTGCGTGTGTCTACTACAAACAGAAAACAACAGACTTGATTGCGAGGGTGGCATATACGGAGCAGTAACTTTGTACCATTAATATTCATAAATCATTTGGTACCTCTGACTGTAGTCATGTTTCCTACCTAAAGTAAATATTGTCAGGCCTGTGACAGTGTGAAACATATTTGTAGTGTAGGAATACATTTAAACTGATTTGATTTACATTAGGCAAAAAAGAGTTCTTCGTATGATTCCAACCAGACTTCTTACTTTTTGTTGAAAAAGTGTTGTTACAGCAAGTTGAACTACATGGGATTATGAATAAACACTATGCCCAGCACTTAAAAACCAAAGAGGTCTCTGTAACATTACTTGTGTACCTAACCTCAAAATGTAACAATGCTCAAATCTAACAACTGGGTATAGACTGTCCATTCAGTACAAGTCAGTGTTTTCAACCAGGCCTGTCTCCACAGTCTTAGACAATAGGACTTATCTTTCTGGACACCATCCTAGTAATTGTATGGGCACATTTTTAATAGACAAATGTTGCAGAAGTAGGAGGAGGTACTTTATGTCTAGTGAATATCTGTCAAAAATTGTTATTAAATACTATCAGGAAGTGGAACTAATTTTTGGAGACTCTCATACCACCCTAGACTGTAAAAATTCTCATTCCTTTTTGAAGACTCCCTCATTGTACCCCATGGAGTAAAAAATCCTCATAACTGTGCTAACTTTTTTGAACAAAGGGAAACAAGAGTAAAAGTATTACTTGAGGGAATGTCAGTCAAAGTGCAGTCAAGACCTATAGAGCCATGATTCAATTTGATTTGACAAAGAGTTGCCAGCTTTTCATGGTTTGAGGGTGCCACATCCCTTTAAGGTGAAGATTATACTTATGTTTCATTCAAAAGCATTGGATGGCAAGAAAATGAAAAACAACTGCACCATTACAACACATGGTTTAAACCAAACCCTTTATTAGATTGTTGATGAAATTTATAGGAAATATTATTGGGATTGTTTTGCAAATTTTTGACAACTTCTGCTCTTCTTCAAGGATCATTTCAGTGGCAGTGTTCAGGGAACTCAAATGAAATATATATAATTTAACAATTTAAAAACTTTCAAAAAGATTGAATATTTCATTTTGAATATGTTATGTGCAGGATTGGAAAAGTAGACATGATGTGAGCAAGGGTGTTTTCATATCAAATTTTAGGACCAATTGATTTATTTCAAAAGGCACAATGGTCAAAGGAATATTTGGCAGTAATTGATTTATGTGTTGTTTCATGTTTTAAGAAGGTTAAGGGAGCTAGTTGGTTTGAAGAGTACACCAATTTCGAGGACACTCGGATAGTGGGAACTATGAGACCATTTCCAAAATGTTAAGCCCTTGAAAAAGGCAAAGTTGGATAGTTTACAGGTCCAGCTTAGGGTACTTCAGTTGCATTCAAATGACCTTGCCAGTTGGGCAACTGATTTTAATCCTTGGCTTTCAAGATATTTAATTTATAGTCTGTATAACATCACAAATGTCAAATTGCAGTACATTTCTGTGGACTGAATAAATTAGACAATTAATAACTTAAGTCTTAAATGCAATCTGCCACTGAAATGGAATTGACACCCAGAAAGGAACAGAAAGTTTCTGAAAGTTGTGACTTGTCACTGGAATGTTGCTGTTCATTTTAGTTTGAGTATCAGTTTATCACTTTGGCAACTTAAACAAAAATTTTGGAGACATCTGTTACACTTTAAATCCATTTCATCATCACCCCAAAAAACATTTTTAGTGTAGGGGTATCAAAATAAATTTCTCAGTTGTTTAGTGCTTTTTGATGGACATCAAATTTTGAAAATTCAAAAAATGCAGAGTAGCTTACATTGCACAGCATGCAGAGAGAATGCTGGATGCCTTGTGAGCTTACGTACCAGGAATGGCCTTGAGCAATACAATAGGTTTGTGCACAAGAAGATGTTTTATACAGATATGGGGAATAGCTTCAAATTGCACACTAGGAGAGTTGGAACTGTGTGGGATTATGTGAACTGCCTATTAAGGTGCTGCTGCATTTCAGCAATGTAATTGGTCACCCTGATTGGTCATTGGTCTATGATGGCTGTTGGTGATGGCCATTGCAGTACATGGCAGACCACACATACACACTACTTTGTGGATATCATGTTATTTTACATAGTGCCAGCTTGTGTAACTTTGTCATGGTTGAGAATTACATAGGTTTTTTTTTTTTTTTTAATTCATAGAGGGGGCTAGAAGTCAACTTCTTGAGGAGAACTTATCCTGCCTGGTATGAGACTGTGGGACATGTTTCACCTTTTGTTTGCAATGAATTAAACTGTGTAGGGTATTTAGAAATATTTTGTTTTATATTAATTGGAGCAGTAGGGTCCCTATGTCACAGCTTCTTCCATTTAAGACAGTTTTGGTCCTTGTTTATACTTTCAGAGAACAAAGCCACACCAACAGAATCAAGACCTCCACAACGACCACGGGGGCACACCTTCTCTGCAGTCAGTCACAGCCGTGTAGAGTACAATACAGCAGAAGATGTGAGAATGAGGAAGATATCAGAGAATAGATCTGGATCAAAAGAACCCATCAAAAGTGGTATTGACCCCAGGTGAGGATATTGCAAGTTGTCTTTTTCCTACCGTTGGATGTAGGAGATACCCAACATATTTCTCATCTGTCATAAGAGGCGGCTAAAGGGAAAGACTTACACCATGTTTGGACTGTATTTGAAAACAAACTTGTATTTGATCTTTACCTCTTTCTTGTTGACACTATATGTAACATGTTCATGTTGGTGTGTTGTTAAATTTCATCTAACTGGCCAAGTAACTAATCCATTCATCAAGCATTTCAGGGTAGTAAGATTATGTAGCTTAAATCAGAACATCCTTAAAAAGGTTTTGTAATGTTCAGATTTTACAGGTTGAGTACAATGTTCTGAGCAAACAAGGACACGCATATCATTGAAGATTTGGCTTGCCATAATTCTGTTACAAGTAAATTCTTTGCTATCTCATACAATATGTCAACTTGAGACAAAAAAAGAAAAACATGGAATGAAAATCGCAGACACATCTCAAAATTTGAGTTTTATTCATCAGTTATATTTGGAGTACCAAGTTAAAATCATACTCATAAGATACAATTTTGGGCGTGGTTATCTTGTATACAGGCCTAACAATCACAGACTTCCTATTTACATGGACAGAGCATGTAAAGCATACATTGTATCCATAGATTGTCGTCACCGACTGGTACAAAAAAGGCGCACCAAGATGGCTGCCGTGAAGCTTTAATTTGTATGATTTGACAATGACTCTGTAATATTTTGAACAAATTAAGTTAATCCTGAATGGTGGACAATATCATGTTCCTGCAGTATGGGTAGTGATTTTGACCTTACATTGCATTATTTCAAAAATATTTCAAGTTTCTTGCACAATCTGGTAATTTACTTCAGCAAGTCTAAACTTTCACACAAAACCATAGCAGACAGCCATCTTGCTAGTACCCTTTTCTCACATGTACGGTACCATGCAGTAAGCTCTGCCCATATATAGAAAGTCTGTGATAACAATATATGTGTACACATATCACTTGCATATAAATTTGATTTGGCTTGATTTGTTGGAATTTTTATGTCTCAACTTCTTGGCTTTCCTCAAGTTGTGGGGCACTGGCCTCCTCCATTGTGCATGCAGAACATCACAGTCAGTAGCTTGGTGTGGTATTGATTTTGGGAATTAGACATAAATCAAAGCTCTACTTTGACTCTAACATAACATTTTTCCTCTACAGCTTTGTCTTTCTTCAGCTCTATTATTCTCCATTTGTTGCTGGTGATACTGAAAGACCAATAGCAGTACCTCTCAGCCAGGTAAGAATTTTCATTAATACTCAAGTTGTGCACACATAAATGTAGGTTGAGTCAACCAGGCTGGGGTTTCTTCCCTACCCTAGTATTCTCTCACATGGAAAATGTGTTTAATTGCTTGTAATTTTTAAGCACTGAGGAGTGCCTATACTGATCAAGATTCATTTGGGATTGCCTTTGTCTAAACCATGCTACAATGAAAAACTCTTGCCAGAAATACCAAATCTAATCCAATTAGCTCTCAGGTTTAACCAGAGGTTTTACTGAAATTCTTCTGGCACGGTATGAATGTGATTATGTTTTGTCTTAGAAGTTTGCTGATTTTTTAATCAAGGTTTAGGCAATTTGTAATGGTCTGGATAAGTTTCCTCTATATACTCCAATGCAGGCCTGCAAATAGGTGGCATCATTGTCATCAAATTTCCTAGTTAAGAAGATTAGGATGTGAAAAGGGCCATGCTAAGTATGGAGCTGAAACATCATGGCATTCTGACAAGGAGGCTGAAAATATACATGGTCTTTTTGCGGATGATCACGTCTTGAGTGATGAAATTGATTTGAATGATCCACTTGCAGAAAGAAGAAGTATCTCCGGTTTAGAGAAGTGCCTAAACTGTGTAAGAGAATGGATGGACTGTAACAGACTAAAAATGAACAATGACAAAACAGAGTTTATTATTTCAAGGTCAAAAGTTCAAATTTCTAAATGTATTAGAAAAGATCTGAATGTAAATGGAACACATGTTAAGAGAAGTGGGCGTATTAAATATCTTGGGGCGCATATTGATGAAAACTTATCTTTGAAAGAACACATAACTATCAAAGCACGAATTGCATCACTTAATCTTCTTCGAATTTGCATTATTAGGAATAATTTAGATCATGATACCTGTCGTACTATTGTACATGCTCACACTTAGATTACACTAATGCAATATTAATGGGATTACCGGCATGTGATATAAACATATTACAATATGTTCAAAATCGTGCCGCCAAATTAGTACTTGGTGAGGGTAAATTCGCCAGTGCTAAGGACTGTTTAAAATCTTTGCACTGGCTTCCAATTAATCAACGTATTAAGCATAAGGTACTATCTCTCAATGGTGATGCTCCACAGTACTTAAAGAATTTACTGCGTGAAGTCCCTGAATCAAAGTACAGATTACAATCTAGAAACCAGGAGTCAATATCCCTTACTGTGCCCTTCACACGTAATTCCACATTTGCTGACAGATCTTTCTCCGTTTATGGTCCTAAGTTGTGGAATGCCCTTCCAGACAGTATTAAACGTAGTTCAAGTATTTCAAAATTTAAAGCTAGGTTGAAAACGCACCTGTTTAAGGAAGCATTTGGTACTTAGTAAATTCTCTTTTTATTGTAAAGCGCCTCAGAAAACCTTTGGTTCTGGAGTGCGCTATATCAAGTATTATTTACATTACATTACATTACATTTTTTTATGATTTAAGGACCAAAATCATGTAGGTGACATGTGGTGGCACCTTTTCACGTCACCCCTTCTTGTCTCCCTCATACCTCCCAACTGACTTCATGGTCATGTGGTCAGAACATCAGACTTGCAGTCAGGAGTTTGAGTCCTGGCCAGGTCATACCAAAGACTTTACAAACTGAACCTACTGCTATTGTGCTTGGTGCTCAGCATAAGCAATGGAGTAGGAAAAACATACAAGTGAGTCACAAATGGAAAAAAAGCCATGGCTGGCTTGACTTGGAACCAATTGGTTGGAAACTGGGCCATAAAACTCCATCTAACCTCACCTAACCCCTCCTCCCTCCCACTCGTTACCTAAGCTATTACAGGTTTGATAATTTCATGTGAGAGCTTTGTCCTCATAAAACACCCCTTCCCTTCCCACCACACTCAAATTCCTTTCCCAAACCTGTATAAGCTTTTACAGTTTATATAAGTGATAAGGTAAACAGATTACAGCAAACTATGAGATCTTAAAATGGGGAATAAAATTGTACCCATTTGATACTACAAGTGTGCTTCGGTAAGCAAAGAGTACTTGTTAAACTAGCTAGCTTAGGGTGACCCAAAGGAAGCTTCAGTGCATGTTTGTGTTGTATTAGCAATGGTGGTAGATAAATGGATGTCGTAAATTACAAATTAAAAGTTGCTTTCTTTCAAATATTGAGTTTTTTTCCAAGTGAAATACCATGTTTTTTTCTGCATTTTCTTTCACCATGGAAAAAACTGCAAACCCTGACTGTAGAAGATTTGAAAACTTATTTCTCCTGTACTTGAGTGCACAGCTTTTACAACCTTATGAGTGACAGACTGTGGTGTGTGTTAAGACTTAACCCTTTACCGTTGTGCTCCGATAGGGGCATACTTGCGCGCCTCGGGAGTGGGCGGAAGAGCGGACGTAGCCCACCCTGCATCGGCTTCCGTAGGCCATTGACCCCGTGACCTTAAACTATTGTCCCTCTCGTTGTTGTGGCCGAATTTTCGGGTAGCTACTCGCAGTTTCAAGCTCCGCATGAAACAGTAAAGATGGGTGACAGGCGAGCTCTCTGCATGGGTACAAAAGGACCCAAACAACGGTAAATGGTTAATAAGGGCAATGTTGTTGCTGAAAATTTGCCTGTGCTCAAAACACTTATAGACTGTCTGAAATGGGATCTGTGTATGGTTTTAATTTAGCAAATATTCACTAAGAGTTCTGCATACCATCAGGCATCTCAGCCATGTGGTTAAAACTCTACTGTTTCTTTTTCCACAGGTTGCTCAAAGGGCAGTTAAAGTTCTGGACAGAATCCCTCCCTATGACACCCACAAGATTGGAGTTTTGTATGTTGGCCCTGATCAGGTAAAGAACTTGAACTAAACTTTCTTTGCTTGATCAAGATAAACAGCTTGTAGGAAATGTTTGATTTAAAAAACTTGCGTTGACCATTTCGTAGAGAAAATTAATGAAGGACTGAAAAATTGAGTTTAATTTTAAATTCATCCAGTGAAGAAAATTTCTTGATTTACTATACCTTAGAAAAGTATGAAAATATTATCAATATATGTTTGTTGGAACTTTACATAACAGATACAAATATGTTTCATCCAAAATACTGTTGTTGTATATTTGAGTTGCTGTAGCACGTAACTTGTCCAATCATATACAGTAATTTGATGAAAATGTATCATGAAATTTGTTATTAATTCATACCTTCAAAATGTAACATTATTTCCTCATTTGTTTTGTCTACTAACTTCATGCCCAAATCCATTTTTCTCAGGTTGAAGATGAAATAGCCATTCTTTCCAATGTTTATGGTTCCACACGTTACATGAATTTCTTGCAAGGTCTTGGTAAACTGATACCCCTCCAGGAAGCTGGTCGGATAGAAGTCTACACCGGAGGGCTGGATACCTCAGGGAATGATGGGAAATTTGTTTACTGGTGGAAGGATGACATCATGCAAGGTATTTGCAAACAAGTTCATTGTAGACATTCACTTTGATTGTTTGAAAAGTGACATTTAATTTGATTATTTACACAGTGACATTCACTTTGATTATTTGGAAAGTTACATTCATTTTGAAGTGGCATTTACTACGATTATTTGAAATGTGAAATTCACTATGACTTTTTCTAAAGTGACATGTTGTTATCAGTTTTATAATTTGTTTAAGTTGTCAGGAAACTGATAATAGACTCTTTTCCACATAGTGATTACAAAGACTTGTGGGATAGCGTTTTGGTGTGCGTCATTTTTGGCCACAGCAAATCACATTGACAAAAGTGATGTGTACCAAAAATCTATCCAACAATCCTTTGTAGTTGCTATTTAGGAAAATGTCAATGGAGTAAAGCTTCCTGGTGGTTTTTAGGAGCAATGAGCATTATCCTACTGTGTGACCACCTATTATTTTGTTGTCTAGAGAAAATGCTCCTGCCCAATTGAGAACAGGAAGTGCCATTTTATTGTGTAGGCAACCATTTCTGTTTCATTTTGATAATTACCAAATGTTGTATTGTATCATAACAATTTGTGCATACAATTTGTGTATTATAACAATTTGTTCATCGGAGACAGGAAAATTGTTGATTGTTCCTCAGAGAGTAAAATTGATTGTTGATGAATTCAAAAAATAAGTTGAAGAGTACTGAGTAAAGAAAAATGAAAAAGTGAAGAAAATATCAGAGAACCAAACAACCTTGTTTGTGGTTTCATCTGGCCATTTTTTGTAACTTTCATGGGAGCAGGTCTAATTTTTTCTGGATGTTCTATTCCCTTTTTGCCATTTTTCGCATACTAGCTAAGGTGTGAGTCATTGGAAATCAATCATGTAAAACAGGCGTTGTGGATTCCAAAGAATATTTCAAGAAATGTAGGAGAAGAGTTGATTGATTACACCTTTCATCAAAAACCATGTAAGGTTTGATGAACCCTTTGATAGGGTCTCTTAATATTCATGGAAAATAAACAAGAAACATGAAGATTGTGCAACACTTTTGATGCAAGCCACTCCTTCTGCCAAATGTCTTTAATGTATAAAAAACTATATATTCAACCTTTGAGGCACTAGGATGATACCATGTCTGTGAAAGAAATGGTGAAAAATTCATTTTATTTGTTCACTATAAGGAAAGTTGCATTGAATGATTTTGCTGTATTTCCGTTCCAGTTATTTTCCATGTTGCAACGTTGATGCCAAATAAGGAAAGTGATCCTAACTGTACTGCCAAGAAACTTCACATCGGAAATGACTTTGTTTCCATTGTCTACAATGAAAGTGGTCAAAAATACAAGCTAGGAACAATAAAGGTATGAAAAAAAAATTCAGTTACACTGAAGAAAATTAAAGCCTAAAACAGTGGAAAGTGCTTTACAAATGTGTTTTAAAGGATCATTCATACTAAGTTAATATCAATAGGTTAACAAGGGTGTTGAAGGGTACTTCCACAGAAACAATGCTTATTATGAGTGTAATGGGGTAATCATCTCATGAGCAGGTGCATCGAGTAAGCATCTGCATTAACAATACATGTAGCAATTTTGAAATGTTAGAGCTCTTAGGTGCTCATTTGAGAGTACACTGGGTATACAATTATAGTCATGTTTAGCATCCAGTTGTTGTTCATAGAGTTAAAACTTGGCATTTTTTGTGTCCTTGTTGATAACAGCTTGTGCAAAGCTTGAAAGTTTTTCTGATTACAAAATTTTAAACAATTGAATTAAATTACTGATTAATTATTTATTTATGAAACATTTATTTGTTTGAACATGGAATATTGGGATTGTTTAAGTTTGACCATTTGCAATTAGTATCTGAAGAAAATTTTACAGGTTTGAAAAATTATGTGAGTGTCACAAAACAGCTCAATTAACTGTTTTATTTAAGGCTTCTAAATTTTGGGGGTTTTACCTTTAGTAGTGAGAATGAATGTTTCTTGTTCCAGTTTTTTTTTTTCAATTTATCCAGTGTGTTTCATAGTCATGCAGGGGTTTGCCAGATATTTTGGATTTTCACTCTTTCACATGACCATACTTTTATAGCTGTACTTATATTAATTAAATAGAGTATTAATTTAATATTTAGTCAGCTGAGTTCCAGCCTGTGTTGATTAATGTGTACACTTGCTAATGCTTGATGAAGCAGTGTCACAGTATTGCATTGTTTAAGTTGGTCTTTACTCCAGAAAATTTTTAAAATAATAATGGAACCTACTGCCAATGCACATGGTGCTCAGCATAGACAATGGAAAAGGAAAAAGGAGACACTGAGCCACCATTAGAAAAAGTCCCTGGCTGGCCTGACTTTAACCAGTTTTTAAGAAACTATGTCGTAAATCCTCATTTAACTTAATGTACTTGACAATTGTTGGAAGAGCTAAGTTATATCTCTACCCCAAACCACTCTCAACTTCACTTCAGCCATTTTCACAGTAGCATAATAGATGATGCAGCTACAGCATAAAAAGTTAAAGGAGTCATGGAGGAGATGTATTTTTACAAGTCTGGTACCTTCAAAGAAATTCAAAAAATATTTTTTTTTGCAAGAGAAATAAAAAAAAACATGACAAGTGGAAAAAAAATAAAAGATTTCCGAGAAATAGTTCTGAATTTTAAAATCTTAACGTGTTAAAATCTTGATGTATTGCTGTTCTCTGCCATTTCATATGACCAAGCATAGACTAATGATGTATTTTTTCATTCTTTATAGGGCCAGTTTAACTTTGCAGAGATAATAGTGGAGCCTCTTGATAAAGAGACTAACCTTGTCACAGTTCAGGCTAAGCCAGGTAAGTATGTTATTTATTCCACATTGGCAGCAGATAAAATTTCAGGGTCAGTAGTTTTAACTCCTATGAACCATTCATAATTCATCTTTCCATACAGATGGTATATTTGTGAAAAAATGCATGGTATTTGAATTGTCTTGGAAGTTCATTGTGCCCATTTGCTTTGGTGGACAGGAGTGAACATTTCCACTTGTTGTAGTACAAACTTGCACTTGCGATTTTTTAACAGTATTTAAGTTGCGGAAGTTATAGCTAAATCATGTGATCGAAGGTTTTATAGATAGTTCTCAATGACATCACAGCCAGGGGGTTAGCAATGGCCATGTCACAGCGCAAGCCTATATGTACATGTCAGGTTGCCCTATGAGATAGTAGACATACTCCATTTGAAAAACTTTTCTGAAATCATGTGAAAAACTATATTATACTACTATATTATACTATCTATAGTCAGTTCCCAGCGTTGTTGTTGAGGCCTGCCTCAGATTCTCTGGCCTCAAGTTGCCTTGAGGCCACAAGCCTCCATAAATATGGTGTTACTAGCCTCTTTTCAAGGCTAGCCTCAGTCTCAGACTGGCAAGCCTAAACTACAATGCTATTTATATTCCTTATAAATTTAGTGGAAATAAATTACATTAGCTTTGTGTATTATTAAAGAGCTTTACTTTTAAATTTCTTTAGAACTGGAAGATTGGATTGGAGCTAGAGGCCCTTGGCTAGTGTCAGACAAAAGAGTGGCTCTCCTTGTAAGACAGATGGCATTGCATGCTAATGTAAGTTTCACAGAATGCATATTTCTCTTGGTTATAGCCACAAATTTATGTTAAAGTAATGTGGAGTAGTTTGTGTCAATGAAAGGGCATAAACTGTGGCTCAAAATCTTGTATTTGGAACTTTGGTTAGCCTATCAGTACTCTTCTTTAGTTCATTTGCAATTATTAGCCCATACCAGCCAAGCCGGTGTGAGCTATTGTGATCACGGGGTATCTAGCTGGTGTTGGCAGACATATTTGGAAATTGGGAGGGAAATAAGGCATTCTTTGCTTAGAGGATCATAGAAAATTTTGGGTTCATTTCACATTCTTCCAGGAAAAACATTTTTTCCAGCTCTGGCAGTTGCCCCAGAAATATTTTGAAAGAACAGCCATTGTCCAAATTTTACACCCAAAGGTGCCAAACACTATTGTGACAAACCCCAGGGTTATAGTTACAGTGGGGGATGTCAGATGGTTATCAGCAATCAATATTTTTTATCTAGCTCTCAGATGTCAATCAAGAACACAAAGTAAACCTAATATTACTGTAATTCAATCTGAACAACAAGCACTTTTCATGAATATACATTGTATCATTCATTCTGAGACTACCATATTTATTTTCTGGCATGGAGGACTTGGATCTCTGTTTTGGTGAAGGGGTCTAACAGGAGGGAATGTGTGGATATCCCTCTCCCCATTGAAGTATCAGCTACTGCAACCTTGGTGCTCTTTTATTTTTTGACATTGTGAAAATAGTTTCCTTCACAATTTGATTTCACTTACAGAAGTACATTCAAGGTCCAGAAGAGAATTGCAAGCCTTTTCTTTTGGTGGTTGGGGGGGGGAGATGACTGCCTGTTGCCTTTACCAAGTTCTACAGCCCATGGCAACCAGGGGAAGGACTTCAAGTGATGCTATCAAATCTCATCTTTAATTTCCTCAGGATTTCATTTTGTAAAATATTTCAAGTTGGGTTATCTTGCATCTTAGTGGGTGGGTTGAAAGTGTTGAAATAACATTTTCCATGTGAAAAGATGGATAGCACATGATTACTGAAGGACTGTAGCAAGTTGTTGTAACCATGTTCTGGGACAAAAGTCAATTATAAAATCAGCAGCATGCATTTACTAGCCAGCTCGGGATTTGATTATGAGTTTTGTTTGAGATGAACTTGAGAATTGAAGACATTAAAGCCCCAAATTATCAACTTTTTTAATGGACCATAACATATTAAAGTATGGATTCACAGTACTATCCATTTACTAGCACAGTTTCACCCAGAACAATCTACATGGTCAAGTGGTAAGAGCATCAAACTTGCTGGATCATACCAAAGATTTTAAAAATGGAACATACTGCCATTGCGCTTGGTGCTTAGCATAAACAGTGGAGTAGGGAAAACAAACCAGTGAGCCACAACTGAAAAAGGCTGTGTCCAGCTCAACTTGAACCAATTGGTTGGAAACTGGACCTTAAAACTCCATCTAACCTAACCCAGTTATTTACTAGTGTTTAACAGGGCATCATGGATTTTTCTTTGGTGGGTTTGACTACTGAAGGTCCATTCACCTCCACTTAGTTTCTAAATAACAACATAAAAGTTGCCATGTTTCAGAAGTGCACAATGTGCAAGTGCTAGTAAACTGACCAGTCTTTTGAAGTTTTTACAATGGAGCTTAGACCACAAAAGATGTACTGGATACAGTTTAAATGGAAAGGTCAGTCTCCATAATTTGGGTTAGTGTGTAGTCTACAATATTTCATGAATAGCTCTTGAAAATCATACAACAACACTTGGCAACTGAATTGTGAAATTTATGAGTAGTAATTCCTGTGTATACCTATGAAATGTAGTATTTAATTCCTTATTTATATATCATGAAAGGTAATTATACAAGACATAAGGAGAAATTTTGAAATTTAGCTGTGGTTTAAAAAAGTTTGGGGTGGACGGCTTATGCCCTTCAAGAAGCTCAGTAAACACAAGATTTCCACAGTTCTTCACAATGTCTGCTCATCTTATAAAATATGAAATAGACTAAAATGTGGGCATCCAATGAGAATCTGTATTGTTTTTTCCTTTCGGCTTTCAGCTTGCCTCGCAAATCCACAAGAGCCAGGTAAAGGGAAACACTGCATCATCTTTCTCCTCAAACTGGTTGGAGAGACTCCGTCAGATTGGACGCATCCGCTCCAAACTGAGTCATTCACCACCACAAGCACCTGTCATTGGAATTCCCATTAAACCAACAGCAACCTCTGACACAAATGTACAAAATAAAAGTGGAGTAACACTGACAGACTTTTCACAGTACACTTGATGCTAACAAGGACCAAGATAGCATGAGGCATAATGTCAGTTAGGATGCTGGTTTACACGTTTCTCTTACCAATAAACTGAATATTAAATTCAAAGGCAAACTCATCATCATGTGACACTTTTGAATGCCTATGTGAAAATAAAATTTATTGCATTTGGAGAAGTCAGTTCATGATTTTTGAGAGCCAATTTAACTTCCAAGGATTTGCAGCATGTGGACACAAATCAGTGTTCTGTACAGTACTTTGCATGTTTGTAAATATTGGGTGAAGAGAAATTTTAGAGAATATTTTCAAACATTTGGGGGATGAAGGGGACTAAAAGCTATGCCTTTGAATTTCATATGACTGATTTCAGCTAGAAGTTTGTGCTCAGTGAAGTGGTTCCTTTGAGGAAGAGATGACTTGAAATTTGGCTGTAGAGGAAGAAATGACCCCCTCACCATCTGTAAGCTTGTTTTCATACTCCCTCCTTGTTAGAATTTTGGTTGCTGTCATTCAAAAATGAGATCCATTGCTGAAACAATTTAAGTCTCCCTCAGAAAAAGGGATTTTCTTCCTGCAAGTTTGAGCAACATATCAGCCATGAGGATCATGGAAATACTACCTCAGAGGGGTACTTTGAGTATCATGGTGGGAAAGCATATGGTCGTGAAAAAAGTTTGCACTGCCTCATAGGTGGTACTTCCATGAGAGGAATGAGGTTCATTGTCCCATGGAGTATCACTGTTAGAAAACATTGTTATGAAAACATAATACATACTGTTATGGAAAAAGTTTGCACTACCTCATAGGTGGTACTTCCATGTGAGGAATGAGGTCAGTTTTTCCATCAAGAATCATTGTAGGAAAACATATTGTTATGGAAAAGGTTTGCACAACCTCAGAGGTGGTACTTCCATGTGAGGAATGAGGTCATTTTTCCCATGGAGTATTATGGAAGGAAAACATATATTGTTATGGAAACATTGTTATGGAAAAAGTTTGCACTTCCTCAAAGGTGGTACTTCCATGACAAGAATGAGGTCACTCCTTCCATAGAGTATCGTGGTGGGAAAACATATTGTTATGAAAAAGATTGCACATGTGCTTGAACAAGACTGAATATCACCTTATTGTCAAAAATTGTAATGAATTTTTGTAGAAATGCTCTGCTTTGTAATAATCATGAAATGCATAGTTACTAGTTGAAGGAAATGATTCCACATAATCTTTATGCATCATTGCTGTTGGTCCTTTGAACAACAAAATTATGAAGAAGTGGGGACTTGTTACTAGGAATTTGGTGAGCAAATATTGTAATATAAAGTACAGATGTATTCATCTTAGTGCATTGTCAGGCTTCCAACAAATGCAAGAAGTCACTTTCAAGTAAAGTATTTTTGAAGCATAAAGTATGTATGGAGTAGCTTGTTTGTAAACCCCACACCAGCTTAAACAGCTTGCATGAATCCAAATGCTTGATGTGATGTACATGTTGGAGGATGCAGACATAGGGGATGGAATATTCTGTTTTGCTGAATCTTCTTTGCTACACACAGCCCCATGCTAAATAAGCAGGGGTGTGGGGCCTAGACCTAAGGTAGATTTTGTTTCTCTGGCAAATTCTGGGAAATTTCCTGGGTAATACAATCTTTTCCCTGGGAAAAAAGGTTGCTTCCTCCCCCCAAACCCCAGCAGAAGGGGCTTGGGTGCTGTCAGATTAAATCAGAAGGGGCTTAGGTGCTGTCAGATTAAATCAGAAGGGGCTTGGGTGCTCTCACATTAAATCAGAAGGGGCTTAGGTGCTGTCAGATTAAATCAGAAGGGGCTTGGGTGCTCTCACATTAAATCAGAAGGGGCTTGGGTGCTATCAGATTAAATCAGAAGGGGCTTAGGTGCTGTCAGATTAAATCAGAATGGGCTTGGGTGCTGTCAGATTAAATCAAAAGAATATAAGTTGTAGTGTAAAACCATGTCTTACCCATCCAACGGGAGAGGGGGGGGGGGTCTTATATTAAATGCATGCATTGTAAACATTTATTTCAGACCCATTTTCTCCAGTATTACAATCAAAAAGCTTAATATGAGTGGATTTATTGTACTTATTTTGGAGTCTTTAATTGTTGATTTTTTTAATCATTATTAATTAATGATTGAAACAATATGCTATGAAGTAAAATGTTCCTCCTTTCCATGACTCTTATTCCCCTTCCTGGCATTGTCTGCACATCACCAGTCAGCATTCCTACCACAACCAATTGGCTTGGTCAGGACTTTTAGTCACCAACAAAACATCACATTTGCTTATGTATGCTCGTACAGGCAAATCTTAGCACCAGCACTTTATAGTATCTGCACCAGGTAAAGGCCTGCTGAAATTTCCACTCACACACGATATTGCTTTTCCAGTGTGTAACGAACCATCGGGGCTATCATACAGATTTCCTCTGCCCTGACGTTCGTTTTACAACGGATAAAAAACACACACGAAAAAACTGAGATGGGATTACAGGCGATGTCGCTGTAAATCGTTCCTCTCTTTTATTTCTAATCAGTGTAAGTCTCCGCCGAAGTTGAAACACTGTGCAACCAACAAGCACCAATTCTATGAATCGAACTAAATTACATTTCAAATCCACCCCTTTTTATATCCCTTCCAAATATTTGAATTCAAAAAACACGCATTCCCTGGCCACATTTAAAATAATTGACGCATTCTTATCATTGTTACGTAATTCCCCCATTGTTAAACAAGAAGAGTTCCTATGAACTCTGTTACATAGTGTCATCAGGAAGTCTTTTGTGCCATGGAATTGTAGCTGGTTTGTCATAATGGGCTCTGTGCCTATGTAGACAGATTTCACCCTAATATTTACAAATTTGGTCACATTTTCTATGAGTTTTGCCCAAATTTCTGCAAATGTTGCTCCAATTTTAAAGTTGCATAATTTTTTTTTGGATTATGGGACAAACTCCTCCCCCTTCTCATTAAGGTAGCCATTCATCGGGATCGGGCAGCCATTTGTCAGAATTTGTGCCAGACAATCTGGCTTTCAAGTATGCTGTCTTCCATTCAGGTTTACACTGTTCCAGAAGACTCCTCTTATTGTCAGAGATGACATCATTTGCAGACGAAGCATACTATTTTGTTAAAAAAAAACATACAGTTAGATTAGAACACTGAGAAGGACCATTTCTGCCCATCTGATGGGGTAATGAAGCCAAAAATATTCTGATATGCTATGCCTAAACCTTTGGTCCTCTATATCTACGTCCAAGTGATACCAATTGACATCCTTTAACATAGCTTTGATGCTCCTCGTGTGGCTTTTGGCATTTTTGAGAAATCTTTCTGCATGTTATGGGACACTTTCAATAGAATCATTATGAGTGACAAATTGGGGATCCCAGATTGAACAAGCATACTCTAAGTTGGTCTTAAATGGGTCTTAGAAGTGACTTTTGTTCATGGTGAGCAATTCCACAAATTTCTGTTTAAGAGACCAAGAATTTTGTTGGCATGCATTTACAGTTATTGAAATGTGTTTCATGAGAAAATTTACCATATTTGTACTTAATTTCATCTGCCAGATTGTCTCCCCGTAATCAAGTGTTAACGTCGTATAGGTGTGTGGCACATGCAATCGAATTCATCTCACGGGAAAGAACTTGTGTTGTCGGCAAAAATGTATACATAGAAGATACCGTGACACTAGCTATCTAGTAGATAACTATTATACACAAGAAAAAAAGAGTGGTCTCTCTTGGCTCCTTTGTTACTCCAGACAAAACAGCAGACCTTGAATTATGACCTTGGTGGTCTACTTTTTAAAAAGTTCTTTATTCACACTTCTTTTAATTCTCGATGTGATGTAAGCGATGATGCAGAACTACATTAAAAGCTTAATTAGGCCCTGTAGAAGTCGATACTACTCACATCCGCTTTAAAATTTCTGTAACTTGCCCTTTTGCAACCCTGTGGTTTAAGTACTAATGAACACCATCACCCCATTGCTAACATTGGCGTATTTCCCGCCGGTATTCCCTAGTCACTGCATTTTAGGAGCAGTGAACCATGGGCGCAAACCCCCGGGGGGGGGGGCAAGGGGGGCCTTCGCCCCCTCAAGTGAAAAAGTGGGGGGCCAAATCGTAATTTGCCCCCCCCCCCCCCAAAAAAAAAAAAAATTGAGTAGACCGAAAAATATGGTCACCTTTTTTTCGTTTTTTTTTCGTTCAAAAACAGTTTTTCTGAAGCTTCAGAAACGCTAGAACACAAAAGCTTCCAGGGGCTTCGTCCCCTGGACCCCACTGGGGCTTTGCCCCCGGATCCCACCATGAGCCCTTTGGGGCTTCGCGCTCGCGGTGCCCGCCAAGCGTGCACAGTTTAATACTCATGGGCACATCATAAGGATTTTCGTCCCCTCAACTCTCAAACAGAGATTTGCGCCCCTGCAGTGAACAGTAACATAACATGTTAAAGCAGTGGGCTAGCTATTGGAGGGGGAAAGGAAGACATTTTGCCCATGGTGCCACCTTCAGGGGGACGCCAAATTGAGACCACTTTAAAATGACCTACCGTTTGCCAAGAACCAAGGGTGGAATCAGCTGGACAAGTGTCCACACGACGGGGAAAGACTGCCATTATCCATAGAATAACAGATGTAAACCCAATAAACTTCACTCCCCCTGTTGTGACCCCCACAACGGCCTTCTTGATTTCGCTTACTGGAAGATATTCTTCAAAGAAACTCTCAAAAGTTTCCAAATTTCCTTACAAAAGTCCAAAAGTTTCAATATAGGTTCCACAGTTACAAACATTCTGAAAAGAAACTAAAAAAAAATCCATTTTCACCGTAGGCCTCCGACAAATTATGAAACCTTAACCAACTTCAGTCTTGATTTTTCCAATATGAACTTGGGCAGATCGATCTTCATTAAAGACTTCAATTTGGCAATTCTCCTACACAAATAAAACCATGCTCAAAAAATCCTTCAATATATAGACTCTTCAAATCAGGCCCATAGCCAGAATTTGTCATGGGGAGGGGATGGGGAGGGCCTTAGATTAATGACATGGACAAGAAATCTAAGGACAGAGAGGTCGTCTCCGGTGGTGTTGTTACCCTTCATCTAGGGACACGAGCACCCAAATTTTCCAAGTTTTCCCTTTTTAGATGAAAATATGGACCTCGTTTTGCAAAATAAAAAAAATGGATCTGCATGGGTTTCTGTGAGGGAATTTGAGACAAGTGTGTGGGGAGTAATGAAGAATCTGCACTTCCTATTCGGAAATCTGAGACTGAAATGCGACTGAAGATTGTTTCCCTGTAACTTTTTTACAATGTTACCAATAAGACTTGGATTGAGCCAAGTTTCTCTCATGACAGTAAAAAAGTTCTCGAAACTTATTACATCTTTAAGAAAAAGTATTTCAAAATCAAGAGCGAGCTTGCATTGGAGAAAATTTTGAATTTTATGAATTAGAACTTAGGAAATTGACTGTAGTTGCCGGTGCATCTTGACAATCTAGTGTCACATATAGCAAACTACCATTTTTTCTGTTTTTTTTCTTTTTAATTTTTCAGAAAGAGTTTCCCAAACTGATTTATGAGCGAGCACCACTGTTTTAGGCATTGAAATATTGCCCGCAAAGCTAGCTGAAAATTGAAGGAGAATTTCAGATTTCAGGGACTGTCACATGCATTTTCAAATATTTGTTGAAAATGACATAAGGCTTTAATCAGCAAATTTTTTAACTTTGGATACACCTTAAATTAAAAATACCCAAGCCATATTCAATCACTCCAACATTCTACTTTGTTTTGCTCATGAAAGCAGATCACGTACAGAAACTTCAGATTTTTTAATATAATTTTACCAAAACACAAAACTTTGTTTCATTCAGTTCTAAAATTTCTCTACCTTATAATGGTTGGACAGAGCTAGCCCAACAGACACAGGGGCCAAGTTGTTGGCCTATAAACAGTGGCGTAGCTAGGATTTTTTCCAGGGGGGGGGGGGGGGCAAAGGTATGAAATTTCCCCAAAACTTTTCCCGGTCAATGTGTATGTATTTCATATAAAATATGCAAACTTACAAGTATAACAACATTACCATGTCATTTTGTAATATTACCTGCATTTTAATCTTAAAGTATAACATAGTGCAATCGGAAATAACAAAGTATATTATTTTGGTAAGCAATATCTGGTTTATTTGTATGTACTAAAGCAGTGGCGTACGCAGGATTTCTCTGAAGGGGAAGGGGCATGCAGTATGGTCTAAGGGGAGGGGTGTCCGGAAATTTTTTTGACGCTTTCAAGAAGCCTACATGCAAAATGGTGCAAAATTTTCGACTTTGACAGGAACAGTGTTAAAAGTTGAATTGTGGTGGTTCATGAGGAAAAAACTGAAACTTTTGTGTCTTGACATGCATTTCTTTATGCCATTTATGCTACCTTATGAAGAAAAACTTGTCATTGAATTTGCACACTATTAGGAATCAAAATAAAAGAGCACTGATCGGTATTTGTGGTTTTCCTTGGCCACAAAATGTTATTTTGTCATAAAGATTATCTAAGCGGAGCGCCACCATTGGTAGAGAAAATTTGGAAAAATCAGACCCCTTAGATGGCCGGAAATAGCATTTTCTAGGCTAATAAGAAGAATCTAGCCAGTCGCTTTCTTCTTTTGTCGTTTGCAATAAAAAGCTCACTTCAAAATATGTTCGCAAACTGCAAAGTGATCAGACAGTTAAGAGCTAATTTTACCCCAAATATGTAATTTTGCCCAAAAGACCGAGCGAAGCGCCACCATTGATTGGCGCGGAGCCTAAGGAAAATTTCGAAAAATCAGACCCCTCGGATGGTCAAAATAGCGTATTTATGCTTGTAAAGAGAATCTAAACATGTAGTCTTTTTTAGCGATGCCACCAGTGGGAAACAGATTCTACCTTTTCAATTAAAAATTGGAATTTGACAGAATTTGCCTAGGTCTATTTGTAGGAATTAAAAAAAAATGGCATCACTGAAAGACCTTGCAGGGACAATCCTTCCCCTTTGAAAATTTTTGAAAAATTGGGTGTCCTTATAAGCAATCTGGTGCCACATATGCTATCTTTTAAAGTAAAATCTGTGTTAATAAAGTTAGACTACGTATTTTTAAGAACAAAGAAAAAATGGCATCTGTGAGGGGGGCATGACCCAATGGTCTTCTCTTCGCACGCCACTAAGGCAGTGGCGTAGCTACTGGGGGGGCAGGGGGGGCAAGTTGCCCCCCCCCCCTGGAAAATATTTTGGGGAAATTTGATGAATTTTCTTGTTCTTACAAAAAAATTTCAAAATTTTTGTTAGAATTAGAAATTGTGAGACATTTCTCATACATAATTCGTATTTTCATGCAAAAAATTAACCCAGATTTCGTCAGTGTCGCATGAACCGCCCCTACTCGCGTTCCACAGAAATGTCCTCGCCGCGTTACAGATTGAATGTTCTCTTGTATACGGTACGCACGGGTGTTATGATCAGTGCATTTGAGTGCACAAGAAGCTGTTATTCAGGAATTTAACAACGGCTGATACAGTACAACTAACACTGAAAGGCTGTAAACCTGAACTTATCCCCTTGTGCACAGTTTCTGCGTTGTACACTTTGGGAATTCAGTAAAAGGATGTGAAAACTGACAAGTCACTAACCTAGACCCCCGCAAGATGATTATATTGTCCTACAAGCTAGTAGTAGCTATACCGGTTTTACTCTGTGTACATAACGATGGATGGGGCTGAAACAATCCATGGCCAACGATAAACTTAAAGTTAGTCTAGAAATTAGAATGAACGGAACCCATTGGCATACATAGATTTTGTTACTTAGCCTAACCCATGGAAGCTTACAGGCTAGTTCGGGAAAATAGCTTTCTGCTCACTTGGGATGTAACAATAGACTGGTCCATGAGTACCTTGTAGCCTTCTACACTTAACAGACTGCTGTTCTAACAGGATATCCTGTGTGACCGAGCCAATATTAGGCTTCCTTTTAGTTGCGTACGAAGGGGGGGGGGGACCATTGGGCCATTCCCCCCTCAAATATGCCATTTTCTCTTTGTTCTTAAAAATACGTAGTCAAACTTTAATAACACAGATTTTAATTCAAAAGATAGCATATGTGGCAGATTGCATATAAGTTCATCCAATTTTTCAAAAATTTCCAAAGGGAAAGGATTGTTTCCTCAAGGTCCTTCAGTGATGACCATTTTTTTTTTAATTCCTACAAACAGGAAAATTCTGTCAAATTCCAATTTTTACCTGAAAAGGCAGAATCTGTATAACACTGGTAGCATCGATAAAAATAAAGACTACATGTTCAGATTCTCTTTACAAGCATGAATACACTATTTTTGACCATCCGAGGGGTCTGATTCTTCGAAATTTTCTTTACGCTCCGCAGCAACTAGTGGTGACGCTTTGCTCAGTCTTTTGGGCAAAATTACATTTTTGGGGTCAAATAACCTCTTAACTCTCTGATCACTTGCAGTATGTGAACATATTTTGAAGGGAGCATTTTATTGCAAACGACAAAAGAAGGTAGCGACTGGTTAGATTCTTCGTATAGGTCTGGAAAATGCTATTTCCGGCCATTTGAGGGGTCTGATTTTTCTAAAATTTTCTCTACGCTCCGCGCCAACCAAGGGTGGCGCTCCGCTTAGATAATCTTTATGACAAAATAAGGTTTTGTGGCCGAGAAAAACCACAAATCCTATACCGAACAATGCTGTTTTATTTTGACTCCTAAAAGTGTGCAAATTTAACGAATCCAATTCAAAGTTTTACTATGCAAGGTAGCATAAACGGCATAAGAATGTATGTAAAGACACAAATGATTTAGTTTTATCCTCATGAACCACCATGATTCAACCTTTAATACTGTTTCTGTCAAAGTCGAAAATCTTGCATCATTTTCCATCTAGGCTCCTTGAAAACGTCAAAAAATTTCCGGACACCCCTCCCCTCAGACCATACTGCATGCCCCCCCCCCCTTCAGAGAAATCTTGCTTACGCCACTGCGTTAGTATATACAAATAAACCAGATATTGTTGACCAAATTAATATACTAAGAGTTTTTATGTCCAATTGTTCTATGTTATAGTTTATGATTAAAATGCAGGTTATATTACATAATATTAATTGTGGTAATGTGGTTATACTTGTAAATTTGCATATTTTATATGAAATACACACACATTGACCGGGAAAAGTTTTGGGGAAATTTCATACCTTTGCCCCCCCCCCCCTGGAAAAAATCCTAGCTACGCCACTGCACTAAGGAGGCCTAATAGTGGCTCGATCACACAGGATATTCTGTGAGAAAAGCAGCCTGTTAAGTGTAGAAGGCTACAAGGTACTCATTGTCCATTTATTGTTACACTCAAAGTCAGCAGAAAGCTATTTTCCCGAACTAGCTTGTAAGCATCGTTATGTACACAGAGTAAAATCGTACAGCTCTGCTAGCTTGTAGAAGAACATAACAACCTCGGGGGTCTACGCTAGTGACTTGTCAGTTTTCACATCCTTTTACTGAATTCCCAAAGTATCACCTGAATAACAGCTTCCTGTACACTGAAATGCACTGATCATAACCCCCGTGCGTATACAAGCACAAGGCCAGGGAACATTCAATCTGCTACGCGGCGAGGACATTTCTGTGGAACGCGAATTGGGCCGGTTCATGCGACACTTACGAAATCTGAGTTAATTTGTTGCATGAAAATACGAATTATGTATGAGAAATGTCTCACAATTTCTTATTCTAATAAAAATTTTGAGAAATTTTCGTGAAATTTTTGTAATAATAAGATTCATCAAATTTCCCCATTTTCATCTAATTTCCCCAAAAAATTTTCCAGGGGGGCAACTTGCCCCCCCTGCCCCCCCCCCCCCAGTAGCTACGCCACTGCCTATAAAATTATCTTTTTGCAGACTTTTTCCTCAAGAAATGGTATCACTTATTGAAGAAAATAGAATCCCTACAGTCCCCTAAATAGATGACTAATTCGTCTAATTAATTACAAAATAATCATTTAACACGCAGTTGGCCATATCCTACTGATCATCACAGTATCATCATCGTCAATAAGAAGCCCCTCACCCTCCCTATAACTTTATGTTTAGACCTAACATAAATATGAAGCAAAATGGATTCACCTTGACTTCCCTGGCCAACTTCCTTTCAAATTTAGTTCAAGAGTCACTGGCCCATTTATAATAGGTTAGGGTATGATCTGGTGATTTTATCATTTTAGAGCTCGGAAAAGTTTACCGAACTGATTTATGAGCGAAGACGACTATATTAGTAAAGGCAAAATAATTGCTGCACGCGAAGCGCGAGGATTTTTCCTTGAACAAATAACTACAAAAATGGAGCTTTCGTTCGAGAAAATTTGGAATTTCAAGAAAAAAGAGTTGGAAAACCACACCACAGTTGACTGGTGTCGCAAATGGCAAATTTTTCACTTTTCATGGTGGGGTGCAATCTCCCCTGCCTCTGTAGTTACGCCACTGTTTCCGTGCATCAGCAACTGAAGGTTTCATGCATGTAGCTGCCTTCTTAACTACTAGATTAACATGCCTTACGTGATAACAGGGGTACTTGCTTTTAAACTTGTACTGCAAAGTAAAAACACTATAATAACCACCTGTATTTGGAGACTGACTATGTCATCAAATATCCTGCTCAAAGTTTCATGCTGCGTAACAGAAGGTGGTGAAAATTCTCACAAGAAGAGAAAACTTCCGTAAGCTTCGAGGGCATGGGCACACCATAAGCCGCATCGTGACGCAAGGCTATCTGTGGTTTTAGATTTCTTGTAATTCTCGCGAACAGCGGTTATCACATAGTGTTCATACTGACTATAAACAAAACCCTTTGTCGGTGCCTGTCTTCCATATCAGAGTTCCTGGTTACCCGCCTGTTAATGAGAGTGACCCTACCCTAATATCTGAAACAGATTTCTGCCCTTGAGAGAGACCCCCCCCCGGCGGGACGCTCTGCGCGAACCAGTGGTCGCGCTCAGCGCCGTCAGTTGTCTCCCGGCCAGCGAAGATCATTCTTGAAAGAAAGGCCCTTTCTTGGTGTTATATTTGTGACACGACCCCACATACAAAGCTTATTCCCGAACTATGTGTTTAATTTACCTTACCATTTCATCCAACGGTAACGGTACAGTTTATCTAGTAGATCTAATTTTCGTATCATTTTGCAAGTTTTCCATTCTTTTTTTTTTTTATTTCATTAAAAATTTTACTGCATAAGAAAGCTCAAATAACGAACTATTCAGTTCTACTCACAAACCTGGAAATGCGATTTCCAGCTGTCTGGGGGATGAGGTCAAGATTTTTCGAAATATTTCTGTATATGCTCCTCGCCAACCGATTGCGAAGCTCCGCCTAGATAGTCTTATGGGTAACCACTGTTTCAACGCCATTCCCCCCCCCCCCCCCCGCTCCCTTCCTAAAAAATATTTTTGCAACGTCGGCGTCTCTGCATGATGAGTGAGGAAACAATCAGACATTACCTCAAGAAAATCTCTCCCACGTTTCCCACTAGTGCAGGAATGCCAATCAATATCAGGAAAATTAAAGTGCCCATAACTACATTCAGAACATCCCTTTTAGTATAGGCTTTCCTAACACTTCATTTCATTTCATTTCATTTCATTTCATTTCATATATTTGTTTCACCACTCAACTATATACAATGACATAGTTCAACAAAATTACGGAAGATAAAATGAGAGTGGAAGGAAGTGCAACTAAAAGCCAAAGGCTTGTCGAGAGTGCACTCCCTAAAAGGAAAACAAGAAAAAAAGAAAGAAAACTTAACTATCCAATAACAAACTAAAATTACATAAACCATCCCATGAGCAGACAATCCCTACCCACAACAGCATATGCCGAAACCCCACCCCGCCCGAGGGGAAGAACAAAGGGGAATAAAGCATCAATAATCATTGTTAATATACCTAGTATAATTACTGCGGATCAAACTGTTATTTTACCAGAACAGGAGTTGAGTGAAGGATAGATAATGCCGACAAGCAATGTAGTGTTGTTCCCATCGTTAAAGCCATTTTTACACCCCAAGCAGTCAGGAAACGGAAACTTGTTGGTAACTTTAACACAGTTGATGGTGTCCTTTATTTGACAAAAATACCTGTACCCTACAACATAGCCTACAGTATCGCCATGGGTGTCCGCAGAAAAAAAGTCGGGGGGGGGGGGGGCAAAACCTCCAAGTCACCATGAATTGACACAAAACATGCGAAAATTTCAGCCCAAAATGCCCCCCAGATGGCCGGAAATGGCATTTCTAAGGCTTATCTTTCACATAGAAACTTGGAAAACACGTTCAATTCGGGTTTTTGCTTTGATTTTTATATGTTTTTTCAAATTTTTGATTTTCCAGGGGGGGGGGGGCAAGTGCCCCCCCCCTTGCCCATACCTGCGGACGCCCATGAATATCGCTCTTACCGATCTTCCACGGCATGAAAATTTTGTAACCAGGAACCTGCACTTCAGAATTGTTGACCTCCCTATGGAGCCATGTTTCTATAACACCGATTATGGCTGGCCTATTGTCAATAGAAATTTGTGTAAGAAACTCATATTCGACATGTTTAGAATGCTACGGACATTGGCAAACAATACTTTGACCCAGAACTGCCTTTCATTTTGGGGTTTAATGATTTGGCTTGAACCCTCATCACAACTGACACCAGATATAACTGAAATCCCCTCACCCCTGAAATTTGTTTGACAACTAGGAATCAACACCCCTAGCATCCCTTCCCTTCCCCAAAGAGTATACGTCTAACTCCGATGGTGCACTTAAAGGTCAAGAGCAGTTCTTCAAACTTATTTCGAAGCAACAGCTAAATATTACAATTGTCCTCTTATTTCTCTTCAAAGTATCTTACATCTTATTTAATAACTTATGGCATATATTAAATGTGAAACAATTAGCAGGCGCTTTCAATAAATTTTACATTTGAAGAAAAAACTTTTCACATGACTCTCGGCAGCCAGTCATACATGAGTCTACAACACCACTTCAAGGTGGCCTGGGAAATGCTCATGCTGTTTAAATCGTGGCCGGTGCGGGAAATTCCCGAAGTTGATTAGGCACTATACGTCATCACTCCAGGGGCAGGAGTGTTCCAGGTCAGTGTTTTCAACGTGCCGTGTGTAGACTCATGGAGCTATGTCCAGCGAGCCGTGTGTAATATAGCTGATCAGCTGGTGAACATGCATGCAAAACAAACACTGTTACACTAAATGCCTTGTCATCCTGGTGCCCAACGTACACCGTAGACCTGTATTTTATTCTTCAACTAGAAAAGGGATGTTTGCAAAACTTTTCCAGAAACCGTATCATTTTGTTAACATTTGTAAGTATGAAAATGGTACTTTGTTCAAGACTATAGCTAGGCTAGTTCTCAATCTCTGTAAAGCTGGCTAGGCCTAACGTAAGTGTTATGTATGGACTGTCGCATTATTGCTCACTGTACTGCCTACGTAACATTAACGTTAGTGAGTACAGCCAACGACCTGTCCTTTATCGAGGGCTAAGCCTACTACGGTACTAGTACTAGGCCACAGTAGACTTTGCAAAGTGTTTCTCGTCGATATCATATGCCTTGACTAGAGTTTTTAACCTTTCAGCCCAATCCAGTAAATGTTCCGATTTAGCAACTAGGTCTAGCCTAGGCCTACCTAGGCCCTATTCTAGAAAATGTGCCCTTTCTCTATGTCCCTCACACCTTTAATACCACCCCCTGTAGTCTGTAGATTAGGCCTATTTGCGTATTTCCCTTTAATATCCACGTCAGTGAAAACTGAACATTGTTCTTATACCATAATTGCTTACAACTACAAGGATATTACCTACAAAGTGGAAGAATGGTACCTTAACCATTTCGTCATTTGGATTCAACCCATGAGGCATGACGAACTGGGTTGAGGATTTTGCAAAGGTATCACCTATACTGAAAAGTAAGTTTACCATACGCCAAAGAATTATACCAAGGTAGATCTCTACCTTTTCTGTACTCGTGCGCCAGACTATCATGAGTGTATATGTTGAGGGTGGAGTTGGCTCGGTGGTTTGAGCGTACTGCCTTGCATGCTGAAGGTCCCCGGATCAAATCCCGGTGGGAACAACTTGGAAATTTTCCAGGGTCTAAAAATGAACTTGTTCAGCATACAGGGTTGCCGCCAGCCCAGTTTGAGTGCCGGCTAAACACCTGACTCAATATTTGTACCTCACCCTACTCCCATGGAATCCACCTCAATTTTGACCTTTTGAATTTTTCAGCTATACCTAGGCTAATGTCAATTTCATTATTTTTCAGTATAAAAGATCATTTTTGTGCTGGTCGGAAGCCTTGCATTTTACATGTTGTACCGGTTGGCAATGCCCAGTGCTGGTTAGTCCCGACCGGCGTGGTGACAACCCTGTCAGCATAGCTGTTCACAGTGATGCTGGGGGGGTTTAAAATTGGTGATTTACAAAATTGGGTATTTGGTTGTCCGTTTCAGGAAGTTGTCCGATTCAGGAAGTTGTTCACTTGCTCAGTTCAGCTGTTGAGCAGTGGTGCAGAACAAGTAGCCTCCACCCCCACCCAGCCTTTGGGAAAGTGGGCAAAGGCTGGGGATACGCTCACGTCCATCGGATGGGTTTGATAAATGGCGGTCCCGGGAGCAGGATCGGGAGAGATTAGTACACGCCTGCCTCGTTACCTCTGAGCACTAGTCGAAAAGAGAAGGCGAAGTTCGCCGGTGTTCATCCACGCTCAGTTTGGCATAGGGTCCACGATGAGCCAAACGGCTTCCTGACCCTCAAAATGTTAAATTAAAAAAATTAAATTATATAGTTAGTCTGTGTTTTAACACAATTTTTTCATCGCCTCATCACTTGCAGTTGGAACCCAGGGTGCATTCCAAGTTAAGCCCACGCCAAAATACTCCAAGGTTTTCGTGATCATACGCAAGGATTTTCTGTGCACATACAATGCTACATAGCAAGCGTGCACACTTACACATAGCACCCAAGTTCCAAGGGGCTATAAGTGGGTCAAACAGACCCACTTTTAGCATGACCCCAATGCACAGATCAGTCAAACTGATCAGTGCATTGGGGATCGCCAGCCTGGGGGAGGGGTATAAGGTTAGAGGGTGTCCCCTGAACCACAGCAGCATTTTTCCTTGTGCTATTAGAGACTGGAACCTTCTCCCATACTCTTGAGGACCTCAAGCTGTCCAAGAACTCTGCCAAGGTATGGGTACACCAATTTGACTCCTCCTACAGTAGGAGTGCTATAGTTTTCTTCAAGATCCAGATATTACCAGAATTCTGCCCAAGTAGTTTGTAATTGATTGATCTTTTACACATACAGTAGAATGATCCTTTTTGATTAATTTCAAACTGTGTTGGTAGACGGCATTTGTAGTGCAATGCATAGATGTAAATTACTGTTTTCATTTTTGGTCATATGTTATCCATATAAATTTGTACATCCCTTCCTTGCTTGTCGGTATTGTTTACTGTTTACCAAATTCTTGCGCTGAGAATAATCAGAATTTGCTCCAAATTTTTAGAAATAATTTCTTCCAAAAGGGCTGTTGTATTTGGGAATTTTAACTTTCCTGATATTGATTGGCATTCCTGTACTAGTGGGTCACATGGGAGAGACTTTCTAGAGGTTGTGACTGATGGTTTCTTTACCCAGCATGTTCTGTTTCCCACTCGTGAGGATAATTGCCTTGATTTGGTGTTAAGTACTGATGAGAACATGGTTAGAAATGTAGCTAATGGGAGTAAAATAGGGTCCAGTGACCTTGACCTTATTTGTTTTGAGTAACATTGTTTCAGCAATCATAATAGTAGTGACAAAACAATTCTAGATTTCAGCAAGGCTAACTTTACTCGTGCTAAGGAGCTTTTAACCATAGATTGGGCAGCCCGTTTGTCTCACTTGGGCCCTGCTGAGACGTGGAGTGTTTTCCGGGATGTTGTTTCTGACACAACAATGTTGTGTATCCCACTAAAGAAAGCTGTGGTTAAAAATAGGCCTACTGTATTTGGATTTCTAGAGAAGTTCTTAGAGCAACTAGGAAGAAACGTAAGTGTTGGCGTCGCTATAGGGCTAGTAAAAGCCCAGGTAACTTAGCTGCTTACAAGAAGCAGGAACTCTTAGTTAAAAATTTGGCAAATGGAACTAAAACTAGGTTTGAAAAGCAGTTGGCCAAGGAGGTTAAGATAAACCCCAAAACTTTTCATGCCTATGTGAGGTCTAAGCAGAAACTTAAGGAGGGTGTGGGGCCTCTCAAAGGTGATGATAATACTTTGGTTGGTGACCATCAGGATATGGCTAACTTGTTAAATGACTATTTTGTATCTGTTTTTACTGAAGAATCATCTTTGTTGGGGTTCTGATGTCTCTTTTTCAATCAGTTATGTCATTTTCTCAGAGGAACAAGTTTGTAAAAAGTTAAATAGTTTGAAAGCTAGTAATGCCCCTGGGCCAGATGGGGTCCACCCAGCCATTTTACGTGAATGCTCTGAGATTTTGTCAGTTCCTCTTTCCATCACTTTTCAGAAATGTCTGGATTCGAGTTTTGTTCCTACTGACTGGCGGGTAGCAAATGTTACTCCAATTTTTAAGAAGGGGGATCGAAGTAATCCTTGCAATTACAGACCTGTCAGTTTAACCAGTGTTGTGTGCAAAATTATGGAACCTTTAATTAAGGATAGTTTACTTAAGTATCTTTTAGATAATGAGTTACTTAATCTGTCACAGCATGGTTTCCTGCCAAGCAGATCTTGTGTTACTAACTTACTGAGCTTTCTTGAAGATGTCTCTTCATCTCTTGATTCTGGGTATGGCGTTGATGTCATTTACCTTGACTTTTCAAAGGCTTTTGATAAAGTTCCATTAGGTAGGCTGATGTTTAAACTGCATAGGTTAGGGGTTGAGGGCAATTGTGCTGATCGGATAAATTCGTGGCTTCATGGTAGATCTCAGAGAGTTGCTGTCAATGGTAACTTCTCCTCTTCGAAAGAAGTCACAAGTGGAGTACCACAGGGTTCTGTCCTTGGCCCACTTCTTTTCTTAATTTTCATCAATGATATTGATAGTTCTCTTACATCTCGTATAAGTAAGTTTGCAGATGATACTAAGCATTATAGGAAAATAAGCATTTTGGATGATGCCTTACTGCTGCAGAAAGATCTGGATAGGTTATTTTCTTGGTCTCAGACCTGGCAAATATCTTTTAATGCAGATAAGTAGAAGGTCCTACATTTTGGTCCCAAAAGTTTTAGCTATGATTATCACATGAATGGTAGTGTTTTAAGTAATGTCACCTTTGAGAAAGATCTGGGTGTTGTAATTACTGGGGATTTGAAGTCATCAAGGCAGTGTGCAGCCACTGCTGCAAAGGCTAATAGAGTGCTTGAATTGATCAAGAGGAATTTCATCAATTTTAGTAAGGATATTGTACTTAATTTGTATAAGCAGTTGGTAAGACCCCATCTTGACTATGCAGCTCAGGCTTGGAGCCCCTTCTATGAAAAGGACAAGTTTCTTTTAGAGCAAGTTCAGAGGAGAGCCACTCACCTTATACCTGAGGTGAGAAATTTACCTTATCATGCTAGGCTTAAACATCTTGGGCTTACCACTTTGGAGCTGAGAAGGATTAGGGGAGACATGCTCCAGTTTTACAAGTTTCTTTGTGAAAGGAATCCCCTTTTGACTTGTAGTTACAGTATTTAAGGGTTCAAGGTAATTCTCGGGTGCGTGGACATTGCAAAAAGCTGGAAAAGCCTTTTGCAAGGCTTGACATTAGAAAGTTTAGTTTCTCCCGTAATGTTGTCAACGAGTGGAATTGTCTACCAGATTGGGTAGTTAACTCCCTGTCAGTTCACTGCTTTAAGGTTAACATTGACAAGTTTTTCCATGGCTGTGGTAGAATCTGATTTGGGGCTGTTGTCAAGCTTTGGTGTTTTGACTTTTGATTAGGGCTTGGACTTCAGGGCATCTTATGGGGCCTTGGCCCTCCTTTGCCCTTCAACCTGTTATGTTATGTTATGTTAATGTTACATTTTCCAGGTACACTTTAATCTATACAGTTTCTGGCCTGGTAGCTTCTTAAAAAGCAAGTGTTAAAACTTTTCTGAGCTCTAGTAGCTCTTAGATACTGAGCAATGCCCAGCATCTCATAAACCTTTTTTTGTCTCACCCCAAACAGTACCAATTCTCCTAACCTTCTTACTTAAGCCCCTCCCAAATTGTCTGAAATTCATCCTCATCTAGATACAATCTCAGTTTATTGCTTCAAGGTGAGTATAGAAAAACTCAATGTATGTAATTATCAAAACACTCTCAGTACCATTCATGCTGTGTAATTTAAGCTTTGGTACTCTGCATTGTTTGAATTAGTTGTCAATCAATTTAAAGAGCTGAGCCAATTGAGAATTTTGGTACACCCATACCAAAATTGTAGTTTGGGGTGAGAGGTTTGGCCCTTTAAGCCTGTCTCTGTTCTGCACTTGTACACCTGTTCAAAGTTTTGTCATGCATATCACATAATTTGTAATTTTCATTGAACTAACTTGCAGGCAAATCATTTCAGAAACTAACCTACATACAGCCTGTTGTTTGGACTGGAGCCAGGAGTTGTCATTCATCTACTGTTCATATTAAACAATCAGACATGAAGGTTTCTATCCTGTCAGCTTTGGAGGATAATTATATGTATCTCATTACTGATGAGAAAACAAAGGAAGCTGCAATTGTTGATCCAGTTAATCCTGATAAGGTAATGATGAAGGGAAACTTTATTCTGCTGATATCCATTTTGTGTAGTTGTTTCTACAAGGATCAGTGACATCCGAAGGTTTCCATAAAAGGTGGGGGAAGGGGTTAGGGATGAGGTGATAACTGTAGCAGTGCTAGAGTACAGTATCACCTCCCCATTTCCTTAAAGGGTGATAGTTTTGGTATTTTTCAAGCTAGTTTTGGACTTTATGAGTAAACAAGCATGAAGTTAAGTATACTGCACATATTTCAATTTTTGTTGCTAAGAGACCCAAAGTTTTTTAAGTCACTGCATAAAATTCCATTGAGCAACTCATTGCTCTTTTCATGGGTTTAGTAGTTCCAAACTGGGATGGGGGTTGCCTTGGGAATAACTGAATGCTTGAAAAAGGTGATGTTTTGAAATTGTCTTGGGTTGAAGAGTCAAAGAGTTGGAAAGTCTGTGGTTATGGTTGTTGTAATTTTCTATGGTGTAGTAGCTACAACTTACATATTTTAGGTGGTTGCATGTCTCACAAGAAGAACAGCAGGTGAATACTCTGTGAGAGTGTTTTTAAGGTTTGTATCAGGGACTGAACTGGAAAATAAATGTTGCATGTATGTAGAGTATGCACAACTGAAATTGAAGCTCAGAAATGGACTAAAAAGCACAAAATTTGACATGCATAAAACAAATTTTACATCACATGTGTCTTAAATTTGTGCTTGTATACCCTTCCATTTCAAACACTGTTTTAGGGCAGTAATCTTGAGCTTCTTAAACTTAAATAGAGCTGACCTACTTCAAGCAGTTAGAAGAATGAAGAATTCAGAGTAAACTTTTGAATTTGGGATCTGTTTGGTATGATATTCATGATGAAAGAAGGTCTTTGAGGACTGAGACCTCCTGGTTTACTTTCATGTACTGTACACTCAATCATAAATAATTAAATTTGAGTCAATATGCTGTTGAAATTCTTTATCATGGCTGTAGTTTGAGTTATCACAAGAAGGCTCTGTGTAGATTTTTGGGGTTGATTGATAAGGTACTCTAGCATGGTATGATATGAGGATGGACTGGTAAGTGGTGGCTGTTTGATTGCAACAGCAATTCAGTAGCATGCAATGGTAATAATGGGGATAAGGTCAATAGACATCAATTCAAGGGCAAATACTCCTGTGGGGCCACTTAAGTGACTTAAGGGTTTTAGAGTATGTTAGGGAAATAATTAGGTGGTAAAATGATGAGCTTCCTTTGAAGAAACGTGATGATTGCAGAATTATGAAGGAAAAGAAAATTTAAGTACAGTATATTTACTTTTTGAATTATTTGTGAAACTTACGTTGTGAAGTAAATTTCTTTGAAATTTCATCAGCACAATATCAGGGTCACAGCCACCTGTTCTGTATGTATCTACCACAAGTTCTGTAGGAAATGTTGATCGGTCAAAGAATAGAAAGCATGTTTCTTGAATCTGGAGGAGCATCTTGCTCAAAACAAAATTACAACTTGAGTAGGCTTTTATTGATGCTTAATATACCAACACTGAATTATGGTAGTGTTATTTATCTTTTCCTATAGGTAGTAGAAGCAGTTGCCAAAGAAGGTGTCACACTGAAGTCTGTCCTTACAACACATCATCATTGGTGAGACTGGTTTGTTTATGGCTATCACTTATCACCAAGTAATGTTTTCACTTTATTTTTGTTGCTTGTGCCAACACTACAGTACCTAATCCATACCTCTCATGAGCAGTGCAATTCACCTTCGGAATAATTTACAGGTGTTTTACAGGTACTGGAAATCCTACAAAGTCAGTGAAAACTAAAATTTGAATTCTCATGGCTTGGAAATTCAGGGAAAAAAAAAAATTTCAAAAGGTCCTGGAAAAGTCAGGGAATTTTTGAAGTGGACATATGTTAAGATTTTCTTAATGATCAGGTACATTTATTTTGTTGCAAAAACCCTTACTCCAAATCCAAATATGGATTGATATCTGGATATATCTGGTTAAATAAAGCCTTTATATGGCCATATCAAGCCAGATATACAGCCAGGTTTAGATGCCTTGATATAATATATCAAGTTTTATACGGCCATATCAAGCCAGATATAACTTGATGAAATACCTTCCCAGATATGCAAATAAAGTTTTATATGGCCATATCAAGCCAGATATAACTTCATTCAATCCCTGTCCAGACATGCAAGTACAGTTTTATATGGCCATATCAAGCCAAATATAACTTGATGAAATACCTTCCCAGATATACAAATAAAGTTTGATATGGCCATATCAAGCCAGATATAAATTGATGAAATACCTTCCCAGATATGCAAATAAAGTTTGATATGGCCATATCAAGCCAGACATAAATTGATGAAGTGCCTTCCCAGATATGCAAATAAAGTTTGATATGGCCATATCAAGCCAGATATAAATTGATGAAATACTTTCCCAGATATACAAATAAAGTTTGATATGTCCATATCAAGCCAGATATAACTGATTAAAATACCATTACAGAATTACATATAACTTTAACATAGCCATATTAATACTTTTTGGTTTAATTTGTGTACCTGTCCTACATAAAGACCTTCTCTGGAAGCTGAAAAAGTATCAGCAAACCAAAATGAGAACATTCAAACCATATTCAGCCATATTATACTAACATATGCAAATGACTTTCCAGTGCGGGCATGGTCAGGAATTTAGGGCCCTGATTTTCTTTTTATTATAATTAAGGAAGTAATGTGTGAAAAATCATGCAACCTTCAACAAATTTTATGTTGGGATATTGTCCCATATGATAATTTAAACCAACAATGCAGTGTAAACATTTAAAAGTAGGAATTTCAAAGCAGTTTTTTTCTTCACTAGTAGGTAATTAAACAACTTCAAATACTTAAGTCAATGTTATACAATGTTCATTCAACTTTGTTATAGATGTTCAGATAGCTCTTAACATTATGCTGGCTCAGAAGGCTTCTGATACACTTTACACAAAGGTAGTGCACTAATGAATTTTGGTCCAGTCATATGTGGTCCAGATATGGGAAATATATGCACCATATTTGTCTCCTTAATATGGGATCAATACAGTAAATCTTTATATAAACCAGATATGGCACTGCTTTATATGGGATTAGTATGGAATAGTTTTATATAAACCATCTATGGTATTGCGTTATATGGTTCATATCTGTTCCAGATAAAGACCTGATCCAGATAAAATTTTATCTGGCCCATATATGGATTAGATCTGGTTCTGGCACAGATCAAGGTTATATCTGCCCAATTTTTTATCTGGCCCAGATATAAATCCCATATCTGCAGCAGATATGGGCCAGATATGAAATCCATATCTGGCCCATATATGGAATTGCATATCTGGCCCATATATGGAATTGCATATCTGGCCCATATATGGAATTGGAGTAAGGGAAAAATGGAGATATGAGATCTGACTGTTTTTAAAAGTCAGCTGGAAGTATCAGTCAAGGTCATTGAGAGTCATGGAAAACTCATTGACTTTCATTACTTTAAATTCTTGATTTTAACATTTCACCCTGGCCTTGCCATGAAAATTGTTTAGGCAATGTGTGGATTAGTTGAAGTTCTATGCAGTATGGCTACAGATATGTAACCTACAGTAACTCAGTTCCACCAACTTGCGACTCATTTAGAAGAACTGCCTGTATTTAATAATGGCTGACACAGTCTACTTACTCCCATAGCTGATTTAATATGAGCAGAGAGTTGATATTTTAAAGGAGACTGCTTTCTTTGAATTAAGTGTGTACACTGTCAAGGTCACACAACTATCCATCTGTCCCATATATCTGTCTCAAAATTTTGACAAAATTTACAATGAATTAAGTAGTCTGGATATTGTCATACATTGTCAGCTACTAGGAAATAAAACAATGATATTGCATCCTTTGATGCTCAGTGATGCAATTCAAAGGGGATTGATGATACAGTTTCTCCTAAGGTGAACAAAATCTGTTGTACCTGGTCATTTTAGGAATTTTAGGAAACTGTTCAAATTAAAATGACAAAAATTGGAAAAAATGCATGGCAGGCAAAATTTTAACCAATTGGTTAGAAACTGAGCCATAAAACCTATCAAACTAAGATCAAGCAAGGAGTAGGAAAAACAAACCAGTGAGTCAAAACTGATAAAAGGTAATGGCTAGCTTGACTTATATCAATAGATAAGAAACTGGGCCATAAAACCTCATTTACAGTAACTAACTTATGAAGTTCATATGTTTTTTCTATTCAGGGACCATGCTGGCGGTAATGAGAATCTTGTAAAGAAAGTAAAAGGACTAGCTGTTTACGGGGGAGATGAAAGAATTGGAGCTCTTACAAACAAAGTCACACAAGATGACAAGTTTAAGGTATTATAACAGTAGACTGACCTTTGTTGTGAAATAAGTTTTTGCAAGTAGAAACTGAATTGTCTTTGAGAAAAGTGAGCAATTTCCAGCTGGAGATATAAGGTTGTCAACTGCTTCAAAGTTTGCAAACCATGATTTATCTTAAATAGTAACCTGCTATCCTCTCCTTTCTCCCATCATCAAGCAGGAAGATTGTTTGCTTCAGCTAGCAGAACAATTGATTCCTCATCTTTGCTTATGCTTGGGTGATTTCCAGGTGTTTTTTGTAATGTACAAATCCAGGATCTCTGTCCAAATGCCCTATTCACCAGGTGTGTGGTCCACAGTGTTCTTAAGCAGCTCTCTTCTTAATGTGTGGGTCACATGCATTTCTTGTGGTACATAAGGAGATTAAGCAGTATCATTTTGTAGGAGTTATTCAATAAATGAAGCATTTCATGAAGTGTTTAGGTGCCAACACAAATGTCCAAATTGTGTGCCTTTTTTTAAGCTTGGCAAATTACTGTAAAATGAGATACCAGAGGAAGGGGCAGAGATCAGTTTACCTAGATTTTTAGATGGTGTGAAGTTAAATGCAGGTTCACCAGTGCCATGCATGTTAGTATTGTATCTGATATCAGTACCAAGGAAAATTTAATGAGGGGTGAAATAGGGTAGATATAATTATTGTCATGACTTCAGAAGAATGATGAATTAACTGGTGACTCTTTAAAGTTCCTTTGTTGACCAGTTAAAAAATTTGATGATAGACAAAACCCCCTTGTATAGAATTAAATTGAGCTCAAGGAAACCTTATCCACTGCATGAAGAGGGACCTTAGTTTACATCCTTGCCCCCAATCTACCTAGGGTTGGCATCAGGGGGCTGGCAGGGGAAACCCCAACCTTAATTTGCAGGAAAATGTGAAAAGAGGAGCAAAAAGAAGTGAAAAAGAAGAAAAGGACCCCTCAACTCCTACTTTACACCCCTCCCCAATCAAAACACCCTTGTGCTGCCCCTGCTTCTACCATGTAATTCTTTGCAACATTGCCTGTTGTAGTGAGGTTATTACATCTCTGGCAATGCAGTTGGAAATTTGATAACTTCACTTAGAAGATAGAAAAGCGAGGTTTGAAAAGGGAAATTTTAAGAATCCACAGTGCAGTATAAGATATGACTACACACCATGCAGGAAGGTGTTTCAGAATTTTCTGATTATTCCAAAAAGCTATGATCCTTGTGGAGAGGTTGGAGTGGAGGAAAAACTAAAGCGGTTGCCATTGTATAACTGAGAAATGAAGTGCTGCACATAATTCAAGTTCTTATTTTCATCTGTGTTGAGTGAATGGAAACTTTTGGTGGCTGGTGAGACTGACTGGTATATTTTGAGTACACTCGCTATATCACTATATGTTCACGGCGCTATTATTAAACAATGTTCTTTAGAAGTGTAAAGTGGGTGAAGGTTACACACTGTCTGTGATTTTGATTAAAAAATTGAAAACTGCTTTTACTTCCTTCCATAGATTGGCAGTTTAAATGTACATTGCCTTTTTACACCGTGCCATACATCTGGACACATTTGTTATTTTGTGACTGGGGAGAGTGGAGAAGAGCCATCAGTCTTCACAGGTATATTTCAATTTGAGATTCTACCCCTTCCCCAACCCTAACTCCAACTGTGATAGCTAAAATACTTCATACTCATTCAAGAAATAGCTAAAGCCTTATTAAATGAGTGTATAGTTTTGCTTGCAGTATCTTCACTTTATCCTCTCCTGTTGCATATGTAAATATCTTTTCTTTTTCACTGACAATGTGTTAAGTGTTTATCTCTGATGAAAGACTCATAACACAAGCTCTGTAAGAGGTTGTTCTCAGTTCTTCCAGAGTCCCTTCAGCTCTTTTCTGATTTGTGTGTCCTCTATGTATTGAAATCCAAAAGAATGCCTGGATTAAATGTTGAAGAGTTCTAAGCTGTTTTGAGTTCACTGCTTCTCCTTCACACAAGCTGATGATGTACTGCTAGATGGGTAAAAACATGGGCCTGTGAAACTGTTACCAGCTGGAGGCTGGATAATGTGTCATGCTGGACTTTACGTCGTACTGCCACACTGTGCCCTTTCTTGTATAGTAGGAAATGTCTAAACTTTTGAGTGTGGTTGCAACTTGGTGCGACTTTTGTTTCAATTCTAAAAAAATTGTAGGCAAATTCTTCCTTGAAAAGGGCAGGGTTACTTGCACCCCCATCCCCCACTGTGAATGCCTATGGGGTACCATCACTAGAGGTTTGGTGAAATGCCATAAGTCACTAAAAAATTGCTTTACCAGCAATATGTAAGCCATTAAGTCAGTGATTTGTGAAGTAAATAACAGCTACAGTAAGCCTCAAATTCCACAAAATTAACATTGCACAAAGGGGGGTGGAGGTCAAGGCAACAATGGCCAAAAATTGTCACTGGAGATAGAGGATTCATATTTCTGGAAAGTATCTTGAAGTCTTGCCTGCATAACTCGAAAGTCTGTATGTGCATTCTTGATTTTTTTTTGAAAAGAGCTATGTTGTTTATAAAAAGAGTGTTCAGGCTTGCATTATGTAAGAAAGTCCTTACTCAAATCAGCTACCAGTCACAGTCTAAAAGAATCTGATTTCTGACTCTTGTTAGAGTATTATCAGGTAAATGGTTATTTCCTGCTTCAAGTGAACTTAAAGCAAGATCAGGTAACATCATATCCTCACGTGAATGACCTGTCATGTGTCTTTTAACTTAACAACCATTCTGTTATCAAAATGTACATGTATGATTATTGGCATGATGGGAACTTATCTTCAAATTACCAATGGCAAGTTGATGAATGCCCCAAGTTCTAATTTCAAAATCAAAGTAACATTGAAAAACAAAGAAAGTGAAGCATTGCTCATGATTTTCAGGGGTAAACTTGTGCTTGCTTCAAGTCAACCCAAATTTGCAACTGTTATAATGTCTGTGTGGTTTCTTGAGAAAAAAGCACAGGGAACAGAAATTTTATCAGCCAGAATGCTTAGATATAATTCCGTTTCGCATATTTTTTGAATTTGCCAACCTTTCCTTTTAACTGTAAATCATCTCATTTGTAGGAGACACATTATTCTTGTCTGGCTGTGGAAAGTTCTTCGAGGGTACACCAGAACAAATGCACAGCGCATTGATTCAGAAGCTTGGTAGCCTACCAGAGGACACTGTGAGTTAAGTTTAGTATAAATACAGTTTAGAGTGTGCACTGGCAATCACAATTTCGCCCAAATGCCTGTACTTGTACTCTTTGGAATGAACTCACTCTATAGTTTGAAGTACAAAAGAGTTCACCTATTGGAACACTTTTACAATTCATTCCAAACAATAATGTAATATTTTCCTTATTTCTTGCAATAAGCAGGTGAATCAGTGCGATAGCAATGACATACTTTATTAGGGGGTATTAGCCTTTAAGGAGATTTGTCATGGCTACCCCAGTTTTTAGGGTAAAAATGCAGTTGCAAATTCTAGTAGCTGACCCCTAGTTCATCACTCCAATTAGCTGCTTCAATGGATGGAAGTTTTGATTACCACTTCTGGTACAGTTAGTTAGTTAAATGGAGTTTTACTGCTCTGTTTCCAACTTAGTGGCTGGAAACTGGGCAGAAAAAGTTCCTGAAGGTTGTAACTTTGTAAACGCTTTATCTCAAACAGGAGAAGTTGATCTTGTACGTAACATGTTCCTGTTTTAGATTTGGACATTGTATCAGCATCACAGCATTACTAGTGAAAATCTGAAAACTGAAAACCATTTGGTTTGGGGTTTTGTTTTTCCAGAAAGTTTATTGTGGACATGAGTACACTGTGAACAACTTAAAGTATGCAATGCATGTGGAGCCAAACAATAAAGAAATCCAGCAGAGAATGGAATGGGCAAAGGTAGGTTGGATACTTCAACTGCTGAGTTTTAGATCACTCTCATCTCTTGAGGTTGTTCTCTTTGATTTCATGAAGTAAAACTTGTTTTCGTCTAGGACTATATGTATTAGAATATTTTTAGGATTGGAGACTGAAACTTAGAGAGTTTATGTGATTTTAAAATCGTTGTGACTGCAACAATCTTTGTTTTCCCCTCTTTAGTCTCCAGATGATGTTTTGATTCTTTCAAATAGATTTAGTCCCTACAGCATTGCCACCAAAATCTGACAGCAGAGAAATAGAAAGCTCAATTGCATAAAACTTTCAGCACTCGAGGACTATTATTTTTTGTTTAATACTTTTGGTGGGAGGGAGATTTATAGGACATAAGAAAATGTCAGGTATTATGATTTCATGTCATTCTTTCAGGTACATTTCACTTTTATTGTCAATTTGTACTTGCACCAAATAAACAGTAGAAAAGAAATATTTTGGCTGGCATTTCATCTGGATCTCACTTCAAGGTGTGGTGTCATGCCAAAGCCCTGACTTGCTGGACAGAAAAGTAAGAATTTAAAAGGAAAGATCTCTTGAAAATATGTTTAGTGTAAACAAATTTCTCTTCAGACTTAAATAAAATAGCTAAGCAAGCATGCTGCAAGGCCTGTTTTACGGTGATCATGCTACAAGGCCTGTTTTATGGTGATGAAAGCACATTGCTAAATCGATAACCTTTATTTGACTGTTGAGTTATACTTAGCTGAAGCTGGCATGGGTACAAGCAAAGGGCATGAAAATGGTCCCCTTGGACAAAACACCTCATAAATTTACTTTAATCTTGGAGTGAAAGCAACATTTTACTATCTCATATTTTTCACAGTTCCATGTGACATTTAAAGGGCAGTAAACTCTCATCTCAAACTACAATTTCTGTAGTTTTCCACTATAATTTCTGTAGTTTTCCACAGAAATTCTTAATTGGCAGAGTTCTTTTGATTGACAGCAAGGTGAAAAATGCAGAGATCTGTAGCTCATATTACACAGCATGGACTCTACTGATAGTGTTTTGATTACATTGGGGCCTCATATACTCACCCTGAAGCAATAAAGAGGAGAATGTGTCTGGATGAAGATGAGTTTTAATAGACAGTTGTGAGTGGGGCTTATTTAAGGAGGTTGGTATAATTGGAACTGTTTGTGTTGGGAGGATTAGGCCTTCAACTGCCAGTACCTTTTAGTGACTTCACAAACATTTGATCTTTGATTCATTTTTTTCAGGATATGAGGGCAAAACAGGTACCTTGTGTACCAGGTACTATTGGAGAAGAGAAGAAATATAATCCATTTATGAGAGTAGGGTGAGTGTTTATATAATATCATCTGAGAGGCCTCTGGTATTACAATGTCCACTAAGAATGAACAGTTTTTAAGGCAAAGAGACTAAGTCATTTGTTGGTCTTTACCCAATCAACTAACCATGTGATTTTATTATTTCATAATGGGACAATCAGAGTGTTTTTACATTTTTTTTACAATCCTGGTAAACAATCAGTTCAGAAGGGGAAAACTAGGGGCTGACACAAAAAGTTTTTATTCTTTTTCAAACTATGATTGCATCTTTAATGGAGGCCTTGAGGAGTGGTTGTTTTACAATGCTAACTGATCACAAATATTGGGGCAGCATTCAGAATGTTTTCAATAACATCATAAACCCCTCTTGACTGCTGGGCAAAAATCTGAAGTGTACCGGCCAGTGGCGTAGCCACGGGGAGGGTTTGGGGGGTTAGAACCCCCCCCATGACCCAACCTTTCTGTTTCTCTCTATCCTTAGACTTTTACCTCATTTTGTGACCCCCAACCCCACCCTCCCCAAGACACCAAAACCCTCTCTATGACACGATCCTGGCTACGCCCCTGGTACTGGCCTCGAATCTACCTTAAAAGCAGCTAACGACAGACATGATAATTTGACTTTTTGCCCAACAGTGGACAGCTAGCAAAACCATTGAACCAGGTGAAAGCACTCAACAAAGTTTATGAATCAAAGTTTGATCTGGGGTTCCTAACCAACTCAACAATTTAAAGTTGTCCCTTTTTTGTAATTTAGTCCCATAATCTTTCCTTCTTTAGTGATTTTCTGCTTTCTGAAAAATTGCTCATCACTGACAAAGAATATGACTTGCACTTTTTCATAAAAATCAAATTAAAATTTGTATGTTTTAATTTTTGTATGTGTGACCTATTAATATACTGTTCTTTTCTTACCCATTCTGGTTCCTACATTGAAACTGCCAAACTTTTAACTGAGGATTACATCCTGAAAAACACAACAATTTGAATAGTACCCAGCCTTACCAAATCCACTCTTCTCTAAAGTTTTGGACATTCACACACATACATCTGATGTGCAGTAGTTTTTCACAAATTGATTTGGACTTGAAGAAGCGGGATATCTTTTGTGACAGTAAAATTGAAGTATATTGTTAAAGGCCTCAACCTCTCACCCCAAACAGTTCCAATTCTCCTAACCTACATACTTCAGACCCTCCCACAACTGTTTACTCACCCTCATTCAGACACAGTCTCAGTTTATTTCTTCAAGGTGAGTATACAAGACCCCAATGTGCAATGAAAACACTCCCAGTACAGTACATGCCCTGTAATATGAGCTGTGGTACTTTGCATTGTTTGAACTAGCTGTCAAAGATCTGAGCCAATTGAGAATTTCTGTGGACTACTACAAAAATTGTAGTTTGGAGTGAGATGATTATCCCTTAAAGTATCTTCCCTTCTTATCTTTCAGTGTGAGTGCTGTTCAACAACATGTCAAGCAGACTAACCCAGTGGATGTAATGGGAGCACTACGAAGGGACAAAGATAGATTCAAGCCAAAGTTTTGAGATGTGTAATGTAATTACTACAGCAAGTGTCCATTGCACATAGCTGCTGTTTTGAAAGAAAGTAAATGAGTTTTAATGAGGTTCGGTGCAAAGATTCTTTTCAACATTTCAATGCAATCTCATTTTTCTGGATTTTTAAATCCTGGATAGAATGGTGATGGATATAATACTCTGATCATGATAAGAGTAAATTTGACAGCTGAAATTATCCAATTTCAGTTGGTATTTTAGTGCAAAACATCTTTAAGATTTTGTGCAGGTCTTTGAAAGTGCTGAATGTTTCTGAGGAATCCTGACTTCAACAGGAGGGAATCCACAACAGAAACTTAGATAGGATCATGAGTCCATTTATGAGTCCAAGTCTCACAAGATTGACAAGTTATTTGCAGTATACAGACTGTGATTAATTAAGCCAAAAACCCATGATCTGAACAAAAGTTCCCAGCAATCCTCCGCTTTCCCCATCCGTAAGCAGGAAGGTTTTTCGTTTTTGCTAGCAGAACAATTGATTTCCTCATCTTTCTTTATGATTGGGTGACTATCTACCTGCATTTGATAATTGATACCAATCCGGGGTTACTGCCCGAATGCCTGATTTGTGGGGTATGTGGTTAACAGAGTTCTAAAGCAACTGTCTTCCTAATGCTTGCAAGTATGCTCTCACTTTTCATTGCATTCTTTTTGTTTTGTAAATTCTTGTTTAAAATTAATACAGGGTGAATCCAAAATGATAGTAGTTTTTAAATATCCAAGTAATTTGCTTTAATCATTTTTGTACTGTCTGCCAGTGTCTGGGTAGAATTTCCTTGAAGGCCAAAGGAAGTAAAGTAGGGGATTTTGAAGAGAAATTTTGTGTTTAAAATGCCCCAACACAGCATTAAAAGGAACTAGCTCTAGTCATTATCAATTCATTTGGTCTCAACAAAAAACCTCAACAGTAGTTTCATCTCCTCAAAATATTATGCACAAGAGCCATTATGGAAGCTGCATCTTTTGAAATGTTCAAAGTTTGAGTGAACGGATTTATTCTTCAGCAACAAGCAACTGAATTTCTATCAGAGGGAAACTTATTTCTTGAAAAGAAGGCTACCATACTGCTTTATTTTTAATTATTTATCACTCTTTGTCAATAAATATTGGTTTAAAAAGATGACATTTCCTTTAAGTAATTAAGTGTGTTTGCAACATTTTCCTTTGAATACCACATTTCAAGATAATATTGTAAGAATCTCCAACTTTACATGTGGATGACCCACATCAAGCAAAAAAATTTTGAAGTATAGAGGCTTTGCAATTACGTCACGGAACCGCCATGCTGGAGGACAATCATGCCAAACACACGTGGCTTTGTGCTGAACGCACTGCACAGTGTACACTTTGGTATGCACAGTGTGTACACATTCAACGAGCAGGCGCGTCCAGTGTGGGTTACTACGTAGTTACATATACTCCAACATGGCCGCCGGAGAGTATTATGACGTCATGTGAAAAGCCTCTATACTGCAGTCAAAGGTCACTTGGGGTTATCTGTGGTCAAAACTGAAATGGTCCTGAAAATTACCTGTAAACTTCATGTCTGTTTCACGAACAGAAATTATGGTTACTGCTGTTATACCTAGTATGTGTACCCCATATTGTATCTGATATTTAGAAAATGGACAGGTTATATTTGAAGATACAGGTTGCATTATCATTTGTGTAGATAAAAGGTAAACTTGTGAAAACATAGTTAAAATTAATAGTCAAGTACAAAACATATTTGTATTTCATGTTAGGTACTGTATGCACTTGCCTAAAAGCAAGAAAACCCACAGGTCAAGATTTGAGAGTGTTCATTGACCACAGACCTGGATTTATTACATGCTCTGTTCAAAATTTTGGCCAATTTGGAACTAACAAGCATCCAAAATTGGATCCAAAATTGTTTACTTTTTGAGCTCTGCATATCAAGTGTGGTGGCATTGTAGTGCATCTCCCAAATTACAGGGAAGTATATTCACCCTCACAATTCTTCATGAATATAGGAACAGCTGTACATTTTATTCTTGCTAAAGGCACGCTCTGCTTAACAGTTATTTTAATTACGTAACAGGTGGCACAAAGAAATATGTCAACTATAATCTGAGATTTATCACATGCTGAACATAACTTGATAATGATTGTGTGAAATTTTTTATGTTTCTGTCATATTTGAAAAACTTGATTTAATTTCTTTCTTTGAGTTTCTGATGTGATATGTATGGAGTTGAGGTTTGCAGGTATCAATGGCCTCATTTCAGACCATACACAGTTAGACAAGCAGTAGAATTGACACAACTGGAAGAAAGTACATGCCATGAAAACACTACTGCATGGTTATCGGGTGCAGTGTAAGTTAGAAGAATAGCCTAGAGTTATATTTATATTTGATATTTTAAAGAGGAACATATTTTAAGCATTCTGGTAAAAGTTACATTCATTTCCCATGTACAGTTCTTGAGATGTATTAGCAATTTAAGTTGGGGGACACATTTTCTATAAAAAGTGCACTTGGAGCAGGGAGGTGTGATGTCATGGATTTCACATTGTTGGCAAATGTTTTGTTTTTTCTTTATTTTTCATCCTATCGGTTTGATCTTGAATTGATAACGGACGCCATCTTGCCCCAAGGCATATGGACTTTTTAAAATTCCATTGCTCAGGACGCACCTATGGTATCAACTTATCAGAGTTAAGTTGACTAAAATTGTGGGTACTGTAAATTATAAACAGAAGCAAAACATTGGCTAAACAATGTGAATCCATGACATCACACCTGCTTGCTTTAAGTTCACTCCATGTTGGACATTTACTACATTCAGTTGCATGTATCTCACGAACAGAACACAAAAAATGAATGACACTTTTATGGTAATGCTTATAAAAATGTTCCCTTTTTATGGTGTTAAATATAAATTTGGCTCTGGACTATTCTTTTAAGAGCTAAATGTCATCCTCAGATATTGACAATCTGCCATTTGTTTATAAATATCATAAATTACATGGTATCATTTAAGGGGCTCATTGAGTTGATATCGATAACTTAATGAGAGTGTTTAAGGGTCACAACAACATGACAATGCTAATAGATAGCATAATAATTCAAGTTTTATATCTAGTAATTATGGGAAAAGGTAAAATTTTGAATTTTGTAATGTCCTCACTTGTAACGGTTTGCGCACAATTTGAAAAAGTGTCTGGTCACGAATTTTTGAAAACGGAATTGAACTGTTAAATACTCTCTCATAAAACAGTTACTTGTATGTAGGATATGGGGATGTCTAAGATTGACCATTTGTCACTGGTAGTCATTGGTATGTGAAGAAAACTGAACGGGTTTGGAAAAATTTGTGGAATTTCATGAACCAACCCAATGAGCCGCTTTAAATGAAATACTATCATTTCATTAAATACTAATATGTAATTGAGTGTGCTTGTCCATGCAGGCTAGGGTGGTTGTACAGTATCATTTCTTTCGTAGATATGTATATATACTGCTATAATATGAAAACCAAGCTTGGCAATAAAACTATGAAAAGTCAAATATCAAAAAGTTTTAGGCCTTGATTTTTGCTTCTCCTGTAAGTACAATAAAAAATCCTCTCTGGTATATTTTATGTTTTGAAACACTTCAGCCAAATTCCTTTAATATTATATGCTACAATCCGCGACGAAAGTAAATGAAACAAATCACCTTCCCGGATCCCCCTTTCAATGTTGGCTACAACCTTTCAACTATCAGCTAGGACATAAATTGAAAGGGGAAGGGAGATTTCAAGGGAAGTTTGAGAGTGTGAGTGCATTTTTTTACCGTACCAATGATTTTGTTTCATTTGTTTTGTCTGGGATTGTAGCCATGATTTCTCCTTCATATACTTCAGAGTGAGAGGTTTAGTAAGAACCCTCATAGGAAAAAGATTTACAGGCAAATACTACTAGGTACAGCCATGATCACATTATCCCCCAATGCTTCTTACCTAAAATACCTCTCATAATGAATCAAATGGCACATCCCAGTCCTTGAAGTAAAATGTCATCATCAGTGAAACCTTTAAATTTGTGTGCAAAGAAGCATCCAAGTATATCCCACTATTTCTGGTTCAAGCAAATTTTCAGCTGATCCTGCTTAAATTAGCTTTGGAACCAATTTTAAAACAATCTTAATCCATTCAATTGTCCCGATTTAATTGCTATAGAGTTGGCATTACCACAGTACACTATATTCTCAATGGGAACAGTTTTCAAGTACAAAATCAGGCTGAAAGATAGTGTGAATAAAATATGTGTTGGTCAATAGCTGTTGAAAATATGTGTTGAAATCAAAACAACAACTGTGGAATTTATACTTCCCAACCAGATAGTACCTCTCAAAGTTACAGCCCTGGGAGTTCAAGTCCTGACGGGGTCTTACCGAAGATTTTAAAAATAAAACCCACCGCCATTGTGTTTGGTGCTCAGCATAAGCAATTGAGTAGGGAAACAAGCCAGTGAGCCTCATCTGGAAAAAAGCCAGCTCGATTTGAACCAATCGGTTGGAAAATGGTTGTAAAGCTCCATTATACCAACATACCCTAACCTCAAAGTTAAAATGTACGCTACTTCTGGGAAGTCTAATGTCAATTTTCACTGCAGCAAATTTTGAGATTGAATAGAGTGATGAGTAGTCAAAGGCTGTTGCCTTTAAAAGATACATGACTAAACCCTGATAAATTTAAATGTCATGACATGGACAAGGCCTTTGAAGTTTACAAACTGAGATAAACCTAGCCCCAATGATAATCCAAACAATAGTCCCCTCTAATCCTCTACTTTCCCTTTAGCAAGCAGGAAAATTGTTTCAGCTAGCAGAGCTATTGATTTCCTTACCTTTGTTTATGCTTGGGTGATTTCCACCTCCTTTTCTTAACTGATGCTAACTGAGGGTCCCCATCAAAAAGACTAATTTGCAGGTGTGTGGTAAATGGTTCTAAAGCAACTGTCTTCCTAATGTAGGAAAAATGAACTTTGAAGTAAATTCCTGGTCAAGTTTAGTCCTGAATACTTTCATGAGAGATTCCATTCAAAGTGTACTGAAGACAGCTCAAGTAGTAGACATGTATGACATATATTGAAGGTACAGCAATGGTGCACATATTCATCCCTAACCCTTTTGGTGCATTCACATATACCCGCAGCAGGAACGGCAACAACAACTGCAATCCGGCATAGCTGTTCACATATGACAGCAAAAATTATTGCCATATAAGGTAGCAATTTTACCGAATGGTACTGCTTGGAATTTGCAGCTGACAAATTTGTTCCATTATAGAAGATGGCAGACAATGATGAGGAGCTGGTTTTCTTAATGGCAAAAGTGTACCAAATAGATCGGAAGAATGGGAGGAAGAAGAGAAAATGGTGAGTGCAGAATATTTTGAGAAGAAGGCTTTGAGATTACATTGTTCCTAGGGATAATGTGCATGGATACTATCCGGCAACAGCAATGAATCCCTCCATGACAGATTCAATTTTTGTCGGATGCAGTATTCATCAATTGCTGGATGACAGCATTGCCGTGTAAGTGTGAACAAACCTTCATTTTTTAACATGAGTGAAATTTTTGCTGATGCCGCAGCTTTTGCCATTGCCATACAAGTATGAATACATGTACCTTTACCTTAAGCCCCTAACCCTAAACACTTTTCATTCCTTCCACGATTGCTTCATTTGATTTCTAACAACTTTATGTCTGTTTTTGTGAACAGAGGGACTTCATGGACCAATCTACACCAAAATGGACATACAGGACCCTCAAGAGGAAAGCATCCTACGAGAATTTACCAGATTTCAGCCAAAATAATCAGAGAAAAGGCCTTTTACCTGGGTTTTAAGAGATGCCTTTATTAAGAGCTGTAGTGATCTTTATCATTATCTTTGTCTCCTACTGCAACACAGCAACAAAATTTTGAGCCTTATTGTTTTTAACAGGATAGTTATATAGGAGGCGCACTGATAGATTATGGAATGTGTACTGGTCAACTAAAGGATGGCTGAAACTTGGTACACTTTCCTAGTATCATGATTGACTTCCCCCACACCTAGAAAAGCACACCATTGGACCAATTGACACTATGACATGGGCAACAGACAGACTCCACTGACATATGGATATGGTAACAAACTTCATGTATGCATGAAATCACCAGATGAGGGAACTCATCAGGAACAATTAATGCATGATAGGGAGACTCCGAGTATCATCTCAGCACTCATCCCCACACCAGCTGACAAAATAACTCCAGAGACCCATTTTTCATCTGCCAAACATTTTACTTATTAAAATGCTTAATACTAATACTGCTATGAGAATAAGGAGCCACTACACTACAATAAACATGAGAACACATATATCAGGATGGGGGGCAGGTAGCTGTCCATCATTGAATGCTAATTATAACAAGCAGCCACATTCTTGACAACTGTGCTCAACCATATGCCATTCATTTGATCCATGTATGTACAGTGGGTTGCCAGATATTGTTTGGTCTCACTACTGTTCACAACCTTATACTATAATAATTGGAAAAAGTAGCATCGACTATATAATGCATAATCAAGCATTTGCATTGCAAAAATCTGTGATACCTACCACAGCTTTTAAGGGATGACTACCGTTCTCAGTAAAAATACCTGACCCACCTGTTCCAATGAGTAGCAGCTTTATACTGTGGTCTCTCGTACCCCGGGCTCCAGGTAACTGCATGTAACCTTGCACTCCAGTAACATGGGAATGCGGGTTAAGGCGGGGTCAGTGTTTAAATTTCAATCCCCCTCAAATCCCAGGGTTAAGCAGTTTTAAACACCGTGTTTGTTTTAATCAAGCATGGTCACAGGTGTTTATGACACTGACACTGATGACAGGTATTTTCTTACATTTTACAGTGATCGTTATGTGAAATATTTGACCTAGTTACTTTGGTAACACTACCCAATCAACGAAACACAGGGTACGTGAGAACACAGACTGGAAAACACGGGGTTAACCCGTGCTTTTGCCTGATTGTAAACACGAGGTAACACCGGGTGTCGTAGGGTACGTGAGACCAAGCCTTTAATTACCCATTGTGGCAGAATTGCAGTCCAACAATGAAAATGTTTACATATCAAAAATAATTGTGAAACAAGTGCTGGGAATTAAATTGTTCATGGTGAACTGAAGGGTTGTGTATCAGTTTGACCTGAAGTAAACTGCTATCAAATGTCAACCTTCAGGACTATTGGTAGAGGCCTGAATGAGCGCCACCTTATTGGTATAGAGGCTTTGCAATTGCGTCACGGAACCGCCATACTGGAGGACATTCATGCCAAATACACGTGCCTGGCTTTGTGCCGAACGCACTGCACAGTGTGCACTGTGACATGCATGGTGTATACAAATTCAACGAGCAAGCACGTCCCGTATAGTTTACTACGTAGTTACATGTACTCCAACATGGCTGCCGGAGAGTATTATGATGTCATGTGAAAAGCCTCTATTGATAGAAGCAGTATTGACAAGGCTACAAGGATAACTTTTCAAAGCATGTTAGATGTCAAAAAATCACATAAGCTTCATCCCAAACTTCAAATTGGTCTTTTAATACCCATGATAAGAAAAAAGTTAAAGGAAAATTATCTAGTGTTTCTCACATGATGACAATTTACTTGGCATTGTTTACATTACACAATGAATGTTAAATAAGTATGACTTATTACAAAATTCAAAATCTTCATTCCACAAAATCATTGAGTATGGTTGTTCTTTTATAGACATTGACTTCCAGATTACAAAGGCAGCTGAAAATTCAGCCAAGATCTTTTATAATCTGAAAAGTCATTCTTCTTTCCTGGTGGACACCAGTACAAGATATGCCCATCAGGAAAAGGATAACCTCATGGTACATTTAATGGAGGAAGGGGGAATGAAAGAATACATGTTTGTCTGAATATATATTTATGTTTTCCTTCATGTTCTTTGATATGAAGTAAAAAATGGGCTCCAATATAAGATGTTACCCAACTGAAGCATTGAAACAGCTTTAACTTTGAGATATTTTTATACTGAAATAAATTTCAGTGGTTCCTCTCTATTCCAAGTTCAACTGTATGGAGAGTAATCTATCCCATGACAGCAACCTGGAGCCCGTTCCACAAAGAGTTACGCACGATCTTAAGTTTGATTTACTGTTGACTTAAGTATGGGGAATCAAACTTAAGATTGTGTGCAACTCTTTGTGGAATGGGCCCCAGTACTTTTATGGTGTTTGGCCATTACCTTATCATTTTTTGTCACATTAAAGTAAGTAAATATTTGACAGCATTGATCCATGTATTAAGTGTCCATCAACTATCAAGGGAATAGATCCAATATATCTTGAACTTACAGTTATATTCTACAAAAGCTGTCATTTGCATTTCCATTGAATAAATCTACAGAGTAAGTGAAATTTTAAACAAAACTAGGAATGTAGAGTAGCCTCTTCCTTTACACAACTTGTCCAATGTCTACATTGTTCACTTTAAAATCTTTGTGTGTACTATAGACATCAAAGTATCAAACTACCAGTACACTTCTCTGCATTGTCCTTTTTCCTCCATTCCAACATTATTTCTTGTTTCTAAACTTCTTCAATCAATAAAATCACATCTTAAGAACCTTGTTAGTCTCCATCAAAAGAATAAGGATCCACTTCCTCTAGAGCCTCTGTTTTGAGTTCTTTGGTCAACAACCCTGCTGCAGAGGTCTTGGTGGGAAACAGCTTGCTAGGTTCCTTATTAAACTTCTGCTTCAGTGTCACATCTGTCTGTAACTGTTTCATCAATGGCTGTCCTACAGAGTTACCGGCAAGTGCTGTTGCAGGTGGAACCTTAGAAGTACCCTCCTGGAGATCCTTGGAATACTGACGGACTTCTTCTACATATTTGGCTTTCTCCCTCTCATATGCCACGTAATACCTCTGAAAATAGTTCATTTAAAAAATAATATAATATTACTTGTGCTTTTGTGCAGATAGTAAACACTTTCATAGTTTATGAATGTTAAAGGATTAGTGATTGGCAAATAAGCTGTTGATACGGTATTTGATTCTATATAGGTGAATCCTTAATACCCATTTGCTGATAAATACGTCTTTTCTGAACACATCACAAATTGTGTTTGATTATGATCACCAATAGCTCTAATTGTCCAGCAGACACTTTGACTTCAGAAAATACTCCATTCCTCCCACACAGACCATCTCAACATCATCAATTAAAAATGATATCTACTTGTCTATATTGTCTATTGTACAATATCAAAGAGAGAAAGTGGTTGTCCAATACAATTTTTTACCCATCAAGGACAATAGGATGAGTGCCAAACTTAAGTCCTGCTGATATTCTAAAATCAAGTGCACCAATTCCTCAACTCGCTTTACAGCAAGCACAAAGGAAATGTCTTGAATTAAGAGGTAATTCTGTTCTTAAATTAACTCCCTTTTCAATGATCTCAGTTCATTGGTTCATCCACCTGTGGAATGGTGCCAACTTTTGAGCCAAACTTGGGCCATTTGAACTGTCACCCAGATTATACAGGTGCAAGTAAGTAAATGACACATCACAAGTACAACTGATTAGGGGGAGGGGAGATGGCAGCCTCTCCCCTGAAAAAATATTTCTCTTGTCAATTTTTTCTAAAGCAATTCAAAATCTAAACCAAAAATGCATAGATATTGTCTTAAATTTTGCATGCAGCAGGGAAATGAAATTGTTAGTAGTAGAAACTTTGGTATTAAAACATACACACACATGTGGAGAAACATTTAAACAAGCTTTACATCACTGATAACCAGGGTTTTATATATACTAAGCTCTCACTATAAGTACAGCAGGTACATGACACACTACATAATCTGATGGTTAATTTCATGCAGGGAACTAGGGAAGACACAGGCAGTATTCAGCAAAATATTGAAGCAGTCTTTTGACATACACTGCCTTTTTCAAATTTTTCACGGGCTCCACATAAATTATCTGAAAACCACGGGTCTCAGACCTAACTATGCCACTCACTGTTTTTCTGCATTACACACAATTACCAATCAATGGTGCTTGAATCAGTAAAGAGTTGACATTGTGTGGTCCACAAGAATTCCACCCAAATCTCAAAATTGGGAGGAGGGGGAATATCTCACTTTCTAGTGCCAAACTCCTAGTCGAAATGTATGCTACCCTTTGTTTAAGTTACAGGTGGGTTCTGGGGACTAAAGCTTGCTTCAAAGCCTCACTAAGGTGAAATATGAAGGGTTTTGAAGGCTATGTAAATTTAAATATTGTTGCAAACATGTGTTCTTCTTAAGTAAGAAACCCAGATACTAACATTTTTTTATTTTTATGAAATTGAAAAAGGGAAGGGGGGATTTTACCCTCCTTGTTGTGGAAAGGGAGAAACAAATCCCCCTTTAAACCCCTACTCCACCTTAATAGAAACCTTGGTCCATCATTACCATTTGTTTCAGTATTAATCACATGCAGCCCTCAAAGACGTGGATCTATGTTAAACCAATTCAAGATAAAATGTAAATACATACTGGAACTATTTGCTCCAAGTAGCGAATGGGTATAAATTCATTAAGTTTTAATCGTGAATTAGATATGGATGACAAGTATTTGCAGCTCTTTAACTTGTACTCAACCAAACCCAGGGCAGTCCTTAGTATGATAGTACAACTTTTATATAATTTATGGAATGAAACATAAATAATTGAAGGAAAAGCTTGTAGTTAACACACAAAAAACAATATGAAGAGAGGTGTCATTCCTATGAAGACACTTGTTTTTCCATCACTATTGCCTAAAAAATTTCTAGCTATGGGTTGTTTACTACAGTGTACTGTGCTTGAAATATATTCCTGTGACTGTAGGTAATGATAGCATAAATTAAACATAACGTGTCCTGTACTGTACATAAGACTAGTTGTAACACACTGCAACACTCATCAGTTAGGGCCCATGCAAGATATTGCTAGATATCAGATCTACTCTACATATTTATGTTAAGTGGGTTCCCCATAATGTCAGGAACTTTTGTGTGTGTTGTTTGTCATGTGATAACATACACAAAAAATTACCCAAAGTAGTTGTTCTAAATTTACTAATTAATCCATACTTTCAGCATCAGTAAGCAACATTGTTAAGAATAATTGTATACTAATAGTTAAATATCATGAAAGTTACATGGTTCTAAAGACCATACATACTGTAGGCCTATCTCTATGCAACACAAACTTTGACCGAGTTCACTGCAAACACTAATCTCTTAACCCTTTACCGTTTTTGGGGTCCTTTTGGACCCATGCGGAGAGCTCGGCTGTCACCCATCTTTACTGTTTCACGCGGAGCTCGAAACTGCGAGTAACTACCCGAAAATTCGGCCACAACAACGAGAGAGACAATAGTTTAAGGTCACAAGGTCAGTGGCCTATGGAAGCCGATGCGGGGCGGGCTACGTCCGCTTTTCCGCCCACTCCCAAGGCGCGCAGATATGCCCCGATCCGAGCACAACGGTAAAGGGTTAAACAGCAGCACTACTTTACATAGGCTATTTCATCTTATATCAAGCTTCCATTCATGGTGCACAACATTCAGCAATGAAAGACTATGGATGGCTGTTAAGCATTGATCACACTACAGCAATATAGGATTGCATGGCAATCAAATTTTTGTGAGGTTTGGTTAAAATCTGTACCATTCTTGGTCAGAAGAAACCCAGTACAGTATTTTCAAACTTGTGTCAATATATGACTTGCACCACAGGACTATGAAAATCAAAACTGAAATAATTATTTCGTGATGCCACACCTACAAATAGCTTTTGTTAGACTATGTTCCTCCCAAAAGACTGTCTGCCAACAGGAAACCACAAAATTATTAGAATACATTTGGTTTATGTTAGCCTGTGAAGCAAATAGTATCTTTAACATAAGCCCGCAATTTTGGGTTCTTTCAGACCTAAGATGGAAAAGATTTTACTTGTAAAACATGATCAATCTGATCCAATACTGCTGTAGTATGACTGGCCCTGAAAGCACAGAGAAGGACAAGCAAAGGGATTGTAAACTGGTTGCCAGGGGTTGATATAGCAAGGAGATATGCAGGCTTGTATCAACACATAGATACCTCATCAGTGAGGGGGGCAGTTGAACCGTCCTATGGAAGCAAGGAGAAATCCATCTTTGTCAAACAGAGACTCTTTTTTACTACCTTGCATAGAAACCTTTGCCTGCTTTTATAACTAGCAGAAATTAACATAAGAAGAAGTACTCTATACTGTACACTTTAAACAGGGTTCCTGCACCTCAAGAAAATTAAAATTTCATGACTTTTTCATGACTATTTCATGACCTTAACATGACTATTTCCAGACCTGCTTATATCTGAGATTTGATAAAACTTCAATGGATGACAACTGTGACAAAGAAAAAAGGAAACTTATTTACTTGCAAAAAATTAAAATGATCTGAGCTAAATTTCATGGCTTTTCCATCACTTCTATCATTTTTACTATGTTCCATGACTTTTCCAGGCCTGGAAAATGAAAATAAAATTTCATGACTTTTCCAGGACATGGGAACCCTGTTTAACCTTTGAATCTTTGAAACAGTGGATTAAGTCTTGTCAAAAATAAACAAAATTCTTTAGATACCTATGATGCAAAAATTATGAGAACAAAAAGTTCTTTAAGGCCCAGTTCTCTCACCCTAGACAGTTCCAATTTTCCAACCTACTTTCTTCAGCCCCACCCACACTGTCTAAAACTCATTTTTATCGAGACACAAGATTCTCAGTTTATTGCTTCAGGATGAGTATGCAAGACCCAAATTGGTATGTAATCAAATACTCTCAAGACAGTACATGCTGTGTAATATAGCACTGTGTATTTTTCTAACTTGCTGTCAATCAAAGAGCTGTGCCAATTGATATTTCTGTAGGAGTTCTACAAAAACTGTAGTATGGGGTGAGCGCTGACTGCTTTTACACAACTTCAGCAACAATTACTAATAAATAATTAGTAACCCTGATGGGTGCAAAAATATATACACTGTTTCTAATACAACACTTTATCAAGAGACTACATTTTTCAAACTCTGATGCACGAAGTGCAAATTCTTTGAAGAAGTAGAAAAAAGCTGAAACATGTAAAATTCAATCACATAATTTAATGTTTAATCAACACCACTAATAATTGACAAATGATACATTCACACCTAAAATATCTTGACTGGATATCTCAAAGCAGTTTTACTATTAATTAATGTTATCTAAACAGATCTTTCAACAAAGAACTATGACTCAAGATTTTCAAGTAGAACTCTGGTAAGGTTATTTTTGGCCACAGAAAATTCCCAAGGTAATTTTTGACCACAGTAAAAATGCCATTGATAAAAACAATGCATGCCAAAACTCCTTTTGAATAAACTTTTGACACTGCCATTTGACAAAGAGTGGACCATTTATAGAGGATCCAAAGAGTTCCAAATTATAACAATGAATTGGAGTCCTGTTGAACTAATTCTTAGTTTATGCACCACAATCTGATGTTGAAAGTCTTAGACAAATCAGGCAGACTTTCCACTTTGGGGATTTAGTTCAAGCAGGAATTTTATAGATAGCACTTACAGGAAAAGCCGACAAACCCAACCCACATAACTGACCTAACTTTTAATGAACCCAAGCTTCACAAAGGCTTCATGTGTCACAAACTCAATTGCATCTTCCATCTAGAAAGCCAAAAGGCTTAGTGATTCCTTGCCATATGATATATTGTAATAATGAACATGGATGCCCACATGACAAGCATGAGATCCCTCACAAATACTGAGGTATACTAGTAAGGTCAAAACCTTTTGAGATCATGTGACCCAAAATGACCCTTCACCCTCACTTAAAACAATAGGGAGCAACTACCTAAAAAGACCATTAACATGCTAAATATGAGCAATTCAAAAACTGAGTATGAGATCCCTCCACAGTTCAACAACCACATAAAAATGTCATGTCTACAGGGTTTTGCCCTTTTGTGACCCCAACCTTTGACCTCCACAAACAAGAGAAATCTCCCATGAAGTTATGATGCTGGTAAACTACGTTCATTTACACTATGTAAATTTCGGGTACTGAGGATGGCTCTCTATAATGATGTCTCTATGATCCAAAAAGTTAACTGCACTGAGGTTAGTATTAGAACAAGCCCTAATCCTAACAGTCATCCATAAATTGGAACATACAGTAGAGACATCTCAACAGAAAGGTGTAACCTTGGCTGTTAGTGGTGATCCTTTTGTATTTGTTTTTTGGTGTAATGCCCTTCCCAATGACTATGATGTCCTTGAAAATTAACAAAAAATGGGAACCCTATTAATCCAGAAATTAACAAGATTTGTATTTGCCTTAAATTGTCTGCTTGTAGGAACACCACATAACAGAGTTCAAGTCAAGTGTCCTTTGTTTGATACACAGTAGATACTATTATGCTTGTTTTGATTACATGAACCACAGTACTTTCTGAAAAGGAAGTCGTACTGAGAGGGCTAATAAGTGTCAGACAGGTAGGAAATGGTTAAATCCATTGAGCTGTATGATTCAATGAGAAAACCCTTCAGGACACTGTGGCAGTCAAATGTGATAAATTAGGTAAGATAACAGTGAGAAGCAATTTTCACAGACTCTGGTGGGTCAGTTACAATTTGATTCATTCAATTAGACAATCTCACTTCAAGCATGCTCAAGGGTATTTGATCCAAATGATCAGTTATTTAGTTCTTTTTATAAAACTAATTACCCGTGGTGTATTTAATTATCTAGTTCCCACTTACATGTCCTTATGAGGACAGTGGCACAAGGTCTGTCTGTAACTTTCAACAATCTTTGATACTAAATTTTATGTTATCTTCATTTTTTCTTTAGAGTAATGGAAGAAACAATGTCTGTATGCTCTAAAAGAAATTTTGGGCATCATACAGAGCACTTGATCTGTTCAAAGTTAACACTTATGAAGTTCCCCACTGAACAATTCCTCTGCTTTGTGGGCATGGAAGCTTTCTCCAATATGTTCAGACTATGTACTCAAATAACCCTCATACAGCCTTTGTTTAACTCACATGTTCCAGACACTGCTAGAAACTTCCACTTAAGAGTAGGAAATATACTTCATGAAAATCTATAGGCCGAGATACTTATGGCAAAATCAGCATACCTATGACAAAGATAAATTAACGAACATGTTGGCCTGATGAACAGTTTTTTTCCTTTTTAACTTTTTCAGATTTTGTTCTACCCATGCACTTACTCTTATGCGTATTAATGCTGGCACTAAATGTTATAGGGCAAAACTTCAAACTAAAATCAACATTAACACTGTACCAAATGCACTTTTATGCACTTTAGACATTCTTAATACAGTGAAATTGCTTCAGTACATATTTTGAAATTACCCAACTTGATCATTTACATAATGAAGTGGATTTCAAAAGCTTACCTATGCATCTTACATTACCCATGCCATTCAAAACTCTTAATCCTATGCACTAATGAATATTAACCTTAACAGTTACCCTTTTTGAGATATAGTATGTGCAAGGTTTAACCTCTGATGACCCTAAATGACCTTTGACCTCCAGTAAAAACAATAGTGATCATCTACTCAATATGGACAATCCACATGCTAAGTATGAGATCCCTCACAGTTACCCTTCTTGAGATATACTGTTTACAAAGTTTTGATGTTTTGACCTCTGGTGACCCCAGATGACCTTTGACCTCCACCAAAAACAATTGGGGTCATCTACTCAATATGGGCAATCCACATGGTAAGTATGAGCTCACTCACGTTTTTCCTTCTGGAGATATCTTGTTTACGAGCTATTTCCAAGGTATTTACCATTTGACCCATGGTGACCTCAAACGAACTTTGACCTCCACCAAAAATAATAGGGATCATCTACTCAATAAGGGCAATCTACATACCAAGTTTGAGATCCCTCGGAAATACCCTTCTTGAGATATCGTGTTTACAAGCGGGCGTCACATACGCACACACACACACACATACACACACACGACATCACCATCGCATAGATTCCTTGCCTGCCTTCGGCAAGGAATCAAAAACAACTTATCCAACCACATCACACTATTTTTCTAGTATACAAAAAGTTGCTAAAATTCATTTGACAATGGTTGGATATTTAACTTGTTAATCACTTTAATGTGTGACATTTTGCACTTAGTACCTTCTTTTGTTTTTCCTCTAGATCATTCCACTGCTTGGCCAGTTGCTTGGTGAGATCGGCATGGCTCATCTCTGGCTTGCGATTTTCTATTTTATTTGCTTGAGATGCAGAAAGCCTCTTCTCTTGACAAAACATGAGGAAGGCATTAGCAGGTTTCTTAGGAGCATTAGGATCTGCAGAAGATGATGGATACAATAAAAGGATAAATACTCACAAACAAAATATTCACAAATCAAATGCAATTTTTCCAATCATGAGGTATGGAATTCATTTCCCACGACAATTCACTTTGTAGAAATCTATGTCAATGTTACCAAAACTGAAGCAACACTTTGACTCATAGGGTATGATGCACTACAGTGTGGATCACACCACACCACTATCAGACTGAATTATGATCAAATTTTTTTTAGTTATAGGCTAACTCTTGTCTTTCTTTGGCTGAAAAGAAAACAAAATTCGCCAACTTTTGGGGAATATACGGGCCTTGAATTTTGAGGTATGAGAATGAGATCGCACACTATCACTTGCCTGAAATCACTGTGAACAGTGTGATTTTTTGCACACCTAAATGATGATGGGAGCTCATATAAATCTATCAAAGTTGAATTAAACTTTACCTTCCACACTCCTTCTTAATTTCCTGAGGGGTGAGATTTTTATGTAGCACATCATTCTGAAAAATCTAAAACTCAAGGCCTGAATATGTGATTTGTATTGCACTACGCAAATCAAATTTACACAAATAGTTTCATGACATCACACAGACAAACACCTGTTATCGGATACCCTTTCTAACCAGAGAAGGAGAAGCTTTGCTACTACAGTAATACTAAAAAAGTCAGACAACAATCTGATCCAATCAAAATCACTGTAGAGTAATAAAGTGACACATAAACCATCCAGTGTTACTCATTCAAGATACAATCATGGTCCATACACAAACTCATGTTAAGCTTGATAGAATATTTATACTATTCAGTTATGCAGCTTGACCATGTCAAGGATACATCTCACCTAGTTTTTCCCTTTACTGTATACAAAACCACCCATAGGAGAAAACAAATAGGATCATATTTTTAACTAACTATTGTACTCATGTCTGTAGTGTTGTGGATGGACTCACACTCTCTTTGCAGCTTAAGCTTACAGCTATGTACCATGAAACCCCTAATCCTCTCAGCCCAAACAGTTCCAATTTTTATTCTCCTAATCTACTTACTTAAGAACCTCGCACAATTATCAAAAATTCAACCTCATCCAGACAAAGTCTCAATCTCATCTTAGCTTCAGCTTGAGTATGCAAGACCCCATGTGTAATCAAAATGCTCTCTGTACTGTATATGCTGTGTAATATGAGCTTTGGTTCATTTTTAAACTGCAATTTTTGAACTTCATGTCAATAAAAGAGCTGTGCCAATTGAGACTTTTTGTGGACTACTACAAATATTGCTGTTTGGGGTGAGAGGATTAGCTCTGTAACCTTTGTGGTAAGAACATGCAATAACAAACCCCTTGCTGGGAAAACCTACTGTAGTATATTCAGGACATTTTAAACTTTATCAATATACTCTATTTTGAACAGGTTTGGGAAACGCTGACAATGAAAGAGATTCAAAGATGGCATGCCCAATGGCCAATTAAACTACTGCATATGACATTCAATTGGGAATATTGTCAAAGACTTCACAGTTGAATCTCACAGGGGTCACACAAAATAAATTGTTGAAACCACATAACACTTCTTGAAAACTGCAGCTCACACATTTTCTTTGCATTGGAGTGTGACCTGCTGTTACAGTCAGTCCATTAGTTATTGGATTTATCAACATACCAACACAAATAAGTTACATATACAAAATTTATGTAAAGTTTGAACACACTTTTAAGCATGGTTTAGTTGAAATTCCATTTAACATATAGTTTAAATCCATCTCAAGTCCTCCTTTTAGCTGCCTCTCATAATAGGTGAGGAGTCAGTTTGTTAGTTAGGTGGAGTTTTAAAGCCCGGTTGCCAACCAATTAGTTCAAATTGAGCTGGCCACAGCCTTTTTTCCTACTTCATTGCTTATACCGAGCACAAAGCAGGCTCAATGGCAGGTTCCATTTTTAAAGTCTTCGGTATGACCCAGAGGGGCTCAAACTCCCAACCTCCCAACAAGGAAGGAATACAGGGGGTATATTTTACAACCCCCTGCACATGGGACACCCTAAAAGTACAACAACATGCAATTTGAAAACACAGAACATACCAGTTAATTGTACCTTGATGTTAGCTACAGTACTCACCCTTCTCTTTATCAGCCTTGAGCCCATCCTTGGACTTTTTCTTTCTTGAAGATGGTGGTTGGTTACTCCCACTACTGATAAAAGAAGATGACTTGTGTGGAATTTTGGGTTTGGTAACAACAGGAAAACCAGTCCTTGGATCTATAGCAGGTTTGATATTTGCTCTTTGTCCTGATTGGTCAGCGAACCCAAGAAGATACATGAAAGGCCCATCCTATCACAAAATAAAATCAAGTGATACATTAATTTCATTCATTTGGTAAGAGTGCTCTATTACACATATAAAAGTAAAAGTAGCTTTGAAGAAGGGTTTGAAGCTTTAGTTATAACACAGATACTGTAACATGTTCAACAAAATTCAATCCCATGCTATTATTTTTGACAGAAATGATAAAAGACATAAACAAAAAGACGAAAAAGAATGCATTGTATTAGGGGTGCATGTTGTACAGTAATCATCCTAATGTGCTTAAACTTGTGTTTGTTGAAATTATGTAATTTCAGTGAAAAAAAAAATTCACACTTTTTTTGACCATGCATAAATTTTACCAAAAATATGGTATAAATCATTTTTTTCCTTTTTTTTTAATCACTAAATTAAAAATCACAACTGAAATTGAGGGATTTTAATCAGCATGATAAAAATCAAACAACTCTGTAGGAAAAGGAATGGAACCAGAATGGAAAAATGCATTGAGGTTTCGATGATACATACATGCTCTTTTCAATGAAATGCTACATTTCTTGTAACAACTGGTGACCCAAAGTGACCTTTGACTCCACCTGTTAGTAACTGGTTTTTCTTTTAACCAAGAAATTTCTATATTCAAAAAGCCAAATGTCATACTGTGCCTTTTTAAAGATATTCTGCAAACACGCTGCTTACATCATAACGCATCATCATATCAAGTTTGAAATTAATCCAAGTTTCCTACCTTGAGATACAGTGTGAACAAGGTTTTCTGACCTTTGACCTCTACCAAAATCAAAAGGGTTCTTCCTTACATCATAACGCATTAACACATCAAGTTTGAAATCAATCCAAGCTTCTTACCTTGAGATATTGTGTTCAAAAATTTTTCAGGATTTGCCCCCTTCCGACCCCAAATGATCTTTGACCTCCACCAAAATAAATAAGATTCTTCTTTACATCATAGCGCATGAACATATCAAGTCTGAAATGAATCCAACTTTCCTACCATGATGTATCATGTAAACAAGGATTTCAGGGTTGGACCTCATGTGACCCCAAATGACCTTTGACCTCCACCAAAATTAATTGGGTTTTTCCTTACATCATAATGCATCAACAAATCAAGTTTGAAATGAATTAAAGTTTCTTACCTTGAGATATTGTGTAAATCGGGATTTGACCCCATGTGACCCCAAATGACCTTTGACCTCCACGAAAATTAATTGGGTTCTTTCTTACATCATAATGCATCAACCTATCAAGATATAAATGAGTCCAACTTTCCTACCATGATGTATCATGTAGACAAGGACTTCAGGGTTTGACCCCATGTGACCCCAAATGACCTTTGACCTCCACCAAAATTGATTGGGTTCTTCCTTACATCATAAGGCATCAACATATCAAGTTTGAAATGAATCTAAGTTTCCTACCTTGAGATATAGTGTAAACAAGGATTTGGGGGTTTGACGCAACATGACCCCAAATGACCTTTGACCTCCACCAAAATTGATTGGGTTCTTCCTTACATCATAACGCATCAACACATCAAGGTTGAAATGAATCTAAGTTTCCTACCATGAGATATCGTGTAAACAAGGATTTTGGGGTTTGACCCCATGTGACCCCAAATGACCCTTGACCTCCACCAAAATAAATAGGATCCTTCTTTACATCATAATGCATCAACATATCAAGGTTGAAATGAATCCAAGTTTCCTACCATGAGATATCGTGAAAACAAGGATTTTGGGGTTTGACCCCACATGACCCCAAATGACCTTTGACCTCCACCAAAATCAATAGGGTTCTTTCTTACATCATAACGCATCAACATATCAGGTTTGAAATTGATCCAAGTTTCCTACCATGAGATATCGTGTAAACAAGGATTTCGGGGTATGACCCCAGGTGACCCCAAATAACCTTTGACCTCCACCAAAATCAATAGGGTTCTTCCTTACATCATAACGCATTACCACATCAAGTTTGAAATTAATCCCAGTTTCCTATCTTGAGATATTGTGTAAACACGGATTTTGGTTTTTGACCCCCTGTGACCCCAGATGACCTTTGACCTCAACCAAAATAAATAGGGTTCTTCCTCTCAGTATGGGGTATCTGTGTACCAAGTTTGAGAATTGTCAGATCTTCCCTTTTCAAGATATCGTGTAAACAAGAAAAGTGTCACAAACAAACACACGTACACACACACACCTATACACACACACGCCATCATGAATGCATAGGTTTCTCTTTTCATCGAAACCAAAAAGGATTTTTCAAAGACAGCAGGAATTCTTCAAATGCCTACCTCCAATGGTGTAGTTCTCTCTAATGTCTTGTAAGAATCTTTCAACTCATCCAACTTTTTCATCAAACCTCTGTGTAGAAAACAAGTAAAATTCATTTTAAAGCAGCCCTGTGAAACGTCACAAAATGAATTCTAGAAGACCCAAAAGACCAAAATATTATTTTTTCATGAGCAAGTCTCCTTTAAGTATGTTTCAGTCCTCTCTATATCACAGGTTACAACATCAGCATTCAGCAGCAACTTTGAATCTAGCTTATTACACAGACAATGCATAAAAACAATATAAGGGCTACCCTGAGGTGCAGAAGTCATTACCACTGCAATCATAAACGATAAATTTGTAAACAATTTTCAAGAAGCAGAAATTGTTTAATAGTGATCCCAAATCACAGAACTCATTCACAATTACTTTCTGTACAGATTTTTCAAATATTCTGAAGTACACATCAGATCAGTGTTTTTCTGAAACTAGGATCTAACAAAGGACTACTGTAAGTGTTTGGGAATAGGCTTCTAAAATTTCCACACCTAGATTACTGTTTGACAAGCAATATCATACATGGAATGTTGATAATTTATGCAGAAAACTGTTATGTACAAACCAGGATACAATAGGTTCAAAATGGTAACTTTATTCAGAACTATTGGATGTGAAGCTTGGATAAAAACAGTATATTTAAATTTAGTATTATTATGTGGTACAATAGTGCCATACCCTTCATAACCCTCCTAAAAATATATCAATATGCCTTTTATAAAGTCCTTGCTTCATTCCCATTTACAGTAACACCTCTTAGTTCTATGTCAATGTGACAGGGAAACTCATCTTTCTTCCTTTTTATCCCAGACAGAATTACATGGAAATTTTACCTTCTCTCCCTACTGAGTCTGCTGATGGTTTTCCTCACATGGTATATCCTGTTCAAAAGTTTCTTGTTGTTCTGTTAAAAAACAATAAAACTGGTCAAAAAGGCCAGAAGCAGTGATACAACTCTTTTCACATATTCTTCACAGATAATGTATTTTGGGGTTGAAACTACAAATGTGGATCATAATATACTGTACTGTTGGTGACAAAAACATTGCCAAATATTTAAATACCATTTAAAACTAACCATGCTGGAATTTTATCGGAGTTCTGTTACTGGAGATTCTCTCTCTATGAATTTTGCAATGCATAACTCAGTCCTCCCTTTTTTTTACTTTATGTCATATTTTTTCAGGCACATTTTGGAAATGAGTCCACAGGGCACTGTCACTCTTTGCTGAATGCATTGAAGTGAACTATTGTATTATCACAACACTGTGGCAAACAAAAAATTAAACTAATTATGAGATGTTGCATGTTATGATCTGGTGACTTATACTGACATGACCTTGAAAGTTGTTGCTGAATGATGCCTACATCCAAGTTCCTACACAAGAATAAGATGTCTACACACCAAGTTTCTAATCTTGAGATGTACAGTAAATAATTTACAAGGTTTCCACTGTTTAATGCCTGGTGACCCCTGATGACCATTGACCTCCACCAAAGACGACACCAGTCTTACTTAACTACTGTAACACTTCCACATAGCAGATAGCCTATATCCAAACTCCCTACCTTGTAATATGATGTCTACAATGTTTTTTGTGTCTCACCTTTGATGAACCTAAATGACCTTTGAATTCCTACAAAAACAAAATGCTTCCTGTTCTTGTCATGATGCTGCTTCTACATATTAAATATGAAATCTATCTAAGCAGGCTAAGCTGTATGACTTGAGATAACTTACAGTAGATGTCAACAAGGTTTTCAGCATTTGATCCATGGATGCCAGACATGCCAGGATTTATCTTTGCACTATAACACATCCACATACAAAGCTAAGAAACCTTGATATATGTACTAGTGCTTTACCTTGTTTACAAGGTTTTCAGTGTTTGACCAAGTGTTTTGTTTTTCTTTCTTAACCCTTTACCACTGTGCTCCAATCGGGGCATATTTGCCCGCCTCGGGAGTGGGCGGAAAAGCGGACGTAGCATGCCCCGCATCAGCTTCCGTAGGCTATTGACCCTGTGACCTTAAACTATTGTCTATCTCGTTGTTGTGGCCAAATTTTCGGGTAGCTACTCGCAGTTTCGAGCTCTGTGTGAAACAGTAAAGATGGGTAACAGCCGCACTCTCCGTATGGGTTCAAAAGGACCCAAACAACGGTAAAGGGTTAAAATAAGTCTGTGGAGTGTGTTTACTGCAAAGCTGATGCCACTGTCTCTGCGTGTGTGCACAGCCCCGTGCTGCAGATACTTTAGATTAACCCTTTACCGATGTGCTCCAATCGGGGCATATTTGCACTCCTCGGGAGCAGGTGGAAAAGCGGACGTAGCACACCCTGCATTAGCTTCCGTAGGCTATTGACCCTGTGACCTTAAACTATTGTTTATCTCGTTGTTGTGGCCGAATAGCTACTCGCAGTTTCGAGCTCTGCGTGAAACAGTAAAGATGGGTGACAGCCAGGCTCTCCGTATGGGTCCAAAAGAACCCAAACAACGGTAAAGGGTTAACTGTATTTCAGAAACATGTCAACCTGGTTTCAAAGATTTATGTACAATGTGGCCAAGGTCTTGTTCCTCATCTACTGTATTGCCTGCAAAGTTTTTCCTCCCATAAAATAAAAAGAACTGGCAGAGCCTTACCATTTCTTGCAGGGTGGGGAATTGATCGAGGGTAAATCCCACGCTAAGTCCCCACACCTGACTGTCAGGCACTACTTGACAATCTTGGCCTGATTTCCCAGACCTTCCAGATTGTGTGAAATTCCAATACAAGTCCCTGCCCTGTGGAGACAAAATTCTTCTGAAATCCCTGGTCAAATCCCGGCTCAAAGCCTGACCATCCCCAGATCTAGGAGGGTTGGGGTTGCTATTGATAAGTGCATAACATGTTGATGATGCTATCCCTGTACACTAACTGTATTCTGGGCTAAATCATGAGTGGACCACATAACAAACTTGATAAAAATATGAAAAAATCTATTAAAATCAACTTGACAGTAATATTTCATAATATGTCATCCTCATTGTGCTATATTTTGGTGTTCCTTCAATTGAGAATCTACAGAAAATAAATCATGAAATGGTAGTCCTGAGACAGTTCAAGTAGCAATGCTTATGAAGTAGTCAACCAGTCAACCACTATACAAAACAAACAAATCAAGACCTGTAAGCCTAAATTACCACATTCAAGGCGATTTTTCAAAAAATCATACAAGATAATCTCTTTTCACTCAGAATTCTTACTTTGAACTTTATAAAAGACATTCTCATCATCACTTCATGAATTTTTGGCAAATTTCTGATGCAGGCTTTTGCAAAAACTTGAAAATCTGGCCATGGCTAGGGTTTTCGCTTTTAACATCAAAAATATCATATGCTGGCAAATTGTTGGTTTTGATGTTTTTTGAAGATGTATGGACCCAGGATAATGTAACATTGCAATCATATAGCACCTAGGCTACATGCTGCACTGCCATTTGGGGGCAGTGAATGACTCATGATTACTTCCTAAATATACTGTAGGCCTACAGCTAGGCCTGCTTGCAGTTTAAAAAATCAAAGCCAGCTGGAGGTCTTTAGCATTCTCAAGTAGGCTGGGCCAATTGTAACTTGTTAGGCTATGTCAAGTTAGGTGTTTGGATCCCATATAGCCTAGGCTTAAGCCTAGCCCTGCAGTACTCCAACTAGAGCAGAGCAATGTTTTGTAGGCAGGGTCCTACTAATGAATGCCCGTGAATGCCTGGCCGTACAATGATTGCCCGGCCTTTGACAATGATTGCCCGGCCTTTGTGAATGATTGCCTGGACAATGAATGCCCGTGGTATGTAATTGATTCCTCGGCTTGTTACTGAAAGTTAGGGTAGGTTAGACAGAATTTTACGGCCCATTTTCCAACCAACTGGTTCAAGTCAAGCCGGTCACGCAGTTTTTTCCAGTTGTGGCACAGCTGGCTTGTTTGTTTTCTCTACTTCATTGCTCCACAAGATTTAAAAACTGGCTAAAGATTGATTGATTCTTTTTTAGCTACAGCAGTTTCTCAAATGAGTAGCGATTCCATCTAGCTCTTTCATTTTTCATAAACGTGCAACCTTGACTATTTCTATTTTCTGGCAAATGCTTGAAAAAATTTGGATATTCATCCATTTCGGGCATTGTGGTGTGGAAGACCATAAGGTAAAACTCACAAATAGCAGCCTTTTGTACTGTCCAAGTGTGAAGGGATTTTTTTAATCTTGTCCCATTTTTCATGAAAATTGTACCACTACTATGAGGTTTATTTCAATCTTTCGGAAACTTCAGGCATACCTCTTTAAGATTTCGGGCATTTTCTGATAAACCATGATGCTCTGGGATTGTGGCACTTACAGTAGCATTTATTTCAGCCTCATTTTGTGTGCATTAGATTAAAAAACTTGCTATGCCAGCCTATCCAACCTCGATGGTAGTCCATGCATTCACCCATTCTGTATGCAATATGCGACCTCCATGCACTCATTCTCACGGTGGAATACATCTTTACCCTCCTCTGGAAGGTGCAAAGTATTTTCCATGAGGAATTTCTTACCCTTTAAGATATTTCACCCTAGTCCTGACCAAAAGCAAGGTTTGGTGGGGTAATCAAATTTTACCGGACTGCCTGCTTAACTCATTCAAGCACACTCCAAGAAACCACAAGCTTGATAATAGAGAACTAGGGGACAATGTAAACAAAGGTGGAATAATACCCGCCAGATGTGCCACTCAGTGTTTGCGAGGTGTGAAAGGCAAGCAGTAGGGCTTCTTCTTATCTGATTTTTGTTGACCTTCATTCACTGGAGCAAAAAGGTGTGGGCTGAATTTTTATAGGCAGGGAAATTCAAAATGTCCACATTTTGTTAAAATTAGTATGCCTAATAGTGGAATGAAAAATGCACTGAATCAGTAGCAAAAACTTCAAAGTAGGCTGGGTTTGAAACAAATCAAATGGGTAGGTATTTATCTTCACTGTGCGATAATGCTAACTTCATACCTGAACACTCTCACACTTAAAATTAATGGTGAATTGGCTTGCACCTCTGTTTAAAAAAATGGGTAAGTAGGCCTACTGTAGCAAAAGAAGAGAAAAAACTTTTTGGCTAAAGTCAGTCAATAATGCATCACAGGCTCTGATTCACTAGTCAAGCAATCAACATTGACAGGATTCATTGTCAGATACCAGGCACTCATTGTCAGACTCAGAGGCCAGACATTCATTGTCAGATGCCAGAGGCCAGGCATTCATTGTCACAGGCCAGGCATTCATTGCAGAGGGCGGGCATTCATTAGAAGGACCGTCCTTGACACCCTTGCTACAGTAGTGTACACCCAAGTTACAATTAGAATACATGAACAGGCCCTTTGCAGTAGTCCTACACATAGGGTGGGCGCTTTCGGGCCAAGTCGTCCCCAAACCAACTTGTCCCCAAACCAAGTCCGCCCCAATAGTCGAAATTAGTGAAAAATTAGTGGGAAATAGTGACTTTCATGGATGATTCTTATAAATTATGGAAAATAATATCTTTCTTGGGATTTTTCTTCCCACGTCACTTTTCTTTCAATGGACAATCCTGGTAGCAATGTGAATGAATGGGCTTGAATAATGTGATGAATTAAAAGCAAGAAAAAATACAACACCAGATCGCAACCAAGGTAAGGTGCACCTTAAAAATTTTTGCCAAGAGGAGGGGAGGGAGGGGGAACCCTATCCCTAAGATCAAATTTCCCTGAGGGGCAAATATTATCATCGAAAAACCTTTGACACACCTGTATAGGCCCCGAAAATAATATCGAGGAAGGTCCCAGTGGCATGATCAGACATTTTTATTTGGGGGGAGTTGAGGACTGAGGCATGGGGGAAACGTGTTGTGTTCGTGCAATTTAGCGAATAACACTGATGGACTAGGCCCCGTTGGTTGACGGGTATCAGTGTATGAGAAAATTTTCAACTAGTTGTCCAAAATGTAGTGTTTGCACAGGTACTAAAAATTAGGACCCAGGTACCCGATCGCCATACCCGTCAGGTACCCGGGTTACCCGGTGTTACGGTGACTAAAAGATACGAGCATTTTGTAAAGCATACCCCATAAGACATGCATGGTAACATTAACATCTGTATTGGATAGGTATAGCGATCACATTCCCAAGTTCAAAAACATTTGATTTGTTAGCAGGTTTAATCGTCTCGTTTTGTTTTAGATCAAAATGACAAGTAAAAAAAAAAAACGTAACAGAAAACAGTCAAATAAGAAAATTATACTTCCCAAGGCCTATATCAATTTGATACTGAATTTTGGGACGCCTACTCGAAAAGCCAGCATACTAAGAGCTCGAAGCTTCTCCTTTTAAAACACTGATTAAAAAATATCAACTAATCAGAGCCTTGTATTATGGTATTCTCTTGCACGTCAAAAATTACCAATTGTAAACAAACGACGTCATGCTTGTGAACTTCCCTCACACTACTTTGCAATGTGCGTTGGAATTATCACTAATGGGGTATGCACATTCTTACGTAGCTAGCCTCATGTTGACATCCAGGCACGGTAACATAGCTTTCACACATAAACTTTGTAGTCTGCTCGAGAGCCATTTTGGGGCAAAATAACGTAATATGTACTGGCCTGTTTTAAAAAAAAAAAATTGTAAATGTCAACGGTGTTATTACATTTATGTTGTTTTGCTTTGCAGATAGCGGCAAAGTGTTGATTTCCGTAAAACTGACACCTTTAACCATTAAGAAATATTCGAGGATTATACTCAAGGTGGCATACCATATTAATAATAAGATCGTATATACATGCAAGGCTCAGTTTACCTAGCATGCCGAATGTTACGGGCACTAGTGTCTTTGCAAGCTGGGCGGGGGTGATACAGTACAGGTATGTCTTGCTATGTCTGTGTGAAACAGTACGATGTGATTTTGAATCGGCCGTCAGATACTTGCTTGCGTGTAAGTTTATAAGCGATATACATGTGATGTGTGAGAAGCAACCCACTACGTGACGATAGCGCGATCGGGCCGCACGCTGATAAAAACTTCAACTTCAGAAACGAAGTACAGACAACTTTCAAACTTACACATAATTTCTACGGGCTCTCTTCATTCTCAGTCTCGGAGAATGTTTACCAAACTGGCAAAATATTTTAGTCCATTACCGTGGGCAATGGCGTAAATGGGGTGATCCTTTTTGCATGCATTTTCTTTTTTAAGATTCGGGTAGTAGATTTGGACCCGGGTAGTATGATGGCGGGCGGGTACCCGGGTACCCGGGTTACCCGTGCAAACACTACCAAAATGCCTCTCATATTGCTGGGATGGCACTTTTAAAATTTCCAGGCTTGGGGGAGGGTAGGGGTGGTTGCTTAAATCTGTTCTTTCAATGGCTAGGTATTTATTTCATTTTTAACAGCAATTAGCCTATAAAATAGCCTAATAGGGTGCTTGGATTGATCAAGAGGAATTTCATCAATTTTAGTAAGGATATTGTGCTTAATTTGTATAAGCAGTTGGTAAGACCCCATCTTGACTATGCAGCTCAGGCTTGGAGTCCCTTCTATGAAAAGGACAAGTTTCTTTTAGAGCAGGTTCAGAGGAGAGCCACTCGCCTCATTCCTGAGGTGAGAAATTTGCCTTATCATTCTAGGCTTAAACATCTTGGGCTTACCACCTTGGAGCTGAGAAGGATTAGGGGAGACATGCTTCAGGTTTTCAAGTTCCTTTGTGAAAGGAATCCCCTTCTGACTTGTGGTTATTTAAGGGTTCAGGGTAATTCTCGGGTGTGTGGGCATTGTAAAAAGCTTGAAAAGCCTTTTGCAAGGCTTGACATTAGGAAGTTTAGTTTCTCCCATAGAGTTGTCAATGAGTGGAATTGTCTACCAGATTGGGTAGTTAACTCCCCCTCAGTTCACTGCTTTAATGTTAACATTGACAGGTTTTTCCATGGCTGTGGTAGTATCTTATTTTTTGGGGCTGTTGTCAAGCTTTGGTGGTTTGACTTTTGATTAGGGCTTGGACTTCAGGGCATCTTATGGGGCCTTGGCCCTCCTTTGCCCTTCAACCTGTTATGTTATGTTATGTTAAATAGCAAAACGAAAATCAATACTTTCAAAGGTCGTTTACTTAAATTTTAATTTTTTAACCTATAAATTGATTGGGGGAAGGGGGTATAATCATAAGAACACTGCAGTCCCCTCCTTTGGTTACCCACAGCCGGACTATGGGCTACCTACCATACTGGAAAGAAGGGCCTTTCACAGAAAGATCTTTGGCGTACGGAAATGTGCGCCAACATATTTGGCGTATGGCGTACCCGGCTGTTACAGGGAAAATTACAACAGTTGGCATACAATTGCAACAATTAGTGTGCCAAGTGTGATGTATAATTCCAAACATTTCAACCTTTGCGTGATTCTTTGGCTTACATGGCAAATGAACTTTCCGGTGTGGGCTACCTACAACATTACCACGATTCTGTACCAACGTACATTAACTTACTAGGCCTAACGGTAAACCTGTTGAAGAACCTGTGTGAGAGATGAAATCACACAAGTCACATTTGCATAATTTAAGTGTATAAAATCACCATGGCATTTTTCATATTGGGGACGAGTTGGTTTGGGGACGACTTGATCCTGATCGATGTCCACACAAATCACCCAAAGGGTTGTTGATGTGAAGTCCTTCTTCGTCAGGATTACATTTGTTTGTCCAGGAGCTGCTTGAAGGAGAGCACACTTGGGGCGGATTTTAACTCCGGTGGAAGATGATTCCACAAGTGGATGGTGCGCGGATAGAGCGAGTACCTAGGCTAGGCTATAACAGTCCTTATTTGGCTTGGGGACGAGTTGGTTTGGGGACGGCTTGACTTGGGGACGAGTTGGCTTGGGCACGGCTTGGTTTGGGGACGATCTGGTTGAGGACAAGTTGCTTCGGGGTGGGCTAGGCTAATCCAAACATTTTCGTTAGCCTTGTTCATTGTTGAAAATTTGCTTTAGCCTAGCCTAGGCCTAGTATGATGGGACTAAGTGCCAGAGCTCATTACTACGGTACAAATTATCAGCGGTACCGTGCAAAGTCACTACACAGTACACGCAGGTTTAGTGTGACAGCATTTTCAAGCCAATACTTCAAGTTAGGAATAACCTTAGGCCAGAATAGAAACTAGGCTAGGCGTAACTTAGGCTTACTTAACGTTAACTTAAGGCTGCAGGCCTAACATTAGGCCTAACGTTAAGTTGAAGTTGGTGCTTACATTTTCTATGGAATCGCATTTACGCTTCAGGAGCAAACATTTTCGACGGTTTGTATCCTGCTCTGGACTTAACTTTCCCCCATTTTTGGGAATCGACCCTGATTCTCCATTAGAAGAAAGTGACGGAATTGCTTCCATTTCCATAGTTAGTTTGTTAGGCCTAGCAGCAACAACGTTACACTGTTCTTCTCAAGTGTACAGTACAGCTAGCTGATCGAAGTACGGGTCATGTACTCCCGTAGGTCCCGGGTCATGCAGCCCGGCTCCCCCGACTCGCCCGTACTACCTAAATGTAGCCCGGCTATGCAATTTGTACGTACACCGTACCTGCTGCCAACGTTTTCCCCCTGTAAGATTGCTTGCTATTTAGATCTAGCAGGTTTAATCTTTATCTTCACAAAGTAGTCCATTATTTCAATGAAATCTTAAATCGAGGCCTGACAATAACACAAAATATAATGACCGCCTTCATACTGGAATGTGAAAGAGAGGGATAGAAACATGGGCGTCCGCAGAAAGGGGCAGGGGGGAATTTGCCCTCCCCTGGAAAATAAAAAACCTGAAAAAACGAAGAAAACATAAAGAAAAAAACGAAGAAAAATTAACATCAACATTTCTTAACAGTTCACTCAGTGTTTCCCTATTTATATGAGGTGAAAAAGGCTTTAGATATGCCATTTCCACCGTTTTGAGAAGCATTTTGGGCCAAAATTTTCTTGCTCTCCGCGCCAATTCATGGTGGCGGGGAGTCCTTCCCCCTAAAAGAATTTTTTCACCCTCCCCCTAATTTTCATCTGCGGAGGCTGATGGCTTGGAAATTTGAACATGTTTCAATGGAAAAAACTTGCTAAGGAGAAATGACAAAGAAGTCTTCTAGTACCAGCCTGCGGAAAATCAAATGGAAAGTCTGAAAAGCCTTGGCTTCGATCCTGCTGAGGCTCATGGTTTTTACTCCTTCAAAGCGCCCCTGCACACTATTTTCGCCCCTCTGACCGAAATCCCCAGTTCCGCCACTGGGTACGAACTAAATACCAGACAACCAATGAAATATAATACTAATTATAATTCGACCATTTCCTGTATTAGTATCATAGTGGGGTAGACGAGAGGCAATTCACTTGAAGTAGGCAAGGAAGATGAGAACTTCGGAGGGCACTGGATACTGTTCACAAAATGTAGTCATCACAATGAAAAGTTAAAGGTTTTTAAAAATGAAATTGCATGCCTACTAAGTAGGCAACAGAACTATCCTACCTTTAATTAATTTGCAATTTTTTGAGGTATCTGAGAGTAACGCGCCCCACAAAATAGCAATTTAAAGACAGCACAAATTGTTTTACGTTTTCCTGCCTTTTCTAAGTTTCATTGGGATGCCCTTTTTATACTCGTTCTCTATTCATGGACACATGCATGTCTGAATGCAGTCAACAGAAAACCTGCTTAAGGGTCCCCACACAAAGGGACCCGCAAAATTATACATCATATTCCTTAAGGTCATTAGGAGCAACTGTCGTACCACTCACGTCTAATTCAAGAGGCCCCATAATGTAACATCGGTCCTGCCAGATCCACGCTTCCCTGTCAAACCCGCCACTAGCGCTCACGGCATTACCCATGGTGTTTCGATTTATAAATTTAAGGGGGAGGGGTTGGCCAACTCTCCAAAAACTCAGTGACGTGTTCACAGACCAATATGCTCGTGATAAATTAACCATGGTGATCGGTAAAATTCTTTAATTCTCTCTAAAATTCTTTCGTGGTGTGGGTCGGATGTTACCCATCAAAGAATAATTTAGCAACTTTTCAGTGATGTTGTTTTCAATGGGAAACCCAAAGGTTTGAGCTTAAATGTTTTTTGCGATCTTGTTAGGTAACAAGCCATAGCATTGTATGCTACTGCTAGACGCGTTTCGCCTAGAAAGAATATTTTCGGGGCTCATCAGTAGTAGGGTAGTGTTACGGTAGGCAATGTTTGCCAAGTATGTCACGCAAAAGATAGGAAAAAATTATCCAAAATAATACAAGAAATTCATGGTAGAATTCAATGCAGAATTTATGAATAAAGGTTTCTCTCAGATTGCCGGGGTACGCCGATATAAATTAGTGGCAGGCATAAGAGAGTTACGATGCGGTAGTCCTTATCGGTATAACCTTATCCCCGCATTATTTGCTGGGCTGACTGGTGTGTCACAGATAACTGTTGAAATATATTTAATCGTTGTTTGATTAGTGGTAGCGAGAAGAGTTGTAGGGTAGGTCGAGTTAACCAAAGTTCAATAGCCAGAACGCTGGGTAGATGGTACAGCCGATGTGGCAGTGAAGCGTTCTTGTGCTATCAAGGTCTCAAGACGAGACCAAAAGTTTGCCCGAAAAGTTTTTTATCCTTTACTGAACGAAGATTTGAAAATTAAGAGCTTATTATATGGCAAAAATGTTGGAAATTAATATAAGAAAATTTAGTTTATGGTAAGGTTGTAATAAAAAAAATTGGGTTCTTTATTAAATGATATGCCTTTCAAGAGCAAAATAAGGTAGAATGTCGGGGTGATTAACAGAGTTGTCTTGTTATTTGTTGTACTGATTATCCATCAAAATTGGAAAATTTTGCCACTTTTAACAATCTGAAGCTTATATTATGACAGATTTGGGGGTTTTATGGAAGAATTTGACCTTCTTGTAAGAAAAATCAAGTAGGGGGTGATGTGTAGTTTTGTACAGTTTTGTTGGCCGTTACTGAATATCATCAGGCAGATTAATGACCTCCGACCATAATGGAAAATTTTCCCTCGGAAAAAGTTTGGCTTCCCATATATTTGAAGTTCTGAAATAGGCGGACGGGAATGTTTCAGTAGTGAGAGAGGACAGAATTGTTTTGTTTTTCTTTTGTCCGAAAAAGGTAATATTGAACGGAAGACTATAAGTGGAGCGCACACTCATATTGTTGAAAAATAAAGAACCCCCAGCTAGCAGGAAAAGGCATTTCCCCGGCCGCCGCTGGTAACTAGAAACAAAGTACCGATAGTCATTATTTTGAGCTTTTTTCGCAATAAAATTGTCACTTTGTAATCCTGCCCCAAAAAGAGAAATAATATGCAAGCATGCATTGTTCTGTTGAGTAATTTTTCGACCAAAATACTATCTAAGAGGAGCGCCACCCATCAGTTGACGCGGAACGTATATATGAAATTGTTAAAAAAAAAAAAGCTAACCCCACAGAGACCCGAAAATGGCATTTCCGAGACTTGTAACCAGAAATGGAGCAGTCGTTATTTTGAGCTTCCTTTTGGAATGGAAATTTCGCTTCAATAGAAAAAAACCAACTTACTAAGTGATCAGAAAATTACCAGATAAATGGTACTGCTACAATTAGATATAATGGACTTGTCTCTTTTCGGGGGGGGGGGGGGACTATGCAGCGGTATTGAAAACATACTGTTTTTTTACTCTACCAGGAATCTTCATTTTAAAAGTTCAGTTGCAAAATCCACTAAATAGATGATTTTTTTTAGTGACTGCCCGATCTCCAGACTATAATTGATCTTACTTCCAACGTATTTGAAAAACTGTCATGTTACAAGGTAGCGTCCAAAAAATTTTCTGTCAGACTTAAGGGGAGACATATTCACGCCACTGGTTATCATTATGTGGAGCTCAAAACGGCCTGGCCCATTTTCGTTACCGTTGCTAGACTTTGGCTGTCGGGGCGGGCCAGATGGCAGACCATTGGGCAATGCGTCTCGGCCTTTTGGCTAAGATCATGTGTAGTATCTGTTCTTTTCACCCAGTCTAGAATGGAGCCATGCATGACATACCAATAATGTAAATGGTCTGAAGGCCTTCAGGTTGGTCAAGTGTTGTCATTAAGTGGACGTATAGCTTCTTCGGGAAGCAGTTTCAAGTTTAGTTTCGCCGAACGGCCCTTTGCCAGAGGGTCGGGAGGACTTTGGAAAAAGTACCATTGGGCAATGCTAAGTCTGTTCTTTCCAGCCAGACTAGAATGGAGCCATACATTGGTCTGAATGGAGCATTCAGACCAATAAATGGTCTGAAGGCCGTGAGGTTGGTCGTTAAGTGTTGTCCTTCAGTGGACATAGCTTCTTCGGGAAGCAGTACAAGTTTGGTTTCGCCGAACGGTCCTTCGCCAGAGGGTCGGGAGGACTTTGGAAAAAGTACCATTGGGCACTGCATGCACATGAACAACCGCTCATTCGTTTTTGTAAGGAAAACTTGGAATTGTCAGTTTCCTTGAAGAATATGGTCTTCTAGTAAGCAAAATCAAGAAGACCGTCGGGGTGACTGAAGTCAGCAAAGTCGACTAAAACCGATGCATTAAAAAAGGGTTACAAACGAAAAAAAAAATCATAAAGAAAAAAAACCAGTTCATGATCATCCATCCAGTGACTTCAGTCCTTTACGTTCTTCATTTTTAGGCCTTCCGCAAAAAATGCCGTCCTTCCCCGACGGGGGATGAGATAGGACAAATTAAGGCACATGGAATGAGGTATAACAGAACTAAAAAAGTGATTGAAAATCGATTCCAAATATGCTTTAAAATAGTATTGCAAAAAAAAATATATGTTTAGGATCACCCACCTAGTAACTTCAGTCCTTTTATTTTTTTCTAATATTTTTTTTTATTATTTTTAGACCTCCCCCGCTGGCGCCACCCCTGGCTGGGTGGTGTAGAATATGTCCACGAAATTTCCCGCCTGTCGTTAGAGGGGACCAAAGGAAAACCAAATTTAAAATTAAACCATACTCGAAAATAAATTTAAACTTTGTACTTTTTATCGAGTTGATTGACACTCGTGTTGGTGCGTCGTTAAATCTCAAACTAACTAACAAATTGGTTCATATGGCGTTAAGCGTGGGTAGCACTGGAGTAATTTCGAATAGGATCAGTATACGGTCTGATTTTTTATGAGGTTTGGTTAAAATTTTCATCCAAAGTCAAAAAGAGCCAAATTTTGCCAATCTGTGTAAATGTATGATTTTTATGAGAGGACTACGAAAATAAAAAGTAGAATAACTTTTTCGTGTCATCAGATCTACAGAAAGCATTTTCCGGCGGGGACACACCCTTACAAAAGTCGAAATGATTTTTGAACTGTATCGCTCTGTTCAACGATAAAAGTTATATCTGATGGTAGCAGAGGTAGCAGAACAGTTTATCGTGAGACATTAACATCAATATAGCATGGACATCTTACAACAAAATCTGAATAAAAAAACAATTGGTCCGGTTAAGAAAAATTCCGACCAAATCGAAAATCGCGGAGGTGTGACCCACCCTGTTGGCATATTAAGTGATTTTGACTTAAACCCCCACTACCCCCCACAAACACACTTCGTGTGTGCCTCGTATGTAGGTTATTACAACAGGTATCTTCTTAGACACCTACACATCTCTGAACCAAGGGGAACATGGTGTTTGATTTTATTCAAGCGATTGCCGATCCCCCGCCGTTGGGTGTTGTTATAGCCTACTGATGTTATTAACATGTGCAATGATGCAGTGGCACGTTCAGAGAGGAACTTGAAGTTTGATATCACTCAGATGCATGGTTTGATGCTCCTTTTGATAACTTGGATCATTTCCCGGCTTAATTGGCTCCCCATCATATGAAATTGACATTGCCGCCCTTGTGACCAGGGCAGCGCCGTCTAAGCTGAGATCATCATTAGAGTCTCGTGCAATTTTTCTTTTCTTCTCACATTTCCTTGCAAATTTACAGTCACCCCTGGCATCGTCCCTGCGCAACAATACCTCATGCGACACCTAAAAAACTAGCAAAAATTTAATTCAGAGACACTTCCATTGAAAAATCCTGTACAAACATTGGGGGGGGGGGGGGGTCGGTCTTTAAACAATTACGTCGTATGAAATATTTCAAAAGTGAAAATGCAATTCATGATATACAAAACGAAGACTTGGATTTTCAGCCCTTTTCTAATTAAAAAACACAAGAGAACGAAAGAGGAAAGGGACATAATTGGGGCGGGTATTGATTCTCAAAACGAATGCAACAACAGTGGCCCTGTGCCAGGGTATTTTGATAGGTAAACAGGGACAAAGCATGAGTTGAATGCTTCTTCTCTTTCTTTTCCGGCTTCTTTCCTTCCATTGTCATATTGTCTTGCTAATATAGGAGACGGTCCCCCAACCCCACCATTCCATACCAATACCCCCTGTGCAAAAACACCGCGTAAGCACCCTTTTTTGTAATTGCGAAAACGCATATTGAACTATCAAACTTTCATTTCACAGATGTTTCTATTAATTCAAAACACCCTTCCAGACATTGGGAGTGTTAGCCTTACTTACAAAAAAATTACATTACTGCGTGGTTTCATGAAATCTTTCAATAGGGAAACGCAATTCCTGATACACAAAACGAAGCCCGGCTATCTGAGATTCTACGAATACCGAAGGCAATGGAAGGGGCATATTTTGTTGGTTTTAATTTACAAAACGAAGACTGTAGCGAGCCATCTGCTGGGAATGGACTATCTTTTATGTAAAGACTCTCTCATTAACTATCAAACACCTTTTTCAAAGGTTATGTGTTTTTTCCTGTTAGACAAGCCAAGTTTTCATATGAAAGATACACACAAGTTCGCTTGGTATACAACCATCATTGATGTTGCTACTAGTTCAATAAAGACACAATTGTGAGTACGCCCTCTATCAGAGACCACACATATTGCATAGCCGGGCTACAGTTAGGTAGGACGGGCGAACCGGGCGAGAGGGGCTACTTTTAGTATGACCGCGAAGGACTTTATGAAAAGCCCTTGGGAGCATTGCCTGCGTAGCAGACTGTGAGGCACATTCCTTGTTCAGTCGTGTGGTTTGTGAAACCCTTAAAAGGGGGACTAAACAAACCAAGTCCGCTCCGCAGAGTATTGGGTGATTTGTATAGTGCGTAGCCTTATCAAATATTCGTACTCCAAAAAATATTGATTGACAAAAAAACCCTTAAAATTTTACTCTGCTGTGCAGTGCTCCCCCCTCTCCGAAAAAGTGAGGGGAAAGAAACAAAACCCTTGTAAAAAATAAAATCCCACATAATTCCTACAGGAATCAGCATGTGTGATTTATGTGGGTATTTGAGCATGTGGAAAAGAAAATCTGGTAAATGGGAAAATTCCGAATGGAATTTGGAAAATAACAGCTTCCCGGTCACATAATAATATAATGTTCCTATGAATTAAGGTGTGTCCAAAACAATATTATAATGGCTGGTGTGAAATGTAACTTCACCTAAATTAGTTCTCGCTGAACTGTGCACTCGATTTTGCTCTCTAAGGCTTCATCAAACATTTTGTGAATAAGTCACATATGTGCAAAATCCCAGTGACGGTCCATAAGAAAAGTCCACTCATGCAACTGCTTTGATGGATCAATGATGATGTTTGAACTTGGTCCAAATTTGTCTGAGCAACACATTTTATAACTGCTTCCTTTTACAGTACATCCCACGGCCTGCATGTGTTCTCAATATGACAGTATAATTTCTGAGGCTGTACTCCATATAATTATCTCCATGCAACGAAATAACACTTGAAGTCACTTGCTAAACAGTATTCAGTCCGGCCTCAACTCCATGTACAATTGCATGGTGCAGTGGCGGATCCAGGATTTGCAAGAAGGGCCGGGGGACAGATCAGCTGTGGCGTAAAGGATAAATAAAGGGATGCACGCCAGCAGGGACTATCGAAGTAAGCAAAATCAAGAAGATCGTCCGGTCACAAAAGTTTATCAGACCCGCTTCTTTTATCATCTTATCGTGGGCATCTAGATGAAGGCTCCCCTACAAAATTAGATTTTCTCAACAACAGGGGAGGGCAGCCTTCCCCGACGGGAGCATGACTTTGCGGATTGAAGATGGGATGGGAGTAGCAGAGGTAGTAAAAAGTGATTAAAACAAATTCAGATATACATTAAAATAGCGTTACAAAGGAAAAAATTCTGAGTTCATAAAGAAAAAAGAAAAGTTAATCTATCCAGAAACTTCAGTCCTTTACGTTCATTTTAGGCCTCCCGGCATGAAATTGCCGTTCTTCTCCGACAGGGGAGGAGATAAGACAAGGTACAGTACACAGGGAATATGGTACAACGGAGCTAAGAAGAAGTGACTGAAAATTGAGTCTGATATGTATTAAAATAACATTTCAAAACAAAAAATATGTTAAAGATCACCAATCCAGTAACTTCGGTCCTTGTATGTTTTTTTTTTTTTATTATTGTTTTTAGGCCTCTCCGACGAAACCGCCGGCCATCCCCGATGATTTCCCCCCCTGGCGTCGCCCCAGTCCTGGACCAATTTTTAAACGACCCGAGGGAGTTGAAAGCCCTCAGCTAATGGAATTGAGTCCCATGGGTCCACCTGAATTCCTTTGCCTATTCGATGCAAATTGTTTGATAAAGGAGGGGAGAAAGGATTATCTTGAGCATTTCTCCGGGCTTCCGAATAACATGCATGCTTGAGAATGTGAATTCAGAGTGGGTGGGCACCACAAACTTTCGCGTTCTCCTAAATTTTTAACGATATGAGTGTAATGAAACTTAACAAAGGTGTCATCTCAAGGCGAGGTCTCTTGTCCCACCCTTTCCCTTCCCTGTCCTTGTTTGCGGAAATTGCCCTTCTCGTACGATATTTGTTGTATCAAAACAATTCTTTGCAAAGACTTTAATTTGTTCTTTTATATGTCAAACATTATAACTTTCAATAACCTTATTGTAGATCTTCAAATCATAATGATCTAGTTTTTATGAAAGAAAAAATATATTTCACGGTGACAAACGAAATTGCATAAATCAGTTTCTCTGGATTTGCGCGCAAAGTGGGACTCGAGAAAAAATCTTACTATCATTTTTTGGATATTGATATGTCTGAAATCTCAATCTTACATTGCAAAATGAACAAACAAAAGGCAATTAAAATTTATCTTGAAATTTCTGTGGTTCCCCCTTCTTTCTCTCATTTTCTTTCATTTTTACTTTGTTTATTTCCTAAGCTCTGGAAAAGAGTTTTGGCAAATGCCCCCTTGCCCACTTTGTGTCCCCCTTGTCCAGCCTGTAATCCCACCTATGAAAGCAGCATTAGTGTTTAAGTATTCGCAATCAACCAGTTTCTAGTAATTTTTTAAGAAATCCCGAGTCGATTTCAGTCCATTTTGAATTCGATTTCAGGTAAAATTAATTTGAATTGTGGAAGCAATTTGGGGACACCTCTAATAATAAATTATACTGTATTTACAATGCGCCATCTATATTTGTGTTTGTGTTTGTGTTTGTGTGTTTCAACGTGAGTGATGCATGTTTGTAAGTGTGGGTATGCGTATGCACTCGCATTCGTGTGGGTGGATTGTTTACAGACTAGCCTGGTGTCCAGGGCATGACCCAGGGTTTCGGCTGTTGGAAAATATTTTTTTCCCAGTTCCCAAACCAGACCGATGATCCTGCTTTGAAGATAATTTATATAACTTAAGTTATGTTAGATGGGGTTTTACGGCCCAGTTGGTTGGAATTAGTTTATGCCTTCAATATACAAAATGAAGTGACATATTACTATACACTGAATATCAAATGTAACTTTTTTGTTCGACCTGCTTGGCTACATCCAAAAGTAGCAACTCACATGTCGCATCTTTAGTATGTCAACGCTTACTCAGTGAGTCTTCACTGAACTGGCTTTACCTGCTGGGGACCCTGTAGGACAGGGGTGGGCAACCTTTGTTATTAGGAATGGGCCAGATCTGAGGAATGAAAAATTGATTGGGCCGCACTTAACCAACGACATGCTGTTAATTTCGACTCCTTTAATTCTGAGGACATTGAAGCATTATAAATCTCAAGTCACAAAAAGTAAAATTTTAATACAGTAATGTTTTTAAGTAATGTTGATCTTGGGTTAAAATGTTGTCATTTCAAGATCAACAAGGAGTGCTTACTTAAATTGTAGTGTTCAATGTTAGCACCTCAGTAACGAAACCACATTGAATAGTAGCTGCTATAGTAGGCCTTCTAATTAAGAATGTCAATCATAGGCGTAAAGAACTCTTCCAGTTTGGAGACAGAACATTTTTGCCCAAACTCCGTTGCAATTCAGGTGCTTAAAGTAGACCACCAAACCACTGATGCGCAAGAAGCGCGCAAAAAATGTTGCACATTTTTCGAGAATTCGATAAAAAAAAATCCCGGAATTCGGTAGATAATTCGGCAATGTTTTCACTTATATTTCATCTCTGCCGCGAAAACACCTATTCTGTGCCCGATTCTTTGTCGTTTCCTACCCGATTTTTTCGACCTCAGAAATTTTGGGGGGAGTCTTCCCCTGTCCCGCCTCGTGCGCCTATGATTCCAGTTTGCGACTAGGTTCTGCTGCTACGTTCAAGTAACTTCACTGGAAAATTCGGAATATCACAGTCAACTCAGTGTTTTAGTTAATATTAGAGACCCATCAAAAACAAAATTCATGTCGATTCCTTTTACGGCAACCCTGGTGCCATAGTAATAATTTCTATCACCACCACGAGTTTTGCAAAATAAGGGGGATATCATCACTCCATGATAATATCGTCAGACGTAAACCTTGTCACTATGCGTATTGCAAAAGAAGGGAATTAGACCACTCGTTCCATGGTTACACTGACAGACGAACTGCACTAGCTATACTAACCGCGTTTAGGCCTAAATGTCGACGTCAAATCAAAATCGAATTTGTGCAGTTACGTTGCGTCAAAGAAGGTACCACCAATGATGGTGGTAACTCCATGCACCAATGTAAAAAATCGGATTGTGAGTAGCTCATCATGAGCATGGAGTTTACCACTCCGAGGCGGTTACTCCATATTACAAGTGGCTAGTGATGATACGCATAATGGGGGCGTCGGTAGTAAACTTAAAGCAAATCTATAGCTCTTTTGTAATGATGTAAAATAGACTGATATATTCCTTTTCCTTGAGAAATCAAGCGGGTGGCAAAAAATTTACTGGCGGGTCGCATGGAGCCCGTGGGCCGTAGGTTACCCACCCTGGCTTACTAGAAGACCATATTCTTTAAAGAAACTCACAATTCCGAATTTTCATTATACAAAAACGGACAAGAGGTTGTTCATGTGCATGCAGTGCCCAATGGTCTGCCCTCTGGCCTGCCCCGACAGCCGAATTCTAGCATCGGTAATGAAAATCGGCCAGGTCGTTTAGTTACACATAATGGTAAACAGTAGTGTGAGAATATCTCGCAGCAAGTCTGACGGAAAATCCATTTGAAGCAACCTTGTAACGTGACATATTTTCAAATACGTTGGAAGTAAAATCATTTACAGTTCATTAAGCGGACCTTAATTGCAACTGAAAACAACGAAAATTCTTAGTAGAGTCTAAAACACTTAGTATGTTTTCCATTCCGTTGCATAGTTTTCCCCCGAAAAGAGACAAGAACATTGCATCCAACTTGTAGCAGTACCTTTTATCTGGTAATTTTCTGATCACTAAGCAAGTTGGGATTTTCCTTTAAAGTTTAACTATTTCAAACGAAAGCTCAAAATAATTACTGCTTTGTTTTTTAGTTACGAGCTAGGGAAATGCTACTTCCTGCTGTCTGGGGTTCTCAATTTTTCATAAATTTCTGGGTTCTGCACTTTGATAGTCTTTCGGTCAGGGTTACATTTTTCGGACAAAAATAGACAATTCTGCCCCTCCTAAACTGAAACGCTCCCGTAGGTCTATGTCAGTATATAAAATATAAAACTTCAAATATACTTGGGAAGCCACACTTTTTTCGAGAGCAAATTTTCCAATATGGTCCGAGGGTCTTCATCTGCATGATGATATTCTTTAAACTCAGAAAAAAAACTACAGATCACCTGATCATCCCCTACACTGTTAAAAATTTCTGTAAATTTACAGACTTTTTTAACTTAAACTTTTTGTATTTTACTTTAAATAGAGATTTTCTGTATCTTTACAGACACTTTGTATTTCTACAATAAAAAAGGTTGTTCAACATGTATTTTCTGTTTATTTGAAAAACCATTTCTGTCTGCTTTTTTAACCAAATTTTACTGCTTTGTAAAACTGTTTCTGTAAATTTACAGAAATTTTAACAGTATTTTGTATTTTTCTGATTTCACATAAATATACTGTCATTTAACCAACATTCATTTTGTTTTTAAGCTGAAAAAGAAACAAAAATAAGCCCAAACAAACAAATAAGAAATAGCCAGAAAATTTTCAATATATAACATGCATCGTTCTACGAAGTTTCAGTTTAAAAAAAAAAAACATTTTTGGCAAATTTATGGCCCTATTTGAAAATTAACTTACATTTATTATAAAAGCATACTTAGTTATTACGTTCTTAGTTATAAATATCATACAACTGGTGTTTTGTCACATTTTTAAGTAAAAAGAAATTGTAAGGCCCTAATTTAAGAGCACTGACAATTGGTATACTGATGTCAGCTCATCGCCACAGGCGCTCATGCACTTGATCGGAGCAAATTGAAAACGTTTCACAAATTTACTTGAAAGAGTCTGTAAATTTACCACTTTATGACGTAAATCTCATTTTGCATAAATGGGTGGAGCTTATTTTGTAGGCATTTTCCTAACAAAAGGATTGCTGTTGCTTTGAATAGTATCTTCTTCGGCGTTTTTTAATCAGGAAGTGATAAACTTATTGTTTACCTTGTCTGGAAATGTTTGCAACCAATGTATTTGCATTCTTTGTCATATTTATTTTAAAAACAATTATTATATTGTACAAAAAATGTGACTTTCCAATTACAAAGTTCCTAGAGATAGCAGTCTACTTGACAACAATATGACAACAAAGCATCCTCAATATGTTTTGATTGAATACAACTTCGTAACGACACATTACGTTGATCAGAAAATACCTGATCTACGTAATGGTGAAGTGTATGTTACGTAATAACATATGAAAGGTAAAAAAGCGATATTATAATAAATATTAAAACTTCGGGAATGAATACAGTAGGCTGTAAATTCACATAAAATTAAGGTAAACAAAACAGAACAATTCTGTAATTCGATTTACAGTAGACTTTTGTAAACTAATTTACATGCAAAAACTGTAAAGAAAAAACAAACCCTTAATGTTTTTTCATGATTACAGTCTGGCTGTAAAAAAAACATTATTTGGTTGGAAAAAAATTTGCCATAAAAATTATGTAAATTTACAGAGAAATTTTTTAACAGTGTACTTATAAGATTAGATTCTTCCCTAAAACCCCCAAACCTGTCATAAAATTACAGATTTTAGATTGATAAAAGTAGAAAAATTTTCCAATTTCGATGAATACTCTGCACAATTAATAACCAAAATCTACTCTGTTAATCACCCCGACATTCTACATAATTTTGCTCTTGAGAAAGGTATATCACTTAATAAAAGCCCTATTTTTCATTATAACCGTACCAAAAGTTCAAATTTCTTCCATTAAATTCCAAAATTTCTTTAATAAAATTCTTCATTTTAAAATCTTCGTTCAAAAACACTTTTCGGGCAAACTTCTAGTCTCGTGTTGAAGCCTTAAAAGTAGGCCTAGTACGATTAAATGCGTAACCACCAAAGATTTTCAGCTGTCGCCTATATAACGTTTTTGATTTTGCCCATATGAAGGGCAGATTCTTCAGTAAACACCCAACTTTTTAATGGTTAAATTTTATACTGAAATAAACTCCAGATTTTTAAGTATCTGTTGAAAAGAAAGCCAAAGTTTTGCGCGCTACGCGCGCCTCAAAATCTGCTAAGTCACGTTCCACCGGGACTAATTCAAAGCCTTTAGTCGGGGTCTTTAAATCTGGCCCCCTGTCTGGGAAATCCTGGCGCCACCCATGATCCAGGAGTTTAGCCCTACCCCGCCACTCTCGATCAAAAGTACGTCCGTGGTTGTTTTGCTCATGGAATTACACAACTCAAAATGATTTCCATACTGACGGAACCGAAAATTTGGCCATTGAATTTTGAGTACAGATCAGATCAAACAAGATTTTCCACAATTTCCGTTTTTGCCGAAACTGAAAATCCAGAGGAGAATCCAGATCTCCCGAAGTTGGTTCGTTCGGGTAATTTACACTATAATTTTGGAACGTGCTATCGGGTAATAACAATGGATCAGGGAGAGAAAGTTGAAAACAGGAAAGTGTGTGGTTCCTCCTCCAGGAAAATTTTGAAACTGGACACTAGAAAACCAACTCGGAGGGCAGTTTTAATCGATTCTTGAATTATAACACAGGGTGACTATTTACTTTTAATTTTCGCTCAGGTAGGCTTAATAATCTCGAAGCCTCTCAGCATTAAATCGAATTTATACCAGTATACATTGCAGCCAACCACGTGTTCTTTAATATCCCAGTATTAGGGCGAATTAATCCTAGTGGTAATTGGAATATATATTAAAAGAAATATATCCGAACATTACAGTGTACCTCAAGTCACAAATTCAAAAATAGATATTAAACATAAAGAAAAATGAATTCTAAAGTCCATCTCCCATTTTCAAAGAACATTCTTGGGCTGAGATGTAAAATGTTGAAGTTTATTCATTCAAATTAAGATGGTATACAATGCGCAATGATTTGTGATGCCATAGTTGTACCAGGGAGTTGCAACTCCCTGGTATTCTGTGTTTTCTCTGGAAGTTACTGGACCTTACGGTTGGGGGGGGGGGGCTGGGGCGACAGCCCCAAGTGAAAAATGAGGAGGTGGAAGCATACTTCCGCTCGGACTTCCCTGGTCAAAAAACCCCTTTTCCTTTATGTGATATTCCCAACTCTTCTTTCTCATGAAATTCCCGGTTCTCTTCAATACAAGCGCCAATTTGTAATTCATTGTTTAAAAAAAGCAAAATTTTCCGCTCACTTCGTGCGTCTCAACGTGCAATTTCTAATGCATAAGTGCTGTCTCATGAATCAGTTTGATAAACCTTTTCAAGCTCTGGAAAGAAAAAAAACCGAACTCTGCCATTTGTGACACCAGATCTTCAAGTGACACCGGCAGCTTCGGTGCTATTTTCTAAATTTTCTTTCATAAAATTCCAAATTTTCTCCTATATAAGCTCTTGACTTTGGAATAGTTTGTCTAAAATAAACAAAAAAGTTTCTGAAACTTTGAAAATTTTATTTGAACGCTTCAGCTCGTAGACCTTCAACATAACATTATGTAGCAACAACGATCTTCAGTCGATCACCGCGTGCAATTATTCTTAGATTTGTCAATATAGGAAGTGCAGATTCTTCGATCAGTAATCCCCCAACTTTTCAAACTTCCCTAACCAAAAAACCCAGAATCCGAAAATCAGTCTTCTTGGTAGAAAAAAGCAAAAACTTTAGCATGAAAATGTAACCTTTGGTCAATGGGGTAAGGGTGAGGTGCATAGTTCAAAAATTGCTCCGCCCCCTAACTTTCAAATTGCTTCCTACGCCACTGAATTGTATATTATTGCACATTTTGCCTCACTGATTTCTAATTGAGAAATTGCAGACATGAGATGCATATTTCAAGGCTGGGTACATGCACCTTAGAACACGCGAAGAGCGCCATTTCCGGACATCTGGAGGGCTTATAAAGCTCAAAATTTTCTTGTACGCTCCGCGCCAACTAATGGTGGCGCTCCGCTGAGAAAGTCTTGCCGGCACTTTCCTTGACCTGTCCCCCCTTCTGGCAAATCCTCGATCCGCCACTAATAAGTGAATAAACTTCAACATTTTATATTTTGGCTCAAGAATGTCCTATGAAGATGGGACTGAGCTGGTCTGTTAGAATTCATTTTTCATGCTGTTCATAGGCGGAATTATGGGGGACACTGGGGGCACTTGCCCCCCACTTTTTTCCAGAATTTAGTTTTTTTACGCCTTAGTCTGGTTGCTTTTGCTACAAAAATACAAACTGGAACTGACAGAGCTACGCGAGTGATACTTCATCAAGTTGTATGTTTAAATTAACAGGTCATATACTGCATTGAAAACTAAATAAAAACAATATCCTTCCAATAAATGTCTCAACGCTGTTTTTTTTCTGACACGCTCCGCGTGTACCCGTTTTAAATATGTCAGGATTTGGGGTTGCTTCTTGTAGAACACCTCTTCCATTGTCACCGAAACTTATCACCAGTGCCCGGGCCGTACACAGCTCAAGGTCTACCGTAACTGGTCAGTGGCGTAGCTAGGATTTTTTCCAGGGGGGGGGGGCAAAGGTATGAAATTTCCCCGAAATTTTTCCCGGTCAATGTGTATGTATTTCATATAAAAATTTAAGTTTACAAGTATGACAACATTACAATGTCATTATGTAAGTGCGGGGGATAAAGCCCCCTAGCCCCCCCTCCCCCTGTCTCTGTATTCCTGTATTACCTGCATTTTTAATCTTAAAGTATAACATAGAGCCATTGGAAATAACAGCTCTTAGTATATTATTTTGGTCAACAATACTGGTTTATTTGTATGTACTAACGCAGTGGCGTACCCAGGATATCTCTGAAGGGGGGGGGGGGGGATACAGTATGGTCTAAGAGGAGGGGTGTCCAGAAATTTTTTGACTTTTTCAAGGAGCCTAGATGCAAAATGGTGCAAGATTTGAGACTTTGACAGGAACAGTGTAAAAAGTTAAATCGTGGTGGTGCATGAGGATAAAACTGAAACTTTTGTGTCTTTACATGCATTCTTATGCCATTTTTGCTACCTTACGAAGTAAAACTTGTCATTCAATTTGCACACTTTTAGGAGTCAAAATAAAAGAGCATTGATCGGTATAGGATTTGTGGTATTTCTTGGCCACAAAACGTTATTTTGTCATAAAGATTACCTAAGCGGAGCGCCACCATTGGTTGGCGCGGAGCGTAGAGAAAATTTCGAAAAATCAGACCACTCAGATGGTCGGAAATAGCATTTTCCAGACTTATACGAAGAATCTACCCAGTTACTACCTTCTTTTGTCGTTTGCAAATAATATCTTTCCTTCAAATTATGTTCGCAAACTGAAAAGTGATCAGAGAGTTAAGGGGTAACCTGACCAAAAAATGTAAGTTTTCCCAAAAGACTGAGCGAAACGCCACCATTGGTTGGCGCGAAGCGTAAAAAAAAAATTCGAAAAAATCAGACCCCTCAGATGGTCAAAAATAGCGTATTCATGCTTGTAAAGAGAATCTAAACATGTAGTCTTTATTTTTATCGATGTCACCAGTGGGAAACAGAGTCAACCTTTTAAAGTAAAAATTGGAACTTGACAGAATTTGCCTATTTGTAGGAATTAAAATATTGGCATCACTGAGGGACGTACTTGCAGACACAATCCTTCTCCTTTGAAAATTTTTGAAAAATTGGGTGTCCTTATATGCAACCTGGTGCCATACATGCTATCTTTTGAAGTAAAATCTGTGTTATATATAACTACTTATTTTTAAGAACAAAGAAAAAGGGGCATCTGTGAGGGGGCATGGCCCAATGGTCCCCCTTCGTACGCCACTAAAAGGAGGCCTAACAGTGGCTCGATCACACAGGATATCCTGTTAGAACAGCAGTCTGTTAAGTGAAGAAGGCTACAAGGTACTCATGGACCCGTTTATTGTTACAGCCCAAGTGAGCAGAAAGCTTTTTCCCGAACTAGTCTATAAACCTCCAAGGATTAGGCTAAGTTACAAAATCTAAGAATGCCAATGGATCCCGTTCATTCTAATTTCTAGACTAACTTTAAGTTAATCGTTGGTCATGGATTGTTTCAGGTCCCATCCATCGTTATGTACACAGAGTAAAATTGGTATAGCTACCTCTACTGAATTCCCAAAGTGTACAACGCAGAGACTGTGGGCACGGGGATAAGTTCTGGTTTACAGTCTTTCAGTGTTATTCGTACGGTATCAGCTGTTGTTAAATTCATGAATAACAGCTTCATGTGCACTGAAATGCACTGATCATAAAAACCGCGCGCATACAGGAGAACATTCGATCTGCTACGCGGCGGGGACATTTCTGTGGAACGCAAGTAGGGTCGGTTCATGGGACAATGACGAAATCTCAAATCTGGGCTAATTTGTTGCATGAAAATATGAATTATGTATGAGAAATGTCTCAGAATTTTTTATTCTAACAAAAATTTTGAGAAATTTTTGTTAGAGTAATAAAATTCATCAAATTTCCCCAATTTCATCAAATTTCCCCAAATTATTTTCCGGGGGGGGGGCAACTTGCCCCCCCTGCCCCCCAGTAGCTACGCCACTGTAACTGGTGAAAGGGGGGAGGCAGGGAGGCGGTCGTCTTCTGGTGCCCTTCTCTGACCAAGTGCTTCCAAGCTTTCTGAAAGGACGATGACCCTAATCTGGAGCTCCACTCTTTTTTGGTTGAAGTAAAAAGGGGCCACCCTTTCTCTAATTTCCATTAATTTCTCTATTGAGATGTCTCAAAAGTCCATTTTCGGTGTGTTCTGCGCGTCCCATCACAGATAAGGACTCAATAAAAATCTGATGAAAAGGACTCTATAGGAAACCAACGGTACGTTTTTGCTTAGTACAAATATCCTCAGGGGTCACCCTTATTCAGCTGTAGTGAAAAGGGACCAACCTTGTCGAATTTTATTTCAATTTCACTATTGAGATGAAGTAAAAATTCATTTTTTCGGAGCGCGCGGCCTTTACAGGTAACGACTCTGTGAAAGTCACCTGAAAAAGACTATGTAGGAAACCAGAGTATGTTTGTGCTTCAGTAAGAATGTCTTTAGGGGGCCACCGTTATTCAGCTAAGGTTAAAAGTGGCCCATCCTTTCTCAAATTTTCATTCAGTTTAATTACTGAGATGTCCTTAACGTTAATTTTTTCGGCGCGCTTTGCGCGCCCCATCCGTCATTGACAAGAGCTGAATTCACATCACATTAAAAGCCCCCTAGCTTTCTGAGAAGAAGATCTGGGGCACCAAGGAGGGAGCCCTGGCCCCTGAAGAACCTCAATTTTAAGTAATCCATTCTCCCTCCCCGCACCCTCTGCATTGTCGATTCCGGCCGACTTTCATCATACCAAGTAAGGATATAATTGAAGAAAGTCAAATTGTGATATTTGCAGTGGCGTAGCCAGGATGGGATTTTTGGGGGGCCTAGGTAACAAGTGGGGGGGGGGGGCTGGTACCTCCGAGGGTCAGGCACGGCAAGACTAACTAAGCGGAGGGCCACCATCGGTTTGCGCGGAGCGTACGAGAAAATTTTGGGCTTTAAAACCCCTCCAGATGGCCGGAAACGGTACTTCCCATGTGTTTTAAGCTGGATGTACCCAGCCTTGAAAGACGAATCTCATGTCTGCGACTTCTCAAATAATGAGAATAAAAAATCAATTTATGAAAAATGGTAATACATACACTTTTAAGGGACTCCCAAACTGGGCGCTTCTGATCTGTGGCCTGGGGGATGAGACTAAAGGGAACCGGTATCTCCCTTTCCCTTGAGAAAAATTGTAAACTTCATAAGGACGTAGATCGCAAATGGGGCAATATTTGAATCTAAGCGGAGCGCCACCATCAGTTGGCGCGGAGCGTAAAAGGAAATTTTGGGCTTTAAACCCGCTCCAGATGGCCGGAAACGGCACTTCCCACGTGTTTTAAACTGGATGTACCCAGCAGCAAATGCGGCAATGTTTGAATGGATTTCAGCTTACCTAAGGCAGTACCTTACGCTTTAACAGGAAAACCAAAAGTAGTTTTGCCCCCCTCTGAGAAACTGTCTTTGCGTTAGATTTCCTAGATGCAAAATGGTGCTATGTTTGGCAAAACTTTGAACTGATTATAGGCCTAAGTTTTAGGATTTTTCCTTTTTGGGGAGCATGAAAAACATCAAAATATTTTTAGTTTTTGTAGAGATTTTACAAGAGACATACATACTACCAAAGAACGATGTGCAAAATGGTGAAGTATTTGTTCATCGGTACATTACGTAGTCAAAATTAAAATACTACGAATAAATCTCTCAAAATAATTGAACCGCAAAGCAGAAGGAAACACATGAAATCCGGACCTTGTAGACATTTTACAAATCCCCCGGACGCCAGTGCCAACTAGTAAAAAGAGGACTTGTCGAAAAAAATCGTCCTACAGTGGCACTTGTCATGGGCATGAGTGAGGCACGACATAGGCCTACATGGGCCTACAAAGTCACATCAAATTAGTTGCTCATCTTCGAAGTGAAATGCAATAAACGACAGTGCAGATCACAAACGGTAACTAATTTAGTGAAAATAGGCATTTTGAAGTTATTACTTGATTCCATACGTGCGCTAAAAATGTGTTTTACACACATTCATCCATGTTTTTTTTTTTAATTTTACACATTTTATTTATTTACTGTTTTGAAGGAAATACTCCAAAGTTTATTTCCGTTCAAACATTTTATTTTTTTTCAATTACTTTATCAGGACGCAAAAAATCTGGGGGGGGGGGGGGGGCCTGGAGAAAATCTGGGGGGCGTAGGTCCCCCCCGCCCCCCTCCGTGGCTACGCCACTGGATATTTGTGTTCTGTTAAGTGCCATCTTATGTAATTTAGAGTTGAAGATAAAATGCATCATTTTAATGCCTACAATTTCGGAAATACACAGGAGCTTCCGGGGGCTTCGTCCCCTGGACCCCATCAGGGGCCCTAAGGCGGGCCCCTGGACCCCACGCCACTAGGGACGCCCGAAAAATTTTGTCAGCCAACATTATCCCGTGCCCTTAGTTTGCTTCTCCCCGTTTTTGATATTCTTGCGCGGCCACTGGGGCATGAAATTATGCACGTATTAGATATCATTTCCCCTTAAAAATGTTGGGGACGTATCTCCCCGCGCGCACTTTGAATGCCCCTCGGGCTCATGGACGTGTCTACCTACCCTCAGGTCGACACTGATGAAAAGGCCCGTGGCAAGCAAAAATGTGCAAATAGTTTGAGCTTGGGAAAATGAAATCAGAAGAGGAAGGAATTGTTCAAAGGCGCCACTATTTGTAACTTGTTGACGTGAAGCGCAGGTGCAAAGAACAAGAAGAGCCATTAATTTTAAAATTGATATCGTGAATTTTCCTGAACTAAACACCAATGGATTGCCAGACTTGGGAAACATAAACATCACTCTTAGTCATCTAATTTTGTTTGTTTTTGAGAAACAAGCAAGAAATGGGAGAACAAGTCACAACAAAGTGACGAAACTAGGCTCCCGGAAGTTAGGAGTTATTGAGAACTACGACGCGATCAACTTGCGTAGAGCTGTGTTCATGGTGCACTGCATTGTATAGTTATGAAAGAGTACAACAGCAGTCAGGCAGTGTTGACAGGCCAGGCAAAATCAGGTGGAGAGTTCTAGCTCTATAATTTGAGTAAGTTAGCTAGTTTCAAAACCACACACCTCAGCTAGAAGAGGATGATACTGTAATATATGATTTATTTTGAATAATTGTTGGATTAAAGAGACAAATTTTCCAAGATGACGACCGGTGAACAGCTCCATCGTATGACGGAAAATGTGTACCGCGTAAGTATCTATCGTGACTTTTCTCACACCTTCCTTACTTCTTACCGGAGTGTTAATCGTGAGGTCCCCAAAAGTTTGTTGGCCTAGCCTAGGCCTAGGCCTAATAATAAGGTTTAGTGAAAGTTTTGCACAAAGCTTTAGGGCTTAAAGAGCCTATATAGGCTAGCCTACAGGCACAGTTATGTACGCAACGTTAGCCCTACAACATTTTATGTGTTCTACCTATTATTGCTCATGATAAAGTATTATTAAAGAGTGGTTTGTGAATTTGATCATGATCGTCCTTCTCTCATTTGGGCAGGATTTGTGAGATTGAACAGTGTTTTCAGACTTAAAAGCCTAAGTAGCATCTGGCCTTTTGAACTTAGCCTAGGCCCTAGGCCTAACATAAGCGTATTGACTATTGTAAAACTAGAAATTGGATGACCCACCAAGAGGCTAACATAAACCTTGGTTTCCAATCTTGGAGTATGAAACATAAACAAAATTTGTGTTACTGAACACTCGTTGTGAGTTGTGGATAACCTAGGGCTTAGGCCTGGTAATAAGAAATGTGCTTATCTGTCATCCCCAAAGAATGCAGTAAATATCAGTATCACTGGGCCTAAGCCTAGGTCCCCAAGGTGGGGTGTGTTGTTTGGGGGATGCATCCACTAGCTGGAAAGTTCTCTCTCCTTTTTGACCTTTGCTATGTATTTGTAACCTTGAGCTCCTTATTTTTGCTATAGATCCAAAGAAGCTTTTTGTGTTTGTTTGTAGTCTGCTTGTTTTTTTTTTTTGCATAGAGAGTGCACGTTTTCAAGCCCCTGGGGTTTTTGCGTATTCCCCTTCGCTTTTTTAGGCTGTGTACATTGATTCTTTTGTAATATTTATACCTTATATTTCCATCAATATAGGCCTATGTTATTTGCTTTAAAACAATAAACGAAACAAAATCATTTCTAACATAACATAACAGGTTGAAGGGCAAAAGAGGGCCAGTTGGCCCCATAAGAATGCCTGAAGTCCAACCCCTAATCAAAAGTCAAACCACCAAAGCTTTGCAACAGCCCCATTGCAAACAATCAGATTCTATAACAGTCATGGAAAAACTTGTCAATGTTAACCTTAAAGCAGTGAACTGACAGGGAGTTAACTACCCAATCTGGCAGACAATTCTTCTCATTGACAGCTTTGTGGGAGAAACTAAACTTCCTAATGTCAAGCCTTGCAAAAGGCTTTTCCAGCTTTTTACAATGCCCACGCACCAGAGAATTACTTTGAACCCTTAAATAACTGCAAGTCAAAAGGGGATTCCTTTCAGAAAGAAACTTGTAAAACTGGAGCATGTCCCCGCTAGTCCTTCTCAGCTCCAAAGTGGTAAGCCCAAGATGTTTAAGCCTAGCATGATAAGGTAAATTTCTCACCTCAGGTATAAGGTGAGTGGAGCTCTCCTCAGAACTTGCTCTAAAAGAAACTTGTCCTTTTCATAGAAGGAGCTCCAAGCCTGAGCTGCATAGTCAAGATGGGGTCTTACCAACTGCTTATACAAATTACAGTAAGTACAATATCCTTACTAAAAGTGATGAAACTCCTCTTGATCAATCCAAGCACTCTATTAGCCTTTGCAGCAGTGGCTGCACACTGCCTTGATCACTTTAAATCCCCAGTAATTACAACACCCAGATCTTTCTCGAATGTGACATTACTTAGAACACTACCATTCATGTTATAATCATAGCTAAAACTTTTAGGACAAAAGGAAGGGACCCTACACTTATCTGCATTTAAAGACATTAAAAAGACAATTCTGCATGAGTATTGCCAGATACTGTACATGGTACTGTAGGCCTAGACGAATGATATTAGACCTAGTAACATTTAGCCCTTGAACAGGGCGCTATGTTTGTTTCATGGTCTAGGCTCATTCCTCTCGACACATGAGCCTAGGCCATGTAATAAACACACACCCCTGTCTGAAGGCTAAGTAATGTTAGGCCTAAGGCATAGCCTACATCCCTAATGTGAGTTTGAGAAGTGAACAATCTTATCAATAGTCTCTCTGCCCAACTTTCACTATTACAGAAGAGACAGTGAATGTGAAATTATGGGCAATCGGAGTGATCTGTTTTCTTGCATGGTGTAGCCTTGAGAAAAATGGTTGGGAGGCCAGGTCTTATAGACGAATCTGGACAGCAAGTGATGGGCTGATTTTAGTCCGCCATAACTGGGGTCCATCACCTTTTCATCTTTCAATTTCCTTGCATATCTGTATCATGGATGGCTGTACAGTGTATCTTGATTCTCCCACTTTGACTGAATATGACCGTTCCAAATTCATGTGGACAATAAATGAGGATGATTTAAGGCTGATGGACCCCATTAGTGGTGGCCTACAGTCACTAAAAACATGGGCTAATCGGATTTGTCTATAGAGTATAGACAGTGTTTATGTATTACTGTTGTCATTGAGTTAAAACTCTGGACCAAGACTTTTTCAAGAACTGACAAATTATTTGCTGAAAGTAATGGAAAGTATAGGCTTGTCATAATTAGCTAGCTAACTGAACAGCACTTGATTACATTGCTAGGCCTTCATGAATTTTACAAGTGTATTGAGCTCCAAAAAAGGAAAACAGACCATGACCCAAAGACTGTGAAATTCAAAGCTTGTTTAAGTTCAATTTCTGCCTTCTAGCCCAAAGTTACTGTCTACATAGTCAATGACATTGCAACCCAGAGTCCCATACCAACAGAACCTCAGTCCTAATGATGATAGGAAATTGGCAGATTCGTTTGACATCAGCAATGTGTTGTAACCTTCTGGCTGTATTTTGCCTTAAATATGTTTGTTCCAGTTCATCCATTCCATCAGTAGTCCTTAGTCACAAATTTGGGAACTTACTTGCAGAGATGTTGGTCTGACTTCAGACCTACTGTACCCATATAATCAGATCCAAACCTAATGAATCAAATTCTTTCATCATGCAATGACAAACTGATCATGGGGGAAAAAGAATTTCTTTGGACTGCCAAAACATTCTCATACTTCTATGTTCTGATAGTCCTATGTTCCCATACTCATGTATAGGAACATGCATCTTTGATCCAGTTGTTTAACACAGCACTGCAGCATGGAAATATACAGTACTTAGGGCTACATGTTGGAATCTGGATAAGGTATCAAAGGTAAATTGTAAGTTAAAACTTATGCTGGATTTGTGGGAAAAGGCCTGTTGGGACATACTGTAGTACTAATAAGGGATGTTGGAATATAAGGATGCTGGAAATTTAGAGGTGTGAGAATGTAGGGCTTAAACCATGTTTTGTCGGACAGACTAAATGTAAAACACCATCAGCAGGCATGTGGTGGGAAGTTGGTAGGTGGGGAAGAGGGGAATGGCATTAGGTGATGAAAGGTGAGAGGTCAAGTACCTTAGAAGTCCCCCCCACAAATCCAAGGAATTAAACCTACTACTGTACCATTGTGCTTGGTAGTTTAGCATGAGTATTAAAGAAGGGAAAAGAAGTTGCAAGCCACACTTGGAAAAAATGCAGTGGCCTGCTGAACAAAAAGCGATTGGCTACAGCAAAACTGAGCCGTGCCTTAATTTAAAACTGGACTTATGCAGACAAGAAGAGTAATTAAGTGAAAAGCTACAGTACTGTAGCTAGATTAACAAGCAGTGGGAAAATGAATGAAAAGTTTGATTGAAACATATGAAAGACTTTAAAAATGGAACCTACTGCCATTGTGTATGATGCTCTCCATTTGGCAATGGAGTAGGAAAACCAATTCACTTTGCCATGCAGAACTGGAAAAATACAGTGGGATTTGTTAAAATAAACCAGATGGTTAGATGTTGAGGCAAAACTGGAGCAGACAAACCAATTCCTCATAAAAAATGTATCCAGTTAAGTTGGCAATCATTACAATTTGTAAATTAGTGAACTTACTATCAGTTTCATTTTTATACCATGTGTTTAAGGGTGATTAATGTTTTTTTTGCAAAAGTCTAGGTCTTGAAATACTGTATTGGGTTCTTGATCAAACTTAAAGCAAAACTTGCATGAATCTGTTTGGCCTGTTTTATGTATGACAATGTCCTTGTGTGGACAATACACTGTTACTGTAGCATCTATATAGAGGCTGCAGTATTAGCTACTTTGTGATGTTAAGATAAAGTGAATTGTCATTGAAAAGTTGAAAAGGCTATCAGAGGAATGAATTCCATTTGGTACCGTAAGCTATTCACATTTCCTCATCATTTTTAGCTCAATTCACGAAGTGTGGGTAGAACTAATGTGTACTATAGGGTAAACTGTTTGTCTCTCTATCCCAAAGGTTTCAGTGTTTTCAAACTGCTTCAGATGTGGATGTAATTTGGATAAGAGGATGATGGTAGCCATGGCAAAGGATGTTATGATTTTGGAGATTAGTTGAGGGATTACTGTAGTTCAGTATAGATATTTTAAAAAAGTGCTTCAGCTGGTGTTACTTTTGCATTCAGTTACCCTTCATTTCAGTTGATTCCAATGTTCTGCCGCTATGCTTGGTGTAAATATCTTGGGGGAGTGTGTTTGTTTGCTGAAGTGGACATGTTCATTTGTGCTGGGATCTTGAAGGCTGCTAAGGCAGTTTCCTAAGCATGGAAGTAATACTGTATCTGGGACTTACAGTACACGCTAAAAGAAAACTGATCTTACAGCATTGCAGTACAGTATCAACTTTTTCCTGTGTTATGACATTGCCCACAGATGGGTCATTTATCCAGAAAGTTCAGGATTACTCTATATTTGGCTCCTCATCCCTTGTTTTAATGGTGCAATTTAAAGCTCAAAGTCGTGAAGAATGTTGAAGATTTTTGCTATTCTCCTCCAAAGCCTAGTGTCAATTCAGGAATTAGTTGCTTGGAATGATTTGAGTTTTTAGTGCAGTCACCTCAACTTGAATTAGTATACAGTACTGTACGTGTATTAGACTAAAAATTACTTGTTTTTTTCCTCTGTGTGAAATCAAATTTACTAGGAGTAATTGCTTGGTTTACAAGTAAGTCTCAAAATACTTTGGTGAGAAGAAAGAAGGAAATTGTGAGAGTTAGCTGTTTCTTCAAACGGTGGCTTTTCTTTTCATATGAAGCAACACTCCCTACATCTGAAGTGCAACACTGTTCAACTTGGAGGAACAAAGCATAGTTAGCACAAAGGTTTTATTTGTAAAGTGTATACCATATTACTAAATAAATAAAAAAAACTGAACAAATCATTACATTTAGAAGAGTTGAGCAACTGCAGCAATTGCTGCTCCAGTTATGTTCTATTTTTCACAAGATAGTATATATAGGAACTCATTTTGTATCACCTTCTAAAATTTCTGAGGACAGAGCTTCGCAGATTCTAAAATTTTGCTTTGCATGCACGCTGTGCATGATGAAATTTTGTTATTTTAACAAATCTATTTGCTCAAAGAAAGTGAATTTTAAGAACAACTGAAGTTTACTCAAGTCCAGACCTTAGTTTCTGAAGTCCAAAGATTATGTTAAATCATCCTTTTTTGTATCCATTACTGGGTGGGTGCAGTGCTTCAGTCAGAAATTCCTTTAGATTTCATGGAATAACATACCCTTAAATTTCCTTCCTGTACATGTGTGATATCTTTCACAAAAGGTGGTGTACAAATCTGTTACCAGCAACTAGTAAGGAAATTCAGTGTACAAAAAGGAATAGAAGTAGTACTGTAAGAACTCCAGTAAGCAGGGATCAGTCTTATGAGTAATGCTTCTTATTGAAATCTGGATGTACAGTATGTCATTGCCTTTGTTTAGCTGGTATCTCCTGGAAACTGGAAGCACTGCAGGCAGTATTCAGGAAATATTAAGAAACATACACGTGCTGACCTTACAGTGAAATGACCAGCTTCAATTTTAGGAGGCTTTTAGATTGTGATAGCCAGGTCATACTGCTGAAGATGTGTCATGAAATGAAATAATTTGACAGGGTCATCATTTTGTCGTGGGTGTGCAAGTTACTGAAGAGTTGTTCTACCCTAGTTTGCTAGCAGTACATAAGTACGTACTGTATGTATTCATGTTAAACTTAGCAGGGCATGTAGAATGCATGCAGTATAAACAGTAGTAATGTAAAGTGATATTCACATGTAAAGGTGATGTGGTATCCCCCAGATTTGTATTCACCTTGATCAAGGAGCTCTGCAAGCAACAGCTGTCAGCCTACCATATACAATATATAAATTTGAGCATAGTCCCAGAGATTGAAAAACACTGTGCACTTCAATAGGCATTCATTTGAACAATAGGCCTACACTTTCATTATTAGTTGGTCAACCAGGGCATAAATGTACATTTTCCTAGTTACTTCAAGCTCACTGGCTGTGTGGTCAGAGGGGCAGTACTTGTAATTTACAAACTCATCACATCAATCAATCTATCATCTATCAATTTTCATGGAGATCAAAGAAAATTTGGGGTCAGTAGAGGTAAAAGTCTGACAAACATGTTACACACAGTGGCTCAAGAAAGACAACTTGTACAGTAGGCCAACTTGTAGCCAGACTTCATACTTGACATGTAGATGGTGCTTATTAATTAAAATCCCTATAGTTTTTGGTGGTCAAAGGTCATGTCCTGTCATTAAAGTCTGAAAACTTTGTACACAGTACTAGAAGGCAGGAAAGCTTGAACAGACTTCGTACATGGTATGTGGATTCACTTAGGGAAAGAAACCTGTTGTTTTTGGTGGAGGTCAAAGGTCATTTGGGGTCACCAGCCTTTAAAGTCTAAAATTCTTGTTTACACAATCTGATGGTGGGAAGTTTGGATAGATTTTGTACATGTTATGTGGATGCATTACAGTGAGTAGCAGAATTGCTTTTGGTGAAGGTCAAACATCATTTGGATACTGCAAAATTTGGCACATAATATGGGGACGCAATGTAGTGAGCAGAACCCTAAGTCTAGGTGGTCAAAGTTCATTTCAGGTGTTGCAGGGTCCGAATCTCTGGGCCCGATTTATGTGATATGTAGAAAGCTTGTATACTTTGTGGGTACATTATGAAGCATTGCAAATTTGAAAAAACAAACTTCTATTTCAGCAGCAAGGAATAATTAAGCCATTGGGCTCTCTGCTTTATGATAAGTCAGTCGGTTGGTTGGTTCGTGCGTCCGTCCGTTAGCTACTATTCTTTGTCAAATCTGAATGCTTCTTTTGTATTCAAGGCAAGGCTGGAAAACGTTAATTTTCAGGAAGGGAGTAATTGAAATTTTTTCCCAGGAAGTTAGCAGCATGTCCCACAATTCTCCCTAGATATTTTCATGTACATGTGAGGGAAATCTTCTTCCAATTGCTTCGATTTCCCACCAGATACTGTAACCTCATTTCCTGGGAAGAGCCTCCCATCTTGCCAACCTTTTTCCACTTACGACTTTGGGTCCCTTGTGTCAAATTTGGGGACAACATTTTCTCCTAAAATGCTATAATGTGCACCATATACCATAATAAATACTTTATCCATTTACATGGGTGGGAAAAGTTTGGAAGCTGGGAGATTCCTTCCTAGGAAATTTTGGTATTTGGAGGGAAATTTTGAAAATTGAAGGGAAAGAAATGGTTTCTGGAAATGGAAATATGGAGAGAGTTGTTCAAAATTTGACTTTCTTCTTGGGAAATAAAAAAATTTTCCAGCCTTGTCCATTTAACAGTATTATTTTGACTCATGCTGTGGCCGAGTGGTTTAAGGCAGTGACATTTGAAGTGAGGAAGCTGAGCAACCAGGAGGTCTTCCCATCTAAACTGGTCTTTCTTGAAAATAAAAAATGACCAAATGTGATCCAAATTGTTGAGTTGGTTGCCACCCGACATGAAGTTGTAATTCATAATCCAATGGCTTCTCCTGCAGTAGTGGTCTCCTACAGTACAGCAGCATTGTAGAACAACTTCCCTTCAAGACCTTAGTATTGAACACAATTTAAAGGACCAGTTCTATCACCCCCAAAAGCACCAATTCTCCTAAACTACTTACTTAAGCCCCTCCCACAATTGTCTGAAATTCATCCTCATTCAGATACAATCTCAGTTTATTGCTTCAAGGCGAGAATAGAAAAAATCAATTTATAATCAACACACTCTCAGTACCGTTCATGCTGTGTAACATAAGCTTTGGTACTCTGCATTGTTTGAATTAGCTGTCAATCAAAGAGCTGAGCCAATTTAGAGTTTCGGTACCCCCGTATTAAAATTGTAGTTTTGCCCTTTAAGTTTTGTACAGGTACTGTAGCATGCGAAAAATGATCACAGTCTATTGACTACGGCAAATAATTCATTCCTTCAAAGGTTTTGTTCTATAGACTTTTCTTTGTACAAAGTACAATTTATAAACAAGGAAGAAGAAAAGTGAAAGCAGGTCAGATGAAACATACAGTATTGTTCTCTTAATGTTAGAAGAGGTGAAGCAAGTCATACTAGTTTTAAATCACTTATTTATTTATTTTTGTTGTTGTTGATTCTGTTGTTGTTGTCTTCTTGTATGAGAAATGTATTGAATTGAATCCTTTGTTATGAGCATTAACATATATCCAAATAAATGGTAGCCATGCCTTTTATACTGATGCAATTTGTTGTTGCTGTTCTTAACTGGTGCTTTAACTGAGCCCTCTGGAATAAAGGTGGTGGTATTTGATGCTATGAACCATAGCAGCAACCAGGCATTCTTGGCCTGGTCAAAATAATCCGAGTGTTTTTCATGCAAGACTGATCTATGGTTTTCCCATCTGAACTGGTATTTGCACAGATCCCAAATCAGATTTTAAATTGTTGAGTCAGTTGCCACCCAAGAGAAAGTTTTTGGTTCATTTGAAAAATTGTGAAGCAAAAAATGTTTAAAAATTGCTGCTTACTGCAATTTCAGTTCTACATTTATTTCTCTACAGAATGTCATTGATGGATTTACACCGGAAGTCAGGACTCTAATAGCCCAAGGAAAGGTGTATGACAAAGCTTTACAAGGTGAGGATGGTTTCTATGGTGACATGAACAGTTTGAATAATAGTTTTAGTTTCATGGATATGGCTCTACTCATAGTTATTCTGCATTTGGTTTTGGAAAAGCAATGTGTGAAAAGTACAAAGAACTTTGAAGTACAGCAAACTGGACATTTGAAGAATGCTTGACAGCCCTGGTCTTTAATGATCCTATTTTGGACATCTTGACATGGTGTTAAATTTGTTTAGTGATTTTGTAAATATTGACCTGGTGCTTGACAGGATAGAAGCTGTAACCTCCATGTCTTGCAGACTGGCTGCTAGCATCCCCAGTTTAAGTGTGGCTGTTTCTTTTCCCTGCAATTCAGGATAAACCCACTCTACTGTGCAGATATTCATGTAATATAAGTCAACCTCAAATGGAAGTGACTAGACACCTTCTTATCTCATTCATTCAAGGTTATTCAGCCTATTCATCTCTTTTTAGTTGTCTATTCACCTCAGTCAGAGGTAAGTAGACTTATATGAAGCATAACTCATTATAACCCTTCACCAGTGACCTATTGAAAGAGTATGTGGGGATCATGTTGTTTTCCAAAACATCTCCTTTGAAAGGAATCAAAGCGTAATAAATTAAGTCTGTAATGACCTAACATTTGAAGCTCTGAAGGAGCTATGAAATGATGGATTTCTCTGGTAGTCCCTCAACCCCTACTCTCAATTTGCCATCTTCTTCGCAAACACACTCCCAACTCATCCCAATCCTTTCAATTTGGATGTTTTAGTACTTGCTATACAGGTCTGCACTGAGCTTTATTCATACAGTAGCTTGTTGTTGTGTACCATATGTACTGATGCCAATTTATGCATGACATTCAGCTATTGCACCGTATGGTCTTAAAAACAGTTGTATCCCTGTTTTGTTATTTAAACCAGACTATATACAGTATAAATCTATCTTAACGACCTTTTGATCGCTTCAAAAGTTATATATTCAGGAGCCATTTATGCAATCATTAACTTCCTAGTTTTGAGAAAGCTTTCACTACATAGTCTAAGTCACCCTCTCTGTAATACACTACTCCAATACTGTACATGCTGAGCCTTGATGTATCTTGAATAAGGGCTTCAGATACATTGACCACTTGGGTTTAGCCATTAAGAGGGATCAAGGTTTGTTTTATAGATCTGAACTCCTATAACATTACCATCTGTTTAAAAACTAGGTTTAATTTCATGAGATTTTGTAGGCCTTCTTGGCTGAAATAATATTGGCTTCACTGATAGTGATGTTCTACAAAACTGTTGGAATAGCTGTTGGCCAAATTATGTCAACTCCTTACAGTAGTTCAAAGAAGGTTTTACTTTGTAACTGAATGTCAGTGGCATAGCCACAGGGAGGGTTATGGGGGTTAGAACCCCTCCCCCCATGACCCAACCTTGCAATGCAAAAAACACCTTAAGTCTTGCCCCAACCCCCCCTCCCCCCCCATGACACCAAAACCATCCCCATGACAATTCTGGCTACATGCCTGCTGATTGAATTAGGAAGGGGTATAGTAAGAAAGGAGAGAGGAGAGTGACATATACTTCATAAGCATTCTGCCACATTGTCAAAGGGTTGTAGCGGTTTTGTCATGTTTTAACATGATATAAAGGAGACCTGAGATTTGGGCTGTATCCCCCAATAAGTTTGTAGTTTTGGGAATCTGTTCATGATGTATGTTTTATTAAAACTGTCAGAGGCATTTACTCTTGTATGGTCTGAGGGGGCAATTTAAGGGGACACCTTCGGAACAAGTTTGGCACCCCTTTCATGTCAAGTACTGCTCCTAAGGGATTTTGACAGAAACTGGCCCCAGTTCAGTTATAGTTGAGCCGTTTTCTTTCAGCAATTCTTATCCCGCATTAGCTACTGTAATCATCTTTCTCCATAAAGAAATATGTACACACAAAAGCAGTGTATGACAACAGAAATTGTTTATGCAAGCGTGATGAGCATCTCTGCTTCATGTGCTGAAGACCTGGTAACTCCAGAGTAAACATTGTGCTGAAAACCCAACCAGAGGACCATATATCTGGTTTTACATTTTAGAAGTGTGTTTCTGTGAGGGGACTTGTCATGGCATGAATGATACTTCATAAACTTTTCAGGAGTGGGAACCTTTCCTACTACCAGTTTTCGTTTATTCAAAGAGAACCCAAAGTTACATTAAATAATACCGTAACTCCTGGACACCCTGAACCAAAGTTTAATACTCTGTTCTCAAAACTGCATACTTTGCAAAACACTTAGCTATCATACCCAGCACCAAGTCATGATAGGTTAGTTCAAGGAACTACCTCAATTTTTTCCCTTGTTTTTTTTTCAATACTGTAGTAATCAGGAAATAATCCAACCGCATGTGGTTGAACTTCTTGGAAAGTTTGATCCTAAAGCATACATTAGATTGAATGAATTTGATATTTTAGTATAATTTATTGGAATGGTACCTCAGAAAATACAGTAAGTGGAATCGTTTTGTGGTAAATGTTATCTCATGTTAAATTTTACTGGAAAGGTTTCTGTGATATTTGATACCTCCAAGAAGTTTATGTAGGCCTAAAGTTGCTCAATAAATTTTAAAGTCCATTGTCTGCCAAGGCTCCTGCTCATCAGGAAGTAAACCTACATACTGTACCAAGTTACAGCACACAAATTTGGAATTCCATGCCATTCTTACACAAGTAATATTCTACACCGGTGTTGGTGTGAGATCTCAGACCTAGGGGAAGGAATCCATCCCCTTCATTTTGTAGGGGGTGAGGTAGAGAACTGGAGGATTTTGGACAAAGTGTTAGCAGATTCTCTAGAGAAAATGCCAAATCAAAGTCTAATGAGCAAATAATTCTTCTGTCGTAAATTGTATCTCGCCCGTCAACCCAATGAGTATTGTACTCTCCACTGACTTTACCAAATTTTTCTGTTTTTATGTCAAAGAGTTCATCGTTCTAATATGTGCTGACTGTTGCAAACAAAATCTGTAAAAAAATACTTCATTTGGTTCTAATAAGGAATGAATTGGCAGTAAATATAACATTTCATTTTTCTAAATTACCAGCTTTGGGAATTGACAACCTTTTTTAATGGAAGACTGAAATAAACCAAATGACAGCTTTATGGTTTGTGTAATATTTGGCATTTAATGTTTATGCAGGCTTACAAAGAAACAAACCCCCCCCCCAAATCTTAGTAGTGTGAAATATCTTGTGACATACGCCACCTCAATCATAATTGTTGTAAACTGACCACGAGATATTTGACTATTTTATATGGCTGGAAAAAGGTAAGTTGAAAACATTATACAATACAGTATTTTCCAAAAAATAAGCATTATCTGACTATAGAGGCACAAATCAGCTGGCTGCATTAATTTGGTGAGTGTAGGTTGCAGTGGTACAGTACAGTATACACTTACCCCAATTGGAGGGCACCCATTCTGCCTTGGCCTGCTGAACACTCAAAAGTTTAGCCGTGTTTTGTCAAGGTTGGGGGGTGGGTGGGTGGAAGGAGGGATTTGTCCACCAACGAATGAGATTTACATCGGACCCTCTTTCCATTTCCATAAAAATGAAAATAAAACATCAGTATCTTAATTTCATCTTTAAGAAGAGGACACCTCCAAAAGAATTCTTGAACTAAACAGCCCTTAAAATCCTTTGTATTGCACCTTGTGTGAGCCATGAAAAGCAAGCATTTGCACCCCTGATCCCACCTGTAACTTTGGCCAAGGGCACTGTCAATTCTTTGCATTTGGCAGTGATAAATCCACACCTTTTGGAGTTTAAGTGGAGAAACTTTTGGTCATACCCTGTCTTTCCTGTCAGTTATTCTATTGTGTCAACTGGCTGCAGGCTGTGCTGACAAGTAGGTCTACTGTATTTTGATCATTACATGCATACACAGTCCTCCTATTTGATCCCCATTTGTGTGGGAAACCCTAGTGCCAATTCCCCCCCCCCCTCCTTAATGTGTAATTTATTAGTTGACACATTGTAGTAGTATTATACCCTTTGAAGGACCATATCATAACCTCGGAAAAAGTGATTATTTTAGTACGTACAGCGCTGCCCTCTGCAGTAATGTTTGGCAATAACAGCAGGGAGTTCTTCGAAGTTTCGAATTTTTACATAGATATGGCATTTATAATCCTTTGTGCTGTTTTATGAAGGCTTTCCTGTTTAGAGAATTGGACTTACTGTAGGGAACCGTATGTTTACGTGGGGGGTATCACATGTAGTTTAGGTGTTAACCTCAGGAAATGAGGAGATAATGACATCGTGTTAATGCTTCCTTATTTAAAAGGTCAGAAGGTGGTACTTCCACTGGAAAGAGTTGAGTGTGGATAAGTTTGAAGTACAAGGGCATGATATACAGGTACAGTACAGCATCACTGATCACACTGTACCCAAAAGTAGTTGATTATTTAGTTAGGTGGAGTTTAACTGCCCAGTTGCTAACCAGTTGGGTTAATGTGACAGCCAGCTATCAGTTGGGAAGCTGACCTCGGGGTCACAATTTTGAATTTTAGCTGCCAATGAAAATGCACACTTGGAATTTGGAAGTTGCTTTTTTATTCTGAATACTTCCAATTATGAAAAAAATACTATGAAACTTATCAGACTAACCTCTCAAGTTTTCCTATAACCAATTTCAGGAGAAATTGTCAGCCGAAAGGCCTAAGAATCACTGTGAGATTTAGGTCATCTGGGCTGTATGTTGGGTGAATGGTCACAAATTTGTCCCGAAATCATCTCAAAGTTTACAACAAGCTCCAAATGTTGATATTTTGGCAAGAAATATACTTTCCGACCAAGGTGCATTGATGAATTATTCCAATTTTCCTGAAGACCCTCGGTTCGGCTTTGTTTAGGCTATGAATCTTTTTCCAATACACCTGTAGTCAGTCAGCCATCTTGAAACACAATGGTTGATGGTACAGTAGCTAGCATGAAGCAGGCTTGGGGTAATCGTAATCAGTAATCGTAATCGATTGCAATCGATTACACATTTTGAAGTAGTTGTAATCGCAAATGATTACTTTCGTAAAAATCGCAAAGTAATTGCAATCGTAATCGATTACAATGGCAAAGTAATTGCAATCGTAATCGATTACAATGGCAAAGTAATTGCAATCGTAATCGATTACAATGGCAAAGTAATCGCAATCATGGTTTCATTTCTGATTACATTGAAGCTGAATTGAACAAAGAAGTAAAATTACTAAACAATCTTTTCAGTGCTTGATTCTTCTGTTGGAATGACAAAATTTAATTGTCCCTCTTTCTTGGATGTTCCAGCTTAAAATGAGTGAGAAGTGCATGAGTTCAATAATCTCTACTTTGGGAGGACTTCGTTCTGTCAGGGCTTATCTACAGCAATGTCTATGGCCTTTTTTTCCAGTTGTGGGCACTGGATTGTTTTGCCTACTACATTGTTTATGTGGAAAGAAAATGTAATCACGATTGCAATCATGATTACATTGCAATGTAATCGCAATCGTAATCAATTACTTTCAATTGTAGTTGTAATCCTAATCATAATCGCAATCATAAAATATGAAGTAATCGCAATCGTAATCGATAACATTGAGATGTAATCGCCCCAAGCCTGGCATGAAGCATGTTGATACCAGGTCCAACACAATGCCACTCCGTGTGCACATACATGTAAGTGATGCGAAAGTATACATGTATATAAAAGCATAAATAAGCCCTAACAAACACATTTGTCTGATGTACGACATTGTTAGTGAAGATGCAAGGATAACAAGGAAGTTCCCACTATATTTTGAAAGTATTATTTGTTCTCTCTCTTCCAAATGACATTTCAACACATTTTCACCTAGAAGATGTTAAATGAGCAGTTTGAAACTTTGCAAGTGAGCTCTCACTCTTTCCTTTTTTCGAAAAGCTTATGACAACTGCCCTAGCCAAAGTTCGTTCCATGACAATCTCTATCTACTAAAACAAGTTTCTTTATATTTAAATTTCTAGTTTTCTTCAACTGCCAAAAAATACTCAATTATGTAAGAATTATTGACATTTTTAGAGGGTGTCCATTTTTGCTCAGTGGAGGCTAGCTCGAGTACAGTCTCCCAGCATGCATTTCACCGTGAGTGCTAAGGGTGTAAAGATTGCAAAATAATGGTCAAATATGCAAGGTCTGATTCCCAACTTCTATGGTCTTTTTCCAGTTGTAGCTCACTGGCTTACAGTATTTTCCCCACTTCATTGTGCTGAACACCAAGCACAATGGCACAATATACCCAAAAAGTAGAAAGGTATGTTTTTTACATGTAGTGAGTACTGCATTTTATGAACTTGTACTTTGTGAACAAGAAACCCCGACATTTCGTTTCTTTTTTGTGTGTTTTGTAAGAAACATTTTGCATCATGGTGGAACTGGTTACAAATACCTTAGTTCAATAAGACTTGTGTGCTCAACTGTGTAAGGCAGTTTTCGTGTGTTACATTTGGGATTAAATTTTTATTGCAGGAAAATAAACTGACTAGAAAAAGAAATTCTAGAACTTATGTGCAGCTTTTGTCTTGATGGGTCAAGTGAGTCTCATGTGCTGTAGTACTGAGTTAAATTGGTACTAGTACAGATTATTGCGAGGTACAAGAAGTAAAGCAACAATGAACAGTTGTTGAAGCATATTTTGAGAAATATTGGTATATCAATGACTGAAAGATGGTTCAATGTCCTGTGTTGGATGTAGAGTATTGCCTCTTTTTCAGATAGTCTGAAGTGTTATAATCATTATCCAAATTTGATTTAATTACAAAATCTACCAAAAATGTGCACCTTTTACACTTATATTATGACAGACACTGGGGTCAGGAAAATTTCTCTCTCTACACACATACATTTTTATTGTTATTTATAACCTTACACCTCTCTCCCAGGAAAACAATCAGGCTTGCTCATAAGTGACAGAAGGGTTTGGTACACTCCAAGAAATCTGCTAAAAACTGCAGTCATCATATACTGTAGGCCTACTAGTGCTGTCCACCTCAAATACTGTACTGTACTGTACTGTATTGCACTGTACTGTACTGTACTGTACTGTACTGTACTGTACATGCATGCAAATGCCTCCAAATAATGTTGCAGTGTCTAGTCAAATTCAGTCGTGTTGTTTGCCTGGTGGCTATCATTTCACAAAATATTTCAAGACATGCTTTAAAGTGATCACTTTTTATTGAAGAAACAAACAATGACTCATATAATTAACAAGTCCTTACTATCAAACTCCAAAGTTTTGACATTTGAGTCATGTGTCTGTGATCTGCATCAAGAACTGTTTAGTAGGGTAAAAGTCAGTGAGACCATTAGCCAACTGAGCAAGCTGACAGACACCCCCACACTGTACTGTAGGGCTGTTGTTACCAGTACTGCAAGTTGAAGTCAAGACCATACACTTTGGGCCTAAATTTTTTTTACTGTAGTTGGCTAACTGGCTTCCACTGATAGTTACAGTAGGGCATTTGTCAATTAGAGGTTGCCAGTCATCCTGAGATGCTCATGATTAGGGGTTGTTCTGAGGCTATAGATCTGGTAGCCTGCTCAGCTGGCTGTGTGGTACGTCTCTCCCGTGGTAACCTGTGGTACACGCGTGCTATGAATGTATGTAAACCACGCTGTTTGACTTCAGTCAAGGAATTGATCTTTACAAGTAGACCCAAACTTTTCACACAGTACAGCTTGGTCAGTACACAAGTTTTTGTCAATATGACTGCATATTTAAAAAGCTAGAAAAATATTAATTCCATTTCTGAGAGATAACTTTACTTTCTTCCTGGGAAAAAAAACCTTTTTGGTTCCTTGTGTTAACAAAGGAACCTATGCAGTCAAGTCGGCGTATGTATGTGTGTGTGTGTGTGTGTGTGTATGTGTGTATGTGACACATTGGAATGCGAGGTATGTGACACGATAACTCAATAACCGAGTACGCAATTTTTCTCAAACTTGGTATGTACGTGTATCATATTCAGGAGATGTGCCCTATTGTTTTTGGTGCGGATATCTTGCATATTAATGAGTATACAGGGCTTAATGTGCACATTGGAATGTGAGGTATGTGACACGATAACTCAATAACCGAGAGCTCAATTTTCGTCAAACTTGGTGGGTACATGAACTCTATTGAGTAGATGTGCCCTATTGTTTTTGGTGGTCATATCTTGCATATTAATGAGTGGGTGGGGCTTAATGTAAAAATTCTTAAAATAACAATATCTTGCCACTGAAACATTTTAGAGGGGTGGTGTAATGGAGGTGTGTGTTCGTCTATTTGTTAAGTAAATGTGATGACCCAGCTTGACCTCACTTGACCTCATTTGACCTTTGTAAATTTTTGGAGACGTCTGGATTCGTCTTGATCAGACAAACCAAAAAGGCAATTACACTACCCACCTAGGATGTTCCTAACTCGAGCTATTGACAACTAAGTGACAAGAAAAGTAGTGTGTAGGTCATATGCATTGGAATGCGAGGTATGTGGTGCAATAACTCAATAACCAAGTAACATAGGGGGATGACTAAATGGAAAGTTGTGCTCATCTGAGTAAAGTGCACATGTTGACCTAATTGGTGACCTCATTTGACCTGAAATTGGTGGTAAAAAAATAGGCTCTGCCTTAGAAGCAGACTTGTGCCTTTGCTTATTTTTGCTTTTGAGGCAAACATGTAAGTCGTCCAAAGGACAACTATGGCATAATTTCTAGTCCTCCATCATCAATTTTGATTGTCAGGGATGACCAGATGGTAACCAGATTTCTTCCCTGCACAAGGGACAGTTGTGCTAATGTAAAATGCAGTGCACTGTTGACCTGCTTTGACTATACAGGTCTTTGACCTTTGCGACTTCTTTGTAAGGTCTGAATTTGAATTGTTGAGATGGACCAAAAGGCAATTAACTACCCTCCTATACTGCCCCAAACTCAAGTATATGACATTTTAGTAAAGGTGATGAGTGCATGTATTTTTCACACAGAAACGGGAGGTATGCAGGGTGATAACCTGAAAAACCCAAGTGTTCAATTTCTTCAAACTGCAAGTGTTTGTATGATTTTGAAATTAAATGTGCCTCTACGTTTTGGGGTGAAGGCCAAAAGTCATTGGGGTTGAAAGTGCAAATTATGCCGTACCTTGTGACTCCTTAAATACAAAATCATCTTAAATGCAAGGAACCATAGTGCCCTCTGGCTCTTGTTTAACAGCTCTGTCCTTCTTTATGTTTGCATGAAACATGTTGAGACTTAAGGCCTGTGTGGCCACATTTTGCAGATATACTGCTTATATTTCAGAGACCTCAATGTAGGAGTATTACCAGATGGTAAAAGGGTCCAAGGGAAAGAGTTGTCCCCTTCCTATTTAAAAATATTTGCCATTTTCAAGGAGCCCAGATGTGAAATAATGTGAGCTTTTTGATTTTGACATACACTTTGATGGATACTCAACTAACCCACTGAATGCATGGTAAAGTGCTTAGAGCATACAACTTGCAGCAGGGATCAAGACATACCTGGAGTTTGAGTCCTCCCAAAGACTTTTGAAATGGAACCTTCTGCCATTGTGCTTGGTGCTCAGCAGAAGCAATGCTGGAGTAGAGAAAAGCCAGTGAGCCACAACTGCAATAAAGGGCCTTAAATAGCTGACTTAAATCAATGGTTAGGAACTTAGATGTAGATAACTCCATCTAATTAATTTATGCCCTATCCCATCACTGTATTACTGTTCAGCTGCAGCTGTAGCTGGCAGTTTCTAACCAAAATTTGAGTATGGTACATTGTAGGCAACAAAAACATTAACTTTTGCCACATTGAGCAATGTTAATTTAAGTCAGTCTTTTGAGGACACTTTTTCTTGTAGACAGTGAGGAATTGCGTGGGAAGGCCCAGAAAATGAAGCATCTGGTCATGTTTTGCTTGTCTAAAGTAATTCTTCTTTGAAGGGAAGGGAAAAATTCAACTACTGTACTGTACTGTATAAACAGCCAAGTGTACTGTATAAAGTACTGTATAAACTGCCAAGTATTCTATAAACAGCAGACAGGAAATTGCATTTTTTTTCAGCTTTGTAGCAACAAATATGACACCTTTTTTGAAGGCAGTACGAAATAAAACTTGCAACACATCACAACTTAGATATACATCCTTGCTAGCTTAGGAGCAATGAAATCTGAGTACTTGTGTGCATGAAGTATTAGAAAGTTGTTTTGTATGTATACTATTGTAAGTTTTGAATAATATTTTTGTGTGTACTTTAACTCTGCACGTTACATTTGGAAATTGCCTTTAGTGTAAGTTTTGCTTTCAATTAAAGAGGTAAGTAACTTTCAGACAGACCTACATTGAATGAACAACATTACATCATGAATCTGTGTGAGTCTTTGTCTATAAAATTCCTTTAGTGATAGACCACAGTTAGTCTATTAAAAGGTAGATCTGCTTCCATGTCAATCTTTTAGCTAACAATAAAAAGATTTTGCAGTACAGTATGTGTGGCCAATGACATTGTGTCTGTTCTTAGTGTAAACACTGTATATTCTCAAAGCTTATTCCAAAACAAATGGGCAATGTGTGCTTGAGGTACCTCCTATTAGAGCTATTTCTAAAAGAGTATAAAGTAGCCTACTAATACTGTACATGTGCTGAAACAATTCAGTTGATAAATATTCTTACTGCATGTTGTGTAGCTACTGTACAGACCATTTCATCCAGATGCACTGTTAAGGCTATACTGTGGGTCACGGGGACATCCCTATGTTCCGACATCTCTGTGTTCCAACGTCTCTATGTTCCGACAAAGTGTACTATGCCCCCGACAAAAATGAACTTTGGCGTGTACTATAATGTACTTTGGTACAGACAAAGCATGCTTTGGCGCAGAGGAAAATGAACTTTGGCACCGATAATAATGTACTTTGCCGCTGACAGTAATGTCCTTAGGCGCCGATAAAAATGTACTTTGATACCGACAAAGTGTACTTTGGCGCCATTTTGTCGGAACATAGAGATGTCGGAAAATAGAGATTTCGAAACATAGAGATGTAACCGTGGGTCACATACTATAGATCGTCATGGTTCCCAGTTTGAACTAGTCTAATAGTCTACCCTATTCAATGAATGGCTTAAAATAAGAATCATGTGACAATATTATTTAATTTTCACAATGAAATGTGAAATTTATTAGGATGAAGTCATGTTTCAGCTTTACAGTATGTGCAATTTTCAAGTCCTGAAATGTAATGAACATTGCTTGAAAGCGAAATAAGAAAGATGTGAATAGTATCTGTTGTTCCAAAATAAGTTCCGGGTGAATGCACTTGCTTTGTAACCTTCTGTCATTTTGTATACCGGGAGCACTTAGTAGGCTTGAGAGAAGTAGAAAATTTACCCATCATACTGAAGGATGGGGCCATGTACTGGTACAGTTCCTGTCCAGTGTAGTAGAAGGGGTCAGGGTGGTCAGACAGTACAGTAACAGAATCCCTAAAAGTTTAAAAGGTTAAGGAAATAGGCTACTCTACCATACTACAACTCTCTGTAGGCTATCATAGATTGAAAGTATTGCACCTTTTTTTGTATATTGAACAATTTAATTTCAATGCCAAATATGTTCCCATTACAGTAACTTCTGAAGTCCCTACCAATCATTGCAAGTAGCATCATTGTAATGAATCCACACAGCTTGTTTTTTTTAATCAACATTGGTTTGCACCTTAAAATTTAATTTAGTGTTATTCACCTGTGGTACTTTAATACTCCAAGGATAAAAATTAAAGGGAAAATATGATACTGTGCATTGGCTTAATGCACACCAGGCTACAGTACCATTCAGGTGTGACTAAGCTTCTTAATTATTGCTGTCAGTTACTTATTTCATGTGGTAAAATGAGCAAGACATTCTGAGATGTTTATTTTTTTTTTCACAAAAAAAAAAAAAAAATTAAATGAAAGGTATCTGGTATATAGAAGTAAATAATTGGAGATACTGTATGTAAGATTTAAGGGTTAAAGATAACTGTGACTGGGATGGCTGCTTACTGCACACCCTTTAAAAGGAACTTAGCTTGATTTCATTATTAAATTTTATTATTAAATTTACAGTTGTTGGAGATGGAGCAAGTATACTTTTAATGATGTAATACTTGTAACAAAGAGTGGTACAGGTAAACTTTCTATTGAAATAATGTGTATGTTTGTGAGGACTGAACATGAGTTTTGGCCTGGTCTGCCTGGATACTATAAAAGGAAAAAAAAAGGATTGCTTTATGAGCCTTTATTGTTTTCGACTGACTGAATGTAGGAGTTGCTACAGTACTCTAATCCATGGGAACATGCTGTACAAACGGTACTCATTGTAATATTGCATATAGCCACACACTTTTATGGACTGTATTAGTTGCAAAATGCATGTAAATACTTTGTATTGCTGCTTGTTATACCTGTACCATACACATGCAGTGATACTGAACAATTGCAGAATTGAAACTTCATCCCCTTTTATACTGTATGTGATCAGTCTAATTTTCAGTTTCACTGCTTAGGTCCACTCTTTTCATGTGTTTCCCAAGAGGTGAAAAAAATGTATATTTCTGCACATAATAATTGCTACTGGCAACAGGAGACCCTCCACCTATCATGCCCCTAGCTACTTTCTAACCTGTTAGGAAAAGTTTCATTGTGGTAGCTAGTACAGTAATCGTGAGCTTTAAGGCTAATGAGCAATTTACATACAGTACATGTAACATGCATCATTTATTAATTGTAACAGTTACACACTGAATTAGGTTTTGTTTGATACTCCTTTCCAGCACTACAGTACTTCATGTATAAAATTTGATATATAGAAAAGCATTATAAAGAAGCAGTTTTTAGTTTGAAACGGTTATAGTACTGTGTCTTCATACCCTGTATATATCACATACAGTACAGTGTATTAATTAAGTAGCATACTGAGATGCCCATAGCTGGTGTGTGCGAATGAATTGATTATAATGACTGTACAGTGTGTTATTGTATCATTTTGTAGTGTTGCAAGTTGTTTTTTATATTATGTATTGTACGTACCAAACTGACACTGCAGGATAATGAAGTTTTTGCCTAAGTACAGGCAATAAAAGGATAAGCCTGAGGTTATATTGTATAATGTGTTCATGTTTCTTTATAAAGATGTTGCTTAAATGGCCCACTTTACATGGTAATGTACTCTAGGAATATTATTTCTCTTTGCCGTGATGAAAATGTTTAATGCAGCAGAAACTAATGCACATTATGACAAAGTAGAATTATAAAATGTGTCAATCATGAGATTGATGTATAAATGCAGAGCCTTGTGGGCCTTATATTGTGTCTTCACCAAGACATGTCCCGAAGTCTGGATATAGATGAGTTTTAGATAGCTGTGGGAGGGCTTAGAAGTAAATTATGTACATTGCAAGAGAATTGGGATTGTCTGGGGTGATGATTATTACCTGTCATTAATAACAACTAGCATACTTTTCCCAGCAAACTGGAAGTAGGAATGCCTTCTGATGAAAGTTGATCCTTTGCAAAGTTGAATCATGTATTCCCGAGTGTAAGTGTACAAATACTCCTGCTTCGAATTATATTTCATTCTTAATCCCCCCAAAGTTGCATTAAATAAATGTTTGTTCATGACTGTTTCTGGGGGATTCAAACATTGTTGCCATTCTTTTTGATATTGTGTATTTAATAGTCGGAAATTATATTGTTGTAGCAACAATCATAACCCATCTTTGTAATCTTTATTCCTGCAGGAGTCACACAAGCAGCAAAAGAATATTTTGATGCTATTGTAAGAGTTGGAGAAGTCGCAAGTGACACAAAAGGGTCTCGACAGCTCGGTAAGTATAACATGTCATTAGGTCAGAGCATGCATTACTTTCAATTCTGAAGTTGCATCTGGCTAAACAACAAGAAGAGGGTCCAGTAGCTTGTTTCATAAGCCCCAAAGTTTTGCAAAAGCTTTAAAAATAGCACTCAGTCAAAATTCAAAGGATAAAAGAACCTGAACTGATAATCCACCCTGAGCTTATATAGTAAAGTATCAGCCTCAGAATAGCTTTTCCTGTTCAGTGTGTGTTTTTGTTTTCTTTCTGCTGGAACAAAAAGCTTTGCAAGAGCTTTAAAAGTACAGTAGCACTCAAAATTAAAATGATAAAAAATCATGAGCTGCTAAACTACCCTGAGCTTGTACAGTAAATTATCAGCCGATCAGAATAGTTGTACCTGTACAGTGTGTGTTTTTGTTTTTGATAAAGAGCTACTCCATCACTTAGCAGCAATTGGTGGCAATTTATTATTGCGAACAAAATGATTCAGACCGTATAAAATGTCACATATAATGGACATCCAACAGTTTTATTGTTGTAAACTACTTTGCCTTCTTGCCCTACAGGAAAAAATGGTCAGTAGAATGGTTGAGTTTCAAGACTGCATTAAAATTGCATGTTTACTCAAAATTTAAGTTTTCAGTATTGATATGGATATTGTGTAGTGTGTACTGTACTGTATGTGCTGGGTATCTTCTTTCACTATGGTTCTTGAGGATTCTGTGATTATGACTGAAATTTATTAAATAAGAAATTTATGTTCCCAACATCCATGAAAAAAGTGAGGTAAAAGAATAGGGTTTCATAAATGGTTATCTGATATTCATCATTGTTAGTTAATTGCTTTTACATGAGCCCTTCAATTTTTGGATGGTGCTATTATCTATAAAGTGTATAACATTTAAATCAACCTGTGTTTTCCTCCATACAGTAGCTATATTTTGGAACTTGGGTCAACCTAGTACAGTAATTGCTGCACTTTTACCAAAGTTTTTTCATCCTCTTGTTGTCCTATGATTGTTTCCTGCCTGACTTCTGTTTTATGATCCAGAATACAACCAACCTAAAAGGGGTATGCAACCAGCAGTAGAATTTAGGATACAGTAGCTGAACCACAGGTCCCTTTCTGTCAATAAGTGTTCAGTTGCCCCCTTGGTTTTAGTATGACCAGGAGCCAATTTGTGCTGACCATGAGACAGAGACAATGTTTCCAGAGGCTCTGTTTCAGTTTGGTACAGTAGGTCATGTCCAGGAATGATAACAGGCTTTACTGTTGTTAAAAAAAAGTTGCAAAGTCTGGTGAAATTTTTGGGATCTAGTCCTGGACTGCCTTGGCAAAACATGGACACCAAATGTTAGCTGGCACCTCTCTTATTTCACCTTTGAACACATCATTCAACACCAAAGGTAGTGTGACATGTCGGCTTAAAGCCTCTAATTTACTTGGCAGGTTAGGAGAACACTTTCTGAAGGAAAATGTGGAATCATGTCAGTATCTTTTACGTTTCTCAAGATAGACCGATCTTTAAAGTTTGAATGTTTTTGAAGCAACTTTCTGTGTATGCTAAAATAATGATGTAGAGGGAGTGTTGCACAGTGTTGACATTCTTTTGTTAAGGCCACAATTGCATTCCCTCCAGATAGTTTATGGTTTGGAAATTGATATACTGATAATTTTCAAGGATGCAATTTAAACTTTCAAACTAAAACCATCAGGGCCTACTAAATGTTACAAAATTTGTCCTTGAAATGAAGATAGCGAAAAGAAAAAATAACATGTGGTATGGCATGTCCCTCTCTACACATCAAAAGATTTGCCTATTGAGCTCATGCATGATTAGTTGCAAATCAGAAATTAACCTATGGTCAATTTTTAATGGGGTTGGATGGGAATGGTGGCATTGTTGGCTTTCACTGTTTTAAAAAAACCGACTAGTTGTCAGTCTACTTCACTCCTACTTACCTCACCTGTTCCACAAGTGGACTATTCCATTTACCACGGAATACTAACTTGCAATGTCTTCTGTAGGTGGCGCTATAGCCCAATAGGAACCATCCCTGAACACGCCCTTGTTTCACTGCCAGTGGAATGCTTAAGTCATGTTTAATTAGCTCTCAACTGACTAGTTGTCATTTTAAAGGGGAAGTTTAAGCAAAAAATTATTTTTCATGTGTGAAAGATGTGCTAAATCTACTCAGTGTGGTGAAATTTCCGTTGAAATCGGTCATGTATGTCTGGATGTATCAGCAAATAAGTATTTGTGTTCAAAAGTGAGGTTAAGGGCAGCAGAGACATTACTGCCTCACATTGAGAAGGAATGCTTTGTTTCCCTTTGTTTTTTCAGACTGTTGTGTTGACCTTGACTTCAATTGGAATAGGACCTCCCAATGGGGATTTCAAAGTGTGAAAAGTTCTCCTGCTACTTATGATATGAACTTAAACCCTTCTTTTATTGTCACACAACCTTTAAAGGCCTAATCCTCTCATTCCAAGCTACATTTTTTTGTTGTAGTCCACAGAAATTCTAAATTGGCACAGCTCTTTGAGTGACAGCAATTTAAGAAAATGCAGGGTACTGTAGCTCATATGACACACCATGTACTGAGAGTGTTCTGATTACATATGAATTGAGTTTTGTATACTGACCCTGCAAGCAATAAACTGAGATTGTTTCAGGATGTACTCGTACTGTAAGGATGAGTTTTACAGTAAACAGTTGTGGAAAGGTTTAAGTAAGGAGTAAGGATAAAATGAAATGTTTCGGTCGAGAAAATAGGCCTTCAGAAGCTTTTGGAATGAAACCCTTTAATTAACCACCAAGCACAAAGCATACACATACAGTATATTATTATGCATGCAACCCTTTACACATCCATACTTCCTTCCTCTTACTTTGTGACATCATCATTCTACAATAACAAGTTTAAGAATACATGGTTTGTTTTGAATGGTGGATCTTAGTCACTATACTAATAAAACCTAGCAGTGTTGACATTCATATAGCCTACAGTACTGCAAAAATAAAGACTAACTTTTGCCTTTATTTTCAAACTTTTAAAGAAATCAAAAGACAATTGAATAGTTGCAAATTTCATAAGAATGTAGCTTGTTGCTTTAACTAGAGCATTTTGACACTTTAAATTTAAATTGCCAAGAAGTGATTCATTTGTGTATACTTGGTTTGCTACACAGGAAGTGCAAATACAGGCACCTCAAACTTATTTTGAAGCAACAGCTAGATCTCACAGATTTCTACTTTTTACTTCAAAGTATCTGATTTGCATATTTAAGGGAAACCAATGGGTAACAGTACTGTACGTCCCTAAATTTCCAAATTTAGTGAGAAAATATTGTCATATGACTCTCAAAAGCTGATTATGAAATATGGCAAGACTAATCCAGAGGTCATTGACTGCATTTCTCCTTTAAGTCCTGTCTCATTCAGTTTACAATACTACTGTACAGTACATGTCTACAGTAATTATTGCCTTGGCCTCACTGGTGAACTCCTTATAATTCTTTACACTGATCAATCCAAAATTTGATTTTCAACAAGTTCATTTTAACACATTCCCTTTAAAGGTAATCCCTGTTGAATAAATGTCAATTTTGATTCAAAGATATTCACTTAAACTGTCAGGGGGAATGATTTTCACAAGATTATATTGATTTAAGTGTTTGCAAGAATCACAGCTCCAAGTTTATTTTGTTTATTAACTTGAGTGTCAAATGTATAAGTGGGCTTGCCTTACTGGCCTCTGCAATGAATGCCCAATGGCATTTGTTTGAGGACAATTACATCTACCTCTTATTTTAATGGCCTGTGATAAACTTTTCATGAATGGATTCAGTTTGATGTAATTATCAAAGAGATCTGATGGGATATAGAAATGTGTAAAATGCCATTGAGATAGAGTCAAGAGTACACTCTGGTGACATTCATTCATTGCCACAGCCTGTTGGACCAGGGAGCTGCTACTCTGTTAGATCAGTCAGCTCCCTGGATGGACCAGACTTTTCTAACCATGTAGTCATGTACTTTGTCTGGCTGGAGTATTCAGAGATTTCACCAGAAACACAAAAAGGGAATGGTGGGGATTTATTACTGCTAACCCCCAAGTTAAAATTGATGATGCCCTAGGTTATTAGTGGGTTCAAGGGACAAAAGCTTTCTTTAAGGCCCCTTAGCTGTAAGGTACAATTTAAATGGTGTTAAAGGTTAGTTAAATGTAAGTTGAAAAATTACTGCTAAATTGTCCTCTTTTTAAGTAATGAAACCAAGATATTGACAATTTTCTAATTGTTATGGAAATGAAATGGGAAGGAGTGGATTTTACCCACCTTCTTCTAGAAAGAGAGAAACAAATCTCCCTTCTGGCAGAAACACTGGTATTTAGCTGTCCCTATAAACTTATTTTGAAACATCAGCTGACCAATGACCAATAAGTACTTTATATAAATTATGCATGTAGTTGGGGCACTCAGTGCTGTATTTAGTCAGGGCTGTTTGTTTTGTTGTTTCATTACCAATTGAAAAACGTCCAAGTCATCAAATTTTCAACATATTGACATGGTTTAGTAGGCCTATTGGCTATCCTGTGGAAGGATGTAAAGGGATGGGTGTACCCCTCTCCCTTTTGGAAATTTCTTTTTTCTTTTGAGGACTGAGATCCAAAATGATACTATTTTTGAAATATTTTTAAGCATATTTAAACACGCATATTGGCCAATAGGGTGTTTGCTTCTGTTGCTCAAACAGACTCCCGATCGAGTTATTTCCACCGACTGATCACTGATTTTCCCCATTGCACACGCAACTGCACAACTCTTCTGCATACTTATCTGCATTCTAATCGATAGTTTCTGTATGATATGATTTGAAAACTGAAAGTTAATACAATGTTGCAAAAATAGAGCCAACAGCTAACACCCATTTTCTGATCTGTTTAATTCTATTGCTGCACATTAGGCCTATTATATACAAAATTTTCCAACACCATGATTTGAACATATCACAAAGCTCTCAGATTTTGCATCACCGTTCAACTGTCTCCATTAATCTGTGTCATGCAGATGTTTAAATAATTGATAAAACTTTCATTTCCATTTTAGTGCAGTGTCATTATGCATAGTACAGTAGTACATGTACAGGTATGATAAACTGACATACTTGTTCACCATACTGTATTAATACTCAAAGGCAGGAAGATGTACTACCAATTTACCTTGACCTTCAACTATAAAAGAGAATTTCACATTTATAGTGTTCATACTATAGAAAGCTGTATGTTTAGTTTTTACTGTAAGCTCAGTATATAACTTCAGCTACTGTGGTAATAATTTTGTAAAACATGCTCCTTTAATACTGCAGTCACTACTATAAAGCATTCAGATATAAATTGCATGTCTTATTGTTCGGTAAATTGTGAGGTGACCTTGGCTAGCTCTTCAAGCATATGCAGCATATTCCGTAGACCTAGTTTTGGGTATCCCTATATAATCTTCTTGAAAAAATTTGAGAAACACTGCTGGTACAGTAAAGACACAAGCAAAATGATTTAGATTTACGTGTAAATAAAAAAATTAAAAGTTTTGAAAAGCAAGAAAACATTCAAGACATAATATTTTAATTATGGAGATTGTCTATTATTCTTGTTAAATGAAGAAAATGTGTTTTTGTCATATGCTTTGATGGTAGTACTGCATGATGTTTACAAATTTATATGTTCTAAACAAACATGAGACATTGATCATCGTGCATAACATAAGTTACGTACAAGAAAGATCAAAAACATAATAATTGTGTAAATCAGACTTTAGTGTATTAATGCAGCATTTCAATTTTTTTGCTTTTGTGTACATTTCGAACTTTATTGAAGCCAAAATAAATCAAATTTCACCTCAGCAAGGCTTCAGACTAGCCAACAATCATTGACAGCCCTTGAAATAAGATATTTAGTACCCTGTTGATGTGATTAGGTTGGTACTGTAGCCTTATCTTTTTCTTTCATCAGTTTCTCTAGGGAATGTTTCCTAAACATGGTTTGAATCGATTTTGTGTTGCAAAACTTTTATTTTAAAATTTTCAAAGGGTTTGCCTCTGGGGAAGAACACTCCTGCTACAGAGTAATTGAATCGGGTGTCAAAATTTGATTAAAAAGCAAAATTGCTTTTGTGATTTCCTACCAGAGGTTCTGCGATGTTTTTTAAAATGTTTCTTTTGGAGAAATAGCTGTAAAAATATTATTAAGTCACTGTTTTGAATAGACAAGGAAAGATAAAAAAATGTAGAAACTTTATAGTATCTGATGTCAAGTTACTCTACAATACCTCAAACTTTTGTTGTTAAGCTTAGGTTTACTTGCACAGACTGTGGCTCACATACAATTCCTTTAAAGGGTTCCATTCATGCTACATACTGTTTTTGTCTAATTAATGAAAGTCTAACACATTTTTGAGGAATCTAAATTCCAGGATTTATTTCCTTAAAGGACCAAACCTCTCACCCCAAACTACAATTTTGGCACCGGGTACCAAAATTCTCAATTGGCTCAGCTCTTTGATTGACAGCTAATTCAAACAATTCAGAGTACCAAAGCATATATTACACAGCATGAACTGGACTGAGAATGTTTTGATTATATAACTGAGTTTTTCTATACTCACTCTGAAGCAATAAACTGAGATTGTGTCTGGATGAGGATGAATTTCCGACAATTATGGGAGGGGCTTCAGTAAGAAGGTTTGGAGAATTGGTATTGTTTGGGGTGAAAGAACTGGGGCTTTAAAGGCAGTCAACCCTCACCCCAAACTACATTTTTTGTAGTTGTTTATCCAGAAGTTCTTGATTGGCACAGTTCTTTTATTGACAGAAAATTAGAAGAATGACAACAAAATACTGTACTGTAGCTCACATTACATAGCATGAACAGCCGTACTCTTCTGTGAGTGTTTTGATACACATTGGGGTCTGCCCCTCCTCTAGAGCAATCAACTGAGATTGTGTCTGGATGGGGATGAGTTTTAAACAATTAAGGAGAGACTTAAGTATGTAAGAACGTTAGCAGAATTAGAACTGTCTTGGTTAGAAGGATCAGGTCTTTACTACAGTTGCATTCTGTACATAATCGATGGTTATAAAAGTATACAAAATGAGAAGAACCATGAAGTTGTTTTGTTTCAGTTGGGCCTGATATTTACTTTCTGGTGTTTAATTTTGATATCACCCAAACTCCTCAATCTCTATCTGTTCCAATAATTCCACCAGCAGTGCATGCATTTTGTGTAAAACTCACTCATAGCATTTTTTTGTGTAGTTAAGATAGTATGGTACAAGAGGCGTAGTACGGGACAGATAACTGTAGTTAACATGAAGCTTGAAAGAAAATGACAGAATGTCAAATGTTTGGCTTCAACAATCACCAGGGAGAGAGATAGGAAGGGAGAGACCTTTATCCATTCTGAATATGATGCAAACACTTAGAGGCTGTTAGAGAAATGTGACCACAGGGGACTGTAGAGAAAATTTTCTTTTATCCCCCCCAACATCTTTGTAAAATCCATTCTTAAAAATCATATTTTTCAAAGGCAAAGACATTCAGGAAAACAACTTATGGACAGCACTGTCCTAACAATGTCGATACCCAACAGAATGAGATCTAAGTTTTGTAGGAAATGAACTACCTAAAAGGTATGGGTTTTAAACATAATGCCATGTGGCAAGCTAAGCAAAATGCTGTATGTATTTGCTCAACCATAGGTTTCATTCTACAGTTTGAAGTTTGGCCGGATAAAAATGCCATGCTGCATGAGTAATTGTGAACAGCTGATTCCAGCAAATTTTGTTCAAAAAATATGGTTTAAAAAGTAATAGTTTACTTTTATTTTAGCTTTGAACAAATCACATAAAAAGCTTATTGTAGTGTTATTTCAAAGGTTGGAAAGAGTGGTGTTGGAGTCAAATTTGAGCAAGTTCAATCAAATTTCAGTAACTGATTCTTGATGTTGGCATCAAAAGACTGGTCTAGGGTTAGATGACCATGTCATATTGTTAAGTTCTCAAGTATGGCAGCACATGCACATTGCCAGTACTTATCATATGTCTTGTAATAAATATTCCATCTCTTCAAAATTGGCATACATAGGGTAGCTACTTAGGTACATTTTGGCCAGTCACTGCTTCCAAAATGAGACTTAAATTCTGCTTAACTTGTGGCTCAATCCATAAACTAGGGGTCCAGTGGGGTTTTTACTGACTTTGCCAACATAATGCTATATTTCAAACACACGGAATACATCAAACCAGTGCCTCAGGTGTTTTATTATCCTTTACCAACTAGGCTATATCTTATGATATATAAACTGAATATCCAAAGTGAAGTATTTTTTAGAAAATAGACTTCTTTGCTTTGGTGTCCCCCCTCATTTCTGCGTAATGGCTGTGACATACAAATATACAAATTTGAATAATCAGAAAAACATACTTATCACAGACTGAATTAATTTGCTCATGTGTTATGGTATTCACCAAAAGTCAACATTTCTAAAAATATGAGCATTAGCGCTCCACCCAGTTTTCCAAATGATACTATTGAAAACAACCTGGCAGACATAACTTTTTGGTGTCCCACTAGTTGTGTTGGTTTTTTAATGTATATTCCATCATTTCTACAAATATGATCATTCTCAGGTGGCCATAGTTTTCTTGATACAAAAAATAGGTCAAACTCATTTAGGTAGTAGCTCATTTGGAAAGAAAAAATCAAAACAAAAGGTTTTCTAGGTAAAATTCGATAGGGACAGAATTTTGGTGCCCCCCTTAGTGAGTTATGTTGGTAAACTTTGATGTTTCACCAATCACATAAACTAATTAATTTTGGGGTAAACAAAGGTACATGAATAGAAGGTCCCAGTATATTCCCAGAAAAGTTAATCCCATGGTTTGAGAATTTTGTATTCATTACTAATGAACATTTGATTTTTTTGGTGTCCCCCTTCCTGTCAGAGTTATGTCCACCATAAGCAAACAAAAAATTGATGAAAATGGATCTTATTATTCTATCTTTCAGTATACTGTAACTGCAAACAGTGGTTTTTGTCGTATTTGAAAGTTACCAGCTCAACTAAACATTTAAAAATCAAACTGGCACTTTGAATGTTAGGTGTTATGGGAACACCAAATCTTGGTGTCCCTGTTACACGCGACAGATATAATGGAGTGTAATATCTTGCTAATATTACCTATGTCCATGAAGGGACAATAAATAAGATTTCAAATGTTAAGTCTAACAATCTTAGGGTGTCAAAGAGGAAAAATTGAATACTTAAACATCATTAATTGGTAAAAATCAGTCAATATTGTACAAAAATATGTAAATATGTAGACATTTTGGCAACTGAAACTTTTTGAGAAAAATGAAACTGAACTTTTCTAATTTTTGGAGTATTTTTTCAAACTTTTACCATGTTCTTGTCACAATCAATACTAAAACACATTCAAAAAGCAATTTTCAACCATTTCAGATTTTCATCATTCTTGGGGGAGAAGGTTAAAGACTGCTGTGGTGTCCCTGTTATGTTGGTCAATTTACTGGCCAAGTTTATGTTTGAATGAGTCTTCTCATGCATACATAATGGCCAATGCAAAAATATTTGTATTTTTAGTTGAGCCCACTAACAGTGGGTAGAGCTTATGTTATACTGTACATGGGGTCAAAATGTCTGTCTCCCACTTGAAAAAGTTTCACTGCCTTCAAATCTGGTCAGATTTGTCTGATTTTTCCAGTGGAGGATTGGCATAAGCATGGCAACATGTCTATCGTTTTTGGAGTGGTTTGGTGAAAAAAGTTTGGAGAAATCATCACTTTTCTGTATTTTCCCCTCAAATGTCTCAGACTGTTACATAATCAAGGTAGTCTGCAAAGCAGTCATTTATTTGTCAGCTAATTAATTATTCTTCAGAAATTTTGATATCTATTACCAACGAGCTGCTAAGACACAGGTCTCTCTTTGCTGTGTGAGGACACTTCCACAGTGTGTGGTCACTGTAATGCTGTTTGGCTGGTCACCAAGTTTGTTTATCTGGTCAAACTGGGGTAAAAGTGGCTATATGATACTTGTTACAATTTCGAATAATGTCAAATTGAATGGACCAGAAGTACTTCCATGAATGGACACAAATCAGCAGTATCAGCCATCAGATGAATGGTGCTTTGAAGTTTCTTCCAGTACTTCACTTTTTGTGTACAAATGTCACAGAGGGGTGAACTTGAGAGGTGGAAGGAAGAGGAAAACATATGGAAATGGTGGGAAGGGAGAGAGAGGGACTGAGGAAGGAGGGAGAATTGAGGGAGGGGTAGGAAAAATATTTGGGTATCTTATCTTTCCTCATTTGTTACCCCACTGTCTTGCACAAACTGGTCATTTGTACTATGACTTCTTGTAAGTTTCTAATTTCTGCCTCCATAGTCAGCAGCACTTAAAGGGTACCTTGAGTAAAAAAAGAAAAAAAAAAAAAGAACATAAATCAATGTATGAAAGCATGAACTGTGCTTACAGACCAATCTCATTTCATAGGGCATTCCTGAGCTGAGATATAAAATATTGAAGTTTATTTACTCACTTTAACATGGTACATAGGACATGTGATGTCATTGTTAAACTGTAAGTTAAAATTACTATCTTTGTCTTTCTCTGTTTTTCTGCACCTTATACCAAGAGGTGTGACAGCACTCCTACTCTGGTATGCGGTAATGTTATTAGCTCAACAAGTTGAGCTATTGTCATGGCAATGCGTCTGTCTGTCTGTCTGTCTGTCTGTCTGTCTGTCTGTCCGTCTGTCTGTCTGTCAACATTGGAAAAAAGGCTGCTGTCTACAGATTCTTTGACCGTTCCCTGTCAAAGTTGGTAGGCTTAAAGCACTTGTCAAGGGCTTGATATATATGGTAACAGCAAGTAGGTCAAAGGTCATTTGGGGTCGTGAGAGGTCAAAGAGTGAAATCACGAAAAAGCCTTCAACTCCTTGTGGTTTTGTTGGAATGTTTTCAAATTTGACAGAAGTGTTCAGTAGATGATTGGTCATCAAAGTTGTGTTTTTTCGGGTGATGTTGAAAGTAAGACGGGTCACAAGAGGTCAAATTGTGAAACTGTGGTGAAAGTTTTGATTAGAGACTTCTGTGAATTTGTGACTTTCCATTTGATTGAACAAAGTATAAATTTATGGGCATGTCAAGTTGGATTGCAAAGAGTTGCCGTGTGGGTGATCTGAATGACCTAAAACATTGAAAAGGTCCCAATCAGGCTCATTAAAATTGACCAGGCCACTCTTCCGATCTGACCGAGCGACTGTTCCCATTGACATCTATATAGTTGCTAGATCACGAGAGTAAGTGGCTGGTGACGTACACATGGAACTTTGTGTGTTATGGCTCCGCCATAGAGCAGGATAATAGCTCCTGTTACCAAGCATATAAGCTTTGGTTACTTTTTAAGCTGCATATACTCCGGAGCATAAAGGAACACAAGTGCTCATTTCTTTACAAATAAATACAGAGAAAAAAATGTAAAATTTAATGAGAATTCCGTCAATCGAGGTGTTATTTTGGGGAAGCAACATTCGCAATCGTTTGGAGGCTTTGCTGTTAATTAGTCTCCCATCCACCGACAGTATAGATCTTTGACATTAGGGTGGTAAGGCTTCACTGTAGTAAAGCTACGTACAGTATTCACGCATGCTACGCTTCCCAAACATTCTGTAATACGCAACATATAGGTGTACGTAGAAAACTACTCGTTGTTGATGCGAGCAACGATGACTGATTCGACGCGATATATAGTATGATGTAATTGAAATATATGTGCCGCGGCGATGCATGTGTTGATCAAGTGTGCAGTGCGAAATTACAACCGAGAGGACATAGGCTCCGATTACATAAAGTGACAATAGACTGGACATGATTTAACTGTTTCCTTTTTCACATACTTGACTCTGTCGAAGCAGAGAAAATTAAAACTCGGGGAGTGCTTAATGTTGGTACACAGCACAGCGTTCTGTAGGCCTAGGTTTGTGGCTAGGCCTAAAGTTAGGCCTAGTATAACTTGGGAGTTTGTACAGCTAGCACTAAGTAACGTTAGCCTAACGTTGCAGTTGTAAAGGACTGTGTCGTTCGCCAAGAAGTGGCAATACATAGTAGCCTACGGCTACTTACTATGACGTATCAAAATAACCAGGGATCTGCCATCCGCACATTGGCTAAATTGACTGCCTTCTTGTTAACAACATAAAATGTTAATTTTCTATGATAACCGTTCATTTGTAGGCTATGCAAATTGTTAGATCTTATGCCTACAACTTGATGTAGGCTAGGCAGGCTTAGCCTAGGCTAGGCCTAGGCTATTCAGTTGTTTTTGTTGATTTAGACAATTTCTGAAACTGCTAGTACAAACTTGGGATGAAATGAGCAACTTTTCGTGTCATATGGGCAGGTGACACTACAGTGATTTCAGATCGGATTACGGTCCGATTTTTATGTGTTTTTGCCTTTAGGCCTAGGCCTAAGTTATATCTCCATCCCAGGTCAGAAAAAGCCAAAAATTTGCCAACTTGTGTAAATGTATGATTTGTATAAAAAGGAGTATGAAAATGAAATGTAAACTAGGCTAGCGGCCTATCCTAGGCTAACTTAAATATTTCGTGACATCACATCTTTTATCGGAGGTGCATACTAAAGTCAGACTGTTTTTCGACCAAATAAGGTTCTGTTTAGCGATGTAAGTTATAGCCTAGGCCTAAGCCTAGGCTACAGTGGTAGCAGAACACTTTACTGTGACGCAAACTAAAATCAGTTATCGTTAAAGGCCTAGCAGCCATAGAACAGAATCTGAATAAATACTGCTGGTCAGATTAAGAAAAAAATCAGATCGGAAAATCGCTGTAGTGTCACCAGCCCTTAACAGGGCACAACTGTAATCAGTGGCGGATCCAAGGGGGGTTTAGGGGTTCAATCCCCTCCCTTGAGTTTTAACGAAGCCTATAGGCTAGGCCTAGGCCCCTATTTGCATACTTTGCTACCAGGATGGCGATTACTCTTTCAAAAGTCGATGTTAAAACCCCCCTTACAGTGCAACATGGATGCGCCACTGGCAATTCGAAGCAGGGCAGTTAGTGTTACGGTTATAGGAGAAAAAGCACAAAGTTTATTAGCCTAGGCCTAGATATTTATTTCAAATCGGGATCATATGGAAAATCCTGCTGATATGTACTTCCTAGTCAGGGTTTCTGCCAGGATTGCAAATAAGGGGGGGGGGGGAGGACCGCATGTTGCCGAAGCAACATCCGCGATTGCGAAGTGATCGTCACGTAACCCATGTGGTGTCAAGGGGCCTATGCCAGGTTGTAATTCTGCAATATTCCATTTTAAGTTTTGATAACTCACCTATGTTTTGTTCCAATATGATATCTAAGGAACTTATTTGCAAGATGATCTCCAAAATGTACCTTAGAAAACTCAAGCTTTGCAAAATGAAGGGAGGGGATTATCCCCCATAATCTCATTCCTCACTTTCCCCACCTTGGCAGAAACCTTGCTAGTCACAAAACTGTCGAGATTACTCCAAAAAGCACAATATTTAACATAATATATAACTGGACTGAAAATAAGATGATTTCTGATCGCTTTTTCCCTTTCATGTGTCTTACTTGGAAAGCACTGTCAAGCAACTTAGCCTTGTAACAGTCATTTATTTCTTTAACATATTAGGCCTAGGCTAGGCTACATCAAGCCTATGCTGTGTAATAAGATACAACTGGTAAAAGGCGAAGTTGATCCTCCTTTCAAAGTTGAACAAATTTTATTTATTGACTTAGTAAACATCATGAATTTTGTGGGTTTTCTCCTATACCCATCAGACTAATTGCCTTTATTGTTTGAATTGCCATTGTGCCCAATACTAACATTAGGCCTCACCTATTTACTGTGGGACTAAAGAACTTTGTTAAGGGGTACATAAGTATGCTGATGAGCTAGACGACATTAATAATTTGTCACCTCACTATAGCCTAGAATGCTTGCAAGTATGCCTAGCCAAGTTGTAGTAAGGATTGCAGACCAAAAATTTTTGGGGAAGGCTGAACATTAGGCTAGAGAACTTTCATGCCAATGGACCATTCAGTTTCTTGAAAATTAGCCACACCCCCAACCTCAAAGTAACAGCTTTCTGACTCCTTTTTTTTTTTGTTAATCTGACACCAGATTCTAAAAGAACAGGTCAGATCCAGGCTACACTTAAATTGTGCATTTTACCTATACTAAACCATTTTTTTAAGCCTAGGCCTAACCTCGATTTTGGAACAAATTTAAAGATTTTTGAAAAATCAATTGTTCCCTAACGTTAGACCTTCTACGAATAAAAAAGAAGCGTACAGGCCTATAGGGAGCTATCTGCAACCAAATACACACCTTTACTGACAACTAGGCCTAGCCTAGTCCAATCAGTACATACTAAAATTCCTTAGCCTAGCCTAGGCTTATACTACATATAGTAGCAATGGTGGTACAATGGTATTACTAAACAAATTATAGTGGTACGAGCCATAGTACAAACTTGAACAGTTTTCATGCAGATTTGTGGTGTATCAAACTCCGTACCTGACTTTACAGCATATGGCGTAATTGTAACATTTGATCAACTTTGCTGTAGTGACATGAAGCACAAAGACAATATCATCATGGCATAACACTAGGATGGCCTTCACTCTAGGCTACACCAATGCACAGCTCACCTGCTGTAACCAACAAACACTAAACAGTAATGCACTCTACGCCCTTACACTGATTCTGTCTGAGACTAGGCTGTTGTTAAGATGTCATGGCATCCATCCTCATGGTCCCTCTTTGCAAGAAATAATTTGGTGCAGTTTTGTAGATACATCATATGAACTTTTGAGTATGGCATATAAGGGAGTCACTTTCAGGGAAATTCAAAAGCTGTGGTTGTCTTGAATTGAACTAATTGATTGGAAACTGGGCCATTAAACCTCATCTAACTAACTAACTAACCTATAGAATTGAGCCTACAAATATAAACAAAAATTTCAAGCTTTGCAGTCTCTTACTCTCATTCTGTAGCTCAAAACATGCACAATATTCCAGACACTATCATAACTCTTTGCTCTCAGTTTTGGTCTCTATTGAAACTGCTTAACAATAAATGTGTTGGAGACTCAATCGCAGTTGAGCTTCAGCATCATTGATGCTCTTGTTAATTTAGTCCTCTCTGTACAACATGTCATGGAAGTTAACAGGGGTGTTCAGGTTATAAAAATATTTTTTAACTTTCAAAGGAAACAAAATACCTTTTTGTGAGTTTTACAACTAGAAAGTCACAGCTCTAGTATTGAGCAATGGATCAATTTGTTTCAAGTGAATAAGCTTCAACATTTTATGTCTCAGCTCAGTATTGTCCTGGGAGCTGGACTGATAGCATTCTCTTTTCATGCTCTTTCATATATTTTTGAGTGAAATATTTGACTTAAGGTACACTGTTAGAGGATGAACTAGCTATGTAGAGATTTATCCCTGAAACAGTTCAACTGCTAAGTGAACAGTGTTCACATGCTGGTCTGCCCACCTGGAGTTGTCTGAGTATGTGTTAAGTGTACACAATAAATTTATCCAAGATAAAAAACACTGATAACATAAGAAGGGTTGAGCGACAGTAGCTTTGCTACTCTGGTTTATAACTGCTGTTGGTACTCTATCATGAGCATAAATTTCAATCAGATAAAATGATTTTTAAATTTTGACCTCATGTCACACTATTGGACCCCTAGTTTATGGATTGAGCCTTGTACCATTTGTGAGCATACTTGGCAATCATTCAATTTTAACTTGCACTTTTACTTTTTTTAAGCTGTAAAACCCCTATAAAACAGAACGTTCTTCTGCTCTTTGTGTATTACAAATATTAATACTAAAATCAGTAGAAAATGATGAACGTTCAGGTGTGGGAAAGAGTCATCAATTTTTGCATATCCAAAGTGATTTCCACTTTCATTGTTTTTACCCCCTTGTTCCCACCCATTGAGGCAAGAGCTTTCTCTTTGCTCTCACAAGCCCATATGTGGTGCTGCGTACATGTTTCATTCACTCAGACGTTTGTGATAGAGAGATACACCTGACTATGTTCCCCCCTGGGCTATTGCTGGAGGTTGCAAAATTTGCCCTTAGTATTTCTCCGTCATAACAGGTTACTAGACGAAGGACTTGCACCTTGTTTGAACTGTATTTGGAACAGCATTTACAGTAAACTTGTAGTGTACAGTCTGACAAGTCTGTATTCAAAACCATAATTTACTGAGTGACCTTTTTGTCTAGTTAAAACTACTGTAAATACTGTAACACATTAGTATTAGTGTGCTGTTAAACTTCATCGAACTAACTGACAGTCCTGATAGTGTCAACATCTGACAAATGTATGTGCTAGATGTTAAAGACTCTTCATGCAAGTTAAGCATTTATTTTACATTCTTCTTTGTTTCCATTTTAAAACAGGTCAGTCATTGTTACAGATAGCTGAAACATACAGACAAATTGAGGCAGAGCGAGATGCTGTGGTAAGAATGCCATTGCTATATTTATGTTATTTCTTCATTGTTCGTTTGCTGGTAGTTCTTCCTTCTTGATGAGATATTAAAACTAAGAACTTCCTTCAGAACACATTGTTATCCAGGCTAATTAAAAGTTGGCCACTTATTTAGAATAGAAGAGGGAAGTTCATTGAGTCGTATCTTTTTTGAGTCTCTAGATGAGATATGCAGGCATAAAAATTGACCACTGTGAGAGGTAAGCCACATGGTAGGGTGATCTAGGACAAAGATTACTATACATTCCAATGCATACAAAATTATAATTCAGCTTCTGTTCAACTTCTTAATGCATGCTGTACAGATACAGCATTTGGTGTTTTTTTGACATGCTACTCCGGTTTTAAGTGTTTTGAAGCGATGATGTGGAATGAATTCACATTTCCATCAATTGGAAAAAATTTTGCTTTGAAAACAGGGCCTACATATGTTGAACTAATTTTGTGTGAAGCATTTCAAAAGATACTGTATTGCCAGTCAAACAAGGCTAACAAAATCATTAATGTCTTGATGATGTAGAGTTGTTGTTTGATGGATGGGCATAAAATGTAAAAGAAGGTAATTTGGGAGGTGTTAGTTTTATTTTCCTAAGGCATGCTACATTCCATAATTTTTGAAGACAATCAGAAAGATTGGCATGAAACGGTACTTGGAGATTTAAAGGACGCACATAACTTAACTGTTTTAGAGAAGAGACTTACAGTGGTATACTTTGGCAAAAAAGCAGTTATTGCCTACAGTAGTTGGGTGTTTCCTTTTTTCATGCTTTGAAGTTTATATTGTCTTGGAATGTAATGTAAGCCTTTTTATTTCATAGACATTGCTATTTGTGTAAGATATTAACCTGCTTCAACAGGCCTGGATATTTTTATTTTAAAATTGCTTGTCCAGCCATTGTTCAAAAGGAAGGAAAAAGAAAAAAAGGTGTGGCAGGTTTCCTCTTAAACTTAAGCCAAGACTTTCAATTTAGGGGATGTTATTGTCTGATCTGTATTGCATTCAAAGAACAATTGGGAGAGTACAATTTAATTACATACTGTACAATTGCAACCAGTTTTATCAACAGACAGCACTGTACTTATGATGATATGGCATATTATAACCTGGTTTTATCAAGCAGTGGCCACAGTTTTTCTTCCAGTTGAGTGTAGAGTTTTGACTAGCGTCATTTTCCAATGCTCTCGCTCTCCATCATTGTTGGAAAGGAGTGCACTTTCTACTAGAATAAGAACATGTAGTGTGTTAAGGGATCATTTAATTCAAGAGGGTAAAACTGGTGCAACCACTATTAAACTTCCGTAATATGGAAAGGTTTCTGAGTGAAAATTTCTTGTCATATGTCATTGATGTATTATTAGGAGTGCTGAAACAGGGCCATCCAAATCTGGGAAAGTTGCCTCCCAGATCAAATTCCGTTACAGTAGGATGCCAATAAAATATTACATGTAGCGTAGAGGACAGTTGGCTCAGGGTTCCCAGGGCTTGGAAAAGACTTGGAAAAGTCGTGGAAAAGTCATGAAAATCCATATCCATTTTTCAAAAATTTTTCTAAAGTCATGAAATATTGTAAAAGTGACAGGAGTCATGGAAAATTCATGGCGTTAAGCCCAGATCAGTCTTTTGATTTTCTTACATATAAATAATTTACTCGTTTATTTGTCATGATCGTTGCACCATTTAAGTTTTATCAAATCTGGGGTACAATTTGGTCACGAAATAGAAATGTTAAGGTCATGAAAAAGTCATCAAATCAATTTTATTTTTTTCAAAGTGCAGGAACCTGTTGGCTGCCCTGATGATCTGCTCAATTCTGATCTTTGCAAAGAAAATTATGTCATCCATCCCCAAATTCTCTATTTTTTTATGAAGCTAGATTTTTTCAAAGTTCCGATAAAAATTAAAATGTTCAGGATTTTGCTAGCAAAATCCACTTTTCTTCAATTTGTGTACATAAGAGCCCAAAGGTTTTGGCTCATGTTTGCTTGCCTATAGCATGTGAAGTACTTTAAAGGAACTTATTGCGTTTGTTTGGTATTTTCCGCATTCTAGGTATCTAAGCACGTCGGTACCTTGCTGAAGATTACATAGTATCTCTGACGATACAACTTTTAACCAACAAGCTCTAATTACCCAGTAATTAACGTTAAAATTAGAATCGAAAAATTTTTTCACCCAAACAATTATGCTTGCAAACCTCTCCTTCCTTATTTCATTTTCTCTGGTCATCCAATCAAATTGGTCATACTAATGAAGTCACACAATGACACACTTTCAACTTGTTTTGGTAAGTGGCCACTGCATACACCATACTACATGAACATGTGTACTGCTTCTGCACACTGTGAACTACACTTTTCATCGAACCTTTGAAAATGCTCAGTAAATGAGCTAACTGTCCGAGAAAATGCTTAGTATAATGGATTGTGGAAATCTAAAGTGTCTGTAGGCAAATGAGAAACATCGAGTCTGATCGGGTTTGCCCCTGGCCACATGTACTGTAACGTTATGTCTAACACTACTGTAACAGCTGGGCCCTCTTGTGGTAAGCCAGTGTAGCGTAAGCCCTATTAACGTTACTGTAAACCGAACAACTAACGTTATAGAATGATGTATCCTGCATGTAGCAATCAGCTGTTGCTACCTCGAAATAATAAATTCGAATCTCTGGAAAAACATCTAACGTTAGCCTAAAACTAACAGCAGAATGAAGGAAAGTAGCGTTGCAAACCTGTGATGATGCCGACTCCATTCCGTGGGCATAACCGTCTAGGGTTTGAGTGTAAATTGTCGATGAAGTTAAACACTGTACAAGGCTAAAATGATTTACAAAGCTTCGTGGGCAAAAGTCAGCTAGTAGACAATGTACAATAACACACTGCATGTACTATTTTTGCATCACGTTCAACAAACACACGGGACCTACCACACCGGCTCAACGTGACCTTTGACATAGTATGCATATTCAATACAAGAATGTGGGCGCGGCTTATCGTTTGATAATGAGCATTTATTTCAGGAAAACTGTACTTCTTTTTGCTAAAATTTTGACGACATTAAAAAGTTTTCCTTCCAAAGTATATTGGGTTTAGAATTGTAACAGTGTAGCAGAAGCACCAAAGGGTTTCTAGCGTTGAAATAAGAGGATTTATAAACGCAATAAGCTCCTTTAATGTGATAAGCTGTCATTAAAAAAAAAATAAATAAATGCTAGACAGTGTTCCTACTGTATACCTTAGACTTTTGCTTCATGTTTTGTTATTAATAAGGAGGAAGCAATTTGATAATTGGTTGTTTCCTACTCTATTTGCTTATATGCTTCAGCAATTGTTATGAAATCATTCACTGTACAATCTACTGTACATAGGCTTCTGTCTGTACTGTAGATAATTGAAAAACTTTTTGAGTGAAAAGATGTTAACTATGCAATATAGTAGGATTTTACTTTAAAGGGAAGCAATTGTACAGCCTTCTAGACAGCACAGAAATTCAATATAATTATTCCAAGCAATGTGGCATCATTAAAGACCAATTTTATCCCAAGTCAAACGTAGTATGAGTTTTTCCGAGGCAAGTCTGGAAGGCAGTTGGGCAAAGCAGTGCAAAGCACCATATTTCTCCGAAATTACCCATAGTGCAACAGAACAGTGACGTAAAACCTGCACCTAATGTATACTTTTGTTTGCTATTGCGGAATATCATATATACTGTACTGCACAAACGTTCGTAACACTACTGAAGACTAGCACAACTGCCCGTCGTTTCATTCATTTTACAAATGTTTCAACGGTTGAGTTTGAGATAAAGGTTCAGAAATCAAAAGATAAACTCCTTAAAAGCATATGGCTGCCTCTTCCGGGCCAAGTGCATATGATTTTGAGCCAGTTTGACCAAGGAAAACTCGAGCACCTGCGAGCGATGTGACCAGCACCCGCAGCGAACCAGCCGTACAGTCTATACAAGCTAACGTTAGACCAAGGGTCACTCAGTACGTTACGTATAGGCTTATACTAGTATAGCAATACGTAGCCTATGCCGTATAACAATAACACCGATCGATGTGTATGGTGTCTTAGCCGATTTCTCTTCGCCATTGCCTTCTTTTAATGTTTAAGTGTCCACAAATATCCTACATTACTTACGAGAATTACAAAAGGTTCGACTAAATCGAATCTTTGCGAAAATGAGTGAAAACGAACCTAACTGTTGCACCGAAAAGCATGCTAAAATACGGTCTCGCTAGTCCCAGCTTGTTGTTGTTACCGCTTGTAGTTTCAGGGTCTACCGGAAGAAACTTATCTTGGTTTGAACAAAAGCAGTCAGAAATAACGAGTATTTTTTATATGAGGGATGAAACAAAAAGAAGAACAAAAAATTATTGGGTTATCAAAAATTTTTATCAGTAAAGCAAAAGCAACTATGAAGTTTTTTAAGCTTCGTAAAGGGTAATTATAAATTCAGCTGTAAGTGTACGTAAGTTGGTAACCACTTTTGTGAAATCTGATCAGGTGCAGGTTTTACGTCATCAATCAGCTGATCCATGGTCGTGTTTCTTCGAGTATGGCGATACTCATGTCTTGAAGAGCGGGAGATTTGAAACTTTTTTTTCGGTATGAGTTTTTTGTGGAAAAACAACACAGTAGTGTTAATATCTAATGTTTATATATGTACTACACATATGTGGGGAGTCAAATGGCCACTATTGCTCCCCTTTAACAGTAAACATAAACAACAGCAAACATAAACAGTCTCCATGGAGTTTATTTCCTGGAAGTAGGTCACATGTTACCCTTGAAACATGATGTTAAGATAATGTGAGCAATGCTATGTTAATGTTGGGGAGGAAATCATGACAAGTGTTGAATGGAAAGTCAACAATAGTCTCTAACCTAGTGACAATTGTTTGTGGAATCCGTAACATTTCCTTTCATCAACAGGTGCATTGTCTGCGGAAAGAAATTCTGCTTCCCATGGAAGGCAAGTTGGACCTTGAATGGAAGTACATTAATCAGAATCAGAAAGCCTACTTGAGTGAAAATAAATCTAAAGCAGAGGTATGATACAAGATATAATAGTTTCTGGCAAAACCTGGTTGCCCACTTAATAGGTGACCAGTGCTTGTGAGCTTGTGCTGCTCTTTGCACTTGAGGTTGCCTGGTGATAGATTGTCTCCTCTCAGCTACTACTGTAGCTTACAAGACATGATTGCGAGAGGTCATAAGATTTTAAACATGTTCAGAAATCTTGCAACCTCTTGTGACCAGTTGGGAGCAAACACATTACCATTATAGGTGACTTCTCAGGGACAAAGGAGGTCACAATGAATCACAAGAGCTGCAATCCTCAACAAAAATGATGGGACAAAGCAAGTAAAACAAACAGTGAATGGAACACCATCCCCCACTTCCCCCATCCAGTGCTGCTGCAGCCAAGGTGTCTTGAAACTTCATTGTTGCAGGGGGCAGGGTTTGTCCCATGTGACTTTGTTGAGGATTGTAGCTCACAGGTGTTTGCTGCTAAATGGGCTTTAAAGGTCAAGAGCAGTCCCCCAAACTTAATGCTAAATATAACAATTCTCATCTCATTTCTGTTCAAAGAATCTTTCGTAATATTTCATTACTTCACTATAACATTTGAAAGGTAAACCAAGCAGTAATTTCCAGTAATTTTTTCATTTGAGGAGTTAAAATGTTGTCACATGACCTTCAACAGCCAATCATGAAACTGGACAGTCTACTACACTGCTTCAAGTTGGGGTGACTGCTCCTGCCCTTTAACCATGGAGCTGCTGGGTGGTAACTCCATGATTTTACTTGCTTCAAGGTGTTATTTGCTAGTCACTTGGTAGTTTTGAAAAGTTCTCAATGAAAAGGTACTTGTTCCAGTAGGGCTGGTGCAGTATTTGCCAAATTCTGCCTTAGTTGACCCAATGGAATTAACATTTTGAAATCCCAGTCCTTATCAAACTTCATTGGATTGTACCAAACATGATAGTCTAATTTGTTGTGGAGTGGAGAATGATGGAGGAGGCAGTTTTGTTGAGATTTAGTTTGGGTCATGGTATTGTGTGACTTTCACCAGACTGCTTGTACCCAATTCTTTGGCAGAGCCTATGACGAAGGAACATCCAGTTAAATGTTAGGCTAATGGTGGTACTTGGATGCAGTGAGCAATTTGGATCTAGTCTGCAACTTTGCATTGGAAGACTAGAGGGGACAAGTTGCGGGCTGAATTTGCACACATATGGGCTGGGCCTCAAAACTGCTCCAGGTAGTGTGAGGCATGTCTGAGTTATGCAAATTAGATGAAGCAAGGGGTAAGTACAGTTGTTTGTGAATATGCACACCAGTAAGGTGGAAGGAATTTGCAGCAAGCAGGGGCCTATTGTGACTCAACTAATTTCTTTCTAGATGACCATGTGTGTCTTTTCCTCATTCTGGATGAAAACTTGGGATGAACTGCACTAAATTGTGGTATTGTTTTAGGTTTTTCAGCATTTAATAAAACTGAATTTAACTTTCAAAGGGGAGTACCAGGGTACTTAAAATAGTCAATTTTATTTTAAATAGAAATTCTCTAATTATATCTCTGCCCACTTGGCAGATGTGTGTTACTCATGCAGCTACAATGACTGCTTTTGCACAAACTAACATGGGTGAACTTCTAGTAGAGTTTTATCCAAACTTTGTTAATGCTCTTAACGTCCTGTAGAAACTAAATCATAAATATTCTGTTATAATTGCCTGAAACAAGTGTGATCAACATGAAATTAAGACAAACAAATTAAGGCTACAATGTTTGGAGTGGCGTTTTCCTTCCTTCAGCCTCACACAAACAAAAGTGATGAAGTCACAGAACAAAGTTATAAGTTGAGTGTTGCAAGTGAATATTTTATAATACTGAACCTTATCAACAGTCCAGAAGTGATTTTAAAGTAAAGTGGGCTCATGACTGTAGCTAAATTATTGGATGAGTTTTGTTCTTGCTGACAGGTGTTAGAGTATGTACAGGTATATCAAAATGAAGTGCATATGTGACACCTGCTATAAAAGGTTAATTAGACTCATAAATCCTCATGGTTTTCTGGCCCTTTAAAACAAGTTGCACTCATTTGTCAAAGTGGGGAAATTCCCACTGCACTTTTCATGACATTGAAATGTGTTATGTACTCTAAGCCTATTGGCTCATGTTTGAAGGGTAAGAAATAATACAAGCGAGATATGAGTAAAGCAGCTAGACCCTAAACCAGAGTAGGCAGTACAGAATGTGAAAGAATGAAGCAGTAGAATGAAGACTTATTGAATACTTTATTTCTCTGTATAACTTGGGAGTGGTAATAAATTTTGTCAAGATCTTTTCACTCTTTTAATCAGTCTTAAATCCTGCACCTATTGTATATTGCAGTGTTTGCATCGCGTAGGAAATTCGTACCTGGGTACCCGAACCGTATTACCCGTCGGGTACTGGGGTACCCTATCGTAAACCTTGCAGTATCTTTCGTTCACCCCGCGGGCTAGGCTGTATGCACAGTATAGGACGTATGCCTAAGCTATTTCGTGAAATGGTGTAGGAGTGAATGTTAGAAACACACATTGCAGGAATTGTTTCTGGAAAAGTGCAATTTAACAAAAGCATGTTACGGAAACAAACAAGTTACGCAACTTCATTTCAAATAATTGTGAATGAGATGTGGGTTAATACATTTGTTACTTTCAATAACCATGTTATTTTGTGAAGATCAAAAAGAAATCATAGAAAAAAGCTCCCCAGGTATTAAAAGTGTACCTCAAGTCAGAAAAATCAAAACTATATATTAAAGAGCATGAAAAAAGAATTCTAACCGTCCAACTCCAAACTTCATAGGACATTCCTGGGCTGAGATATAAAATGTTGAAGTTTACTCACTCAACTTAAAATGGTATATTGCGCAACAATTTGTGATGTCATTGTTGTACTACTCAAAGTACAGTCTTTGTATTTCTTCGTTTTTCCAAACGTTTCTGCACCTTGTACCAAGGTTTGATAGCACTCTTACTCTAATGGGGTGATGTAATTAATTAAGCCCTCTCTTTGCAACATGCTGTGCAAGTAAACAGGAATCGTTCAAGGTCATAAAAACATTTTTAATTTTTAAAGGAAAACAAAGCAGGTTCTGTGAGTTGTGCAACAAGAGAGTCCCAAATTATTGCGCAACGGACCAATTTGTTTTAAGCGAATAAACTTCAACATTTTATATTACAGCTCAGGAATGTCCTATGAAGATGGGAGTTGGACTGTGACAACACATTTTGCATGATCTTAATTATATATTTTTTGAATTTTTTTGACTTGAGGTACTCTTTAATTTTCTACCCGGGTAGCAAGAACGTTGGTTGTGTACCTGGTGCAAACACTGGTGTATTGGTTGCTATAAAATAATGCAAACCTTCACATGAATTCTACATAACTGTGAGTTACTTATACGTTGTAAACATATCGTTACACTGACAGAAAACAAATTATATGAAAAGGGGGGGGGTTGTTTGCACTAAATTGACACTTGAAGTGTGTCAATGTTCCATTTCAGAAACACCTGGGTATCAGTGTAGAATGTAACTAACTGGTATCATCTATCTTGGACAGAATCAGACTCAAAGTTCAGGCTACTTCATCAGTTGTATGGTGTATATAAGGAGACAGTGTAGTAGGGAGGTATTTTGGTTGTGGGGCACTCTCTGCGTGGTACTTACATACTTGTGTATCTCTTAGTTACAGGAAACGGTTGTTTATTTGAGTCCGCGAGTGATGTCTCAACTGCCTATGGATTCACCCAAATAGATGCATAAGGGTCATTGACTGTTTTTATAATTAGATCATTGGGTATGATAATCTACTTAATACTAGGATGAGTAATGTATGTTCACTGATGTGACATTGAAAACTGAGTGCATTCCTAAAAACCACAGAGGTGACTGTTAATGGCCCTAATTAGGTGTGATGTTTAGTTGCAGTAGAAAGTTAAATTACAATGAACTGTAATAAAGCAGAGCAACATTTGACTGACTTTAATAAAAAAGAAGAACATCTTTTTGATCAATTTCTGCATTTCAAAATTCAAACTATAGTTCATTTAAATAATGTTTATTACATGGTTATATCCTCAAAAATAGTGGATTTTTCAACTTTGTTGAAGTATATATATAATTTCCTGTTTTTGTTGTAATTACTTGACCAACTTATGGCAAATACAACATTCATTTGCCATTCTCCAGTGTTTGTCTCATAGATGTAGACATTTTAAACGTCAAGGTTTCATTGGCCTTGGAAGGAGAGGGGAGAGGAAGCTACACAGTTGCAGGGCTCAGAGAACGTTGTAGATTATAAAATTGCACATATCTACATCACCTGTCCACCTTTTTATACATAAAATTGTATGTGTCCAGCTTGTTTGATTTTGAATCAATTCCGAAGAAGGAGAATTTTACAAATCCATGCTTACAACAGTGACAATGCCTTGTTTCACCCATGTAAGCAGATGCAATTCAATTTACTTATTTTCAATTGCCATGTTTGTGCAATACCAGCTCTTAATAGCATGAAGATATGCTTCCCTGACAGTGTTGTGTGTTTCCAAATGTAGTCCATGTAGAAAAAAGACCCATGCAAGCAGAATTAACTTGCAGAAAGAATTATAGCTATGAGGCCAATCTGAGGAAAACCAGTGATTGATGATAATAAAGGTTTTAGTTATTGATAATATCACATTAGCTACTGGCATAGAATTATGACAGGTGGCTGGATTCATTTAAGAACTGTAAGGGTAAAGTTTTATGCTTGGTTAACAGTCTAGTAGAAGTTACTTCAGCATAAAAAGCGGCATACATCATAGTACGCTGCCATAAACATTAAACTATCCAATTTCCATTTGAGAATGTGGAGTGAATAGCATTTTAATGGTTAAAAGGGTGCAAATTGAGTTGTTGCATGAAATTAACCAAATGATTTCAAAACTCTCAAGTAGTTTTCCACAAATATTTATTACAAATGGTCTAACTAGATAATGCCCGTATCCTACACATACCACAAATTGTTTTATGAGTGGATTTAATGATTTAATTTGGTTCTCAAAAATTGTAACCAGACACTTTTTCAAAATATAAATGCAACTGTTACAATAAAGGGGCTGAAATTAAATTTCAGCTTTTGCATTTTATGTGAAGCATGACTTATTATGCAAATTAAATTATTGTCCTGTTTCAGTGGCATATGCAGGATTTCAAAGAGGGGGGGGGCACAACCTGTGATTCCCCCGACTGGCACAGATTTTGATAACCTTTTTGTTTCTTTTTGCTTTTCTGCACTTAAGTTGTTGGCGACCGACTTTTCCTTTTTTTGCTTTGACAACCATTTTTCTGGTGGTTAAGGTTGGAAGGGTTGAATGCTCAGTATATCTCTCCAAACTTCAAACTTTTTAACTTCCCCTTGAACCCTTGAATCCCCTGACTGAGTGATTTTCCCCAACCTTGGAGGTGGGCCCCCTTTAAACGATCATGGGGGATTCTAACCCCCCAAACCTTCCCTCCCTGTGGCTACGCCACTGGTCCATCTATCACAGAAAGCTCACTGGTGATGAAATCTGAAACCCTAGTTGGGACCCTATGAGTGAATTAATTTTGTTTTTTCAGTGGTTTTGAAAAATTGTAGCAGCTGCACTATTTAATCAATGCCTTCACTCCTTTTAAAAACATTCTTCAGGGTAAACAGAAAGAATTGGATAGTAACCTTCCTACCTGAGGACTAACCCAGCCCCCTCCCCCCTCCCCCTTCATTTTCTCACTTTACCTTCTACTCTAACACATCACTTGAATGCTGACAAACTTGCTGCTGACAAAATTGGTATTTTGCAAAGTGTTACTTTTGACAATAACTTGTTCTCTGTCATGGAGAAAACAGCTTGCCTTTATGCAAACACTTTATGGCTTGCAGTGCTGGTTAATATTAAATATATGTGTAGGCATCATGAGTACAATCAGTATAAACAAATGTTTTCCTCATAGACCCCAAATTAGTCTTCAAAGGTACATAGTGCGAAGGTATCAATTTCCTGTACAGATCAGTCTAGTTTCTGTATAAATGGAATCAAGTTCACTGAAAAAAAGAAACAAACTCGACAAGGGTAATAAGTTTTCCAAGTTCGTCTGTCCCGTCAGGAAGCATTAAATTATTGGTAAACTCTCGTTATCACTTCGCAGGAAGGCTGTCGATAGATGGCTTCTTCAATAATTTCAAACTGTTTGAGAGTCAGTATTGCTGTGTGGAGTTTGTGAGAGAGAAAGCTCTTGATCCTTTCCTGTTTGTTTAATGTAATTTGCAGTTAGGGTGAACAGAAATGAGTGTTGTTTCTCTAGCTACATTGAACCCTGTTATATTTGAGAAAACCATACTTTCTTGCAGTATGGGTTATACTTTTTTCATTTTTTTTTTTGATTTGAGTAAACCTTTGTCTTTGGTGTATTTTATTACTTGCAATTACAGTTAAAGCGATGTTGTGAGTTTACAAAAAGGAAAAACATTAAATTATACTTCTTCCTGTATCCGTGAAATTGCAGCGAATGCATTGATGTATTGAAGAATACAAATCAAAACTGCAAACTGATAGTTAGAGTGTCTGGAACTAACCTAAACAGCTTAAATTGGTAAATGTTTGAAGGCCCTTTTTCAAAAACAGCCCTCATTATAGACTTTTAAATAACTAACCTGGTGCTGAATATGCAATATCGAGGTGCCACCTGGTTAAAAACATTCCATACTGCTCAGACTTGGCCATCTCTCACTGTACAGCAAGCGCTCCAGAACACTGACTTACTTGTGTACTTTCAAAATTGCTTTCCTTTACTACTGAAAATGTCATGGTTGTTCACTCTTTGGTACTTACTGCTAACTCTCTTTTAGCCCTTCCTATAGCCAATGACACCTGTTTCTCTTGCTATGTCATTGATGTGAACTCATGTTGTACAGTCATTGTGAGAAAGTACGACGGCAGGCACGGTACAATGTGTACATGCAGAGAGTTGTTATTAGACAACTCCCTGGTATAAACGACCGCACACTAACCCTAGTCTTGTTCACTTGTGTTTGTTGTGCCAACTCGATCAGCTGTTTACACCTTCGTTCTGATTGGTCTGCTCAACAGATGGCCCATGAGAGTTTGAATAGGGTTTGTGTGGAGCACATTTTCTAATTCCTCAAGTTTAGACATTGTTTTTACGAGAATTTAAAGGCTGACACCAGAATTAGCAGCATACCCTTTAATACTTTTTCTCATTTATTGTTCAAATGGTCGTCTTAGATGAGTTACTTAAATTTTAAACTGAAATTTTTAATGTATTTTCCTTTTTGCAATCTCACGACGTCCCTTTAATATCAGGTGCACTGTGTGGTCAAGTGGTTAAAACATCTGACTTGCCCCTGGGAGGTCTGGAGTTCAAGTCCTTCCAGGGTTGAACTGAAGATTTTAAAAATGGAACTTACTGTTGTTGTGATTGGTAAGCAATATATAGTAGGGAAAACAAGTCAGTGAGCCACACGCCTATTTACTTCACGGAGATGAAAGACCATGCTGTATATATCTTGTGACTGCAGGTGTGCTGTCACCATCAGTCACATTCTTGTTGACTGCTTGGAATACTCTCATATTCGCCAGAAATACTACACCGTGCCCATCCTGAAAACCTTGTTTGAACAAACAGGTTTGTCTCTTATTCTTGGCTCTCTCAAGGAAAGTAAACTTTATTGAATCCTCTCACTCCACTCTATAATTCTTGTAGGGGTTTACCAAAATTTTCGATTGGCTCAGCTGTTTGATTGACAGCTAAATCAAACAATGCAGAGTACCAAAGCTTAGGTTACACAGCATGGACTATACTTAAAGTGTTTTGATCATACAGGTTGAAATTTTTTATACTCACCTTGAAGCAATGAACTGAGATTGTGTCTGGAGGAGATTGAATTTCAGGCAATTGTGGGAGGGGATGAAGTAAGAAGGTTAGGAGAATTTTGGTGAGAGAAATGGGCCTTTAAATTCTGTGATTTTCAGAAAGTTAAGAGACATATTGTGAGACATATATTCAGTTGTTTCGATTTTTTCAAATTTTGCAATATCATTATTCTATGATCGTTTCTCATACTTACTTATTATTTTGTGTTGCTATTATATGTTGCTTCCCGATGTAAAGTTCAGGTCAAGGTTATGATGTCTAGCTATGTTGCTAGTATGACATCATAGTAGAGTTGTTATTGTTATTGAGATGGAACACACAGAAGTACGCACACTTCAGGTATGCGAAGTAGTACATGAACTAGTATTTGATCTAGCCAATCACAGGATGTTATTATGATTAATGCATTTGGCTTTACTACTTTGTCCAATCAGCTTAACACATCAACAGCACGGTCTTATGTGAGATTTGTTGTTCTGTTTGTTAAATGTTTGACCCAGCCCATCAACTCATCAACACTTCTACAGTACTTAGGGCTCTCTCATATATTGATCCCCAGCCTAATTCAGCTGTATTTTATTCGTGATTGTTTACCAGAGAAAGAACTAATAAATTGTTGTGAACCACTAAAGACCTTTTCTTCCTGGGAATCTGGATTATAACTGCTTATACATTTACTGCTCATTTTTTTTATAAACTTTGTGTGAGTCCACTGCACGCTGCACAACTGAAAGAAGGCCTTACAATATGTCATGATACAGTGTGTGTGCCCACCCTGGATTATGCACCCCTTGCAGTATTAGAGATACTGTAGTGGTACCGCACAGTCAGATAAATATACTGGTGCAGTACTGTATGTGATCAAAATGTGCTCATCCTATTGGCTTGACATAGAATGGTACAGAGGCAATCATAGTTTGTTTTTACAAGTTTGCCATATTTTTAATTCTGCATGGCATTCATGCACTGAGTTAAGACTAAAAACAACTGATCTGTCATCATGGTTTAAAGGGCCAGTCCTCTCACCCCAAACTATACACTTCTTGTAGGGGCATACAGAAACTCTCCATTGGCCCAGCTTTTTGATTGACTGTCAATTCAAACAATGCAGATTACCAAAGCTTATATCATGCAGCATGAACTGTACAGAGAGTGTTTTGATTGTGACATAGAGCTTTTCTATACTCACCCTGAAGCAATAAACTGAGATTGTAACGTACTGGATAAGGATGAAATTCAGACAATTGTGGGAGGGGCTTAAGTACAGTAAGAAGATTAGGAGAATTGGTACTGTTTGGGGTGAGAGAACTGGGCCTTTAAAGATGTGATTGGTCACTGTATGGATGAGACTGACTGGTCTTGCATCTGTGTTTAATTTTGTAGCTCGCAACAAAATTACAAGATTCTCATTCAACAGTAATTAACACAGAATTAATTTTTCTTCTCACTGGAAAGATGTCCTCATTTTTTCGTTGATTCTGGTAAAAATTAAAATCGGAAAAACGAAATGCTGGAACTAAAGCTAAATATTAGCTATCAAACTATGATTGCCCCTTCAGACCGACTGCATGGTGAAGTGGTTAGAGCATCAGTCAGAAGGTCTGGAGTTTGAGAATCCTGGCAGGGTCATATTGAAGACTTTAAAAACGGAAACTACTGCCGTTGTGCTTGGTGTTCAGCATAAGCAATGGAGTAGGGGAAACCTGCCAGTGAGCCACAACTGTAAATATTAAAGGCCATGGCCAGCTCTACTTGAACCAATTGGTTGGAAACTGAGCTGTAAATCTCTGTCTAACCTAACCAGCTGATTGCCCCTTTAGTGCTAGTTTTAATGCATAAAACATACACAGCAGCTACTCTAGCTGTTCATGGTAGTTAAATTTTATAATGTATCAGTCCTAGTTCTGAGTTCCATGTTTATCTCAGTTGCTACAGTAAGTTGCTTTCAAATGTGGTTTATCAGTTGTGTATGTTATTTAGTTATTACGATTAAAGGTGAAAGACAAACATATTTTATTTTGAAAATTTAGAACAAACAATTAGAAACCAAAGAGTCAAGTTACATTCCCAGGGTATGCAGGTCTCCCGGTCATTGTACAGATGACCAAAAAGTTTGTGAAACAAAAGTCAAATCGGACATTGTACTGCAGTATTTACTATTTACCTTTCAGCAGTATCGCCCTTTTAAAGGGAATATGCAGTTATTTCAAGTGTATTTGGAAGTTAAACTAAATGCGTCAGCCCTCTGGCCTCTTCCAAGTTATTTGTTTTAAAAGCACTTTCCAAGAAGTTGTTGTAAATGACCATTCGGTATGTTAGATATGAGATGGAAATTTATAGATATGGCAAGAATATTCTTCTTCTTATTCAACTAAGAATGATTGCACTCCTCCTTTAACTTATGTTATAGTTAAGTGTTCATTCAAAAGGAGTAAGAAATGATATCAAAACATCAGTTTTGTCTTGTAAATTTCCTCAATCTCTTTCATTCATGACTTAAAGCATGTGGCACCATACTTCTTCCTAAATTTAACAATTCTGACAAGGTTTATTACAGTTAAAATATGATTAAAACAAGGATGCATGATCAGGGTGACTGCATTGAGCCTTTAAAGTATGACACCAATATGGCAGGAAGGATGTTGGTGATTTCCTAACGAGAAATCACTCTACGTAAACAGTTTGTGATCAATGTGCACAACATGTAGGAACACAAGTATAGGTATGCCTCCTATAGAAGAGGTGCTTCCATACAGAAAATGGGAGTTTAACTCCTGGTTGGGTCATAACAAAGATTTCAAAAGTGTAACCTCCTGTCATCTTTCTTGGTGCTCATCATAAGCAATGGGGTATGGAAAACAAGCCAGTGAGCCAGAACCTGGAAAGAAGGCTGTCCAGACCAATTTAGCTTAGTGTTTGGCATTTTGGTGTAATGAGGGCAGACTGACAATGCAGGGAGGGTGGCTGCCTAATCTGTTGGTATTCATATCAGGGTCACAGTGGAGGGATTTGGAACACATGCAGTTTAGAGTGGTAATGGGAAAGTAAATGTTTTTTCACATGTGTATCTGCAATACAGTAGAATATTGTTAGCAACTTTTCTGTTTACACTCCATTACAGATGCATCCATGATTATATAGTACAGTCTCCTATACCAAACCTATACTTATCAGAACATGCAAATTGATGTGAACTTTTAAAATGTATTTGTGGTGACTCAAGTTGTGTTACACAGTTGCACATTAAATATTACAGAGTATATTATGAAGATTTAGAAGAAAGCAGTTTCTGGTTAAAATCTTTAAATAGATCTATTCCTTGCTGATAAAAAGGAAACGGCCAGCTGCAATATTTTGTAGTTATGTACTTGTACCTTCCAGTGCCTGTTTCTCCTGCAAGTAAACAGTGATATTGGCATAGTATGTTTTAGTATAGCACTGTATCTTATGCTGGTTATAACCTAAGGTGCATGTGTAATGGGGTATAAACAGGAAGGTTGCTTCACCAAATCACTGCAAATGCAATATCCTTTCATACACCAGGAAGTCAAAGGAATATAATTGAAACCTTCAACTTCTAAACTTGTCGCTTCAGTTTTGTTTATCTTGCATTGATCGCAAGTTTGAGTAATATTCATGATATTCATACAGCAAGAATTTACAGAGCCCTATTATTGCCACTGCATATGCATGCTTGTATCAGCCTTATTGTATGTATACTAACTTGGTAGCATTGAGGGTTGGCTCCTGTACCGGGGCATGGCTATTCCGAACTTTCTTGTCATACAAGTCGTATCAGATTATGTGCATGGTGAGGGGCATGAGGAGAGAAAATGCTGTAAATGACTGTGCGCTGTTCATGTGCACTGATGCTGTGCAACTCTAGTCCTGTCAATAAAAAACCAAATTCTCTCACACTAGACAGTTCTAATTCTCCTAACCTACTAACTTAAGCACACCCCTCTCCCCTCCACAGCTGTCTTGAACTCATCCTCATACAGACTCAATCTTTTTTTTTTTATTGCTTTGGGGTGATGGTATGCAAGACCCAATGTGTAATCTCAACACTCTCTACAGTTCATAAAATGTCTAGTACATGGGTTATAATATCCGGAATTTTTTTAATGTGCTGTTAATCAAAGAGCTGTGCCAATTGCAAATTTCTAAAGATTATCCACAGAATAATAGATTGGGTGAGAGTTGACTGCCTTTGAGCATTTACCTATTGTGAGACCCTGTGACACCCTAAAATGTTTGGTTCATGTTCATGAGGAGGGTCAACATTTATTTACATTGAAGCAACCTTTATTTTGTCACACAATTGACTCAAGAGTTGAGGTACATTTCTTCTAGAATATGACACACCTGTGCCACACATTTGGAATACTTTGACCCCCCCTTGCATCACAACTTGTGGGAAACAAAGTGTATGTGACTCACTATTGTCCAGAGATCAGAGTGTGCTTATTATTGTATTTCAAGAAAGGAGTTTTGTTGCTTTCTATTTACTTCCTCCAATTTTTCTTTTAGCACATGTTCTGAAGTACAGGATACAGTCAGAAATTGGAAAGCTCTCCTCTGGAGGAGAGAAAGTGAAAATGGTCCAATTTTAGTAAGCCTTCCAGTTCCCGTGAAAACTAAAATGTTGTAGAAAAAGCTTTCAACTTGAAAGCAGAATTGGATATGTTTGAATTCAGTTCAGGAATTGAGCAATATTTATTCAAGCAATATTAAAATGGGGAAGAAAAAAATATAATTGGGAAAGTGAAAGGTGCTTTGAGTTACTGTGTCAAGCTGCAGTAATTGAAAGTCACCCATGCATTTGCTTTGTTTTCTTTCAAAATGTAGAACTTTGTTATCTACACGTAGCTATCTGTAAATGCAATTGCCCAAGTTTAATTTATCAAAGGTAATTGTGAAAATAAAAAAGTTGGGTATTTGCTCTAAACAGCATTAAAATGCAAGAAAATTGCTTCAATTCCCATCAAAATCTGTCAAAAATTTACCATTTTACATGGTAACTTCTGATTACACTTCCAAATGCATAAACATGAGCTCAGTATGCAAATCTTGTGATGTCAAGGGAGGAAGATGTCATATACGGCTAATGTTGTCTCTTGCTTTTTGAATCATCATTTCAAGGACAATTGTCTCATTTAGTAGGCTGTGAAGGTTTTATTTTGTAAGTACAAGTTGTGTCCTTGAAAATCATTAGTATCGGTTACCAAACCATAAACTATCTGATAATATAGGGTTAACAAAACAAATGTTAAAAAAGTTGTGCAAAACTTCACCTCATCAATATTTACCATAAGCAACAGGTTGCTTCAGAAACAATCAAACTTTGAAGATCAAGTTATGCCTTGAGAACAGTAAAAGATATTGACATAATTCCAAATGTTTTTTTTTAAGGAAAGCCTTCCAAGTAAAGTCATGCCTTTTTGCTGGCATGTCACTTTACATTGAAAGGTCAGGAGCAGTGCCCAAAACTTATTTTGAAGCAAAAGCTAAATCTCACAATTTTCTTCTTATTTTTCTAAAGTATCTCTCATCACATTTTGTGATTCAACTATTGCAGCATATTCCAGGTGAACCAAGCAATTACTTGTACTTAGTAAATTTCACATTTAAGGAGAAAAATTGTCATCACATTGACTCAACAGCTACTGTAATCATGAAACAATACAGTCTACCACACTACTTCAAGTTGGGGCAACAGCTCTTGCCCTTCAAGTGGTAGAACATAGCCTGATGGATAAAAGAGTTGGACTACATGCATTTTAGGTTCTATCCTTATACATGTATCCACCATTTTTGCAGACATTTAAGATCTCGTAATTACATAATGAAATGTTCCCTCTTACTTTTTGTTACATCTTTCATTTCTGCCTGATTAACTTTTATCGCTTCAGGGAGGAAAAGAAGCCCACTACATGCAGACTTGATTAAGTCAAGTTTCATATCTGATTTAATGATTGACAGCAAAAGATGTGTTTCAATACACAAAAAGTTACGTAACATTTGGGGTTAGCTAACAGTTCAGTCAGCATGTGTTAATTGCTTTTCACGCAGTGTGAACACAGTGAAAGCATAGCTCATTTGAGGTAACAGAATCATGTAACAAACTCAGCTATTAGTTATACCCCATACCGCTTTTGATTGTACTGGGGTGTTTATGTTCCTTTTTCAAGAAGCGACATCACAGCATGTAACTTGGACCACTGTCATGAGATGAACAGCCCATTGTAGAATGCAGCTCTATTCTCACTTGGAAAAATGTCTGTACGGTACAATAGTACTGAAGTGAATCTGCATACAGATAAATATCATGGTCTGAATGGATCTAGATGTAACTGTACTGAATAGTGATTGAATATCAGACAGGATTTAGAAAAAAAAAATGAACTGAAAGCAGATAGAATACTTCTAAAAAGTAGCCATTGTGAATCTAAAAATAGTCTTGCTGAAAGAGAAATTGAAACTTAACATAGCCTACTATAATGTTATTTGTTAAATCATGGAGTTGCCATGGCTTAATAATGTTGCAGTATTCTTGGAGACTTAGTCTTAATACAATCATATGAATAAATGTAAAACTGCATTTGATATGATGCCATTACTCTTTCTATTTTGTTACTCTAGTGGTAAGCATTTACAGAATTCAGTTTTAGTGATGCCTGGAAAATGGCTTGTACGCATAAATTTTATGACCTAGTATCCTACTGTAAAGAGGCTGGTCATGAAAATATGTATAATATGTACAGTATGCTAAGGATTGAACTCTTCAGTACATAACTTGGAATGATTGCATGCTACCAGTCTGACAATACTTTGTTAGTTAGATACAGTTGTTAGATAAGATTTAACCACACACCAACATGAATGTGTTATATAGTGTCATAATGTTCAAATACTGTTCAAGTCCTTCTATTTAGTCACCTCTTACGACAGGTGGGGACTACCATGGGCATATTCTACATCCCCATCCCACAGGGGGAGTCTACCAATACTGCATGCAGGAATTAGTTCTTCTTCCAGTAGTAGGAATAGTGCTGTGGAGTACAATTTTTGTCTCACTGCTGGGGGCCATTCCACAAAGAGTTACGAACAATCTTAAGTTTGATTCACCATACCTAAGCCAACAGTAAATCATACTTAAGATCGTGCGTAACTCTTTGTGGAACGGGCCCCAGGAGTGATAAAAATAATGGAATTGAATGTCCATTTTATGGTAACATGAAAGGCCAAATGGTCTCATCACAGACAGTTACAATTCTTGTAAACTATGTACTGAGACCCCTCCCATAACTCAAAACCCATCCTCATCTATCTCACGGAGTGGTTGAAGTCTTTTCAATCTCCTATGATACGAAAAACTCACGTCCAAGGGCATTGCATCCAAAACTTATGTAAAAAATTTGATGCAAACTTCATCTTATGTAGCTGTACATGGACTGGTTGAAGCAAGGCTATTATAAATGTTTATTTAAAAGAGGAATGCTGCTTCCATCGTACAACAGTACAAGAAGTCACAGCTATCAATGCAATTTGAATACTACCATTTTATAATTAGAAGCTTCAATGGACGTACAGTAATAAGCCTGTGTTTTTGTTTGGTTTAACTAATTGGAACACCAAGGCCATCAAATTTTGAGCTCATTGAAAGGAATTTTTGACTATTGCCAGCAGGCTAAGGGGCGGCAGCTTAAAGGGCAGGAGCAGTCACCCCAACTTGAAGCAGTGTAGTAGACTGCTCAGTTTCATGATTGGCTGTTGAGGGTCATGTGGCAACATTTTTACTCTTCAAATGTGAAATTTACGGGAAGTGACTGCTTGGTTTACCTTTCATATGTTATACTGAAGTAATACAATATTATGAAAGATTCTTTGAACAGAAATGAGATGAGAATTGTGATGTTTAGCTGTTGCTTCAATATAAGTTTGGGGGGACTGCTCTTGACCTTTAAGGAGGCTTCCATCTCAGAGGTGCTACCCAGGTTAACTCCCATCCAGACTCAATCTCAGTTTATTGCTTCATGGTGAATGAGTATAAGACCCATTGTGTAATTACGCTGTACAGTACAACAATCTCTCAATACAGTACATGCTTTGTAAGATGAGCGTCCTTGATTGCTGCTCTTTTCTTTTTTTTTGATTTGGTGTCAGCCAAAGAGCTGTACATGCCAATTGAGAATTTCTGTAGACAACTACAAAAAAAGAAAGTTTAGGATGAGAATTGACTGCCTTTTAGTACAAAAGATGCTTATGAAAAAAAGAGTCAGAAATTTTGTTTCATTTCATTTATTCCTTTTATTCCACAATGATATTTAAAGATGATAAACAGCAAATTAAAAGAGTGATATGTAGAAGCAAATGAGTTAGTAAGATGGAGTTTTAAGGCCCAGTTTCCAATTGGTTCAAGTCAAGCCAGTCACAGCCCTTTTTTCCATGTGTGGCTCACTGGCATGTTTTCCCTACTCAATTGCTTACGCTGATTTATATTGATTGATACAGTATGCTTCATTTTGCATGTTTTGGCCTCAGTTTGCACATGAAATATCTATGCTTTGCATGTACTGTACATGAATTACAGGTACAGTAATACAGGCTTGTAAGAGATATAATGCTGAATCAGATCTTCTCAAAAAGATGCTTGCTTAATGCCTTTGTCATTCTACAAAAATGCAAAATATTTCTCAAAAACATTTAAATATGGCAGCTGCTAATGGCTTTTCCAGCCTTAAGACATTTGATGATGTTTTATGGATGAGTTACCCTGTCCCTAGACTTGTCTGGTATGAGATAGCCTCACATGTATCTCACAGCTTGCAAACTTATCAAGCCTTAATATTGTATTGACAGATGCTAGAAATGGGCAATATATACTACAAGTGACTTACAGTACTGTACCAGTATACACTTTGCACATCCTCAAGCTATATTAATGGCACTGTACTTTTAACCTAGGGTACGTAGCACTTTGTTCTCAATAGTGGGGGTGATGGTGGATCACCTCATGTTAAACACTTCCTTTTTAACAAAATTGGTTACTCTTGGGGAAAAATTGATAGTCATGGGGGGATTTCTTAAATAATGGGGGAACATCCCCCCCCCCAACTCCCGATTTGCCGTCCATACCTCTAACAATATGAACTGGTGTGCTTGTTTCTTAAGTACTGTAGACTAAGTTGGTTAATAGCATTATACATAGTTGTATTGCACATGAATGCAGATGTGATACAAGTGAGGTAGGTTTTCATAAGGGAGATGCCACTCTGTTGTGGCTCTTCTGTGTATTGGGATTTTTAATCCTGTAAATTTATCATAATTTAATTGACACAATGGATATGGTAGTATTTGTTACATGCATTATTTTAGCAGTCAGAAAGAATAAAGTGAATACAGGAATAGATGAAAAAGAAATATTTGTTTTTTGCCTTATATCTTCATCACATGGCCTTATTGGCTTGTAATTCAACTTGATATTAATCATAGTGAGTGATTTGTGGTTTATACTCTGCTTAAAGATAAGGAGCAGTCCCCCCAAACTTATTTTGAAGAAAAAGCTAAATAACACAATTTTCATCTTATTTATTTTCAAAGTATCTTTCATTACATTTTATAACTTTACTATTGCATATTCAAGGTAAAACAAGCAGTTATTTCTGGTAAATTTCACATTTGAAGAGAAAAAAACATTGTCACATGAAACCCAACAGCCAATCATGAAACTGGACAGTCTACTACACTTCTTCAGTTTGGGATGACTGCTCCTGCCCTTTAAGTATGAAGCATAAGGACATGTACAAATTGTACTTTTTTCATTCTTTTTCCCTGTTATTAACATTACTCACTTCTTTTGTTGTGGAACATGTTGTTTTAGTACACATCTCATCCATTAATATTTCCACTGTTGAAGTTTGAGCCCATATTTTATCATCACTCAATTTGTCAGTTGTTGACATTTATGTGTTCTGGATAGTCACTGCATGTTGACAGATTGTTGGCAAGTTATTTGGAGAGTTTGGTGAATGTCTGACTTTAGTTCAGATGATGGGTTGTGGGATGTTTGAAAACAAATTTGATGCCATCAGTTTAATAGTTCGTTGACTGTTACTGTATGTCAAGTGCAGTGTGTAATTGCATTTCATTATTTTTTCCACCTGTTAATTACTGTGTTGTTTCAGATCGTGACTGATAATGCTCATCTATGTCTCTTTCTCTCTTGCTATGTTTTACTCTCAGATCGTCGAGAAACGAAGAAATGAGGTCAAGAAAATACAGAAGAAAACCCAGAAAAACCACAGTGAGAAATATTTGGAAAAAGAACAGAGAAGTCTGGATGAACTACATCAACTCACAAAGAGCTTATTAAGTTTCCGATCTCAAAGTTTAAGGGAGGTGAGGATTATGAAGTACAGTTCGGATATAAGTGAAGGTTTTAAAGTTAGATTTATCAAGTGACAATGGACAAACTATAAAAGCATTCAGTAAATGTTTATGAAAGCATTTTGAAATGTATCAATTGAAGGATTGTGTTTGATAGATGGAAGAAATTAGAAACAAATAAAATTTTCTATTCCTCTGCTCCTTACCAACTGCTTAAATATTTAAATCATAGTTTTAAACAAATTGCTCAAATTCAATAAAACATGGCCATTGAAAAAATGATGCAAGATAGACTCCAGTAAAGATCCCTTTTTCAATATTCTGACTGGATTGCTATAGGGTCAGAGGTAGGTCAGGTTTACACTCTGAGCTAGCAGAAAAAATTTAAAAAATGTAATATCCTAAATATAGTACCTAAAGCTCACTCACCTGCTCACTTCCCCAAAAAGAAAAACATACAATACTGTACTTCTAACACATTTCACCTTGACATCTAGTTTGTACTAAATCTGAAGGAAATGCTCCACTTTTTGTGCCCATCTGCAGATGAGATTTAATAAACATCCTGTGTTTTCCCTTAATGTTCATGTTTGCTGTAGCGTTGTGAAGGATGCCTTGATGCATAGCTGTTGTACTTCATCTTTACTGCCATGATAAATTTTTATTATAATAGTAGAACAAAAGGGAGTTGTCATGGGAACAATCAAATTGTAAGTTATAAAATAGTTTTCCTGATAAAAGCAGCAGAACTTGCTACATTTTCACAAGATTTGGTTCCACACATACCCTAGTTCCTTGGTCTTGCATACTGTACATCTTGCAAAGTGTTGTTCCCCTTGATGCAGTATAACACATGATTAGACATCCTCATCTGCAACTAAAGGCTTCCCTTTTAATCATATTTGATAAAAGAGTAAATCTGCATTCAAGGTGTTTAGGAAGTTTTATTTAAAAAAAAAAATACTTGGTATGAAAGTAAAGTAGGCCAGTGTGTGGTATCTAGAGCAAAGTATGAATATGTAGATAGACTAACTTGAGACTTGAAGAAGTCAAAACCATATTTTTCAAGGGGTTAATGACTTTCATGTTGTGATGTGCAGACCTTGCTCCAGGCTCATAGCCAGGATGTGTCAAGGGGGGGGGGGGCACGAAATGATGGAAAAGTCTAAGGATAGAGTGAAAAAAATGGTATTTTAGGTGCTTTTTCATGGCAAGGGTGGGTCAAGGCAGGGGTTCTGACCTTCAACCCCCCCAACCCCATTACTCTGCCACTGCCTAAGGTCTAATCATCCCACCCAAAACTCTTTTAGTTCTTCGAACTTACTTAAGCCCCCTCCCACAACTTGTCTTAATACCATCCAGACACAATCTCAGTTTATTGCTCCTGGGTACATATACAAGGGCCCCATTGTGTAATCAAAACATTCCTGGTTCTATGCTGTGTAATATGAGATACAGTACTCTTTTGAACTTTTGAACTTGCTGTCAAGCAAAGAGCTGTGCCAATTGGAGAATTTGTGCAGACTACTACAAAAATTATAGGTCGGAATGAGAATTGACTGTCTGAAAGCTTCTTTCATTTTAAAAGAGATAGTGAGGTTGTTAATTAAGACAGTCTTTTTTATGACCATAACAAAAGCAAAATTATTTAGAGAATGGCAAATATTTGCAAACAGTTGCCATACTGTACTTTATGTTCACCCTGACTAAACTACCATAGCAACAGAATTAGTCCATTTGAGACCTACAGTATATGATGAACTGAATATGGTTTGGGAAATAAAGTGCTTCTTCCACTTTAAGAAGCAAGTACAATGAACTATTAAAACAAGACCATATTCCCTTTTCCCCAGGAAAGCTATCTGGGAAAGCTACCTGAAGTGTAGATACTGCCATTTTGTGGATGCAGTGAAGGACGTCAAAAAGGTCTGAAATGCAATGAAATTTTAGGAACAGATTTAAAAAGTTCATCACATGACCTGAAATATTTAAATGGATATGTGATCCACAGCAAACCAAATATCATTGTGTTTCTTTCATATATCACTTTTTATGAAAGACAGCTGGGTTGGGTGTGAAGTGGGTGGGAGGGGGTTGGGATGAAGAGATTAATTAAGGGAAATGACCACTTGGTACCTTTGGTACCCATATCGTGCCGGATGAAGAATTTGTTTGAGGGTAATCATCTTCCTTTGCATGTAAAAGTTTTGGAAATCATTTCATTGTTTAATTTTTTTTTTTTTTTTTTTATTGATTTCTGGGAATGCTTTTTCATTTCTCGTTATCATGCAGTGTTCTGTTTCAACCTATGACAACAAAATACAGATGCAATCATCCCAAAAAATAGGCCCTATTGCATGACATTCTTCAACTCAATGTAAACATGTTCTTTGAAACTTGAGAATACCTAACTTATGGTCCAAAGTTTTCATTGCCTTCAACAACTGTTGATGAAATCTGTCATATTCTGTACATCATAAGCTGAGCAAGGTATTTTTCAGCATTTTTTAGTCATTAAAGTTAAAGAGCAGTCCCCCCAAACTTATTTTGAAGAAAAAGCTATGATAACACAATTTTCATCTTATTTCTCTTCAAATTAACTGTCATTACATTTTATGACTTAATAATTGCATATTCAAGGTAAACCAAGCAGATATTTTCGGTAAATTTCACATCTGAAGGGAAAAAATGTCACATGACTCCCAACAGCCAGTCATGAGTCTACTACACTACTTCAATTTGGGAAGAATGCTCCTGCCTTTTAAGTTCACATGTTGTTATCAAAGGGGTTTCATTTTCTATTTTCTGTAATGTGACTACAGTACACCCAAATTGTATTACAAGAAATGCCTTTTCTCCAGGTTAGTATGATCAAATATGGTTCAAGACATTCCTAAAGGTACTAAGCTTGAATGGTACATTTCATAGTTTAGAAATGTTTGCTCTCTGGCTTTGAAAGAAAAGTCCAAAGCCAACTTTATTTTTGATATATAAAAGAGGAACATATTCTAAGCATTCTGGTGAAAGTTTTATTCCTTTCCTATGTTCTGTTCTTGAGATATTAGAGATTGAATGTGGCAAATTTTCTAAATAAAATGAACTGGGAGCAAGCAGGCATGATGTCATGGCTTCACATTGTCAGCCAATGGTTTGTATTTATTTATAATTTACCACCAATTTTATGCGACAAAACTTTAAGTATAAATACTTTTGGTGCATCCTGAGCAATGGGATTTTAAAGACTTAATGTGCCTTAGGGGCAAGATAACATCCCTAACCAAGTCAAAGTCAAACTAACAGTAAGAAAAATAAGAGATCAACAAAACATTGGCCAACAAAGTGAATCCATGACATCAAGTTCACTTTTCGTAGAACATGCGTTTAACTTCAATTGCTAATATCTTGAGAACCGTATGTGGGAAATGAATGAAACTTTTGCCAGAATGCTTAGAATATGTTCCTCTTTAACATATCAAACACAAATTTGGTTCTGGACTATTCTTTTATGGGCCCGAGCAGGGGCCCTAATCTTACTTTGAATCAACTGTTTCATTGGACAAATTGTTTTGCTTTCAAGTATCTTTCATGATATTTCATGACTGAAACATTGTATTTTCAAGTTAAACCAATGAGTGCTAAATTTTATAATTTAGATGAAAAAAATATTGCTACATGACTCTCAAGAACCAATCATGAAACATGACTGACTAAGTACTACACTAATCCAACTTGAAGTACTGCTCTAGCCCTTAAATACTCTCTCATACCCTGTCCTGGAGGTACTTCATCGCGATACCTCATGTTTGAGTTCCAATGGAATGCGGGGTTACTCTGGTTGGTGTTTAAATTCGATTCAAGTCACCTCAGGTCACAGGGTGTCATGGTTTCATAACACCTTTTTGGTTGTTGTAATCAGTCAAGGTGACAGGTATTTACGGTGCCGTTGACCCACATTTTTTTAACATTTTGCAGTAATTGGCATGTGGAATATTTGATCACTGGGTGGAAAATGTTGGAAAGCTGGAAGGCTCCTTCCCAGGAAATTTAGGTATATCAGGACGGAAATATTGCTAATTGGAGGGAAATGTCTCTTTCTTGGACATGATAACATAGGGAAAATTATGGGAAATTCTACTCTCTTCCAGGGAAATAATTTTACCCATTTCTGGGAAATAAACATTTCCAGCCCTGCATTTGACCTTGTTATAATGGTACAGTAGCAGTACCCAATCAACCTAACTTGGGGTATGGAGCATTAATTACAAACCTTGAGTCAGTTTTATATTTAGCCATGCATATTAGAGCTAGAGTTTGGCTGTATTGTAGTTTAGAAAAGGAAAAGTAAAGGAAAAAATAAAAATACCGTACCTTCAAATCTAGTTCGAATTCCATCCAGCGTACTGTATCAGGTTTAAACATATTTTAAGTCATAAGAGGGATATTTGAAGTTAATCTTTTGTGTCATACAATATCAACTATCTCAAGCTCCTGGAAAAAAATACTTATTATATCATGATATTTTAGATGAAGTGTTACAAATACAGGTACTGTACCTGTACTCTTTTATAATGTTATATTTCAATGCTTGAGTTGTATACAGTGCAAAGCTTGTTTTAATGGTTTTGTTTTCGTGCATTTGGCATCTCAGATATGATCTTTGAAGTATGTAACTATCTCTAAAAATCACTGGAAGATTAACGATGCAAAGCCAAGCCGCCTTCAGGCTCCCTTGCAAATTGCATGACATTGTCTGTTTTGTAATGTTTGTGGCATCATTTTATATCACTTAAGCCTTGCAGGTTCAATTCCTGATAAAGGCTGTAAAGTAATGACATTTTCCAGCAGAATTGCCTTTAGTAAAGCTAAATTTTGTGAAACTGATGTGAAAATACTTGATAGTACTGTTAATATTTTTGCCGTCATAATGTGACATTAGGGAAACCTATGAGAAAATTGCTGCAATCCCAAGAGACTGCAATAGACTCTTTGACTATAATACTGTCAAAAAAAAAGAACTGCCTGCATACAAAATTGCATTATTACAATAAAACTCTTTTAACAGTAACTCTGACATTGTTCATTAGATGCTGTTGATATGTTTGATGGTGGTGGCAATATCACAGCAAGGTAGTCATGGAAGAATCTTTGATCTGAAGAAATGATTTATTGACTGAAATCCCATGATGTGAAAGTCAGATTGCCTGACTTGCTTTATGTAAACAAATAGCAAAAAACAATAAAATTAACTGTATTGCCTACAGTACAAAACAACCTGACAGTAATTCATTAAAAATATACCAATGGCAGGTTCTTTATGTATTGCAAGGGTGCTCTTTCCTTCATAAACATTGACACCAATTAATGAGATGAAAGTCATTGTCCTCTTTGAACAGTAGATTCAAGTTACTGTACATGTTATCGATAAAATAGAAATTGATACGAAAATGTGATGATTAAAAATAAAGTTTAAATGATAAAATAGCCTAGTGCACATATACCAGACATGTTTGAAACCTCCTTTTGTACAGTATGTGTACCTCATTGAATTTAGTAAATTTACCAAAGGTTTTGTATTTTTCAAGGGAGGTGGTCTCTTCTATTTGGCATGTCAGGGAACCATTTTGAAACCTAGTGTATTATAGTTTTCATCAGCCATTCCAGCTGTAGCAAAGTATTATTTACAAAACCGTTTGTACACATTTGTTTTTGTCATTCTAATTATTTGTTTTCTCCTGGTAGTGAGCTAGAAAATTATTGATCATCTGTGCATGAATGTCTATTGCATGTTATTAAAACATTGTTCAAACACACTCTCGACAACTACTGTAGGTAAGTGGGAAGGATATTATTTCAAAATGGTGGTCTTCAACAAAATTAGTTGTATTTAATAGTGAAAAGTGCTTGAGTTTTGTGGCAAATAGTTTAAAAAATAGGTCCTTTTTTAGTTTTTAGGTTAAAAAATTTAGACCATGGCTCCTCAACATTCTCTGTACACTACATGACCCAAAATGTGTGCAGGATTCATTGAAACTGCAGGTACAGCACTTGAAAATTAAAACCAAAACTTGCCAAATACAGTACATGAAATAGTCTGTTTGTTTGTTTTCTTTGATCCTCCCTTGTAGGAACTTGACAAATTAAGCCCTAAAGAGGGGCACTAATGCCAAGCTGGCAATGCAATACAGTAAACATTCCCTGTTTGTTTCGATTGGTTGTATTAAAGGGGAAGTTTAAGAAAAAATTTAATTTTCATATGTGAAAGAGGAACAAAATCTACCTAGCGTTGTGAAAGTTCCATTCAAATTGGACACATATTTCTTGAGATATCAGTAAATGAAGTCAGTAGATTTGTGTTCAAAAGTGCGTTTGAGGGCAGCAGAGCTTATATCACTTCCTCACATTGACAAGGAATGCTTTGTTTCCCTTTGTTTTATCAGACTGTTGTGTTGGCCTTGAAGTCAATAGGAGTATGACCTCCCTGTGGGGGATACAAAGTTTTTAAAATTCTCATGCCACTTATGCAATCACATTTTACTAATATGGGATTGTTGAGGAGAAATTCCAGTCTAAAGTTTAAAGAAGAACAAAAGACTGCCCATTAATGTGGAGATGTGATGTCATATGTACTTGCTTCAAGTTCACATTTTGTTGAAAATGTGAAAACTTTACGGGCTAATATCTTGGGAACCACACATCAGATTTCAATGCAAAATTCTCCGAAATGCTCAGAAAAAGTACCCCTCTAACATACCAAATCCTGTTATGACCTTAAACCCTTCTTTTAAAGGGTCATTCCTGTCACTCCAAACTACAATTTTTTGTAGTAGTCTACAAAAATTCTCAATTGGCTCAGATCCTTGTTAGACAGATATTTCACACAATGCCGAGTACCAAAGCTCATATTGCACAACATGTATTTTACTGACAGTGTTTTAATTACAAGTTGGTGTCTTGTTTACTCACCCTGAAGCATTAACTGATATTGTGTTTGTGTGAGGATGAATTTTAGACAGTTGGGAGAGGGGTTTAAGTAAGTATAAGTTAGGAAAATTGGAATTGTTTAGGATAAGGGAATCAGGCCTTAAAATAATTCACATCTACATCTAAATTGCATGTAGCTAGTTCACCATGTGTGGTCTAGGAATAGGATCTGGTCCCCATCACCTGCCTTTCGACAGTTAACATGTTACAGAAGTGTTTTAGTCCTCACATATTGTAACTCCTATTGCATACCAATTATACCTATGCACACTGTCAGGCAAACTCTGCCCTACTTGTAGCCCAAAATATTTCTGGAAACATAGTGAGAATTGGTACATATTAAACATGTATCATAGTTAATAGTACTTTTACAGAGCCTGGAAGATTTTTTGCAAGGAGTAGCCCATTGGGCTTTCAGGCCTTGAAGAGCATTTGTTTTAAGAAGCTAAGCAGCCAACTCAACAATTTGGATCAAATCTTTTTTTTTTTTTTTGAAAGACCAGTTCAGAGGGGGAACCCACCTTACTTTGAGTTTGACCTGGCCAGGAATCACACTCCACCCCTCCTGGTTGCTAAAGCTTCATTGTATTGTTAAAGATGTGGACCTACCTTCCCCTAGTCTCGATCTTGATCTACACCATGTGACTCCACAGAACAGAAAGCACTGCCTATGTAGTCTGGGGATAAACTTTTTGCCAAGTAACCAGTCTATTACAAAGGACTGTGGGATAGGGTATTGGTGGGTGCATGGTTTTGGTGAGGGTTAAAAATGACATGCACCAAAATATTTCTATTGTCTAACAATTCTTTGTAATTGCTTCTTGGGAAATGGTCTATGTTTCAAGGGGTGTGGTGCACAGCAGGGACTTGACCCTCACAAAATACTGGACAAAGTGAAAAGAGGTGATTTTCGTTGGTTAATCTTTAAAAACGAATTAATTATGTCATGTTATGTACCCAAGTTTAATGTTGAAGAGATGTGAGATTCAACCACCCATTCTTCCTTTGTATACTGTGAATGGTCACAGTATTACTGTGTACAGTAAGGCATAAAGGTACATGTACACAGTAATAATTCTCCAGCATGACGGTATAGCAATGTAAATATCAAACACAGCTGCATCTGGGACCACCTGCGACGGATAAATACTGCAGGCAATATGTACTTTAGTGGAATCTGCCCGGTCGTTCCAAATAATCGACAAACATTGCATCCCAACAATGACAATCACGTAATCCTTCTATCTTGTTACTTCTACTTCACTTCCTCTATAGTGCACTGTGAAAGTCAAAGGTCAGACTTATTGGGTTGACCTTGTTTCCAGTCGTTTCCTTTTTCGTGAATACTCACAAAGGAAAAGTTTAAAATGAAAAGGAAAAAAAGATGAAATTTTTGGATTTTTTACTTCTTTGGGGTAGAGACAAGTTTATTATCTTTTCAAATTAATATCTTTCCTTTTACTCCCATTGCAAAGATGATACATTTGGTTGAGCTGGATCGTTGAAGTGCTAGAGTGTAATGCACCAATATGTATCATACTAGAATATAAAATACTGTAAGAGTTCTACACACATGCTTGAATGCCACATATTCCATTAAGTCAATTTATAAATGTAAGTGCATGATAAGGACTGGGAAAGTTTCATATCCTGGCAATTAAAAATACTTCCCACAAATCCTTAATCCATGATTTCATATGGAAATTTATAGTCAAAGTAACTTTCAACTTCCCACATTTTGTCCAGTTACCAGCATTTCATTACAAAGAACTGATTTTCTCCTGCCAACTTCTTCAGTACATAGATAAAGGGGCCAGGAAGGGGGGGGGGGGCAGTGTTGTGAGTTTCTCAGAACAGTATTTGAAGTGAATACAGTGTCATCAATTGTACATACAGTACAATACATTATGATCTACTTAAAGGGTACAGTACAGTGCATTATGATCTACTTAAAGGGCAAAAGTAGAAACATTCACCCCCAAACTTATTTGAAAACAAGTTTAAAACATTTGAAATTTCCTCCTATTTTTCTTCCAATACTTTTCATTCTAGTTCGGAACAGAAGTATTTCTTATTCTGGGAAGATCTAGCAATGACTTATAAAAATTACACTATTGAGTTTGAAACTATTTTCTCGTGATTCTCAAGAACCATCCATAAAATCGGATAGTCTGCAACACTATTCCAAGTTAGGACAACTGTATTTCCATACCCCCATACATTTAGGTTGCCAGGATGTTTACTGTAACAAAACAGTGATATACTCTATTTACAATGGTGACCACATTCTATTGGAGAGACACCATCGTATGTAAGTTCAATGGCATACTCTACAGTCAGAGTTACAAAGAAGTCAGTTATTATATCGTGCTTTATTTATGGCCTCATGAACAGCCTCTTTCTTTTAAATTACCTGGCTACTTGAGCTGCGCAATAAAATAACCATTTTCAACAGTATTACGTATTTGTAGACAATGTTCCCAATTGTGTCGTGTGAAATATTTTAAGGGTTTGTGGAGTGGTCAATTATAGTTCTTCAACCATTGTCAAAACTGAATCTTATCAGCATTAATTTTAGTATGCACTAAGTTCTGGGAAGTGCTTAACATTTATTCTGAATGCAAATCCTGATCCAGAATATTTTCTCTGTCATGATTATGTATAGCTTCCAGCTTAGGAAACATGGAAACACACCTGAAATTTAACACTTGTATATGAATTTTGCTGAATGAAGTACAGTAACATGAACTATTTATTTATGAAACTGAAGATGGGTGGGGAGATTTTGTATGCTGGTGAAATGAAAATAAAATACACCATGATTGTTAGTCACAGAAAATAACCTAATCTCTTCAAGCTCTACCACTACAATATGTGCTGGTTCTCAAAAGGTCTCATTCTAAAGTTTGTTTTTTTTTTACTTTGATTACAGGCATGGTGTGAGCAGAGAAAACGTTACGCTTATCTGGTGGAGAGGTATTGTGCTAGCATCAAGAATGAAGCTGCTTTCTACGGAAAGGTGCGGTGGCGGTAGACTAACTTAAGTCTTCTTTTGCTTCTTCTTTGCTGTTTCTTTGCATCTCTCCTGCTTCAAAGCCTCAAATGGAATTTTTTAGTAGGTTATGGAAATGTAACACTTATCAGTTGCAATGCACATCCTCTGCCCCTGGGAATAGTGAGTCAAGTGTGTAAGGTGTGTTTCATTGTTGTGACTCAAGGGTGTGTCAAACTGACCCTGGGAGTGGTGAGTCAAGTGTGTTAGGTGTGTTTCATAGTTGTGACTCAGGAGTGTGTCAAACTGACCATGGGAGTGGTGAGTCAAGTGTGTAAGGTGTGTTTCATAGTTGTGACTCAAGGGTGTGTCAAACTGACCCTGGGAGTGGTGAGTCAAGTGTGTAAGGTGTGTTTCATTGTTGTGACTCAAAGGTGTGTCAAACTGACCCTGGGAGTGGTGAGTCAAGTGTGTAAGGTGTGTTTCATAGTTGTGACTCAGGAGTGTGTCAAACTGACCATGGGAGTGGTGAGTCAAGTGTGTAAGGTGTGTTTCATCGTTGTCACTCAAGGGTGTATAAACTGACCCTGGGAGTGGTGAGTCAAGTGTGTAAGGTGTGTTGCATTGTTGTGACTCAAGGGTGTGTCAAATTGACCCTGGGAGTAGTGAGTCAAGTGTGTAAGGTGTGTTTCATAGTTGTCACTCAAGGGTGTGTCAAACTGACCCTGGGAGTGGTGAGTCGAAGTGTGTAAGATGTGTTTCATTGTTGTCACTCAAGGGTGTGTCAAACTGACCCTGGGAATGGTGAGTCAAGTGTGTAAGGTGTGTTTCATTGTTGTCACTCAAGGGTGTGTCAAACTGACCCTTTGAGTGGTGAGTCAGGTGTGTAAGGTGTGTTTCATAGTTGTGACTCAAGGGTGTGTCAAATTCTCCAAATGTTACTCCAAAGCAACCTAACAGGTGTGGTATGTGTGTTAAAACCTAGGAGATATTGGGTCAGTTGCATGAAAGTGAGGTCATTGATGTGTGTCAATATGCAAAAACTGTTTGGATGCTCCAAACAAACATTGACAGATGTATTAGTATAATGTTTTTTTGCTAGGATGTGGGTCCGAGGATGGATCCCAAGCTGTGGTCACACTTCAACAAATTGGATTCCAATCCAATTTTTTTGAAGTTTTGTTAAAATCTTTTCCATCTCTTGTTGCAAGGGCCAAAAATTTGCCAAACTATGCAAATATATGAATTATTCCTCTAAATTTCAATATTAAATTTATGCTTATTATAAACATGACAAATTCTATCAGACTATGCTGCCCGATAAAAAAGTGTATGTAGGTGTGACATCGAAAGAATCAGTTGGCATTGTATTTTCATAGACATCAGATGCAAATCATGTAGTTTACACTGGTTGACAAATTTTTGGCTCTTTCTGACCAGAAATTCAAAAGATTTCCACAATTCCAAAAATCAGATGGGAATTGGATCCTAATACATTGTAGTGTGACTGTGACTTGACACTTGATAAGTGCAGTTTCGCATATCATTTTTAAAAATTTTGTAAAATTATGGAACTGTTTTTCTCTTTGACCCTCGAGTTTGGTTTTCCCTCTGCGTATATTACTGTAACTGCTCTTCATTCTGTTTGGCATCTTGTCTCTGTAACTGTCCCTTCTCCTAAAACAAGGTGAAAGGTGCTACAGCTGAAATTCTGGTGGTCTTGCAAGTATTAAAATATTAATAATGTCCTATCAACAGTAGCACAAAAAAATGGTGGGTCACATGTTGAATTTGTTGGGAAGGTTGTGACAGCAATTTTCATAGTTGCTGTGATTTTTGGTTTCGATGAAAAGAGAAACCTATGCATTCATGATGGCGTGCGTGTGTATGTATGTGTGTATGTGCGTGTGTGTGTGTATGTGTGTATGAGTGTGTGTATGTGTGTGTGTGTGTGTATGTGTGTGTGTTTGTGACACTTTGCTTGTTTACACGATATCTTGAGAAGGGAAAATCTGACAATTCTCAAACTTGGTACACAGATACCCCATACAGAGAGGAAGAACCCTATTTATTTTGGTGGAGGTCAAAGGTCATCTGGGGTCACAGGGGGTCAAACCCCAAAATCCTTGTTTACACGATATCTCAAGATAGGAAACTTGGAGTAATTTCAAACTTGATGTGTGGATGTGTTATGATGTAAGGAAGAACCCTATTGATTTTGGTGGAGGTCAAATGTCATCTGGGGTCACGGGGTCAACCCCCGAAATCTTTGTTTACACGATATCTCAAGATAGAAAACTTGGATTAATTTCAAACTTGATGTGTTGATGCTTTATGATGTAAGGAAGAACCCTATTGATTTTGGTGGAGGTCAAAGGTCATCTGGGGTCACAGGGGGTCAAACCCCCAAATCCTTGTTTACACGATATCTCAAGATACGAAACTTGGAATAATTTCAAACTTGACATGTTGATGTGTTATGATGCAAGGAAGAACCCTTTAAATTTTGTTGGCGGTCAGAGGTCATTTGGGGTCACATGGGGTCAAACCCCGAAATCCTTGTTTATACAATATCTCATGGTGGGAAACTTGGATTCATTTCAAACTTGATACATAGATGTGTTATGATGCAAGGAAGAACCCTATTAAATTTTGTTGGCGGTCAGAGGTCATTTGGGGTCACATGGGGTCAAACCCCGAAATCCTTGTTTGCACAATATCTCATGGCAGGAAACCTGGATCCCTTTCAAACTTGATATGTTGATGCATTATGAGGTGAGGAAGAACCCTATCTATTTTGGTGGAGGTCAAAGGTCATTTGGGGTCACATGGGGTGAAACCCCAAAATCCTTGTTTACACGATATCTCAAGATACAAAACTTGGAATAATTTCAAACTTGACATGTTGATGTGTTTTGATGCAAGGAAGAACCCCTTTAAATTTTGTTGGCAGTGAGAGGTCATTTGGGGTCACATGGGGTCAAACCCCGAAATCCTTGTTTGCAGAACATCCTATGGCAGGAAACATGGATTCATTTCTAACTTGATATGTTGATGTGTTATGAGGTGAGGAAGAACCCTATCTGTTTTGGTGAAGGTCAAAGGTCATTTGGGGTCACATTTTGTCAAACCCTGAAATCCTTGTTTACACAACATCTCAAGGTAGGAAACATGGATTGATTTCAAACTTGATATGTTGATGTGTTATGAGGTGAGGAAGAACCCTATCTGTTTTGGTGAAGGTCAAAGGTCATTTGGGGTCACATTTTGTCAAACCCCAAAATCCTTGTTTACACAAAATCTCAAGGTAGGAAATTTGGATTGATATCAAACTTGATATGTTGATGCATTATGATGTAAGGGAGAACCCTTTTGTTTTTGGTGGAGGTCAAAGGTCATCTGAGGTCACAAGGAGTCAAAGTCTGAAAATCTCCTTAATGTGGTATCTCAAGTATGGAAAGTTGGATGAAGTTCATATTTGTTATGTGGATGTGTTATGGTTAGGAGATGGTCCCCATTTCTTTTAGTGGAGGTCAAAAGTCATCTGGAGTCACCGATGGTCAAAGTCTGAAAACCTTGTTAACGTGATATCATATGTTTAGGAAGCTTGGATACATTTCCTACTTGGGAAAGTGGATGCATTATGGTCAGGAGATGGTTCCTCTTGTTTTGGGCAGAGATGAAAGGTCATCTGGGGTCTCCAGGGGTAAAAGTTGTAAACCCTTTTAAAAGTTATTTTTCAAGATAGCTGCCTGTTTGGCTGCCTGTCTTTATGTTGGTCTGTCTATCTATCTATGTATGCCCCTTATGGAGGTCAAAGGTCATCTGAAATAACAAAATTATTTTTTGAACATGCTAGTATAACATTTGAGTGAGAAGAGTAAGGGTGCATGATGGCATTATTTGAAATGAAAAATTTATGTATCATCGAAACCTCAATGCATTTTTGCATTCTGGTTCTAAGGGCCCTGCAGAATATCTAAAACACAATGTCTTTTGTTGAGTAATTTCAAGCTTTCTGGGAAGTCACATAAAATATGTGACTTCTGTGACATTTCATAGTGAAAAATGGAGATTTAAGGTAAGTTGTGACTGTGAATGTTACTCTGTAAGCAGGTACAGTAGACTGTATAGACAAGTATCTGCAGACCTGTGGAGCACTGTTTAGTTCATAAAAAAAGTCAGTGGAGAATTTCCTCCCTTACCCCCGCCCCATCTATTCCTCTCTTCCGTTCCTTCTCCCCTCCATACTACTATGCACTGTTGGAAAAATACTATGGAAGGACATTTTGTCATTAATTTCTTTTTAATTATGCTAGTTATGCATTACATTTTATTTTAGTAGGGTGGTAAAAAAGACTTGAACTGCCTGTGCAAGAGAATTAACCATGTAGACATTTTGCAAATTGTTGTGCAAATCCTTCTTTCTCACCTTGGATATACTACCAGAAGACTGGAATACATATTACCAGCATGATAAGAAGTCCCTCCTTCTAAACACTCGATTGTTGTGGCCTATTTTATGGAAGCAGTTTTTCTTTTGTAGGACTGGTGCCTAATTGATGCTATGCACATTCAATGGTGTAATTAAATTGTCATAGTTGGAGACTTCAGGACAACAAATTTTGTTTTTCAATATTTAAGGAATTAAAAGTTCTATGCTAAAATGTTGCAAAAGAAAAAGAAAGCTGTACCTGTAGTATAGCCAAGTGAAAAAGAGAATGTGAGTCCAGTTTTAGGGTTTTTATTCTTGTTCACTTCTGCTTTGACAGATGGCTGTAATTTTCTCTTTCAAACTGTATTATCAGAAGATGTGTATTACACAGATGAATGCAATGTATCAGATCATTGCCTGAGGTTTTAAAATGGTGCAGATTGTGCAAAGGTTACCATTCTGAATAAATAAGCATTAAAATGAAGATTGAGCTAGAAAGTTAAGTTAAGCTTGATCTGAAAATCGATACTGTTTGACTCATGCAAGGACAGCTATAAATTCCACCCTGAAGTCTCCAATTAAAATTGAATGATTGCAGCCGTTTGTGAGATCAGTTGACCATGAAATGAGAATTACAGCCAAGATAAACCTTTGATAGAATGTATAAAATGTATCTCTCTGTTGACACCAGGAGACGTGACATTTGCAGAGTTTTTAGTTCTCAACTACCTGTGTTTAATTCTTTTTTACAAGTGCTAAATAATGGAGTTAGTGAGTTAGATGGAGCTTTAAGGCCTCGTTTCCAACCAGTTGGTTCAAGTCAAGCCAGCCACGGCCTTTTTTCCAAGTTGTGGTGCACTGGCTTGTTTTCCCTTCTACATTGTTTATGCTGAACACTAAGCACAATAGAATTTCTAAATTCTTAGGTATGACCCTGCCAGGACTCGAACTCCTGACCTTCCAACTGCAAGTCAATGCTCTTACCACTTCACCATACAGTTGATTGCTAAATGATGGATGAGACTATGTGAAGTTAGTTGTTATTTTGCTCTAAAGGGAATCAGTCATCACAGCCAATTAAATGCCATCATCTAAATAAAATCTCAATTCTTGTGTTTTCTAAGAAAAAATCAATATTAATGATGGCTGCTCCCTTTTGTGGAGGCATTATTTTGGCATTAATGAAGTCAATATTTGTGGCAGTTGATGTGCATATGGAAGGTATGCTGGAACCTACTTAAATGCAAAAAATGTACAGCAGGACAGAACAGTAAAAAGCATTGTCTTCACATGACAAATTAATTGCCTTGAAGGAGATCCTTCATGGATACCCCACTTTTTAGGAAAACCGTGGTTCCCAGTGGTAGTGCCCAATGGTCCCAACCACTGGTTCATTACCCCAAGTCGCTGTTTTAGTTTGAAGCAATTTTGATTACCATTCTGGTACAATAGGAGCTCTACAACTAAATGGTTCAAATAAACAAGAATTTCAACAAATGCAGAAATAATGGGGGTGTCAAAAAAGGGATCAGATATGTAGCCTACAGTGCATTGAAGAGCGAGATGCCCTTTCAGTTGATTCTGAGATAGACTGAGCACTATCAAATGCCAACTTTTTGTGCTATTTTTTAATTCTTGAATAGCATGTAATTGATATTGATAACAGTTCTTAACAAGGTTGGGCATAGGATAAATTTTTTCCAAATGCAAGATGCAATTGGAAGGTAGATCAAAGCCCAGAATTCTACCCTATTGTTCCAGTCATGCAATTATTGCACATTGATGAAACAACACAAAAAGACAGGGAAGGTGGGAGCTGCTCGGTGCTAAAATTCAATCAAGTCCTGTGTTCATGAATCATGTATTCAACATGGGTGAAACTTTCTTCATTTTCATCAGAGTATGAAGGTGTCCCTTGGCATATATATAGTATCAATGTGCAGAGTTAGTTTTGTTACATAATGAATGGAAGTATGCAAAGTTTAGGTCAAATTAACAGTGCAGCCACAAGTGGTGGTATCATGTTAGAAAGGACAAAACTTTCAAAAGTACAATGACAGAGCTTGGATGTGATTAATTCCAATCTATTGTATTATGATTGTTTCTATTGTTACTTAATTCAGTTCAAATGTATTATGTCAGGTATGACTAATTAGTTGTCATATTTGCTTTGGCACTGATGCAAGTAAGTGTATATTCTTAAGCACAGTTATGATTTACATAAATGATAGGATTGCAACTTTGTATCAGTGGGTGGGGAGCATGATGCTGCAGGTATAAATAAGGGTTATTGAAATCAATAGTTAATGTATGTAATGTGTGTAATGTTTTCATCCTTGATCTACTTGCAACTTCCAACTTTCTCTCTGCACCTTCCCTCCCCCAATGAGTCTGGAAATGGCCTGTATCTCAGATACTTTTTGGAGTAATTTGGTGAATTCTTTGTGTAGCACAGGCTTCATTAAGTACCCCAGGCAAATATGGCTCCCAGCTGGAAAATAAGTGTGCTTAAGACAGTCAAAGTGTGGGAACTTAAAGCAGTGCTAGCTATAAAAGGTCAAAGCTAGATGCTTTTGAAGAAATAATTGTTACTAATTATGCAAAAGAAACAAATCCAATTTGAATTACCTGAAACCAGACTTCAATATTATGATAAAGGTTGTGGCTATAAAGATATGAGTGTGGGACGTGGCATCATTGAACGTCTAAGGGAAGTGTCCCTATCAGTTGGTATATAGTATACCCACAGATTTAAACTTGCATAAGTTGACAATTACTGGTGCAGAGGTTTGATGGTAAATTTCTCATTTGTTTGGGTAAATGTGAGAAGTTGTTTGTTAGGGTTAGAGAGAATTCATTTTAGTTCAAATATGGGACCCCCAAAAACCAGCCATAGACACCCCTCGATCACCAGTCCTTGTAGCTACAACCCTGATTATGATCAAACCAATGTGTCCATCCTGTGTGAAATTTGATACAAACCGTAGTCATACATTTACTGTTGGGAACTTTTTGTTCATGGAATGTCAGTAAACTTATTACTATGCATAATGCATTCTCATTAAAAGTGCTGTCACCAGCATCTGACCTCATTCAACCACTTCCCCACTTGGCTGGATCTAATCTTAGTATTCTCACTATTCTGTGCAGTAGGCCTATCTATTGTCTACTGTGTTAGCATTTAGTTTGCTGTGATCAGTGATCAGTGATTACATCTCTTGTGTTCCACATCTTTCCATTCTGATCATGACCGTCACCAGGGGGGTTGCGGAGGGTGCAAACGCACCCCCTCCAGACCCACCCGCCCCCCTCCCCCAAAAATTGGGGGAGGGCGTCGCCGCCGGGTGTTGTGGAGATTTTTTTTTAAATTCAGTCGGAATTGTGCATGGAACGGCCAAACAGAAATCTTTCCTACGTTTTCACTACTTCTAGACTATTATGTCGCGAAGTTTCAGCTTGTCATCAATCTCGCAAGTATCTTCAAGAGGTCTATCACTATTCGCATCTGTGAATCCAGAATTGCATTTCCATCAGTCATTTCCGTTCAACCTTCCTCCCAGCCTAGGTTTCGAGTTCGAAGCGTCGCAGCCTTCACAGGCCATAGCACAGTACGCAGCAGCATAGCGCAGTGAGGGTAGGCGTTTTATGCTACCGAATCCTACCGACCGCCTGCTTGGTCTAACGGTAAAAGCATCGGCCTCTCACGCAGAAGGCCCGGGTTTGCTTCCCAGGTCGAGTCCTACCAAAGACTCTTAGAAAGGAACCTACTGACGTTGTGCGTGATGCTCTACATAAGCAATGGAGTAGGGAAAATAATCCAGTGAGTCACAACTGGAAAAAAGGCTGTGGCAGGCTCAACTTGAACCGGAAGGTTGGAAACTGGGCCGTTAAACTCTGTCTAGCTAGCTACCGAATCCTTCTAGAATTTAGCAGTACAACACTGTGGCTTAGTTATAGTCCAGCCCAGGTGCCAGTATTTCTTATAACAGGAATCAGTCATTTCATCCAAGTTGTGTTTTAGTGTAAAACAGTTTACAGTTTAAAGTCCCCGTCAGGACATTGGTTCATAATCGTGGACAGATTCATTATTGGAGGAGTGAACCAAATAAGAAACCAACTTAATTTTGAACTGCGAGTGTTTTAAACTTAATACAGTTACAATTTTGTTAGGGGTCAAATTTATTCATGGTGAATCATTCATATGTGTTTTCAAGGAGAATGTAATGATTACAATTATCAATTTAATCACCCTCATAGAAACAGTTCCTACGCCTTAATTTCCTCTCTTGGTATGCACCAGATTGGGCCATTTAAAGTTGAAAAATTGCAAAGCTCCCTACCATGGGAGGGGGGCCCTCCCATGCCCACCCCCTTCTGCTACTTCGTGGCCTTGTCCCCAACAATTCCCTCACTCACATGCTCGAATTTCAAAACCCACCCCTTTGAAAAAAACTGGTGTCGGCCCTGCTGATACCTTTTCATTCTGACAAGTTTTACCTGAGACCAGCATTATGGTAGAAGTAAGGTTCCAACGGGGGGCCATATGGGACTCTTTCTCTCAAGCAGGTGATAACAGTTTGCCTGACTATTGGGCTCCACGACCCTACCAATAATAAATTTGACTTCCCCATTATTTACCCCCAAGTCGAGCCAAGCCGACCACAGCCTTTTTTCCAGTTGTGACTCACTCAGTGACCTGGCCAGGTTTTGAACTCTCAACTTCATGGCTGCAAGTTATATACTTTACTCACTTGGCCACTTGAGGTCATAAACTAAATTATGTGTGGCACAGTTTGTGTTTGTCACTTTGATACCTGGCCCTCTGGTTATATTTCTTCTTGCTTTCATGATCATCTTTGTGGTCTGATCCTCCTGCAAGGGACAGTTTAACTCTGTTAGATCTGATCCCCGGAGAATGAGAGCATTTGCACAAGCAAATTGATTTCCTGCATTGAGTCAGATCTGGATCTAATTGCCTGCTTGCTTTTATTGGTTTCGATGATAAGAGAAACCAATGCATTCATGATGGCGTGCGTGTGTATGTATGTATGTATGTGTGTGTGTGCATGTGTGTGTGTATGTGTGTGTGTGTTTGTGACACTTTGCTTGTTAACACGATATCTCAAGACAGGAATGTCTGACAGTTTTCAAACTTGGTACATAGATGCACCATATTGAGAGGAAGAACCCTATTGTTTTTGTGGAGGTCAAAGGTCATTTGGGGTCACCAGGGGTCAAAGTCTGAAAACCTTGTTAACGCAATATCTCAAGGTAGGAAACTTGGATAGATTTCATATATGGTATGTGGATGCGTTATAGTCAGAAGATGGTCCCTATCGTTTTTGGCGGAGGTCAAAGGTCATCTGGGGTCACCGGGGGGTTAAAGTTTGAAAATCTCGTTAACACGATATTTCAAGTTTGGAAGCTTGGAAAGATTTAATATTTGAGTATGTGGATGCATTATGGTCAGGACATGGTCCCTATAGTTTTTGGTGGAGGTCAAAGGTCATCTGGGGTCACCAGGGGTCAAAGTCTGAAAACCTTAACGCGATATCTCAAGGTAGGAAACTTGGATAGATTTCGAATTTGGTATGTAAATGTGTTATAGTCAGTAGATGGTCCCAATTGTTTTTGGCGAAGGTCAAAGGTCATCTGGGGTCACCGGGGGGTCAAAGTCTGAAAATCTCATTAACACAATAACTCAAGGTGGGAAACTTGGATAGATTTCATATTTGATATGTGAATGCATTATAGTCAGTAGATGGTCCCTATTGTTTTTGGCAGAGGTCAAAGGTCATCTGGGGTCACAGTGGTTCAAAGTCTGAAAATCTCGTTAACACAGTATCTCAAGTTTGGAAGCTTGGATGTATTTCATATTTAGTATGTGGATGCATTATGGTCAGGAGATAGTGCCTATTGTTTTTGGTGGAGGTTAAAGGTCGTCTGTGGTCACCAGGGGTCAAAGTCTGAAAACCTTGTTAATGCAATTTCTCAAGGTAGGAAGCTTGGATAGATTTCATATGTGGTATGTGGTTGCGTTATGGTCAGGAGATGGTACCTAATGTTTTTGGTGGAGGTCAGTGGCCATCTGGGGTCACTGTTGGTCAAAGTCTGAAAATCCTGCTTATGCGATATCTCAAGATAGGAAACATGGATAGATTCCGTATTTGGGTATGTGGATGCATTATGGTTGGAGGATGGTCCCCATTGTTTTGGCAGATATGAAAGGTCATCTGGGGTCTCCAGGGGTCAAAGCCTGGAACCCTTTTTAAATATGATCTTTCAAGGTAGCAGTTTGTCCATTTGTCTGTCTGTTGTTTGTATGTCTAACTATGGAATGAATAAATTATGTTTTGAACATGCTAGTATAACATTTGAATGAGAAGATAATGGTGCATGATGGCATTCTTTGAAACGGAGCATTTACATATCATTGAAACCTCAATGCAGTTTTGCATTCTGGTTAAAATTGGAACACACTCTTAGTAATTTGTGAATTACAGTTGCAACATATATAGTTTCAAAAACTCCTGTCACAAACCCTTTTCGTTCTGTATAAACTCATAATTGGCAAGGTATCTGTTTTACTTTTGAAGATATGCTATATTTTAGTCTTTAATTTGTATTCATTCTTTTCTGAGGTATGCTGTATTGTATTCATTCTGTATCTCTATTCTTGTCTTTTTATTTTTTGAAATTGAGGTGTGGGGCTTACCAAATGGTGAATAAATGAAGTACTTGATCCCATGTATTGCAACTGAAAGTGATAAGTGTTGAATGTTCTATCAATGCCAAATCATTACTTATTTGGCAGTTGCTATACAATTGTTAGTAGTTAATCCACCCCCATATTAGCCAAATTTAAATTGTAGTCTGTAATATGCTTTGCAGTATGTTCTTATTTAGAAAATGAAATGGTTGTCCAATGGACAATCTTGAAGCAAAAAACTGGTTGTTCCACAGGAGTAGGAACTCTTGCTGATATTTTGGAAATGGTAGGTTAGATTTTTGAGAAATAGTCATGCACTTCATTGAGAAAAAAAAAAATGTTTTGATTGTTGGTGAGTCCACTCAAAATTTTTTCTTGTCCATGGGACAATCTTCTGTACATGTTTTAGTAATATTTAATAGCCACACAGAAAGTTTGGTCATTTCAGATGCCTGGTGCCTGTTAAAATACTACACTTAATTCTAACAGGTTATAAGGACATGTGAAATGTCAGATGGTGACCATGAAAACAATAATGTCTAGAGATCCATTGTGAAAGTTTACTGTAATGTTTGCAGTGGAAATGTTTTACATTAGTCATCTCTTACAACGGAAATCAGTTCAAAATCTGGATACTCTATTATCTAGATTGATTACAGGGGTTTGATTTTTAGGGTGGTTAATTTTTGTAAGATGAATTATGATATGTACACAGTCTCGAAAATGATTACTCTTTGCTGAGGTTAGAATCACCACATAATCAAACACTGTACATGAACTGTAAATAGTTGCAGTTTCATGATCTTAGATTCAATCAGGAAATGGATATGATTTGTTAGGCTATAAGTGCTGTTTACTGTAACAGTCCTTGTGTATATATTTCCAGGTCATCATAAGATATTAGAGGGCTTAATGTATATAATTAAATAAACATGCTGGATCCAACATTGACATGGCAAAGATTCAAGTGTAACAAGGGATGGAAACACGACACCTCAATATTTTTGTATTTCACCTTTCTATTTAGAACAAACAACTGAGGGGGATGTCCTTAAGCAAATATGTATGTCTCATACGAACTTATTTTGTGATATCAAAAGCTACATATTACATAGTGTGCAGATAGGCCTATATATTTTTAAACATTTGAAGTAGTGTTACAATGGTAAGCTGCATGCCTGGACAACAACTTTCAAAGTCATTTTACCCTGATTAGTGACAAATAGCACTGAAAGATGCCAACATTCTTCATTTCCCATAGTGTTAATGGTTATAAACAAATTTCACCTAAAATGCTGATAATTAAGCATACTTATGTAACCATAATTACACCTTACATTTTCAATTGGCACAGCTCTTTGATTGACAGCAAATTTAAAAAATGCTGAGTACTGTAGCCCATATTACACAGCATGAACTACAGTATACTGAGACTGTTCTGATTGCACATTGGGTCTTGCATACTCCCGAGGAAGCAATAAATTAAGATTGTGTCAAGAATAGGATGAGTTTTAAACAGTTGTGGGAGGAGCTTAAGTAAGTAGGTTAGGAGAGTTGAAGGTGCCTATCTGGGGTGAGAGGATTTGGCCTTTAATTCTAATGACCTTGTACTGAATTCTGTGTATGAAATAACATTGCTCTTGAAGTGAACATCAGTCTTTAATGTGTTTTAATCAGTATGCACTGCCCTAAAATGCTATTGAATCAGTAGAGTACCCTCATGTATAATATGGAGCAGTGTACTTGCCAGGGTTATACAGTAGTTTTGGCTATAAAAAAGCTGAGTACCGTTAGGAGATACTGACCATGGCGAGTGCAGGGTATTGTTGCACCTTTCAAGCAAGTAGCTCCATGACATATAAGCAACAAGTTTTCATAACTTACTCTAGTTATGACAAAAATGGTCCTATTTTGCAAGAAAGTATTGCGGATTAGGCAAAAAAAAAAAAAAATGCTTGCTTGTCCTGGACCGACCCTCTCCCATTTGTTGCCTGCTCCTATCACATTTTTCTTCCTAATACTTTTGCATAAAAAATCTGAACAATTGAAATGTTCTTGTTTCTTAATTGGCTCTAAGGGTTTAAAGCCCAGTTCTTTCCTCCCAAATGGTACCAATTCTCCTAGCCTTCTTTCGTAGGCTCCTCCCACAATTGTCTCAAGTTCATCCTCATCCAGACACAATTTCAGTTCTCTTTAGGGTGGGTATAGAAAATACAATGTGTGTAATCAAAACATACTCAGTACAGTTCATGCTGTATAATATACTGTAAGCATTATTTGAATAAGCTGTCAATTACAGAGCTGAGCCAATTGAGGATTTCTGTTAACCCCTATAAGAATTGTAATTTGGGGTGGGAGGATTGGCCCTTTAAGAGTCGATATCATTGTCATTCTGCATGACCTGTGATGCACCTACTGCACCAATGTGGGTCAATGTGGGGAGGCCAGGGCTACTTTTTGGAAATACACCCATTAACATTTATACAGGTACAACTTTTGTATGGAATTCCCCCCCCCCCCACACACACACACACACACTTTTGAGTACAGATTGATGCACCTGGCTTCACCTAGGCCATATTCTGTGAAGGTCATTTACTTAAGATCTGTTTCCAAACCAATTTCAATATTTCATGGTCCTCACCAGAGTCTGACATTCTCAATATTGTGTAATTCATTAATAATACAGCCTGTGTCCATGGCCATGTAGGTTGTCGTGCATGACTCTTGTAAGAAGAGGAATAACAAATCAGTCCAGGGTCCTCCCATTCTGACTTAGTAAAAAAAGGTCCTGTCTGACATGCAATTCAGAGGACATGTTGAAGGAAATCAACCATAATTTTATTTGGTGGGAGGGGAAGGGGGACATGTGCTAATTCCTTGTACCTCCAGTAGCTTTGTTCGGAAAAATTGGTTCTAATACAGTGTGATACGAAACATTTTATTTTTTTTTGGGGGGGGGGGGGGATGGGGGATTGTTCTTATTCATTATACTTACAGTAGATTTGTAACATATATTGGGTTTGAAACAAAGTGATATCAGATATTTTTTTTTGGGGGGGGGAGAGGAGTGGGGAAGGGTCTTACCTCTACCTTGTAAGTACACTAGCTTTGTAAGAGCTAGAAGCTGGGTTTTTTAGACGAAGTGAAGATCAGAAAGAATAAGAATTTAAGGAGGTATGCAACATATTACCACTAAGCTTTGTTCTAGTTGGTATTAAACAGCTTGTGCTTCAACCGGCTGTGGCACCAACTGGCATATGGTCAACCCTGCCACTTGCCCTCAGTGGTTATTTACCTTGCCCTAGGTATGTCAGACCCTGAAACAACAATTTATCTTTTATGTAGAAGCTGCTTAAAGCTGGTGTGGAGTTGAAGGATTTTTGAATATATATTATTGATGACCATATTTTATTTTGCCATTTCATTGGTTGTGTGAAAGTTTTATATACTTCAAAGTGCTCTTGTATGCCAAGACCACTGTTGTGTAAATTACTATGCAATATGTGGGTAGCCCTCATATAGTTATTCATGAAGGATGGCACATTATGTGACCAAGCCAAGTGAAAAGTTGTAAATCATGCCTGTACCAGCAGAAGATGATGATGGTGGGAGTAGCATGTTTACTTAAGTAAGGTTTGACCATGAACCCAAAGTAACAATTGGACAATGCATTTTATGAAATCCAAGATCACTTTCATTGGAAGAAATTTTCATGTTTTAATAATGGAGCTGCATGTGGAACCTACTGCTATTTTTCGTGATGGCTGCTCCTTATAAGCAATGGAGGAAGAAGTACAATCAGTCCTCGTAAATGGAAAAAGGCCGAATGAGTGTTGACTAACCTTAATCGACCCTTCCAGCTCCCCGTTTCTGATTGACCTGGGGTCAAGAAAGTGTCTCGCAATTGAAATAAAGTGCATTAGAGAGCTGAATACGCTTGCATTGGCATATATATTCGAATTCAATTTCGAGTTTTTGTCAAGGATCGTCAAGATTAGATTTAAGATTATTTGCAATCTCAAATTTAGAGTTATGGTATGCCACTGTAGTTGCAATAGCCGGTGCAGCCATTTCGAGATTTAGTCCTTCACCTTCAGGCTAAATGAAATTGATTTCCAGATGTGAGCCTGTGTCTGTCCTTAAAAGCGGTTATCAGAGGGAACAGGTTCATGAACTTAAAAAAAATGTTGGACTCAGTACTTACTGTAGTTGTCATTATTTAGAAAAAATTGGACTCAGTACTACTGCAGTTGTTTTTTTAATGACATTTTTCAATCGCAAATGTTCAAGTATCTGCTGGTCCAGTAAGTAAGGTTCATAGGCATACCAGGGTAATTTTCTATGAGGGGGCAAGAGCATTTTTGCCGGAACAATGTCACAGTTTATCATATTAATTTGCCCGATTAGACCAACTTCTTTTGCCTGAATTGGGAGGGCACATGCCCCCCTGCACCCAGCCTGGTATGCCTGTGTTGCCTTAGCCTCAGATCTTGACTGCAACACTGTAGTTTGTACACACCATCATGCCTTTTTCTGTAATTTGATGTGTGAAGTGTTGTTGTCCTAAAATATTCCATTATTATAGTAAACTACAGCTAAAGATATTTTATTTTCAGTGCAGCCTCATAGACAATCAAAGGGAAATTCAGTGCACTCTCCTGTTTAATGATTGGCTCTTGAGAGTCATGTGACAGCACTTTTTGTGAAATTTACAAGGAGTTATTTCTTAGCTTACCTTGAGTATGCAATATTGAAGTCCTTAAATATTATAAAATGGTACTTTGAAGAGAAGTAGAAAGATAAATGTGAGATTTAGCTGTTGCCTTTGTTAAGTTTTGGAGGAACTGCTACTTCCTTAAAGTGATCAATGACATTCATTACTACAGAGAGAAACCATATCACTGTTGTTCAGAAATAGTCATGATATTGGCTAACACTAGCTGTAATACATACTGTAGCTGTGGTATCTTTTCATTTTAACAATACTATACTACAATTGAGATTGAAAACAATGAACTGAAATCAAGTCAATTATTTAGTATTTCTCTTTTGTGCATCTGAAAGGACTTTTTCTTCCCGGTTTGTTTGTTGTGAGGTCGAAGGTCATGACAGCTCTTTATGGGTTCTTTCAGTTTTGATTGACTCTAGTAATGTGGAACAATTTCATTATATTGCCAACTGTTGTTTTATTGAAAGTAACTTTTATGATGACTATTTAATTATAATTTAATCTACTATTTCATAAGTAGATTAACATGTTTCCTTTCAATAGAAATATTGAAATTGAAACCAAAAGCAGTTTTGCTAATAATAAGACAAGAACGAATTTGGAAGACCACCTTTTGTAATGAATTGGGTGTGTTTGAGGTTCTGCAATGATATTGTTCTAATCCATTCTTTGCTTCTTTTTTTTTGCTTCAAGGCAATTGCTTAGTGAAAAACTGTGAACTGCTTTATGGTGCGCTTACTGTATGTGTCTACAATGTTTTTCCTACAGACTGTAATTACAAGTTAAACTAACCAGGTACTTGCTTGTTGCATGTACTTTACAAAAGAGGATTGTCCAAGACATATTGGAAGAATCAGGGAGTACTGTTCCCTTACCCCCAAAATATTACACAAGCATAAAGTTTAGGCCAAAGTTGTAGAAATTTAGACAAAATTTGTGCAAATCTAAGAACACTTTTGAGGAAATTAAGCCAAAATTGTCTAAAACATGTATAAAGTTGGACAATAATGGAGCGTACATCCAAGTTACATTCCAAATACTACTCTTTGTTGGCAAAGTAGCACATATCTATGGTCATGTTACACCAGAGTTAAGCTAGCTTTTCTCAGATTTTACTCTGGTAAAATTAACAACAAAGCTACAGGGTTGAACATGTAATGCCTTGTGTTTCACCTCAAATCAAAATAGTCAGCTATTGTTTGTAGTTTATACAGTAAGCATGTCATTGTAAAAACTGGTTACAGTACATTCCAGTTACTGCTATTTGTTTGCGAAATAACACCTCCTAGGATGGTCATGTGACACTGAAGCTGATTTTAATTGTTGGAGAAGATTTTCAACAAAGGTTGGGGGAGATTTTCAACAAAGGTAACAGGGTTGTGCATATAGTATCAGGTGTTTACCTCAAATCAAAATTGTCCCATGTTGTTTGTAGTTAATGCAGTAGCATGTCTGCATTAAGTAAAGACATATTCTGAAAAAATTTGAAAGTACTTGCTCAATCTCTTTAGCCCATGCTTGGTTTAATACCACCCTCAAACAATTGAGGGGTGTTCTAACTGATTGCAATGATTGAATCTGAAAAAGGGCAGTATTTTGTTTGCATTATTGGAGGACATTACAGTAGATCTTTAAAAAAAAAAAGAAATACTGTGTGAAATATCAAATAGTCACTGAGACATTTCTCTACCTTTCCCCCTCCCACTGATTCTCTCAAGTATTGGTAACATACCCTGATGTGTAGTAGGAAGTATGGATTTCATTGGTTTCATATTTGTACTCTCATGTTAGTATAATTTACTTCATACCTACAAGGTATAGATGAACATGAATTGATACTTTTATTGATAGTGACAAATTTCTGTAAGCTCAGCAAATGAGATAACATTCTTGAGAAGATGTTTCAGGATGTAAATAACCTGACTTGGTTAGGTAATTTACCTGGCTAGTGAATCACCATTGATACATGATTAGTTTCAGCAGATAGCAGTTAAGGACCCACCAACGTGAATGTATTTTATAATGATAGCTTTCAAATTCAAGTTCAGTCAAGTTCTCTTCTGTAAAACTGGGGAAAATACCATGAGCACATTCTGCAACCCGCAGCCAAAAAAGGGTACCATCGAATGGCATAACAGTGAATGGGATATCCCCGCCTAAGTTGCTCTGATTCTCATCTAGTATATATGCATTTGTAGGTTTGAGGTAACATCCACTAAGGGCAAAGTGTAGTATGCCAAAGGCACTGCTCACCTAACATACCAATAAATTTCCTCCATAAGAGCGAATTGAAAGAAGGGAAACTATAAAGGGTGATCAATGTAGGCCTTTGCCAAGTTGGTCACAAGCATCCTGGTTTAGCTGTAAAGGCTTCTATTTCCAGATTATAATAGCTTTCATACTGGGGAAAGTCCAAATGTGTAACCAAAATGCTGTAAAAATTTAAAGTTAGACATAAGGAATTCTTTGAGTTTTACATATTAAGGTCTCCTAAATGTATGTCGGTTAAGAAGAGAAGGTTATCCCCAAGTGACTCAATTCACATTATGAACCTGGAAATCATAGCCATACCATACATACAGATACAGCCCTGGATGCTTTGGAAAAGCCATATAAATGTTCTGTATCATTTATGTGCACTTTACTGACCTGTAGGCCTTTAAGCCAGCAAAAGTTTGTGTGATCTTTTATACCAGGAAGCCTCTGTAGCAGCTCTTATATTGCATAAAAATGAAGTGTCCTTGGTGTCATGAGTATGTGTTGTTCAATTTGTTTCTTAATTTATTGCACCATAGAGACTGTTAACTCTGCAGTTTCCAATGACACCAAATTATGAAAGCACCACCATTTTGCAAAGGTTAATAAACACTGACTCTACAGCAGCTTTTCCTTTTTGCGACTGAAATAGAGGTCTGCTGTAACAGTTTCCTAAAATGATCATGAATCAATGTTTACTGAGCCTTTTTATATGTTAAAATTTTCAAAAGGTTGGTGATAAATTTCTTTATCATTCTGTAGTGCTTCTACCAAACAATGCATACTCTTGGTTTTTTTTTCCATAATTTTAGGCCCACAGTGTGCTCCAGTACAGACTTCCAAAATGGAACGAAAGTTGTGAGAAACCCTACAAACTTCCAGAAGAATGCGAAGAAATGTTGAGTATGGTGAGCAAATTATATATGAGCACCCTTTCTGGATCACGTGATATGCTGCATTTGTTTGTTTTCATTGTTAACTATATACAATATTACTGCTTTGATGCATTTAGAAGTAGAAGTCTTTTACCAATGTAGTTGCACTATGATAATATTTAGAGGGCACACTCCACATTTAGTGAAAAACAGCAATTGGACTGAGAGAGAATGCCAATGGGGAAAAAAAAGCACATTCACCTCACTCTCCTCCCTTCAAAACTGAGAAAATTATTTCATAATTCCTGAAAGTGTCAGCAAAGATGTTGATATATCAGGAATTGGAAATAAACATATTTAAACAAAGCTAAAGCAGTCCCTGATATTTCAGATGCAAATTTTAAATTTTGAAATTTTTGGGGGAATAAATGTGTAAAATTTTGAAAAAAAAAATGGTTTGTGCGGTATATGAGCTGAAAACAAATTTTGAGCTTTCTCATGAATTGTAATGATCTTGAGAAAGAAGCCTGTTTGTTTTATTTTAAAACAAACCTTTGGACTCTTTAGAGTATTAGTTTGTGGCACTTTTTGTGTTTCTCCACATTGAAATCAAGTTCACACTTCCATTCCGATAAGATATTATAAAGGTAGCACAAATTAAGTACCTGTATAAACTCACAATACTTCATCTCATTTTAATATTGCAAGATCTTATTGCAACCAGGGGAGTGCGCCCTCTGCCCTGTGTAGTTTGTTAAATAACCCTTTTGCTCTTCTGCCATTTCTGCTAGTATCTCACGTTTCTTTCAGAGCCCCGCCTCTTTATGAATTTAAAGAATACTTTTTTTGTCTTAGCATTAACCACAAAAATGTCTTAAAAATCTATCTTGAAGTCTGGTGGTCCATCAAACACAATTTAGTTGTGTACTACCCTATGGGGTGTGGGCATCTCCTTGGATATCAAAATTGGAGTGACACCTCCGTTGTGAGTGATTGAAACATCTGAAAATAAATTTATTTTTTTATTTGAAAGAATTCGAAAGATGTGGGGATAAAGGAGTTAGACAATTTGGGCTCATATGTATGCCTTATTAATATTGGTCCATATGGCAACCTTAAACTGGAAACAATTTTATAAATAGAGAATGTAAGTGGTTTGCTTTTCTCCTCCTGTAATAAATGTAGCTTTTTGGCTATCGTAAAAAGTTCACAAAGTTTGTGTTGAGACAAGAAAAGTATGCTTTTATTGCTTTTCCTTTCAATTTATTTAGAAAGAACAAATTGTAGATTGAAGGATAGAATTATAGTTTAGTGGGTCATTATATGAGGATCTCGTAGGGAGCATGTTGAAGATCAAAAGGGAGGACTAATTGTACTGCAGCTTCTTTGTTTCATTTTAATGCTCTCTGTATATTCAATTGTCTAATAGTGCAAATCTTGTTATTATTTTTTTTTTAAAAAGACAATACATCTGTCTTCATTTTAGTAGAAATTGTAAACATGATGTTGTGTTGTCACAAGGTGCAGTACATGTTTGTTCCTTGATCTGTTGTCTTCAGTGGTCTTCTGTGGTCTTGAGTTAAGTAGAAAGTTGTCTGTTTAATGTTTTCCGTGTGTAACAGTGAAACATCACTGAAATATTCAGTTAATGCTTGAAGGTGGAACTTGTGTATTTTGGTCCTCTTTGGCTTCTGTAAGTGACTGAAAAGCTGTCAAAGTGGTGCCATGACCTTAGCAAAGGTTATGTGGTAGTTTGGGGTGGAGAAAATGTGAGGGTTTGGAAGTAAGTTGGAGCGCATGTCAGGAATTCTGCCAGAAACTCAAAAAAGAGGGAATTGATTATTGCAAATCCCAAGTATAAATTGATGGTGCTTTTGGCCAGAGTTTAAGTTGGGTTCAGGCAACTTCAGGGAAACAAAAGATTGCTTACAGGCTGCTGTATGGTGCAATCTGAAGAGTTCAAAGGCTATTTAGTTATGTAAGTTCCAACACTGGTGCAAAGTGTCCTCTTCTTGAAGCAAAACCAAGGCACTGGCAGTTTTCATACATATGAGGGGGGGGGGGGAGATTTCACCTTCCATCTCTTCTAAAGGGGCCAAGCTCCCCTTACCCTCCCCATTAACAGAATCACTGCATGTTCATCTCCTGGTGCCCAAAGGTATGCTATTGGGTGACAAATACTTTCTAAAGTCTCTTTGACATTTCAGCAAACAAGTGAAAAGTGAAAACCAAACAAGATTTTTAGATTGAGTTTTGTTACCCTGAAACTGCCAGAGATAAGATCATAGTGTACTCTTAACTTCTGACCTTAAGATAATAACCTTAAAGGGCCAAACCTCTCACTCCAAATTACAAGTCTATTTCGCTCTTACTTACCTCCTATTTACATATGTAACCATTATTGCCTGCAATAACTGTCTGGCAAAAAACTAACTAGCACCGTGGTAACCTCTACCTACTGAGGGCGCCTGCCACCTAAGGTCGCCCTTCGCATTTTTGCCTCAATGTGAGTAGCACGCCTTTGGAAATTGTCTGGTTGAAAACTGCGTCCTACTTCGTTTTCAAGAAGTTCTTCGATCCTACTTCGTTCTCAAGCACTGTGGAGGCAAAAATGGTTACATATGTAAATAGGAGGTAAGTACATCACTCATAGACTCCCTAACCAGGGAGTTTTGGTGATTTTGGTACAGGGGTACTGAAATTCTCAATTGGCTCAGCTCTTTGATTGACAGCTAATTCAAAAATGCAGAGTACCAAAGCTTAGATTACACAGCATGAACAATACTGAGAGTGTTTTGATTATAAAAACTGCATTTTTCTATACTCACCTTGAAGCAATAAACTGAGATTGTATCTGGACAAGGATGAATTTCAGACAATTGTAGGAGGGGCTTAAGTAAGAAGGTTAGGAGAGTTGGTGCTGTTTGGGGTGAAAGAACTGGGCCTTTAATTCAGCACTTTGAGACATTGCATCTATACTCCTTCAGTAGTTATTGTTGAGTCAGGATTTTTTTTCAGCTTCTAAATATGTTTGATTTGGGGATTGTTTGCAATGAACTTCAGAGCATTCTTGAAATAATTTGTTTGTTATTCAAATCTAGAAGGCACACATCATTTTCTCTTTCACCTTGGCCTCACTCTTATTGGTTCTTCTAAAAGTTACATGGAAAAAGCTAGGCTGCATGAAAGTACCACACATAAAATGAAATTATTGTTTGTTAATGACTGGTTAGCAACTTCCCCCTTAAAAAGAAGAAAGCATAAAACATGTAAATGCACAGTGTAAGCACATACTTAAAAAGGTAACTGTATCATGCCGCTGACCTCTTTTCTGAAGGAGGGTTTACATTAATCTGGTTTTATCATTACTTTTGCATTATTTAATTATTTACATTTTAGGACTTCTCTGGGCCTCTAGAAAGTCCTTTGCACATGGAACTTCGCAATTCTATGAAGATGCTAGCGAAAAACAAGGATGACAGCTCCGGTTCAGAAAAATCTCAGGTAGTGAAGGGAAAATTGTCTACAAACTGCTTGTCTTTAACAAAGAATGGTGGAGGCTATTGCATTTGTGGTCCTATAACCATTTGAAATGGTCACCTAATGTTTCATCCCCTGCCTGAGTTTTGAAAATCATGCATTATAAATTGAGAAAGGCAATGTGATATTAATCTTTTCATGACTAAAGGAATGTACTCATTGGTGCCGTTGTGTTGCGATGTCACAAGAATTCATTGCATTTAAGGACTGCTTGTCTTAATTTGCATGCATTTTTTCATTTTGGTTTGTGCTTGACGTTTTGTGACGTTATTTGTGGCACTCATAGTTTTTTTGGAGTTCATTTGGAAAGATTTTCTTTTTAATGGCAGCATTATCTTCCATGTTTCATTTTGTTTGTATCCGCCATGTGTTTGCATTCACTTCAAACATCCTTTCAATGCACAGTGCATTTTCTCTTTTAATCTCCATAAAAGGAAGCAGTCGCAATTGAAACCTTTTTCGTTTGTTTGCTTGCTTGCTGTTTGCCCTGTGTTTTCTAGTTTTCTGAAGCAGCATCTAGAGCAAGTTTTCCCTTATATATTTGCTATGGTATATCCAAAGGGTTTTGGATACCCTGCTACAGCTTTCAGCGGCAGTGTACAATAGCTTTAAATAAAATTTATGAGACATTTGTTATTTATTTGAGAGCCATGCATCTTCAAATAAACTGTATTTCAATCTCTGGAAGAAATTTGAGGCTTTATTTGGTTTTAAATGTATGGATTTTATCATTATAGATATTAAAGTATGAAACATTTGTTGATGTTGTGGTAAGTTTCAGTGAATCTGACTTTAAAAACTGACCATGATATGACATGATATTTGAGTATCAGAATTTCAAACATTGTCTCTATGAGCTGTAATAGAATAGATTAAACAAATTTGAGTTTTGAAAACCATTTAGTGGTTTACGCACAAATCTTGTTTGTTTTTAGTCAAATTCAGTACTTGTTCCCATTTAAGTCATCTTCATATCAGGAGTGAAGTTTTTTCTTTTAGTAGTACGGTAACCTCATCCTAATTCTAATCAGTTTTGGAGTTTATTAATGAAGCTTAACTATGCATAGAATAAAGTGGTGAGAGGGGGGAGGATAACAGCTTTCCTTTAGAAGATGTATTGAGGTGTGAGTTTAATAGCGTGTGTTTAATTGAAAGTTTTTTCTAAATGGAACTGCGTTCCATTATGTGAAGGTTATTTGAAGATTGCATTTACCCAATAAAAACTGGCATTTTCTATATTTTAATGTTGTAGTGATATCAGGTAAGTTCTCCAAAAGATTTAGTGGTTGGATGTTAGTTAGCATTAAAAAACAAAATGTGTTTTATTGGAACTTTTGGGGCTTTCCTTCTTACAATTAATGATAAAGAAAGGAAAATTAAAGGTCAGGAGCAGTCCTCCCCCCCGGGCCCCCCAAACTTATTTTGAAACAACAGGTAAATATCACAATTCTCATCTCATTTCTGTTCAAAGAATCTTTCATAATATTTTATTACTTCAGTATAACATATGGAAGGTACACCAACCAGTTACTTCTAGTAAATTTCACAATTGAGGAGTGAAAATGTTGTCACATGACCCTCAACAGCTAATCATGAAAGTGGACAGTCTACTACACTGCTTCAAGTTGGGATGACTGCTCCTGTCCTTTAAATTGGATTACAGAAAATGGAGGTATATAAAAATAAAGAGAAAACTCAAAGAGGATCCAGTGAAAAGATCATGATTCCATGGTGAGGGGAGAAAAAGGGTTAGGGGACATAAGGCAATGAGAGATGAGACCAATCACGTCAGAAATGATCTACATTTGCAATTGAAGACAAAAGTAGCAACTATCAATCCTATACGGAAACATTTCAGGGGATAAAAAAGTTCTTACTTTGCACCAACATGACAAATACAGTACAAAGAAGCAACTTTTGTTGTGGTTACTAAAACCATCAGTTAACTCTGGCAATAGCTTTCCACTTTACTATTACATCATAGAAAATTTTTGTAACATTTGAAAATTTGAAATTGTTCAAGAGCCACCAAAAAGCAGCTTGTTTTGTATGCAACTTTGTTCTTGAAATTTAAGTAGTTGCTCTGCTACTTTTTCTGAATTCAAAGATTTCTGGAAATATATCGCAGATTTAATGATAGAAAAATTTACTTAAAAACAGAGGCAATTATTTGTCTTAAGCAATCAAAAGTGTCTTCCATTGTTATAGAAACTAATGATCAAAGTTGGGCCTATTTGAAAACATATTCACTTTAACACTGTTTCACTCTTTTACAGTCAAGGCCAGTCAGTTTGGCAAGCCAAGAAATAGAGCGCCCTCTTTCAGTAGAGGTTGATACTCCACCAATGACTCAGACTTTCCCAGACTCTCAATCCACACCACCGAGTGAACCCCCACCTCCCTCTACACAGCCACCTTCTCAGCCACCATCTCAGCCACCTCCAGAGCAAGACCAGTTTTCACAGTACCCCCCACTCCATGGGGGCTACATCAGCTCCACCCTACCAAACAGGGGAAAAGCAGCTGGGGGACTTCGTCACACAAAGTCTGTGATGTACCACAGCCCAGGTATGATGTTGTTTAGGTTAAGTTAGATTGACTTTTATGGCCCAGTTTCCTACAAATAGGTTCAAGCCAAGGTATGATGCAGAAGTAGCTTTTAATTAGACTTTTCCTGTACTGGTATTGGGTGTACTTGCAGTAGAACTTCACAAAATGCTTCAAGAATTCCACATCCATTGGTGTTAAGTTTTACCAAATGAAAAATTGATGTATGGAATCCGTATCAAAAGACAGGTAAGAAACATAAATGTAAGTGATTTTTATTTTTGGAGAGCCAAGATTTATATCATTTGAAAGCCCTCAGATTGAAAAGTTTGTCAAAATCAACAAAAGTTGGCATGGTGAAGGACAAGTCTATCAATTTTTCAATTCTCATATCTGGCCTGTTAAGTCCAAAAGATTCCCCTGCTTTATGTCATTTCACATCCTCCTATTACGACTGCAGTTTGAGCCAACTTGTCCAACCTGGATAAGAGTACCTGCACAAGAGTAAACACTGTAGGATACACACGACCACTCATAGTGTGAAAGGTTTTACAAAACTGCTAGAAATTACATCCATATAGAGCTGTAAATGCATGGTGTTGCTTGGATATGGGCATGAGAATATTCTGAGCCCAGAGATTTATGGGGGATATGTTGTAACAACCCCTTCATCCATTTTCATGAGGGGTATAAATCCCCATCTCCTCAGGATAGATGCTCCTGCCCATTTTATTGTCTACACATAGTTCTTTTCCCTCATATTCAGTGGCTAAAGAAAGAGTTTAGTTACAACTATTCATGATATTGGTAAATAAATGAACTGGAAATATTGAAGCTAATGGTCTCCAGTTGAATCCAAATAAATCATACAATCTTTTGACTGGTTTTATTCATCTATAACCACTTTAGTTTCCTTTGATAGTTAATATTGTCAGGCACATTACAGAGTTGACTAGAGGTCATGTTGCAAGCAGCGAGATAGAAGGGTGTGTCACACTTTAATCAAGTCTTGAAACTAGAAAAGGAAATCCCCTGCCTTTCGAAAGTTTGGGATGTGGCTAGGAGTATCATTTCTTACACATTAACTAGATAACTTGGATCAATTTAATAGCTAATCAGAGGTAGGACTGACTTGCATAAGAAAACCTTCTTTACAGGAAATTGCAAAATATATCCCTGAACACCTGCAATCACAGCTTGCTTTGAAATGCAGGAAATTGAAATAAACCTATTTTAACTAACTGGGCATTAATTATGGCAGGTATATTATTTTGTTATCTGGGGATTTACTGACACAACAACACAAATGTGTTATACAGTGTCTATTTGATTAGTAGGAAGTTAGTTTAATTTATCTTTCAAGTTCAAATATGGTTCATGTTTTCCCCTTTCTGTTTTGTCCTCAAACGATAGGCATTGAATAGGTTGGGCATATACTACAACTCTTAGCCCACAGGGGGTGATCATAGTATCTGAGACACTCACAGCAATACCACTCACAGCAATATGTGTCCTTGAGATGGTGACAGTTTTTTTCCAGAACTGTTATTTGGGTAGGATCACTCTCTTAGATATATGTCATGTCATGGCTGTCTCTTGCTCTGGGCAACAGGGGAAGGTTTCTATTGCAAGCCATTTGGCTATTGGAAATCTCAGACGTATTTAGTTAGAGTAAGATACTGCCATCTTTTCTGTTTTAAAAGAAACTGTTCTGTTATCCCATCTTTAAAATCCATAAATACAGAATATTCTGATTTCCCCTAAGTATTATAAAAAGATTAACACTATTAAACACTAAAAATGATCAGAAAAAGTGTCAATTAAGCAACACCTTAGAAAAAATATTGTCTCCCTTTACATACACCCAAGTAATTTTCACCTACACATGACTCGCTTGTAGTTATTAGATATAGGTAGCACAAAAGATTTTTTTTTTTTTTATGTCCCGTTAACTCTGTTTCTTTATCTCTCTTGTCTTCTTTGCAAACACTGTAAGCCCAGAATTTTCTCTCTTCTGCAAAAACACCATGCTCACCATGAACTGTGTGTGAGAGGTAATTTATAACACCTTTGCTATGTATAGGCCAAGTGCAACTTGAGAAAACTATGTATACGAGTAGTTATGTAAAATGCGTAACAGGCTATGTGAGAGGAATGAACTGTTTAGCAAACAAACTCAGCAGAAAATCTGCCCTGGCAGGCACATGGTGGGTTTTTAAAGGTACCTAACTCTAATGGATAAAATCAAAGGTATGATTGAATAATTGCAGGCTCACAAAATGAAAATCAAAAACGAAAACTTTTGAAGCGTTTACAAGCGATGCACCTTGGGAATTGGTCAAAAGTGAAGGTGTTCCTATACCTTTGTGACAGTTGTCCATTTATGAAACATCTTGAATTTGCACACTACTACCAATGCAGTCAGTGCTAGTACAGGAATAATAAATACCCATCACCCAGGATGTGCACATAGGTGAAATGGTTGCCATGGTACATTTGACCTTGTGACCCAGCCTGAAATGCTGAATTCCCATAATCTTCTATTGCCTTCATTACGCAATTTAGAACCAGTGTGCAATCTTCATGGTGATCTTCAGGTACTGTAAACAGGGTGATTTGAAAGTATGAAAGCAAATTCTATCCACCATGATATTTGGCCAACAGGTAAATTGTTACCCATGTAAATTGTGATGTTTCTCCTTGTTACAGGTTCAAAGTACCGACCCCAAGTACAAAGACATGTTTCAGAGTCAGGAGATGAAAAAGGCATTCCAAAAGTTCGCAGCCTTTACAACCACCCTGCTGCAGGAGAGACTCAGCTGAGTTTGCAAGAGGTTGGTCCTTCTATTTCCTTGCAATTATAGCAATCTTCAGGACATATTTGTCAAGTTGTAAAATTCATTTTGTTTCTGGGCCAGAGAAAGAGATTGTACTTTAATTTGTAATCCTGAATGATGGTTAAAATTCAACTTCAAAACTTTGGTGAGTCAAATTTGTGAAAAGTTTGATCTAATTATTGCAATTATTATGCAAAGGTTTTAAAAAAAGTGTAGAAGTGGAATGAATTGTAGCATGCTTGCTTAAAATTTGAAATGGGGTCTAAATAAATTAACCAAAACATGCATGGTCTTAGAAACCCAGTGTGGGATAAGTGTGAAGATCTTTTGATAGTTTGAAAAAGATTTTTCTCACAGGGGTTTCACCAGGTTTTACACCTAGCATGCTCCTCAAAAAGTGGAGTTAGGTAGCAGCAAAGATATGTGTTACTTAGTAGGGCAGAGAATATAAAATCAGTACAGGTAAGGTCTTTCAGAGTATAGTGACTATGAAACCAACATCTTCGAAAGCCATAATAAACATCCCTAAAGATGTGAGTCAAGGTTTTGTGAGCATGTGCAACTCATTTTTGGGGACAATTCATAATTTCTGAGGATGAGATAACTATATTATGGGCATGATCAGAATTGTTCATCTTTTTGAATATTTATTTGTTTAAATCATTGCACTTTTGTACATTGAATTTAAGAGTTTTTCTGTATATTCTTCCACATAGGGTGACATTATTGGTCTAATTGGACCTCAGAACAATGGCTGGTTCTTTGGACATAACTATCGCAGTAAGAGGAATGGCTGGTTTCCTATCTCTTTCACACAATCTTTAGATAATGGCTTCCCTCATTCTAACGGGTCAATGTAAGTAATCTTTCCAATATTGAATGTTAACCATGCAATGGCTTTACTTTGTGTCAGATAGGAGCTAAATAGAATCAATGAGTCAGTTTTTAAGTACTTAAAGGTAGTGTAACATGTCAGCAAAATGACCTGACTTCCATTGACAGCTAGGGAGTTAACTTGTCTAAGGAAAAATCCATTGGAGTTTTTTCAATGTCTTTAACAGTTCTGAAAATATAATTCTCCAAAGTTTGAATGTTTCTGAAGTAACTTGTTGGTTTTGCAGAAATAAGTAGGTCCTAGTAAGTAAGAAGTTGAAGTGTTTTCACAAGACAAAGGATAATTTTAAAGGAAATATGAGGAGATTGATGGGTTAAGCTCTTGCATAGGTAGGATTGATTTATAAAGGTTGTAAAGACTGCATGAGTCTTTGAAAAGTTACCAGTTCATAGCCAGCCTCTATGGTATCTTTTAAATGGAAAGATTTGCATCAGGATTGCGTCTAAATTTGAAGTTACTGTGAAATTAGTTACTACTTCTACCTTCCATCGAACAACTACCAAGTCCCAGCAATCTCAAGATTAAGTTTATCAGCTTTACACTTGAAGTGCCCCCTACCCCTCCTCATGTCATCCTTCTACATAAAACATTTCATGTTGTTTACCCTTTGAAATCAAATTATAAAGAGCTTATAGCTTAAGCTACGGAGAAGGGAGAAGCTATATCCAGTGTCTCACAACTGGAAAAAAGTCTGTGGGAACCCTATCGAACTAACCAACTAGAAAAAAGTCTGTGGGAACCCTGTCTAACAAAACAACTACAGCTCAATCTAACCAACTACAGCTCAAGAAAGGTGGTGTTCTACTATTATTACCAATGAAAGTGAGTACAGGAAGTCAACTGTGAGAGGACAGGAAGACGTATATTCCCAGGTCTACATAGTATAACCCCTAAGGTTTTTTTTATGTATTAACCATTAATTGGTAGTGTCTTATTTTTCATTTTCTACCAGACAACAACCTCCACCACCACCCTCTGAAGTGCCCTACCCGCAGATGCAGAACCACCAGGGCATGAACCAGGGTTCCTCACACATGCCTATGAGAAGAGGTCTTAGTGTAAGCTCAGAGAATCTATCTCGTACTAATGGAGACAATTACCCTAGCCCAGATTACTCCACCAGTGACAGTCCCAATCACATGAAGTTCTTTACAAACCGACCTCCTCCACCGAGTCAAACCCACAGTGGTGGTCTTCTCATCTCAGCTTCCCAGCAGGCAGTATCCCAGCAGTCCTTGCATTCAGGACACGATACATCATCTGGATCACAACTCAGCTCAGGGTCTCTTGTGAGTGAAAATATTCTGGTTTTTCATATTCCCTTAAATTTCTTCACATTTTGCCATTAATGTGTTTTGTTAAAACCCATTGTTTCTTTGAATTTGGAATGAGTATTTGTGATGAACCTTCCATAATATGTGATATTACATCAGCAGTAAAGAGGGCAATTACATGAATTCAGTTCTTTTTGGTTAAACTTTTGTGGTACACCATAAATATGAAATGTCTTTTTACCATAAATACACGCAGAAACATATCTGAACATTCCAACTGAATCAAATTCTGAGGACAAATGTGGTATTGAATTAAATTTAAAAAAATAACAAAAGAAATTTGATACAATGTGTTAGATAGATGCAGGGAAATATTTTTCTCTTCTTTCAGATTGATCCCCGTCAAAATGCCACCAGAGAGTGTTGTTAGAAAGTAACTTTGCACTTAACATATAGGGTGGAAGGTGTTGTGAATCCTTAAAACAAACTTTAAGCCCCAAATTTTAAAATGGAATTTGATTTTATCAAAACAGAAATTGTTGGTACAGATTGTGTACAGATTCAAAAGAAAGGGAGTGTGAGGCTCAAAAGAGATTAAATTCCTGTAATAACATTAAGGTTGCATGCAACTAAAATGATGCCCACATATTCATGGTCACTTCTTGCAAGTTTATGAACTGTTCTCTTTTGCTTCTTTTACAGACACCACAGACTAGCTCCCATGTTAGTGAGCTTGAGAAGCCAAGTACACCAACCCACCCACCTCCCCCGCCTCCAACAGAGCTTGATCCAAACAAAACTGAAGAACAGGAGGAAGAAAAAGAGTAGGTTATACCACTATTACCTTGATGTTGGGTAAAAAAATTAATGAGCTCACACCTACATATCTAGGTTGACAATTTGCACTTCTTTCTACCAAATTTGGGTAAATTTGGCAGAAAATACTTCTAAGGAATTGAAAAATAGATAATACAATGAAGTGACCTTTTTTTGTCACATATGCTTCTTCTGTGACATATTCTTGAATCTTGTAGAGAAATATGGAATGTGACTTTCTTTTGCAATGATTTGAAGTTATTTAATTTTTTTCAGGTGGGTTAGAATGTGATGCCATTCCTCCATTTAAAAGGAGTTTGTGTGTTTGTAATTTAAGTAATCTCAGAGCAGTGTTTGCAATTGACAGCCAACCTTATTCATTTTGATACTCTTTTCATCGGTCTTGCAAGTTTTAAAAGTGTTTACAGGAATTTGTTGCACTTGTTAGGGAAAACTTCATGTTGACATTGCAGTTTATTTCTTCTCCTCTCTGTCAGACTAAAACCCTTTTCAAGGTATTTTTTTTCTTTTATTTTTTTGTAGGGTGAAGGGGGGGAGGAGGGGAGTCAAACATTTTGTCACCCTAAATTCTGAGTTCTAGTAACAACTCTGCAAATATAATTTTCATAAATTTTACAGAATAGCAATGCCCTCCATCTTTGTCTTCTGATGGTAGCTCATAATATTTTGTACTGAAGTGCACACTGTCACCAGAGAGGCCAACATTGCCAACTTTAAAACAGTTATAACACTTCTATTATTAGGTAAAGATCATTTGAAAGAGGAATGGAAAGCTAGTCCTCTGGGGCAAAAAATTGTCCAACCCTCGGGTCAAATTTCAGTGCTGAATCTTTGTTGTTTTAAGAAAAAGTATAGAAGTTATCAAAACAAATATTTTGATTTCCTCAGTATTTTTAAATGTTGTGTGACTTGAAAATGACAAAATTAGGTATTTGATGTAAAAGACATTAAAAACAAAGAAAATTGACCCAATCAAAATCCATCAAAAGTTCACCATTTTACAGGGCAATTTTTGATTTGCATCTAATCATTGAAAAAATATGAGCCCAATATGCAAATCTTGTGACATCAAGAGAGAGACATGCCAAATATGGCTAATGTTTAACCTTGTGTTTTTACAATCTTCATTTCAAGGACAGATGTAACATAAGCTTGTCCTGATGGCTTTATTTTGGAAGTTTAAATTGTGTCCTTGAAAATCATGAGCATCTATTACCAAACCATAAACTATCTGTTGGGTAATCAACAGATTATTAATGTTACCAAAAGAAAATGTGACGACTGTGCAACCATCTTCATCCTTATTTTTTCATAAGCAACAAGTTGCTTTAGAAAAATTTAAACTTTGAAGAAGCATATATTCAGAACTGTAAAAGGTATGAAAAAAATTACAACAGATTTTTCCTTAGAACAGTACAACTTTTAAAAAGTTAACAGTTGGAAGAGATCCCAGAGTTATCACACAGTCAAGTAAACTGTGTATAAGGGTCTAAGTTCAACTGCCTCCCTTCTCCCTTGGTCATCCATGTATTACATTCCATAAATCTACATTGCTCTTTGTAACCTCTCATTTACGTGTGTAACACCCACTTGATAATCTTGCATAACATATTTTTTCATAAGGCATTTGCCCAGAACACTGCAATTTATAGCCACTTTCATTTTTGACTTCCTTACATCATATATATTGCACGTTATATAAACTCTTATTTATCATAAAGGGGTAATATTGCATTTGAAATGGAAAAATGGCATACAGTAAAAGTAGTTTCAATGATAAAATCATTCAGTCTTACAATTCAATTCAAACAAAAGTTGTATCTTCCTAAAATGTAACAAACTGATATTACAAATTTTGCATTGTAGAAAACTTGGGCTAACAAACTATTATCGAGGTACATTTGACATAAGTTTTATTTCTGTGAGGACCATCTTTATTTACAATGAAGCTGTTGAGCCTAATATCAGTGTCCCTGTAAATCTGCACCTGTACATCATAATTGTCAAATCTAAAAATTTTCTTTGTCACAAATGCAATATTCCCCTTTAGTTTGGGAATTATTTTCATTCTTCTTTTAATTTATTTTGACTGAAATCCATTGTTTAATGTCCATAGTATTCACTGCAGATTATGTATTTTCTTATTTAAAGGATAAAAAAAATAATGTTATGGATTTTGATTTTATTTGTTTGACAGAAATCCATTGCTAAATGTCCAGTTACGCAAAACGGTGACGGATGACCGTTCAGCCCCTCAGATCCCAGCAAACTATAACCTCAACTGAAGTGCAAAGACTGCATGAGGTAGATCTGTTGTTACAGCGTGACTTATGTCTGTTGTGGCATGCATGGCAGTCACAGCAGTGGCATCTTGGGTGGTTGTGTCGACAAAAATGGCTTACCTAGTTTTACCTGGAAAAGGGGAAATGGTCAAAATTTTATATTGCTGTCATTTGTATTTCTTTTGATTGTTTACTTGGACACAAGTCAGGGATGGTCATTATGGAATCATGTTTAGAGAAGATTCGTTCGCATTTTAATTTTCCTTCAAACTGCTTGATTCTGTTCATTTTGTGTCTTCATTAAGAGTTATTACCATGCATGGTTACTTCATAAACTGGTGTATAAAAGGGACTGTGTAGCACCTTCTGTTTTCTGTTGTATTTTATTTGCTGGTCAAAGATAAGTGTCACAGATGATGTGATTACTTGGGGAAAATGTAATGTCGTTAAGTCTCTCTTTCCTTTTTCCTACAGGCCCATGTAGCTCTTCAAGATGGCGATGCATAGACTTGGTGCTAACAAAGTAATTAGGAGTCAAGTAGAAAGGTGACAGGTTTTCTACAGTTCTGGGGCCCATTCCACAAAGAGTTATGCACAATCTTAAGTTTGATTCACCATACTTAAGCCAACAGTAAATCATACTTAAGATCGTGCGTAACTCTTTGTGGAACGGGACCCAGGACAAGGAGAAATTTTTTTAAGTGTACTTATCTCCACATTTTTCAACTATGCACGTTGGGACATACTTTTAGCGGTGATGATGTACATGGTTTTTGCTGAAATGATTCATTTTTTGGTCAATTATTTTTTTCAGTGATTATGTGGAGATACAAATTGAAACATGTAAATAAAAGTCACAATGAATAAATGCTACAGTGTTATTGAAAATGTATCATGGTTGGTGTGAGAAGGTTAACAATGGCAACATTGTTTGGAATGGTCTGTAAAACTGGAGCAAATACAAACTCATCGTTTAAGTAGGTGCTGATGGAGTTTGGAATGTGTGACTTTAACAGAAGAAGATAGTTTGCCCTTTATAATAAAGCACACTGTCATTTAAACAAATTGAAAATTAGATGAGCAAAACGCAGCCCAATTTTTCTTTTTACTGACCCGCTGATATAAATTTAGGTGTAAAATTGGGGTTTGGTATGCTTGGTTAGAGTACATGAGGGTGGTATTGGAAGGTGGTGTAGGGATGGAAGGCTGGAAGCAAAATACATAACTAACTGGCTGAGAGGCATAGAGAGTTGAATAACTGAGACTATCTTGGGGAAGAAAGTTGGGAAAAATTTTCTGTTGATTTGCACCAAAAAAATTCATTTTAATGTTCCAAAGTTATTAAAAATGACTTGTCTGTAAAATTGTTTGCAGGTTTGTTTGCGTTGGTATCACCATATTGAAACTGTTGCCCTCCAAGTGTTTGTGAAGTGGTGGGAAGGTGAGGGGGGGGGGGGGGAGACTTGATGCAGGTCGCAGCCAGTTGTTGTGATCTTGAAAGGCTGCCTTTCATGACTGTCAAAGCTGATATCTCTCGATCTGACTAAAGGTCATCTGGTATGTAAATATGTGCATTTGCATTGTAAAGTCTTATTGTTTTGCACAAATTGCTTTTTTGTATTAGAAGTTGAGAATTTGTAACCAAATTTTCTCCAGGGGAAAAAACATGCCTTACTGTGCCTTAGTAAAAGCATCCCTGTCAAAATTTAAGAAAGCAGCACATTCCAATTACTGACTTTAAAGTTGGTGTTTCATTTATCCAGACACTTCACCAGATTCTGACTTTCAAAGTTAATCCTTGTATATTTCATATTTAGTCTTTTGTTTTCTCATTTGAGAAACAATGGATTTCCTAAGGCTTTTGTACTAAAAAACTAAAAAAGGAAAAAGAAAAAATAAATCACTCATCTCTGCACTTGCCATTGTAAGAAAAACGATATTTCAATGTAGTTTTGCAATTTGTTACCATAAAAATTGACTTCTATGTATAAAGATGGTGTCATTTTAATGATGATATTAAGTAAGGGTCCTTTAAAAAGAACTGTTTATATTGCTTCAATATCATGAAATGCATGACAGTCAATAAACTGGATTCAACTCATGTTTTGTTGAATTGTGAGGATGAAATGAACATGTTAGTCCTTTCAATATTTATTTCAATAGAAAGGCCAAAATTTTATACAAAATTTAGCTTTCATCCAAACTTTGTATAACCGTTTTGTATGTCATAATTAGAGGGAGATTTCCAAGTATTAAAATATATATAGCATACCATGATAAATATACCAGCAGGTGATAAAGGTGACATGTCCCATTTGTAGAACATTCCACATCTCCAGAGGCTAAAGCTTTAAAACATTTTGGATATTTGCAATTTATCACAGTATGGGTGAATATTGAAAAGCAATAATATTTAAGTCCTCTCCCTTTTATTGATAATGGAATGATTGTATGTGAGCATAATTGTCTTACTTATTCAAATAATATTTTTTCTATGTAAATACTAGTCAATTCTAAGCACATTAAGCTGACCAGTAGAGATGGTAACCACTAGACAAAGGCTGTACTAAATTATGCAAAGCATTTCACTGACTGTTTATTTTAAGTTACAGTGCAGAAATCAGTTTGTTTTTTTATGTAAGATAAATAACCTTACACTCTACTTCTCAGTTTGTAAGGGAAGGAGTAAGTTAGGTAAGGAAGTAAGTTAGTGTGAAGAAATAAATAGAATACTTAATTTGCATTCCTGTCTAAGTCTTTTCTTCTGAAAATCTTTTCCTGAGAAATGGACTTACTTCAGACATTGGATGTTACCTTTTCTTTTACTGCTTTGTGTGACATGCTACAATAAAGAGGATGTTTTATACAAAAATAAGACAGATCAAAAACAGTCACTTATCACTTTAAACTACATTTTGAATAAAGGCATACCAAATTTATCAATTGGTTGCTCTGTTTAATTGACATCAAATTTTAAAATATCTAGAGTAGCTTATATTACTCATTTAAGGCTTTTTTTGCTCATCAGGATATGTCCCTGAGCAAAGACATTGCATTGTGTCTGCACAAAGGGTTAAAGACATCTGTGGGAGGGACTAGAAGTAAATATGTTTTGAGAATTGAAACTGACTTTGTTTGAGAATAAAGTGAACCTGTTTGCTCACTGCTGGTGTAAAAATGAACTTAACTCATAGAACACAATTGGTCTTGTCAATTTGTGTAATGTATAATTTGGTATAAGACAGAGATTTATTAATATGAGGTACTGTCTGATGAAATCAGAAATAAATGTGTCGAAAGAATTTTGAGGAAAATTGCGTAATAAGTTTGAAGTATGATAAATATATTTTGTTCAGGTTGAAGCTTGAAAGAACTCATGTATTCTGGCATGAATTCATCCAGTGTTCAGCCAGTATTTCAATTTGCATGGAAATGTGCAGTTTTTTATTTTATTTTATTTTTTGTCCTCATCTGGAGAAGTTTACTTTTCCCTGTATTTTCAGGGAAATCCATGTTTTGCAGCTCAAAGCAAGTGCATTCTGGGTAATACCCTTTAGTTACTGTATAACAACTTCGATAGTGCAACATGCATGCATCTTTCAACTCATCGAAATTTTGCTGAAATTTTTTAAGATGCATTTAAGATAATTATATTTCTTACAATAGAGTATCTTTAATATAAAATCTGTGTACAACTATATGTTTATGCAGAAGCAATAGTTTGGCATTTCTTTGTACTTTGTATATGTTGTGTGAGATTGTTTAGTAACCTGCATGCAAATGTTCTTTATTCAAGTTGCCTGCATCAGTTATAAAAGTAATGCACAGTTGATTTAGATTTCTTCCATCAAGTTTAGAGAGTTTTGTTGTGTTTTGACACCATTTTCAGAAAATATACAAGATGGCTTTTTAAGTTTGTTATTTTACAATAGTATTAAGTTATTTGCAGACTTTTTCCAATCCAAAATTGATAGCCTAAAGAAAGGAGCTTTCATAGTTTAAAGTGACTTATGGAATTCCAATAAATAAGTGAATGTCAGTTGAATTAAAACTGATTTAAGTGTGGTGGACTGACAGTGCTTCCAGAAAGGCACATGTTAATACTGGAGCAAACGTTTCTCTATTTAGAAACCAGCAAACAAATGAATCAAGAGTGAAGGAATTCAAATATTTCAAGAGTGAAATGAGTAAAATTTGAATGTAGTCAGGAAAAAGCTAAATATGGTGTTTAAATATGTAATAAGTGTCAACTTCTATATGCTGGGTTTAATGGTATGGAACTTTTGAAAGATGTTAAGAAAAATATTGACTGCTAGGATGCAGCAATGTGGAATAACCACCTGTGTGTAGAATGCTAGTGCAGGTGTTGTTTCCCTTACTTGTAGATATTTTGCAACAGAAAAGAGAATAATTAAGATGAGCTACATTTTGAAAGTATTTTGAGTAAAAATTGAATAATATATATTATAAAAATGTAAAGTTAAGATGAATGCCTGGCAGGAATCCTGTGTTATTGACTGAGATGGTTTCATTCCTTTAAGAAAAGTCCTCAGTGATAAATGCTCTTCTTTTCTTTTTCTTATTTATTTTTTTTTTTGTTTGTTGAAAGAAGTAATTTTGGGAGTTACTGCATGCCAGGCAGTGTTAGTTTTTGTGAGATATCTCTGAAGATAGTACTTACAAGAAGAAAGATTTAAGTGGTCTGAACTTAACATTTTTAGAGTTAAAGTGTCCCTTTTTCTTAAAATTTCAATAAATTGCACAACACAGTGACAAATTTCTTGTAGTCTCCTTCTTAATTCTGTTTTATCATCTAGGGCACAACCTAAAATTGAAAAGGTTCTTGTCTAGATGTCTAGATGACCGACTGCATGGTCAAATGGTTTAGGTAGCTGATTTGTAGCATTGGGGTCTTCAGTAGGACTCTTGGCTGGGTCATTCCAAAGTTTTTTAAAATTTAACCTTCTGCCCTTTTTCTTGGAGCTCAGCATAGGCAGTGGAGTGGGGAAAAGTAACCAGTGAGTCACAACTATATAGAAAAAAGGCTGTGGCCAGCCAACGTAAACCAGTTGGTTAGAAACTGAGCAGTAAAACCCCATATAACTAACTCGGATGTTCAACAAGAAAATATTTTCATGGAGATTCAGATGTGGATTATCTTGATAGCAATGGAGTTTCAATTAAGAGGGAACAAGCTTCGATTATTAGGTAATGGGCTATATTTGGCACATTTTGACAGATATATTTGCACATGACAGCCAGCAGAGTCAGCACAAACCTGTTGACCCCTTCCCCCTGGATCCACCACTGTTGATAGCTATCAAGGATCAATTGAAGAATAATCAAAAATCCAACCAGGGAGGTCCATACATGTCACCAAGGATGTCATGATATTTCACAGGTTCAGGTCATATCCTGTAACAGATGTTTAGATACCCAGCAATCCAAACATACAACCAGGGAGACATTGATATTCAACCATTGGTGTACAGATATCTAGTGAAGGATATTTAGATAGACAACCAGGGAGGTACAAACATGTAACCAGGAAAGGGTGCTGATATTTCACCATGGTATGTAGAATTCTGCTGTAGGATGTTCAGTCACACAACCAGAGAGGTCAAATCATGTAACCAGGAAGGGGTCCTGATATTTCACCATGGTATGTAGAATTCTGCTGTAGGATGTTCAGTTACACAGCCAGAGAGGTCAAATCATGTAGCCAGGAAAGGGTCCTGATATTTCACCATGGTATGTAGAATTCTGCTGTAGGATGTTCAGTCACTCAACCAGAGAGGTCAAATCATGTAACCAGGAAGGGTCCTGATATTTCTCCATGGTATGTAGAATTCTGCTGTAGGATGTTCAGTTACACAACCTGAGAGGTCAAATCATGTAACCAGGAAAGGGTCCTGATATTTCACCATGGTATGTAGAATTCTGCTGTAGGATGTTCAGTCACTCAACCAGAGAGGTCAAATCATGTAACCAGGAAAGGGTCCTGATATTTCACCATGGTATGTAGAATTCTGCTGTAGGATGTTCAGTCACTCAACCAGAGAGGTCAAATCATGTAACCAGGAAGGGGTCCTGATATTTCACCATGGTATGTAGAATTCTGCTGTAGGATGTTCAGTTACACAACCAGAGAGGTCAAATCATGTAACCAGGAAAGGGTCCTGATATTTCACTATGGTATGTAGAATTCTGCTGTAGGATGTTCAGTCACTCAACCAGAGAGGTCAAATCATGTAACCAGGAAGGGGTCCTGATATTTCACCATGGTATGTAGAATTCTGCTGTAGGATGTTCAGTTACACAACCAGAGAGGTCAAATCATGTAACCAGGAAAGGGTCCTGATATTTCACTATGGTATGTAGAATTCTGCTGTAGGATGTTCAGTCACTCAACCAGAGAGGTCAAATCATGTAACCAGGAAAGGGTCCTGATATTTCACCATGGTATGTAGAATTCTGCTGTAGGATGTTCAGTCACTCAACCAGAGAGGTCAAATCATGTAACCAGGAAGGGGTCCTGACATTTCACCATGGTATGTAGAATTCTGCTGTATGATGTTCAGTCACTCCACCAGAGAGGTCAAATCATGTAACCAGGAAGGGCTCCTCATATTTGACCAGAGGTGCATAAAAGGATGTTCAGATATATGTTTATATCCAACGGCAGGTGGTTAAGGTATCATGTAAGCAGAGATGTTCAGATATTCAACCAGAGAAGTCTAGATATCACATCCCTCATTTCTCTCGCTTGGTCTTGTCAATTACTGCTGCTCAATCCTGTATGTTTTCACCACAATGTATTTTATCACCAAAATGTATTCATGTAATAAGTAGAGGAATTCGAGATCTTTTTCTACTCTCAATGTTTAAAAGTACTCCTTACAACACTTTGCACTTCGTAATCATGATGAGAAGGCATTTTTCAAATTACATGAATTACACCCTGTATCAATTGTTTTTGATACTTGCAAAGACATGAAAGATCATATGCAGATGTTTTGAAAGGTTGATAAGATTGCACCTATAAAATCATTCTGATTTGATTCGAATAATGCACTCATGGGCGGCGATCCCGAAGAACCGGGGACATTCCCCTAATATCTGAGAAATCGCCCTTTGACTTTAATTTCTCACACAGTATTTTTGGGGGGGAAAGTGGTGCATGATGCCCCTCAATATTGTTGAAAACAAATCACCGTCTTTGAATACATGTCCTGTACCTGGTAAAGACATAGTTACAAAGAAACATATTTCACTGGAAATGATTCACTCTAGCTCGTTGAAGTTGTAGTCTCAAATTTTGCATTCTTGCAAAGTTATAAATTAGGAGTCTGGGAACCCCGGTACACAGACTATTTTTTTCCGTTAAGGCTGCCAGCTTTGTTAGACATGTATTTGCCTGTTCTACTATCCTGGTTCATGCTCCGCTATAAATTGTTGTATTTTTATGGACGAAATAATGAAATGAAATAATCGTAGTTGGTGTATTTCGGTCCTGTGCCGTGTGACTTCTTTCCCTCAAAACTGTAAAGTTCGGTATACTAACAAGCAATTGCAACTGCTGATGGCAAATTTTGCAGCTTAGTACAGGAAGGGTGCTGCAAGGCACTGAATTAAACTACAAAGGCTACTTTTTCTTTATAAATCAAGGAATATGTTAGTAATCTCCGAAACCCATCGTTTGACCGTGGGATTTAACACAAGTAGTTTGTATTCTTCTTGTTTGAAGTTTAGGGAGTGGTTGGGGTTTTGTTCGATATTTTGGGAGAGGGGCTGTCCCATCCCCCGACTCGTACGGTCATGCGCGTTGATAGTAATAAAGTATTGCAGCGTCTGAGGGTAACTGCAGCTTTTTAAAATTTGTCACAAGACCAAAGTGCAGAAGTGAAGATACCCAAAGTAAACAATGCAGTAGAAAATGTTTGTTTTAGTTTGGAATATTTCCGACTGGGATCAGAAACCCCTTAACCCACCAATCTAATGGATGAAAATTTAAGTCAAGTGTCTTGGAAATTTAAAAATTTACTAAAGCTGGCTAATTTTACTTTTGCTTCTATTACCTATTACCTGTTCTATTTTCGATAAACTTCTGTTGGAAATACTAGATGGTTTGTACTTGCAGGCAAGTACTAATTGAAGGCAGTAAAAATGGTCTGAAACGAAACGAAAAAGCCCAATATTGCACCACTTGATTCCAAGCCTCGATCGAGTAAATATTAAGTGCTGTACAAAAATTAGCAACGGCCAACAATGCTCTCATTGTCAGAGAAAAATGTCCTGCACAACTTTAACTGTTAACCCTTGTGTCAGGAACGTAACTTTCAGGCAGCATTAGATGGGCTGTAAGATGTTTCTACCTCAGATTCGCCATGTGCACATGCGCAGATTAAGCCGATACGTACCAACGGACTTAGAGCGGTTGACAAGCGTGTTAAACAATCAGGGATTTTCGATGGTGTTGTCGTGGAGTTAGTACTAGCGTTAGTCTGCGTAGCGGCGTTCAAGTCTGGGACTATTTTATGAGTGATCAAATCAAGTATATAAAGAATGCCAATAGAACTGCGTAACGACTTATCGCCCTTCGAAAAGAAGACTTCCTACATGCCTCAAAAAGGCTGATTATTCTATTGGAACACCGTCAAGTTGGTGAAATCGGGGAAATAGTCGAAATTTCCACTTCATGAAAAAAGTCAAATTAACTGCGTGGCAGATGGAATGCTGCATAACGTTAGTATTGTTCGTGTGTAAATAGAGTAGCATCACACTGAAGATATTCATACGCCGAGCCAAGAAAGAAGGCACAAGTTCACTTGACAAACTGAGCAAATCCAGTAATCGAAGCTGTAGGCTTCGATTAATTATGGTGTTGACTCCAACACTGGGCGTGGTTGTTAATTTCCACAACAATAATTCAAAATGAATATCGCGCGATTACGGTAAAGCGTCATATTACCGTTTTGGCAGGTATACGTTTGTAACAAAAATAACACACTTGGTCCACTTTTACGGCTTCAAAGGCTAGATCTAGATGTTTATCGATACTCTCAGCCACTCGCAGATCAACGGTAAATGGGACAATTATCGTTCTAGTTAACGAAAACGAAGTGGATTCTCGGTAACCTTGTGTGTAAACTCCAACCCAAAAGATCACCTTCTCTCTCGAAGGGTTTTGTTTTCTGCGTAGATAGCTATCATGATTTAGAGCTTGTCCGTCTGGGAAGGATACATGTAGCGACTTTGGTTTTTCATTCAAACAAAGCTAGGTTGTAGCACCTTCTCTACGTGTAAATGGTTGAAACAGATTGCTATTTATTCAAGGCTCTAGAAAAGAAGCAGACAATGCAGATAACCCCCAAAAAACCTTTTTTTGGTATGGGGGCGCTCATCACAAACACTTATGAAGTTCAGAAAAGTTTTGATTAATAATTTTCCCTGCAATGTACCATAGAAGATAAAAGTACCACTTCCTTGACTTTAAACTGGGAGTTGCAACAAACTGCTATAAATAAGTGTGGAAGAACGCCATGCTCCGGTCTGAAGAACCTTCGAGAGGACCAGTTGACCAGCAGAATTTGCCTTTGTCGTGCTACCAGGAAGCTGTTGAAGAACTGGAGGCCGTTCCACAAAGAGTTACGCACGATCTTAAGTTTGATTCACCATACTTAAGCCAACAGTAAATCATACTTAAGATCGTGCGTAACTCTTTGTGGAACGGGCCCCAGCTCCCTGGTGCTACATCCATGTTAGTTTCAGGCAAATCAAAGGGCCATGCCCAAAAACACGATTTCAAAGCGTGAAAAGGATGTATAGTAGTGGGACGCACCCCCTCCCTTTTTGGAAGGGGAGGTGTCGTCAAAGCGTTACACTATGCATTTTTAAAATGTGAACTTAAAACCAATGAACTAGGACTTGAAATAATGTTGGGACTCATTTTTTGACTTCAGACATCGACATCGTCAATTTTATTTTGAGATCAATGAACATTGATTTAAAAAGTAATATACTTGCATGAAATTGACAATAAAGCTTACAGTAGGTACAAAAGATAAGGCAATTTGATAGTGGTGCGAGTAGTGATAGGGGGATAGATTGTAACAGTTCCGTACACCTCTTGGAACTAAATGATGTCGTCAATATTTTTAACGATTTGATCCGAGTTGAAGTCGAGGCAGGCCTTGGCCTCGGCGGAATCTCCGGTATCGAACGTTCTTGTGGCCCTAAAGCCTCCATACATATAGTGTTTCAAGCCTCTTTTTAACTTTGGCCCCGGTTTCGGACTGACAGACCTCAACAGCAGCACTAATATTGATGTAGTATTTACAAGCGATATTCTTTTCGTTTCGTGTAGTTTCATTTATTTGTTTCCACAACATGTTATTTCGGTATTGTACAGAATAATTTCAAATTCAAAAATCCAAATACATGATGTGAAGGAAGTAAGCTAAAAAACTCTAGGGGCTTGTCGGGAGCTTACTCCCTGAGCAGACAAACAAGGAAGACGAAGGCACAATAACTGCACAAAAGACAACGAAAACAAAGATAATTTTATACCATCCCAAAAGCCTGCAAAAAAACCCATGCCCCAAAAGAGCCCACCACCCACCTCCACCACCCACCCCAACCTATAGTTGCAGGCATGCCACTTGATAAGTTAATTTTCGGAACCGCACCTAAATTAGCACTGTAGAGACGTTGAATAGGGCAATGTAACTAATTAATTAATACTTGCTCATATAATAAGTAACGACGTTTTTCCTAAATGATTGTAAACTTGGACGAGAAATCATAGTGTCCGGTAAGGAGTTCCAGGCCCTTACTGCTCGGTAACGTAGAGATCTTTGTGAAAAACGAGAAAGGGTGAGAGGGTTTCTTAACAAATGAGCATGACGGGTGTCGTAATCATGTTTCAACCTATTTTGCTCAAAAAAATTCGCAAAATTATTCGGTAAGAGATTACCCAAAAACCTATATGTAAAGCACAAAACCCCAAGATCTAGTATGTCATGCAATTTCAATAGATACAAGGACTTAAAAATAGGGCTGGTTGGATCTTTTGATCCAGTCATAGAAATGTGTCTAACGGCTCTCTTCTGCAAAATAAACAAACGTTGAATATGACAGGAGCTAGCACAAGACCAAATTGATGAGCAATAAGTTAAGTGAGGATAGATTAAAGATAGATAAATCATTCGCAAAACATTCTTAGGGACAATATACTTCAATCTTCCAATAATATTAACGCCCTTTGCAACCTGTGACGAGATGTAAGAAATGTGGTCTACCCAACTTAGTTTTGAGTCAACAATCACACCCAAGAACTTAGTATTATTGACCCGTTGAAGTGTTTGACCATTTACAACAATATTAAAAGTCTTATCCCTCATGCATGATGAACTGTTAAACACAATATAGTTAGTCTTAGACAGATTGAGGGATAGTTTATTACAGGCAAACCAGTCACATAAAATTGAGAGTTCATAACAGACAGTCTTTTCAAGTTGCTGTAGATTATCACTGCAAAAAAAATATTCGTGTCGTCTGCAAACAAAACAAGTGACGCATTCTTACAAATATCATTCAGATCATTAACATAAATAATGAAGAGAACAGGCCCTAGTATGGAGCCCTGTGGGACACCACATGTAATGTCATTCATTTCTGAATTTATACCATTGAATGAAGTAAATTGTTTTCGACTTGTCAGGTAGCTCTTAATCCAGCTAAGAGGTTTACCTCTGAGGCCATAGTGTGAGAGTTTTTTAAGGAGTATGTCGTGATTAATCGTATCAAATGCCTTAGATAGGTCCAAAAAAATTCCCAGTGAAGTTTGCTTGTTTTCAATAGCTCGATACAATTTGTCGGTAGCGTCTATAAGGGCAAGCTCAGTAGAGCGACCAGGACGAAAACCATACTGATTATCTAATATAAGTTTATGTTTAGCAAAAAATGTTTGAACTCTGTTGAACATTAGTTTCTCTAATATCTTTGAGAAACAAGGCAAAACTGAGATCGGTCGATAGTTAACAAAATGATTTTTGACACCTTTTTTATATACAGGTATTACCTTGGCTATTTTTAGATCATCTGGAAATTTCCCCTCTCGGAAAGATAAGTTAAAGATATAACATAGAGGTTTAGAAATGTATGGGATAACATAACGAACAATCGAAGGGCGAATACCATCATAGCCATCAGATTTCTTTGGGTCAAGACATTTAGAAGCTGTGTTTATAACCTCATCAGCATCTGTAGGATGGAGAAACATACTTTTTGGATTGATTGAAGGAAAATACTTATTACTTGAATGATTGTTTATCTTTTCGGCAAGTGATGGACCAAGATTTGTAAAGAAAGTATTGAAAGCATTTGCAATACTGTGTGGGTCAGAAAAAGATGCGTTCTCATCTTCAAATACATCGGGATACTGTGACACATTTCTAGTTTTCTGCAGAATATCGTTAATATTGCGCCAAGTACGTTTAACATCATTTTTGCAGCTATTGAACTTCTCATTGTAGTACATTTTTTAGCGATACGCAGGAGGTGATTTAATTTATTCCGAAAACGTTGATAGAGTGTTTTCCTTTCCTGTGTAGGCTGTTTTAAAAAATCCTTATAAAGTTTGTGTTTGCGTTTTACTGACTGAATGAGTCCTTTAGTAATCCAAGGACGCCTCTTTTTATTGGTTCTTTTAAGCTCTATCCAGGGGAAACTTTCATCATAATTTTTATGAAAAATTGTATAGAATAGCCTGTAAGCAGAATTTGTGTCATTTACATCATAAACACTTTGCCAATCAGTATGAGCAATCTTCGAAATAAAGAACTGAACGTTGTTTTGGGAATAGTTTCTCAAGCGTACCTTGTTCGCAATGTGTGACTTAGGACGTAGGGAAATATTCATGAAAATAGGAAAGTGATCACTTATGTCTGTTAGTAAAATCCCAGAGGAATCAACTGCAACTTCATCAACAGTATTTATATTTGTAGGTATATTGTCAATAAGTGAACTACTTTTACCCGTAACTCTGGTAGGTTCACTTATCACTGTATCGAAACCACAGGCTGAAAGAGTATCTATAAAACCAGAGTTTTTAGGACTACCAAAGTCAATATTGAAATCACCCATTACAAAGCAATATTTGTTTTCAGATGAAACTCTGTTAAGAACTGAGTACATACATTCAATAAACGTTTCCATATGTCCATCAGGTGGTCGGTAAATCACACCGACAACTACATTTTCCTTTAATCCGGGAACTTTTAACTCTATGTAAAGGCTCTCAATACAATCCTTGAAAAAGGAAAGATCATGGCGATCCGTAAAAACATAATCTTTCTTCACAAAGAGACAAACACCCCCTCCTCTTTTAACTTTTCGATGCCGTTCAATTAATATGTAGTCATCAAAATGGATGTAAGAAGGAGAGGAGTCTTTAAGCCAAGTTTCACTAAAGCCCATTACGTCAAAATTGCAATCTAGTAAGGAAAGGTAATCTGCAATGTTATCAAAATTTCTGACGAGACTACGACTGTTTAAATGAAACATACTAAAATTTCCCTTTTCTATGGTTTTAAACTCCTCAATATTGAAATAACATAAATTACGATTCTCCGAAGTATCTGAATCATTCACTTGGTTGTCCACGGTTTCTAAATGCGTAGTTGCATTATCAATCCCTACAGCTTTAAGAAATTCATGACCATATAATCCATTAAACGGTAAATTACTTAAGTGACAACGACTACAAGAGGACGCAACAGCGTCTTGTTTTGTGTCGTGATTGAGGCATGTAACATGACAAAGTGATAAGCAGAATTTACATTGTGTAATCTGCTGACCTATAGAAAAACAACCCAAACAAACAGCACAAGTAGAGAACATCTAAACAAAACACAAAAAAGTAAGGAAAAGTGAGTATTTACAAAGCTGTAACAGGTGAGGGAAAATATGTCACAGGAAAATCCATTCACGGATGGTGATTTTCAGGTCAGCAGGGCATAGAAAACACAGCGTAGGGGTCATCGTAGAGAAGCGACGTCCGACAATGAAGAGGAACAAGAATTTGAGTTTTGATGCCTTGGGGTATCATCATAGGACTTTTGATGGATTAAAGAGAAAGTATAGTGACGAAAAAGCATTGAGATATCGAAACAACTATTAAATTTTCCCTAAGTCTGTAGCAGAGTTGATATGATGTTTTTGGTCATTCACATCGATAAGAAAGATCTTTCCGTCTAAGGTCCAGGAACGTTTGACCTTATCATGTTAAGCTGCAAAGGTTTAAAACATGCTTAAAAATGCTGCGATGTCTTGTCCAAAAAGGGTTTTCGCAAGATCGCATCACTTACACGCCTTCGTAGGAAAGAGACGTGCGTTGCCCTGTGAATGGCCGGGTGAACCGAAACGTGAGGTTGAGGTCTCTCCCGAAGAGTACTGTCCCTTACAGGCTCTTGTTCAATTCACCCACATTTGTAAAACCCGGTCCTGCAAGTTATCGAAGCATATCATGTTCATGGCTGTTTATTCTGGTTATGATGGGCAATATTTGCATTAACTACCGTATATTCGTGAATTGTAGATCGATATCAAGAGCCTTTTGTACATACATACCGGACACATGGATCTATATAACATCATATAATTTCCATGATATTTTTTAATCCGATAAAACAGGTTATCACCCTTTTTGTATAAAATAATGCAAGTGCTAATATATTTCCGCGGTGTTCATTCACTTAATCGTGGTCATACTTTCATTTGGACGGTAAAGTTGTTACACTACACTGAGAATTTTGCCAAATAATAGACTACACGTTGCTGGGATGGAAAATTTTCTGTCATTTCAGTTTCAGGCATGATTAGAACCAATTTACTATTATCGTTCACCTCATGTTTCTAGACACCCTCTTCATGCCCTCATGCTCGGGCCCCGCAACAGCTCGAAAGGATGGTACCACCATTTAACATTACGGTAGTCGTTATGAAGAATCTTTAAAAAACCTTAAAGGTGAAGGGCAGTTCCCCTCCCCCCCCCCCCCCAATCTCATTTAGAAGCATCAACTAAATCTCACAGTTTTCTTATTTCCCTTCAAAGCATCTTTTATGAAATCTAAGGACTCCCAATATTGCATATTCAAGTTAAACCAAGCTTTTATTCCTTGTAAATTTCACATTTGAGGAGAAAAACATTATCACATGACTCTAAAGATCCAATGTTGAAACAGGACAGTCTACCACACCACTTCAGGTTGGGGAGACTGCTCTTGCCCTTTAACTTTAAATGAACCAAATAGTCAGAACCTTCAATCATGACGGAGGTACGTGTGCAAGATAGTAGCACGTACACGTATCCGTAGGAAATTGACATGCGTTTGACGCTCAATGGGGCGACCGAAACGCGGTGTTGAGGACCTCATGTTAACATTTGTAATTGACGTTGAACAGACAACCCTACCGTGATTTATATATGCAAACTGCCTGGTCACGTTTCTCTCTTGCTATATGTAACATCGAAGTATTGCCGACTTGCACCCAATTAATGTACCTCTGAAATTGATAGGATGGTATTCTTTTGCGAAATTGAGCAAATACAAAGGAATAATTTAATGACAAAAGAGTGATAAAAAATTTACGGAAGTTCTTATTGGCCGTTTGTTTTGCAAGATAACACGTATACGACATACGCTGTTATAATGTAAAAAATTAATTTAAGAATGCCAACGTAAGTAATTCATATCAGAATCATTCAATTGCTAAATCAACTTACTCTACTTACATAAGACATCGATTCGACAAAGTCATACTGGTGTCCTACATATGGCGCAGTACCGTAGAAAGGTGAAATAAAGAAGTGTCGGTACTTGACCATTCAAAGTTCAACTCAAGTTCACTGTCTACTGTGTTTCTGGACGTAGCTAGACAAAGTTACCATCCAACAGAATGTTTAGGGTTCAAGAGGGGTTTTTTGTGCTCTCTACGACCCTGCCCATTCCCCGTCTTAAAGGGGGAGGGGGCTTTAAAAGAAGAGGACACTCATTCCTTTATCAGATATTAGTATTTGTTACAATAAATACCTCCTGCCACTGCCAACCGGAAATTTGCCGAAAAGTGAGGAGTAACTTTCCATGGAGGGGTATTCTTCACTTAAAATCCCTCAGTCATTATCAGACAACAAGTCTGGGATAAGTCTGTCTCACACACGTTTTATACCTTTAAAATGATGTGCTTAGATAGGGTCCCATGGGTCGTTTTCTAACCAACTGGTAGGGCCGGCCATCCAGTTTTTCAAGTTGTAGGCTAGCTTACTGGCTTGTTTTCCCTACTCGATTGGTTATGCTGAGAATCAAGCGCATGGAAGAAGTGTCCATTTTTCAAGTCTTTGGTATGACCCGCCCAAGAGTAAAACCCCGAAAATTGATAATTACACGACAATCAGCCCAGGGAAAATTTCATAACAAAGCGCTTTAACCTGACTGAAAACGACATTAAATGGTCATGCTATCACTAAGCAATATTCACAAAGTGGAAATATCTACGTGGTTGACGTACATATATTTTCTTATTATAATATAAGACTCACTTATAAGCCCAATGCTCCGTTTTTAAAAGATTGCACGATGTACGGCTCGTCGTAAAGGACGACGCTAACGGGAGGGGAGAGGCTGCCTCCCGTCGAACAGAAATAGGTTCATTTTCGGGGGAGCCTTCACCCATGAGAGATGAAAGTCCGATAAACTTTAGTCTTCCCCAACCCTCAACGATATTCTTGATTTTGCTTGAGGGAAGACTATTTTCCTCAAGTAAACTCTAAATATCCCCATTTTTCTTAGAAAAATCATAAGTTTCACATTTTCAAGCTTACATAAAAGAAGTGTAAGACAATCATTTTAACCGTTCTACAAAAATATGATACCTCAACCAAGTTCAGTCCAGCAAACCGTTAGTGGACAGCAATTCTGGTCCGAATCATGGTCAAATGATCATTTTACTTTTAACAGTTTAACACCATGACACCAGATTGTGCATAAATCGGCATAAGTCATGTTTGGTAAGATTTTGTGATATTTGTCAGAGACCGTTAAACTTGCAAAAAAGTAGAAAACTTCAATATTTTGAGTTGAGAACAAGGTATCGTTTCGGGGTTTGAGATTACACTCTAAAATCAAAAGAGTGAACTAAGTTACTCTTTGATCGAGGGAAAAGAGTAAATTCACTCCATTAGAGTGATAATTCACTCCAAGAGGAGTGAAGTTCACTCCAAAAAGAGTGAAATTCACTAGAGGAAGAGGGAAAACTCACTCTTCCACGAGTATCTGCAATGATCGCTCTTTTTTAAGAGCGATCACTGTGGGCACTCCAACAAGAGTGAAACTTCGCTCGTTTTAAGGGAATTTCACTCCTTTTGGAGTGAACTTCACTCCTCTTGGAGTGAAGTATCACTCTAATGGAGTGAGTTTAAATTTTTCACTCGATCAAAGAGTGACTAAGTTCACTCTTTCGATTTTAGAGTATACGTGTCTTTTTCAAACCCAATTAATAGGCCAAGTCTTTAGGACCAAAAAATACGGGTTTAGAAGCCTACAAGCAGGGGATTTCTTGCTACAATTAAGTAACGTCGTGTTTTTCAAATGTGACTTTGGAAGTACTTATTTAATTTGATGAATTTATTGAAAGTGATTAAAAATTGTAGGCTATCATTCAATAAAAATTTACTTGATACGATTGATCAAAGGAGAGGTAGTGCAATGCTACGGAACAGAACGTGTTCGAGGCTGACAGAGACTGTTGTGTCCATGATTGCTGTTGAGAAATACTGCTACATTTTAGAATGATCGCAAATACTCGTTTGGCGATGTATGATCTCACTAAATTGGCCCGCCGAACTGCCAAAGTAGTCCTGCTACTCTGCTCTAGAAGTGATTCACAAGCGAAGCAAACAGACGTCTTGTAAATATTAACTCAAAACAAACAGCGAGGGATGGTTCATGGTTCAACTTCATCATCCACCGCACACTGCAGTATGCGGAGGTAGAAAATAAACACAAACACACTGCATATGCCTAAGTAGATACGAAACGTGCATTTACATCCGTTACACTGTCCAGTGTACTCGATACACTCTAGAAATCCTTGCTTTTAGCCTTTTTTACAGAATGGACTGAATTAAAGCGACATATTTGCACCGGGAAATTTCACTTGTGTAGTTTTGGACGTTTTTAAAAGGATTTAATTCTATCAGACGATGTGGTGGCAGAACTTAATCTACCTTTGCATTGGAGTCAAGAAATACTGTAGTAACAAAAGATAAAAAACACAACTGAAAGCAGTTAAACGAAAAGCGATGTGAAAAAAACCTGGACAATGGATGGTAGCCGGTAAAAAGCTGTTACCGCAATCCATATTTAATTGGATATAGGCCTATAAATGTATCTACACACCCAAAATGCGTTTACAGGAAAACCATTCTACCAAATACTCCGTGCATTTTGACACCATTTACCAAACGATGAAATAGGCTACAAGTTGTCTTTCAACTAAAATAATATCAAAATGGCGGGAAAGCTATTCAAGAGCAGACGATCTGTAATTCTGTTCATAATGACTTTAATTTGCATATTTTCTACGTATTTACTTTTGTTTGAGGTTGAAGTCACTAGACATTGTCATCGATTGTGTAACGGGTAAAGTATATTTATATTCTGTACTGCATGGTATCGTCAATTCAATTTTTTCATGATGCATTCTGTTTATTTTTGCAAAGAAGAAATCCTTTTGTAAAGAGTACACGTGGCACAATCCAGAATCCCTTGCTTGTTTGAAAGAGATACTAATATGTGAAATACCCTGAACGTAACGGTTGATAAAATTTCATGAAATCACACACAGAAATAGGTACAGTTGGTTGCTAAGATTGGTGTGTCTGAGGGGACCAGGTCCCCTTTTCCCTAGTTTGTTGTCTGTACTTGACATGGTAGGTACGATCATCATTTAATGAAAAACAGTCACCAGACGGTTTTTCGTGATATCGGAAAGCAGATTTAGTTTTCTCATATAACATCTCAAAAGATGCAACATAGACAAAGACGAAACTTGAAAGCCTAGGTTGAAATCATGGCACTTGATGGTGGGTAGTGAACCAGATTATACCTATCCTGAGGCTTAATTTGTGACCCATAGATATGCTAAAACCTTGTAGCTTTAGTGGGCTTTGTCCCCTGAACGAGACTTTACCCCTGACAGGCGCGGATCCAGACATTCCAAAGGGGTGTGGGGAATTGCACTGCTAATTTCCCGCATGTGTTATTGTTGATGTGGCGATAAAGGGAGGGCTGAGGCCGTAAAAGTCCCCCACCCCCTTGAATCCGCTCCTGCCTGAATCCCACCTTCATAAACTCGCCCTTCTCGCGAAATCATTTGTTCCAAAAGTTTCTCGTGCCCACCATTTTCCCCCACTTTTAAAAGCCTGTTGCCGCCGCTGCTTATGTTATTTGGAAACATCATCTATAAGCTTATATAAAACACACATTTCGTGTTCAATTCATCTACAGAACACATTATTCTGCATTCCTGAATCTTGCGTGACATTAAAATCATAATCTCTGGCATTGCCAAAAGTTATATTTTGAATTTTTTTTTAAAAAAAGCTTCCATTAGACCTATTTCCAAATAGCAATTACGATGAATTGTGGGATAGAGTTTTGGGTGTACGTCAATTTTCACCACAGTAAAATGCCATTGACAAAAATGACAAACACCAAAACTCTATCCCACAATTCATTGTAATTGCTATTTGGAAATAGGTCTATGGCAATCTATTGGGGAAATTCCTCCGACCTCGTATCGGACCTCATCTGTACTAGGAACCTAGATGATCTGAGTGATTCATATTCATACCCGTCAATCCTCACCCCAAACTATAATATTTGTAGTAGTCTACTGAAATTCTCAATTAGCACAGCTCTTTGACTGACAGCAAATTCAAAATTGTACAGTACTGTAGCTAATATGACATATAACATGCACTTTACTGAGAGTGCTCTGATTACACATTAGGGCTTGTATATTCACCCTAAAGCAATGAGCTGAGATTGTGTCAGGATAAGGATGGGTTTTAGAGAGTTGTGGGAGGGGCTTAAGTGAGTAGGTCAGGAGGATTGGAACCGTCACGGTCTGGGTGAGAAAATTTGGCCTTGAAGGTGAGGTGAACGTTTTAATAGACCAATTAGGAAATCTTTGTGAACAGCACAGTTAAACATGAGGTGTACCTTGAGTCTTTGTGGCTGTTGTGGATATCCTTATATACTCATGCGTTCACAGATAAACTTGAACTTGTGACCTACCCGAAAGTGCTAAATTTTCCAACTGGTTTATTGTATTCTACCAATTAGCCACCTCCTAATAACGAAAAAAGTTTGACATTTGGTTCTAGTCGAAACTGCTTATTTAAAAACTACCCTTTGTCGGTTTTCCCAGTAGACTCCAGAAACCTTTATATATATTTTCGACACTTTCCCCAAAGGTTTGTTGCGCGTCAGTCATTGTTTCTTATCTGAACATTTAATTTGTGAAGTAACGTACGTTTTCTCACTATTCACAGAGATCTAAATGGACCATGCTACAAAAAGAACTATGCTGTTATGATTTACAAGGATGGCGTATCTGTTGATAAAATGTCCTTTGAACAATCTGTTTTACCAAAACTGACTCTAAGCGAGTTAATGAGAGAGTTTACAACTGGAAAGATTTCTCACGAAAATTGCATCATTCAAGAATATTATCCTTCTACATCAACGATAGACAGACAAAAGTCATGTGCTATAGTCGGAAATGGTGGAATAATATTAAATAGTGGATGTGGAACTGAAATAAATTCACACGATTTTGTTATGAGAGCTAACTTGGCGCCAATAAAACCGTTTATAGATGACGTCGGACTGAAGACAAATTTGACCATTTTAAATTACGAGAGTCTACACACTCTATATCACTCTTTGTACACTTTGGAATATAAGTTAGACCATCATGACGAACTTTTACGGAGACTTAAATTCTTAAACGATTCTATCATCTGGTTTGCAAAATCGATGAAGTATAAAGACACCCAGAACTACTTACGGTCTGTGGCTTACGTGCTAAAAAATCATTTCTCTTTACCATTGAAGCTTGCTTACACGTGGCAATCGGTTTCTATTGAAAAGTAAGTGACCATATAGACGAATCCGACAGCTATTGTTTTAAGTGGGCGGCCATTATTGGGGTCCATCAGCCTTGAATCGTCTTTATATATCGTCTACATGAGTTCCAAACCCTCATATTCAGTGAAATTGAAGGAATCAAGATACAATTTAGTGTAAAACCATCCATGATGCAAGTAAGCAAGGAAATTGAAAGATTAAAGGTAACAGACCCCAGTTATGGCCGACTAAAATTAGACCATCACTCCCTGTCCGGATTTGTCTATAGTACCCCTAACACCCTGGATGTAGAGTAATGAGCTTCATTGTTAAACAAGAAACATCGGGTATTTTAAAGTCCAGCTCCGTACATTTACTAGGTAACTTTTTCATTCAATATTTTGCATAAATTGTAAGATGGGGGCAGACAGTGAACTACGATCTCTCGAATGACATGGGAAGTCGGGGAGGGACTTAATGGGACACTTGAAATTTCCCGCCATCTAAAGCAGATAAACACAAAATGTTGCTGTTTTTTGACCACTGGAAAGGTAACCATCTTAATAAAAACATGATACACCTTTATTCTATTTGATTGGTGGTTAACCACAATATGCACTGAGCAGTAAAGTATTCACGAAACTTCGTTGGAAGTTTGTAAAGGTTGATTGTTTTCTGTTCCGGACAAGGGATCTATGGAGGAGACAGGGTTTCACTCCTCAATCGGGTTTTTGAGTTTGGAAGAGAGCTGAGATGTGAAATGGTGCTATATTTGAATCATTCTGAAACATTTTGCAGCATCTCCAAACATGCATTGGACGTGTGCCTTTTACTTGGCCATGCTGCTTTCGAGTGATTCCTCACTAGATTATTTTCTCCCGACCACCAGCAGAAATTAATGTAAAGCTTATCCTCCTTTCCTCATCGTGCCATTTTCAGCGTAGTTGTCGCACAGTAAAACATTCTGTAATAACGATAACTTTTGGGGGATCTTACTACGTTAGATTTCTTTCTTTTGAAAAAAAGGAGAATTTAAGTGACGGTAAAGACAGCTACTTCCACTGGCGTAGTCCACTGGCTCTGAAAAATGAAAAAATTCGGAAATTTGACGTAATGTGACACCATACAGAATTGTCAAGTCAGTGCGGTGTTAAAAACTTTTCTTTAACATAATTCCTATTTCTCTCAAATAAAAATTCCACATCAGTAATTAAAAGTTTAAAAAGAACAAGATTTAAACGCCTCGAAATTACAAATTTTCGGTCCAATGCAAGTTCTTTAGTCGGGCAAAAATTTCGGGATGCTACACACACGGCAAATTTTGTTCCTCTTACAGTAGTGTTCACACTTAAAAATATGGGAAAATGTGATTGCTTGCACCCCTCCCTCCCCCCACAAAAGGTTTAAAAGGCACCAGTGGTTTCTGATTCTGTACGTTGAGATAGTCTGTCATTCAACAATGTACTTTGAAATGACTTTGTGTCACTGCTTGTGTCAAAAAAAAAGCCCTGGACTGTCCCGCATCCATTGATTTGATAACATGGCGAGCACATAACTTGAAAAATATGTTTCATAATAATTCATCCTAATAATAAAGTAGGATTTTCCACATTTTAACCGAACATGAACATCTTTCTTGAAAATGTCGATGACTTTTATTGATTACATTTCTTGTTTTTCAGATACTGGGGCTTAGAACACTACGCGAGCAGTGGATTTAACCTATTTGCAGTCGCCCAGACGTTCTGTTCAGACATAACTTTGTATGGGTTTTATCCTTTCGATAGAGATGAGGATAATCATCGTTTACGTCATCACTACTATGACGCTAAACCGTCCGAATTCTTTACAAATGTCCACAATATCCCTGCAGAGTACAAGAAACTGAAACAGCTACACGACGAGAAGAAAATACGACTTGTGATTGGTCAATGTCAGTCTAGTGATAAACGCACAGAGCCAATCAGGAAAAGGGGAGATAACGAAACCTTAGTCAATCCGATCAAATTGTTCAGTAGTCACAAAATCAACGAGATATTGAATGAAAACACTAAAACGTGAGAGTAGAGGAGTGAAGGTACGGCCCGAGGAGCGGAGTCTGTTTTTTCAGCTCGTCATCTTTCAAAACCACCATGACTGAGGAATGTACCGTATAGTTGGCTACGCAGGCAAGAATGAAGCGGGAGGCTATGGTGTTCATGTAAGAGGGTGTTGAACAAAATCTGAAAAATGAAAAATGACTGAAACATCGATACCTGCACCCAAAGGTCTTCTTAAAAAAAATGCTTAATCTTAAAAATCCACTTTTACTTTCGTCATGAGAACGTTGCGTTTGTTTTTACATAACACATATTGATCAGTTTCGGACGGAAAGTTGATGGAACTTGAAAAAACACAAACATTGATTATTGAAAGTGAACTAAGAAGTTATTCTAGAATTTTAGGAAAAAAGTTACGAACATATAATATGATTGATGTGAGCTGCCCCTGATTTTGGATGCATTAGGTACTAATAGTAAACTAATAGGCTAAGGGGTATTTCTTTTCAATTCATTTCAGCTCATATACTAACGAATATGGTTTCTGAAGAGGTGCTTATACGTGCTCTCGGGGCAAAATTCCGCTTCGGTCTGTTGACTTAGACGTGTAGATCGCTTCTAAATTGGGAAGAACAATGGTTTCGCCCCTCCGCATCCAGCTGAGGGGACTCTAATAAGTTCAAGATTGAGATCATTTGTATTATTCATCCTTTTTAGTCAGTCTAGAACGGGACCAGACAGTCACCATAACGTAGAGCCTAAAAGCACTAAGTTGGGCACGTTAACTCTTGTTTTCATGTTGGGGACAGAGCTCTTTGGAAAAGAAAATTCCTTCGGACTAATTAGGGAGGAATTTTATTCCATTAAATGTAAAGCAATACTATCTTTCAATTGGCTTTCTCCAAAGGTTGATGCCTCTGTCACATGATCAAAGGGTTAGCTTTAAAATACTGCCCTTGTAAGCATGATGGTGTTAAATGATTTATTTTGTGTCCCCTTAAAACTACATAGATAAAATATATCATGTCGAATGCAGCTAATTGCTAAATAGCCATAATTAATTTCCGATTAATTGCCGATAGAACAGTAGGGTACTAACGACCCGACTTGCAGAGGCGTAACCAGTTATGACCGTCCAAGCGGGGGGCAAGACTCAAAGAGTTTCCCGATTTTGTACCAGTTTCCCATTCTTTCCTCCCTTCCCTGCCCTCCTTCCTCTTCTTTTTTTGTCCCCTTCCGGTTTTGGGGGCTTCTGTGGGGAAAAACTGCCCCCTGGACACCCCACTGGTTATGCCCTTGCCGACTTGGTTAGAGCACGCGACCGGCAACTGGAAGGTCTGAAGTTCGATTCCTGGCTGGATCATACTGAAAAATTTAAAGTGGAACCTTCTGTCAATGTGTTTGGTGTTCAACATGGGCAATGGAGTGGGAAAACGAGTCAGTAAGCCACAACTGGAATGAGACCATCGCCGGCCTGACTTAAACCAATTGGTATAGAAACGTTGCCGTAAAAGTTAATCTAACTGACTTAAATATTAAAAAATCCCAGAGGGGGGTGGGGAGGGGTGGTACAACATTTGGCATCATCTGAAGTCACTATTTTCGTTCAAATATTCAATTAAAATTTTTTGTTCAGAATTTGATGAGGGCGCATGACCTCCGACCCTTACGTAAATGCAAATGGGAAAGTTTGATAATATTACGCAGGTACTATTTTAGCAACAACATACATGTTCCACATATTCGATGCATTTTCTTCAACATCCTTCACATCCTTTAATTTATTTGAAATTTTACTCTTAAAATGCAGATTTAACAAAGTAAACAAATGTTTCTCTACCCTGTCGTTGAGATGTTTACACTTTCCCCATCTTTCAAGCAGCTTTTGCCAATTCACAAAAATTATTTCAGGCGATGGAGGTGCTACTTTAATATCCGATATGATTCTACTTACCATTTCATGCTCTTCATATTGTTTTGCTTCACCATACATGGTAATAAAAAAATGCTGGAATATGAAATATTTTTAAGGAATGTAATCACAATATTCTAGATTTTTAATCTGCATTACTTTTTGGAGAAAAAACGACTGAACATCAAAAGGTAACTATTTACCAGTTCCGTGACAGTTTCCAAGAACACATTTCAACTTGTAGCATACTTTAGTACAGTGCCGTTTAATTCCTACAGAAATAAGTAAATTTGACCCAATGATGCTTCCCAATTTTTCAACAAGACTCACAAAATACTGGTGTTCATGATGATGTGTGAGGAACGCACTGGAAGATTTTTAACTTTAGATGTGCTATGAACACTTGGCAATCAATATCGTGTGAAATGACACCTTCGGTCTCAAATGTAAAGAGCAACCGATTTTACACTCTGAAAACGTGTTTTTAGATTAAACATTTATCTTGCCCAAACTTTGTAAACACGTTTAAATTGTTAAAATGTTTACCATTTGAAAACTACATGTTGAGGAATTAAACTATATTTAAGACGAAATTTTTAGGAAAAAGACGCTTGTGTTTATCGACTAAGCATGTTTACAGTGAGGGGAACAAGTTTTTTAGACGGGTCAATTTATGCCCAAAACGGCCAGAACCTCAAAAAATTGCAACAAAAGGTTTTCCACTGTTTTTTGGGGTCTACTTTATAAGAGGAAAAAAATCTATCAAAATTTGACCTCGAAAAAGGTGTTAAACTGGTCAAATCCAAAATGGCCGCCAGAGACCATGTGGAGAAGGGGGGAAGGTGCCGTCACCCGAAAGCCAAATTTATGAGACCAAGTGGATTTGGTCAATTTTGGGTCGCTGATTCTGAAAATCGATAGTATACTGGCCATATCCGGGATTTTCTGCGCCATTTTGACGTTTAAAGTTCGAAGGGCGCCCTCTATTGATCAAAAATCTTGTTTTCTCCATATATTTACGCCAAATCTCACATCAGGCATTGACTGATGTGAGATTTGGCCCTTTTACGCTATAAAGGGATGTCTACTGAAAAATAATGGGAAATATTAATATTCATATTAATATGCAAATTAGATAGGGTCAAAAAAAAAATTATAGTGTTAGGAGAAGAATAAGCCGAGGATTTGAGTCAGGGGAAATTTCATCAAACTAAACCTGCCTAACTAATACCAGATCCTCGATGAAGAATATTGACATTGATGACTTTCATTTTTGTCTTCATGTGCCGTAGTTGCCATAGCAACACAAAATTGTTTTTCTTTACTAAACCCCATTTTTTGTCCTGAATGACAGGGATTTTATTATTATCTTAAAATCCCAGGTCTCTCTATAAATCAGGAACTTTTTGAGAAGTACTATTTTTAACTGCGGCCTATATTTTAAAGTATCAGATACACGATTTAACCTTCAACCCTATGTAATTTGCATATTAATATGAATATTAATATTTCCCAGTGCTTTTCAGTAGACAGGCCGCCGTCTCTATAGGATCTTATATTTAGGGAGTGCCATGGTCCGAAATTCCGACTGACTGGATGTTTTTACAACTGAATTGAGGAGCCACCAGGCCAGTTTCGGACAGCATGAATACATGAAGCATGAATACCTGGTGGGATAAGTCCTATAGAGTGTTTTCACCTTACTTCACAACTGGGAAACCACGCCTTCTGCTGGGCTAAAATCAATAGTCTTAGTGCAACACTCTCACAGTGGGTCGTCAGCTGCTTCTCAGCTAGCTACACTAAATGCGTATGCCCGTCAAAAGGGGCGGGGCTCGTGACGTAGGTGAAATCACTATATGGGACGAGGCTGAAGACTCAAAAGGAGCGCCAACACCATATAAATGCCTTTCAATGTGGCGAGTGGGTGAGCGGATGTCGTATCAATTTGAAAGGTTTCTGTTGGCTTTGTGTAGAATTTGGTGTTCAGCAGCCCTTGGGTTTCAAAGCTCTTGAATGTGAATATCAATATAGTGAGGTCTAAATATGCAGCCAATTTGTAGGACGCCTCCATGTAAATTAAATGAAGGCATGAATTTTATTGATTTTATTTACTAGACTAGTCCAGTGAGTTCCGAGATAATAAAAAACGAAAGAATGTCGTCTCAATAGCGAAAACAACGAATGTTTCTAGGATCAGTCAGTACTTTGTTTTCCATGATCAAGTTAGTACCTGAAAATGTCTCATATTTCCGCCGAGGCTTGCCTCCCCCACGGCGCACCTAATTTTGTAGATAAAATTTACCGTTATAAACCAATTTTTTTTATTAGGATGAGTATAAAGAGGTTGCCGAGGGATGCACTTAGTGGAAGTTATTTGGTATTTCGTAGAGGCATTGCCTCGCATGTTTTATATGGGCTTCCCTGCACCTCGGCGGTTGGCCCATGCCAACTAACATATTGTGACAATCATCTCCCCTTGGACTAAAATGAACCTAGTGACAGTAATGAAGAATAGGCCTAAGTTTATCTAATTTAACAGTGACAGCTAAGTAAGTTTCAAGATGTAAGTTAAGCCTTTCAGTTGTTGACATGATGTCACCTGGTACTGCTGTATCAGTCTTGCTTATCAAATATTGTTCAATTTACTGTATCTGAAGGGCGTTATTTACTAGTAAAGGTATGCAATGGCCAATGAGCCTATTTATCATTTGCAATGGCCTGAAAATAACAAATCAAAGTTGGTTTAACAAGATTTTGCATAAAGAGGCTATATCAGAGCATCTGGTTCTGGCTAATTGAATCCAATTTGTTGATGTCTTTAAACTGACAGCGTCTTTAAACTGACACGGTTTATAGTAACGAACGCAGTAATCGATGCAGATGAGGAGGGCTCGCTCGAGCAAATTGATCATCTGAGACCTAGTAGAAATTTGACACTGTTAAGTGTGGAGTTTAACCAGCACACTGTAGCTATAAAGATACTACACTTTATTTATTTTTTTTTCAAAATGGTGGACAGCTGCTTTCTTGGATTTAGGAGTTAAATGATTGATACCAAAGCTACATCAGGTTTACTCCAGTGAATTTACCATATTAGATGTTTTCAAAATCGACACTTTATTCATCACTCCAACTCATCAAGTGCCAGTTACATAACATTTTATCATCTTCAAAATGGCCGACAGCCGCCATCATGGATCTAGGTATTGGAATGATACCAAAGGTACATCAACTTAGTTTCCTCCAGTGCATTTATCATGTTATATATAGTTGGAATCGACATTTTCTCATCACTCCAGGTCATCTGGTGCCAGTTATATAACATTTTATCATTTACAAAATGGCGGTCAGTTGCATTTATTTTGGATTAAGGGGTTGAAATGATACCAAAGCTACATAAGACTTACTCCAATGAATTTGTCATGTAAGAAATAGTCAGAATCGGCACTTTTTTCATCACTCTAACTCATCTGGTGCCAGTTATATAACATTTTATCATTTTCAAAATGGCGGGGAGCCGCCATCTTGGATTTAGGTGTTGAAATGATGCTAAAGGTACATCAGGTTTACTCCAGTGCATTTATCATGTTAGAAATAGTTGGAATCGACAGTTTCGGCATCACTCCAGTCCATCTGGCGACAGTTATTTAACATTTTCTCATTTTCAAAATGGCGGCCGACGGCCATTTTAATTTTTCTATTAAAACCACCTTTTTCGTGCTCCGAATTCGATAGATTTTTTTTCCTCTTATTCACTACATCCAATAGCATAAAAAACCGTTGAAAGACTTTTTGTTGCAATTTTTTGGGGGTCAAACTCTAAATGGACCCGTCTAATTTACAAAAGTGTTTAATAGACCTTATGCATATAACGTCACAGAGCAAAAAGTACGCCCTCTTTGGGTCAAAACAAACGAACAAACGTAAATGCAGACAGCTGATTTGTCAACCAGTCGATTATGCTCATTGTCTGCTGCATGTGCAAGGCGAATTCTCATGAGTGCGGCTTCGTGTTTCATTGCTTTGCCTGCACGGATGACGTCAGTGTGTCGTCAATGCATAAGGTCTATTCCTTTTCACCTTTTTTAAAGTGTACAAGGTAAAAAAGAGGGAAGATGCCCTATTTGATATTGATCAACCGGGACACCTAAATCCAATAGCATCACAGCTATTCACATTCCTTTATGCATTTATTGTACTGTCTTCACATTTTTGTTGTGTGCTTAGACATGCATAATTAACGAATGAACTGTTTGTCGAGTTATTGTTGGTCGAATAACCGTCGAGACTCAAATTTGGAAGAATTACAGACGAGGCTTCCACCGAAAAGATGTTTATTTTTTTTTAAGTTTACTTTCTTTTACACATATCTAGTGGGTGTGGTGTTGACACCTCTGTATCGCGTCTCATAAACATAGTAAATGAAGGACGCCATACCTTTGTGTTAGTTATGATTTGCGTATAAAACGAACACAAACCTTCAGTTGGCGTTTTCCTTGTGCGTGTAAGTAGGCATGCAAGGCAGAGGACCAATAGGTTGAACTTGAAAACTAGGCCGTAATACCCCGTCTAACTTATCCAGAGAAATCTTAAGGTTCGGATTTCTATGGTTTAGAATTCTGATTCGTGCATTCTGCATGCGATCGCTAGATCATTGCCATTGATATCAACGTCCATAAAGTTTAAAAAAGCTCAAAGCTTTCTGTCACAAATATGGACGTTTTCCGTGAAGGAAAGTTTGTGATACCTACTAATAAAGGAAATAATAACAAGATAGTACGTCTATCACGACAGTGTCATCCTGATTAAAGCAACGTATTGAGCATCGTTTAAAAATGTAGCTTAGTTGTCATTATAGAGGGCACCAATGGAATCGCCCAGTGGCGTAGCCAATGGGGGGGGGGGCAGGGGGCAAGTTGCCCCCTGGAAAATATTTTGGGGATATTTGTGGAATTTGGGGAAATTTCAAGTTGACGTAATAATACTTCCTTTTCCTATTAATTTAAATTTTTCTCAGTATAAGTAATCGTAAAACATTTCTCATGCATAACTCGTATTGCCATATGCATGCAACATATTTCCCAGATTTCAGCTGTGTCACTGCAGCATGAAGCGCGCTTGACTCGCGTTCCGCAGAAATGCCCTCTCTGCAGCAGCGTGAATGTTCTCTGGTACACGTGCAGGGTATTTCGATCAGTTCAACGTATACTGCGCAACACTGACAGGCTATAGGACCGGAGCAGGATACCGTCATCGAGATAATTCCCTACGTATTGTTGAGCTAATGTTATGTTCATCAACTTGATGCACTATTGGATAATACGTTGCTAATAAATAGTAACGTGATCGTAGCCTCGTGAACGAAATATTCCCTCATTTAATTATCACAATTTCCGTTGTTTTCGTTCCACAACCATTACATTTATATTGGATTTAAGGCTGTCAGCAATACATACCGGTTGGCCTCAGAATTTCCTTTTTCAGAATTATTCTTTTTTATATAATTATGAACAAATTGTCTCCTTAAAAGTTTTCAGGATAAGAAAAATTTGGCACTCTAAGCATGCAGGAATGAGGCACAGGGAGTGTCATTTCCTGCAATCTTAGGGGTGTTTTTAGCGAAATTTCCCCTGGCGGGACACTCCGCGCGAACCAATAGGGGCGTTCCGCTCACCCGTCACTAAAGTTGACAACGCCCTGGGTTAGGTTAGGTTAGCCGAGGTTTAACAGCCCAGTTTCGAACCTATTGGTTGACAGCGCTCTGGGTTAAGTTTAAGCGATTAATGGTCTCTCATCCTACCAGCTACCTGGCAGGTTATAACTGATCTTAGTCTGTGTTTAATCATGGATGGAGCTAAAAACAATAGCTTACCGTTGTCTACATAGGCGGGATTACGGGGGCACTTGCCCCTCTCCCACTTTTTTCTATAACTTAGTTCTTTTACGTCTTAGTCTGGTTGCCTTTGCTACAGAAATGCAAACTGGAACTGACAGCTTCGCGAGTGATACATAATTTAGTTGTATAATTTTTAAACAGGTCATATACTGCATTGAAACCTAAATAAACCAATATTCTTCCAATAAATGTGTCAACGCTGTTTTTTTTAACACGCTTTGCGCGCACCGGTTTTAAATATTTCAGGATTCGGGGTTACTTCTTGAAGAACACCTCTTCCATGGTCACTGAAACTTACCACCAGTGCCCGGGCCGCACAGAGCTGAAGCTCTAGCGTAACTAGTGAAGGGTGGAGGCGGTCCTCTTCTGGTCCCCTTCTCTGACCAAGTGCCCCCAAGCTTTCTGAAAACACGATGATCTTATTTGTCCCTATGATCTCAGTGGAGCTCCACTCTTTTTTCGGCTGAAGTGAAAAGGGGCCCACCCTTTCTCTAATTTCCATTAATTTTTTTTTATGAGATGTCTCAAAAGTCTATTTTCGGCGTGTTCTACACGTCCCATCACAGATAAGGACTCTTTAAAAAATCTCATGAAAAGGAAACCAATGGTACGTTTTTGCTTAGCACAAATATCCTCAGGGGTCACCCTTATTCAGCTGTAGTGAAAAGGGAACACTCTTTGTCTAATTTTATTTCAATTTCACTACAGAGATGAAGTAAAAATTCATTTTTTTCGGCGCGCTCGCCCCTTCATAGGTAACGGCTCTGTGAAAGTCACCTGAAAAAGGCTTCATAGGAAACCAGAGTATGTTTGTGTTTCAGTAAGAATGTCTTGAGGGGGCAACCGTTATTCAGATAAAGTTAAAAAGTAGTCTATCCTTTCCCTAATTTTCATCCAGTTTAATTACTGAGATGTCTCAAACGTTAAATTTTTCGGCGCGCTTCGCGCCCCCCATCATGAACAAAGGGCTGAATTCACATCGCAAGAAAAGCCCCCTAGCTTTAGTTCTGAAAAGACGATCTGGGGCACCAAGGAGGGAGCCCCGAAGAACCTCAATTTTAAGTTAACCATTCCCCCTCCCCGCACTCTCTGCGTTATCGATTCCGGCCGACTTTAATGATGCGGGGTAAGAATATAATTGAAAAAAGTCAAATTGTGATATTTGTGGTCTGTTAAGTGCCCATCTTATGTAATTTAAAGTTCAAGAAAAAATGCATCATTTTAATGCCTACAATTTTGTAAATACCCAGGAGCTTCCGGGGGCCTCGCGCTCTCGTGGCGCCTTCGGCGCCGTTTTGTAGTCTGTCCAATCCCCCCCCCCCCCCCCAGTTTCAGAGATCAAATCCCGCTCTGGTTGTCTAGACATAATAACCCTGCAAACCTGGACAAACGTATGATGTTTACCTTATTTTTAAAGGCCTGGTTCGGAAAATTAATCTATTTAATCTGTTCGGAAATTTAATCTAATAAATCACTGGGAATGGGGGTGACGGTGGACCCATGATGACATTGTCTTAATCCTATGCATAAAGCAGTCATGTTCAGGATCTTGTAGGCCATGTATCGACTTAGGTAACATTACATGACGTTATGATAATCTTGTTGTTATCTTAAATTTACGTATTTTGTATGCACCTTGACCTTGAAAATATACTGAAACTGAAAAATTTCGGGGAAATTTTCGAGCTTTGCCCCCTGGAAAATATCCTAGCTACGCCACTAGAATCGCCATCAAAAACGTTTCGGCAATAACTGCAGCATGACGAAGCACATTACCTATCCATATTAGCTTGGCTGCCCCAGTGGCAAACAGGTACTCCAGCAAAGAAACAACAAAAACTTTTTTCATATGTGTAACAATATATTAGATATTACAACAACATTCACAGAAATTACAATTTTGAAATATAAGGAACTTTTTTATTTCAGATCGTAACGTCCCCGTAGGAAGTCTGAATAATGATTCATTTGTACCTTATACTTGTGATTCTTGCATTTTATTATTTATTTTGAGACAATGTGATGCAACTAGGTCGGGAAATAAACTCTGTGCTATGTCTCTGGAAACGTTTTAGTCAAAAATGAACATTTTAATCATCAAATAAACACGACGATTTTACAAGAATGAAATAAAAAGCCCCTGGAACTATGGATCTAAAAACCAGAACTATGACCTTATCTCATTCTTAAATCAATAGATTTTGTTTTCCGAATTAGGTATACTTTTGCTTAGTCACGTCAGTAGAGTGAGCAGGCGTTCAGAGATACTAGTATGGATATAGCAGAACATTTTGAATAAATAATTAGACATTTTGAGCAAGTTACTCGTAATAGAAATCCGTCACAAAATACATAAATTGCGGTTAATTTGTTCAATGGTGAAGGCTATGGTCTCACAAATGAATAGAACTGTGGTTTAGTGTGACTTCTTTACCCAATTCTATGATAAATGTAATAGAAAAATTGAACTCAAAATTCAAATGATGAATAAGAAACACAGACTGTTTGACGAAATTAGAGACTAAATACAGCAACAGAACCATGCATCAAGTTCGTCACAAAAAGCAAGTGAAAATAGGAATTCCTTAAATGACACACTTATTTTATTTAGGGTGTTAACAATTGGCGCCTTTTCGACATAGAAATCCGGTGATTTACACGCATTCCTCCAAAAATGTGCAGAGAAAACCGCTAAGAATATGCAAGTTTAGGTTGACGAAAACATCACGCTTCTAAAGCTCTAATATCGACTAAAATTCCCCGCTGATAATGAAAAGACGTTGATGCTAAAGTCAGTTGTGTTACTCCAAGTTTGGAATCTTTTGAACATGTTTTATTGTTCGTTTCTTGTCCATGTTACACTCGACTTTTAGCGTCTATGTGGTATTGTCAGTTTATTAGCTATTTTGATGATCATAAAATTTGTCAAAAGTATGTAAAATAAAAATTCCAGTTCAATACATTTTGAAACACAGTCAAATTCCGTGATCTGTATAGATGTCATTGGGTCCCTGATTACGAGTGAAGTATCCTGCAGTCACAGCAGCTTCCATGTCGTTTGAGAATTTGTCTTTAGCCGCCGCACAAAACATGACAAACTTATTTCAAATTCCTTCACGAAAATGCCTTATAGATAATACTGTCTTTTACACATTTCAAGTTTCTGCAGACCCGTAACCAGGAAATGCACCGAAGGGGGGAAGGGTAAAGCCTTTCAAGTGGGGGGGGGAGGGTGCGAAAATTCTTCCAAGGGGATCAAATGTGTATAACTGTAATGAGTCAACGGCAAACTACAAAGTATCTCATGAGAGAGCCCCGCCCCTGAATGGTGGACATTTATACTTTGACCTTGGTTTTCGAATTTAGCAGTGAAATGACGTATGTTTCGGTTAACCTTAAGACAATAGGCATTCATCTTCAAAAGATTCTTAAGGATGTATTTGTTTTTTGTTCCAAATATAATGTGACTAGAATCGAATTTAGTGGCTAAATTGGTTACCAAATGATTCTCGAACTATGAAAATCGGTTCAGATTTCGTAAGTCTATGCACGAAAATGAAATTAAAAAGATGCTGAAATGACATTAAAAATTTCTAGACAAATTTATCGAATTATTGATAGTTGGGACAAAAAATATCAAATAGGTTCTACATGTTCCAAAATCAACCAAAAACGTATTAATAATTACAAACGAGCATAATTTATTGATATTTTTTTAGCAGTGACGTAAATTCTTAGTCAGTGTTTGGGCTGTGAACACCTGATCTAAATCTCAAGCTCAATTGGTTATTTGCCGATTTCTATAGGAAAAATATCTGGCAAGTCATGACGCTATCGGTCAAGTCATGAGGTTCTGTATTTTAAACTTCAAACCGTTTACTTTAGAAAAGGGGCAAAAGTTGAAGTTTATAGGTGGGAAGATGTATCCTTATGAAGACCGTTGACTCTCATCCAGGCGCGCAGCCAGGCATTCGTCAAGGAGGGGCGAAAGCTCCAAAGAGGCCAAAGAGACTATTTTAGCGTAGAACTGAGCCACAGTGATAGGTGAGCTGTCGCTAGGCTGGAAAAAATAGCCAAAAATACCTCGTTGATCGCTTGGAGTGGCACTCTCTAGACCTTGCAAGTTGAATTTATGCATATTAGCAAGGCAAGGGATGTTAGTTTTTTCATAAAGACACAATAATACATTCCAATTAAATATATGCTCAATGAGGGGCGCTTTCCCCCTGCCCTCCCTTTGCTCCCCCTATACTCGCCTGCTTCCAACAAAATGTAGAGTTTGCTTTAAAATACTAAGATGGAAGAAACCAGTCTGTAGTTTACCATTGATACTTTATAATATCGAGTCACATAGGGCAAATATACGATTTTTTTTCATTTCTAAAGCTCGAGAAACTTTCCAAAACTGATTCATGAATGAGCACTACTGTTGCAAAGACTGTTATTTGCGGAGCGGAAAGCGCGCCGAAATTGGACTGTTTAAAGCAATTATAAAAATATGGCGCTTAAATTGAAGATCATTCGAAATTTTACGGAAGAAAATTGGGGAAAGCAGCAGTTGATCGTTGTGACTTGATGATCTGGGGTCACGTGAGGCAAATTTCTGAATTTTCCATTTTTCAGAACGAGAAGGGTGGGCGAATCTTCCCTTGCCCCTGCAGTTACGCCATTGCTTACAATGATTGCACAGTTTGCGGAATAACTTACGATGATTTTTATTCCTCTAAAAATGAAATTTTCCAAAAGAAAATTTTTTGTTCATATCAAATCTTAAAAGTCCCTACTTCTACACTGATATTCATTAGAAAAACAGTAAAATTTTAAAAACATTTCGGTATCTTGGGGAATTATCAAAATTAAAGAATTACAAACTCAAACAATAACTACTTTGTTCATTGTCTAATTGTCTACAAAGGGGGTTCAATTAAGTCAGACGGTGCAGAGGAGGCACGTGAAGCAACTTTTTTCTTGCAAATTAACTTTTTGTCGATTTTTAGATTGGTCGAGTTGTAGTCTTAAATGATATTTTCCTAATTAATCACGCCCTTTTTTTATTGAGACCAAGTCTGAGTAACTATTTGGTTACATTGCAAACGTGTTTATGTAGTTCAAAGAAGTACAAGAGCTGTTTTGTGAACTTATGGGAAAACCGAAAATCACAAAATGTTACGAAGTCTAAATTTCGAAACATACCTCACAATTCTTTTTGTTTGTTAAAAAATCTGACATACTCATGAGCTTTTATGATGTGCTTAGCATTGCTGCAGTCTAGTCCAGAGAGTCCGAGTCACGAGTCCAGCAATTTTCAACTTTAACGGAATCTAGTCCGGACTCGCACTCGAGTCCCTGTCCTTTCTCAATGGGAGAAAAATCAAACTCTCTAACCGAGTCCTTCAAATTCTAAACACACGAGTCCGAGACCGGACTCGAATATAGCCCTGATGCTTAGGATATATATTAGACACATATATGGTTTCAATATTTGTGAAGCACTTTCATTTGTGTTGGTTAAAGTAATGATGTATCCCAATTATGTTGCATAGGACTAGCATTTAAAACAGTGCAATAACTTACAATGGAGGAAGCCTGTAGGCTGATTCAACAGATTTGACTGCCTGCTCTTTAGTGTAAGACATCCATTCGGTAGGAACATTTCCTTTTTCACATTTATAATGTTTTGCAAAATTTTTATTAAATTTGGTAAATACGTACTTCCAAAATTCCATAGGTTGGTCATCCTTTGCGAGGATATCCCAATCTGGGTAATCTATTTTGTAATCTTTATAAGGTCTGAAATTCAGTTCTGGCGTCCTATATGTCGCGTTTGATGCAATTGCCGAAGTGCATATTTTGACATATAACTCATCTGTGACGGTATCTCTCCAGCCTTTTACGCCACAAGGATAATGAAGAGCCGTTTTATGAAACTCATGTGCCCTAAGAGTGTCTTCACAAGCAGCACCACAGAATGGACATTGAGTTGTACATCCTTTTATCATTTTCGATAATTCCAGGTGAATTCCTCGACCATTTGATAATAGCCAAATTTTTGTATCCCCTTCACTTCCAGGCCTGGGAAGTGGACACGATGGAGTGAGACTTAAGTTTTTTAAATTGGTAATCAACTTCCTGGTAAAATGGTCCAAATCAGAAATCACTATCTTAGTTTTGAGTGTTTCTATAAAACTTTCTTGAAAAACAGCATTGCAACAGATACGCATGTTCTGTTGCAATTGGCTTAACCAATTTGCAAATGTCTGGGATTCCTCCATGTGTGACGATGAACTGTTTTCAACAGCTGCTACCACTGTTTTCATTTTGTCCTCAATAATATTCTGTATAATGTTCTGCAGAAGAGAGTCATTGTCTTTGTTGCACTCACTTGCAAGAAACTTCAAAATCCATTTCTCGCTGAACTCATCAAAATTTTGGAGGAAGTTAATAAATCCGTTGTAGTCATCATGAATACACAGATCCCGTAAAATTGTTCCTATGAAAACCCTTTTGACATTGAACAGATTGTATTTTGTAAGAAATGAAGCCCTCAAGCGATGTACTATTTCATCGTCAATACCAGCAAGCGCAGCTTTGGAAATTTCATCGCAAACAATTTTTGCCACTAGTGCATCGCAATTTTGATTCAACTTAGTTTTAAATGCAGCTAAATAAAATTCATTAAATTTTTGGAATGAATTGACGACGTTGTTTTCCACTTCATCTTCGTAACGTTTGATGCTAAACATATCCAAAGACCATGCCGATACATGAACTAACGCAGCAGCTTGAATTTGATCCTTTTGGTCGTGATCAAGTATGCAAAGTTGTACCATGCGATAAATTTCATTAAATGTGCCCCCAAAATCTAAGGACACTTTTGCTATTGCCTTGCTCATTACAGTCATTTTTGCCTCATTTACAACATTGTCAATGCTGTCCATATTGTCCTGGGATACGTGAGGTAGCATATCGATAAAATGACGGTCCAATCTTTGTAGAGTAATTAGTGTAAATGGCAGAAGGTGGCAGTTATTAATGTTTTTAATGGTTAGTACACGTCGCAAAGCCATCAATTTATCACTAGAAATGGACTGTCTTAATATTCCCAGGAAGTATTTAAGTTTACTCTTAAGATTTGGATACTTCAGTGGCTCTGCTTCTTGTATTTCGTAAGTTTCTGAATCGACCAATTGCCATAAGTGCTCAATACTGTTGTCGACTTTGGTAGAATCGCTGTTGCCTTCTTGAATAATGTTAGTAAGGAACTGCACTTCCTCGTTTAGCTGGGATCTATGCACATCACAGATAAACTTAGAAGAGAGAAATAGAAAAAGTGTGATACTTTCTACAACAGAGTGAAGTTTTCTATCTACCTCTTTGAATATCTGTATAGCTTTGACTGAATTTGTTTCAAATTTGAAATGTTCATCACATAGACGTTTCAAATCTGAACGAGCCTCTTCAAAGACAGTGTCCTCGTTGGTTTCTGAGATACAAAATTTGTCTTTTAGGACATGAATGTCACTCATTGTAAGCCCTTGATCTCTTTTCATTGCATATTCAGTTAACTCTCTATTCTTTAGTAATTCCTCCACTTTGTCGCCACACTGGTTCAGCATATAGTTCATATTAGATTTAGTGCGATCTTGTATTGTGTCAAAGTCCCAGGAATGGTATTTACCTTTTAGCTTTTCTATGTAATTGCCTTGCGTTCCCTGAAAAGTTTGAAATAATTCGTCTTGCGAACTTGCAGTCAGTATTGGTGTCTCCGATATTTGTCGAAGGAACTGTTCCATTTCATTTTGAACTTTTGTGTCACGATCTTGAAATTTTTTAGCTCGTTCAATAGTTTTTTCTAGATGGTTTTCTATGACTTGTAAGAAATCTTCCTCATTTTTTGCTATGTCCTTTTCAAAGAATTGCAATTGCTCGTGCATGGGTTTGTACGTTGAGGATTTTATATCTTCCTCAACCTTTTGTCTAAGACCTCTGAACTTTTCTTTTGTTACAAGAGCGACATCCTCTTTGGCTTCAACTATCTTTCCATTCATAGACTCATAACTTGAGTTTGTAATCTCATTGCACGCAATTGTTAGCTTCTCCATGAGCTCTTGTTCAATTTTGAGCATCCATTCCCTATACTGTTTGATGAAGTCATCTTTGAGATTTTCTACGTTGGTGTCCTGGAAGTTGGCCACAAAATTCGTTGTTTTTAGGGCAGAAGTTACATCCACTATACGCTGGAAAAATTCAACATAGCTCATGGCATGATAATCGCAATTTGCAATTAACTGTAATAAGTAGTATTTGAGATCCTTAATGTCCTTTGAGTAAAGCTCATTCAACAATCGAGGAAAAGCCACACGCCTGCTGCGGACGAATTTTATGTTCTTCGTATCCTTTTCCAAGAAAAAGGAATTGACTATTTCAGGATACATCTGGTCAAATCCTCCAGCTTTTGTAGACGTTTTCATTTCTTGTTCAACTTTTTCAAACAATTGCACTGTTCTCTGATCTTGATCATATTCACTGCCACTTTCGCTATCTACATGTTTAACAAGACAACATTTTGCAGACCGTTTTATTTCTTTGCTTTTCACCAAACCGCGGGCAACAATTTCTAGAACATTTTTCATTTCTTCTTGAGATGTCTCTTTGTCAATGTTTAATATTATGACGTCAGATATACATGACAATAGGGTTGCAATTGAATTATTTCTTTCAATAACGTCTGAGAATTTACCCCCACATGTGTTCAAACTTTCGGAATCGATTATCAGCAGAAAGCCACAACCAAGTTTTTGCCTCATAAAATTATGAACTGGTACTAGTTTCACGAATACACCCTGGGAACACTTGCCGGCTCCGACTTGAAAATTGACACCAAACAAAGAGTTGAGCAAAGTTGATTTATAGGTGCTTGGACCACCGACTATAGATACAACTCGCACTTCATTTTGAGGTTGGCAAATCGTGTCAAGCGTTTTGAAAACTTCCCCCAACCAGTAGGTCAGCAGTGACCTACAATCTCCACTGTCCACAATTTCCAACGGAATACCGTTCCTCATAACATTAGCCATAGTTTCCGGAAGAGAAGATGATTCTACCTCTGAATCTCGTAACTGATGGTTACATTCAACTATCTGTCCAAGTTCACTAAAATAATGTTCAAGGCCTACTTTACATTCGTCAAATTTCATCCTAAATTCTTTTTCTACAAAACTCATATTTTCTTGTTGCTTTTCCCTTTCATGAGCTTCGGGTTGGGTTTTATTTCCATTCATTAAGACAGGTGCTTCTTTGCGTTTACACGAAACCGAACAAACGTCATTCCTTGCTGGCTTCAAAACACGGTCGTTTCTTTGATCGAGTAAAATTTTAAGCCAAGCAAAGTAAAGTGCCCTCTGCTCACTATCAAAGTTCAAACTTGATAAAAAGTTTCTGAACTCATCCGATAACTCCGTATTAACCTGGCGTAAACGAATAACCTCTTTTCTTTCTAATTTTTCAGCTATTTTACTCTCGAATTCGTCTCCTTTAATTCGCTCTGAATCTATTTTGATCCATTCTTTTCGAAGGGCTTGCAATGGAAACTTTGTTTCTTTAAGAAATTGTTCTGTATCATTCATTTTGCCAATTGTTTTGATAGCAAGGGATTTAGCAGTTTGATAAATGTGGTGCTGTTCGTCTACATCAATTCCAAGCTCTTCGCATAATTTTACCATGTCTTTAATCGCTGGCCCTTTTTTATTGGCACAGTTTTCTCTAACAATGTCAAGAACTGCTTGACTAACATCAGCCCTGTCAAGGTCCTTAGCAATCACTATCGATAAATTGGAAATTGATTCTAAAGAAATCTCGCTTCCAGAAGAAGTTATAAGAATGACATAAGCTGAAGTCTCGTTTTCTATGAAATGCTTTAAGTCATCATTACCAATCGAATTGGTAAACAATAATAAGATGTTTGAAATCTTCTTGAACAATTTGACCTGCTTCTTAAAAACCCGACCATCTCCCCTTAGGTTAAACAAAGAGCATGGAATATTTGCAGAATGTACAGAATCTGAGGTTTCCATTAGGAACCAGTCACATTCAATAGTCCCTTTAGACCAAACAGTATCAAAGGGATCATTCTCGTAATTGAGAAAACACTCCCTGTTTTCGCCAGTGAGCCTGTTCAAAACACCACTTTTTGATACAGATATGTCACCAAAACGTATTGCAGATATTGTGAAGACAGGGAATTGTGTTGCATTAATTGTTTGCACTAATTTGGTTTCAGAATCAAACAAAGACAAATATGTTTCCCTTAATCCCCATAAATAAAAATCGACCCTACTGGTATCGTCTTGACTCGGCACAAATAGAGGCACAGCATTTCCACTCCCATGTAATTTACAAATTACATCTTGTAGCAAGATGGGATCACAACAAGTCGTTAGTGCGTATAAAATATCACGGCTACTTGCAGGGGCGGTAGTTCCTTCTCTGTTAGTCCTGTTGTTGTAATTGCTTGAAAGCCTGTCCAGTGAGGAAGGGTCTTGTGCCGATATATTCACGAAGAATTCATTAATGATGTCGGATGCAGGCGCCTCACTCTCGTCTAGATGCTTGATCGTCCATCCATCTGTCAAGGTAAGTTTAATGTTTCTGTCCAAACCGAGGCTTTTCAAAAACTGGGCGAAAGGGTCTTTGTTATTGTCGTTCTCTTCTTCCGACGTTTGCCTATTTTCTTTTCCTATGAACCAGAAAAGGTATTATATGTGGTAAAACCCTAACATTACCCCAAATGCAATTCACTATGAGGATGAAAGACATGTGTTCCTCAAATTTTGATAATTTAATATACTTTAAGGGGCCCAGTTCCCTCACCCCAAGCAGTGCCATTTCTCCTAACCCCCTTATTTAAGCCCTCGCACAATTTTCTGAAATTCATCCTCATCCAGATACAATCTCAGATGGGTATAGAAAAAAATGTATATAATAAAAAACTCTCAGTACCGTTCATGCTGTGTAATATAAGCTTTGGTACTGCATTGTTTGAATGATCTGTCAATCAAAGAGCTGAGCCAATTGAGAATTTCGGTACTGCTGTACCAAAATTGTAGTTTAGGGTGTGAGGTTTGGCCCTTTAAGGGTAGTCAACGTCGGACCGTGCATTAACCAGTGATGCACGATCGAGGTTAATGCAATCGATGCACGGTAAAATTTTCACCACATTCCGTGTTTAAATGGCTCCCGTACCATCCTGGTTCATTGAAGCGGGCACTCAACAGAAATGGTCAAAACTCAAACATTTACCACGTATTTGCTTAAGTTCACCATTCCATTGGGTAATGTGATCATAATTTCCTGAAATGGTAACCAGGATTGAGGAAGAAATATAATTAAACACAGAACTGGTGAAATTTCAACACACAGTATTTGGATTGACTAATTGCTCTAGTACCAGAAGTAATGCTCTTTTAATTTCAGTAGGAATCATTCTAAACTTAAAGCAATTCGTGTTTTATAACTCCTATTATAAAATGTTAAAATCTCTCCCTTACTGCAATTAAAAATGAGCTGAAAACTCGTGATAAGTTTAGGTGAAAGGTAATTGATTACGTTATCACTCTCTTGGAAAACCTCGTTCTCCCTTACTTTGTTGTTTTTTCTTTATTTTTCCTTTTATTTCGCTTTTGTTGTTTAATCCTTTGTTGACTCTCCTACCCTGGCGTTACCTTGTCAAGAAACTCATGTTCTCATGAACTACCCTCTTTTGTCCTTTGATAGGTAATAAACGAAGCAACGAATGAAAGAATGAAATGAAGTATGTTCATTACCTCAGTGGCGTAGCCACGGGGAGGATTTGGGGGGATAGAACCGCCCATGACCCAACCTTGCAATGCAAAAAACACCTAAAATACCGGGTTTTCTCTCTATCCTTAGACTTTTCCCTAATACACTTCCCCCAACCCCCTCCCCCTCCCTTGACACCAAAACCCTCCCCATGACACAATCCTGGCTACTCGCCTGGATTACCTTAACCGTTAAATTCTAAGTTCTAACAAGCGAAAAAATGAAATGTTCTGTTATTCTTTATACAAACAGTTATTTTAATTAGGATTTTATCTTAATGCTAACCATACTCATGATGTGGATTTTTGTATATTCTATGGGTATAAACTTGGGACGTACTACTAAGTTAATAAAATTAGTAAAACCATGTTTATTTTTCGGCTATGTTGGAAAGATTATCCTAGAATTTATTTGACACCGATTGCATGGTAAAGTTATTAAAGCATTCGACTTGCAGCCGGGAGGTTGGAGTTCGAACGCTGCATGATCAAACCAAAGACCTTAAAATGGAACCTTTTGCCTTTGTGCTTGGTGCTCAGTAATGGAGTAAGAGCAACAAGTCGGTTTTTGGCAGAATGGGGGAATTCTAGCAATGCTGTCTAGGTCGAGCGCCACCGTTGGCCGGCGTGGAGTGTCAAAGAAAACTTTTGGCTTTACAAACCCTCCCGATGCTCGGAAACGGCGGCACTTCTTGAATAAAAATTCTGAAAAATAGTGCAATTATTTTTGTATTGTACATGCTATGACTAAATAAAGAATTCACATTTTGAGACTAGAAAAATGTCACTGACATGTAACATATATTTATGTTTTTGGTGATCAAAATTTGATAATTGTGTCACTAGCTTTATTATACATGTCACCAACAGAAGGTATAATTACTACCAGCATAAGCGTAGGGGAGCATTTCAGTTTGGGGAAGGTAGACAGAAGATTCTCTGCCCAAAAATGAAATGCAGCCCAAAAGACTTTTAAAGTGGAGCCACATTATTGGTTGGAATGGAGCATAGAAAAAAATTGAATCTTAAAGGGCCAAACCTCTCACCCCAAACTACAATTTTGGTACCCCGGTACCGAAATTCTCAATTGTCTCAGCTCTTTGATTGACAGCTAATTCAAACAATACAGAGTACCAAAGCTTATATTACACACCATGAACGGTACTGAGAGTGTTTTGATTATATAAATTGAGTTTTTCTTTACTCCCTTGAAGCAATAAACTGAGATTGTATCTGGATGAGCATGAATTTCAGACAAATGTGGGAGGGGCTTAAGTAAGAAGGTTAGGAGAATTGGTACTGTCTGGGGTGAGAGAAGTGGACCTTTAACCCCTCAGACAGCCGGAAACGGCATTTCACAGGCTTGTAAACAGAACCTATAATCAGTTGTTATTTTGCAACCCTATCCGAAAGACTGTCCAACTGGACACTCAGTTTGCCCTGACAGAAAATTTGAAAGAACTTGCTGCCCCGCACACAACCAAAAACAGCATTGCCTAAAAGACTAAGCGGACGGCACCATCAGTTGGTGACGAAGTGACAGCCCGAAACGGCATTCACCAAGCTTGTAAGCATAATCTAAGCAGACGCTATTTTTGTAATTCTGTCCGAAAGATTAAGGCAGATACAACACCATCGATAGGCTGGAAGCGAATAGGAAATTTTGCAAAATCGCAACCCCTCATGCAGTCAAAAATGCCATTCCCATGCTTGTAAACAGAGTTATTTAGTAGCTATTTTGAGGCTTCTGTTTCCGCCAATGAAATTTTTTAATCAATAAAACAAAAAAATAGGCCAATGATCAGAAATCTCCCTAGTAACTGCAGGGGTTACCATGAAGAAAGGATGTAACTCGAGGATTAAAAGGAGAGGGGTGTCATTTATAAGCAAATACGACAGATCACAAAGGTCTAGGTCTATTTTAAGTTAAAACAGGGCCTTTTTATTGATTATGGATTAAAAAAAATCAACATTTTCTAAAAGGGGGCTCTAAATCTGCCCCTGCAGACAAACGTGCATACACATTCACGTCTACTCGGCATGTAGGCCTACATAAAACATAGATAAGTTACGCATCATAAATGCAGTATTGTTTTTTTTATTATTAGTATCATTAGTAGTAGCAGTAGGGTCAAACTGACATTTTTAAGCCCTGAGAATATCTCTGAACCTCAATATATTTTATGATGCCCGTCATTTTTTAATCTGTCTGAATTATTGGGCGGGGGAGAGGGGCAAAACGATATGTTTTCCCCAACATTATCATTGGTGGGGCAATTTCCTCCTGCCGCAAGGATCGAAATCGCTGTAAGTCAGTGATCCACAAATGGAAGTAGGCCGTGATCGGTCCGCCTTAAGAGACATATTCTGGTGACTTTCACCTGGGATTTGTAAGAAAAGCAAAAATATTCTTCACCATTTCCTTCAAAACTTGTCACAACACCATTTTCCTAACTCGAGATATCTCACTTTAAAGACTGGGCAATTTTGTTAAAAATACCCTAGCTTTTAAACAAAGCATTCGGAAGTTATGTAATGTGGGCACATTGCATCAAATTCCTTTCGTTTTTCTGTATAATTGAAGGTCCTATTTGTCCTTGAAATTTGATTCTGTTGGAATGTTTGAATATCTTTTCCTGTAGATCTAGCATTACCCCTTACCATACTTAGGGCACAACCAACAATGTTACTTAATATTGTCTGCAGCGGCATCATAATTATAAATTAATTGAATGCAAAGTCAAATTAATGTACCACGATGACATCACAGATTTCCCATGATGCATCAAATCCCAAGAAAAATTTGCAACACTTTAAAAATTTGTATCGTCCAAATGCTATAAGCTATTGGAATGTAGTTTTCACCTTTTGAAAGAGAAAATTTTCCTGCTTATTTTGAAGTTAATGAATTTTGTTTCCAGAATATGCCTTTAAACCAGTTGGCTACAATCTTGGACAAAACTAGATGGAACACCCCCGCTCCCCCGTTCAATGTTGGAGATAATGAAGCCAATTCGGGACGCACCATTTTCTTTGGGACCCAACATTGTACTGGGGGACGGGGGTTAACAGTTTTGTCCAAGATTGTAGAACTGAGCCGAAAAATCTTATATAACTAACTGACTGACTGACTGACCGACTGACCAACTAATCAAGAGTTAATGAGTTATAGTGACTTTCAAGTTTCAAAGAACTGGGAAACCCTGCCCCGGACAAGATATATTAACAAGATGAGTAGATTTGAGACCGTTGCAACTGCATTGATTTAAAAAATTTTAAAGTTGTTTTTTAGATGAGTATAATATATATTTTATACATATTTACAATTTCTCAATAAAGAACAGTCACAAAATTGAAAACGACAAAGTTGTTTCCAAACCTATTAAGGCTTTCTTTTTGCAGGGAATGGCTGCCTGCTTATGGCAACAAACATATTATTAAGTTTTGAAAAATACTATTCATTATATGAATTTTGGGTAGTAGTGGCATAATAAATTATTAACATAAAATTCTTTTAAACGGGGAAACATTTACCAAAAATCCTGAGGTAAAATGCAAAACTGCATAAGAAGGTATAATAGAGAGCAAAGGATAAGGAACTTGCATTTCAAATTATATTGCTTAGTCTCTGAAAATTACGATTTATGAATGCATTTAAATGAAACATGTGTTTTTATGCCAGGCCAGTTACCAAATGGTATTCTAAACAGCCCTTCTTTTAATAATATTTCTCAGTTGTTTGAAATCTGTAGTTTCAATAACCTGGATGGACCATTATGATTTGTTCAAGAAAAGGACCGCCCGAAAAAATTATAGCCACAACTGAAGTGTAGCCTACTGGCTCCAACACGAGTCATACGATTCTGCGAATTCCTGCGAATTTGTGATTTACACCTTTTGTTACCATAAACCTTGATTGAACATTGCCACCCATTCCTTTACTTGTGTTACAACCGATAATGTAAAAATTAACCGATAATGAAAAAATACCGATTATGTAAAAGTTCTTTGAACCGATAATGTAAAAATATTAACCGACAACGTAAAAACTTCTTTAAACCAATAATGTAAAAAACAAATGACCGATAATGTAAAAACTGTTCTAACGAGGGTTTTTAATGTCCTACCTATAGGTGTGTATGTGTGCGAGTTTATGTTGGTAATGGGGTAGGCCGACAGGGAGGCAGGACGGGGAAGTAAATAGGTTCGTGGGTGCCTGCTTGTGCACATGCGTATGTGCGCATATACCCTGGGTGAACTTATTGGTGTATATTGACTATATGTTGTGTCTGAGTGTGCCTTCATCACGGGAGTATCCAGGACTTTCTATTGGGTGGGGCGGAGGGTTGGAGGGTGGCCGACTACAGGACCTGATCGCCTCCGAGGGATTTTGTTAAATAATAAAGTACCCTAATAAACCATATAAAGGCCATTGACGTAGCTTTTGGGAGACCAGGGGGCCATGCCCACGATCGAATTCTAAAATATATTTTGAAATGGTACAAGAAGAATGACATCAAATGATGCTAATGATGCCAATGATATTAGCACCAGATTAGCCTATATCTTATAGGGTACTTTATTGTTCCTACCTGCCTGCCTACCTACGTAAACTCTCTCAATCATAAAAATTCATAGGTAGGACCATAAGAGACTCTCGTTTGAACTGTTTTAACGTTATCGGTAATATTTTTTACATTATCGGTTCAAAGGTTTTTTTTACATTTTTTGTCGTTTTTACATTATCGGTTAATTTTTACATTTTCGGTTGTAATAACTTGTCTCTACGAACTGATAACAAATTATCCTACCTTCTACTGGAAAGAACATCTTTGAAATATAGTGACCGATCAAGCTAGCAACGACAACAGACGGCAACACTGGTGTAAACATTGTTCCCAAAACTAAGGAGAGAATTAAAGTACAACGAAACGGTGCAAGCGTTTATGACTTTTTTTATATGTCCAACACTAAAAAGGAATTAATCATGATGTACCTTACGTCGTTATGGTGAAAATACTTATAGAGAAATAGACAAAGTGTCACTGATTGTTTTTAGGGACAAATTGCACTAAATGCTACGGACATTGACGTTTATTTCCCACCGACAAATGGCAACTGTACGGGTGAATACATGATCAGTATTAAATGGTTTTCTTAAAGTTTACCAGTGTGAGTCATGCATGTTGTACACTTCGTGTGTACAAAACTGAGGCATATCAAAAGTCTAATAATCTTTCATGATTATTTTTTGGAAAAGGATCCTGAATGTATTCCTCTACAGCAATTCAGGAAGTTTTTGAAGAAAATGAGTATATTATATTTTCCCCTCTGTTAATGACCCAAAAGACTTTAAAATGTCGTTTTAACCGCAGTATTCATATTCTAAAGAAAAAATTCCAACGAATCAAATCAAATGCAAATTCAAATTTATTACTTACACAGAGGTGCGATAAAAATGTAAATAAAAATGTTAATTGCAAAATACGCAGCATAGCGAGGCCGTTTTTCATCTTGCTGCTCCAGGCCAGCTCCCTGTAACCAAGAATTAAATTAATGAACAAAACGTAAGAAAGAATAAGAACAAAAAAATTACGTTATAAAATACATTATTCCTAAAACATTTTTTTTTGGTACGACAGATCTTTCTTACTGGAATTAAAATGTAAGATAAAAACCATTGACGTTCGCCTTCATTAGCCCAAATCAAATCTATGCTTTACACCATTTCTTTCCTGTTAACTGAAATAAAAATATGAACACAGGTTTACCGATAGTACTTCCACTATGAAAACTATCTTAACTGAAGAAAGTTTTAATACTGGTATAAGAACTTCGTCAAAACCATTTATTCAAAACGTTGCACGTGGCTCGCTCTCTCTCTCTCTGTATGGCTTTCGTAGTTTGAAAAGAGCTGATTGTGTTTTAAAAGCGTGCCAATGTTAAACGGAATACTGCAAAGAAACCCCTTTTCCAACTAAGTAATGCTCACATAATAATATATATTGTACGTTCTGCCCTGTTTCAACCCCGCAGGCGATTTTTAAGAAAAATGACTAGCGAATGGGTGTTAAGCCTACGAAAGACTGCAAAAATATCTGGTAACGAAATCACAATCGTTATGAGTCTAATTTAGAGAAAGATCGTGATTTATGATTCCAGAATTCTGTACTGAAGTAGGGCAGAATCAGAAACTCGGCGGTCCAGTCCGAGAACTTGAACACTTACCAGGAAATTACGAATGTGTTGCAGGAACAGCAAGTTCAAGATGGCTACCAAGATCGCAGGTAGAATTAAGGAACGCAGAGACAAACCTGTAACAGTCAAATCCAGTTACATTGAAGGGACATTCAAATTAGTATGAGAGTGAACAAAATATAACGTAATAACTTGATGGGATCAATTCCCACGTACGTAGTACAAAAGGACACATGTTTTCTATAGCTTGGCGCCTTTAAGTACTTCACATATCTAAATGTAGTAAGCTTAAACTGTACATATCACCATGTTGACATTTTGAAGGTTACAAGGCCAAAAAAAAAAACACTCATACTCGTGGAGGGTCTCAACCGCTGAAGATAATCATGTGTTCCTCTTTTGAATTAGTTCATATCATTTCTTACTAGACTTGTGAAGATCATAGACTCGCAAATGTAGACAATTATCATGTACTGGGGATCCTCGTAAATACGACTTTTAATTTTACACCGTGGCGGCGTGAGACCAACTGTTGTTTTAAACAGTTAAATTGGTCACTGTCGGTAAACTTTTGTCATTAACTTACCGGTAACATCCTTGCAATATTAGTGCATAGCTAACAATAGGAACATGCATAATATTTTAGTATTTTAGCACCGGCAATAATATACGATTACTGAATTATCGCTCTCATATTGGAAACGGCTCAAACGGTGCAACTGAGCTCAGATTTTATTTGAACAATTCAATTTATTGGACATCCTCCTGAAAATGAATTTTCCCCACAACTCTTCTTGTATAATGTCAACCTCTACTGTACTTTTCAATTTGAAATTTCGCTTACCATCTTCATTGTGTTCGTTGTGGGCGTCTCCGTCCATTGTTGCTACGAGACCCACAGTTTTACCTTTTTGACGATTAGTGCTCAAAAGAGTACTATAGAGTTAAAAAGGTTATCCTATTGGCCTTTACAATACCTAGGAAACAGATAAATGACAGTCATGTAATCGCAGATAAAGATATAGGTGCACGTATTGCAGGTTCAGATCTACTAAGTTGCATAGTACTTAATTGTTAAGTTCAATCCTGGTCTTATCATTCCATCAAAATAGTAATATCAACTAGACTACAGTCTTGAAACCAAACATTTTATCGCGACAACTAACATAACTCAAGTTGTGCATACAGTGGTAGTCTTTTGCGGTCTATGCCTGGTCAGTTCAAAGTGAATTTCAATTGCCAATTGTTCAGTGCTAGAAAACATCGTGAGTTATTGAATGATAATACACTATCTCAGTAATCATGTCACTTTGATCATCAAGCGACTTGACTAAATTTGCTTTCACTTTCATAGTTCAAGCCTGCGTACAATGATAACGAATACCAATACATTACACAACAGACTAACATCCTGACTGTTGACCTCATTTAAATTCAGGCAGTTCACAACAGACTCAGCGTCAGCACTGAAATATACCCTATGATATGCTTAACATTTCTTTCCTTCAGTAAAGCAAAGCGAATTAAATTTAACTGAATACTCTTGTCAAACGTCTGAAAGCTGTGAATTTACGACAATAGTTTTAAATTAGATATTAAATCCGCTTTGCTTTGATGGCGGTCAGTGTGAAAGCATCTTAATGTTAAGCACCTATCTCAATGCTAACAATGTTAGTTTGCTGTGTACTGGCAACTTCTGAATGAGTTAAACGATGTTAACCGTCACATAAAAAGCAGTTACCGATAATAATGACTAGGGGCCTACACTATGCTATTATCCATTGAATACACATTCTTTTGGCTTGGTTTTCAAGCATTAGAACTGGACCAATATATTTTTACCTCCGATCAGTGGCGGAGGGGGGGGGTCGCCCCCCCCCCCCCCGACGGACCAAAATCGTCTGTCGGCGCCCTTTTTAGGTTTTTTAACATACCTTACTCCTGTACCATTTTGGCAAAAGACATAATTAAATAGCGTTGCTTTAAGGCCCAGATAACAAAATGCCCAAACAGCCGCCACCAGTAACTGTACTATCTGCACTTTATTCTGATGAAAAGGGTTATCTTCTGTAATATAGGGATAGGTTTTGCCGAAACGTATCTCCATGCTTTATACACACTAAAGAATGTTGTCGCTGTGCTAAGCTCACTGCTTCCACATCAAGCGTGATTATAAGCTTACAAAATACACAGACTGACATTAAATTACACTCTAAAATCAAAAGAGTGAACTTAGTCACTCTTTGATCGAGTGAAAAGTGTAAATTCGCTCCATTAGAGTGATAATTCACTCCAAGAGGAGTGAAGTTCCCTCCAAAAAGAGTGAAGTTCACTCTAAAAAGAGTGAAATTCACTAGAGGAAGAGGGAAAATTCACTCTTCCACGAGTGCCTGCAATGATCGCTCTTTTTTTAAGAGCGATCATCGTGGGCACTCCATCAAGAGTGAAACTTCGCTCGTTTTAAGGGAATTTTACTCTTTTTGGAGGGAACTTCACTCCTCTTGGAGTGAATTATCACTCTTATGGAGTGAATTTACATTTTTCACTCGATCAAAGAGTGAATAAGTTCACTCTTTTGATTTTAGAGTGTAACCCTCCCGGCCAATAAAAGATGTTGCAAAGGGCGCAACCATAATTGTAGCGCAAATAGCCTTCTTGTTGTCGGAGATAATTGTCAACATAGACAATAAAAAGAGTTTACTAAGCCACCAAAATAGCTTCCACAACATTTTCCAAACTCAAAGAGGAAATTCAGGTTAAAATAAAATAAAACTGTTATCATTGTAGTAATGGTTTAAGAGTTTTAATGAGCAGTTTCCATTTTGCTTTTCTTCAAGTGACCATTCTCATGATAAATGGCTCTTTCCGGCACTGCACGATAATCCCATGAAAATGCTTATTTTTGTACTTCCATGGTCTCAAAAGCCAGAAAAGTGCATCAAATAAGCTTAAGTTTGGACTACTTTTATTAATTATGAATTCAGTATCTAGAGAGCCAAACAGACCTCTTGTCTTGGCTATTTCTTTAAATGTACTTAATTAATGACTATTTTAGAGTGGTCACATGATGTTAATTACGTCAGTTGATGTTTTTTGTGTACTTATCTTGATTTCCAGATGCCAAAAATGTACACCTAACGGTGATTAATTTCCATAGTTTTTTTTTCCCTCTGGAAGATTGCTTGCTATTTAGCTCTAGCAGATTAAATCTTTATCTTCACAAAGTAGCCCATTATTTCATTAAAATCTTAAATCGAGACCTGAAAATAACACACAAAATATAATGACTGCATTCATACTAGAACGTGAAAGAGAGGGAGAGAAACGCGGGCGTCGCAATTAGGGGCAAGGGGGGAACTTGCCCTCCCATGGAAAATAAAAAACCTGCAAAAACGAAGAAAACATAAAGAGAAAGACGAAGAAAAATTAACGTCAATATTTCTTAACAGTTCACTCAGTGTTTTCCCTATTTATATGGGGTAAATAGGCTTTAGAAATATCATTTCCAGCGATCTGAGAGGCATTTGGGGCCAAAATTTTCTTTCGCTCCGCTCCAACTCATGGTGGCGTGAAGCTTTCCCCCTAAAAGAATTTAGTCCCCCCCCCCCTCGAATTTTCTTCCGCGGAGGCTCATGGATAGAAAATTTGAACATGTTTTAATAGAAAAACTTGCTGGGGAGGAATGTCAGTGTAGTCTTCTACCACGTGAGGAAAACCAAATGGAAAGTCTGAAAAGACTCAGCGTATTTACTCCTTCGAAGCGCCCCTGCAGACCATTTTCGCTCCCTCTGACCGAAATCCCTAGCTCCGCCACTGTCTCCGATTAGAACTTGCTTTCCCAATGTCAGTTGAGTCAGTTATCTTTCGGACATACACTTGGCAAATTTCCGAATTTATGTCATACATCTAAGAACAATAAGGCAGTAGGCTCATCAGCTAGAATAAACTGATTAGTTCGACATGTCTGATCCATTGAACGTGGATTGATAAGTTACCTGGAACAGAGTCGCCAAACTGAACTACCTTTAAAATTAACACGATACGTCGGTAATCATGGGGAAAAAAGAAAAAGTGATGTGTAATTTATTATACAACGCGTTTAACACCAGCTTTGTGATACCTATCCATTATACAATTCTTTTAATACCAACTAAGTGATACTTAATATGAGATACACAAGGACATTTTTTACATCAAGTATGTGATACTTACCTAGTGATAATGCAGCACGTGCATTACCAATTAAGTTATACTAAATTCATGACACATCTCGTTCAATACCATCTTAGTGATGTACCGTAGCATCCAACTCAGTGATACTTTACTCATGATGAACGCTTAATAGCAACTCAGGGGTACTAAATTCATGTGGCAATATGTTTAATAGAGACAAGGCGATACTTAACTCATTATGTACAATGTTTAATACCATGGGAACGATGTGAAGAGGTGGACAGCGTAAATATGTAGCTTCCAAACCTGCCACTGATCTTCGCTTCTGTACAATCATACTGCTCTTGTTGACAGTCTGTGTGAAAACAGATTTCCACTACAGGAAGCCGACTTCAATGTTGTGTGCTTTTCAGACGGCACGGTTTACGGCAAGTCAATCTAGTTCAAGTATGGAAAAATTCATGTTAATATATAAACAGAAACTTGCCGTGTAAATACTTGCAGACAATTATTCAAACATTGGCTCGACCTTTGTCATCAGTGTGAAGATTAAATATACAAAGTCCGCGCTCGTATGATATGATATATAGACCTATTTCATAAATGTAACACTCAACTCATTATGAAAGAGTTTGACAATACTTGATCTCTAGCGCTACTATTCAGTGCACCTAGTGCCATGCTCAGTTTCCACCTGAGACCTGCCTTGTGTCTTAATTATTCCCACATCGGAAGATTCGAGACATCTGAATCCTTATTAAATGACGAAAACATTAATATGAAACTAAATTCTGCATGGCTTAGAGACTACTAATGCTGTAGGTGTCATTCTCCCGATAATATCTACATAAACTTGAGGTTAATTTAACTATCATGTTAGAAAAATCAGAAACACGATATCATCTTTATATATGAAATTATTCTCATTCCTGCCAATAGTTGATTAAAAAGACGAATGATATGCATGGCACAGGGCTACACATGCGTTTGTAGGCACCTCTTACTAACTGGCTTTTATTTAATTGGATATCTTATAGAAATTATTCCATTTGTTAGTATGCATTTTTGGTATGGTGTAATCCGTTACTGTGGTCTGTTGATAGTACCTCTACATGATTTATGTAGCACTACAGGTTCATGATTTCCAGAACATCCAGGTTAAACATGTTTTCTATACATGACTTGAATTTTCACAAAAAACGACCGCTATTTCAATTCTCACCCCCCCCCCCCCACCAAAAAAAAAAACGGTCTCTGTTGTAGTCCACAGGAACTCTCACTTGTCAGAGGTCTTTGATTGACAACAAATTCAAAAAATGCAGAATACCATAACCCATAATACACAGCACGTACTGTACTGAGAGTGTTCTGATTATACATTTAGATCATGTATACTCACCCCTGGTATGTGTCGATTTAAATTGGTACACTTCGATTTAAATTGGTATGTGTCGATTTAAATTGGTATATGTCGTTTCCCCATGATTTGATACCGATTGCTCGCCATAACCCTGAAGCTACAAACTGAGATTGTGTCTGCATGGATGAGGATCAGTTTCTTAGACAGTTGTTGTAGATAGGCCAAACAAATTAGGTAAGGAAAATTGGAACTGCCTGGAAAGAGAAGGTTTGGACTTTAAATTTGTAAAAAAAATGCCAGTTTCTGAATAGATAAACGTATGGTCGTTTCATGTTACACCTTTTATACAGGAACGACAATGACACAGTGCAATGTTCCTCTAAGGTGTGCTGAATTTTCGAGTATAATGAATGATCCCATGACAACGTATAAATAACATGCTATATATATAGCGTGTTCGATTACTCGCCCGAGTTAACTCGTGTCTGGCACGACTACGTTCGATTAGCTAATGACGTCAGTGTTCGCGCTTACTCGCGCCAGGCCCAAGTGAGCGACCCTTCGAGTCGGTTACTTAGGTAAATATCCCATCGTGCTTTGGGAGAACATGGCAGCTAAACGAACAACATGCATTCGTGAACAATTTCTGAACATGTAAATACAGTGGGGTAAACATGAAACTTCTGACTTGTGAAAAGTGGTTGATGTCAGAATTAGTGAAGTCACTCAAGTGTTATTTCTCGAGAATTTTCTAAATGGGCATTGTTTCGAGTCTACGTTCATCGTACAAGCGAACCGCATGTAGTACGTACGTACCAGAGTTCGCTCTGCCATCCAGCTACGGGCTCTGTCATTGGCTATTGTGAACCAACTTCTCCAATAATTACCGTAAAACGTTCGTTTATTTCACCCAACTGCGCATGACCATCGTAGCCCTAGCTCGAGGCTCGAGTAAGTCAAGGGAAGCAAATCGAACACGCTAATAATACATATACGTACATATATATATATATTTCTAGATCCAATTTAAACGTCAGACAACAAGCTGATAAAATCGTTTCACTTCTACTTCAAGGAACTTCCTGTAATCCAGTAGGATTCCCTGCATTCATGTGACTCGTTGTTTTGCAGCAAACTTAAAACCTACAGGAAACAAAACAATACCATCTGGTAAGATCAGGGGGCGAATGATGCCATCTTCGAATCTTATGGGCTTTTCCCTGCATGACGATCAATTTAAAAGTCATATGGAAACCATTGAAATATTGTCTCAAAAATTCCCTATACGTGTAATACTTAGACATATGATAGTAAACTAGCTGTCAAAAGTATTGCCAGCAATATGATTCCGCCTTGAATGCATACCATTAATTGACCAAACAAGTGCACGATTGTCTACATCTGCCGTTACACTGACCAACTTTACCAACTGTCTATAGAGCATTTTAGTTTTTGTTGCAATCTATCATTAACTGTTGTCAAGGAAATCTGGAGTTTTTTAAAAACCAATTTGTTCTAAACAGAACGACAAACAGAGCTTATGTAACCAACTCCGGTATATATTTAGTTTCCCCTGCTATTGATCTCGGTTGGTTTTCCTCATGGGCAGAGAAGACGGAGAGAAATCGTGTTTGTTTACCCTGAGATAATGACCCCATATAAGGAATTTTTTTGTTTAAACAAAGTGAAATTGTCACTTTTTTGATTGACTGACTTTACGTTTGAATTTTATTAAATCAATTTCAGATATCACAAAACATATTTCTTTATATTGTAAAATCGACCTCCTGTTAGGCAGCCCTAATTGGGCCCATAGGTCCGGCCCCTAGGCTCATCGTTACGATGCTCGCGTTTCTTTCTTTTTATATTTAGTCTTCTTGTTTTGACCTTTCAAATTGAATAAGGCAGGATATGAATCTCCTCCGAGGCAATGAAATGTTGGCAATGTTCCTTTGTCTAAAATGCGATAACATTTCAAAACACACTATGACATTATGGCTCCGTGAAACAAAATAGATCCGTCAAAATAATACAACACCTTTGATTAATAAATTCGGGCGATTCTCCCTTTTTTGAGCACCCGCCATCATTTTTCCTATTATAACCTTTGTTTCAGACAACCTTTGAGAGCATTGTTGGTGGCTTTGTTTCCCCTTTCCAACATGTGTCACAACGATCAAATGAAAAAAAAAAAAACGATTTCGTAAATGGTTATTCACCAAGTCGATTTCGAGAAAAGAGTTTTTGTATGGTCAATCTTCGTGCTGAAAGTAGTCTTTCCTAAAGAAAACCAGTAGTGACATTGCTTTCTTGGAAAGTTTTTCATATCCCCCAAAGTAGAGAGTCTCCCAACTTTTCAATATTCAAAGCTAGATGTCACCTTCGCCTGCTTCGAATCCACTTTGGTTTTAAAAGACATGACGCCATCAGTCTTTTCCTCGAGATCTCGGGTTCGTCGTAATGGGATGCATATTTGCCGTAGCGGTCATACATTGTTCATCTTTAACACCAAAAACTTAAAGTTTAAATCCTTCTTTAAAGCTTCGGATCTTTACATACATTATCCTCGGATCATTTCATAAGTTACCCACATTGGCAAAAGATCGAAGTCTGAAATGCAAGATAAAGCACTGCATTTGATGATATTTTGGCTCCTGTTTTTAGCTCTTAAAACTTTATCGGCAAAACTGGAAATCTTTTGCGGGTGTGCACTTTCAGTAGTCTTGTCAATTTGCCGAAGTTTGTAACTCTACATGTGTCGCCATGTTTCAACTTCAATGCGTAGCAACGTAGGATTACAAATATACAAAACGAAAGTACATGGCGCTATTCTCCTCCTTGGACCCGTAATTACAAAACTAAAAACTCCACGATCAAAGTATGACACTCTTTTAAATACATTGGGTAAAGTTGCTAAAGCTAAAATTGGCTGAAGCTTTCGTAAGTGTAGAATATATTTACCCACATTCACAAAAGCATTACGTTGATCAGGAACCGCATAAAGCTAAATGGGAACCGAAGCGACTAATAGAATTGACAGGTGCGAAAAAGATTTAAATGGTGAAAGTGTGATTGAAATGTACCACGTTGAGTTGCGAACTGGCTTACAAACAGAAAGTACTGGTGGGTCGGACTTACCCAAGCCTGTATGTATGCAAATCAGCAGCTCGAATCAATTAGCAATGGAAAACAGAGGGCGTAAACCTTTTTAAATTGAATGAGGGCTAAAAACTGCTAGGAAATGTTTAGCATGGTTTACGAGCTGGTCTTTGAGTGTTTTTTGAAAACTAGGGGCTTTCTGAACGAGTTTTTACCTACGACATGGTTTCGATTTCTCGCGATGTCTGAAGACTCCTTTGACGATATGGAAAAGGGAGGGCAAATGTAGATCGTGAGAAGTCGTGAGAATTCTGAAAGTCGTGTCAATCCGCGGAAACCTATGTCACACATATCTGAAAATGTTTCAATTTCAAGGGAATTTAGCATTCATGTCGCGAGATGTCTTGATACATCGTAAGAAACAGCGAGTTAACTCGTGCAGTGTGTGCCACGTCTTGAAAAATCGCAGGAGGTAAAGCGACCTAGAGCTAATGTTCAAGGAGCTAAGAACCAGGAGACCTAAATCCAGTAGTATCTCAACCTCATGAAGCTCCCTCCGACCGTCGGGCCACTGTAAGATACACAATTTGCAGATGTCACAGGGCAGTAGCGTAGCTACAGGGGTCAGAGGGCGATTTCCCTCGGCCCTGAAAAGTGAAAAATTCAGAAATTTGCCGTTTGAGACACCAGTAAGTTAGAGTGCGGTTTCCCGACTTTTCCTTCATAAAATTCCGAATTCTTCCCAATGAAAGCCACATGTTTGTAATTATTTGTTATAAAAGACAAAGTTTTACGCGCGCTTCTAAGACAACAAAGTTTCCGCTACTTGTTTAAAAGTCACCGGAAAGTATCAATCCGTATGCCTTATAACATATATGTAACAACAACTATCTCAACCTCATTCAGTTGCCATGCAATCTCAGATAAAGTCTATGCAAACAGGAAGCGCAGATTCTTCAATAATCCCCCAAATTTTCAAATTTCTTTACAGGAAACCCAGAATCTAAAATTTTCTGCAATGCAAACGCCAGTATTTTTAAATATTTGTTTCAAAGAAGCCAATTTTTCTGCTCGCTACGCGTTCCGCAAATTACGCACCTTACTACAGTAGTGTCCACATTTTAATAAAAAATCAGAAAAATTGGTTACCTGCCCCCCTCCCTGTTAAAAAAGGCCAGCTACGCCACTGCCGGAGAGCTAAGGTATAAGAATCGCAGTGTTTCTGTAATTGCTTCCAGCTGCACAGTTAACTTTCCTACGTTTAGTTTAGAAAAAGAAATTTCATATACGCCTATGTTAAGTTTACTGTTTAAGAAGTTGTTATTTTTCAGATCTTTTTCAAGGAATCTTTTGATCTATTTCCCAGGTAAACCCTTAGGCGAGCTTTCGATAGTTATACACGGGAGCCCTCTTCCAAAGTTCTATATCCTAGCCAAAAGGTGTGTAAGTTTTTCCCTCTCTAATTAAGTGGCGGATGACCCCTGTTTTGTTCTCTCTCTAAAACATGTCAAAAGGTTGCTGTTATTTGCTGAAATATCCACCAATGTGCATCTAATTATTCAAATTATACTGTCAACAACTTCAGTATTCTCAATAAATATTGACTTAAACGTCTGATCCAAATTGCGTCTAAGGTCTCTCATCTATGAGGTCCCTCCAATATTCAAATATTTCCAAAGAGAAGGGGCTACCTTCCTTTAACACCTAATTCCCATCGAGGCCGGGAGGGAAAAAAGTTCACCCTGCTTAGGTTCTTGAGCCTTTCATAACACATTCGTAACAAATTTACAAATAGTAAAGAGTTGTTTGGCCTTAATGATTTTCAAAAACGTTCTCGTATTAGTTACATATAAGGTATCTCAAAGTTTGAGCCCGTAGCCGCACTACTTGTAAAATTGAATGTCATTGGAAGGCCCGAAATCATAATGGGCCAGGAAGCAGGGCGCCGTGAAGTTTTCCTCACTTAGAAAGCTCCAATTTACCCGGCATTGTTAAAGTTTCAACTTGCCAAGTTGCTATTCTTCAAGCTTCACCTGAACTGTCCAATCACTAAATGGTTGCAAAGCCAATTGAGTTCATCTTAGGCGAGTACACACCTCAAATTTCACATGGCGGCCTATAACGCAGGGGGCGGGGGGGGGGGGCATATGCAAAGTGGGACAAGTTGCACCAGAATCTCCTTTCTCTGCAACAGGTCATTGTGCACGCCGACAGATTGTCGTGGCAACAGTGTGGGTTATTGTTACAGGGGCAGCGCTGATGGTATTTATTTGCAGATAGGAGTCAATACACGTGTGCAAGTAAAGTTCCAAATTCGCAGCATTAGGTCCGCTCAAAGGGTCAGCTTTCGTCAATTCTGTTAAAAAGTCCTGTAGTGTGCACTCAAATCGTGCAAAGTCGCGCATTGTAGTATATCACAGAAAATCGTGTTTCACCTCCATTTTTTGCGATTTTTAAAAGTGGTGATGGAGAGTCACTTAAATTCGTTGAAACAGTGACAGAGAGATTAGACTGTTAGAGGGTAAAGCGAGGGTTAGTGTTGTTATGGTTATGCTATCAAAAGTTTTTTTGTTATGTACATTTATAGCTGTCTCCTGCGATATTTATTCTTGCTCTTCATCAGGGAAGCGACATGTACATCTCCCTGTGTACATGAGCTCTCCGAACTAGTTAAGCTGCGGTATGCTTTACACGTACATGTGTCGCATGACTAGTGACCATAACGTGAACTGTCGAAACACTAGCAAAGCTGGCATCAACTCGACGTTAAGCAAGGTCTACTGTGGATTAACAAGGGAGCTGTACAGCTCCCTGGATTAACAATGCGATCAGGGAGTTGCCACTACACTCCCCATTTGAGCTATAAAGGTTGTCTGCATTGACTGAGAATAATGATAATCTCATACTAGAATCTCCAAAAGACACCGAGGGTTTTGCTAACCTAATAGGCTGAAAGTCATGATTAATCATTCGTGTCAGTGAAGGACTAAAGGGAACGTAGCCTACCATGAGGGCAAAATATACCAGCTTTGCGTGAAGTGGAAATTACTTGCAGAAGAGACTACTTTGATGTCTGAAGATAGGGGTATTAAAACTGTACCAGTGGAGATATCTCCAGCATATGGGTTACATTATTTAAGATCTTTCGTGTAATATGGTATAGACTTTTCCTGTCATGCGGACTTGGGACTTGGCAAGTCTACTTTGCCCTTGGTAAACACCTAACATGTAATGGTGAATACAGAAATTGTGCGGGGGGGGGGGGGGTGGCTATTGAGCTGTGTCCTTGGGAAGGGTTTATGTGCTCTTTATTTATTTTGTGTAATTAAGTGTGCTGAGATGTGAAGTGATGTTAAATGGATAAGTGCTTTATCAAATTGAAATAGCGCCTCGAAAAGGAAAGTTCATGGGAAGTTGATCCCACGAAACAGTCGAAACCTGAGCCCAAGTATCTATTATAGATAAGTTCGACAGCAAGTTTCTATCAAAAATGTAATTCAGCATGTGCATACTTTTTGTGATCTTTTGCCTATTTTCCCTCTCCATTTAAAATGTTTATTATACTCGAACTTGACAAAATTTACATCAAGAAAAGTGAAAATTTTCCATAAAATTTGAAATTGATAAAATTGTTGCTAATTGCTTTCTTTTGAAGACATATCAAGTTGAACCCAAGACCTTAAAGTGTACTTCAAGTCAAAATGGTTAAGGGAAACAAAGCAGGTAGTGTAAGTTGTACAATAAGAAAATCACAAACAGTTACGCAATGAACTAGTTTGTTTTAAAAGAATAAAATTCAGGCTCGGCTCAAGAAACTAGAAAGTTCTAGAGAGATGGGAGTTAGACTGTAAGAATTCATTTTTCTTACTGTTTAATATATATTTTTGATTTTTTTTTTACTTGAGGTACACTTTAAGAAGTCCATACAATATACTGGCAGTGAAGGACAATTCTTCCCAGAGGAAATCCTACAATTTCAGTCAATTGGACATGCTAATGCTTACATATCCAGAAATAAGGTGTCAAAGGCGTGTAACCTTATTAGGTAGAATCAAACCACAGTGACCCCATGATTTTCGGACAATGCATTGCGCAATAATTTTAAATGAAAAATCGGATTCTATGGAATCTTTTCACCTTTCTTTATGCCACGTTTACGCCCTAGAAGGCTTCTAATGAAAAGAAAATTAAACAAGTGATCATAATATCATTATCAATTGACCTCCAGATGATTTACAGCTGATTGGCTTTTTGAACTGAACCAAATATGCTGGAAACTGATCCGGCACTATTATTGTCATTCGTCGGTTGAACATTTTGAACTATACTGTTTGGGCTTTAAACACCCATAAGGAGTTCAATGTTGTTTTCATCTTTCCTTTTCTGCTTTCCTTTTGAAATATAATGTAACTAGCTTATATTTTATTTGACAAATTGTTCTTTCATGTTAGGTTCCACAGTTGTTTCGGTTGTGATGTGAATTTCAAGTTACCCTTCCATGATTACTGCTATTACAGCGATTTTACAAAATATATATTACAACTCACAAGAAACTATTTGATCCTTTCTATGCGCGGAAATGTTTATTATTAAACCAACGCAGACATGGTCTGAACCTTTAAACATAACTTTTGCTGGCATAAAATAACGATTTGAATGGCTGCGCTTGTCAAGTTTGGAGTCTACCCAACGACCGATGATACGTGATGATATACGTGATGTCTTTATTATGCCCGCGAACCCTCTCATTACACTGTAATTCTTTGTTGTAAACCATATTAGAGAAGGGTATACAAGTTTTACTCTTTTGTAAGATGAAAGATGGGGTAAAACAGTCAACTAAAGACTTAGCTTATATGCAAATAAGGTAGGGAGGCTAAGGTTAGTTGAACCATTTTTTACAGTTTGGTCATTTTATCAAAATGAAAATGCACAATTTAAAACCTATCCGGTGTTTTGTGAACTACAGTCATTTGTCTACCTTATGATGCAGTATGAATTGTTAAGTAGCTAGCTCAACTAACCTTAATAGTGGGTTAATTTAAGCCGACACAGTAGGTAAGATAATCCCACAACAGGTAAGTTGAGCCACTAAAGTATATTGTGCTTTTATTCATTTTAACTAAGACCGAGAAATTAGAAAAACAATAACAACGTAATCTCTGTTTGGGAGAAGCTTCATTTTATAATAAACAGGAGAATCTAACCGAAATATTGGGTTTAGAACTCTTCAAAGCAACGAGCTTATTAAATCATTTAAGCTAGTGATTCTACAGAACGAAAAACAAAAAACAAAAACAAAAAAATCAAGTGTACTACATGTGACATCATCTGAACCTGTATTAACGGCTTACTACCAGTTTTAAATAGTTAAAACACACACGTTATGAATATGTTTACATTATGTTCTCATCAAAAATGCAAACCGCTTGCCACAACATATCAACCTTAAACAACTATTACTTAGTTTTTACAAACCAGCGAGATAATATAAGGGGAAAGTAGAGAAATATAAGATATAATTCCTTTCAACAAAGTTATCATGTTTCCATTAGAGCAAACTGTTGTCCTATTGCTTGAATTTGAGTTACGAAAGTTCCCATCGGTCCTTATTGTACATGGACACAAATCGCTCACACCCAGCGGTCTTGTTAACGATCATCGGTGGAAAGAGCTTTTCTACAACATCCTGTCTAGGAAACGAACCCTTATCCCCATCATTACGCTTGAAGATTGGCCACCCGTTAAACAATGCATTTACCTTTCTAACTAACTTGGCTTCGTAAACTTCATTATCCAGTCCATCAATGAGTCTTATGTAATAGTAGCATATCCCACATTGGTGTCCCTTGCTCTGCCTTTGCGATGTAACTAGTCAGTGTCATACTGTCAATGCTAAACTCATTTGCTGCCGAAAGAATTGATTTCCCCTTGCTACTTCCGATGCTGCCCTCCTCAAAGCATCATGTCATATGTTGGCCCGAGCAGTCTTCCGTTTACATCGTCTTGGCATTTTGTAGCTGAAATACATAACCATAAATTTTGCATCAAATACAATCGTAATTATGGGGTATGACGGGCCACAACATGGGGTAAGATGAGCCACAACGGAGGTTAGTTGAGCCATGGCTCAACTCACCCTTGTCTGGAGCAATCTTTCTAATGAAGTGGATTGAATTGTGGTGAGAGAATCAAAACTGCAGCTTGGGACATGTTGTCTCAGCTAGGTGGGTGGGGGGGGGGAGGGGTCACATACTCAATAACATCTGTGATAGTTATCTCCAACCCACTATTTTGACTTCCAATTGCTAATCGGCGAAATATGTATGTTGTTCAATCTGAACAAATGGTTTTACTTTCAGGCATGGGCGTCGATCCTGGGGGCATTACCACCTCAGCGAAAATATTTGGGGCAAACATATCGTTCCCCCATAGTCTTTTAGGCAGATTAGAAAGGACATCGGGCAGAATAAACAAAATATAACATTGTGGTATACAGATGACTTTAAACAAGGTTTCCACAAAACGTCAGTTTCATTGTAGATGCGTGTCAATGTGAGTACGTACGTACACATGTTTGTTTGTGTGCGCATATGTGTTCACTCGCGTTCGTGTATGTGGATTGCTCATACACGATTCCGGTCCGGATCACGGTCCAGCATTCCACCGGCTGCTGGAAATATTTTTGCGTTCCCCCCGATCCACAAACCAGATCCTGATTTCAGAGCATTTGTGTCATCATTTCTTTTGATGTGTCACAATTATTGCAGTGATAAGATGTGCTAAAATTTTGTATCATAATGATTTATTTGCGAATTGTGACCAAGATATGCAAAAATTGGCGTTCTTTAAATACCAGTCTAAAAGGGCAAGCCTCATCTGAAAAAAAAATTAAAAAAAAACGTGATAGCTAATCCAGAGCAATCTGTAAAACTTTCAGTTTCTTTAATTACCAACTTAGGCCACGATGCTCTTCCTCCTGGCCACTAAGAAATCTCACCTGTTGTAATAAACTATAATGCCTAATATATTTCGTTTTTTTTATTTCGTTATTTCGTTATTTATAAGTCGTGTAATATTTTCAATTTATCATTAAATCAGTGCATTGTTATGTCATGTATTCAAATTACCGTTGTTCCTCTTAGGCTACGAATTTAGCCAAAGATTGTGTAAGTCATTTGACACACATCGTCATAATATTTTACTCAGCAAACTTGGAGTATTTCGGAGTAAATACAACTGAAGTATAAACTTTCTCTTTTTCTTAAGGATCTCCATATGCATTTTTCTCGGATAAAAATGTCAGAGCTCCTGGAGAGTAATTTAACACTGAACGGGAAGATTAATTTTGGTGAAACAAGGGAAAGGTAACAACATCTCATAATTGCTCGTGGACGGACAAGTCTCACCTGTGACATCTATGATTCCTCTCTCCCATTTGAGTAAGTAATTTATGTGAAAAGTAAATAACATCATGCACAACCTGAATTATCTAGTACTATAGAACTTGCAGTTACATAACGCCCATAACTTATCATTTCCTGTTTGTAAGTTTATCATGCGTCAGATGTTTAAAAGATTCTACATCTTAACCAGTGGCATAACAAGACTTTTTCATTTAGGAGAGGGGCAGGGGCAAGCAAGAATAAAATTATCTAGGCGGAGCGCCACCATCAGTTGGCGCGTAGCGTACATAGAAAATTTGGGCAAAAATGCCTCTCAGATTGTCGGAAATGGCACTTCCCAGTGTCTTTGGCTCTGTGAATTTCAGCTAAATATCCCTTATTTTTGAAACACAGGTTTGGAAATTTATTCTTCTACTATGAATGTTTGTTACATGCCAAAGAGGGACCTGCTAGAGTCATAATAGGTTGGTCGAAAAGTTTTTCCAACGTATCAAAGTGTCGCTTTTTCCTCCGTTTATTGCACAAGTTGGCCATTTTACTGCTTTGTACCTGTGAAAATAGTCATACCATGCCTTAGTTTACACTGTGAAAATCTGAAACCTGCACATGAACCATGTTTAATTAATCATACACATGTCAAGAAAAGCACATGCAAAATTTCTCAATTAAAAGACTCATGTTTTTTATTTGTATAAAGTTTGATTTATGCCTAATCAGAATCACGATTTTCAATTCGTCCTATCAAAAATGCTATTGTATGAGGACCTTAACAATTCGCTTGCTTTAACTTTTCTTATTTTGGCCTTGACTTTTCTTCAGTAAGGAAATAAAATAAGCTAGGGCTATTTCTTTCTGTTTTAAGAAAAAGTATATTAGTAGGAACAAAATCAAGAAGATTTTAGTAACTGCTGTACAATATATTCACTCATTTATAACACTTCTACTCCCGCCCTACCCCACCTAGTCCACATACATGTGGGCTGGGTGGGGTATGCCACCCAGACCACATGGCTACGCTAGCTAGGATAACACAAGTTAATTGTCAAGTTCTTGTGTTTGGAGACGAACAGTTAAATAAATGAATGAAAATGGGTAGGCGGTGGAATTATCTGATACTACGCATGCAGTCCCTTGTTTTAGTTTCGAATTTTATGCGTTCTTAACGGATATTCTGTCTTGTAATTAGACAGGTAGCATCTTTGTGCTGTGGGTTGGGATAAAAGACCGCAGATACTTTGAAGTACTGCTCTGTTAGGTTTCTAAAAGCTTTTAACTGGACATGTTTCTGCTCTTGGTTTTTAAATGTTGAGCTTCATCAGTAGCTGGACTTTTTAGTTTGTCCTGGTCTTAATTCGATTGAATATTTGCTCTTTTAGAGCGTCTCGAATAGACATAGGCGGCGGAAGATGTTCTTTTATTGGGAGGGGGGCACAATTTTTCGGCAGCAGAGATAATGGTGACACCGTAAGGCGTCCGGTTTTTTGCAAACAAAAAAAAAAACCCCATCGGCGTAAGATCCAGGGGCCGCTTAAGGGCCCCTGGTGGGGTTCAGGGGGAAAAGCCCTGGTAGGGATCCATGGGGGGTGAATACTTTTGTAGGAGGTGGCTAGAGTTACTCTATCTAAGCGTAGCGCCACCATCAGTTGGCGCGGAGCGCACAAGAAAATTTTGGTTTTTAAAACCTCCTAGATGGCTGGAAATGGCATTTACCAGGTTAATTTGTCTCTTATTCTGGTGAGAAAAAATTTGTGATTTTTCTAAGATTAAACACACACTTTTGAGATACTGATTAGCTCAGTTCATTACTCCACTGGACTATGTATCCTAAGATCGCAAATCCGGAATCCTGCTGAATGTTGCAAGCAGCTGTTCCAGTGCACGCCTGGGAAAGGTACTTCCATGGGCGTATAGGAGCATTATATTTTGGGGGCAAAAGATTTGTGAATTGTAAATGTAAATTTGAAAATGTAATTCTGCCCGTAAGACAGTCAAAGCGGAGAGCCACCACCGGTTGGCGTGGAGCGTCCAGAAAATTTGAAAATTCGTACCTCTCAGACAATCAAAAATGACATTTCCCAGGCTTGTAAAGGGGATCCAATCAGTCGCTCTTTTAAGTTTCAATTGCAGATAAACGTACGTTCGTTCCAAATTAAAGTTCAGCCAGAAAGACTAAGCGGAGCGCCACCATTAGCTGGCGCGAAGCGTACAAAACATTTTTAAATATCCGACCCCTCAGACAGTTGAAAATGGCATTTCCCGGGCTTATATGGGGATCTAAGCAGTCGCTATTTGATCAGAAAATTACCAGATAAAATGTATCACTACCAATCGATGAAATGGTCCCGCATATTTTCGGGGGAAACTACAAACCGGAACTGAAAATTTGCGAATGAATTTTTTTCTATTGCGACTCTTGGCTAAATTCAATATATATAGAAAAAATTGTGTGTCCGAACTTCTGACTATATGTGATTTTACTTTTGAAAAAAATAGGCATGTGGGGATCTTAGCAGTCGCTATTTTGATCAGAAGAATCAGATCAAATGTACCACTACCATTGGATGAAATGAAGTAGATTATGTTTCTTCTATTAGTAACACTTATTGACAGAATTGTCACGTTAACTGATTACAAGGTGTGTTGAAATGAATTTTCAAGCAGACTTATGGGAAGACATTCTCACCCTGCATCATTAAAGTATCGAAAAACGAATAACCCGATTCTCATAACCATTGTCCGTATTTGGCTCTAGAGCAGGATAGATGGCAAACTTTTGGGCACCTGAACACCCTCCTGTCCATCCGTTGAATTAATTTGATAATTGAAAACGTCCCAGCATTTTTTAACCTTTGCGCGACTATTTGGCCATTTTGGGCAAATCTTTGCAAAACTACAGTGTAAAGTTGGGATGATGGAAACCTTTTTTTTCACATTCTATCCAAATCCGTCGCAGATCTTTTTCATTTTTCATGCCGAAAATTGCACTTTTAATATAGGGTCTTCTGTTTTTCGGCAAAGATTTGAAGCTATAAAAAATTAAAATCGGCCATTTCGGGTATTGTGTTACACAAGATTTAAATATGGTCTCAAGAACAATTGTTCCTCTTAAGCCATAGGCTTCCCAAATGTGTCGAGGTTTTTTTTCTCTCTTAACCTTTCGTTACTATGTTACCCTTACTCTGATACTTTTCCATTTTCGGGCAAATGCTTGAAAAATTTTGGATATTCGACAATTTCGGGCATTGTGTTGTGATTACCTGTGAAGTAACGGTCATAGCTTTTTGAGATCATAGACCCAAACATTCTACCCACCACACCAAGTATGATTTTGGAACGATTTTGTGCATCCCCAAGAATTGAAAAAAATCCCTACATGAGGTAGAAACATGCCACATGCAAGGAACACACTTTAATCCACACCAAGGTAGCCAATTTTAGCTACTCCAAATCTGTTAGAAAATTATCCATCCAGAAACCCGACGAGTAAAAAGTCAAGAGATTCAGAAGATATGAAGCTTGTCACAGTCTCCCTGAATTTATTCCGAAATTTAGAGTGGGCACAATTGCAGAATACCCTGTAACTGTTTGAAGGGCGAAAATAAACTCTCCTACGTCGTTAATGTGAGGGTCCAGGGGGAGAAGCCCCGGAAGCTTTGCAAATTTTGCACTCTAAAAAGTAATATTTGAGCCAAAGAATGGCCGAAATGGAATAAAAGCAACTTAAATTTGTTTAATTACTTTTGAAAAATTTATTTTGCAGCATTCAGTTATTGGGGCCATGCCCCCCAAATTTCATAAAAATTATTGGGGGTCAGGCTCTCCCAGGCAAACGTCATTCTGCTCTTGAGTTGTTTCCAGTTCACCGTCGCTTTTAAGCCTTGAATTAAGTGGGTATGATTTAGTTTGTGGGTGCGCTTTCAAAGACTATGAACGGTGATGTCGGAAAAATTGACACAGATTCGGATTTTTTGATATTAAGTTCCAGTGTCTGTCGAATTTCATTTGGGGAGGGCAAGCGGGGGGGGGGGGGTGGGCAAGGCATTTCACTGGAGGGGGCTCCTGTCCGCTGCCCCCTGCTTGTTACGCCACTGATCTTAACTGAAAAAAAAAAAGAACTGCTCTTGTAGGTCAGATGGTGATCGGCCTGTTCTATAATTCACCAAAGATCTCTGTTTAACTTTGACTCAACCAGAGAGACAATCGGCGGTCAGTGTCAACCATCAAGAATATCTTTATAGAGAATGCGAACTTGATTTGCCTTTCGTGCGGGTTTTGTTTGCAAGGTTCTGTCCATACCATGATCGCATATTTGGACGGATGTTAATACTAACGAATTTTTAAACTAGCGGCTTCCATATCTGTCAGAAAACATCAGGGCAAAGAGAACACGTTTACTGGTGGTCTCGTTTACTTCATTAGCGTGAACAACCTACAGACTGGCATCAGTTTCATAATCGTCCTTCAGAGAATACACACGGCGTATTATTTTCCAATAAGGAGAAAGACTAAGTTCAGAACAAACTAAAAAGGTTTATGTTTACCTCAACGTTTGTAATCGGAGGACGGGAAAGCCAACATTTACGGGTGAGTAGCCTATCAGGTCTGGATAGTTGCAGTATTGTATTGCTAAGCCCATGGAAAGGGTTAATTATTATAAAGTTCAAAAATCAGATACATTTTCGAGCTGAGGTGGTGCCTAGTATTTCAATAGTCTGGGAGATACCTATGGTGTTTGTTGCACGAGTGGACGCGATGTTACACCGATTTTGCAATAATTACCACTTTTGTAATAAATTAAACCACTTTTGTAATACATTTACCCTGCTGTAATAAATTCATATTCGTCAAACCACTTTTGTAATAGTAATCTCTTTCAACCACTTTTGCAATCGTTTGTCAACCACTTTTGTAATTACCGTGTTTTGAAGAATTTCCTTTTGGTGATACATGCAATTGGTACACAATAATTAGAATAGTCCACTATATAAGGGGAACATTTGATCATAAGGAATTTGGAGATTTGTCTATATAGTGAGAGCAATGGTGGCAATTTTAAAATGATTAGATGCTTCACCCTGCTAAATGAATGAATGAATGAATGGATGGATAAATGAATGAATGAATGAACGAACGAACGAACAAACGAATGAAAAAATGAATGAATGCATCAATGAATGAATGAATGAATGAATGAGTGAATGAATGATTGAATGAATGAATAAATAAATGAATGAATGAATAAATGAATGAATGAGTGAGTGAATATAAATGAATGAATGAATGAATTAATTAATTAATGAAAGAATGAATGAAAGAATGAATGAATGAATCACTAACAAACTAACTCATGTACGTTGAAGTTAGACTATTAGACTAGTTTTACTGTTCGTCTTCTAACCAAATGTATCGCAACACCATTATCAGATTATGCAAAAAGTGGAAATATACACAGCGAATAGGCAGTTAGGGCAAAAAGAGATCAAAAACCTTTCTGATAATAGATTTACCTAAAGTGTCAATTGATTTGAATGTTGTGTGGCTACATCATTGGCACATCAAGATCAATCAGTATTTTCAGTGTCGTAATATTTTACGACCTTTTTCCTATACTCTAAGGATAAAAAGAGTGAAATTTCACCCTAGAGAAGATTGTTAAGTTTACTCTTACACTGCGGAAATTCACTCCAAAAGAGCGAAGTTTCACTATTGATGGAACACTCAAGAACCGTACTTAGGAAAAGAGATCACTGAAAGCACTCGTTCAAGAGCGAATTTTCACTCTTCCTGAAGTAAATTTGACTTTTGGGAGTGAGCTTCACTATCCTTGGAGTAAATCAACACTCTAACAGAGTGAACTCACACCTTTAACTCTATTAAAGAGTGGCTAACTTAATTTATGCTTTGGGTTTTTACAGTGTAGTTATTTAGAATATTCTCAACCTAACATTTTGATGTGCTCTCTTATTCAGTTTGGTTAAGTGTACTTAAAGGGCAGGAGCAGTCATCCCAAAATGAAGTAGTGTAGTAGACTGTCCAGTTTCATGATTGGCAGTTGAGAGTCACGTTACAATGTTCTCTCTCTTCAAATGTGAAATTAACTGGAAAAAACTGCTTGGTTTACCTTGAAAATGCAATAGTTAAATCATAAAATGTAATGAAAGATACTTGGAAGAGAAATAATACGAAAATTGTGCTATTAAGCTTTTTCTTCAAAATAAGTTTGGGGGACTGCTCTTTACCTTTAATACTATGTACGGATTGAACTACAAAAGGGTAGAAAAGGTGGTTACTTTCTCTCAAAACGTTATCGGTATGATACTAAAATTGATTGCATGATTTGAACTTGAACATTGAGCATATTTGGGTGAACGGTGGAACCATAAAAGAAAAAAAATCCTCATGAAAAAATGGGCAAATCGTTTTCCAACAGTCAATGCCGGAGTAAACAAGCATACAATGATACAGATCTATAGGCGAGGCTATCACACTAAATATAAAAATTGCGCTGAAAACACACCTTGAATATGGCAGACAATAAATAACATAATTCTGTTGTTTATAGACTGGTACTGGTAGTATAAGCATAATATGTGAGCGAGATCTGGTTCTTAAGTTTCACATCAACGTATTTGTTAGCACCGGACGCGTAGCCGGGATTGTGTCATGGAAGGGGGGGGGGATTGGTTGGTGTCATGTGAGGGGGGGCACGGCTGTTGGAAAAGTCTAAGGATAGAGAGAAGAACCGCTCTTTTAAGTGTAGTGTGCTTTTCAGGGTTGGGTCATTGGCGGTTCTACCCTCCCCCCCCCCCCCCCATGGCTACGCCACTGGTAGCACAAAGTGAACCAACATATCGTAGGAGAGACTATGCACCCGTTGACGTATCCGGTCAATTAGTGGCACTATAGCAGAGTAGACCTAGGCACGTTTATAACATAAAAGACGAGAAGACAAGTCAAAAAGCTCAATATCTATTTATGAAATGATCATGTTACACATTAAACACATAAAAACGAAAATAGAACTTAGGCAACGGAAATTAAAGTAGTGAAAATGATTGGAAAAGTGAACATTTACCTTCGTAGGTTTCGTATTACACTCTAAAAACAGTTGGGCAAAATTTACCCAATACTTTCACCAACACTGGGCAAATACGTGACAATCCTGAAATTGGTTAATATTCGCCCAACAACTGTTGGGAAATGAGCTTACCCAGGGACTGGTCAATAAATTTCACCAACTCCAGTATGAAAGACAAAATTGCCCAACAGCAATATTTCCATAAAATGGGCATTTTTTTCCCTCAGAACCGAGCTGGGTAATATTTGCCGAAGACTTCACCAATACGGTCACGTATGTGACAATCCTGAAATTAGCTAATATTTGCCCAACAACTGTTTGGTTATGACTTTACCCAGGGATTAATAAGTTATTTAACCAACTCAAGATAGACATCATTTGCCCAACAGCCCTTTTTTCCATAAATTGGCATCTTTTCGCCAATGCTGGTAACACTAAATCTCATATTCGTGATAACAGGGACAAATTGTTGCTCGAATTTGGAAATCATCTGCCCTGCAAGTAGCAGGCACATAGTTTACTATTGTACAATTATACAATGTCTGTTAAAGCCTACCTCAAACAGTTAAATAATGTTAAGAAGCTACATCCCACTGTATAAGTCTTTTACAAACAGTCAGCGGTACAAATGCAACAAAACACTGGAAATGTGATATCAGGAATGTTGTGCCCGTATCTAGTGAGATGTCTAAAGTTTTTAGTAGATTTTGAAATGAATAAGGGTGTGGTCTTTCAACCTTCTGTCTGTTTTCAAGACCGTTGACAGCAGTGATGTGAGATATAAATGTTATCCATCAAGTCACTGAGTGATTGTTTGGTAGTCGACTGTCGTTAAATATCCATTGCTTTAATGAACAAATGTATGCATAAGTTCTCACACGATTGATTGTAATTAAAATTTTGTTTTATGGTGTAAGGGGAGAGAAACAACCCTTCAGTACTTTGGTACGTTGATTGGTTGTTGGTTGGGTAGGCCTTTAGTTTATCAAAAAATAACCCTTTTCAATCGTCATAGCACGCTCAGTCAAAATAATGATAATGTATTAAAAATACAGGTCCTGACAATTTATAAATTCAAAGGAAGTCCCACAATCTTCGTGCATAAGTGTTATGTTCGTTTTTTGGCTGTCTAGGGCATATATTGAGACGAGAGGTAAGATCTCTGTTAAAAGACAGAACATATTACTTATCAGTCTTCTAAAACTCTTATAAGTTGCATAGGGCAAAACAGAAAATAACGTATCAGCTTAAAAAGGCCTTAATTCCTGTCACCAAAGTGTCCTTATCGTAAATTAAAGGTTATCAATTTTATTTTATCCTGTATCCTTCTTAAACCATCCACAAGGAAATTTAATTATAGTGAAAATTTTAGGGGGAAAATCAAATTGTAATCACTCCATTAGTTGAAGTTACCTGTACGCTGGGAACACTTAAATTTATGTGGATCGAGAGTTACAAGTTACAGATCTAGACTAGCATCAGCAGGATCTTCTACTCTGTTATCAGTGTAACAATATATCAATATACACTCAATTTTAGGACACCCTCTGACCACAGGCAGCGGTGAGTCAATTATGCATCATTTTCTCTCAGCTGTACCGGAAGTGTCAAAGTTTTTCAACTGTTTGCGTCAAAGCAACCACGGGCGTTGTTTCAAATAACTCTGTTTTTAGGGGGAAAGGGCAAAAAGGTGTTATCTGTTCTAAAAGACTACTAAGCGAAGGGCCACATGCATCAGTTTGCGTACAGAAAATTGCAAAAGTCGCGACCCTCAAAAAGGTGGAATTGTAGAAGTAAGATCGAAAGAGTCGTTATTTTGAGCTTCGTGTGATATAAAATTTTCATTTCAATAAAAAAATGAAAGATGTAAGATTGCAAAAAGATAAAAAAAAAATAGGGGTACCAGGTGCCACTACCATTTTTCGAAATAATAGTGGCACAGGCTTTCTAAGGAGTAAGATAATCACAACTTATTATGAGCCTGTATTCGAGCGAGGCCGGATCATAAATCATCACCGCGAAAGTATCTATCTTTCAAGAGTGAGATTCGATGGGGGACTGACCCGAAGCGCGAACATCGGTTAGCGCGCAGAAGGATTTTTGTCAAAAATGCTTCTAGATTGTGGGGAAGGGACGTTCTAGTGCATTATTACGGTATGCTCATGCAATTTCCATGATGTTTCATAAACTGTTGTAACTTTCAAAGAAACAACCAAAGATCTGTACCAGCATGTACTGCTGACAGTCTAAAATTGAGTATAAATAAATCCTGATAATGGAGGTGGAATGAATCGCAATGGAAATATGAGGCAATATTTGTTGCTGGGACTACAGTTATTTTGCAATTTATTAGCAATGTACCATCCAATAGTGCATCGCAGAACATAAAAACTTCTGCTTGAGAACATTATGCTTAAAGTGAATTTTAAAAAGAGCGTGTGATACTCTCTCTGAACTCGCAACTTCAAAGTCATGGCGGAGTATATGAATGCTTTCGGAGCACTGGCAGATTGTAGAGCGTACATTGATTTATTAAAATGCATGCAAGTGAGTTTTATCACTTTGGTGTTCATATATTATCTCCAAGAAATTTTGGGGCATAGACGAATGCGGACAGATGGTGATGGTCTGATTTTAGTAAGCCAATACTGGAATCCATCATCTTTAATCTTTAAATTTCCTTACTTATCTGTTCCATGGATGGTTGTACACCAAAGTGTATCTAGATTTTCTCAACTTCACTGAATATGAGGATTTGAAATTCACGTAGACAATAAATGAAGACGATTTAAAATTGATGGACCCTACTAATGGCTGTCTTCAGTCACTAAAAACAAGCGCTAATCGGATTCGTCTATAATACATCAGGTGGCTGGAATTGTCACGAGTTCATACGTAAGAAATTGTCACCTGACAAATCGTTGGAGACGGTGCGTTAGAAACGGATGCTCTTTCTTGCGAAACACGTGACTCTCGTGCTGAGAATTGAAAGTCCCGATAATAACCATTTCCATCCAGATGGATATCACTATTTTAGTGGGTTAAACATACCTCCTTTGAAAGATGTTTATCAAAAACATAATAACACTATAAGGGTTTTCAAATACATTTTCAGACAAATGTTCTTGACATAATCGTTGAAAAACTTTGGGAAACTGGGGGGTGGGGTGGGGTGGGGGGGGGGCTGTGCAGATACATATGTGCGGTATATAGGATCGTTATATTCCAAAGGCAATGTGCGTCAAAGTCTATGAAATGTTGGATAAACTGCGTGAAGATTCATGCCCGGTGTTGGAAAATATTTGACGTTCCTAAAAAACATTTACCGACTTTGACCGCCGTTCAGTCTTTCAATAAATAAATGCATAAATAGGAGCAAACTAAAATGGCGACGAATTTTCCTTTATTTCCGGATTACCTTCATCGTCTTTTTGAGTAACTCTTTTTTTTAGGAATTCTACATTTGTTTGGGAACCCTTTGCTGTGCGTAAAAATTTCAAAACTATGATTTGCCTAACTTCAGAGATTTATATATAGAGGCTATAATATTCTGTGTTGTTCAAGGCCGGCATAACGAATACATCTGCAATAATACCGCATTGTTTACATCGTATACCAGCTCTTTTTTTGAAAACAGACGGTCCTAGCAATATTGTGACACTAGTGCACAACGACCTGTGCTGTAAACGTTTCACCTCGAATGAATAATCACAAGTAGGAAAATATCATTTGATGGGATTCTGATCATTATATCCTTACGTATGTACATCCTTTTAACAATTCAAAGGGCAAGAGCAGCTAACTCAGCTTGAAAGGGAGTAGTAGACTGTCCTGTTTCATGATTGATTCTTGAGAGTCATGTGACAACTTTTTTCCCTCAAATGTGAAATTTGCTAGTATTTAATGCTTCATTAACCTTGGATATTTACAGTATTGAAGTCCCAAAATGTTACGAAAGATACTTAAAAAAACTAAGGAGAAAATTGTTAGAAATTAGCAGTTCCTTCAAAATAAGTGTGGAGCGACTGATCTTGCCCTTTAGGTATACCGTCTTAGAAGGTTTTGAATATGTTTATAAGACGGTTTCCTTTTTACGTAAATACTGATATCATGATTGCAGCCAATACTTGTTGAGGAGCAATACAAGTCGTTCGAGCGGGCAGGTATCATGCCCGTTTATCTTATTAATTTTACTGTCACAAGAAACTTGAAACTTCTTTTACTCTTTTAAGTGAGATTAACTCTTATTTTGTATTTAAGTGCTGCCAATCCGCAGTAATACATTTCTGCTCCGATCCTTTTGACGGTCTGTATGGTCTGTAAACATTTTAAAATAGTCCTAGTCAAGCATAAGAAAACTGTCATTTACACCGATCGCAACCGACACAAGTTTCATACCTAGTAACAGAACTGAGGTATATAAGGAACTAAGGTTCAAATTTTATGTATTGCACCACACAAACAAGAATCACCCAATTACAAACTTCAATATATTAACGTATGCCATTGCACTTTGAATGCAGACAAAATGTTTTCAAATTACCATGTTTACTTGCAAAACTTGAAGGTCTTACCTAAATCACATACCGTGGTATCATCTTTACGACCTCACCCAACCAACATAAGGCGAGATCTATTACTATTACTCCATGAGGTCCAGCAAGTTATAATTTAGGTGACTTTTTACGTCCGTAAATTTGTTGGAAGTTCCAACCCATGGACATGCCATGACAGACAGTGACGTGTGCAGGATTTCGAAGGTGGGCCCGGGGCACAACCTGTGATTTCCCCGACTAGAGCGGATTTTGGTGACCTTATTTTTGCGCTCAGTGTGTCTCTTACAAACTTTTCACCTTTCTCTAACCCGAAAATCCCACCACTGAGTGATTTTCCCCCGATTGACTTCCAAGGTGGGGAAGCCTGTGCCCTAGCCCCCTCCCTTTGCACTCCATCGGGGCTCTTAGACGATTTCGCGACTTTCGAGGATTATTCACCCTGACCATCCCCCAAAAGTTGAAGAGAAGGGTTCGCCCCAGATTATGATGGTGAATGTAACTAAAGTATGACAAGGCTCATGTAATGTAAGGACAAGAAAAACGATATATCCCCATCCGTCCAGAATTGCGTTCCCTGATCGATGTTGTAACTGCTAACTGTAGGCCTACAGCTCGAATTGTCATATATGAATTCTTAGCTCATCACTGTGAATTATTTTCTAAATATATTTCGTTTAATATTTTCATACTTACTTTTCCTTACACAGATTTTTAAAAACGACAACTGTGTTGCAAAATGGCCGCAGTATGGAAAACGCTAATTTCGAAGTCCAATGACGTCATCAACATCTCTACGGAAAAAGCCAATGTGTGGGAATGTACATCAACGAACTCAAATGGCCGTATGAAACTGCTCATTGATGGTAATGGTGCATTCCACTGCGTGGTCCTGAATGACGGTAATGCATTCAGGTCAGTCAAGATTGGACCTTTATTAATCTTTACAGAAAAGTATATTTTTGATCCTCGAGATTTGGCGAGGACTGGTGGAGCGGCGTAATGGAAGGCTAATGGGACAGCTATGGGGTTATTGGAGGCTGATGGGGCAGTTATGGGGTTATTGAGGCTGATGGGGAGACAGAAATAATCCTTTATTTCTCCCACACTTAAATTTGCTGTAAAATGTAAACTTCAGTCCCTACGATGTTTAAATACGGGCCTACTACAAAGTCCTCTTTGTTACCACTGTTAGACTGTATAAGACAAAACACATCTTGTTTTAACTGTTAAAAAATTCAGCGCTCTTATAAATCGAATGTCGTTAGCATTCAAAACAATGCACTATAAAACATTTAAGTGGGTTTTAACCCCTGGTTGGGTCCGTTTGACAACTTCCTTAATTACTGAGTAATTAACTAACCCACGTTATATTTCTTCTTATGCCTTGTCACACACTGGCGCCTCCATGCTTTTCATTCTAGGAGGTAAGAATTTTGCAGGGGCACTGTTAGAAAACACTCAAGGTTTCAGAGGCACTACCAATCGCGGAGCAAGAGACCCTAACGGGTGGGTCAAGAGGTCCGCTTTAGGGTCCCTGGTCATCGACTAAACCTGGTCTAAAAATTAGATAACTTACATTAAGAATTTATTGGAAACAAAGGACTACCAAGAGGTGATCCGGCAGACATTTTGAAAAGCGGGGAGGGGAGCCGAACTATAGAGAAAGCTCGGAGTTGCTCCCACCAGGGCCTTTACAGCCTTTTCATGCGGATCCACAGAGAACGATGTCTAAAAGTTATAAAAGGATACGTTCCAAACGTTCCTTTTTAACAGACGACAACCGAATATAAATATTTTCTTCTCTATGTTTTCTGTCTTATTTGGTCTGCTTTCCAGTGTACAAACACATCGGTAACTGTATTGTTTACTGAGTCTGAACCGACATATATGGATTATTGACTGTAAAATGTGATAAAAGATGAGGAATGATGGATTGTCTTGTCTTGTGAAAACAATTGCACGAGAATTTGTAAGGAGTAATCCATTAAAGTCTTCTTTCAAGAACTTTTGGGAAAAGGCACGTGATTGTAGAGGCTCGGAAAAGTTTACCACTAGACTGATTTATGAACAACCACTTACTGCATTAAAGATTGCAATTTGGTGCACGCGAAGCGCGAAAAGTGTTTTCTTTTTAAAACTAATAGTTAGAAATTTGGAACATTTATAGAGATAATAAGGAAGTTTACTTAGGAAAAGTTGGGAAAATCGCACTGTAGTTGACTGGTGTCTCAAATTCCAAATTTCCGAAAATTTCACCTTTTTTCGAGCTAGGCCGATGCCCCCTATAGCTACGTCACTGTATAGACACATTGACGAGATCATCAAAATGCTTTTGAATTTATGTCTCCGTAATCTTCGCATGTCTTCTAGCAGTCTAGGAAAACTAAAACTACTGTTTACTTTGCTACTATCCGTCTTCATTTTTGATTATGCTTGCACGTGTTGGACTCCTTACCTAAATTGAATATGGATTAAATAAAACAGTCCAAATGCGTTTTAACTGAAATCACCTGGACTCAAAAAAGGCAATCCTTGCAACATCATTGGGCTGATCATTGTGAATATTCCATACCGTCCTTTTACTACCCCTTCCGTCAGTCTAAGCGTTGTAATCATGTAGAGGCCCTGCGCTCTGAGACATTCAGATACAAGTTCTTTAACTTAATAGTGACAGAACAGTACCATTCAAAGTAAAGTTTGCTCCTACGAAACTTACGTAAGAAGCAGGGGCGGGATTTGATCTCTGAAATGGAGGGGGGGGGGGGCAAATTCGGGCACACTACCAAACGGTGCCTCCCGCAAACGGCGTGCGGTCCAGGGGCCCGCCTTAGGGCCCATGGTGGGGTTCAGGGGCTAAGCCCCGGTGGGGGTTCCAGAGGGCGAAGCCCCCGGAAGCTCCTGGGTATTTACGAAATTGTAGGCATTCAAATGATGCATTTTATCTTCAACTTTAAATTGCATAAGATGGACACTTAACAGAAAACAAATATCACAATTTGACTTTCTTCAATTATATCCTTACTTCATATGATTAAAGTCGGCCGAAATCGATAATGCAGAGGGTGCGGGGAGGGAGAATGGATTACCTAAAATTGAGGTTCCTCAGGGGCTCCCTCCTTGGTGCCCCAGATCTTCTTTTCAGAAAGATAGGGGAATTTCATATGATGTGAATTCAGCGCGAAAGAAAAATTGAACGTTTAAGACATCTCAATAATGAAACTGAATGAAAATTAGAGAAAGGATGGGGCCACTTTTAACCTTAGCTGAATAACGGCGCCCCCTAAAGACATTCTTACTGAAGTACAAACATACTTTGGTTTCTAGTGAGTCGTTTTCAGGTGACTTTCACAGAGCCTGTAAGCCGTTACCTGTTAGGGGCGCGCGGAGTGCGCCGAAAAAATGAACTTTTACTTCATGTTTATAGTGAAATTGACATAAAATTAGACAAAGCGTGGTCCCTTTTCACTACAGCTGAATAAAGGTGACCCCTGAGGATATATGTATACGAAGCAAAAACGTACCGTTAGGTTCCTATAGATTCCTTTTTGTGAGATTTTTATAGAGTTCTTATCTGTGATAGGACGCGCAGAACACGCCAAAAAGGACTATAGTTTTGAGACATCTCAAAAGAGAAATAATGGAAATTAGAGAAAGGGTGGGCCCCTTTTCACTTCAGCCGAAAAGGGGTGGAGCTCCAGATTAGAGTAAAATAAGATCATCGTTCTTTCAGAAAGCTTAAGGGCACTTGGTCAGAGAAGGGGACCAGAAAATGACCTCCTCCCTGCCTCCCCCTTTCACTAGTTATTGTAGAGTTTCAGCTGTGTACGGCCCGGGCGCTGGTGAAAAGTTTCAGTGACAATAGAAGAGGTGTTCTACAAGAAGTAACACCGAATCCTGAAATATTTAAAACGGGTGCACGCGAAGCCTATCGAAAAGAAGGGGCGTTGAGACATTTATTGAAAGAATATTGTTTTTATTTAGTGTTCAATGCAGTATATGACCTGGTTAAACATTATACAACTTAATTAAGTATCACTCGTGTAGCTCTGTCAGTTCCGGTTTGTATTTTTGTAGCAAAAGCAACCAGACTAAGACGTAAAGAAAACTAAGTTCTGGAAAAAGTGGGGGGATGGACAAGTGCCCCCTCCCCCCCCCCCGTAATCCCGCCTATGGTAAAAAGAACAGTTGATGTTAATATAGTGGAGTCACTCAGTCTGTTAAGTGGCATTGCACTTTATGTGTCCTAGTATTTCCGAAACCAGCACAATTTGAGATACAGAAGGGAGGTCAAATATATTCAACATTTCGTTGTTTTTAAATCTAACGAAATAAGATTCTGTGTTTTGGAGGTCAATATTAATCACAATGCCTCCAAATTACTCCCATTTTACCTATATTTGTAATCAATCATTCAGTTCTGTGTTATTACTGACCCGCAGAAGCGTTCATGCATAATATCTGTCCCGAAAAGAGGAACGATTAATTCAATGAATGATTTACGGCCACTAACCAGTGGCTTTGACACCCTTACAAATGAAAGTTTGTCAACGCTTTTAAACGGTTTTTATCTTAGCATGCTTCCAACATTTTAGATCCCCTCCATTTGGCGTACCAGAGTGACGTCATTTGTAACGATGCTCTTTAACCAGAATCAGAAAATTTGTATTTACATTTTGACAAAAGTAGCAATGGCAATAGTACCAGGGTAATGTTTTTTATTTTTTCGTATGCATTTAGCAACATACAATCTCATTTAGGAAGAAAGAAACTTTATGACAGTCAATAAGTGTCACACAAGCTATTACAGTGGATGCTTGAGTATCTGACAAATCGTAGGCAGTATGTCAAGATCACCTCATCATTGCATCAAATACGGCGACCCCAAAGAACTCTTTCTGCGTTCGTTTTCACTCTTCACACACACGACTGCACATCAACTAAACCCTCTTCTCTGTTATTAAAGATCGCATATGATACTGTTATGATATGCCTAATGCCTTAGGATAATTCTAGTTTTCATGAAAGTTGAGTACTGAGACCGTAACTTTTTACAACTTAATGTTTCCAAAACAAGGAAAATGGTGATTGATTTCCGTAAACGTATATTCCAGCTCTTAATCTGTTAACGGTTCTGGATGGAACATTTACGAACGTGTAAGTCGAGTGACAACGGATAATACATTAAATTGACTCAGTCATGTTATTATAAAAAGCTTAGTTCCAGAATGAATTGCTTTCGCGAACTAAATTATTTTAACGTTAGTGCCATAATCTTACACATGTTTATAAGTTTATAACTGTCTGTCTGCCATAGCAGGTGTTACTGTTAGGCGTTATTGTTTGGTCTTTTGGGGTGGGAATTCTACTAAGTATCATGTTGGTAGATTAGAGAGGCTGTAAGGATCATTCACTGTTAACACAAACTAGTCAAACAGTTCCTAAATCTACCAACACGTTAGCCAACAGCACTGACTAATATTTGACCAAGCTGAATAAGTGTTTTACAAATATTAAGCCTCCTTGACTTGTCATTTTGACTATTATTTTTTAAACCATTACTACGAAATTGGTCAGATATCATCACAAAGAAGTTAAATATGAGTGACTAACGTAGTTGGTCAATTCAGACACTATTTGACTAATTTGTGTTTACAGTGTTAAGAATTAACTGATTAATGTAGACACTTTGTATCAAAATGAAGTTGTTGGTAGTCTAGGGACATCATGGAGAACGATAGCCAGCCCTTAAACTGAATATTTAATAGTTGCATTATTCCTAGGTCGTACCTTTTTCAGAGTCCCTCATACTGTTACTAATCGTCACTCTTTTCTAGTCCCCTTCTTTTCACGTGCAATCAAAATTTGTAATACACATTTTTGTAGGAAATGAACTTCCAGACAAACGCTTTTTGAAGCACTCTATTGTATTTGAATTAGTATAGTCTTTTTGTCCTTTTGTCTAACTGTTGTCAATTATTCAACTCACACTCGGTGTTGTTGTTTCCACTTATCTTTGTTGTTTTAGATTTCAATGTATGATTTGAGCTGCCTGCATATATGCAATCTGAGTTTCCTTGTTTGGGTCAAATGAAGTTCTATTCTATTCTTTTATTTATAATGCTTAATGACGGTTCCTTGCCAAAAGAGAGGAAATGTTTTGCTTCCACTAATCATGGAAACTTTTATCGTACCTGTTTACAAGAACTTGTTTCAGCATATTTTTACAGTTTTACCTCTGCTGACCTTGAACGACCTTTACGTATGCACTTTTGTTTTCGTCAATGCTGAAAACGTGAAAAATTAGGGGCAATACAACGTTGAATCACCTTCAGATTTGCCTCGAGTCACGTTTTGTAGTTATACATAAAGGAATTTAACTTCAAAGGTAGAGTGACATGTCAGCAAGACGACAAGACTTAACTGAGCAGTTATAGAATGGACTTTTTTAAGGGAAAATCCGTTATAATTACTTTAATATCTTTTAGAGTTCTTCAGATATATCTCTTTTTTCTGACGCAACTTGTTGCTTATGCATAAATAACGATGTGGAGTAGTGTTGTACAGTGTAGACATTTCATTTGTCATGGTTTGGTTATGGATGCTGATGATTTTCAAGAATACAATTTAAACCTCCAAAATAAAAACACCTAGACAAACTAATGTTACAACTATCTTTGAAATGAAGAATGTAAACTCAAAAGATCATTTCCATGTCAAACGACCTTTAGTAGACCATATCAATTTGTTTCTTCACCCCAAATAGCATGTGATAGTGTACCCCCGCGCAACGAAAACGCACTCAGTGGAAAACAGTCCCGATCGTCAGTGCTCTGTTCATTACGTAAACATAATAATGTTCATTCAGTTTTGGGTGACCTTATGCCGTATCTTTCAATTGATATGAAAATATCCATAATCCATAACACTTAACACTTGTAATAGGGACCAGAGCAGATTTCGGAGGCATCTTTTTGCATGGTAAGCAACAGCAATGAACTTTTGACCGGCTGCTGTTCAAACAAACAAGCACTGATAGTCTATGTTCATGTACCGCTGAAATGCTTATAACGTAAGATTTCCAATGATAACCTTTGTTTTCCAACCTTCAATACTCCCCCATGAGACCAGGCCAAATAGCGTGCAAACAGCCACTCAAGTGAATTTGTATAGACGAATCCGGACAGCAAGTGATGGTCTGATTTCAGTCTGCCGTAACTGGGGTCCGTCACCTTTAAATCTTTCGATTTCCTTGCTTACCTCTATCATTGATGGTTGTACACTAATTTGCATCTTAAATTCTCCAATTTCACTAAATATGAGGGTTTGAAATTCGTGTAAACAATAAATAAAGACGATTTTAGGCTGATGGACCCCACTAATGGCGGCATAAGTCAGTAAAAAGAAGCGCTATTCGGATCGTCTATAGACGAATCCGATTAGCGCTTGTTTTCGGAACAATTTTACAACAACTGTTACTAAGGTGCTGTTGTGAGCGCGTTTCAGGAACACCACGACTACCTTTGATCTTTTCATTCCAGTGGAACGCGCTGGCGTCACGTGCATAATCTCTATGGATAGTTGCCACGTGACGTCATAGACACTTTCCACGTGGAGTATTCCAGCCATGTTTGAGGGCAACCCCGGTGTGTATGTACAGGCTTGCCCTTAAACATGGCGGTTGCTAACGCATACCTATGACGTCAGTGAGAACTATCTATACATATACATCACATATAAGTTTAGCAGGGAAGTGTTTCGAAACAAGTTGATATGATTGCACAAAGAAGCGTGCATAAAGAGTGCATAAACATTTTCCGTGATTTTATAGCTCATCAGCAAAGTCGCGTAGGCGTATGTGTAACTATAGCACAACCTGCGTAGAGCTACACATGGTTAAAACAGTAAACGTCTAAAGTTGCACAACGTGATATGTTCCTGTTAAACTTTGGCATGGAAGTCGTAGCTCGTCACCACAGAAATGTTGACAACACTGTCAGAAATTCTGTTTCAATAGATTAGAGTACAAATAATTAGAAATCCACATTGAATTAATTCATTTTTACATATAAAGCACTTTGAATTTAGATAACAATTTAAAAGGTTAATCCTCTCACCCAAACAGTTCCAGTTCTCCCAACCTCCTCACTTAAGCCCCTCCCACAACTGTCAAAATTTGCCATCCAGAACAATCACAGTTTGTTGCTTCGGGCCTGAGTCTACAACTTACAAGACTCAAATGATGATCAAAACACTTTACACTACATGCTGTGTAATGAGAGCTTCGGTATTTTGCATTTTTTGAACTAGCTGTCTACCAAAGAGCTGTTCAAATTGAAAATTTATGTGAACTACTTCAATAATTGAAGTTTGGTTGAGAGGATAGACACTTTACATTTTGGGAAACTGAATTTGCATTGTTAGAAAACGAAACAAATGGAAAATAAGATTTTTCAGACAGTCGTTGAAAATGTGTTCCTTCAAATTATTGGCCTTCGCACTTCATACAACCAGTGTTTAATACTATATTTCCATCACAGTCATAACAAGTATTTTAATTTTCTCGTAGTCTTTTTAGAGAGTCATCCAAAGATGCGGCCGTGGAAGGCTACAATTTCTTCGTTGAGAAAATCGATCCCTTTCTGGATCTTGATTCCACTCTCATAACGAAAGAGAGGCTTTATGATCTGTGTTCATCCAGTAGAAAGAACCCCTCTTATTCTCCTGCTCACATGGCAGTTGATTGCAACTTTCTGGAAGGATTCAATAGTGAACCAGTTTTGAGGTGAGTACAGTATATTCACCAGCAGTGTCAGTGTGCAAAGAAAAGTTTTCCTTTTGGTAGATGGTTAATGCTTTAGAATGAGAATACCTGTATAAGTTGGACCATTATGTTTCCTTTCCTTTCCTAAATCACGTTTTGAATGTGACATTTAAAGGGACGTTTGTCCATAGCGGCAGGTTGGAGGAATAAGGAAGGGTATACGAAAGAAACAAAAATGCTTTTTTTTTATGTTTGGAGTGCTACTTTTGAAAAATATAGTATAGAATTTTATACAATGAAGCCACCGAATTGCAGTTTTGCAAGGTGCATTCACACTAAAACATTGCCAGCTGTGATTTTTAGGTTAATTTTTGGTTAAAGTTATGGTTAGAAAAGTTAGTAAGTTAGAAATTAAGATAGAGGGTTACGGCTTAATTTCTAACCAATAGACCCGTCCGAAGTTTCTAAATGTAGCAGTATTGCGAAAAAGGTCAAAGGCCAGAGGGTAACTTTTTTTAGGGAGTTAAAAGCTAATGGCGGGATGTAAAAAGTGTGCTGTGCGCGGTCTGCGCAACGATCAGAATTTTTGTTACAAGTTGACCAGTTAGTTAGTTAGATGGAGTTTTACAGCCCATTTTCGAACCTATAGGTTCAAGTCGACCCGACCACGGCCTTTTTTTTCCAGTTGTGGCTCACTGGCTTGACATGAACAGAGGGGTCAAGCACGCATGCGCGGATATAAACTCGTCTATCGTTTAAAGTTGTGCCTCCCTAGGCCTTTTCCAGTTGTGACACCCAAGCACAATGGCGATAGGTCCCGTTTTAGTCTTCGGTATGACCCGGCAGGAGTCGAATTTCAGACCTTCCGACTACAAGTCAGATGCCCTAACCACTTGACCATGCAGTCGGTTGATTTTCAGTAAATTCCACTGAGGTAAAATTTCCTCATTTGCCATGGGGAAAAATCTCCGTCCCGCCACAAACTTAGCTAGAGCGGCATAGTTCGCTTTGGTGTTCATATTCTCAAGGGTTATCGATCTCGTCTTTTAGCGAGATTGCACACATTGTTCTACAACGTTTGAAATTAGCAGTAATGGTTCTTTTTTTGGAGAGAATTTTGATTGAGACGTATTTTAACATATCAAAAAAAGCAAAAATAGTAAAAATCCGTTGTTATTGTTCTACCTCATTTAAGTCTTTAATTTAATGATCTGAGGGCGTTGACAAATTATTTTGACAATTAATAATCTTCCTACTTGCAGTCACATTAACTCACAGGAAGGTAGTAACGGCAAAACACCGCTCCATCTTGCCGTAGAGACCCGCCGTGTGGATTTGGTGAGGACGCTTACTGAACTGGGTGCTAACGTTTACTCTCCTGACGATAATGGTGTAACACCAATGCATCAAGCTGTAGACATATATAATCATACTGATGACGGAGTTATGATAGCGGTAAGATATTAAATATAGCTGTTTGAAAGGTTTTGAGTAACGAAAGAGATAATAAAGGGTTAAAATTTTTTCCACCAGGTTGAAACAAATAAGGCAGGCAAATGCCCCAGTCGAAAGTGGAAAGACTGGAAACATTAATTTCAAACGATCATCCCTCTTCAAGTTGTTCGAGGCATGTAATATGAATTTCCGATGACAAAATTAATTTACTTTAAAATGTATTTTCAAAAAAGTTCCCTTTTAGAGGTGAAAACTGCATCTCAATAACTTCCAGCGTTCGGAAGATAATTAATTTCAAAAGTTACAACTTTCTCGACAGATAAAGTGCATAATATTAAATCTTTGATGTCATCGCGGCACACTAATTTTACATTGCGCTCAGTTTGTTTACGATTTTGAAGTCTACCGGGAATACTCATCAACATTGTTCGCTGTACTTTATATACGATTAGGGCTGTGGCGCTTCTAAGCGCTTGTGTTTAGTGACTGTAGGTAGCTATTATAGTGGGGTCCACCAGCCTTAAATCGTCTTCATTTCTTGCCTGCATGAAATTCAAACCCTCATGTTCAGAGAAATTAAAGGATTCAGAAAAAAATATAGTGTTCAACCATCCATGATAAAGGTAAGCAATGAATTGAAGGATTTAAAGGTGATAGACCCCAGTTGTGGCCGACTGAAATCAGGCTATCGATTGCTGTCCGGATTTGTACATATTTGCCCATGAAGCGGATTACAAACACATTACGGGTTAGGATCAGCATTGCCAAAGTTAGGGAGAAAGACCAAGAGAATTACGAGAGTATAACACATGAAATGAATCATTCTGTTCAGGATTTGGATGGCTAATAGTACGTAATGCTGGAATTTAGTCTGGCGATTAAGCATTTTCGATCTAATAGCTTATTAGAATTTTATATACGCTCTTCAAGAACTAGACAAAAGTTCTCAGAAGTCATATTTACGGTATAAAGATGAGACTTGAAATCATACCTCCTTGATATTTGAAGCAAAAGTTAAGATACACAAACTTTGATTAAAAAAAAATGGGTGCAGTGTGTGAATCACTAACAAAGACGTACCACATAGCATTGACTTAAAAATCAATAAAGGTTTTCTTTTCCATATCCAATTTCTTTATTTAGTGTTAATGAAGTGTTATCATATAAAATAAAAAGTATCTCATTAACTTAGGATATATTTTGCCTTTGCAATGATTCAAAATGTTAAAGGGCAAGAACAGTCACCCCAACAGGAAGCAGCAGACTGAAAACTCAGTTGAAAACGATGAAAATATCAAACGAAAAGATCCCCTTACCTCTGAAACCACTTCACCAGGCCGGAAAAACTTCAACGTTGACGTGTGTCCCACTAAAATGGCAACCATGACTACTACCTCCATTGTCCCTAACATACTAGTCATACTACCCAAACAAATACTAACGTAAACAAAGACGTTTGATCAGGTCCAAATTAGTGTTTGGCACGCTCAGTGCCTCGATCTCGCCTTATCTTGGTTACATATTCCAACTTTGACCAAACTGCTAGAGCCTTATACCCACAAAATAAATACCAAGGGCCTCCATCCATTACTTGCAGATCTACCTCCTGCCAAAATACTGGGAGTAAGGGACCACCCTTGTTCACAAAATCAGCCTTTATGGACTAAAAATCCACTTACGGGCGTTCTGTTCGACCAACTCTGGATAGTGAGTTAGCAATGAGTTTAAGGGATGACATAGGCTAACCTAACTAAGCAATTTGTTCCTTTCTATTTTGAGAATGAATGTGCCAGATATCCAAAGATGAGAAACAAGTACATACAAGCTAGTATTTTAAGCAGCTGTTTAAGCAAAGTAAATCCTGTTTGACCCTATGCTTGCATGATACCTCGTATGTTATGCACCGATGTCATATTACAAAAAGGGAAGGTAGGTAGTAAGAGTGTGCTTGTCGCAATAGTCACCATCCGAAACAGTTGAAACAGTAAAGTATTTGCTAAGTGTCTTACATCCTCTCTCCCTCTCTGTATATATATATATATATATATATATATATATATATATATATATATATATATATATATATATATATATATATATTTCTATATATCTATATACGTATATATATGTATATATATATATACAGTTATATATATGTATATATATATATAGGCTATATATATATATATATAAAATGAATTGCGAGTGGCTTCATCTGTTATTTGAACAAAGGCCAAACCAACTTGGCTTCATGTTCATGGAATTTTATTGTTATTTACTTTTATACACAATGATATATATCCGAATCCGACACGCGCAGGTACATCAATGGTGGTTGTGCACCTGGCATGAAGTGAATAGTATGCTTTTGTTGAAATTTTTCAGGTACTAGCAAGTACGATGGAAAATGAGGAAATCTCTGGCGATCTTCTTGAAGCCGCGTCACCGTTGCTCATAGCCTTACAAACAGGGAAATTTGACGCTGCCCGAATAATGGTAGAAAACAATGTCTTAATTGACATTCCTGATGATATTGGAATGCCTATCCACTACGCACTAAAACATGATAACTATCTGTTAGTGTAATTAAACATTTTTGCATGATTTCAAATGTTTTATAAATTTTATAACTAAACATGACAAATGAAATGTAACAGATACCATGGTGCAATTTTTCCGTACAACAAAATTATGTTCAATAAAGAACAATACCTTCAATGGTGCAGGGAGTTATTAGATAAGAACAGTGGCGGAGAGAAAAGGGGAGCTTTTGCCACAAGATTTTGTCCTTGCCCTCACGTGCCCCCCCCCCCCCCCCCCCCCACGTTAGATCTGTCAGGAGTTGGGCTAACCGTTAAAAGTGATATTCTATACCTTTCCAGAAACGTTATTTTCCATCCAGAGATATGATTCAACATCGGTTTTGCCCCCTAACATTATCCTTCGCCACTAATTAGCCACCTCCCCCGTTTTGATATTCTGACGCCGCCTCTGGAGAAGAAGATTACAAATAACAATTTTTTGAGAAAATGTGTACTTGAAAACGCACTATATGTTTTGAGGTGCCACTCTTTGACTGACAGGTCCCTTTGTGTCTTTTGTTAAATTCGTGTGATTCAGTAAGATTTTTTCACTTAATTTGTAGCTCTACACAAAAGCTATTGCCTGCATATGTTGATTTGGAGGTTTGTTACGGCCAATGACGAAGCTTATACTAAGATTTTCTAGTTAAACGTCTGGACACAAACTTCTAAAATATATGCGTCAATTATGAAGCATTCGTAATTGGATGGGAGCATTGTCCAAGTCTATATTGTTATTTCAGATTTAAGAATTTTTCCCAACAAGAACAAAAATTTGAACTAATTTGTAGAGAAATTGTTGCTGCCTTCAAATGAACCGATACATCGTGTCTCGGATAGAATTTAATGACATAAATTTAAAATTTTGCATAATGGCTGGAAACGAAATGATAACGAGTAGAGTATAAGGAATGCCTCTCTTCAATGGAATTTTGATAATGCGTCACTAGCACATCCTGGTTGATCGAAGTGTTGAGAAGAGAATTTGGTAGATAAAAACAAAAGTAATGTCGGAAACGAACAGCGTTTTTTAAAAGAGACTGTATGACTTTTTTCTCCTTCTCTAACAACTCCCTGAATTGGTGTAGGTTATTGATGGTTGACCAAGCTGACTTTATTCTGGTCTATCTCTTAACCTCAGTCATGCTATTCACCTCCTCGAAAAAGAGTCACATAGGATGGAGTCTCCTCCAGTACATTCAGAGCCACCCTTAAAGTAAATACGCACGATGTCGCGGTGATCCTCCGTTTCTTACTTACAGAACTCATTTATCCTTCGACATTTTTTCGAAGCACTGACACAGAATTGTGGGATAGAATTTTAGGGTGCGTCGTTTCTCACCTCGCCACAGCATGCCACATATTGCCAGAATAGACGTCATCAATCCTTTAACCCACAAACACTTGCAGTTGTTATTTAGAAGTGTGGCCTATTAAACTGAGAATAGTTTCCCCAACTTTATAGCATTAAAGTATAAATGAAATCAAAAGACTTCCGTGATGGTTGCTAAGAGAATGTCCACTTCGATATACGTGCAGAATAATTTATCGATGATTTTGTTTTCATTTAAATTAACATCATGGGAGGCGGCTCCGTTAGGCGGAGCTTACCTTCCCCGATACTCCCAATAAAACAACAAAAGAAACGAAAATGAATCAAACAGATAGAAATGTATAAATGTAAAAACCAAAGCTTGTTAAAAAACAAAATATATACATTAACAACATTAGAACGCATTTGCATCTGGCAACAGAAGTTCAGTTCTGATCACGAGAAAGATATCAATTTTTTTCTTTTGTCAGTCTGGCTACCGAAATACTTGCCAAGGAAGGTAGCCAAGGGTTTGCAAGATGTAGCAAGTATGGTGCAACGCCGCTGCACTGGGCAAGATCGACCGAAATAATGAAAATGATATTTCAATTTGATTATGAGTTGAACGTGCGCAGTTATACTGGACATACTGCAGTCCATGTGATGGTTCTCAAAAACAGAGTGGAATGCCTGGTTGAGCTACTGGCGGCCGGGGCCGATCCAGAAATACCTGACAACGAAGGGAACTCCCCACTTCATTCGGCATGCAAGGTAGGCACTCGGGCAGGTTGGGACAAGTTCTGTGAACTACTAGAATCAAACAACATTGATGATCTCAGATGTAATTGTTGCTGTTATCATGTGGTAATCTCCTAAGCCGTGTTCCCATTTGATCCAGGGAGGTGGATCTTGATCTACCGAGGTGGATCAAACACTAATGGGAACGCAGATCAACAACACTCACTCAAGATCAAGATCCACCGATTTTGATCGACCGTTCGGGGTAGATCAGATCCACCGCGCTGGATCAAAGTTTGTAATGGGAACACATCGGTAGATCAAGTGACCCTGGATCTCCGGTTACACTCATGTATGTTTTTGTGATACATCGATACGAAATGCATGGCAGGCCGACTTGTAAACATTGGTGACCTTTTCGCGCTTGCGCAATGTGTTCATAAAACACGTTTGATCTACCGCGCTCACTCAAATGGGAACGCGGATCTCGATCAAGGTAACTGATGTTGATCCACCTCGGTAGATCAAGATCCACCTCCCTGGATCAAATGGGAACACGGCTCTAGTAACATCGAGTATATGACCCACAAATTCTCAGCAGCCCGTCTAATGGACTCGGATTCAGAGGCAACTTGCCAGAGAACATAAACCCCATCCCAAACAAAAGTCCAATAATTATGGCCTCGAAATATCACAAGTTTATATACCCGATTTTGTAATACTTTTTGGCACAAGACGTATGTGTTTGTTTACTGGGCGCGCGGAACGCGGAACCAGCGAGACGGTACGCGCACACGATCCGGGTGACCAATTAACACCCCAAGCGGATTGCTTAGTGAAGCAAACCACACAGTTATATAACTAGCTGACATTCACAAAGATATAGTCATTGCGGTGGGAGCATACGGTCTCTAATCGAAAGAAAATGAAGGCACCGAGGACGCAAACGACGATGGGCTGTGCATCCTTTGCCACACGTTGTTGATTTACTGTGAGTCCATATGACTGTCATGTTTGGATCATAAATGAATGATCGCTCTTTTACTAGTTCAACAAACCGATCAGCGGTGCTATCGCTTAGTTTTTTCCCTCTGCACATCTTAATCTTAATCAGATAGCACGTGACCATAGGGAACTGGGCCCTGAAAATGTGGCAAAATCCTACCGGAAGCTACGCCAATCCGCGTGCGAAACGAGGAAAGCATTGGCCATGGAATATTCCATCCGCCTTCCGAGAGCATTTCCGCGTTCCGCGATCCGCGGGGTCAAAAAGAAGCTTCACTGAAATACACACAAATAATTCTTTCCTCAATCCGGGTGTGTCACTTCAGCGTTAAGCGATCCGCGGGCCCAGTAAACATGGCTTAAGTGAAGGTCAGCAGACGATGGAGTTCAGTAGCTTCGAGGATTTATTGGAGCATGCTATAAATTCATAATATATAAACCGTTTTCTAGGTTTGACCAAGTTAATCGTAGATCAGTAGAAACAGCGAAAAAGACATTACTTAATGTAAGAATCAAAATGAATAAGTGAGCGATAAATATCCTGCTTAGTCGATCTTTCAATCAAGGGAGAAAGGAACGGGTCCGCAAAGTTTTCAAGCATGGAAACATGGCATATATACGCATTCACGTAATTTAATGCATATTTTCCAGCAGTTTCAAACTATTTTCCTGGATCAATCCTTACAATTAGCATTCGCCTTTAAACTATTTAGGAATATAATAGAAAGTATATAATAAATATGTATAAAATCATTCTTTCCCAGTTGAACAATGTTGACGCCATTAGAGCTTTGATTGTTTTCAATGCCGATGTAAACGCAAAGAACAAGGAAGGATTGACTCCTAGACACTATGCAGCATCTCACGAACGTAAGTAACGTAATGTTCTAAAAATACTTCTTAGGCTATGTAGCTACTATTCATTAGTTTTGTATTGATTTACGAAAAGAGAATTAGGCATCATTTTCTCATTCAATTAGCCCATGTTTAAACGCAAAGAACAAACATACTTTGATTTGCAGTGAAAAGAAATTTGTGATGGCATTTGCTAACAAGGTAGAACACATTTTATTTTAGTTAAAGGCGGAGAAGCACTTCAAACCCTCCACCACGTTGATGCATGTAGATGTGAGAAACAAACCGTATCGTGTAGGCGTGGTTGCTTACCATGGGGAAAGTACGACGGGGATGAATTGGAGTACCCACATGACCCGCAAGAAGAATGTCAATACGGTAAGGACATGGTGTATAAGCTTTCGTAAAATGGGATAGGTTGTTGGCTATTCTGTCGGTCCAAGGAACGTCACATCCGGTGCGAAGTGTCAATCACGTGACGTGTTGGAGTGAAACAGTTGTTGTTTTGTGCACAGGTACCCAATATTTTCACATTCGCCTGACATTATTGATATTCTGAGATTTCTATTCAACCTCGGTCTCAAGAAACTTTGCCAGTTAGGCCCACAATCGTGTATCCTGAGGATTGGCAATAGGATACGTGTACTGCACTCACTGCAGACTGTCGCTGTTTTCACTCCAGTTGAAGTTTTCATGACCCAGGTCACGCAAATGCCCGGATGTTGGACCGACAGAATAGTGTCAGTTATTTTGATTTATGTATGTACTGCTCAAATAATGAGCCAATTGGAACAAGAAGAATTTGTCACATTTGAATGACCATATTGTTACCCGAATTTTTTACCAATTTTTACCCAGCTTTACAGAATTTGATGATATGCAAATAAGATAGGCATTAAAATCCAGTCCAAGAATACCCTAGCTACAGCATGCAGGTTAAAGAGTGCTTTTTACGTGACGTCACAATTGGTAGACCACGCCCAGTTCCGGTCAAAAATCCGGAGTATTTCAGTGCAACCATGTGACACACCTGGATCGGCTGCTTCTCATCTAGCGAGACTAGCTAGCGTACTTGCCACTCAAAATGGGCAGGCTTTGGACGCCGTTGCAAACACAACTCACTCTTTAAAAGAGTGAGTTTTGTTTGCAATCTTGCCTTATGTCCACCGTGTAAACGTTTGCGACCCCATTAAAATGAAACTTGATACAATTATATTATTCCCGGCCCACCTCCGACGGTGGGGTTTGAAATTTCATTTATATTACCTCAGTTAGACAATAAAAGTACGGTTTGGAAACGAATATTTTATTAACGATGAATTGAGCATGACAAATGTTTTTCTGACTTAAACCACCATAGTCGTTCTCGTGGTAAAACCAGGTGAATCGTGAAAGGATGACAGCTTTGTTATCTTCGATTCAGGAATTTGTCCTACTTAAAAAGTTGCCAGCTTTGTTGAGTTCAAAGATCCATCATTCATGCAAAGCAAAGCTTAGCTAGGCAACTTCAATTCGAATGGATTTGTTCAATGCCACTGGCGGGAGGCGACAGGATTAAAGGGTTGATCCGGGTTACACGATTTTTTCTTTAATCTCTGAAAAAGCCAAAAAATGGTGTCTCTGGCCGGGTTCCATCCATGCCCAATCTCTTCTGGCCAATACCTGAAGCGTGTGGCTTGTACTATTCTAAGGAAATGAGTTCATTCTATAAAATTCCAACTTTTTCCAATTTTTATCGATAAAATCTCAGAATTCTACTACGACAATTTTAATTATTCAAAAGGAAACTAAATTTTTACAATGTTCCTACTACAAAAACCTCAATTTATTGCATTAAAAAACGTTTTGCCCAAACGTTTTCAGCTTGCACTGAACATTTTACTTGTGGCTTCCAGTCACTAATTGCAAAGGGATTTGGTTTGTTAGGCTCCTGTAGAGCCAATCCCGGTGTCAACCCTGTGAAGCACTCGTGAGCTACAGAGACGGGCTCCATGGTTTTTATCAGGGGACCGAAGTGTGATCGTCGTTCTGGGGAATGGTATTTTTGCAATGTCAAAGGTCTTGAAATGCAATTTGGTGCACTCCAGCATATGAAAAGACAGAATTTTCTAAATTGGTAATGGATGGGAATTGAGCAAAATTTTAGCAGTAAAACAAAAAATTACCTCAGTTGTGGGAAGGGGGTGGGAGCTAAACGGTATTACCTCCCCCACAATTTTCACTGGAGGCTAGAGCTACAACAGTGCCCTGCTGGGCAAAGTCGGCTCATCAACTGCTCCATCCAATGGTGCTTCAGTGCAACGAGCAACCGATTTTGTCGACTGGGCATTTTAGTGACAAGCATTATGCCTCGTGGGTAGGAAGCAAGAGTACCCGGAGAAAAACCAAAGTATATCGAGTGTGATTTGAGACCACGCACATGTGAAACGCATTTGATGTACAGCAGCTGAAGTAGACCACTCTGCCACTCTACGACCCAATGCCCTGCAGTAGGTCTTGTTTGTCAAGCCCTTTCGTGAGGAATTATGTTTACATAACAACCTCGACCCAGGGTGTCCGTAACCAGCGATGATCAAGTGGAATCAGTCATATGTGTAGCTTTGATATGTGAATACCTGGTAACTAGCTGATTCCAACTTAACATTTAAGATTTGTACGCACTTTGGAGGTCAAATGCATGCTATTGTTCATTTGGTTGGATGAAAAGACACACCCGAATGGAAAGAATAACCACCCTCGTTGACATACATGTTTAAAATTCGGTTTCAAAATATTCGGAGGCCAAGAGAATGGGGGCCCTCCTGAATCCTCGCTTGAATTACAGCTTTGACATCACCCGTGGACTAAAATCCCTAAAATATCAGTAATGGACGTAATGTTCAGCCTGCATGCCTTGAGGTTGCTCCTTGAGAAAGCATGCTGTAACGTTGCTTCAAGTTGAGAAAGCAACATAGTCACCCCAGTAGATCAAAGGCGGTGTGGGGTGTGACTGGAATCTGGGTTTGTTACATGATCTGTGCCCCAAATGAACTATGCTTTCATTGCGTTCACTGGAAGCAGTTAACACAGACTCGACTAACCTTTTAGCTAACGCCAAAATAATGTTACGGTACGTAACTTTCTGTGAATTTTTATATATCTCTTTCTGTCAATCAATTAACCAGATGTGAAATGTGACTGTATTTGAAGTGTGCGTAAAAGAAGCATGTAACACAACGTAAGAAGGAATGTTTCATCATTGCAACACAGACCCCCGTAGATCAAAGCTGGTGTGGGGTATAACTGTTACCTGAGTTCGTTACATGATCTTTGCCCTCAAATGAGATATGCTTTCGTTGTGTTCACACTGCGTAAGCAGCAATTAACCATGCTGTGATATTGCTTCTTGAGAAAGCAACATAGACGCCCCCACTAGACCAAAGGCGGTGTTGGGTGTAACTAGTGTCTGAGTTTGCCACGTGATCTGTGCCCTCAAATATCAACTTTGCTTTCATTGTGTTTACACTGGGTGAAAAGCAATTAACACATGCTGGACTTGCATGTTAGCTAATCTCAAATGTTACGTAACTTTTTATGTATTTTAATACATAAGTTACTTTCAATCAATCAGGTGTGAAATGTGACACTATCAAATGTGCGTGAAGTGAGCTTCAATTTCCTCCCTAAAGCGATAAGAGGTAATGGGGCAAAGGTAGCTGCATGGGCGTCCGCAGAAAAAAAGTCGGGGGGCAAAACCTCCAAGTCACCATGAATTAACACAAAGCATGTGAAAATTTCAGCCCAAAATGCCTCCCAGATTGCCAGAAATGGAATTTCTTAAGCCCATTTTTCGCACAGAAACTTGGAAAACACGTTTTGTTTTTTCGGGTTTTTGCTTTGATATTTATACGTTTTTCAAATGTTTGATTTTCCGGGGGGGGGGGGGGAAGTGCCCCTCCTTGCCCATATCTGCGGACGCCCATGGGTAGGTGTAACAAAAAGAAAGAAGGAACGTTTCATCATGCACATGCTTGATTTGCCTGTTAGCTAACCCCAAACGTTGCGAAACTTTCTTTGTATTTTAATGTATCTGTTACTGTCGATCAACCAATGAGATGTGAGGCGTGACTATACAAATTGTTCGTGTAGCAAGCCTCTTTCCTCCCTTAAGCGATAAGGGATAATCAGGCAGAAAAGGAGAATGTAAAAAAAGTAAAACGGAATGTTTTATCATGTGTAGTTTTGTGACCGTCTTGCCGAATTTATGGGTGTTTGGCTCGACCTAACTTCATGGGGAAGCGGACCACAACCCCCAGAGCGACAGACGGGTCGGAAGTCATACAGTTGACTAAATTCCCATTCATATTTCGAAACTTGCAAGACCATTCTTTTATCTGTCTTCAGTGTACAAAGATCTAATGGATGGTGTGGTAAACGATGTCCTTGCTAAATGTCGTGAATATCACAGAAATAATAAAGACGACGGGGTTCCAATGGATAAGTTGCTGTGTTTGGATGGTGGAGGATCACGTGGAATAATTCAAATTCAGCTCTTAAGTGCCATTGAGAGGGCAAGCGACAAGCGAATTATTGATACATTTGACTGGATCGCCGGAACCAGCGCTGGAGCAATTAACACGGGTATCTTATCCAAGGGTGAGTTAATATTCTTCAGTCATGAATGTATTTTATGTGGTGACTATAGAGCGGAAAAGGTTAGACACACGTACAAACACAAACACATACACACACACTAACACACACAAATATATAAAGTTCATAATCGAATGTATTACTGCAAACACTTCCGACCTATATATATATATATATATATATATATATATATATATATATATATATATATATATATATATATATATATATATATATATATATATATATATATATAAATCAAATTGGTAAAGCTGGAAATTTTGAAGCCAAGTTGGTTTGGCCTTTGTTCAAATGACAGATGAAGCAACTCGCAATTCATCTCCTGAGCAAGCGCCTAATTTTTTGGAACAACACTAGTTCTCGTTTGACGCAAGCCCAACCAAAGATCAAAGTTGATGCTATCCAGCTGAACACAATTGTTTATTCGCCAGCGGATCTCCTAAGAGATACAGAAACCTGTGAAAGCAGAGATGAAGTGAAAATAATATATATATATATATATATATATATATATATATATATATATATATATATATATATATATATATAACGCTAATTCCCACCTTAGGGGGAAATTGTTATATCTGCGCGTACATAGGTCGAAAAAATAACAATGAAATACATAAGAAAAAGTATTCACCCTAACGTCTAAAAATATAAACAACGTTATTTCAATGGCCAGCCATCCGTTCGTGTAAGCAGCTAGGTGTCCGTAAATTCGACAACTTTGAAGTAATTGTATCCTCTTTGTAAATCTAGGAAGGCGTCCTTGTCCGTTTACGTATTCCTATAGAAAAAGTGTGTAGAAACGTTAAGGCGAAACTTATATTTCGCCCCAAAAATATTTTCCCCCTAAGGTCGACTTTTCAACAACAACTTTCCCACACGCAATCAAATCACTGCAGCTAACAAAATTATAGCTTCAAAACTTGAAATTAGTGACAGAGTCGACATCACAAGCGAAAAACAAGCATTTATAACACTAAAAGACCACAAACCGAACTTCAACAACAAACCCACATGCAGACTAATCAACCCATCAAAATCAGAACTAGGGAAGATTAGCAAACTGAAAACTAGAACGGATAAATTCAGAAATCAAACAATCTACAGGTTACAACCAATGGAAGAACACAAGTGAGGTCATAGACTGGTTTAGTGAAATACACGACAAACACCAACAATCGTTTATTGCTTTTGACATTTGTGAGTTTTACCCCTCAATTAGATTTTGCATCAAACTACACAGACATACCAGCATTCGAAAGGCATATTGTCTTCCACACAAAGAAAACTATGCTGTTCAACGTTGAAACACCATGGTGCAAGCGTACTGAATCTTTATTCGATGTCACCATGGGTAGTTTCGACGGTGCTGAAACTTGTGAACTAATAGGATTGTACCTCCTATCACAACTTCAGCACATTAACATGAATGTCGGCCTATACAGAGACGACGGTTTGGCTGTTTGCAAAGCAACACCAAGGAAAACAGAAAAAATAAAGAAAGAAATATGCAAGATATTCTCAAATAACAATCTTAAAATAGAAATTGAAGCAAACAAAAAAATAGTGAACTTCTTAGACCTTACCCTTGATCTTATCACAAGCACATACAAGCCATACATGAAACCAAACAACACCCCTCTCTATGTGCACAAACAGAACAACCACCCCACCCCACTTATCATAAAGAACATTCCAGAAAGCATCAACAGGAGACTATCCAACATTTCTTCCGACGAAAACACATTCAACACATCATCGCCCGTATACCAAGAAGCATTACAAAGAAGTGGCTATCGGTACAACCTAAAGTACGGTACTCAACCCCCTAGCACCAGTCATTCCAAGGGAGCCCCGAAACGAAGACGAAATAGGAACATAACCTGATTCTATCCCCCGTTTAGTGTCACCACCAACACAAGAAATTCTTTTAACCTCTTGGGCAGCTGTTCCCACCTGAGCACAAACTTCACAATCTACTCGACAGAAACTGAGTTACAGCTGCATGGCAAACATAGACCAAATTATATCAGCGCACAACAAATACATACTGGCGAAACAGGAAGCGCAACCAGCAACGCGAAGTCTAACAGAGAACACATTCAAAACAAGATACACCGCACACAAGTCTAGCTTCAAACACAAAGACAAAAGAAACGCAACTGCACTCAGTGAATACATCTGGATACTAAAGGATTCAAATGTAGAACACTCCGTAAAATGGAAACTCATGAAAAAAGCTCGAGCATACTTCAAATCATCTAAGACTTGTAATCTCTGTAGACACAGGAACAAACATCTACTGTGCAATTATTCTAATAGGTAATGTATCTTGGCTCGCTGTACGCCGTTCGTGCCTGTTCACAACGAACACGGAACTCAAACGTGCTTTAAAACGGACACATTCAAAAAGCAGCGAACACATGCGTATTCAACGTTATTGACGTCTTTCTAGGGATAGGGAGGAAAGACCAATTTAGGCACTTTATGTACCTTGGACAGCGTGTAAAACACACCTGGCTTGTGAGTCTCAGGGATACGTGGCTTAACCTGATCTAGTACTTCAGATGAAAACGTACTTATTACATTCTTGAGTTCCTCCTAATAACTTAAGCTAGGATCGGGTGACAGCTTTACATAGAAGTCCGAGTTACGCAGTTGTGTTTCCGCTTCCGCGATGTAATCTGCTATGTTAAGAATGGTGTTGGCGCCCCCCCCCTCCCCTCTTATCCGCTTGTTTGATAGCGATGGCAGGGTTCGAACTGAGATTTTTGATAGCATTACGTTGGTCAGTAGACAAGTTGTGTGTGGATTTTTTGCGCCGAGGGTTGGCTTCTGAAAATGAGTTTAGGTGCGCCGAACTAACGCAAGACTCGATGTAAGGATTCCTTCCCGATTTAGGTGTCCATTCAGGTTTCGTTCCTGATATTGGCACATGCTGCACTTCGGGTGAGAAACTTTCATCTCCGAAATATTCCCTTAGTCTAACCTTTCGGGTGAAGCTATGTAGGTCATAGGCCAGATCAACAGGATCCAGATCACGAGAAGGGCAAAAAAAAAAACCCTTGCTGAGAACGGCTTTCTCGTGGGGAGTGATGATGACGTGGTCTGAAAGGTTAATGAATTTGTCCCTCGGTACCCCATCAGAACTCTGATAACGGGGAATGTAAACAGTTGGTAATACATCGATAGGGATTGTCCAGGAATCGAAGGATAGGGTCCTCTTTTGTAAGACCCTTTAGATTCCGTAATTTTGTTTGAAAACATTTTTGCTCTTGCTGTTTAAACACGTTATCAAGTGCCCGTACCACTTATGTTAGACATGAAACCGAGGGGAGTAATTCGTGCAAATGATCAGTTTCTCTCCTAAGACTAGGTGAAAAGGATTCCTGTTTGGCATAGGCTAAGCAGATTTTATGGCCAAGTTACGAAGCTTTGAGGAGGCCGCTTGACAGATTTTGTCGGCCAAAATTTTTGTTACCAGAGTTTCTCTACGGGTCAAAAGTTTAATTTGTTTCATGCAATTACTTGTTGTACTAAAGGCGTAGTGTATTTGGTGAACTGTCTTGACTGTAAAAAGCAATACGTGGGAAAGACAGGAGGAGAGCTTAGGATTAGACATCGTGGTCACAGGCAGGAATTTCGAAAAGCGACTACCCCCTTGGGAAAACACTTTCAAAGCTGTAAAAATTTTGAGCTTATAGGGATAGAAAAAATCCACAACAATAGTAAGGCAATTAGAGAAGAAGTAGAACTAAAATGGATTTATCGTCTAGCCTGTAAGGTCTCCTCTGCAGCTGTCTCTTTTGTTAGAAGGTTCTTGTCCGAGATAAAGCATCAGTTAGCATGTGTACGTGATCAAGAAAGGTTTAACCATTCGAAGCGTTGTACAATTTTACACTTTTAACTTTTTACGTTTTACCAGTGTTTTCATCAAACTGCTTTGAGGATTTACCTATCCTGTTTTACTTTTCAACATACATATATATATATATATATATATATATATATATATATAATCAAATTGGTAAAGCTGGAAAATCTGGCTGAGGTGAAAAAACATTGTTGACTCCACCGGGATTTGAACTCGGGACCTCCCGCTTTCTAGTGCGGACGCTCTAACTGAGCCATGAAGCCAAGTTGGTTTGGCCTTTGTTCAAATAACAGATGAAGCAACTCGCAATTCACCTCCTGAGCAGGCGCCTAATTTTTTGGAACAGCACTAGTTCTCGTTTGACGCAAGCCCAACCAGAGATCAAAGTTGATGCTATCCAGCTGAACACGATTGTTTATTCGCCAGCGGATCTCCGAAGAGATACAGAAACCTGTGAAAGCAGAGATGAAGTGAAAATAAACGCTGACGACAACTGTGTGGAATATAAATCAAATTGGTAAAGCTGGAAAATCTGGCTGAGGTGAAAAAACATTGTTGACTCCACCGGGATTTGAACTCGGGACCTCCCGCTTTCTAGTGCGGACGCTCTAACTGAGCCATGAAGCCAAGTTGGTTTGGCCTTTGTTCAAATAACAGATGAAGCAACTCGCAATTCACCTCCTGAGCAGGCGCCTAATATATATATATATATATATATATATATATATATATATATATATATATATATATATATATATACATATACATATATATATATATATATATATATATATATATATATATATATATATATATATATATATATATATATATTTATATATATACATATACATATATATATATATATATATTCCACGCAGTTGTCGTCAGCGTTTATTTTCACTTCATCTCTGCTTTCACAGGTTTCTGTATCTCTTCGGAGATCCGCTGGCGAATAAACAATTGTGTTCAGCTGGATAGCATCAACTTTGATCTCTGGTTGGACTTGCGTCAAACGAGAACTAGTGCTGTTCCAAAAAAATTAGGCGCCTGCTCATGAGGTGAATTGCGAGTTGCTTCATCTGTTATTTGAACAAAGGCCAAACCAACTTGGCTTCGTGGCCCAGTGGTTAGAGTGTCCGCACTAGAAAGCGGGAGGTCCCGAGTTCGAATCCCGGTGGAGTCAACATCGTTTTTTCACCTCAGCCAGATTTTCCAGCTTTACCAATTTGATTTATATATATATATATATATGTGTGTGTGTGTGTGTGTGTGTGTGTGTGTGTGTTTTTATATGTAAATATATAAGTTTATTGAAAATTGCTTAATCAATAACTATAGCCAAGCATTACTCGAGATTTGGACTAAGTTGTATTTATGATAACTCTTTACAGGTTGCTGCATTACAGCGATGAGAAAAACTTTCTTTTCGTGCACGAAAGATTTGTTTGCGGGTTCAAAACCGTACAGTGGAGAGAAAATTGAAAACATTTTGAAAGACATATTCGGAGAAAAGAAGATGACGGAAATTCCGAAACCAAAGTATGACATCTACCTGCATTCCAATTCACTATTTACATTAAAGTGCATCAAACTATATTCTTAGGTAACTTACCTAACTCACAGTAAGCCAGTGGCGTAGCCAGGATGGGATTGTTTGGGGGCCTAGGTAACAAGTGGGGGGCTGGTACCTCCGAAGGTCAGGCACAGCAAGACTATCTAAGCGGAGCGCTACCATCGGTTGGCGCGGAGCGTACATGAAAACTTTGGGCTTTAAAACCCCCAAGATGGCCGGAAACGGCACTTCCCGTGTGTTTTAAGCTAGATGTACTCAGCCTTGAAATACGAATCTCATGTCTGCGACTTCTCAGATAATGAAAATAAAAAATCAATCAATGAATAATGGTAATACATACACTTTTTACGGACTTCAAAACTGGCCATGGGCACATCTCATCTGTGGCCTGGGGGATGAGACTAGAGGGAACCGGTATCTCCCTTTCCCTTTGGAAAAATTGTAAACTTTAGAAGGACGTAGATCGCAAATGCGGCAATATTTGAATCTAAGCGGAGCGCCACCATCAGTTAGCGAGGAGCGTACAAGAAAATTTTGGGCTTATAAAACCCCTCCAGATGGCCGGAAACGGCACTTCCCACTTGTTTTAAACTGGATGTACCCAGCCGCAAATGCGGCAACATTTGAATGGATTTCAGCTTACCTAAGGCAGTACCTTATCTTTAACAGGAAAACCAAAAGTAGTTATGTCCCCCACTGAGAAACTTTCTTTGAGTTAGATTTCCTAGATGCAAAATGGTGCTATGTTTGGCAAAACATTAAACTGAGTAAAAGCCTAAGTTTAGGATTTTCCCTTTGGGGGGGGGAGGGGAGCATGGAAAATATCAAAATATTTTAAGTTTTTGTAGAGATTTTACAAGAGACATACATACTACCAAATGAACAATGTGCAAAATGGTGCAGTATTTGTTCATCGGTACATTACGTAGTTGAAATTAAAATACTACGAATAAATTTCTCAAAATAACTGAACCGCAAAGCAGAAGTATGGATCATGTGGGAAGCACATGAAATCAGGACCTTGTGAACATTTTACAAATCCCCAGGACGCCAGAGCCAACTAGTAAAAAGAGGACTTGTCGAAAAAAATCGTCCTACAGTGACACTTGCCATGGGCAGGAGTGACGCACGACATAGGCCTAGGCCTACTTGTTAATTTTGTTAAGGATGGAAGGGAAGAATTATCCGAAGGCTGCTTACGGCATATTTTTTGTATGATAAAATATAGGAATGGTCGTGTTAGAGTGGTCTCCAGTGTACGATTGCCTTATTTTCAGTAAATCAATCAGTCATCCGAAAGGCAGAGAGGGTCTTATCCTAACAAAGTCACTTTACAGTTTGCCGTCGAGACTTTCGTTTCATCTTCTAAGTGAAATGCAATAAACGACAGTCCAGATCACAAACGGTATCTAATTTAAGCATTTTGAAGTTATAACTTGATTTCACACGTGCGCACAAAATGTGTTTTACACACATTCATCCATGTTTTTTTTTTTTTTTTTAATATTTACACATTTTATTTATTTACTGCTTTGTAGGAAATACTTCAAAGTTTATTTCCGTTCAAAAATTTAATTTTTTTTCAATTACTTTATCAGGACGAAAAAAATCTGGGGGGGGGGGGACCTGAAAGCCAAAACATCACAATATACAGTTGGGAAACTGACCTCGGGGTCACCGAAATATGTTAAAGCTCTGATGACACCACACAATTATAAACGTTAATCGCTTATGGTAAAGTACACTTGGTAAAAATCAAGAAAACTATAAGAAACTTGCCAGACTAACTTCGCAAGTTATCATAAAACCAAGTTCAGGCGAAACTGTCCGACAAAAGGCCCAAGAATCATCGGGAGATTTTAGGTTACCCCTTCCGAACGTTCGGCGAATGGTCACAAATTTGTGCCGAAATTATCATGAAGCTGTCCAACAATTACCGAATATACACTGTATGACAAAAAAAAAAATACTTTCTCAAATAGGTTCGTTAATAAATTATTCTAATGTTCCTGAAGACGGTTACTCCCGCTTGGTTAATGCTATGATCGGTTTTCAGTACACCTGTAGTCAGTCAGCCATCTTTAAACGCAATGCATGATGGTAGCTGGCGTGGAGCACTGCAATACAAGATTCAGTACAATGCCACGCTTTGGGTATGCACGTACGTAAAGAGATGCGAAAGTATTTTACATACAATGCATAAATAAACAGGACAAACAAAGGGGCTTCCGTATAGCAATTTTAGTGAAGATAGAAGGAAAACAAGAAAGGTACCTCTTTATTTTGGAAATATTACTTTCTCTAAGCTTTTCAAATGACATTTTAACATATTTTCACATTGAAAAGGTAAAATGTGCAGTTTGAAACTTCTCAAGTAAGCTCTCACTCCTTCGGTTTTCTCGAAAAGCTTATGACGAAGACTCTAGCCAAAATGCACTCCCTGACAATTGTTGTCTTTTAAAACGAGTTTCTTTTGAATATGTTACTTTCTATTTTTCTTCAATTGCCAAAAAACACTCAATTACATCTGTACGTAACACTATGAATAAGAATTATTACCGTTTTTAATGGGTATCCGCTTTTGCTCTCCTTAAGCTAGCTCCAGCACGGTCTCCCAAAATGCATTTCACCGCGAGTTCTAGGGGTGTCAAGATTGCGCAATAACGGTCACAAGTGTGAGGTCTGCTTCTCAACTGCATAGAACCGTGTTTTTAACCCAGGTGTCATTACGTTTGTTTTAACAGGGTGATGATCACAGGCGCTTTAAGTAACAGAGCGCCACCAGCTTTACATTTATTTCGAAACTACCCGCCACCTTCGACATCCTCCTCTCGAATAGTATCATTCAGTGGACATTATCCCAGTCCACCATGGCCAGCAGACGGTAAGTGTGAACAATAATCCATAATACAAGGCATGGTCCAGTCTCGGTGGCCATATGAGATTCAGCTACTCACTTTGGTTATTTTTATGAATACAGGACTTTAATTAACTTTACACTTCCGCTACGAAATATGCAGAGAAGGTTTTAAGTGCAGGGTATATAAGTTATACAAGGTATCACCATGCAATCACATTCTCTTCAGCATGTCTTCTCCACTACTGCTCTAGGATAGCAGGTTAACCACTTTGCTACTGCATTGTAAAAAAAAATGCAAATTAACAGGAACTGATTGGAAAAAAATATTTTCAATAGTTTTCTGTCATTTTTACAGACGAACTCTGATCAGTAATTTACTGGAAAAAATGTTTCCTTTCATATTTTGACTAGGATATACTATAATTTGTGTAGTGGAAATATATTTGTTATCAGTAAGAGTATTTTTGAAATTTATTTCATTTTTTGTTAGTTTGAAGGGTGTTGTTTTCATCCTGAAGGTAAATAAATTCAAAACAAAAGTTGAGAAATAAGTATACTTACACTGAAGCATTTATAGTTCAGTAAATTGTTATGCAATATTTTCATGTCTTACCTATATACATTAATCGAAAATCCCCCACAATCCTTTGACAGTGTCTTTATGACAAGCGAAACCAGACCAGTTTATTAACTCCTCACATGTAGATGAACATAGCTTTGAGTATCTCCTTAATTACCCTCCTAAGTTAAGAAAAAAAACTGTTCTTAAAATGAGAGGGTAAAACACCTTGTTAACCGCTCTTGTTTTCTCTGTGAGGGTGAAGTGTCTCCTTTACAAGATTGTGACACGTGATTACTTAGCTGTGATTTTCTTAGGCCGGGTGCTGGAAAAGGAATCACCATAACCGGTTTTTTTTACTAGGCTGTTGCCTGTTGTTTAAATGTCAGAAGTGCTACACTGCATGCTTCCTTAAAGGGATTGTGAGGAAAAATTCCCAAGTTCCAATCCATTCGTTTTCGTTAAAGGGCAAGAGCAGTCATCCCAAATTGAAGTAGTGTAGTAGACTGTCCAGTTTTACTATTGGCTGTTGGGAGTCATGTGACAATGTTTTTCTCTTCAAATGTGAAATTTACTGGAAATAACTGCTTAGTTTACCTTCAGTATTCAAAAGTAAAGTTATAAAATATAATGAAAGATAATTTGAAGTGAAATGAGATGAAAAATAAGTTTGGGGACTGCTCTTTACCTTTAAATTGATGCAAGCACTGATAAACCTCTCAAATTTCTTTGAAGGGGTACATTGAGTTGATATCGAAAACTTAATGAGAGTGTTTAAGGGAACTACACTGAAAATCCTTATAATTAACATGATTAGTCAAGTTTCATACCCAATAGTTACTGAAAAAGTTAAAATTCCGGATTTTGCGGTGCTTTGACTTGTAACGGTTTTGTGCATAATTCAAAAGGTGTCTGGTCACAAATTTTTGAAACCACAATTGAACCGTTTAGCCCTTACTCACAAAACATTTATTTGTATGTAGAACATGAGGATGGTCGAAGTTTGGCCATTTGTCTTTGGTTTGAGGAAAATTAACAGCCTTTAATTTTTTTTTCAATTTTATGAACCAACTCAATGAGCGGCTTTAAAATTCGAAAATGCAGTAAGATGTCTGACACACGTGTTGCAAAACAAGTGGCATTATCAGCGTATTGAAGAAATTTTACCTTCTTCTTACTGATTTTTCGCAACGATTAATGTATCTTGCCAAAGGTTGAATAAATAAGACGCAGGCCTACAACTACTGGGAAAGGGAAAGGGACGTCCTTATTTGACCAAGAGGTTGTAACTGATGAAGAAGCATCCAGCCAATCTTCCTAACAACATGTACTTCAGAATAAATAAGTCCTATTCAGCTACTAAAATATAAATTTATCGACAGTTCTCTTTGTTGTTATTAAAAAATAATGTGTCTTCATTGAGAAAGGAATATACCTGTTTGAAAAATAATCGCTAATGGCTAGTTTAAATTGTGATGGTGATATTTCCATCGTTTCCGAATTATTCCTGAAATAACATAGACTGTATCTATCCTCAAAAGTAACAAAATGATATACTGTACTTCAATTTTGCCTACGGGACTGAACATGTCTTCTGCTGGAGATATTTTCAAGTCTGTAATTTTTCTAATGTTCTGGACATTTCACCTTCTTTCATTACCTTTGAGGAAGGAAAGAATTATGGAAATTCTCTTCTGACTTTAAATAACATGATATTAAGTATGACGAAGAAAGACGAAAGGTCAAAATTTTATATTTTGCATAACCGCTGGCAATGGAAAGTTAACGAGGTCACATAAAGGGGTGTGTTTTCTCATTAGTAATATGACAATGTATCACTAATCCCACAACTGATTAGTGATAGGAATTAAGATGAGGAGTGCAAGATGAAAGTCCGAAACAAACATGTCTTCAAAGAGTCTAAGAACGTTGTAGTTCCATCTGTGACACCCTCTCTCCCTGGTCTTACACCACCTATTGAAGTGTTAACTTTATCCAAAATATATACGACCACTAATGATACTAAACAAAAAATTAACTACCATCTCTGGTTGTTGTTACCAAAATTAAGCTTTTTAAGGATTTCATTAAAAAGGACTAGTTTACCACAGCAAGATTTTTTTCTGATCTATGGGAATGAGGGTACATGGGTGGTTTTAATGTTCAACTATTACTAATACCTATTACAATATGCAGGCTGTTATGGATGGATCTCCCTGGTATAACGCGAGTTTAAAACTCGTTGACAATTGGTTGGATGACTTACTTCAGTCTTGTCTGCAGGATTTAGCAAGTATCTTATAGTCGCTGTTCAGTAGACTAATGGGACGCCACTGAATAAAACGGGTTTGTGGTACCACACTTTGGGATCAGAGTACCAGTTCGTTGATTTCGGTCAAAAATCCAGTATTGAAGATGTCATTGAAAACATCTACTGTGTCATGTCCTAATAAGTCGATGAAATGTACCGGTAGGTTAAATAGGCATGCTGTCATTACAACGAGGGATATTCTTATAGTAGAACCAGAAAGACATATCTTAACTTCGATTAGATTTATGGTTCTCTCCATTTTATCACTATCATGAATACTTACTTTATAATTTAAACAGTAAATAAAGGCGTCTGGCAATTTGTATGTAAAGCATAATCTTTAGGGAAGAGATGCCTATAAAAATTTGGAAATAACCTATGACCTTATTTCGATTGGAAACTATTTTATTGATTGATATTTTCTCACCAGTGATGTTTAAATAGATTGGAAACTCGGCTTGATAGTTAACCGACCACAATTTGTAACTAGAAATGTAATAACGGTAACCGTAACTACTGTTTACGGAAGCGATTGGTACCATGCGGAAATTTTTACCGTGCTGATTAGTATTCATTCAAGCTAGGTCCAGCTTCTCACTGTGCAATCTGATACAGTATTGGTAAACTGGGCCTACTTTAAATACTATACCTTGTATCTAAAATACCAGTTTGGTTTGGTATGATAGACAGGTAATTGTGGGCTAATTTTTAGCTACTGCTTCTTTGTTCAACAACGCACTGGCTTTTTAGGCAGCTTAAAAGCTTATGTTTTTTGATAATGATCAAAATAGTATGTAGTATACGCTAGCCTAGGGCCGAACTGAGGCAGATTGCAGTATAAAAATCAATATGAATCCTGACTGGCCCAATGTTTGTGAGAAATATTGTGGTGGGTAAAACTATGATATTGGTCCCAGCCGACACAGCAGTACAATAAAAAAAATGTTACTTGTCCAAGCGGAAACATGAACAATAGTATTAAAAGTGTACCTCAAGTAAAAGAATTCAAAAATATATATTGAAGTGTATGAAAAATGAATTCTTACAGTCCAACTTTCATCTTCATAGGACATTTCTGAGCTGAGATGTAAAATATTGAAGTTAATTCACTCAACTTAAATGGTATATTGCGCAATAATTTGTAATGTCATTGTTGTACTTAAATTAAAATCTTTGTATTTTTTTTGTTTTTTCGGAAAGTTAATACACCTTGTATCACAGGTGTGACAGCAATCTTACTCTTATTGGGTGATGTTATTAATTCAGCCCGCTCTGCACAACACGCTATCCAGACCAACAGGAAGTTTTCACGGTCATAAAAATATTTTTAATTTCAAAGGGAAACAAAGCAGATTGTGTGAGTTGTACAACAAGAAAGTCACAAGTTGTTTGCGCAATGGACCAATTTGAATAAATTTCAACAATTTATATCTTAGTTTAGGAATGTCCTACGAAGATGGGAGTTGGACTGTTAGAAATATATATTCGAATTTTGTGACTTGAGGTACACTTTAATATCAGTGACGTTAGGTGTTTATAGTTATACCTAGGCTGGATCGAGTAACTAGTAGTGTTACAGTATTTGACCTCGGGCCTAAAGTACGCCAACGAAGACGTCATGCTTGTGAACGATCAACAACTTTGGCTTGATACCTTGATCAATACAGAGTGACGAACGATAATAAATGGGCTTGCTATAGCGCTAACAAACAGTATACAATAGCCTAGCCTAAGTGGTTTACTTTCACCAAAAGCGGAGCTGAGTGAGCGTTAATAGTTCACGATTTAGATTTAGACATCAATCTCAAGCGTTTTTATCATGAAATCTCCTTCAATCTTACATTAACAGTTTCTTGCATCTACGATTTACGTCAATCCAACTTTTGAAATCATAAAACAAAAGAAAACACTAAAACATGTTCAACACAGTCTTCACTGTCTGTAATTCTTTGTACAAGAAGTGTACGAAGAAAAGTTAGGCCAGCTTTCAGTTCTCGTGTTTGTACACAGTGACGGAGCACTGACGTCGATTCCTAGGCTCATCTGCAGCCACCCTATAATGAAGGAATGGGTTTTAAGACTAAAAGTTTCCCTGAAAACTAACAGTGTTTTCAGTCGAGCTAACATATCCTACGAAAAGAAGAAAGATTAGATGTCGGTTTTGCACTAAAATGACCTCAAAAGAATTTTTTGCCAAACAAACAGCTTGACAAAATTATAAGTCTTGAATTTTCGTTTCTGTTTATGATTTTGCCATTTTAAACTATGTGTCACTCATACCTGATGTTTAATGTTATAAGATACGTAAACTAAGGTCACTTATTTGCCTAAGTCATTCAGAAGTTTGTACGTTAGAAAATCTTTGAAGTCTTATTTCTCGGTGACAAGATCATAATTTTCTTAGTGACTGCTTCACAATTATGTACATGTGATAGCAAACGTACAATACTAGCGCCAGTTCTGATTACGGTCTGCTTCTTCAGATAATGCTGGACAAAGAAACTGTCACGGGACCCGACCTGTGTAACCGCAATATGTTTATGGAAAGCTGTCGCTTCCATAAACATAATGAGAGCCTAAATCCTCGCAGAAAGTCATATCCTCGCTTAAGGAAGTATATACTCCCAATAACCTTTGCCTTTCAGCTTGAAAGCTTAAAATCCACAAGAACGTGACAATCGTAATCAGAATAATTACACAAAACAATGCCAACTGGCTTTATTGAGAGTAAAAAGCACGTATTAACCAAAACTTAGCTGGTGTAGAGATCTGCAACAATAAACAAGATAATGAGCAGATACAATGTTCGCAATTTCGTTTTAACTAGCTGTGAATCATGAGAAAACTAAAGATTTCTACCATCGATGTTTTACATTGCGCAATTGAAGCACCCACCAAGAATCAGGGGGAAGGGAAGCTTGTATTAAGGTGAAGAGAACATTACATCAAAACCAAACACTTCAAAATGAAGGAAGATAAAATTTGAAAAGAAAGCGAGAATTACTTTTCACTTTTCTTCACTGATACTTAACTTACTCTGGAACGATATTGGTGTTGAGAATGATTGCGCATTTTATGTGAACGTCAGTATAATTTTTATATTATATATTTCACTTACTTTTAATGGCATATTCTTGTGGATTTTTACATGCTGTGACGTCGCTTCTTGAATAATGGAAAATGGATCGAAGGCGGTATGGGGTGTAGCTGGTATCTGAGTTTATTACATGATCTGTGCCCTCAAGTGAGCTATGCTTTCATTGTGTTCACACTGCGTGAAAAGCAATTAACATATGCCTGACGGGCCTGTTATCTATCCCAAATGTTACATAACTTGTTGGGTATTTTAATATACCTGTTACTTTCAATCAATTAATTAGATGTGAAACTTGACTATATCAAGTGTGCATGTGGTGAACTTCATTTCCTCCCTGAGGCGATGAGAGGTAATCAGACAGAAAGGGAGGATGTAACAAAAAGTGAGAGGGAAAGTTTCACCATGACTTAGGTCTTGCAAAAAAAACCACATCCCCAACCCCTGTCGCAATAATCCTTACCTAACTCAAGGTATCTCACTTCTTTTTACAAACTGAAAACTGGAAACAAAAGGGTATATTTGACGGGGTGAAAAGGTTGGCACATGACCATACTTTTACTAGTCTCCATTTCCAACTCGGATGACGGGACTCTTGTGAATCTTTCTACAATAAAACAAAAAAAAAATTGAATTATAAGAAACCGTGAAACCGTTCTTGCCATATTGCCAATGATATTTTTGTGGGAACATTACTTTCAATTAGTGGTGGTAACGTCTTGTCTTATACAACTTTTGGCAGTATTTTTTATTTTCGATTTTCATATAGAGAGCAATGGGGGCCAGAGTTGGTTTAAACAGGCTCTGCATGAGAACAACCATCATGGTGATCGATATAAAGTAACTACCACATGTCTTTATTTAGGATATAAAGAAACTACCACACGAATACCGGAACCGCGTTCTAAACAATCATGCCCCGATTGTAAGATGGTTATAAATCAAGGTACAGTTACAGTGTAACACCAAGTTCGTTGGTCGCGAATTGTCGCAGTGCGACTCACTCACGTTGCTGAACTAGCTTTATTTATTGCTTGCTATGACAAGGGAGCTGCAACGGCCCGATAAAACCTGAAAGTTGCTGGCAATTCTCGGGTATAGGTTCTCGGCTACAACGAAGCACTAACTCGAAAGGGTAAATGTTATTGCATAAACCCCTTTCTTTTAACATTTTACTAACAGTAAAGCAGGGGGCGACTTAGTTGCTGCGTGCAAAAGGTGCTGAACTTTTGCTTTTTAAAAACAAATTTTAAAAATATGGAGTCGTTCTACAGTAAATTTTGGATTCTGGGGTTCTATAAAGAAACTTGAAAACTTGGGGGATTACTGAGGAATATACACTTTCTATAAGCAAATCTGAAATCGTACGGCGACAGAAGAACGTTGCTGTTACCTGTTATCTACGGCCACCGGATTAAGGCTCTCCAATGACACTAAAAGAGCTGTCTTTTTATACAAAATATTTCAAAATGAAGAGACCATATTAGAGACAATTTGGAACTTTATGAATAACAATTCCTCGCATGGAAACATTTCTATTTTCAAATCAAACAATTAACAATTAGGGAGCATCACATACGGCATAGTTCTGATTTTGACGACCGCCCTCTTCCCCTTGTAGTTGCGCCACTGGGTGTCGCAACGATCAACTTTTTTTGCAACTTTCGCCAGAATATCCTAACATCCGGGCAAAATGCAATGCAAGACTTTGAAGTTAGGCTGATCAAAATTTTGTTTCCATGAATAAGCTATCAGAATGCATACCAAAGTTTAATAAACCCTTTGAATTTTCCGTGAATAACCGTAAACAACATTTTTGAAAGAAAAAAATTTGGACACGTTTAGGAATTTTCTGTTTAATTGATATTTCTACAGATTTACAAGGGCGTGTCTAGACCTTTCTTCATAGTGGGGGCCAAATCTGATGCAAGCGAGCGAAGCGACCGAACCCGAGCACGCTTGCAAGCGAGAGGGGGGGGGGTCGGAGGGTGTCCCCTTTCCACGATGAGAACCTTTTTAGTTTTTAATGTAAAAATACGTGATTTGGTGCATACTTTATATATTTTGTTTGCTTCAAGAGACCCATTTTAATGTATTTAATGAACTATTTTCTAAGAATGACCTAATTGAAATCAAATTCGCACCTGTTGCTGGAAAATAATTGGGTTTGCGCGGAGCACGAGGAAATTGTGGCCCAAAATACCTCCCCGATCGCTGGAAAAGTCACCTCCCATAAGTGTTTGCTATATATAAGTGGGAAACATTAGCATATATTGTAAAAATAAACATAAAAATATCAAAAATACGGAGCTGCCCCTTCCACCCTCACCCCTTGGCTACGCGTCTACCTCACTATACCCTTCAGGACATCTACCGCGTTATTTATTTTAATTTTCCCTCAGTTTCCATTGAAGGAAATAAATTAAAAGATACGGTACATCCCAAGGCCAGAACCCAACAATTTCCGTGGTGTATGCGAAATGACGAAATTTAGAATGATGACTACCGGTACAGGACAGTGCATGGCAGCAGGCCCACTATATAAGCGGAGCGGCAACACACCAGTTGGCTCCTAGCGTACACCAAAGTTTTAGTGGAGATGCATTCCAGATCGCTGGATTTTTCTGTTAAAATTGGGCTTTGCCTCTTAATTTTAAACAGATTGGTTTAACTACAGTAGCTGCGCCCACGGCCTCTTTTCCAGCTGCGAGTAAGATTGTTTCCTCTTACTGTGATGCTTATGCGGAACACCACGCACAACGTCATACAGGCGCCTTTTTGAAGTCTTTGGTATTACCCAACCAGTACCCCCCCCCCCCTTTGGAAACTTTTTGGATATTTGAGGGCACTGAAGGCAGTTCCCTGGTCCCAGGAAATAAATCCTTAGAACCTTTGGGGAGGGAACTTTGCACAGATTCTACCATCAGCTGGAACGGGGAAGTCATTACCAAACACTTCTTCCTGATCGCAGGAAACTATCACTTCCCAAGCACTCCAACATGCATCTGAACCATCTTTGTCTTGAAATTACAAGTTTAAAATTAATTCAAAGCCTGGTGCAGGAGCCGTGGCAGTACAGCCGTCGATTTGAGCAGATATTTAAATAGTGTACTAGCAAAAAAAATTCTCTCCCCCTGAAGAAAATGTATACTCAGAGGTTTTGGAAGGTGCACAATTTAGGATTGTTTCAGTTGGTAATATGATGTCACTCATTCACGCTGAAAGCTAGCTACATCACACATATCACGCCTGTATAATATTGGTTCATTCATCAATATGTTGGGACTAGGGGTCTGAGGCGGAAATTTTTCTCCGCCCTATTCTCGCTTCACTTCCCATGTCTATGGAGATACAGTTTGCAATACTCTTCTGTAATTTTACGTCATTGCTATCTTTCCGAAACATTCCTCTCGTCCCCATATTCATTACTTTTCTTCCTTCCTTCCTTCTTCTTCATTTTCCTTCTTTCAGCTCTCTTCCCTCTTCTTTCCTTTCTTCTTCCTCCTTCTTTTTCTCCCTCTCTCATTAATGTAGCAATGGTTTCCCGATTTTCTACAAGCGGTGTCAGAACTTCAGGTCTTACGTACGCTTGACTGGTTGAGGAGCGTCCTCCCTTGCACTCCTACTTCGTACGTGTATCGTTTAGACCATCAATGTCACCCTAATGACATTTTATCAGAAAATATGAAACCATGTAATTTTAAATTGCTATTATTTGGTAACAATTTTGAGACAATATAACATGACGAGAAGGAAAAAATGATCCACCTACAAAATACAAAATAAAAAATAAACCTTGGGAAATTTTAGGTGTCACGAATCGGGTGCTCTTCTCTGAAGCCCTTGTCATGAGAGGAAAGAGCCAAGTAGAAAAGCACAACCACCAAAGTGAGGCTGGAGTCAACACGAACAAATACTTATGAATATATACAACAAAGCTGCAACATTTTACACTCATAACCTTTTCGAAGTACCAATTAAATAGGATTATGGGGTGGAAATTTTGTACTCTTTGTCAATTGCACTAGACTGTGATAGCTTTTTCTACTGTCTCCCTGGCCCTCTGGTGAAGAGCCCTCAGCAAAACCAAACTTACACTCCCGAAGGAGTTCTACTTACAAAGGAAGCTGTGTCCACTAAAGGACAACACACAGTGGTAACCGACGGCTTACCTGAAAAGTCTGTTCCCAATCATGTTTAATATCTTTTTATACTTTTCCGAACTTCAGAGGAAACCATCTGGCGTGCTATTCGTTCTTCGACGGCTGCACCGACCTACTTTCCACCGAGAGATTTATTCATGGACGGTGGATTGGTGGCTAATAACCCAACAACTGACGCTATGACGGAAATCTCAGAATTTTATGCCGAGAGGAAGTTGCAGGTAATTATTTTCTTGGTCGATGCAATAAAAAAATTTAGAATTGTTACTGCGCATGTGCTGTGATTGCGTTCTGTATTCTATGACCTATGACCTGAGGAGATACCCACGCCCTCTGCATATGTTTGCTCACTATGCGCTCTGAGTTGCTATAACAGCGGTGGTTCATTGGAAGATGGCATACCCTTATAGCATTATTTGACAATGATCCATCGTATTTATGAGGATTGTTTTTTTTTTTTTTTTTTTTTTTTTTTCGTGGAAGTGTTGGTTTTGCATTGTTCTACTGGTTCACGTCTTTTCAAAGGTTTTCAAATTGAGCTTGACCTATTGTGTTTACAAAAAAAAAATAGATGTTCTTTCAATATTACAAGTCTACTGTCCCGGAAGGATAAATTTCCACCAAGTAAATGACTTGGTTAGAAACTGTAAATTTTCTGCATAAAATGTCACGGTGTTTGGAAGGAAGGATTGAAAAGGAAGTAGAAGATGTCAATATGCTACTGACGTTTTTGCTGTTTGAAAACCTGTCTATAAATCCTTAAGTATAACACGACCAATTTAAAAAACGGGGATGAACTAACAATATTGCATTGACGAGTAAATCGTTGTGAATCGAGCACCTCGTGTCCCTACGTCCATAATACTAACAGCGACATTCATCTCGGTGGACGGAGTATAGACAGTCTTGAAATTAAAGATAGATAACAGAAATCCCGTCTTTATCTTATGAGGTAACAGTGACCCGACCTACACCCTGAAAAGCAGCAATACAATTTTTGACTATATCGTTTTACATTTTAAATGTCTATCCGGTTATTTTATCAGTTATCTCCCGATTACGTTATCACCTTTTCGAATCTCTTCCCGATGATATTTAAAGTGTAAATCAAATAAAAAAAAAATCCCATTAATATATACTAAACAGCACTAAAATCAATTCTAACAGTCCAACTACCATTTTCATAGGACATTCTTGAGATATAAAATGTTGTCATGAGGTTTATTCACTTAAATTAAAATGGTACATTGCCCCAAAATTTGTTATGCCATTGTTGTACTACTCATAAATTACAATCTTTGCATTTCTTCGTTTTTTCTGAAAGTTATTGTACCTTGTATCCAGGTATAATACCATATATGTTCAAGGTCATAAAAACATTTTTAATTTTAAAGGGAAGCAAAACAGGTAATGTGTGTCGTACAACAAGAAGGTCGCATGTTGTTGCGCAATCGACTTTGTTTTAAGTGAATAAATTTCAACAAGTGATACCTCGACTCAGGAATGTCTTAAGAAGATAACAGTTTTACCTGTTGAAATTCATTATTCATGGTGGTCGATACATATTTTTGAAACTTTTGACTTGAGGAACATTCCATGCCCAGAGAGGCGATGAAAAATGTTAACTAAAGTCATGAATGCCCCAGTAGATATGAACATAACTCCTCCAAGTCTGGCTGCCTGCCTATGAACCTGTCGACTTTTCTTACACATCCTTACACATCGACTCCTGTATATAAAAGAGAAATGAAGTCACGCAAATTTAATGTGTAACGCGGTCTCCATATTCTGGCTTCGATGAGAGAGAAAACTATGCAGTCTTGACGGCGTGTGTATGTCTGTATGTATGTGTGTGTGTGCGTGTGCGTGTTTGTGACACTTTGCTTGTTAAAAAGACATTTCAAGATATGAATGTCTGACAGTTTTCAACTTGGTACACAGATGCCTCATATTAAGAGAAGGAACCCTCTTGCTTGTGAGGAGGTCAAAGGTCATCTGGGGTCACCATGGGTCAAAGTCTGTAAATCTTGTTAACGTGTTATCTCAGAAATGGGAAACTTACATAGACTTATATTTGATATGTGGATGCGCTATCTTCAGAAGATTGTTCCTATCGTTTTTGCAGTAGGTCAAAGTCATCAGGGGTCACCAGTGGCCAAAGACTGAAGATCTCGTTAACGAAATATCTCAAGATAAAAAACTTGGACAGATTTCATATTGATACGGATGCATTATGGTCAAAAGATGGTCCCTAGTGTTTTCGCTAAAAGTCAAAGGCAATCTGTCAGTCGTATATATATATATATATATGGCTTTTATGGAGGTCAAAGGTCATCTGGGGTCACTGGAGGTCAAAATGTGAATGAAAACTGTTAAGTGATAATTCATTTCAAGGTTGGAAACTTAAAAAGATTTCACATGTGGTACGTGCATGAACATTATGATGAGAACATGGTCAAAGTCAAAGTTTATCTGCGATAACAGTTTTTTGAACATGCTAGTATAACATTTGAGTTAGAAGATGTGGTACATGATGGTATTATTTTAATTGGAACATTGATGTATCATCGAATCATCAATGCATCTTCGCATTCTGGTTTCCTTCTTAATTATTCAGTTCATTTGAAATATTTGTTTTTTCTTCAGTTCGTTTGAAATAGCTACTCCTGTTACCTTAAATATGAGATATTTTTGCCGGGGTAATTATGAGAGAGATTTCTTAAAGCGAAAATTTGTAGTATCATCTAATAGAGATAGACCTACTGTATAGACGTCACGAGACGTCATTTCAGAGGACAAACAATCAGTATGCTATTCTCACTAGGTAGGATTTCCACTCGAACGAATTAAGTTGGCCTCTACGATCGTATACTCCTACTACAACACAAATCAGCTATCTGCATCTGAGTTCGGGTAACTTGTAATGATGTTAATGGTCTGAGGGCCGTGAGATTGGTCAAGGAGTGTTGTTCTTCTGTGGACGTGTAGCTTTTTCGGAAAGCGGTATAGTTTGGTTTCGTCGAAAGGGCCTTTGCCAGAGGGTTGGGAGGACTTTAGAAAAAGGTAACGCTCCAGTACCTCAAGGAAGGGTGTTCTCTCTTTTGTGAGGTCATACGTTTAAAGTCTATTAGTTATGTTTTCAAAAAGGGGGCATGCAACTCCCTCAACTCCCTCACAAGAGCGACTCAATGCCCTTTTCCTTTAAAAATGCCGTGAACAAAATGATACTGTATATGTAAGCTGTTCAACAGAATTAAACTATACCCTACTGAAAATTTATCTAAAGTGCTTTCTATTTTGCTTACCCTCTATTTTCTATATTTTGCTTGGTTCAAACTTTTTGCTAAAATGCGGTAACCACTCTTGACATGATTTGGCCTGTTTATAACTCATTGTACCCTCTTTACCATTACAGGGGCTTCCTGTACGAAAAATTGGTTTAGTGGTATCACTTGGTACGGGTAATGGTCCCGTTTCCGAGATGAAAGATATAGAGGTCTACGTACCGAAAAATGTCACTGACATATTCCGAGTAGGTGCTCACATTAAGGCTGCAGCTCATCTGGGTGAAATAATGTTGGAACTGGTAAGTTTTGCTTTGCTCTTTTCACAAACTATTCCCCGCATTCGCAAAATTTTCTATTACGCAAATGATTACTATGTTTATACTGACATTTTCTCTATATACCATAACAGTACGGGCTGGGAGGCCGCGGACTGCCCCCCCCCCTTCTCCCCTATTGGTCACAGCTTTGCTGAATCGGGCGAACTTCGGTGCCTAAGTCGAGCATAAATTATGCCCTAATAGAGTCCCGTACGATCATGTATGCCATCAAACTTTGAAACGGAAAAGACATATTCTTTTGGCACCATGCTGGACATGAAAAAAATTTTAATTTTGAATGCAAGATACCCCTGGTGATTTTGCAGCAAAGCGTAGCTTTCTTATTGCTTAACTGTACCTAAAGTCTGAAATTTGAAAAGAAAACGTATTTATTACAAAGTTTGCATGGAAATTAAATTCAAATGGTTTACCACCCTTTTTCAAGGATCTTTCCTGAGCTGAAATATATAATTTTAAAGTTTGTTTAATCAATTTAAAATGGTAAATTGCGCCATAATTTGTGATGTAATGGTTGCATTAAATGTTGCAAAATGTGATCGTGTTGTTCCAGCTATTAGGTGACTTCTTTTATGCAGTTATTCCCTGCACAATTAATATGAAGAAAACTCGAAAAGTTCAAGATATTAAACTAATGGCAGCAATGGCAACAAAAGATACAGTATAGTACGATATGTATATAATTGTCACAATAATTACGTAATGGAATGTTTGGAGGTAGATAAAAAAAAAACGTCCGCTTTTGATATTTTAACAATGAAGCAAGCTATGACAAATAGGAGCTGGGTAAATAACATTCATTATGTAACCTTTTAAAAATATTTTTTAAAATTTAGGTAACGTAGTCTTTTTCTTTGGTTGGTGCTCACGAATTTAATATTTTACTTAACTTAGAGTTGTAAGTACAAATTTAGTCGTGGCAATTGATATAAACTGATAAGGGCGAGCTGTACAAATTAGCCTTGAACCACGCTGTTACCCACATGTTACTACAGAAAACAAAGCAAGTTATATTCCTATGATTAAATAAAACGGGTTTAGCTTAGAATGTGTCAGCATGCACACCCTGCAAACCCTTACACTATTGGCTAATGAGCATTTCTTGTTTTTAACGTGTGTATCTTTGCAAACTACGTAAGCCTTTTCGTGAATGACATTTAGGAAAGATCTTATACGCAGAAACTTCGAAAGGAAATTTTAATGTATCCCTCCCGTAAACATTTTACCTGTGTAGCAGACTGTACGGCATCTTTCTTGTGCAGTCAGCTGGGAAAAAAGAGTCCGCTCCTTGGGGTAGTGAACATCTGGTTTCTGTTCAGAATAACTCTCCTTCAACGTTTATGACGGACCTTTCTTCAGCGACTAGATAACGTGTCTCATACTGAGAATACTACATTAACGGATTTGTCCTCTCACCTTAATATACTATCCAATAATATCATACCCCTGTCGGATCCTCTAAATTTGCAATGGTTATGTATTTAATGTGAAACTTTTATTGATCTGAATTTCTCCATATAAAAGTCGCAGTTCAATGCCTTAATCACTTTTATTCTATTTCCCTTTTACTTTTACTATCTGCATCCACAGGTAACCGACTCCCGATTTCGTCCGACAGATCGTTCTAGGGCTTGGTGCTTCGATATAGGTGCGGCTTTCTTTCGGCTTAGTCCACCATTGTCACATATGACTGAACTGGACGAGACGGATACGCGGGTCATCCTTCGGTTAATGTGGGAGACAGAAGTCTACATTTGTAAGAACAGAGACAAGATTGACCAGATAGGTCAGCTAATCAGAGCGATGTGAAAAAAAAACTGGGAAAATAGAAAACTGAATGCAAAGAGGGAGAACAATATCCTCACACTTTTTAGTCTTCATGGCAAAGTATAGTATGCATTCATCGACGACCGTACCCTAAATACGTAAAAGGTCTATTTCGCTATACGACATGTTGGGACGATGCGCACTGTTTAACAAGAAATTTCCTTACTGGCTCACGATAGCATAATCCCTAACCTAATCCCTAACCCTAACAAAGAATACAATCGATACAATATAATGGCAACAACCAATCAAGAAACACCTTGTTAATCAGTGCGCATCTACCCCCGATATGTTTCATGTTTCTTAAGGGCTCTATTTAACACACTTTTCTTTACTGTTACGGAAAGTGACGAGAACACACTAGTGAACTCTTTATCAAGTGCGCGTCGAAGAAGGAACTTACAGTGAACAGTGAAAGAATGTGACAATATACTATTTAGCATATGAGAAGTATTCAGTCTGACGTCACTCTAGGTGCACGGGCCAGTATCGTGTCGCCGTGTCATCCTTTCACGTAGGCCTACTCACATGTCTGCTAACTATTACGTCTTGCTCAGGTCCGTAACTATGGACCCGTATCTATGGAAGCGAAGCTGCTCTCAAATTTTTCCAAGCTGCCTTCGATTCATGTGTACACATTGGTCCAGCTTGAGAAACATTTTGCTCCTCCCCCCTTGAAAGATTTCGGCACCTCCAGATAATTAAATATGGTCACAATATGCCAAACTCTGCCTCAATCATTAAAAATGGAGCAAATAATCAATTAAAGTAGTTTGTTAAGATAGCATCTATTATAATATTTAAGTACAGGATGTGCGTTATTTTATCTCCATCATGGGACAATCGGTGTTGGGTGTATAAATATGCATGAAATTGGGTTGTCCTTGAAACTAGGACGAAATTTTATTAATTATAATGTGCAATGACTGCAGCTTTTCATTATGCAACTCATGGGCCGTTTGTGATGATCATTTAATTGGTATCTTTAAATCCTATCTTCCAGTAATCGTGTCACAAGATAAATTACCAGCAGCATTTAGCATGCGTTGTCGAATAAGATTTTTCAGGTTAAATCGGGGCCTGCAGATACTCAACATTCGTTTCTTTATATAGTATCCAAAGGGGTAGATGGAGGTTATCGAGGCTATTTAAAGTTTGACACTGAACCTATAATCATCCGCTGTCTGTCCGAAAAATTTGGTCAAAGGATTAAATGTATTGCTGATATTCATTAGTAAATGATACGATTTGATTAAAATTGGCTATGCCGGAAAAATGTGCCTATAAGTACCTTTCTGCAAGGACTCTCATGTACATGTCTATAGCATACTCAAACACGTACATCGAGCCCAGTCAGTCAAAGAACATACCCGCTTCTACGTATGCATCGTTATGACTGGTAAAAATTGCATCTAACACTCTCACTGTCACTCTCTATCAATTTTACACCACAAATTCCCATCTGCACTTGAAAGAAGGGCTTAAGGTCACAAGTATGTATGGAAGAATGTTAGATGTATGTTTTTATGTATGAAAAAATGTAAGGTATGTTAGAAAGAACCGATTCTAAGCATTTTTGTGAAATTTACATGGAAATTCCTTGTTAACGTGAGGAATTGATGTAACCTTTGATGTCCTCAAACTCATTTTGGAACACAATACAAGTTTCTTCATGTAAATGCTATCTCCAGAAATAGAGATATCTGATTTGAATGGAAGTTTCACCGCACTGTGTAGATTTGGTCAGTTTCTCTCTCTCTCTCTCACACCTATATTTTTTTAGCTTTAACCTCCCGACTTTACGCGACTTCAAACATGACACTTGGTAACATGGGTGGATAAAGTTGGGAAGCTGGGAGGCTCCTCTTGAAATTTAACCATCTGGAGGGAAATTTATGCAATTGGGGGGAGTCTCCCATTTCTGCACATAATATATAAGGAGAATTGTGGCAAATTTCAGAAGAAATAATTTTACTCCCTTTCTGGGAAATAGACGTTTTTCCATCCCTGCTTGTTGATTTAACTTTCGTATGATTCCTTTCTTTTACCTTGTTATTTACGAGCAAATCTATATGAATGTATATTTTGCATGTTGTTATATCTAATATTTAGAACTAATTTTAATTGAAGTTTGGGAAAACAAAAAGAATTGCTCGAATCACATTCCAATCTGTAGTAACGACTCTTTTCAATCTGGCAAGGAAGGTTTTATAAACGACAACTTTGACTATATGTTTTGCAAATGTACAAAGTTGATGATGATCTGCCGATGATGCGGATTATAGATGCTGACGTAACACCTTTCCCGATATTTCAGTGCACTCAGTTCGGGGCTTAACTTCAGTGCATGGAAGGAGGGAGTACTCGTGTCTAATCGCTACGGTCACACGACAACGAATTCGAATCGGATTCCAATCGGATTTTTGTGACTTTTTATTAACATTCTTTCCATCTTCGATCGGAGAGAGAAAAATTTTGGCAACCCGTTTAAATGCAGGATTTGCCTCAGACAGTCAGATGTCTAGGCTATTAAAATGAAATAATCACCGGTTTTTCGAGACGTTACATCGACAGATAGATTCTATTAAACACGCGAAGATCGAGAAAAGCTGTCTGTCGATGGGACTTAATGAAATAATTAATTTTCGTATTACTGGGATACAAATCATATACGGTTTTCAGTGTAAGCAAGTTGGAAAATTTGGAGTCCTTTCCAACCAGAGATGTTTTGTCTAACGGTAGAGCACGCGTCGCTTACGCGCCAAAGCTCGTGTTCTATTCCTAGGTCGAGTCAAACCAAAGACTATAAAATGGAACCTACTGTCGTTGTACGTGATGCTCCGCATAAGCAATGGGGCAGAGAAAACAAGTCAATGAGCCACAACTGGAAAATGGGCCGTGGCCGGCTCGACTTGAACCAATAGGTTGGAAACTGGGCCGTAAAACTCAATCTAACTAGACTAGCTAGCTAACTAACTAACCGACCAGAGATGGAGAAGAATTTAATAAAAACTCATAAAAATCGGATCGGATTCTTAGGCAATGAGAATTAGTTGCCTATCAGATTACTCACTATATAGTCTGATAGCGAGTTGTTTAAATGCGCACATTTTGCTGGTTTAGAATGTTTCAGTAACTGTTGTCTATGAAATCTCATGAAAATTCGCGCTTTTTCGTCACGATTTGCACTTTGCTTCAAATCTCTTTAACACTCAACTAGGCCTAATTGCACAGTCCAAAAGTATGAAATATAGGGGCGATAAGCACTCTTTAACAAGGATTTCCCTCACTGGCTAACGAAAACTTTAATCCTTAACCTAAGTATACATATAGGCCTCTACGCGGGCCCTTGAGCGAGGGATCATACTGCCCTTTGGCCGGCTCGGCTTGGACCAATAGGTTAGAAATGGCAGTAAAACTCCAACTAACTAACTAACACACTACCCCTTGTTAATAAGAGTGGAAAATGACTTGTATTTTCACAAACTTTAACTGCAACTACAATATTTTATGAAGTTTGGATAACCAGAAGTATAATATAACGAAACTATACGGGGATCTTGCATTTTTGTATCATTACATCGTAATTTCGTCAACGCTATTCACAGGGCCAGGCTGTACACCATTGATACATAGAAAGTGACATACGAGTCAGGCGGGGATCCAGACATTTCCAAAAGGGGGTCGGCTGACTTAAGAAATAGCAGGGGTTCGAGGGAGTTGCACTGCTAATTTCCCGTATGTTTTATTGTTGATGTGGCGAAAAAGGGAGTGCTGATGCCGTGAAAGCCCCCCCCCCCTCTCCTCCGTTGGATCCGCGCTTGCGAGTTTATGTTATGCCAACCAAGCCAGAAGACACAATGAAACTGTAGTCAGAGATCAAAGCGCTCTGACGTAGTTCCTACATGTCTCTGCACTATGGTGAGATAAAAGGCCTTTCAGATGCTTGCCCTTCACGCTGTCAAGGTTGGACCACTGATCTTGTACAATTAATTTCCAAAACCCCTTTTCAAGTTTAATGCTAGGTTTTCCAGGGTTGTTCCCTGAGTTTATCAAGGAATACAAGTTAAAACGTTTAAAGTGCAGGAGCAGTCATCCCAAATTGAAGTAGTGCAGTAGACTGTCCAGTTTCATGATTGGCTGTTGAGAGTCATGTGACAATGTTTTTTCTCTTCAAATGTGAAATTTACTGGAAATAACTGCTTGGTTTACCTTGAATATGCAATAGTTAAATCATAAAATGTAATAAAAGATACTTTTAAATGAAATAAGACGAAAATTTTGCTATTTAGCTTTTTCTTCAAAATAAGTTTTGGGGGACTGCTCTTTACCTTTAAATAAAACTTCTGCTTTCTACTTTTTCAATGGCAAACAATTATTTTCGATGTGCACTGTCGGTGGAAGAATAGCGGAAAGTAACCAGGGAGATATTACGTAATAAATCTGTGGAAAAACTTAGAAAAACAGGCTAAGAAACAATTGGTTGGCGCGGCTTTGATGATGTTCGGATAATTTACATACGATACTTATAGGCGTTCTTTTATTCTGATTAGGCCTGACGAATGGATCAGAGAGTTCTTCTTCTAATAAAAAAACGCCTTGGATGAAACCACTGAAACTAGTTTGGTTGAATCAAATGCCATTCACACACCCTAATACCTGAATAGTTGGCGCAGCACTGAATGCTAACACGCATGATCAAACATAAATACAGAATTAAATTCCGGAGCATCCAAAGTGTCACGTCCTTCTCTCGTCCGTCCATACATTTGGTACCACATATACTACCTGTAGTGGAGAAAGTTCGTTCGCATCTATTACCAGGAAAGGAGTCACTCGGGAGTGAAGTGTATCTTTATACATTGTAAAATCTCCCCAAGTTCAATGAGACCGCTGGTTTCAGAAGGAAGATGGACATTTCAGGAATTTGGCAAGCGTTTTCATCTGAAGGTGTTTACCTCATCCCGGAAAATGAGAACGCCCGTTCTTGGCCCAGCTTAGATGCAAAAAATACCAAGAACGTGAGTCTCCTCATCGATAACGATGGATATATTCATGGAGTTTTATTCCAAGGAAATAACGCATACAGGTAAGTGAGCTGTATATGGAAACTTGGGCCATTCCACGGCTTCGTATCAACATCAAGAAAACTGCAGTCGTGCCAACTTTGTAATGTACTACCAGGCTGATTCCATGAATGGCTCTTAGCAATTATATTCATCTCCATAATTAGGAAATGTACCAGACGTAACTGCTGCTTTTCTTGAATACCATGTACACACTATGTAAGTACCTAAACATTATGAAAGAGATTTTGAGTTACATAATAACGACACACCAACACGAATGTGTTATATAGTGTCGTACTGTTCAAATACGGTTCAAGTCCTCCCGTTTAGTCGCCTTTTACGACAGGCGGGGAATACCGTGGGTATATTCTACAACCCTTGCCCACAGGGGAAAAAAGAAATACTGCTAGCAGAAAATTGTGAGATTTAGCCGTTGTTTCCGTCAAAGTTTAGCGTAAATGCTCTTGACTTTTTTGGAATCAAGGTTGTAGCAGGGAGCTGCCATTCACAGGGCGCTGTCAAAGGCAGTTCCCTGATTGTAGGTTATAACGTTTTGGTGGGTTTTTCATGTTGAGTAGCGTCACGGTCATCATGGGGTTGGAGAAGGGGAACTTGTCCCCTGAATAACGTCTATCACTGGACACTGTCCAATTGCTAACAATTAGTTCTCCCTCCTACGGGAAGTGCAACACTTCCCTTGTGAACACCATGGAAATTCAAGAAACTCCGTGGAAATTCCACGGGTAGACTGACGCTTACCAATAGGATTTAGCTTGTTCTTCAAAATAAGTTTTTGGGGACTGCTCTTTACCTTTAAATTCAACGGAGATGACGTTCAAAACAACCTTGCAATTTTTGTCGATTTTAGAAAAAAGACATTTGGGCATATTTAAAACTTCCATTGACAGAGGAATAACTCGTTTTCTCCCGAAAGCGGCCATCACCCGAACTGCTTAGAAGACAGCGAAAGAGGGCAGGGATCACATTATCACTCGCTCACTCCGTGCTCATGATTGAAACATGAAGTGGCCCACTGCTGTCTGAAGCAGACCCGTTGACATCGCACTTTTGAGTTATATTCATTTTATTTTAACCAGTAGGCCTAGGCTCTTTTCAAATGATTTTCATAGGGGAATGTTTGTGGAAGCTTCTTTGGAATCGTCCATGATGACAGGGGACATGGCTATGACTTTAATTGGCTTCAATGCGCACTTTGCATTCGTCTTTTATGTAACTGCGAGTGTCAATTTTAGGGCGGGTATATCTAACCACAGACAGTTACGATTCTTCCAATCTTATATTGCTAGCCCCACCCACAGCTGTCTATGACTTATCTTAATCCAGAAATAATCAAAACTTCTCTCACTGCATACCCTGGTCAGCATAAAAGGTCCTAACTTGTGCAATCAGAACCCACACACAGCATACCGTGAGATAGGAGCTCATCTCCTTTTTTCAATCAGATGTCAATCAAATTAAAGCTGTAAAAATAGAGCATTCTGGTGTACCCATGCAAAGTAAAAATGTAGTAGGGGTACCGGTGATTGTCTCTCTGTATATTTTGTATTCTTACGACGGCGGCTAGTTTTGGTAGGCTGAGCGACCATTCAAGAAAATATGAACTGTTCATAAGTGCATATGATGTATACAGACAATACGAGCGAAACTACACGTTCTTATGATAGATTGCCGCTCTCGTCGGAATAGAACAAAGATAAAATGGCTGCTTGAGAATTTTATTAACTGGGCCTCAACACTATTGAATCACGTCATTTACAAACAGTGGCGTAGGAAACAATATGAAAATGGGGGCCGGAAAAATTTTGGACCATGCACTTCATCCTAGCCCAAGTTGACCAAAAGTAAATTTTTATGCTAAATCTTTTCGCTTTTTCTGCGAGCAAGAACATTTTTTTGTAAATGCGGGCTCATATCTTCAGTTTGGTAAAGCCTACGTTTCCGAGCTCTGAAAGTGACAAAATCGGAAATTTGCTACTGTATATGTGACACCAGTTCATCAAGTGACACCGGTAACTACAGTGTGTGCCATGTTCTTTCAGAAAATTCAAAATTTTCCCCAATAGAAGCTCTTGACCCAAACAATTTTGTCGGAGAGCCTCATTTCGAAGGCGTTGGATAACGTTATGTAGCATAAACGATCTTTAGTCGCCGTTAAATCTCAGATTTGCCAATAGCAAATGCAAATTCTTCAGTAATCCCCCAACTCTCCAAATTTCCTAACGAAAACACAGAACCCAAACATTTCCGAGTCTGCAATACAAGCTCCATATTTTCAAATACTTGAAAAAGGCAAAAATTTCAGCGCGCTTGACGCGCCGCAAATTCCGTCCCTAGTACAGTTGTCTTCAAACTTAAAAAAGATCGTAAATTTGGATGCCCCCCCACCACCCTTCCCGCAAAAATGTCTAGCTATGCCACTTAAGACACCTTACTAGCACAGGAAAATCTTTTTAGGTCAGGTGTCCCGCCCCCCTAACTTTGGAAATCAAATCAACGCTCCTGACTGGCTTGTTTTCCTTACTCCATTGTTTTTAAAGTCTTCGGTATGACCTAGCCAGGGATCGAACTCCCTACCTTCCGACTGAAAGTCGGTGGATAAGAATAATCAGGATGAGAAGGATGATTTTTCAAAATGTAAGAAGGAAACTTTCATAATGAAAAAATGAGGCCCCAGTGGGGTGTGCAGGATGAAGGAGGCTGGGAAGGCATGATTTGATATTCCCCGACTGATTTGAAAGAATGTTTTATTGAGAGGCGTGAGCGTCATCGGTCAGTGTGTATAATCAGGAGGGACAAGGGTGTTGAGGGCCTCAGGCAGGTTTCCCTGGGGTTCCCAAGGTCAGTGTCACCGGAAACACCTGTCGTTTAAGATAGCGGAAACGCTGAAAAAGATGACTTATCGGCTCTATAGGCTACATTGGGGTTAATTCCCTTTCTAGATTTTTTTCTGCTCAGTGTAAATAGAAAAGAGTGTAAACGGCAAGTAAACTTTAAGGAGAAAATAAACCTCCAGTACATCGATGAAATAATTTGTAATTCTTTATAAACCGGTTCTTTATTTTTCTCCGATTTAGTGCAGATTTTGCATGTCGTCAAAATTTGTGAAAGATCGCTGAATCAAAGTATGGGCCAGTAGGTGACGTGTCTTTAGGGATTTTCTCAATTTACCATTTTCGTGACAAATGAAGGCCCAGGAAAACGTTTATCGCTTTTCTCGCGAAGTCATCTCGCTCCTCACCCCTTTCTATACTGGGATGTACAATCCATCACTAACTTCCTTTAAGGCACGTTTATCCCGACAGATGCATTAGCCTAGTTGACTAAACCATAGGAAGGCGTTACTACAAGGGTTTTCAACGGGCTTCCGTTTCACCTTGCACCGACTTTTTCAAATTCATCTCCCAAACCCGTTCAAAAGAATTTATCCTCTTGTGTTGGACTTTGATCCTCGCCTTCCCGTTATTTCAAAATTTTTTAAGCACATCTACCCTATTTTCAAGTTCAATGTTATTGATATAAATCACGAAATGACAATATAACAAATCGGATTTACAATCATCTCATAAAAACAAATAAAAGTCACCGAAGTATATTACATTTTAAAAGCTTTATACTTCCGGGTAGAAAAGATTTCTTAAAACGTTCTGTCCTCATACGAGGCAACTTGGTATATAATCACATACGCTTGGAATAAAAGCTATTCAGAGAGTTTTTCTCTGATCACAGACAATATCAGAGGCATACTGAAAAGAAACGTGATCAATATAGAACGAAAAGCCTTAAAGAACCCACTCTCCTGCTACGCGCACAACCGATTTAGATTCCTTCAAGTGTAACAATAAAAATGACCTTTTCAAAACTGGCCATAAATTCGTCACTGGCCTGTTCAGATGTTTAAGATTTTACTTACAGTAGATCAAAAAGGTCTACTCGTGCGTGAATCACACTAGATAGCCCAATTGCACCCGTTTGGTCTGGACAAAAGGAACGAACTTTATAGAAAAACAATTATAGTTTGGTCCACGTATGCTCTTCTTTACCATTCTTACCATTGTTTGCAACTACCAAAGTCGTGCCACCGTAAAGTTTTGCATTGTATTGACTCGGGAGAAATTTTATCTTTCTGGAGTTGCTTATGAGTGCCGCCTACACAACTAAACTGGCGCTTACAGGACTGGTTACGAATTGTGTATGTACTTACTTACTCCGCTTCATCATCTACCCTTGACCTGTACTAAAATGAGGAAAAACTATTTTGTAATAGACCTTATGCATTGACAACAAACTGACCTCATTCTTGGGTCAAAACAATGGAACACGTGGCCGCAAGAATAAGAATTCGCCTGCACGTATGGGAGATGCATTTGTCGGTATTGGTTTGTTTTGCCTTCAAAGACGGGCGTACTTTTTGCTCTATGACGTCATATGCTTTAGGTCTATTCCAATTACGACTTCGTCACGGCATGATCATTCGAAATCTCCTATCGGTTCGTAAGGACGATGCTAAATTTCAGCAGAATTGACGTGCTTGTAATGGCCAACTAAAATTAAAACGATCCGAATGTGGGTGGGGGAATAGTTACAATGGCTTAGCGACAGGGGAAATCGCCCGCTTGCTGAGGTACATGCACCGGCCAAATACCTGACTACAATGCAGTTTTCCCGACCTTTCTTCATATAATTCAGAATTCTCTCTAAGACAAGCTACATATTTTTAAATAATTGTTTATACAGGCAAAATTTTCGGCAAGCTTAACACACCTTTACTTGCAATCCCCATTGCAGATATACTTTAACCGAAAAAAGGGAAAGTTTTGGAAATTTTCGTGTCTCTGCAGATGAAAAAATATGAAGTCTGGTGTATGTGATAGCAGATCAGTATGACGCCGGGCAACAGTGTTGTAGTCGAGACCAGCATATCCGAGACCGAGACCAAGACCGAGACCAGAGGGTGTCGAGACCGAGACTAGGGGCAGAATTCGAGTCCGAGACCGAGACCAAATGTACATGTTGCATAGGAAAATATACTGTCCAAAATTTTGAATTTTTATTTCACCTAACTTTATGACCGTGTTCTTCAGAAATTACATGTAACACCCAGAGTGAATCATCATTGATTTGCACGTTTTATTTTATCATATGTATGGCCGTGCAGGACGGGGGATGCTTCCCCCTAATTGGCCAAAACCTTGATGAATCGGGCAGACTTCCGTGCCCCAGTCGGAAAGCGATTATTCCCTGGTTGTGGTATCGAAATTGGGCAAAAGATCACCGCCCCTGAGAAAGAGAATTCTGTAAGACCATGAATATGCCAAACATAGAATTAATAACCTAATCCAAATATTTGTCTAATGTGGCCCTCGGGGTGGGGTATACTTTTCGCACGACTCCCAATGCCCAACCAGGGCATAATCTCTCCCTGACTGAAGCACCAGAGTCTGCATGATTCAGCAAGATACTGGTCAATTGGGGGTGAGAGCCCCCTCCCGAACCCCGTACAGTACAGCCAAGGTAGCCCCACTCAAGAAATTGGAGTCAATCAGTGCTACAGGTGCTTAGTTGTGTGAATTTGATGCTGATTGTGCGGGAAAGTGAGTTTGCCCAACTCACAGAAGAATGAGTCCAGAACTGTATAAAGTTAATGCCAAGTTTTCCGTTGAGCCAAACATGAACATAGACTACTCGCACCCCAAAGAACAGAGGCTTAGATCTGGTTTGTGGATTGGGGCGAAATTTTTGAACAGCTAGAACCTTTGATCGTGTCCGTGACCGGACTCGTCTAAATCAGCAGTCCTTGCGCACGACAGTGAGCACACACATACAGCACAAACAAACACACACACACACACACTCACATTGACACACACATACGCAATACATATAAACAGCACAGTTATTTATTATTGCTTTGAAATAGGCTCAGACTGATATTTTCTAGAAGCCCGCAAATCATCTTTACACTCAGTGGCGTAACTAGCCATTTTTCAAGGGGGTGGGGGGGGGGGGCAAGCACACACATTTTCCGATTTTTTCAAGCTTCAACACCACATAATGAGGTAAGGTAATTTGGGGCTCGCAAAAGGCGCCGAAATCTTTTGGCCTATTGAAAAATATATCTAATTATGGAGTTTGTATTGCAGGAAATTTTGGATCCTGGGTTTCCTGTAAGAAAGTTTAATACCCTGGGGGATTCACGGAAGAATCTGAATTTCCTTTTGACAAATCTGAGACTGCACGGCGACCAAAGATCGTTGTCACATGCATGAGGCCTACGAATTAGACTCTCGAGTGATATTTTTAATTCAAGAACTTTTATTTGAGAAAATATGGAACTAAATGAAAGAAAATTTATGGAAATTGGATTGTAGTTGCCGGTGATACTCAATTTGCAGCGCGCGAAACGCAAGGAAAATTTTGCTTTTCGGAGACAAAGAATTACAAATATTGAGCTTCTACTGGACACAAATCAGAATTTTATATAACAGAGTTGAAAAACCACACTGTTAGTTGACTGGTTTCACAAATGGAAAATTTTCATTTTTTTTTTTTCATTTTCAGAGCGAATGGGTGGGGGGGGGGGGGGCAATCACCGTCTTCGCCCTGCAGCTACACTGTGTATACTACTATGTTACATTTTGTTTATAATTCTGTCTGTTGTTTTTTAATCTGCCCGAATCATTGGTGAGGGGGCAAAAAGATATGTTTTCCCCCAAATATTTCCCCCAGAATCAACGCCTCTGTCAGAGAATGTCTTATTTGCACTTGGGAAACATGAGTGTTGAAAGAATGCCTGCAGAGATCCGTGCTCGATGTAGTACAACTTGAGAAATTTTGACATAGAACTGGTATATTTGTTCATCCTGTTTTTCAGTTTCGTTAAGTTAAGGGTTATTAGTAGACACGTTGAGTAAAATCCATAATAGCAGTGGCGTAGCTACTGGGGGCAGGGGGAGAGGTTGCCCCTCCTGGAAAATAATTTGGGGAAATTTGATGAAATTGGGGAAATCTGATGAATTTTCTTATTCTAACAAAAATGTCTCAAAATTTTTGTTAGAATAAGAAATTGTGAGACAGTTCTCATACATAATTCGTATTTTCATGCAACAAATTAACCCAGATTTCGTCAGTGTCTCATGAACCGGCCCTGCTCGCGTTCCACAGAAATGTCCTCTCCGCGTAGCAAATTGAATGTTCTACAGTATTGTATACGCGCGGGTGTTATGATCAGCGCATTTAGGTGCTGGTGACGTAGTTTTTTTGGGAAGCTGTCCTAGGACAGAAAAATCTGGTTATGCACTCAGCTTTTTTGGTCTGATGCTAGCTGAAATGGTCCGTGACGCATACGGACACTATACACGCACGTAAGTGCAGAGAGTTCACACTCCGAACAAAGATGCACGAATACGTACCAATACAACTCACGGCAACCTACTCAGTGGACAGCGAACGATAACGCTCCGCTGTGGAGCGAACCAAATAACGGCTGTACGGAAGTTGATAAGTGTCATCTCGACGGTCGGAGGGTTTCTTCGAACTTTCAATGGTCATTTTCGAAAACATTTCGAAAATGGTTTGGGGGATAACGGGGGTGATTCATGTAGGGGTGAGTCCGTTCTATCACTATGCTTCTGCTAACCGGGGGGAAATTGGTACTGGGGCACCACAGCCCCGAAAAGGTCCGAAAATTTGCGTAGTATATATATATATAGCGTACAAATTGCTACTTTCAACGGTCATTTTGGCATTGCGACTTTCAACGGTCATTATGGTAAATATTTCAAAAATGTTTCGCCGGACTATGGGGATGATTCATGTAGGGGTGGGTCCATTCTATCACCATGCTACCGATGAGCCGGGGGAAAATTGTCACAGGGGCTCCAAAGCCCCGAAAAGGTCAGATAATTCATTTCTATAAGGTGGGGCTATGGTTGGGATGGCTACGTTACTTGCAAGGATGGCATTCTCGTGGGACCGGGACCCTCTATATGTTCACAACTTTATTACGATAAAGATGAAATAATGCACTTTTTTCGCGTGTAAAGTTTTGAATTAATAACGAACCCACATTTTGCGAGATCTTAACAGAACAATGCCAGTCAAATTGGGCACCACTATAACTTTAAGGGTAATTCGTTCTCACTTGTTCTCTACTCTAGTTTTTTTCCGTGTGGTTTCATTTTTATTTCACCTTAGGGTGGTCAGGCACAATAGAGCTATTTTCTGACGTACGTCTATGTTCTTCGGTTCGGGTGCACTGTACTCATGCGGGCTAAAGGAACGACTGGTGGGAAAAAATAATGCCTCCATGGCACTGTTCGTCGTCCATATTATGTGTGTATGAGACTATGATTTGGGTTTTTTTTTATTTGTTTTTGGTTTTTTTGTTTGTTTGTTTTTTCCTTTTGTAAATGGGTCTACTAGCATAAGCTTTACTTTTTCAGTCCTCCTTCACCGCCTTGTTTAAATGTTGTATCATTTGGGGCATAAATGCGAGGGTGCCAGGTCTTAAATGTGATTTAAGACCGACGATGACGTCATCATAGAGGCTGAGCGGACCGAGGCGATAGCCGAGGTCCGCTGCCTCTGTGATGACGGCATCGCCTGTGGGCCAAACGAGTAACGTTACTGTTGTTTCCCTGTTTAGACAGTCTTAGCGGAATTAGTAACCCCAGCACTGTCATTGTGCCAAAGCCTGTGTATATTGTCGCTAACCTTAGACACTTTAGTAGGAGTAACAATACTGTAGTTATAGGCACGTTTTATTTGACCCCCCCAAATTTAGGAGTGGATTAAAACGTTAACAACAGTGCCAGTCATCGCAGCTCAGTGCATGCAGTTCTAGCCTAGGGCCTAACTTGTTAGACCTATAAAACAATGTGAGTGTGATCAAAATACCCATTTGTGGGGAGCAATGATTCCTAAGCCTAGGCTAACCTATGTCTTTATCACTGCCAGGTATTATTCTTTGGAATGGTAACTCTGAAGACTAGTGTATCAACTTTACACAGTGTACAGTGTCTCAGTGTTACTGTTTATCTTGCTAACATGTACTTGGCTTACTGTATGACATTACAGTAGGCCTACATGTGCTGTGCAAAACTATGGAGTGAATATGGCATGTTGCTATGGCAACCTAGCATGGGCTTAAAATATTGTACACAGTAAGTATATAGTGATCACATTCAATTCAATTCTCCTTACTTCTTGAAAACCATTCGAGACCGGTCTCGAATGCGATTCGAGACCGGTCTCGAATGGTTTTCAGCCAATCAGAATGCAGGAAATCAATACAAGTATTTATGGATTTGTATTTAAACTGTGGAAATAAACTCAAACTCAACACAGAAATTATCCTGGTTTTGCCGTAAGGGCAGACCGGTTTTGCGATGTGTGTACAGGGCACTTGCAGAGATTCCGAGCCCACAATTACCCAAAGGTGGCATACTAACGAAAATGTTAAACTGTGGAAACTCTCAGTTGTAGGCTAAGTGAAAACACCAAAGACCTGACAAATCGCTTGCATAAGATTTATTCATTTTTTTGTGTGGATATTCACTGGGTTCCTTCGTAGGCAACTCTTTTATTGGTAAATGCATGGCAACGGTGGTCCAACTTCGTCATTATGCGTTCTTAACGGATATCCTGTCTTGTAGTTAGAGAGGTAGCATCTTTGTGCGAACAGGGAGGTGTGATCTAGTTGCACCTCCCTGGTAAGATGGGGTAGGATTAAAGACCGCAGATACTTTGAAGTCCGTCGCGTAGCCACAGAGTGCCTAGGGCGGGGCCTACCCCCCCCCCCCCGATGTTGTTCAGACTCCCCAGACTTTTTGCGTCCTGATAAACATTGTTCCTCTGGCATTACGTATGTCATGTATGTCACCTATGTCACTTGAAAATTCGGCCACAACAACGAGAGAGAGACAATAATTTAAGGTCACGGGGTCAATAGCCTACGGAAGCTGATAAGGGGCGTGCTACGTCCGCAAAAATGCCCCGAATGAAGCACAACGGTAACGCCTAAAATTCAAAATTGAAACAAGGGACTGCATGCGTAGTATTAGATAATGCCACCGCCTAACCATTTTCATTCATTAATTTTTCTGTGCGTCTCCAAACACAAGAAACTGACAATTAACTTGTGTTAGGCTACAATCCTCGACAAAAAAATGGGAAAAACAAGCAAAACAGGCAATGAACGGATCATCATCCCCCATCACTCCCCCATTCAATGTTGTGGCAGCCCAAGGCGTCCTGAAACTTCAACCTTGATACGGGATCGGGGACTTGCAACTCCCCGATCCCATGTATTTTTGTCGAGGATTGTAGCTAGCGTAGCCATAGACATCTTTCATGCATGGGTGTGCTGGGTGCATGGAAGAAGTTTTACAAATGAGTGAAGATATTGCACAGGAGTTTCTAAAATTTTCTTTGTTTTGTTCCTACTAATATATTTTTTTCTTAATACAGAAAGAAATAGCCCTGGCTTTATTTCTTTACTGTTCAAAAGTCAAGACCAAAACAAGGGAGTAAAAGCATACAGTTGATTTTAAAAGCAAGCAAATTGTTAAGGTCTCCATACAATTGCATTTTAAATGGGAACTTAGAGTGGCAAATCGTGATTTTGATTAGGCATAAATCAAACTTTATACAAATAAAAACCATGAGTCATTCAATTGAGAAATTTTGCATTTGTTTTTCTTGACATGTGTGTGATTAATTAAACATAATTGAAGTGCAGGTTTTAGATTTTCGTAGTTTAAATCAAAGGACCAATCCTCTCACCCCAAACTACACTTCTTGTGTGGGGTAACAGAAACTCCGACTCAATTGGCTCGGCACTTTGATTGACTGCTTATTCAAACAGTGCAGAGCAAAACAGTGCAAGACACCAAAGCTTGTATTACACAGCATTAACTGCGCCGAGAGTGTTTTGATTACATACATACTCACCCTGAAGCAACAAACTGAGATTGTGTCTTGATGAGGATGAATTTCAGACAATTGCGGAAGGGGCTTAAGTAAGAAGGTTAGGAGCATTGGTACTGTTTGGGGTGAGAGAATTGGGCCTTAAAGGCATGCATGGAAACACTATTTCCAAGTATAAAACAGTTAAATGGCCAGCTGGTGCAATAAACGGAGGAACAAACGACGCTTTGACTCAGTGGAAAACCTTTTCGACCACCCTATTTAGACTCTAGCTGTCAAACAGATCCCTCTTTGGCATGTAGTAAACATTCATAGTGTGAGTACAAATTTCCAACCATGTGTTTCAAAAAATAAGGGATATTTAGCTGAAATTAACAGGGCCGAAGACACTGAGAAGTTCCATTTCCGCCCCCCCCCCCTCCCCCCTCAGACCCAACTGAAAAAGTCTGGTTACGTTACTGCAAATCTGCAATGAACAGCGCACTACTTAAGATGTCAGGCTCTATAAAACAGAACAGTCATTTGTGCACAATGCGATTTTACCAATGCACTTGGTTGTTATCTTCAACCATTCTACTTCAAGACCTAGAAAATAGTGTCATTTATTCCATTGAAAGAGGAAATTGAAAGGTAAAAAATTGAAAACGCCCAGCAACAATTGGGGAAAAAACAAAAGAAGTTAGCTGAGACTTAGAAAAATGATTTAGTCATCACTCAGTTTGATACGTATGCATGGAAAAAGGAAGTTAATTTTCAATGTTTCCAGCTCTACCGTCCGTTGTTGGTAATCCTGCATTCTGATTGGTTGAGCAGAGATCTGTTGTTTCACTGCTCACGGTCAATAAACGTAAAGACAGTGATAAAGGTAAAGTTTTTCACACATTTTCAGTGGTAGGAATAAACCACATTTGTCTGATCATTACTGTCTCATAAGCCGTCTTGACTCCAAATTAGCAACATAATGGACTCGACAGTCGCATCGACCCTTATTTTGCCAACTTGGAGTCTAGACGGTTCATTCACCATAATAAAGTCAGCCAAATGCGACTTATCCCTTAAATATCGGTACCGCCACTTCATTGAGATTTTAAGTCAATTTGAAATATCCCGCATGTGCACTTTCGTTTTAGTATTAATGTATAATGAGCCTATACTGACATGAAGCAGTTTACCCACCCAAAATGAACCGAATCCAAGAGATGAACATATAGCTCTAATATAGTTTCAATAAAAATGGTTCTGTTAAAAAACATACCGGTACTCTAAAGCATGGGCGTCCTCAGAAATTTTTATAAGGGGGGGGGGGCAAGATCATTCATGGATGATTGAATTGTGTACACTATCTAAGCGGAGCGCCACCATCGGTTGGCGCGGAGCGAACAAGAAAATTTTGGGCCTTACAAGCTCTCCAGATGGCCGGAAATGACACTTGGCGAGTGTTCTAAGCTGCATGTACCCAGCCCTGAAACAGGAATTTCATGTCTGTAATTTTTAGATATTTAGAATATTCAATGCAAAAAATTGTTGAAGGGAAATCTGCCTCTCGGTAACGGCCTCGAACGCCTATGCACGATTAAACTTACAACTGTCAAACAGCCTATAGGCCTATGTCCGTAACCTAATTATGAACCATGCATACACCCCCTCCCCCACCCCCACCCCCGTATTCACCTTGTATATCCAAGTTACACCCGCGCGTCACCACTTGAGATCAGCACGGGACCAAACCAAGACCAACGCATTCATCAATGGTCGGATGCCATATGCACACTACATACCTGACAACTAGGCTAGCCTAGTACATAGTTTTTACAATTACAAATTTCCGATAGATATCACGAATGATGGTCCCCAAATTACGATTTCACTATTCAGCATACTGCACCATCTTCTCTTTTGCTATTCCTGGTCAAATGTCCGCATATTTCACGAGTAAAAACTGACGCTGTGAGTGAAGGTATTTTGATGATTTATTTTTATTTTTTTTATTTTAATTTTTAATTATTTTTTCACAAGTTTGATTTTCCGGGGGGGGCAAGTGCCCCCCTTGCCCCCCCTCCTTGCGGACGCCCATGCTCTAAAGGTATTTCATGAAAAGCACTAGCCTATTAGATATATATGATAATAACACTATGGAAAGGTGTAGCTACATACGTCCAATAGGACTTGCCAGCGGACTGAGACACTTTACAAAAAGGGGTAAAATAGTCATCTGGTCAACGTTTATGTAAAAAAAGCACAGGAGGATCGTTCGCAGCTTCCCCGCCTTGGTGACGTCAATGGATCTTCCGGGTATAAAAACTTTATATATCTTAATGCGTTGCGTTCGCCTGCTTAAAAAGGACCTTTAGCCTGAGATTAGTGCTATCAAATTACCGATAGCCTATACATATGGACCTCGTATTCCAGTTTTATTTCACTGCAAAGTGATGGCAAAGAGTGAACACTTTTTCAAGTTTAGCTTTGGATGTTGAAATAGTCACTGAAACATTTTGTAGGACTGTCTACCAGCCTACGCAGGGAATTACCATACAGTCCATGCATGTTATCCTTTATGCGCAAACCAAACTGTTGAAAATTCCTTTAAATATGCAACAGGTATTCACATGTATTTCGTTGTTTTTGTTAATTAATTTACTTGCACTGTCAGCAGTGAGAAAGCGGTTCCCATTCGCATGCTGAAGGAGCAGCCCTCCGCATAGACAAATATATTCTGCCTCCTCATAGAAAGCACTTTTGTTTTATATTTAGCCAGCAAATAGGAATGACAATATGACAATGATCCATGTATGCCTACGGCACCCTTAATCCCCACGCCAGGATGACACTAGACTTATTCTGAACTAAAAGAGGTGGTTTAACCCTGGGTGTCAACTATCTATCAGGGGCACGCCACTTGTTCTCTCTTTTTGCATAAACTGATGTTCCCTATTTATTTTCTCAATGCCACAGCCTCATTGTAAAACAAAAGAATGTGGATAAATTTTAGTCCCCCCCCCCATTTTTACAATTATTTTTTGTTCGGTCAAGATTCGCCTCTATCGCGTCATTGAGGTCCTGTAATATCTTGTATTTCGTCACACAATTTGTCATTGTATTTATAGTATTTTCCCGGAAGGGAACCACCAAAAAAGAATAATGTGGATTTTTTTTGTCGGCATCTTAATTGTCTCAGAATTCACCATCTCTCTCAGAAATCTCAAAATCACCATTTTTTCTTGTCCCCTCTCGGCCACCGTACAAAATCGATCAGTGAAGCTGACCGAAAAAAGCTTCTATTTCGTGGGACCAAAAAAACTAGACCCGGACCAAAACATCTAGCTTTTTTTGTCCTACCCGAGACCAAAAAAACTAGCTTTTTTTGTCCTAGGACCAAAAAAACTGAGAAACTCCAGTTATTTTGGTCCCGTCGGACAGAGGACCAAAAAAACTGCCACACCGGCACAGGAAGCTGTTATTCAGGAATTTAACAACAGCAGATACAGTACAACTAACACTGAAAGGCTGTAAACCCGAACTTATCCCCTTGTACACACACAGTCTCTGCCTTGTACACTTTGGGAATTCAGTAAACGGATGTGAAAACTGACAAGTCACTAACGTAGACCCCTTTTCGGGTTATATAATCGTACAAGCTACAATCGCCGCCAAAAAATGAAACAAATCCCTCCGTAGCAGATATTACATTGCCTTTTAGCCATCTCCCATGGTGCCGCTCTCCCCCTTTCCCCCACTTCAATGTTGGTTGGGAAAACTGACCAGTCCTGAGTAAAACAACATTGAAATGGGGGAAAGGGGTTTGTTTCATTTACTTTTGCGAAGCTCTCGTTTGAGAAATTACTGCGCGCATTAATTTGTTGAATTGCTTACAGAGTAGCGGGGGACTGGCGCAAAGTGGGAAGGGGGTAGGGGCTTGTAAACCGAAATTTTGTTATGGTAAACCATTATTGGTACACTTATATTCTAGGAGCTCGTAAGGATGCAAAAGAGCACCGCTACCCTAAACAGCATTTTATAAGCAGTTAAAATGGTTTATAGGCAAATGAATACGAAAAACATTCCAGAAGACTAATGGCGAACTTAAATTTCCTATTCTCCGCCTCCCCCCCCCCCCCCCACTGCCGAAAAAATAAAATATTTCTTAACTGCAGGTCTTTGGTCACAATGCATCTTGAGAAAATAATGCTGTATTTCAAGGTTTCTATCTCACACCGTGGATTTAATTCAAAATTATCATTTCAGCTGCCTAACCCACGTTCTACTACCCCCACCCGGCGCTTTGCCGAAATTGACATAATTTCGTGTAAGCCTACTTATGAACATTTTGTCCTTTTCAAGAGCATCCCATTGACACGTAACAATACCCATATATATTTCTACTGTAGTTGTAGCTATACCGATTTTACTCTGTGAACATAACAATGGATGGGGCTGAAACAATCCATGGGCCAACGATAAACTTATAGTTAGTCCAGAAATTAGAAGGGACGGGATCCATTGGCATACTTAGATTTTGTTACTTAGCCTAATTCTTGGAGGTTTACAGGCTAGTTCGGGAAATAGCTTTCTGCTCACTTGGGGGTGTAACAATAAACGGGTCCTTCTGGCCTTCTACACTTAACAGACTGCTGTTCTAACGGGGTATCCTGTGTGATCGAGCCACTATTAGGCCTCCTTATAGTGGCGTACGAAGGGGGGACCATTGGGACATGCCCCCTCACAGATGCCATTTTTTCTCTGTTCTTAAAAATACGTAGTCAAACTTTTGTAACACAGATTTTACTTCAAATGATAGCATATGTGGCACCAGATTGCATATGAAGACACCCAATTTTTCAAAACTTTTCAAAGGGGAAGGATTGTCTTCGTAAGGCCCCTCAGTGATGCCAATTTTTTTAATTCCTACAAATAGGCAAATTCTGACAAATTCCAATTTTTACTTAAAAAGGAAGACTCTGTATCCCACTGGTAGCATCGATAAAAATGTTTAGATTCTCTTCACAAGCATGACTACGCCATTTTTGACCATCTGAGGGGTCTGATTTTTCGAAATTTTTTCTACGCTCCGCGCCAACCAATGGTGGTGCTCCGTTTAGATAATCTTTATGACAAAATAACATTTTGTGGCCAAGAAAAACCACAAATCCTATACCGATCAATGCTCTTTTATTTTGACTCCTAAATTGTGCAAATTTAATGACAAGTTTTACTTCGTAAGGTAGCATAAATGGCATAAGAATGCATGTAAAGACACAAAAAGTTTCAGTTTTATCCTCATGAACCACCACGATTCAACTTTTAACACTGTTCCTGTCAACGTCGAAAATCTTGCACCATTTGCATCTACGTTCCTTGAAAACGTCAAAAAATTTCCGGACACCCCTCCGCTTAGACCATACTGCTCCCCCCCCTTCAGAGAAATCCTGCGTATGGCACTGCGTTAGTAAAAACAAATAAACCATATATTGTTGACCAAAATAATATACCAGGAGTTGTTATTTCCAATTGCTCTATGTTATACTGTAAGATTAAAATGCAGGTAATATTACATAATGACATGGAAATGTTGTTATACTTGTAAATTTGCATGTTTTTTTATGAAATACTTACACATTGACCGGGAAAAGTTTTGGGGAAATTTCATGCCTTTGCCCTCTCTGGAAAAAAATCCTAGCTATGCCACTGCATAATAGCCAGAAATGGATAGCACTCAGACTGTTAAATCAAGGGAATTCAACACGCACCGTGAACACACAATGCAACGAAGTATTGGACTGCCACTACTTATTACACTGAGCAACCTAGTCTAACCTAACCAATGCAGTAATCAGAAGAACTGTGTTACACTATCCTAATTCACCAAGTTTAAGACCCATCACCAACTCACAGAAGAAAGTTTAGCCGTTACAGATGGAGTGTGTGGATTCATTAGATGAATACTTTTCTAAATGATTGGCATTCTTTTCAAAGAAAGGGACGTTTTTGAAAATTAAACTATGAGTTTTCAAAGGTACGGTGAGGTTATATAAAATTTATTAATATCCATCATTAAAAACAACGGATAACAAGCACATCACTTAAAAAATGAATAAATACATACATAAAGTTATCAATGCACTAATGTGCTACACTGAATTCACTAAATTACGCAACTCAAGAAGTCAAAAATTGGGGTTTCCACCCACCCCCTGATCTCATTTACATTTTTGAGAACGAATTTAAATTTATGTCCTAATGTCATAAAGTCTTCACATAACATTGGTTAAAAGTTAAACAAACAAAAAAATATATAAGAATGGATAAACCCGGACATTTCAGCTGAAGAAAGACTCGGGGAAACAACAAACATGGGGTTGTGCACCTTGAAGAATAGCGCTTGCCGTATGCTAATAGGAGTTGATAGAGTGATATTGTAAGCTTGAGAAGGAAAACTTGAAGTGTACCTCAAGTCTAATATTTCATAAATATATATCAAGGCATGGAAAATAGATTCAAACTGTCCAACTCCCGTCTTCATAGGGCATTTTTGAGCTGTAATAGAAAATCTTGGAATTTTATTTACTCAATGAAAATGGTACATTGCGCACATTGCGTTGTATTTCTATGTGTTTTTTATTGAAAGTCGCGCCTCGCGCCAATACTCTAATGGGACGATGTAAGTAATTTTTCCTCTATGTACAACATGCGATGCAAGTATAACAAAGCGATGAAGTTCATAAAACACTTTTAATTTCAAAGGAAAATAAAGCAAGTAATGTAACTAGTAAAACAAATAAGTCACAAGTTATTACTCAATGGACCATTTTGTTTTCAAATAAACTACAACTTTTAATTTCAACTTTTAATTTCTCCACAATGAAATAAGCTATGACAATGGGAGTTTGATGAATAAGATTAATTTTGCAACCTCTAAAAATATATATATTTTAAAAATGCTGGACTTGTGGCACACTTAATAGGCAAAACTTTTGATGGGCACTTATTAACAATCAATTAAAATTTTTCCAAACATTATGCATGCTTAACCACACCTTCGTTACCACTGGTTTAAAATTCGAACCAATTTCTAACGGAGAATTATCTGATTATTACTACTGTACTACACTGTCTATACTGAACCTACTAACCGGGGAACTTTTGTGTGAGACAACTTGGGTCTAAATTTAGTACATCCAAGAGATTTTTGTACCTCTCAAATAAATTTCTTGCAGGCGAAGTTCTATAAACTGCTATTCGAATTGTAGCCTTTGGACTATATCATTTTGCACTGCTTTCATCATGGTGTAGATTGTTAGAGGTACTACTGATTTAAGCTCTAGCTAGTAGAAATGAAAATTCGGCATCTGACCTTTCCGTTGGTTTGATTTCAGCTTGAGGAGGGGCGTAAGCGGAAGATCGTCCTCCTTTTCGAAAAGTTTGTGGATTACGGAAGTGTCTACAAGCAAAATTGTAGCCCTTTTGTAGAAAGTTATTAAATGCACATTCGTTAATTGTCAAACATATTGTCGCGTTTCAACTCTTTGAAAGACGATAGAAGTAAATCAAGACGCACGACGAGCGGTTAAAAGTTCTAAGTTTATTTGCAAGCAACTACGGACTCAAACAGGTTGAATAGAATCATGAAGAGATGATAAAATGCAGTCTACGATATCTGATAGAGTTACGAAAGTTCGGCTAACTAACTACATGCTTAAAGCTACTGCTGGACTCCTCTAATCCTCTGACTGAAGCAAGGAGTTGCTAGAGAAGGAGATACAACGAACAAATTTTTCCAGACAATATGTACTTGAAACAGATTATATCTTTTGAGGCGCCACTATTTGATTGACAGGTCCCTTTGTTTCTATTGTTAATTCCCTTGTTACTAAGTCCTTTTAATGATCATCTCTTCCATTCTCCTTCGAGTAACCCCTAAACAATGGCATTGTCTGCATATCCTTTGATGTAGAGGTTTGTTTCCGCCCATGGCGAAGCCTATAAAAACAATTTCTAAAGAACGACTGGAAACAAACGGTTAAACTAGGTGCTTCAATTGCTCCCCTTTCGTCATTAGATGGAAGCATTGTTCAAGTCTATACCTTTACCTCAGATTTAAACAATTTTGCCATCATTAAGAAACAAAAAAATTAAAGTTATTTGCAGAGAAATTGTTGCTATCTTCGAATGAAACAATAGGTCCCGTCTCGGATAGCGTCAAATGACATAAATTTCAAAATTTTCCATGACGGCTGGCAACAAAATGTTAACGAGTAGAGTGTAAGGGAAGTGTCTCTTCATTGGAATTTCGATAATGCGTCACTAATCTTTGTTTATCCAAGTATTGATATAAGAATTTGGCGGATGAAAGCAAGATTATAGTCGGAAACGAACATTGTCTCAAAGAGACTATAGAACGTTGCATCTCCTTTTATAGCAACTCCCTGACTGAAGTCATGCCAGTACACAAAAATCTCTCCCTTTCATAGAATTTTTGGCCCTGTTAATCTACTAAGAAAAACATAAGAATTCTTTACTATTTCTTATACTACTTCACACATCGTCAAATCTAGCACAGTTTGTGACCTGTCAGGCCTTAGAAGCATTCCTTTACCAATTCTAGGAATGTGGTTATGTTTCGTTTATTGTTTTATCGCTTTTACATATAAACATACACATATAGAGTATAAACTCAACAAAAGAATATAAGGACATATAAAAGCGAAAGGAAGTACACAAAAACCCAGGGGGGCTTGAAAATATGCACTCCCTGAGAAAGAAAAACAACAAGCAGACTACTGATAAACACACACACACACACACACAAAAAAAAAACTAATACAGTAGCAAAAAAGGGAGGTTACAATAACATAGCAGAGGTCAAAAAAAAAAGAGAGAGATCTTTCACAGCTTGGAAACCCGTCCCCTAAACCACACACCCCACCCCGCCCTACCCAGCAACAACCGGCTGCGGTGAACAAAATGCTGAAGACCTTTAAGATGGCAAAACATGATGCAAGAAGCCTACGGAATGAATTCAGTGCGTTATATGTGAGATGAAGCCTAGTAGTCTTGAATAAAATGGCGTGAAATGTTTTTCCTGAAGGACTGGATACATTGTTTGGCTTTGACAGAAGACGGGAGGGAATTCCAAAGCCGAGTGGCCCGATTACGAGGGCAGTTGTGCTGTAAAGAACTTTGAATAGTGTCCAGATGTAGGGATGAAGATTGTCGAGTGTTGTGATTATGAACTGAGAAGTTGTGAGAAAAGTAATTTGAAAATTGATTGGGCAGCAGGTCGTGTAGCGAGCGATAGGTGAATGTGGCAATATTGGTATTAAAAATATCAGAGAGTTTCAGAAGGTTTAGTGACTTGAACAAGGAACTGGTTTGGTCACTTGGTTTGGAGCAAGTGATGTGACGAATAGCTCTCTTTTGTAAGACAATTAACTTATCGAAAAGAGTACGACTTGTACTGGACCAGGCAATGGAACAATAGTTAAGATAAGGGTAGATTAAAGCAAGGTACATTGAACGAAGAGCATTCTTAGGTACAATATACTTAAGTCTTCCTAACATACCAACCACCTTAGCGATCTGGGACGAAATACTGCATACATGTTCATTCCAAGAAAGCTTAGAATCAATATGAATCCCCAGGAATTTAACATTATCCACACGTTGTAAGCAATTACCATCAACAGAGACTTGAAAGTTATGACCTTTGTTAAGAATGTCATTATTAAAATCAATAAAGTTCGTTTTTGCAACATTTAAAGAAAGTTTGTTCACAGTAAACCAGTCAAGGTAAAGTTTAAGTTCACGGCACACTTGCTCCTCTAGGCACTGGGGATCAGAGTCACAAAAAATATATTAGTGTCATCTGCAAACAATACAAGTGAAGCATTCTTGGAAACATTGGCAATATCATTTACATGAATTATAAAAAAGAGAGGTCCAAGGATAGACCCCTGTGGAACACCACATTTTACTTTTCTAAGATCAGAATTAAGACCATTGAGAGAAGTAAATTGTTCTCTATCAGAAAGGTAACTTTTGATCCAGTTATAGGACACACCTCTGAAACCATAATGCGATAATTTATTGAGCAGGATACCATGGTCAATTGTATCAAAAGCTTTGGACAAGTCGAGAAAAATTCCAATAGAAGTCCGCCGCGCAGCCAGGGCATCTACGAGAGCGAGTTCTGTTGAACGACCGGGACGAAAACCGTATTGACAAGTATGTTATGCTTACTAAGGAATGAATATATTCTATTGTACATGACTCTTTCTAAGATCTTTGACAAGCAGGGAAGGACTGAAATAGGGCGGTAATTTACAAACTTATGTTTGTCACCTTTTTTGAAAACAGGAATTACTCTAGCTACTTTCAATCTGTCAGGAAAATACCTTGAGACAGAGAAATATTAAAAATATGGGTAAGAGGTTCGGCTATGTAATGAATCACCCTACGAACAATAGCTGGTCTCAAATCGTCATAACCTGCAGCTTTCCTGGGTTTTAAACACTCACATGCAACCTTCAAGAGTTCATTCACGTCAACCGGTGGAAGATATGCAGATTCAACGTTTTGCTGATTAAGATGGTCATAACTACTTTTAGTTGCACATTTTGGTATTAATCCTTTATCTTTCGATTGCGTCCTGTGCTTTGTCAAGATTTATGGGCTCTACTTCCAAGGTTGACAAGTAATGAAAACAGTTGAAACTTCTGCAGCCGAAATGGTAAAAGGTCGCTGGTTGGTCAAGAAGAACAGGCAAATGGTAAGCTTTGTCTGATTGGTTATTGAGGACATCGAACGCTCGACTACCCATGGTCATGCTGGTGGGCTATTACTCCTCTACCTGTCGCAACTGAAATGAGGACAGCAGGACATAACACAATCGTACCGATTGGTCAGTAAAATAGGCTTATACTACGTCGCACCCCCCGCACCCCAGTGGATAATTCGGACAGCGCCTTCCCAGGGACAACACATATAACAGGTGTTTGATGCTCAGTCTTTCATGGCTGGTGACAATACACGTACAACTGCGCTGTGATTGGTCTGTGCGTAAAGCAGATGTAACAGTGCAGCTGATTGGAAGGTCGGGACAGCGCCTATCTATAGGCTGCGCATTCTAAGGGACTATTAGCAGGTAATAAATCTTGGCGCTGTCATGATAGTCGAAAATAGCACAGGCGAGCTAGAACAGGCCGCAAACAAAACTGTTGAAAAGCTCTCGCCTATGAAAAGGTAAGACGTTACTTGGTAAGCGTTGGAATAGCGGGACTTGGAGAAGCTTGCTTAATATTTTAATTAATACAGAACCACTGTCAAGGGTTAATTTGGCGCTCTATCCCAACTAGCAGCGACTCTCATTTTTTTTTTTTTTTTTTGTGACTACAACAATATAAGTACTGATTCACTCGCTACATGATAATCTCTCTTCATGATAGTGATCATTAATTGTCTTACCGTGATTACTAATTTTTTAATTTTTTTTTGCAAAGTGTTCATGTTCATCTATAGACCGTGTCGCGCATCTACTTACAAATTGTACCGATACCGTTTTCTTAGGCTTAAGGTTCTCCTGCAAAATTTCAAAGCTTCAATTCCAATTTTGGAATAATGTTTACATACTAAGAGCTTATAGTAGAGAAGATGGTTATTTTATGGAAGAAGATTCATACAAACACCACCGTTGTTGCCCGGTATTGTTGCAGTGCTCGAGACCGGTCTCGGTCATCATTATTTCTGCATAGGCACAAGTTCCTTCAAAAGAGTCAAACCTTGAAGAGGTTTATCTCGAGAACCGTATGAGATACTGACATCATTCCAACGGATTTCCCATAGGTTTTTGCTGACAATTCACACAACCTTTAATTCCCCTTTGGTTCTTTTCTCCAGCCTATTCCGTGAAAAAGCAAAAGAAGAGGCAGAAAAAGCTTTCGAAATTATAGCAGCGAAACTCTCGTTAATCTTGGATCTTGAAGATACTTCTGTCATCAACGTTGACATTCTAAACAGCCTACGTAATGCTCTCTTGAAACATCCTTCCTGGTCACCAGCCCATATTGTCGTTCGATGTAACTTCTTGGAGGCTTTTGAAAACGAAGATTTGTTATTGTGAGTATAGACCTATTCAGGGGGATTTGTGCATTCCGATGTAAACTTTGAAGCCTCGTCCCATCAGAGGAGCCCAATGGTGATTTTAATTCCTTATCGGAAGATTTATCTTATTAGGAATTTACTTCAAGGACCAATCCTCTCACCCTTAACTACAATTTTTATAGGAGGTTACTGAAATTCTCAATTGGCCCAGCTCTTTGACTGACAGTTAATTCAAACAATGCAGAGTACAAAAGCTTATATTACACAGCGTGAAATGTACCGAGAGTGTTTTGGTTAAACACGTTGACCTTTTCTATACCCACCCTGGAGCAATAAACTGAGACTGTGTCTGAATAAGGATGAACTTCAAACAATTGTGGGAGGGGCTTTAGTAAGAAGGTTAGGAGAATTGGTATTGTTTGTGGTGAGAGAAGTGATCCCTTAATTAGATGAGATTTAACAACACATCGACACGAACGTGTTAAATAGAGTCAGTCAACTAGATAAGAAGTTCAAAGTTTAAATTTACTTTTAAGTGTGGTTCAAGATCAAATTTGGTTTCCCGTTAGTCGCCTCTTACGACAGGCAGGAAATACCGTGGGCATATTCTACAACCCCCATCCCACAGAGGGCATGTTTTTAGGAGGAAAAAGTATTATTTTGGTAGAGTTCAATATAGAGCAGTGTTGTAATGTCAGAATGAAGTTGCTTGATGTCTGGGTTCAATTTACCTCGAGTCACAAGTAAGTTGTCGAGTATTTAAGATTTCGAGTCGGGGCATGTCGAATGAATGCTATGGTTGTATACCTGTTTTGTTTCTGTTTATTTGAATACATGATAGGAAGGATCACAGAGTTGGGAGAATGCTGCTGTGTAAAGAAACAGTAAAACAAACGGTCTATTGTCCTGAAAGCAAAACATGAAGGAATTGCTTCGGTTCACAGTACGCAAGGCAGTTATGTTACCACCTTCATTAGAGGCAGTCATTCGTCACCCTAAACTACAGTTTCAGTATGCATATATCAAAACTCTCAATTGGTGCAGCTCTTTGATTGGCATCACATTCAAACTAATAGCTAAATTACACAGCATGGGCACTGAGAGTGTCTTGATTACACATTATGGACTTGTATGGCCACTGCATGGGACAAGCCATGAAGCAATACACTAGGATTGTGTCTGGATAGAAGATGAGTTTTAGATAAATGTGGGAGGGGCTAGAAGCAGGTAGATTGGGAGAATTGGATCTGTTTGGGATGACGAAAATATGCCTTTAAACGTACAAGAATGTAGTCAAAGGTGTCAAATTGGCTTCAAAACATGCCCTTAACCAACGGTATCGAACGATCTATATGTTATGATAAAACGACTGACTTGCAGTTGTGGATTTTCATGGTAGATTGTGGCTCTCTTTCATTTTACAGGTGTAATTCCCGTCTTCTTGCCTTCAGTTTGAATTAAGAGAAAGAATCTCCCCCCAGGAAAATGATTATTCCACCTGTGGCAATTACTATTTGCACGACTTCGTCATGACGGTTTTTGGCTTGCAATGTCAGTAAAGCTATCATCAACCTTGAATTGTCCAAAAGACAACTTCAGCTTCTGCTCGTATTATGCTTGCATTTTTTTCAATTTGTTCATTTGATCTTATGTGCTCTTGTGTGTAAGAATTATAAACTTTTATATCCCCCCTCCCATTTTACCTCTTACTGTTATTGGCCTCCATGACTGTCTTTTTAGTTACATTGATTCTCAAAAGTGCGATGATGGCCAGACGCCACTTCATCTGGCAGTTAAATACCATGGAACCGACGTAGTACGAAAACTTGTCGACTATGGCGCAAATGTTTTCATAGAAGATGACAATGGGGAAACAGTGGTGCATCATATTATATCTAATTACAAGAATCAACAGGAAGAAGACCTAATGCTCGCCGTAAGTAAACTGCTTTTGCACAAATTCATCAAGAGGTTTAGATTTTATATCAGCTTGGCTTCTACATGTTGATGGATGGATGGACGGACGACAGTAGAGCGTTATGGACTTGCTGCGCATCGTTTTACCAATGAAGCACTGAGGAAGTACTTCCATGATTTTACAGTGAATCGATAACAGTTTCTCTTTTATATTATACCATGGAAATGCTACCTCGGACTTCCATGGTAAAACGATGCAAAACGAGGCAATGAACTTACACTATGGTCGGACCGTCCCTCCGTCCATTCGTCCACCCGTCTATCTATCTAAGTTTAAAAGGGCCGTGTCAATCTTGAAGGCGATGAAGACTTTTATAAATGGTAAATTGGTTAAACCTATTACCCCTCTATATTTACTGTTGGTCAGTCCGTCTACTGCGGAATGATGACTAACGATGAAATCTTGGGCTGATGGCGCTATGCCACTTCTTATAGCTAGCTATCTTAACCGTGTACTAGTAAAGTTACTCTAGCACCTTAAAGGCCCAGTTCTCTCACCCAAAACAGTACCAATTCTCCTAACCTTCTTACTTAAGCCCCTCCCACACTTGTCTGAAATTCATCCTCATCCGGATATAATATCAGTTTATTGCTTCAAGTTTTGTATACAAAAACTCAATTTATATAATCAAAACAATTTCAGTACCGTCCATGCTGTGTAATATAAGCTTTGGTACTATGCATTGTTTGAATTAGCTGCCAATGAAAGAGCTGAGCCAATAGAGAATTTCGGTACCCCCGTACCAAATTTGTAGTTTGTGATGAGAGGTTTGGTCCTTTAGGCTACTTGGGTACACTCCTAACAGCAGCGCCACATGACCTGTACCTGACACGAAAGGTCGCTCTGTAGCAACCAACTCCCTGCTCATATTGTTAAGCGTTTTGCGTTGTTTCTTAGCCAAGTAGTAGCTTGGGTTCACTGGGATGCCCATACCAATCGTCACTATATACGTGCTCTCGAATTTAGCTAATATCTCGGTGAGAGTACGAATGCTGGATGGAGGGAAGATCTGGAAGATTTAGCTTTCAGGAAATGTGGATAGATGTTTCTTTTGTTAGATCAGAAGAACCGACTTTTTTTTGTACATAATGTTAAAAAACTACAAACCTTAAAATAGCTCTTTAAAAAATCTGTGGAATGGTTTTGTTGGCCATCCCCTCTTGTCAAAAAGTGGGAAGATATACCCCATTCCCCCGAGATTTCCGCCTATGGGTATATTCCACGTAGTATTGTAATTTTTCTATCAAGGATTAATGGTAGTAAATGCCTTCGAATGCCTTTGAATAGGCTGATGTTGTTCTAGTCGTCAGAACGTACAATTGTTAAAGGTCCCATAAAACCTGTATGAAGGTGTTTAACCTAACAAATATCACGCAGTTTTTCTGTATGTGCTTAAATACTTTAACGAACAAACGTAAGAGTTACATAGATGACAAAAACTTTTTCCTTTCCACTTCCTGAGCCACCACCAAATCGTTCTATTGTAATAATTATGCAGGTATATACTAAATTTCACGATTAAAAAAAAAGTTGTCTTAGAGACACCCTCCTCCAAAACGGTGAAAAATTGAAGACACGCATCCCCTTCTCCGACCCTTTAGATCCATTCTATGCATCGGGTGAATTAAGCTGCGGTCTCACTTAACGAATTCTGATCGGATTCAGATCCCAGTTTTGTGAGTTTTTGTTTGATCTTAACAATCTCTAGTCGGAAAGTGTCAACAATTTGCCAACCTGTGTAAATAAAATGAGTTGTCACACCGCAGGAGTATGAAAACTTAATTTATGCTAATTATTCTGTGACGTCACATCATTAGACCAATGATTTTCGGACTACGTTGATAAAAAATGAATATCGATCCTACTTCACGAAAAAAAGTTAATTGGCATTTTATTTTCATAAAAATCAGATGTAAATTATACTGGTTGACAAAATTTTTGGCACCGCCGGGAGGCTTCCCAAGAGAGATGGAGAAAGTTTTAAGAAATACCCGACATAATCGGATGAGAATTTGATCCGAATTCGTTCTAGTGTAACCGCGCCTCTCAATTTACTTACTACAGATTTTGTCATCATCTTTGGAAGATGAAGCCTACTATGAAGACATCATGGAAGCGATATCTCCTTTAGTACTTGCTGTGAAGACAGGTAAACATGACGCTGCCAGGGTACTAATTGAGAGTGATAAATTCGTGACACTTCCTGATGACGAAGCACGACCGATTCACCACGCGTTAAAACAAGATAACCTTCTGTAAGTAACCGATTTAACTACCACCAATGTCTTCTTAAAATGGCTTACCTGGGTGTACCTATCCCAGAGTTATATGCCACCTCTCTTTATGAAATTACGGTTAAATTTTTTGCCTTTTTTAAGGCCAGTTTCTTTTTCTAAAATCTCAATAAGATTTAAGTTAAATTAACCAGGTTTGTGTTAGTTACATGTAAACACGACATCGAGTGTATATTCACCAGATATTTTAGAGTGTGAGGTTTGAGGTTTCTCGCTTCTTATAGTGCCCATTGTTCTTTTACACTGTTTACATTTGTACAGAGGTAAGTGAGGGGTTATTCCTTATATTGTGAACCCCTTTTCCCCAACAGAAAGTGGGAAATTACAATTTGAAAAGACTTCAAAACTCGACAGTTTTTGATCCATCGGGGCACCTGACAATTTTGCATGATGTAAAGTAAGTGTCACAATGAAAATACCGAACAGCCTCTTTCCAATCTCCGGTGCAAAATCATATGGGCCCCCTCAGGGCCAAGAAATGGATCCCTTATGAAAATGATCCCTGGTTTATATTTGTGTCCAAATTGGTTCATGGGAATTCCCCCCTCCTCCTGCTGTATATCGCTGGTCCCAACCAACATCAGAGTAAAATCAGACTTCAGTGTGTCGACGCATCCAATCTCAGTCAGAGAGAAAAGATAATAGGATACATCTAGCTACTTTCAAAAACTGTTTCAGCCCCCCCTTCCCCTTCCCCCGCCAAATGCTATTAGCTAGCTTCTTCGCTGTCTATACCTTATCAGAAACATGGTGCAATAGATTTGTCTTGTCTCGGAGTGGCAAATGTGATATTTTGAGTCCTCATTCTTAATCTTACACATCTCATCCCTATCTGGACTACCCAATAAAGGTTCAGGAGGGTCTTATAAAGCGGCTCATTGAGTTGATATCGATACCTTAATGAGAGTCTCAAAGGGTCACTACCACATAACAATGCTTATAGTTAGCATAACAAGTCAAGTTTCAAGTCCAAAAGTCACAGAAAACGTTAAAATTTTGAATTTTCTAGTGTCCTGACTTGTAACAGTTTTGTGCATAACTTGAAAAAATGTCTGGTCATGAATTTTCGAAAACCGACTTCAACCGTTAACTACTCACTCATAAAACAGTTCTTTGTGTGTAGGGTATAGAGATTGTCTAACTTTGACCATTTGTGGTTGGTATGTGAAGAAAACTTAGCAGGTTTGGAAAAATTTGTTGAATTTCATGAACCAACTCAATGAGCCGCTTTAAGCCCCAATATCTCCCTATAAAAATTCATAGCCTCTGCCCACTCAAGTAAATTTGCTAAGTAGTGTAGTATATAATCAGTGACGGTACCAGAGGAGAGCATGCCCTCGGTCAGTTTCCCCAGTCAAAACCTTTGTCCCCCGTCCCTTCACTCAGCCGTTAAAGGACAGTGGCCTAACAAAGGTTTTCTAGGCAATGTGGTTTATAAATAAACCTAAAAACTGGTTGAACTATTCCCGAACTTTTCAAAGTAAAAAACTATGTAGGCATTTGCCATATTTTTGTTTAACACTGTCATTGAAACTTTTTACTGCAGAGCAACTTATGCAGTGGCATTTCTAAATTACCCACTGGCCCACTCAGACAAAAACTGCTACTGTGCAGTTATCACGCACAGGCTTTAAACTTAGTCGCTTGCATACGCTATTCTTGTCTTCAGAATAGTTCCTCTCAAAATAAGCCGGTACCGTTCACTCAGTAATTAGTTATTGCTTAATTGTGAATACATGAACCAGGATGTACCTATGCCGAGTCTTAATTGTTTACCCAGAGATATAATAAAACTTTAGAGCTTCTCAGGGCTTCACCTCCGGGACCCGGGGTCCCAAGAAGGGCTCCCTAGACCCCAAGCGCATAAGCTCACTGTTCGCGCTCGATTTCGCGTCCGAGAGAAATTGTTTGCCGTAAACATTTTTCTTGCCCTCCATTTGCCCTCACTTTAAAATTAAAATCTGGTACTGCCACTGTATATGATCAGAGAATGTTTTAACCCTCCTCCCTGCCCCTTCCACAAAGATTGTGTCCCTACCACAGCATGCATAAGACAGCTGCCACAAGGCTTAGGCTTTACTTAAGTTTTCATCGACCCAAATGGAGTTAACGGAATGTAGTACTAGACTGTTATGATGCAACCATGGGTACTGCAGGTAATGATCTACAATGATGGAGGTAAATGAAATGATTTACCCGTGATTACAGATTGCTAGTTAACAAGTACATCACTTTTCAGTCTTCAAAAATTGCCCATCCCCCCCCCCCCCCCCCACGGAAAAAGGAGTCCCTAACACCAAGGAGTCGCTATTGTCAAATAATAATAAAGTAATGCTTAATCAGTTATTAAAGCTTCCCATTGAGTTGGTTCATGAAATTCAACATTTTTCCAAAACTGTTATGTTTCCTCCACATACCAATGACAAATGGTCTATCTTAGACAATCGCCATACCCTACATTCAAATAACTGTTTTATGAGAGATTACTTAATATAACGGTTTTATTCGATTTCGAATTCGTGACCAGACACTTTTTCAAATTTTTCAAATTATGCACCAAACCCTTACAAGTCAGGACACCACAGAAATTCAAAATTGTAACTTTTTCCGTACCTATTGGATATGAAACTGGACTCTTTATGCTAATTATAAATTAATTTTCATGTGTTATTGTTATGACCCTTTAACACTCTCATTAAGTTACTGATAACAACTCAAAGAGTCCTTATATACCACAATACTGCAATGTCCACATTATACGGTTCAACGAACTCAATGAAATTGAAAAAAATAAAAAATAATGATAATGCCAGTCTTCAGTGATTTGTGTATTTTATTTAAGACTCCCATGTGGTTGTCGTCTTCAATATAAGCTCAAAAAAATTTCGTCGGAAAGTTTCGTTACGCAGGCTGTGGATAACATTATGTAGCAACAACGATCTTTTGTCGCCGCCCATCCTCAAATTTGCCGATAGAAAATGCAAATTCTTCAGTAATTCCCCAACTGTTCAAATTCCTCGCAGGAAACCCAGCATTCAAACTTCTGAAACACAAGCTCCATATTTTCAAATATTTGAAATGGGCGGAAATTTCAGCGCGCTCCGCCCGCTGCAAATTACGCCCTTAGTACAGTGGTAATCACACTCAAAAATATGGTAAAATTTGGGTGCGTGCCTACCACCCCCATTTCCCATTCCCTGAATTCTTATAGGCATCAGAGACTAAACAACATTACATACCTATGGTGGCGCTTGGCTCAGTGTACATTTGATACCCAACCACATGCAGACCCCCCCCCCCCCCCCACACACACACACACTGAAAATTCCTGGATCCGCCACTGCTTCTAGGATAGAATTCAAACTCGATCACTATTCCCAAAAAGTGCATCTTGTAAAATGGAGCAAAATCCTAGCTACATGTTGTAAACTAAACAACGTTGGTTGTTGAAAGACATCTCTCCCCAGTCACTTTTTGTAAGCTGTCCGTATTCTGCCCAGCCTATTGTTCGACCAACTCTCCATCTTTTTTCACCTTCGATGAATAAAATATTCCTCTTTGCAATAATTTGTTGAGTTCTTGTTTCAAATCAAATTTAGTCCATCTGCAACATTGCTCTGCTGAAGGATATTCGTGTAAGCAAGTACGAAAGTGACCTGATGATAAATGACACAACCTGCCCTACAACCCAAAATTTAATGCAACTTTTCAGTCCAACTATTTATAATTCAATATGATTGTGTGGAACAGTTTATCTGTTTTCAAAATATGGAAATAAAAATATTTCTCAAGACGATTAATTCCATCTGCAGGTAGGACCTGTACCTCTATGCAACGCAGGATTTTCAAAACATTCATTCAACTTATTCCACCTAACTAGGCTTAGTTTAAAATGCCTGGGGTGATCGGCTATCGCTGCCAAAGATAAGGGATCTAGCAATATTTCCCGCAGTCTCCGATCGTCCTCGGTCTGCAAAAATATATATTTGAGTATTTTGTTATGGCAATTCAGATACTAAGAACGAATTCAGAAAAAACACATGTAACTCATTTGTTTGGTACCAGTGACCACTTACTGATCAAGTTGGAAACAACTCACAATAGGCTCCCAAGAATTAATTGTGCTACTGTATAGGCCTATAGTCTTGCAGTCTTCTCACATATTCCTTGCGCACCGCATATTCACTGTATTCAAAATCAAGCGTAAGCAGTACAACTGTTCTTAAAGGCAGTCAATTCTCACCGTCAAACAACAATCTTTGTATTCTACGGAAATTCTCAATTGGCACAGCTCTTTAGCACCCTGAAGTAATAAAACGTGATTGTGTCTGGATGAGGATCAGTTTTACTCTTTGACAGTTGTGGCAGGGTTTTAAAGGGGAATATTGCGTTTGTTTTACAAGGAAATTTCATCCTTTTAAAACCAATGTTCATTGGCAAAAAGTGATAAATAATAAAAATAAGGCAGTAGAGTATCCCTTTTATCAAGAAATAAGTTTCCCTCAGATAGAAATTGAGTTGTTTGTTGCTCAAGAATAATTTGTTCACTTGACTTTTAACATTTTAAAAGATGCAACTCCCATTACTGTTCTTGTGCACATGGTCGTCACCAGGGTGTGTGTGTGGGGGGGGGGGGGTGCGGAAGGGTCCTTCGCGACGAACAGACGAATGCTGGTTCATTATTTCCTATAAGGCTAACGTTGTTTCATTTACTCAGTCAATGCTTTAGTAATGGTTAAGGCCCAGTATTTTGACTATTATTGGCTACACATCATCTTGATTGGTGATTGGGCCGAAAAATACCCATTTTGATTCCTTGCCATAGGCAGGCAAGGAATCTGTGCGATGGTGATGTCGTGTGTGTGTGTGTGTGCGCGTGCGTTTCTGGGGTCAATCGGGGATACACACATGAAAATTACAGTAGAACTGGGGATACCCCGCAAAACGGGGATATCCCCGGTTTTAGAAAGGCCAAAATAATGCAAAGTGGGGTGTCAGATAAATGCCTGTAGCTTTACAGCTTGATCTGAGTTATATCCGCGTTTCCATGTTTTTTGTTTGAATTTGTGTGTAAACGTGTGTGTAGATTTTTCAGGATCCCCAGTTACCTTGATTATAACCTGTGATTATCCCCAGTTGACTAGGAAAAACAGAATATCCCCACTTGACTGGTATAACGCGCATGTCCCCGATAGGCGCCAGAAACGCGTATGGGTGTGTGTGTGTGTGTTTGTGACACTTGCTTGAAAACACGATATCTCATGGTAGGAATGTCAGACGCTTTTCATATTTGGTACATAGATTTTTCATATTGGGAGGCAGAAGCCTATTGTTTTTGGTAGAGGTCGAAGGTCATTTTAAGTCAACTGCGGCAATATTGCGAAAATATCGAAAATGGCTTGTAAACACGATATCTCAAGATACGAGTGACCGAAACTTTTCAACTTGGTATATAGATTTTTAATGCTGAGCGGGAAAAGCCTATTGTTTTTGGTAGAGGTCAAAGGTTATTGAGGACACCTGCGGTAAAATTGCGAAAACGTCCAAAATAGCTTGTAAACATGATATCTCAAGATAAGAGCGACTGACACTTTTCATATTTGGTATATCTAGATTTGTGATGTTGAGAAGAAGCCTATTGTTTTTAGTATAGTCAAAGGTCGTTTGAGGTCACCTGCGGTAAAATTGCAAAATCTTCCAAAATAGCTGTTAAACACGATATCTCAATAAAGGAGCCACCGATACTTTTCATATTTGGTATATAGATTCGTAATGTTGAGCGGTAGAACCTTATTGTATTTTGGTAGAGGTCAAAAGTTATTTTGGGTCACCTGCGATAAAATTGCAAAATCGTCCAAAATGGCTTGTAAGCACGATCTCCCAAGATAGGAGCGACTGACACTTTCATATTTGATGTAAGGATTTGTTATGTTGAGAGGAAGAACCCTATTTTTGGTAGAGGTGAAGGGTCATTTGAGATCACTGGTGGTAAAATTGAGAAAACGTCGAATGTGGCTTGTAAACACGATATCTCAAGACAGAAGTGACCGGCACTTTCTATATTTGGGATATAGATTTGCGATGTTCAGAGGAAGAACCTGATTGTTTTTGGTGCAGGTCAAAGGTCATTTGAGGTCACCAGAGGTTAAAGTATAAAAACCTCTCAACTGGCTGGTTATCACCGTAAGAACCTTCTTGTTTTTGGTACAGACCAAAGGTCACGTCAGGTATTCAAAGGTCGTGGGAGAATGGAAGAACCCTTTTGAATTTGGTTGAGGTCAAAGGTCATCTTGGGTCACTGAGGGTCAGTGCTTGTTGGAATCTGTAGGTTATCAACATGATATACGTGTATTTTGATCTTTGTAACATGAATCCTTGACATTGTGTGCCTAAATTGTAAAGACAAATCTATCAAACACTGTCAATTTGAAAGATGAATGGTATTTCAGCGGCAAGGAAACACTAAGCCTTTTGGCTCTCTGGTTTTTGTTTTTCTCGTTAATGTGAACATTGCGCACGCGGGATGGTTCGATTTTCTCTATAATTATACTATATTAAAAACACTTCGTTGCCCTGGGTCCATCAGAGAGGGTCACAAAACAAGAGAAAAGACTGACTTGCCCGAAGGTCTACAACTACGCCGTCTTGTCTCGGCTGCTGGTTTCGACATTTTTTTAAGTGATCATTTTAGTTAATTTTGCATAAGACTTTCAGAAGAACAACGAACGTTTTTAAGCAAAAGGGATGTTGAAGAAAGAAGATCCTGCTTTAGCCTACATTAGTTTGCAACTAAGCAATTGCATTTGATAGTACAATCATCGAAAGTCGTCGTCTAAAACAATTACGGTGTTATCAGAAAAAGAAGTGTTAGTGAGTCAAACTAAAATGTGCAGTGGGCCTTTGCATTTTGTCTATAGGAGGTGCTTAAGACTCAGCTTTTTAAACTGAGGAGGAGACTAGCAGTAAAAATGTTTTAGTGATTCAGATATTAGTAACAGGGAATTTGCATATTTTAAAGTGCTTTTGCGGACAGTCTGGATTAGAAATGGTATTTTCGTGACAACGTTGCTTCTGCACTTCCTTAAACCACAGGCTGGCTTCAGAAATACTGGCAAAGCATCGTGGACAGGGATTTGCACGATGCAAGAAATACAACGCTACCGCTCTGCACTGGGCAAGATCAAAAGACGTGTTGGAAACCATTTTGAATTGCGACTTCGAACTTAACGTTCGGAGTAATACAGGGCACACAGCTCTCCATGTGATGGTTAAAAAGGAGCGGTTTGAATGTCTTGTGGAGCTGTTGGCATCTGGCGCCGACCCGGAAATACCAGACAATGATGGCAACTCCCCCCTTCATACCGCATGTAAGGTGAGATATGTTGTGGCGTTATTTGTGTTACTAAGTTTTTAAATCCGACTTTTGTCAATATTAATGGATACATATGGGCTTAAATATAGATAAATCTTCCTTGTAGTGCTTCCGACAAAACCATATGGATATTTGTATGCAATGTCCCATATTTTCTGGGAGGCATGTACATCCCAGTATCCAAATTATGTATGTATTAACTCTAGTTAGGCGAACTAACGACTGTGAGAATAAGGTTGACCTACCTTCGTCAGGTCATTTTATTCCTGCGCAGTGCAACGTAAAAATTTGAGTTGGCTTTTGGGGGGTTTTGCCCTCCGTTGTCCTGCCTGTCTGAAGTTGTATAGAGAGGGATAAGGCATGTAATAAAGTTCCATCGTTTTCAACTTAACTTCTCTGTACTGTTGTTTTGTGTAGCATAACGTAGGTTTTACTAAATTTTTTAAAAGGCGTAATCTGACGGCTTTTCACTAGGGTCTTACAAGGAAGGCGTAACAGATCATGTCTTCCAAACCTAATAACTCAATATTGTCACTTTAAAGATTAGTTACTTTTTTTTAAAATACATCTGAGGTATTCAGCTATACCAAAAAAAGTTATGTAATGTGGGCAAATTGGGTCAGATTCATGTTGCTTTTCTTTAAAACTGAATGCTCTGTTTGTCCTTGACATTTGCTACTGTTGGAACGTTTGAATTTCTTTGTTTAGATCTATTCTTACCCTCATATATGTTGTATCGCAAAACAAATGTTGCTTTTTAAAACCTGTAATAGCTCAAGATTCTAAATAAATTGAAGGCCATGGTCAAATTACTATGTTGCGATGACATCACAGATATCCAAGAAAAAAATTGCATTACTTTGAAAGTGAGAATCTTCCAAACGCTATTAGGCCTATGTGTTTTTGAGATGCAATCTCCTGACAATTTTCTGCATATTTTCAAATGAAATGAAATGAATTTTATCACCGACAAATTTATGTAAGTGGAAGATTACCGTGATAGCGCTCTTCAAAAACAATATTTTAGAGGAAATTTTTAATTTTAAATAACCTAGAGTTTGAAGGCTCCCCACGAATTACTCAAATGAAAGTAATACACATCAGTATGAAAACATTGAAGCATCACAGCTAGAAATGGAAAACATAAATTCGTTATATCCAAGCTGGAAAATGAACTCATATTCTTCGGCATAGGCATGCAGGGGAACAATTTTTGGAGGGGACAAAAACAATTTTGGCCGAATAGTGGTCAATGGCGACATTTATAAATTTTGCCAATGTTTTGCCCAAATGGACTAAATGTTTTTGTCAGAATCTGGGATGGCGAGAGCCCCCTGCACGCACTCGCACCCCGCCTCGTACGCCTCTGGTAGTATTTTGGCTGAATATCTGGGTAAAAATGTTGCCTTATATACTTCGATATTACGTTTCCAGCATTATGAACTTATGGTGGGAATGTAACTTGATAAAGAGTCCGCCTTTTTACCTGTCCACCCACGCCTATAAATGGGGTGACTCAATGGTCCCTCATTTTTTTGAAATGGTATAGGAAGACGGGTGCCTTCAAACAACTCTTTTACATGGGCTAAGGAGTATAGAATGGAAAAGCCCACAATTTTTAGCCTACGTGTGTATAATGACATGTATGATTAACAACCACTCTGAACAGTTTCTGCAGCGTTACACTCAAACTATACATTTTATACCACGCCCTCGCCACTTCCTTAGCCATAGGCCACCTATTTCTCCCAAGGGGAATACAATTTTATGAAGTTCTTCTATTGAACCTAAAATGATTCTTGATTTATTTTCAGTTGAATTTTGTTGATGCTATCAGAGCTCTCGTTGTCTTCAATGCAAATGTGAACGCTAAGAACAAGGAAGGCCTGACTCCAAGACACTATGCAGCTGCTCATGAGGGTAAGACTAAGCTGCTATAATAAAATCAAAAAATTTTTGCGAACTTATTAGTCTAACTTCCCATGCTGCATTTGTTGTTGGGTGAACTTGAAACCTCACTTTACTTTCTTCATCTTAACCCATGGTCACACTGCAACGAATTCGGATCGAATTCCAATCCAATTTCTATCAGGTTTTTGTTAAAATATTTTCCATCTCTGGTCGGAGAGAGCCAAAATCTTGTCAACTAGTGGAAATATATAAATTGCATCCTTGCCTACGAAAATAAAATTTCAACTGATTTTTTTCGTGACGTCACAATACCTTATTCATCGGACAACGTAGTCCGGTAAAATTTATCGATCTGACGTCACGAAATAATTGGCATAAAGTTTAACTACCTACGGGCAAAAGATGGTGCACGTGTAAAATATTTTCGTGCGTTCATATTTTTGTGCGTTTCAGGAACAATAAACACGAGTTCCACCAAGGCTTTCTTCGCCTTTCTACTAAATCGTTGTTGCATTTCTTCGGTTACACCTATAGTGTATAGTTCCTTTGTGGTCTGTTGTTTTGTATATCTGACAAAAGTTGCTGCTACTCCATCGGCCAGTCTTTAGTCGGCTTTTCATTTTTAGGGGCAAACGCGGTGACTGAGGGGCAAGCTCCTAATTATGCTATGAAAGCGGAGAGGCACATTTGATTGTAGCTTAGCGTGCGACGATTTTCCTCTAAAATAGCTCAAAAATTGCAGGAAATGGTGTTCCAGTGTGGTGATCCAGTGTTGCCATTCGCGTCGTTCAATGTTGACAAACCGAGTGCCTAAATTTCACCAGAAGAATAATGGAGTAGATTCCATTAGGTTAAAGGGGAAATTCATTCATCCCATTTTGAATAAGTGTAATAGCCGTTCTATTTCAAAATTGGATAAAACCTTGTGTTTTGATAAAGGTCAGAGGTTAGCTTAAGTCACCTCTAGCTTAAAGTGAGGGGACAAGGGGCTTGTTGCAGTGTTTTGTCGATCCATCTGAAGATTTTGTCGGTATATGCGTAACTGGACTGTGGAAAGATTCTGAGATAAGCTAGCTTGTAGCATATTTAAAGATAGTTCATTGAAAATAAACGAAAGCACAAAAAATTTCGCGGCTTTTCATTTTCAGTTATACTTTGCTTAAAGGTAAACACCAGTTCCACATATGTTTGTTGTATAAAGGTTTCGATTCCACAACTATGATGTTGTTCTTTACTTCTCTCCTGATGAAACTCGATATGAAATTGAGGAGGAGCTCTGATCTCTTTTTTGATTCCTTGCCGAAGGCAGGCAAGGAATCTATGCGATGGTGATGTCGTGTGTATGTGTGTGTGTGTGTATGTGTGTGTGTGTGTATGTGACGCTTTGGCTTGTAAACACGATATCTCAAGAAGGGTAAGTGTGACTAACCTCGTATTTGGTGTATGGGTTGGTCATATTAAGTAGATGATCCCTATTATTTTTGGTGGAGATCAAAGGTCATTTGGGGTCACGAGAGGTCAAAAGGTCAAAACTTTGTAAACACGATATCTCAAGAACGGTACATGTGACTATGCTCATATTTGGTGTGTGGGTTGTTCATATTAAGTAGATGATCCCTATCGATTTTCGTGGAGGTCAAAGGTCATTTAGGGTCACGAGAGGTCAATAGGTAAATTCCTTAGAAATTGCTTGTAAACACGGTATCTCAAGAAGGGTAAGTGTGACTAATCTCATATTTGGTGTGTCCATTGGCCATATTAAGTAGATGATCCCTAACGATTTTCGTGGAGATCAAAGGTCATTTGTGGTCACCAGAGGTCAAAAGGTCAAAACTTCGTAAACACGATAACTCAAGAACGGTACATATGACTATGCTCATATTTGGTGTGTGGGTTGGTCATATTGAGTAGATGGTCCCTATTGATTTTCGTGGAGGTCAAAGGTCATTTTGGGTCACGAGAGGTCAATAGGTAAATTCCTTAGAAATTGCTTGTAAACACGGTATCTCAAGAAGGGTAAGTGTGACTAATCTCATATTTGGTGTGTGCATTGGCCATATTAAGTAGATGATCCCTATCGATTTTCGTGGAGATCAAAGGTCATTTGGGGTCACGAGAGGTCAATAGGTAAATTCTTAGAAATTGCCTGTAAACACGGTATCTCAAGAAGGGTAATTGTGACTAATCTCATATTTGGTGTGTGCATTGGCCATATTGAGTAGATGATCCCTATCGATTTTTGTGAAGATCAAAGGTCATTTGGGGTCACCAGAGGTCAAAAGGTCAAAACTTCGTAAACACAATATCTCAAGAACGGTACATGTGACTGTGCTCATATTTGGCGAGTGTGTTGGCCATATTGAGTAGATGTTCCCTATTGTTTTTGGTGGAGGTCAAAGGTCATTTGGGGTCATGAGAGGTCAAAAGGTGAAAACTTCGTAAACACGGTATCTCAAGAACGGTACATGTGACTGTGCTCACATTTAGTGTGTGGATTGGTCATATTTAGTAGATGATCCCTATTGATTTTCCCAAAGGTCAAAGTTCATTTGGAGTCAGCATGTTCAAAGCCTGACAAGCTTTCCTGCACAGTCTCTCAAGAAAGGTCACTTGTAGGGTCCTGTAACTTGTCATGTAGATGGCACATAGTGAATACATGGTCCCAGAAGTTTTTGGTGGAGGTCAAATGTCATTTGGGTTCACGACAGGCAAGGGGGATCTCAATGTAGGAAGATTTGATGCCTTGCATGTGTACTTTGTGGGCACATTATGGAGCCCTGTTAATTGAAAAACATTGCAAAGCAATGTCAATGTGAAAAAAGGTCTTACATTTCAGCAGCAAGGAATCACTAAGCCTTTTGGCTTTCTGGTTTTTTCTTACTTTGTGGAAGACTTACTATCTGAGTGCAGACACAACATCATATTTCGCAAGAAATGTACCTCAATATTTTGTCTAGGCTAGTGCATTGAACTTATCTACCTTTTCATTTCGGGCTTTGCCATCAAAAAGGAAAAGTGCCACGCACTATCCCAAATTATACCAGTAGAGTTATCTTCTTTCGAATGTGGGGTTTGTCACTCCGTCAAAATTTAATGTGTAAAAATCTTAAGTCAATGGGAGCATTTCCAAAATGTGGGGGTCCTGTTTGTCCCCTCGCCCCTACCCCTTCCAAGGACTGAAACCTATGCATTACACTTCATGCACAGAGAGTTAATTTCGATGTGATCCAGAAACATGCATATGGCTTTGTTATAACCTTGCTTGTCACGTCAGCTAAGAATATGAGCATTGTAGTATGGTTTGCATCTGCACAAAGAGGGGCTCTACACAGTTTTGAGGGCTAGGAATAACTTAGTTGATAAATTGGAATTGATGTTTGAGAAAGGGAAACTCTTCTATAAAACCCAAATTTTCCAGTCTTTAATTCTTTACACGAATCTAATATATTTTGTTCAACAGAACCCCAAATTTTTCGGCGCAATGAGCTCGTCCAAACTTTGCATTCGGCATCCTTTATGCAAAATGCACTTTTGGACGAGCTTCTGGTTGCTCAATCCTAAAAGAGGGTAACTCCTCGTCACACATAGGCCTATCCCTATACTTCCATTTGCCGAGTCTGTTAAGCACGGGCGGCGATCTTTGGGGGTGGGGTATGAAATTAGATGGGGGGATACTGTGCACTATGTCCCCCATGAAAACTATGTAAAAGTTTGGTATGCCATTATGAAAACTAGTTTGTAAGAACAGAAAACTAAAAGATTACAAAAATCCACGCCTCAAAATGTAACATAAAACCGTTTCTCTATAAATAGAAGAGAACGTATGAATGTAACCTGACAGATCTGTACACCCTCCCATGGAGTAACTAAAACATGAACACATTACACCTATGCACCAATATCCTCAATCGCCTATCGAAAGTGATCATTCATATTAAAGTTTATTTCTCTGCTTGAAATAGAAGTTAAATACGGTATCCATTTCTTACAGACATATTTTGATTAGGTGACTTTTACGTGCAGTGAAAGATTATGTAATATATATATTATATAATATTTAAATGCCATCAAACTTGCAAAAGACTTTACGTAATTACCCGCCGCAACGTTTTTTTTTTTTCTGAAAGAATAAATTCTTTTACAACTTGGGTTTTTGCTTCTCCAGATGAGTTTTATTTTACAGCAGTTAAAGCTCTACACTTTTCTTAGAGTAATTTTCTAAATTAATATTTAGCACTTTATTGAGAGTACTAAAAGAGACGTGATTATAAACAGTGTACACAAAAATATAAATTGATTCATCATGCAACTATAAAGAGTCCGAGGGGTGTCGACAAACTTGAAATGCTCTGATAGGCCTTGAAAATAATAACTAAACAACAGAAAATGGCTAAAAATCACTATGCAAATGGAAGGTCTACTCGCTCCTCCTGACCTTTATAAAGAAATTTATGATACTCAATGACAGTGGCGTAGCTAGAGTGGATAGGAAGCGATTCCCTCCCTACTCTAAAAAAGGGAAAAATTCGGAAGATTGCCATTTATGATATCAGTCAACTACAGTGTGGTTTTCCCGACTCTTCTTACGTGAAATTCCGAATTCTCTCCAAAAAAAGGTCCATTTTTGTAATTATTTGTTTCAAATATGCAAAATTATTCCGCGCGCTTCTCGCGCAGAAATTTTCAGTCCCTACTTGCAGTCTTATTCCTCCATAAACCATGCTTATGATTTATGTTTTTAGTCATGAATTTTTATCATCAAATTCTAAATTTTCCCAAATATAAGCTTTTGACTCTTATCGTCGTAAAGCCTTAATTTGTAGGTCTTATATAGATAACACTGTGTAGCAACCACTATCTTTGGTAGCTGTGAGATCTCAGACTTGCCAATAAGAAATACAGATTCTTTATTTATCCCTAATTTTTCACATTTACTTTTATAGGGAACCCAGAATCCAAACGTTTGTCTAATTCAAGCTTCACATTTTCAAAACTTCGATGGGGATTTTGCGCGCCGCAAATCATCATGTCTGATTAACACGTCCTCTTTCTGGCGTACTGACGAATCACAAAATCAAGAATTTTATGAATCTGTGGATTTTGCATTTTGCATAGTGACGAATGTTTTATTATTTGGAGAATTTTCGCCATATTCATCGTTTTTATGTTTAGAATTGTAGAAAGTTATATATTTTACAAAGTCGGTGCAAGTTTTGACGCAAAGGTGAACGGGTTTCGGCAAAAAATGCATTCGTCACTGCGCCAAAATTGCCAAATTTTCACATTCGTCGCTATGCCACTTTGCGATTCGTCAGTACGCCAGAAAGGGTTGTCCCTGGTACCGTCGCCTTTGGCATCCTCATACCCAGTACCTACAGAAGCTATATCGATGTGATCACCTTATTTCACTCTTTTAAATAGGCTTTTTACGTTTCTGTATCGTGAAGGTAATTCTTACAAAAATACTGGACAAAATTTTAGGGCGCTTAGCGGGCATGTGCATTCATTCAGTCGACACTGAAAACTTTGTATCTGTGGCAGACTTAGGAATGTGGTTCTCTTAAACTGCGCATCAAATTGTGTCACCACTGATAGACTGACTACAAGCACTCCTTACGGTGTCCTCTTTATCAAATTCCCCGGCTAAAGGCCTGTCAAGTGGATGGAGGAGATGTGGACCTTAGCCGCACGGATACCAAGGACATTTGTCAAATGATACCTCTTTGGCCAATGTCGATACATGCTGTCTGTATGCATTTACCTTTTTTTCTTCCAGCCCATACATTTTCCTATTTTCATCCCAGCCCACTCACTTCTGACACCACAGTTACGCTACTGAAACTGTAATAAAGTTACAAGAGCACAATGCAAATTATCAATAACTTACGCTAATTGTTTACCTCTTCCTTTATAGGAAAAGGAGGCCTGGCTTTACAAGCGATTCATTCGGTTGGAGCTACACGATGCGATAAGCAGTACGCAGACTGTCATAAAGGATGCATTCCATGGGGACGATACGACGGGGAGGAGCTGGCACATCCATATGATCCACAAGAAGAATGTGATATCAGTAAGCACCCCCCCCCCCCGCCAAGAAAAATTTTAATAACACACTACAATACTCTTTTAACGTTCTTAAGGTCATCAAATTTAAAAGAGACTCATTAAAAGTAATTCATTTGCATACACTACTACGCACCTAAAATTTCAAGGAAGGTAGCTTAGACAAGATGCCTCTTGTGGTAAGAAAATTTGAATCAGTTCGTTCCCGTGACGGACGTTAACGCATTTCTTCTCACTTTATTAGCTGTCCTCTAATCTCATTAAACTTTAGAGTTTATACGTCGAAAGAGGAGAGAATATTCCACACATGCTTTATAGGTAAATGAATCAGTGATGTTCAGAAACTCTCACGTGTCAGGTCACAATTACTTGCGCTACGCACACTTTCGGAAATTAAATCAGGTTTTCGAGTTAAAACTGTTTGCTCTGCCAAATACCATCTCGATGACGGAAGCATTGGATAGAAGAAGATAATTCGATTAATGCTCCTTCTCCCTGTGCTTTTTAGATGTCGTGTCCTACAGTGCAAGAAAAATATAATCTGCCTTGTTATCAGCAAGCTTGTATTTCAAGCATATATGCATACGATCATGGAAAGTCACGGCAACAAGGAGACAGAGAGTCGCATCCTCCATCTTTACAGACAAATCAGCACAACAAGTGATGTTCTGATTCACGTAGGCCATAACTGGGGTCTATCACCTTTCATCATGGATCTAATCTTGAAAAAAAATAATGCTTCGACTTACGGAAGGAAAAAATAGTTCGAAGAATTAGGAGGAACTTAGAACTCTATCCGTCTGTTGCAGCTGGTTTGTCTTTCAATGACGTCGAAAGCCCCGCCTCTTTCTTGACTCCCATGAAAACTGAAGTGTAGTACGTATTTCTAGCAAAGAAGCAGTTGTATGACGACCGAGGTGACGACTGCTGATTTTTTGCCCTGCAGCTAAATAATGACGTCACCTGAAAACATTTATTTACATAGTTCTGTCAGTCCTCTTCGCCCCGACCTTAGCTCATACAGTTATATTTGCACACGTATGTATCACCGCTAAATGTTTTAACATCGCTAAATGTTATACCCACCGTAAATGTTATAAAAATTAACGCTAAATGTTATACCAACCGTAAATATTATAAAAGTTAACGCTAAATGTAATAAACGACTCACCCTTAATGTTATAAAAATTAACGCTAAATGTAATAAGTCGGACTCACCCTAAATGTAATAAAAATCAACGCTAAATCTAATAGTCCTATACTTTCGATACTTTACAGTGTTACACTCGCTACGACAGGTGTTGTCGATGACATTCATGTGAACCAAATGTTTCTCAGGAATATTATAGTTTGTCTCTCATGCCATCGTCTTCGTCGGTTCTACCCGCCCAACTGCCGACTCCGCCGCCGCATTTTATTGCGGATTTCATTTGCACGGCTGTTCACATCAAACATGTCCTTAGCTGCGACCAGGTGCAATTTTATTGTAAAACGCCTTCTATACCTGTATACAGGCGCGGTACAGAGCCTTTCAAAAAATTCCATCGCCGGAGCTTTCTTCACGCATTAAGATTTCTGTGCGGCGGCCACTTCATATTCACAATGACCCACTTTCATTCCTTTCTTTACACATTCCTTAGGCATATAAGCCATTTCGAGCAATAAAGCCAGCTACTTGTCGTGCTTCTGAGGACATATTACAGTCATTTCTGCACGCGTCGTCTCATGTCTAGTTTCTATTGACAAGAGTTGGTTTCTGTGGACCCTTAAAGGACCAAACCTCTCACCACAAACTACAATTTTGGCACCCGGGTACCAAAATTCTCAATTGGCCCAGCTCTTTGATTGACAGCTAATTCAAACAATGCAGAGTACCAAAGCTTATATAACATAGCATGAACGGTACTGAGAGTGTTTTGATTATATAATTGAGTTTTTCTATACTCACTCTAAAGCAATAAACTGAGATTGTGTCTGGATGAGAATGAATTTCAGACAATTATGGGAGGGGATTCAGTAAGAAGGTTAGGAGAATTGGTACTGCACTGGGGCTGTATGGTCTAAACTGGTCATGAAGGTTGCGTGACACCCAGTACAGCTCCTTTACGAATGCATAATCACTGCCATGCGTACTCGAGTTATATAACTACAGAAATTAGCCATCTGCAGAAAAGCATAACTCGATAATCGAACTTACTTGCTAAAAAGTCGGAACAGCGTGCTACTGTAATGAATTGTATGTTTTATATTTTTCATGTTAAAGAAGTATAGGTTCATGGCAGTTCCGTGTTGCAGTGGTGATGAAAAGGTTGCTACCACCCCAATCAGCATTCAGAAAAGTGGCTCCATGTTTCACTCACATCTGTAGGATGGGGACAAAAGTGACTGTCACTGGAACAGAAGGGAGCGGTCAGTTACGGTACATGCCTGACTTGTTAATCCCCGGGCACTGTTCGAGAAGAAAGGAAGGGGAGGGTACTTTCCTGTGACTAAATGGCTAGGAATCATTGCTGATCCTCAAGTGGCTTTCCGTATATCCAATCGAATAAGAATGTTTCAATTTTTTCCGGCAAGAGGCCAAAATTTTGACTCCGTCACCTCTTGGCAACTCATTGCCTTGGTAGGGGCTTCGGGTTATTGCCCCCATCTTGACACCCTGACGGGCAAATTCTGGCGGCACCCTACACCTGCCCCAAACAGCCGATTCGCAGTAGTTATTCCCCGTCTGGCTGATGACATGCATTACATTATTGAATTGAAAAAACTAGAAATATTTGCACCAAATGCCGCCTCCATTTGGACTAACTGCATCGCAGCAGAGCGGCGGTCGTTTCCCAATACCTTCCTCCATCTTGATCAATCCCTGATCAACCCCTTATGACGTGCCATGGTAATATTACAGTACGGTATTCTTCAAGTGTATCATTGTAACCTGGGCGTGGGTGAGGGAAAGAGGTGGCGATGACTTCTCCTTCTATTACTTCAGTTGAACCTCACCACACCCCGAAGCGTATCTCATCCATTTTCACCTATTTCTTCTCAATACTGTCCCTCGTTTATCAATTTTCTCCCTCTTTAATGGAAAAATTCCGGCAGTAGGTGGAGGCGGTCTATGCTCAACCTCCTTCCCGCCCCCCCCCCAACCTTCATGTGGCTACGTAAATATAATCTTGACAACAGACTCTTGTACTGCGAGGAATTCAAAAGTTTGAATTGGAATATGTAATATGCAATGTCTACCCCAGCACGAATGCATCATTCACAAGGTATACAACATGAAAACATTTTACCAAGTTCACCATTTTCTTGTGTAAACCTTCAAATAGCTTTCCGAGAACTTGAGAAGTAGAATCAAGCATTGTATCACATGCAGATGCATAACCCAAAACTCGTGATTTTGAACCTCTTTTTCTTCTGCATTGAGGAATGAAAATGGGAAAAAAATATTACATTTAGCGTTGATTTTTATTACATTTAGGGTGAGTCCGATTTATTACATTCAGCGTTAATTTTTATAACATTTAGGGTGAGTCGTTTATTACATTTAGCGTTCACTTTTATAACATTTACGGTTGGTATAAAATTTAGCGTTGTTATAACATTTAGCGGTGATACATACGTATTCGTGATAGGAACCTTCCAGAATAAGACAGGAAAGCTCTCTCTCAAAAAGGTTTTGCCTTGAGAATGGCAAACAATGATTAGGGATTAATTAAACGTGTAAATAAGAGAAATGATGATCGTCACCTATAGACTCCCGAACCAGGTGCATTTGGAGGGAATTTGGTATAACATTCTGTTAATTGTTCAGCCTATTGTGGTATTCTTAACACAACGGTAAAGCTGCCGAGGGTTACGTACCTCAAGTAAAGCGGCTGCTTTGGGTAGGCACTGTTACGTTACTCTAAAAATGTCCTAGTTAGTCAGATTTGAATAAAAAGTAATCAATACGGGCAAGAAATGGAATCTTGTCAAAACTTTGACTAGATTCTTCTAATAAATGAAACAAATAGTTTCATTTTAAACGATTTCTAGCTAATTGTGAAACAAATCTTTTCAAATATTTGATTACTTGATTCCGGTTTGCAGATGTTTTTAGTGAACGTACCTTTCTCTTTTCTGAAGCTTTCAAACACACGATGGATGAGGTGGTCAACAATTTGCTGGAAACTTGCAAAAAGTACAAGGATTTAAACGATAACGAGGTAGAAGGTGCGGTTAAATATGACAAACTGCTCTGTCTAGATGGGGGAGGATCACGTGGATGCATCGAAATTCAACTTCTTGCAGCAATAGAAAGAGCAAGTGACAAAAGAATTCTCGATTCATTCGATTGGATCGCTGGAACGAGTGCAGGGTCAATCAATGCCGGAATGATTTGTCAGGGTTGGTATGATAACATTTTTGTTAAAGATAGAAGATTCGTATTATGTATTCACTGTAAAGGGCTCATTAAGTTGATATCAATAACATAATGAGAGTGTTAAATTGTCACTCTCATACTACAATGTTTATAGTTAGCATAATGAGTTAAGTTTCATATCCGAATTTTGTGGTGTCCTTAACTTGTAACGATTTTGTGCATGGGTTGAAAAAGTGGGTCTGGTCACATGTAAATTTTTGAAAACATTATTGAACAATATGGGGATTGTGTAAGTTTGAACATTTGTCACTTGTCACTTGTATGTGACGAAAACTCAACAGGCTTAGAAAAATTTGTAGAACTTCATGAACTAACTCATGAGCCGCTTTTAAGGGATATTCATTCACCTCAATATGGATGAGTGTTGTATCGGTACCGTATTTCATGAATCTCCCTTGAGAATCATTTGAAATTCATAAAGTGTTGATTCCTAGTTTACCTTGAATGTACATTTTCAGTATTTAAGACCTGAAATTTCGTGAAAGATACTTGAAAGCTCGTTAGTAGACACTTGTGAGACTGTAAGCAGTCGTTTGTTCATCGTAGTTATTTAAGGACGTTATTGCATGTAATGTTCTCGTTCAAGTTCAATTTTTCAAAACGTTTATTTAGCCCACATTTAGTCTAGCAAATAAAAGATTAAGAAGTCCGTGTTTTGAATTAAACACAACTATTCATGGTACATGTAGACGATAATAAGAAGATGTACCCCCAAAAATCAACTAATTCTGAACCTGTAGAAAGGAATTACTCCATTATCTTGATTGTGACTCTTCGTTGAACTGTGCCTATCGTCCCGATGTACACAGTCCGTACGTGGGGAATAGGCGGGAATTTCGAATCATTTTGTGAAATTATAAACGAAATATCCAATTTGAAACAAAGTTTTGCCAGATTCTACTCTCTGAAAAGGGTGTTTAGATAATGAACGTGTTTCTTCATGATTTTTTGCCCCACCTTTTTTAACACGTTTAGATGCAAAACAATGCAATTTGCCATTCAATTCGATGTGGAGATCAATTTTCTCTCTTCTTTCATTGGAATTATCGTCACTTCCGACTGGTAGTAGACATATTTTCGTCAAAAATTCTAAATGTCTCAGTGCCCAATGTTCAAAGATGTCTATTGCAAATTTTTGGACAACTTTCGCCATACACAGTTTTTTGCGCAAGCGATACATTAAAAACACATCAAATTTCTTCTCTGGCCCGAATTTCCAATCAAGAAAGAAGACGAACATCAAGAGGCTCAGAAATGTCTCGCCCTAATACTTGCAATAATGAAACTAGGACGAAGGCTAGGCCTATTACAAACTGAAAAATAGGAAATGCAGTCACCTCAACATAGTAGTGAACTGGCCTGTTTCGTGATTGGCTCTTGATGATCATGTGACAATATTTCATCTTCTCAATAATTGTGAAATTTACTAGAAGTAACTCAGTGCTTGGTTTACCCTTTAATATACTGAAGTCCTAAAAAATCATGAAAAGCACTTAAAAAGAAAGTTGTGAGGTTTAGCTTTTGCTTCAAGATAAGTTTGGGGCGACTGCTCTTGCCCAATAAAGCAAACAACATTTTTCGGTCCATGGTGAGCGCCAGGGCGTAAAATTTATTCAACACATTCAGGCACTAGCAAATAACAAAGAGTTATAGTCAGTGCATTATTGATCCTGTCCCAGTTTGGTCATTAGTACTTCCCCCATTCTTTAGGCTTAAGAGAAGGATTGAACTGTATTTGAAGCCGCACTTGATATTTACCCGTATTTGAAACTTTATTCTAGCTTTTCCTCTTCATGTAGTTCGCACTATATAACACATTCGTGTTGGCCTGTCGTTATATCCCATATAACTGACTGACCAATTGACTTTTGGCTAGAAAAAAATATAATTGCGCATTCTCTATAGATTTTCCTCACTCGTTTCGGGATGGATCCGGAAACATGAAGAGAGATTTACAAATCCAATACGTTGCCAAAGTTTAGTATGTACAGTTGTGCAAGAATTACTCTGTAATTTCCATTTCAATTTCCATCCTATTTTTTATTCAATAGGAAATTTCCGATGACTTGTTACATGTTTATTTTTCATCATTCTATTTTAATGTTTAAGGAATCTTATTACAATTACATAAAGTAAGTGTCTGACCGGAATTCTCAAAATGTGATTTTTTCCACTCCTTTTCATTAATACTTTAATGCATAGGTTTGCATAATTGTGCTGCATCGTAATGCATTGAATTGAATTTAATATTTCAACCACTAATTTGCAGGCGATGTGTACTGTTTAAGCAAGTAATTTATGGATTGATTAAATGACTGCTGCTATTGTATTGTAACGATACTTTGTTATGGTCAAGAATTATGAATGAGCAATCATCGATTGTAAGTTATGAAGTTCCTTAAAAGTGATCATCGGAGATTGTTTTGCGTGTTTCGGACACATAGATCCATCTCCCTCCACGCAGATCCATCCACCTCTCACGCGGAAGGCCCGGGTTCTATTTCCAAGTGGGGTCATACCAAAGACTTAAAAAAATGGAACCTACCCACTCTGCGTGATGTTCCGCATGAGCAATAGAGTAGGGAAAACAAGCCAGTGAGCCACAACTGGAAAAAAGGTAGTTGCCGGCTCGACTTGAACCAACAGGTTTGAAACTGGACCGTAAAATTCCATCTAACTAAATAACTTACCCGTCACTATGTACTGTACTAGACTTGCATAGCCATTACCCATAACAAATCATACGAAAATACACTTGAACAAACACTACTACGCTGTGCTAGTTTTCCAAAAGTTTTGCCAGACCTTTTAAATAAAGGAAACATTAGTTCACCCTTTCAAATAATTTTTATCAAATATTTATTTTACTTTAGGATTTTGCATGACAGACTTTCGGAAGAATTTCTTTAAATCCACTGGGAAGCTATTTGAAGGGACCAAACCTTACAGTGGCGAAAACTTAGAAGGTTTACTGAGTGGTATGTTTGGTGATCAGAAGATCACAGACATAAAGAAAGTCAAGTATGTACCTTTTCACAAATCGTGTTCTTCTTTTCTAATTCATCGAAGTTATTTTCAAAAGCAGTTTAACATTAATGCTGGACCAACATAGAATACAAAGAAGGAGAAATGTAGTCAATAAAGGCACCTCAGTCTAATTATTAAATAAGGAACAGTTTCAATCCGAGTTTCAATGTAAGTGAAACTTTATTCACCATATTTGCAAGTCACTTGAAGCCAGTTACTCACCACCCCAGACAATTCCAATTCTTCGGGCCAAACTACTTGCTTCTAATCTCCCTTACAACTGTTTTAAACTGATCCTCATCCAGGCACAATCCTAGTTTATTGTTTCAGAGAACATCCTGGTGAGCATATCAAGTCCTAATTTGTAAGCAAAATCTCTCAGTTATGAAGTATACTAACAGCTACTGTGCTCTTTTTGAATTTGATGTCAGTCAAAGAGCTGTACCGATTGAGAATTCTGTTGACTGTCGATTAACTGCAGTACGCAGTTTGGGATGACGAATAACTGTCTTTTTAAAAACCCTTCTCAGATTCAGTTAACAGCATGGTTGTGTGCCGTGCTCTTCGAAACGTTTCATTACCACCAAATTTTTATTGGTTTGATCGATTCATTTCAATGTCGTAGTTGAGAGGTTTTGGGGGAAATTATATGCATGAACAATCCCCGAAAGAAAGATTAACTGGTAAAACTGACCCCTTGCACTTTACACAGGCACAAGGGGGAGATATGCAGCAGATTGAGGACCTCGTACTTGATCCATAAAATGACATTTTGTTTTTAATTCAAAAGGGTGAATTAGTGAGATGTCCACAACTGGACAGTCACTTTAAAAAGTGTAAGTGACTCTCTAGATTTGAAATTTTTAATCCAACTTAAGATTGCCCCATCGTGTCACTTCTTTATAATGTGAATTTAAAGGTTTATGCAATGTAAACAGCTGACACATACGGAGAGTCTGCATATGTTTATACCATGCTCTCTGGTTCTCAATGACTCGGAATTAACTAACGATTACGTGTTATAGCCAAACAATGAATGCAAGCTTGATACACGACTTGCAGCAACCGTCAAATTCTGTCCGCAAGGTATGCAAGTATCAATATAAAATGGCAAGAAATATTTCTTAATTCTCTTGCTCTCTAAGCAAGATCTACAGGGTTAATAAACTGTAAACCGTTACTAGTAGCATAATGAAATATGAGAACAGCTATCTGCGTAATCGTCGAACGACAATACAAAATTACTTGAACATTACTTTTGAGTGAGCTGTTATTGTTTTTTTTGGAAGTGACAAATCCCTGATGACTAGTCCAATTATTATTGTTGTTGTTGTTGTTTCATTATCAAATTGACTTACAACTTGAATCACATTCATGAGTAACCGCTATTTTTCAATTGTCTATTTTTTTTTCATTTTCTATCTGACGTTTAGACTCATGATTACCAGTGCTTTAAGCAACAGGGCGCCACCAGCTCTTCATATTTTCCGGAGTTACCCGCCACCATCAACATCTTCTTCACACATTGTGTGCTACAGCGGAAATTTCCATAATCCCCCCTGTCCCCCACATGGTAAGAGCTGGAAAGGTCGACATGAGCTGTTAATTCACTTGGCATACCAAGTACCATGCAAATTTTTATGCCATGCGTACAAAGTACGGTACTCATATAAAGACACAATACAGAAGGTGCCACTACGATGTTATATATGGCATTATTTACTTTGAAGTGTTTAAAATGGGAATAATCGGTCGGAAAGCGTTTGATCGACTCGACACGAATTTGTCGACCTATTGTAAACGGCGACCTAATTTAAGTTAATTATTATAGCACTTACTATGAACCAAAGATGGCAGCCAGGTAAATTTATACATATATTAATACATTTGCCTAATTCGGCACTTAGGGGAAAAGTTGTTGTTGAAAAGTCGACCTTCGGGGTAAAAAAATTGGGGGGAAATATTAGTTTCGCCTTAACGTTTCCACACACTTTTTCTATAGGAATACGTAAACGGACAAGGGCACCCTCTTAGATTTACAAAATAGATACAAATACTTCAAAAGTTGTCAAATTTACGGACACCTAGCTGTTAACACGAACGGATGGCTGGCCATTAAAATAACGTTAGTTGTACGTTTAGACGTTAGGACGAATTCTTTTTCATATGTATTTTATTGTTATTTTTTCGCCCTACGCACGAACAGATATAACAATTTCTCCTAAAAGGGCCAAACCTCTCACCCCAAACTACAATTTTGGTACCTGGGTACCTAAATTCTCAATTGGATCAGCTCTTTGATTGACAGCTAATTCAAACAATGCAGAGTGCCAAAGCTTATATTACACAGCATGAACGGTACTGAGAGTGTTTTGATTATATAATTGAGTTTTTCTATACTCACCCTGAAGCAATAATCTGAGATTGTTTCTGGATGAGGATGAATTTCAGACAATTGTGGGAGGGGCTTCAGTAAGAAGGTTAGGAGAATTGTTACTGTTTGGGGTGAGAGAACTGGGCCTTTAAGGTGGGAATTAGCATTATATATAAATACATATCACTTCATTCCCTTTTGTTGTAGAACAAACGTTAGTAAACGCTATAAGGTCATCGACTGCCGCTCCAACTTATTTCCCGCCGAAACATTCTTTCATGGATGGTGGTCTTTTGGCAAACAACCCTACAACAGATGCAATGACTGAAATCTCCGAATACTACGCCGATAACAAAAGAAAGGTAATCACAGTAGGCATTGCTTTTACGACAGCGCGTAGTTATTTTCAATATTCGCCTTTACTGGGGTATCATTATGCATGTCTCAAACCTCATGCTTAAGACCACTTCTGGATCTGGATCAAGGGAGCTATTTTTCACCCTACTTGAAACAGTTGTACGTGGTGCAGTACCCTTGTTAAAGAATAAAAGAAGAAATTAAGGTCACATCAAATTTTAATTTGCTAAATGGGGGCAAATTTTGCATTGAAATCCGATGTGTGGTTCTCAAGATATGAGCAGGTAAAGTTGTCACAATTTTAAACAAAAAGTAAAAGTGAAGCAAGCACATACCACGTCATATCCTCTAATTAATGAAAAGCCTTTGTTTTTCTTTAAATTTCACAACTGATTTTCTCCTCATAAATCCCATATTATCAGAAAGTCATTGAAGAAGTGGCATGAGAACTTTGAAAAGTTTGCATTCCCCGACAGGGAGGTTCTGTTCCTATAATTGCAAGGTCAGCACAACAGTCTGAAAAACAAAGCGAAACAAAGCATTCCTTGTCAATGTGAGGGAGTGATACACCCTTTGCTGCCCTCAAGATCCCTTTAGAACTCACATATAGTCACTTCATATACTGATATTTCGAAGAATTCATAAAAGGCTAGCCCATATAAGACTAGACCAAAATGCATGTTTGAAGGGGAAGGTACTTGAAACATTCTGTGGATCATAATATTAAGTTATCTGAGTTTTAGCTATTGAAATCAAGCGAACTTTAGGCAGGCCTGATGTCATGACTTCACATGACCTACTAGTGCTTTTATTTTTCTTTAACATGTAGTATAAATTGTATAAAACAAACTCTGAAACATTTGTTTCATGCCAAAAATGCATCCTTGGTTACAGAATTTTAAAAATTCATATGCCTAATAGGGGTAGATATAGGACCATGATCAATGCAACGTCAAAGCGGTAGGATGGAAATGGAAAAAAATGTAAATTAAGCCATTAGATGACAGTGCTGTAATCGAGCTCAGAGCCTGGAGTCCGAGTCACGAGTCACGGCAATTTTCAACTTTCAAGAACTCGAGTCCGGACTCGACGAAGTCGTTCAAATTCTGAAAGCACGAGTCCGGGCGCAACTAAGGCCCTGTGACATCACACCTGTTTTTTATAAGTGAACTTCGAGTAGAAAATGTAGTTAACAGCAATTGTCAATACTTTGAGAACCAAAAATGGAAATATATGAAAATTTAATCAAATGCTTACAATAAGTTTCTCTGTCATATACACGAATCCGGACAGCAAGTGATGGTCAGTCTGATTTCAGTCGGCCATAACTGGGGTCCATCACATTTAAATCTTTCGATTTCCTTGCCTACCTCTATCATGGATGGTTTTTACACTAATTTTTTTCTTAAATTCTCCAAGTTCACTAAATACGAGGGTTTGAAATTCATGTAAACAATAAATAAAGACGGTTTTAGGCTGATGGACCCCACTAATGGCGGCCTGCAGTCACAAAAAACAAAGCGCTTATCGGATTCGTCTATAACAGAAGTAACTAAGTTTATGAAGCATTCTCTTACCAGGGCTATACAATTTGAGCCTGGACCAATTTTTTGAAATTTAATAGCTGGAAGGTCATGTATTTCATCCTGATTAAGTTTAAGTTGTTATTAATTTTACAAAGACTCCCACATGACTGGAAACCTTAAAACTAGTCAAAAGTTCCAATATTTTCATAATATTTGTAAGAACAAACGACACACAATAACACATTTTTGACGAAAACTCTGCATTTGTTTTAAAAACGTTGCTTCCCATATTTATTGTGCCGATGCTCACTGTTTAGCAAGTATTTTCTAACTGGCTAATGATGGCACCTATTCCTAACCTGATTCCTAACCCTAACACTAAAGAATACAATCATACAATACAATGACAACAGCCAACCAAGAAATTCTTTTTAAATAGTGCGCGTCAGCTGTATTTATTCAGTCTTTTCGTCAGTCACATCATTGAACTATACAGCTGATGCGTGTTTTTTAACAGAGTGTCATTGTACTCTTTGTTACTATTAGTGATTGATTAAGGGATTAGCCTCGTTGTGAGCCCGTTTCGCATCCGTCTGCCAAACTAAATAGACAAATTGTGTATCTTGTTGGCCAAATTAAATAGACAAATTATGTATCTTGTCGGCCAAACTGAATAGAAAAATTATGTATCTTGTCGGTCAAACTAAACAGACAAATTATTTATCTTTTCGCTCAATTTCAATAACTTGGACAATGTTTACTTATATAGGGGGAACCAGTGCGCAAACTTGGTCTTGTAGTTTCACTTGGAACTGGTAATGGTCCTGTACCTGAAATGAAAGAAATTGCCGTGTTTGTTCCTAACTCTGTCACGGATATATTTAAAGTTGGAGAACAACTAAAGGCTGCATCACATCTGGGACAGATTATGCTCTCATTGGTAGGTATATCTATGACAAAGAAGGTCGTGTAATTTTTTTCTTTGAAGCATAGACCTTAGTCTTTTGCCCTCTTTTCCATGAAAAATATATGTATGCAACACAATCGCACAAATGTGACACAAGATTAAGGAAGCACTTTCTGAGCTTATTAATTTGAACGCTGTTGAAACAAAGAATGATCAGTACCCTTACAATGCCACCAAGAAAAGAGTGAGACAGAGAATGCCAAATATGTATTTAATTTTAAGTTACTTTTATTCCATTAGTGATAATTGTCAACTTATTTTGGTCAGTTACGTTAAAGTGTTTTAATATCCTTCGATGAACCCATGGTAATGATAAACGCACTTATCTTATGGCTATTCCCTTTTATTTGGGGTTGTATACTGTGTTAATTTTGGTTAATTTCTTTCCTTTAGTAGCCCTTTGAAACAAAATCTTGTTGTACATCACAGAAGAGGATTGAAAAACTCTGACCCTAGGCTGCAACAAAGGATAATGCACTTTCATTATGATCAGTATTGCTAGAATAACTCGGACTGTGTCTACATGCATCATGAATTATCATGTGATAGTGCATGGTCCTTCGTGTTTAATATTAAGTAACAATGATCATAAGGACCGGTTATCACACTTTTAAATTTGAAGGAACGGGCTTCCATAATTTTTCTTGTAACTTGGGCCTCTGTAGTTCTGATGGTTATTATAGTCTAGGCCCCAAATAATTTGTATTCTTGGCCAACGGGTAAGGACTTGGGTATCGCACAGCATAATGGAGAAGTTTCGGATATGCCGACGTTCCAACTCAAGACCTATCGGCTCAACTGTCCGGAGCTCTGTAGACCAGCTAATCTATTTAAAGTAACGACTCTTTAATTAATTAGGACATTTTAGGATTTGGCCTAAAGAAACTAGCTAGGCTGGTTAGAGCAGCAAATTTTGTGCCTGTTTGCCCCTAAATCCTGTGAAAACCGATACAAACGCAAGGGGAAGGGTTTCTGGGGCCTGTTTCTCAAAGAGTTACGCACAAGTTTGATTTACTGTTGACTTAGGTACGAGGAATCAAACTTAAGATTGTTCGTAACTCTTTAGGGAATTGACCCCTGGTCTATTTGAAAGTTTTAGGTTGTTATTGAATACATGAAAACCACACATTGGCTTCTCCTCTAAAACTCTGTAGCTACCCTAGAAATAGTTTTGTTCCCTTCAGAAGGCTGCCGTGTCTGGCTACGGGCAGTCCGCGATGTTGTCAATGGTAGCTACCTGTTGGTAGTAACCCGCTAAGGCTTGTCGGTGACAACTACAGGTTACTTTGCTGACAAGGCTAAATATGACAGCGGGATAGAGGCCAAAGTTGTACAAGTGAGACTTAATTGTACACAGTATCATGGCCATTAACGTTGCATAGTAGCGAAGCTTTGCGCTACTGTTGGATTTTGATTGGCAAAAATCTGCTTGCATCAAAATCTTTCATGCATCAAACCATAAGTCTGCCTTTCATATTAGCACAGAAATCCTAGCAACACTTACATAAGAGTGTTCCTGTTGTTGTTGCATTAACCCCCTATGATAACTTGATAGTTATACGAACCAATGATATCCATGGCTAGCATCAGACACCAGTTGCCGAAAATCCTTTAAATAACTTTTCGTCTTAACACCTTCAAATATAAATTTCTCCAAACATTTCATTAATAAATAAATTATATACTTGTACAAGACGTTAATCTCTGATGTTTTTTGCTTTATGTAACAGCTTACAGATGCTCAGTTCCGTCCAAATGATCGTGCCAGAGCATGGTGTACTGACATTGGTGCAGCTTACTTCCGGCTCACACCATCCCTGTCCCAAATGACTGATCTGGATGAGACCGACATATCTGTGCTCATGAAATTGATGTGGGAAACACAAGTATACGTCACGAAAAATAGAGAAAAAATTGACCAGATCGGAGAACTGATAAATTTATTGTAGTGAACACAGTACATATTCTTTCTTATTAAATGGACTTTGCCGTTATAAAGAGAGGAATAACACAACGGGACTTCAAAACATGCAAAAATGTTTCTTACCATGTTTTCGTCTATCTGCCATGTTTCTCGATCATAAGCATAGGCTTTCGGACCAAGAGTTTCTAAACCCTTTTGACTTAAAGTCATTAAACTGACACCTTACAGCAATGTCATCTTAGTAGACAAACATGGAACGTCAGTAAAATCTTGCTTTATTACGGTCACTTGACGTCATATGTTTACACCCCGTTATACTAACTACACACCTGACAGCCTGATATAATCTTACTTGTTTCTTTGTACTAAAAAGATTGATTTCAAATTGAATTTCCATTTAAAGGCAGTCATTCGTCACCAAAAACTAAATTTTACCCTAGGTGTACAAAAAAAATTCAATTGACATCAAAGTCAGATAGAAAAAATGCATAATGGCTCTTCACAGCATACACTGATTACACGTTATGACCTTGTTTGCTTACCAGAATATACCCGGAAGCAATAAGCCAGGAGTGGTTCCGGAAAAAGATGAGTTTAAAGGTTAAGAGCAGTCCCCCAGAAGTATTTTTAAGCAACAGCTAAACCTCACAATTTTCTTCTCATTTCTCTTCAAAGTTTCCGTCATTATAATTTATGGCTTATCTATTGCATATTCAAGGTACGACAAGCAGTAACTTCCAGTAAATTTCATTTTTGAGAAGAAAAATTGTAGCCCTTTGACTCTCAACATCCAATCATCAGGAAACAGGACGGTCTTCTGCACTTTTCAAGTTGGGACGGGGACGACTCCTCTTGCCCTTTAAGACAGTTGTGGGGGGGGGGGGAGGTCAGACTAGAAGTAACAAGGTTAGGAGAATGGAAAATACCTGGAGTGATGAATGTTTTCCTTTAAAAAAGTGTGTTTATACAAAACGATTAAAATTAAGTAGCTGTTCTTGTGTGTCGAGGTCATCAACGTTTCCTTGTTGGAGTTAGGTTGGTGTAAATTTTTCTAAAACAAATTGGGTGGTAAGATACCCTCTTCAGTGACCTATTTATTACTAGCTTCCTTCAATAAATAAATTTTCGAGGCAATGAAATGTTTCATTGAAATGATCACCAAAATTACAACTCGATATATAATGTGGGGTTGTTGAACTTTGTCCTCCCACTTTTGGAAGAAGTTTTATAAAAAATGGGATCATATCTGGTACAAAATTATGTAATTAACATCACGCGTCACCTGTGGTTGGGGAAGGACTTCTTTCCCAAACTCACATAACTATTACATTTACTTGGAGCAAGAGTGAAACTATTTTTGTGGTTTGTTTGGTGTACATCCAGTATCAGATAATAGCTCTTCCATTCAAATTGGTGTCTACACTTTCGCAAATAGTCCGTGTGTGGGTCTCTACGAATCCCTCTGCTCATTTATTCCACGCCCAATCGAGATAGCACTGGGTTCTCTGACGTAAATTTTATGCTATACTTTGACCCTTCTAGCCCTCCATTCTTCTTTCTTCTTCTCTTGTCATTTTACATTAACAAAGGAAAAAGGAACACAATATTTTTATTCATTGAAATGTGGTATGAATAACTCTACAATTACTGTGGAATAAAAATGTTACAGAACTCGCAAAAGTTACTTACATGAAGACTTAAGTATGTAATTTGACTCGGTTGGAGTTAAATCATGATGCAATACTTCTTTGTTCCTGTATTACAGTCTTTCATTGCTTTATTCTACATTTCTCATTCATCATTTTTTCCTCTCATTTATAAGTTAATCATTTGTAATTGCCCCTTTTCCTTGTCATTGTTCCTCTTCGATCCCAATACAAATTAGTTCTCATAATAAATAAATTGAAATGTTACATAACTATGAAAAACGATTTTTTAATCCTTTGTGTGTTATTGTATTGTTGTCTATTGAGTGTCGCAACCTTAGATACAATATTGTGCGTATTCCAGCCAACATGCCCAGTTGGGCAAAGACAGCAAGTAGCCCAGCTAACGCCCAGTTGGGACCCAACTGGGCATGTTGGCTGGGATCAGGGAGTCGCAACTTTTCGACGCCGAACGTTAAGTTCAGCAAAAGCTTAATCTATAGATCTATGCTAATTGTTGAGCAACAAGCACGATGGCAGTAGGTTCCATTTTTAAAGTCTCTGGTATCATCCGACCAAGAGTTGGAAGCCCAGACCTTTCGGCTGTAAGTAGGGTGGTTTAACGAGGGAAGTTGTTAAAGAAAAAGAAACAAAGTTCTATTATCTCTTTGAGACAATGTTCATTTGCGACGGTAATCTTGCTTTTATCCACTAAATTCTAATCCCTATGCTTTGATCAGCCAGGATTTGTGACGCATTATTGGAATTCCAATGGAGAGATGCATTCCCTACACTCTAATCGTTTGAACATTTCATTTCTTTCAATCCAGTATAAATGTAAAATTTATAAATAGGATTCATAAAATACAATCATAGGAAGAATAGTTTGTGTAAAAAGTAAAAAGATTAAGATGTTAGGATAATATATACAATAACAATATATCTACACATAGAAAGGTTAATACATAAAACAATACAACAACACAAACTACAACAAACTTTCTAATTTTTCAAATCGAATGAATAAAGCAGCACGATAGATAAAGGAATTTTTAAGAGCTTGTGTTCTGTATTTTGGCAAGATGTTGGGATGTCTTAGGTTTCCGTCCAATTTTTTCCGAAGGCTTTTCAATGCATTATAAAGTGGGTGGTTTTGGTCATTATCTTATTAGCCATTCTTATAAACTCATTTCTAGCGGCGTCATTTACCTTTTATAAAAGCATATTGTAATCTAAATTCAAAATAGTTGATGTATACTTAAGAAATTTCATTATTCTTTCTTTGTCTTTTTGCAATATAAAGTGGCACCAGACTGGTACTGCATAAATCAAATGTGGTAAAACAATGGTGTTGAAAACATTATCATTAGCATTTTTTATTAAAGAAAGACACAACATATAAGCCAACTAGATACTATATAATACACTTTACTTAATAATTTTGACACATGGCAAGAAAGAGTTAAACGCTCAACGATGCATTCTCCCAAGTATTCAGTTTTGGAGGCCTTAGTTACATCCGATCCATCAATAACTATAGGTTGTAGCTTTGAAAAGTTAAAGCCATCATGTTTTATATTTTTGTTTGCAAAACACATTTCCTTTGACTTGTGGGGATTAAGCAATAGGTTTTTACGGTCACATGTTGAAACTATGTTATTTACAGAACACTTATAACTTAGTTGATCAGTTTCAACAGAGCTCTTAGAAATTTTGCAAGACATGGCAGTATCATCAGCATATTTTGTAACAGAAATGTGTGGGTTTAACCTAATTTCGTTAGTATATGTTATAAATAATAGGCACACCAACCTTTATGTCAGATATTTCGGATACACCTTTATCCAACTAAACCTGTCGTTGGGAGCCATCATGCAAAATTATTAAATTTGTCATTCGGTTATACCAGAATCAACTTAACATTTCATTTGAAGACTCCAACAAGTTCTACAAGTTGCTTTAAAAAAATCTTGTTTCTTAATGATGAAAAATTATTTTAATCTGAAAAGAAATTACAGACTTGAACAATGAAAGTTAGTCAGTCAGTCCATTCCAGTCAATCCAGTCAGTCCAGTCGACTCGAACCTATTGGTTCGAGTCTAGCCGGCCACGGTCCTTTTGGATTAGATGCGTACTGTTTAAAAGGGTGTTTCTTGATTGGCATTCTTGTATTGTATCGACTGTATTCTTTGTTCGGGTTAGGGATTAGGTTAGGGATTAGGATTATCGTTAGCCAGTTAGGAAACTTCTTGTTTAACAGTGCGCATCGCCCACCACCACCTTTTTTTCAGTTGTGGTTTACTGGCTTGTTGTCCCTACTCCATTGTTTATTCGGAGCATCACGCACAACGGAAAAGGTTTCATTTTTAAAGAATGGGAGAGATCGTCATTAATTGAAAAGGAAAATTAGTCACAAGGGGTTTAGCAATAGAAACAAAAGGGCCTTGTAAATCAAATAGTGGTACCTCGAAGTTATGAAGTTTCAATTTAAGTATTGGAAATTCAATAAAACTGACTCCTCTAATTGAAAGTTCAGATATCCTTGCCCAGTTTACTTTTTAAGTGGTCAGAGCATTAGACTTACATGCGGGACGTCGGGAGTTTGTGTCCTGGTCGAGTCATTCCGAAGACTTTAAAGACGGAACCTTTACTGTTGTACTTGGTGCTCAGCGTAAGCAATGGAGCAGGGAATTGTTATTTGGCAAAAAGTAACACCCTGAATAGGGTAGGGAAAACAATCCAATGAGCCACAAGTGGAACAAGGGCCCTTTTGGTTGAAAACTGGGCCTTGAAAACTCTTAATCTAATCTAATCCAGTTTACTTTTTTATTTATCATATTAGAAAGTAGCTCCAACATAACGTGCAATGTTTTCCCGTATTATCATAAACAAAACAAATTGAGCCTTTAAGGGTCCACTGTATTGATATCAGTACCCTAAGGTTGGTTTTGAAGGATACGGTACTTCCACATGACATTTTAAATAGATAACTTTACTATGAGTCAAGTTTCAATAGGTATATTTTTCAGACGATCTTTTCTCTTAGACAATACTTTTTGAAAGTTAACCCTTCCATTTATTGATTCCTTGCCGTAGACAGGCAAGGAATCTATGCGATGGTGATGTCGTGTGTGTGTGTGTGTGTGTGTGTGTGTGTGTATGTGTGTGTGTGTAGGTGTGTGTGTGTATGTGTGTGTGTTTGTGAAACCTGCTTGTAAACACGATATCTTAAGATAGGAATGTCCGACACTTTTCATATTTGGTATATAGATTTATCATGTTGAGAGGAAGAACCCTATTGTTTTTGGTAGAGGTCAAAGGTCATTTGAGGTCACCAGGGGTAAAATTGCGAAAATTCTGTGCCTAAAATGTAAAGAAAAATCTATCAAGCACTGTCAATTTGAAAGCAGGTAAGGTATTTAATGGCAAGGAATCACTAAGCCTTTTGGCTTTCTGGTTTAAAATATTGTCCGCCATCTCTCCTTTTGTGTTTTATTAAAATATTCAGCTTTGAATGTGCAGTTGCATTCATAATTATCTGTAGAATAATTTGCAAACACAAATTCCATAGGCCTATTTGACTTTGTTATTTTACCTAAGTTACAAAGTCGCAGTTTTTTAGATGCAATTGACAAAGCCGCACGTACACACCCTTGTTATTAAACCCACGACCGGTGTATCCTTCGTTCTTTCCACGGCGTTCGATACTTAATTGATTATTGCGTAAACTAGTGATATTCAAGGAAATTAACTTCAATGGAAAGCTACGTCACTAGCAGGTCTGTATAGACGAGTCCGATCTGCTATTGAAGACGGCCATTACTGGGGTCCTACAGTCTGAAGTCGTCTTAATGTTATTGTCTACATATAATGATATGCTCTGGTGAAATTTAGGGAATCAAGAGGTGCTCAGTGCACAATCATTTGTGTACATTTAAGCAAAAAATTGGAAAGATTAAAGCTGAAGGACCACAGTTATGGCTGACTCAATCAGACCATTACTTGACTGTTCGGATTCGTCTTCTTTACGTAGCATATATAGCACAGATTCTGAAATAAGTATAGTGTAAACCAAGATGAAACCCAGGACCACCTCTATTCATAATTGTGTTGCTTTGTCACGGCTCTCCTTCACCTTTCATTCCGTACTGTTTGCGGATGATACCAAATGGTTACTTTTTAAGTGAAGCAAAATGAATCGTATGTATCATTTGTCGTGAAAAACTGGTTCGCTTTCATGTAGTTATTTCTCAGTGATGGCGATGGAATTTAAAACATAGTGGGGGACGAATCTTCTCCTTTAAATTCTTGAATGTTGTGCTCCTCCGGAACCACTGTCACCTGCTGGCTATGCACACGAGCAATCATCCTAACCGCTCGATATATAATGTATCTTTGTGATACAACTGATAAGAAGACGATCAATGCGACTGTTAGCGCGCGGAGAGCGCGAACATTTTAGGTAATTTGCAAAAAAAAAAATCATGCTCAAAGGAATGCCAAGCAGAAGTATCGGCAGGTGCCATCGATAGAAGACACCTTACATAACCTACATGTTAGTGTTTTTTGTATTACCTATCTTTTAAGTTTCCGATCAAAAAAGTGGGGGGACTTTTACGTTAAGTGTCCCTACACTGAAAAAAGGGTAATAAAAATGTGGGAGACATGTTCCCCGTCTTCCCAAATCGACGTCCATGCCTATTCTATTGTTTATGCTTACCACGAAACACAAAGGGATTGCTATAGAACACTATAGGAACTATATTATCAATTCAGTTCTAAAAGCTTGACCTACCACCAGACACACACCTGAAGTGTTTATTTTGTTATTCGCATACTCGTTTATTTATTCAATGTTTTATTCTTTGCATTCTAATTTTCTTAACCCTAGCTCGATAAAATACTATTTTAATTTTTATTAAAAAACGACCTTGCATGGAATCAATGCGGTATTGATAGAATCAGGTTTTCAAAGAGTAAAATGATATGTGTTGTTCGATAGTAATAAAAGAAATCGAATTTCTGTTTTTAAAAATGGAATTAATTGTTATGTCGATAACTACTGAAATTGTAAGTTCAATTTATCTAGTGACTTATTAATTTTAGGTCAGTAGGCTAACGATGCTTGTAACGTTATTAAACCTTATTATTAATTTTCTTTGTCAAAACCTAATATTGCGACCTCGCAAGGCATTAAAAACTTGTAGCTATTTCATACCGCTATGAGGTATATAGTGTATTATATTATCTGCATAGAGACCTTAGGAGCAATTTTTATTCCATCAGCAGACCCTAAGTGGAAGAAACAAAGTTCTTGGATTCACATCAACCCCATCACCACAGCCGATATCTGTGGGCGAAATTTCCATATTTGACCTAGGACAAAAAATTTCGCATCACGCGGCAATTTTAGTGCAAAAGACAGAAGTGCCAGGCTTTAGTGAAAACCATGCCGGAAGCACCGTTGGTGTCTCCCCCATTAGTGTTAATTTTTCAAATTCTTTGCTTGGCATGCTTTCCTACAGGGAATGTCTATCCACTGTAGTGTGTGGGGACGACCCTCCACTGACCCCTTCGCCAGATCTTTCTTTCTTTCTTTCTTTCTTTCTTTCTTTCTTTCTTTCTTTCTTTCTTTCTTTCTTTCTTTCTTTCTTTCTTTCTTTCTTTCTTTCTTTCTTTCTTTCTTTCTTTCTTTCTTTCTTTCTTTCTTTCTTTCTTTCTTTCTTTCTTTCTTTCTTTCTTTCTTTCTTTCTTTCTTTCTTTCTTTCTTTCTTTCTTTCTTTCTTTCTTTCTTTCTTTCTTTCTTTCTTTCTTTCTTTCTTTCTTTCTTTCTTTCTTTCTTTCTTTCTTTCTTTCTTTCTTTCTTTCTTTCTTTCTTTCTTTCTTTCTTTCTTTCTTTCTTTCTTTCTTTCTTTCTTTCTTTCTTTCTTTCTTTCTTTCTTTCTTTCTTTCTTTCTTTCTTTCTTTCTTTCTTTCTTTCTTTCTTTCTTTCTTTCTTTCTTTCTTTCTTTCTTTCTTTCTTTCTTTCTTTCTTTCTTTCTTTCTTTCTTTCTTTCTTTCTTTCTTTCTTTCTTTCTTTCTTTCTTTCTTTCTTTCTTTCTTTCTTTCTTTCTTTCTTTCTTTCTTTCTTTCTTTCTTTCTTTCTTTCTTTCTTTCTTTCTTTCTTTCTTTCTTTCTTTCTTTCTTTCTTTCTTTCTTTCTTTCTTTCTTTCTTTCTTTCTTTCTTTCTTTCTTTCTTTCTTTCTTTCTTTCTTTCTTTCTTTCTTTCTTTCTTTCTTTCTTTCTTTCTTTCTTTCTTTCTTTCTTTCTTTCTTTCTTTCTTTCTTTCTCTCTCTCTTTCTTTCTTTCTTTCTTTCTTTCTTTCTTTCTTTCTTTCTTTCTTTCTTTCTTTCTTTCTTTCTTTCTTTCTTTCTTTCTTTCTTTCTTTCTTTCTTTCTTTCTTTCTTTCTTTCTTTCTTTCTTTCTTTCTTTCTTTCTTCCCTGCGTTAACTCTTATTTCTCTTTCCCCTTTCTTTTACCCTTTCTTTTTTTGGCCCCGTTCTTCCTTTTTTTGTTCTTTCTCCAGTTGTTTTTTATAAAATCAAATACGAACATCGTTTTTAGCAGCAGATCAAGGTGTAGCTGATATGTATGCCTTGTATGTGCCGGCGCACTCACAGTATTCACACTACTGAGGGGAGGTAGGGGAGGAAAATTGATACTAACATTTAATTATTATCATGTATTGTCTCCACCAAGGTTCATGTTTCAATGTTTAGTGTCTAAAGAAATATCTCGATATCTCAAGATTTTAATTTGACATGTCGATGTCAATCAATATTTTCTTCCTTTCAAAAAGAAAACAATTTTGATTCAAAAATCGTTGAAGTTACATTGAGTCTTTGGGTCTGTAATTAAGTCTGGAACTGATTTATGTTTTCAGTGGTTGCGATCAAGCATTTACCACGTACAATTACAGAGATTTACTGTGTTAGATACCTCATCTCACGACTTATCGGTGCGGAAGACCCAACATTTCTAGATTTTTTATACTTAAAAGGCGACGTGGATTAACATCAAGTAGTGCTTGTGGAACAGATTGTCAACTCAACTCAATGTGGGAACAGGTGTAGCTGCAGTTATCTACGTCTAAAATTTTCAGAAACTGAAAGAGGATGCATCTTTAGTCATGCCAAAATAAAAAAGGTCTATTTCCTTCTGTACAAAGCAAAGGAGTTATAACCTTGAACAGAAGTGGGACTTAAAACGTGATTGTAAAATGAAGAAATAGGAAATAAACATTACAGCAATATTTAAATTTACATTTAGGACACTTATGTAACCTGTCTAACGAATCATCTGCCTGCAAACTGTAGCGGATAAATAGGTGAGTAACATTACTCTTTATTACTCTTTTAGTTCCCCTCCCCTTTTTAATATAACAGAAAAACACCCGAATTGTTATCACAGTGGAAGTTTCTTAATTTAAGAAAGAAGGTGTAATCTGCAGAAACCATCACAAGACGATCAATCTTTGTGGTTATAAAGACCGTACTCAAAGCAAGTCTGGAGACAATCGGCGATGATGTGGTTGCCATTCTCATATGTGGAAACAAATGAAAATAAAAAAGAGAAATAATGGGGATGGATGTGAAATAATGGGGACCTGAAGAGCGCTTTAGGTTAACTTCACTGTATGACTTACATAGTGACATTTCAAGTGGAGTAACCTCCAAAGCGAATTGTATTTATTTCCTAGACCGGGATTTCCACCTGTATGGTACAAGAATTGTTTGAAGAATGACTTCGAAGTATTTTACGTTGAGTGCCTCATCATAAGTAGCGGAGTGCCTACACAATTTTCTATAGGTTAAAAGCATCTACAATTTCCCCCAATGTTTTCGATGTTTGTGTGAGCTTTACTGCATTAACGGAAAGCAATTTGTTGCGTGCATCTTTGTTGATTCCTTGCCGTAGGCAGGCAAGGAATCTATGCGATGGTGATGTCGTGTGCGTGTGGGTGTGTGTGTGAGTGTGTGTGTGTGTGTGTATGTGTGTGTGTTTGTGACACTTGCTTGTAAACACGATATCTTAAGTTAGGAATGTCCGACACTTTTCATATTTAGTATATAGATTTATCATGTTGAGAGGAAGAACCCTATTGTTTTTGGTGGAGGTCAAAGGTCATTTGAGGTCACCAGCGGTAAAATTGCGAAAACTTCGAAAATGGCTTGTAAACACGAAATCTTCAGATAGGAGTGACCGAAAATTTTCATACTCGATATAAAGGTTTGTCTTGTTGAAAGGAAGATTTCTATCGTTTTTGGTAGAGGTCAAAGCTCATTTGAGGTCACCAGTGGTAAAACTGCGAAAACGCCGAAAATGGCTTGTAAACACGATATCTTCGGATAGGGTTGCCCGATAATTTTCATTCTTGGTATACAGATTTGTCATGTTGAGGGGAAGAACCCTATTGTTTTTGGTAGAGGTCAAAGAGCATTTGAGGTCACTAGCAGAAAAATTGCAAAAACTTCGAAAATGGATTGTAAACATGGTATCTTCAGATAGGAGTGACCAACACTTCTCATACTTGGTATATAGGTTTTTCATGTTGAGAGGAAGAACCCTAATGTTTCTGGTAGAGGTCAAAGGCCATTTGAGGTCACCAGAGATAAAATTGCGAAAACGCCGAAAATGGCTTGTAAACATGGTATCTTCGGGTAGGAGTGAGAGATACCCTTCATATTTGGTATATATATTTGTCATGTTGAGAGAAAGAAGCCTATCGGTTTTGGTGGAGGTCAAAGGTCATTTGAGGTCACCAGCGGTAAAATTGTGAAAATTCTGTGCCTGAAATGTAAAGAAAAATCTATCAAACACTGTCAATTTGAAAGCAGGTAAGGTATTTGATGGCAAAGAATCACTAAGCCTTTTGGCTTTCTGGTTTTTTATTTCATTTTTTTATAATATTTAAAAAATTGAAGCAAAATTTGGAAGTTAAAGAACACTAGAAAAATCGCGTTGTGATTGAACGGTATCACCACTTGATGATCTAATTACAGAATATGGCAAATTTCGAAGTTTTCATCACTGAGTCCCAAAGACAAAGCAATTTCCCACCCTAGTACTATCTCTTCTGGAATCTCAATCTGAAATAATTCAGTATCCTTCGTTGTCTTAGCCGTTAAACTGCCGTCTTCAAACTTAAGTATCTTATACTTACAATTTAAGATTTTATTTTTGCATCGGTATAGTTTGTGTATACTTGTGCGCAAGTATAAGTAACAAAAACGTTTATGAACATTTCTGCACTCCACACTTATGGATAATGACAGACACAAACAAAAGGGATTTATCGAATTAAAGGGAATATGTAGAAGGTGCTGGGCCTTGACTTAAAATTGTACAAACTCCACTGGACGCTTGCACATGACACTCTTACCGGTTGCAAATTTACTTTACATATCAGTGGATGATCACAATGTTAGTGCTTATAGAAGCAGTCATATGGAAGCAGTAAAGTTTTGCAACAGCGCCTCTGATGAGCGTCTGGCTTAAAAATTACATTTACGAGGCAGAATCCTTCAAGGTCGACGGTCTGTATCGGATATGGAGGGAGAGAGGGGGCATTTTCACAAACGAAGGACGAGCCATAACCAGGAACTCTGATGTAGGCAAGGTTCACCGGACTATGTTTATTGTCAATATAGTGACACAATGTGATAATCACTTTTTGCGCGAATCACATGATATCTCCAGCCTGTCATAGATAGCCTAGCGGTATTGATGCGCCTAATTTTGTGACCATGCGCGAGAAGCGCGCGAAAACCCTTTCTCTTCTTGTGTGACGTGACTACTCCATTTGCAATAGAGTATGGAACTTTTAATAGCATAGAAGCTACCCTTCAATGTAGATGTTTATTACATAGTGTTTTTACTTTTATTTCACGATAAGACAAAAGGTAAATTTTCAAATAAATTTTTGGTATGAATACGATTTCAAAATTAAATATACCATTCATCATGTTAAGAATGTTAGTCTAGTACTCAAAAAGGGCTACATGAGCTCCCAAGTGGTTATGCAGGGCGGGTGCGACGAAACAGAAAACAAATATTTCTAAGTTTCAGCTACTATCTAAGGGGAACGCCACCATCAGTTGGTGTGGATCGAAGCGTACAAGAAATTTTTTGACTTTGAAAACCCATAGCTGAACGGAAACGGCACTTTCCTAGTGTTCTAAGCTTGTAAGCTGCATATGCTCACTTTTGAAGCCAAATTTTTCCGCTACGATACAAGAAACGATTTCAGAAGCAACGACCGGAAAGACACAGGTTTGACGCGCGAAGCACGTTGAAAATATGGAGATTTTGCTAGAGAATTGCTAGAAAAAAAAAGATAAATACTTGAACACGACTTTACTGAAAATGTCAGAAATTTCCTAGTTCTCATACAATTTCAATTTTCCAACCAATTCTTTTCTGGCCTTTCCCAAAGCTGTATCGAACTCTTCCTTGCGCAAAGGCCCATTTTTCAAACAATTGGTTCAAATCGCGCAACCCACGGCCTTTTTTTTTTCAAACAAGCCTGGGGAACATGCAAGTCCATGTATGTAACCTGCGAACTCTCCCTGCATGTTAAAAACAGCTGGCCTGTACCATTTGACTTTAATGATAACCAAAGAACATTCAGCAATTAAGAATTTTGATGTCTCCTAAAATATACTTGGGGTGAAAAACCGAGGCACTAGATGTCGGGCGATAGTTCCGTTCCACTACAATGAACTTATCTTTGAAACACTAAATATTTTGTACACATCATGATGTTGTGTCTAAATAAAGAATATTGCAAATAGCAGCAAAAAGAGAACTTCCAGTGATTTAATATAGTTTTTCGGTAGAATAACGTCCTTACGAAACAATATTATTTTCAATCAAAATATATGAAACTCGTGTTAAAACGTTTGAACCAAATGTAACTGTGGAGAAAAGCGGGCGATGCATGCAAAACGTTCAGTAATTTAACAACAAAATGTTCCAGAAGGTGAGACTTTATGTCACACCAATCGCAAAATATATTGACTAGCCTATTATAGTTTATCGCAAGAAAAGTAGATCGGTTAAACATATTTTTTCTTATGACCTCAAATATTGGGGGGACGTTTGATGTGATGTACCCCATCAAAATTGGACGACATGTTCCTCCGCACCCCGTGATCGCCGCCCGTGGAACCTAGCCATACAAGGTACTGAAGAGATCGTTACATCGCTTGTGAGGCTGGGGGGAGTGGGTCGAAAATATTTTCATAGGTTTTCCAAGATGCATACTAAACTACATTGTATTAAGGCATACCGTTACTATAATACCATTAATGTTAATATAAACATCGATCTCTAAGGGACGAAAAATTCTCCAGGTTATATAATTGCCCGGCACGGATACTCGGGTATGTGCATGGTATGAGTTATGAATGAAAATGTAGAACCCTAAGTCAGTAAGTCGAGAATCGTATAAACTATTGAAAAGGTTGTATAAAACAAATCACAACAGTATGGTTCTGATTTGACTGCCTTCATAGGTCTAAGCATCTTATATATGCGTATAGGCTTTTAGTGATGAGTGGGGATCGGCTGTACGCAGATCGATGTAAGAAATCGGAAATGTACTCACCCAAAAACAAATCCGAAGTCCGTGTAAATAATCGATCTGGCTAAATCGGTGGTCAATCCAGTCCGGGTCGATATCCAGATGGTATAAAATACGAAATATTCCAACCAAACAGATTGATAAATAACTTTCAACTCTTCTGTCGCGAACTCCGTGGCTTTGCTAAGGTAGAAATAAAATCGCGAGTTCTCCCTGAAGTAGTAGAACTGGTATTCGCACGGCGATACTGAATATAAATTACGAACGCTGATGAATGTTCGAACTTAGGGAAACTTAGTCGAATAATTATTGACATCAATAATTACGGTAATGTGATAAATCTCAAACAAGACGGAGGCTCGTGCCTACGCTCTTAAAATGTTGGGGAAATTTTTGGACCAACCTTTAACTTACACTGAGGAAATACATGTCCGACGAACTGTTGGTCAAATATTGACCATTCTCGGTTGGTTAATTGCGTTACCCATTGTTGGGCAGTTTGTTTTACCCAATATTTAGTAATGTGAAAATTACCCAACTCGCCAGTTGTGCAAAATTTTACATTATTGTTAAAATTACCAGTTTATCTTTACCCAAACGTTGGGTAATGTTTCAGGTTTTATCTATTACTGCACACTGGGATATTTCAGAGAAGGTACCTTCTACAACAACAATTACTATACGCATGGACGCACAGGGTGACAGTAACACCCCGGCGCAGAGTAGACGAGACGGAGGTAGATACTCCTGAGAGCTCGGCCTCCATGATTACGGATCCTTCTGCGCCAAGAAATAATTTCAAATGGTAGTTTATGATCTGCTATTATATGTATATTCAGGGACATTTTTTTGTTATATTGAAAGATCAAACATGCAAGTTTCTTCCAAATGTTTTGTTTTATCCTTCTTATGCTGTATTTTACAACTGAGAAGCATGGTTTCCTACAAGAATTCACCCTAAATTGGCACCTTCAATTTATTTCAATTAGACCTGCTTTAGGTAGGCCTAATTAACACAAATCTCATTTAAGAAATTTGGAATGCCCCATTCAGATGAAAGGTATATTAACCTGGTGTTCCAATAGAATTTCATGGCATTTATAAATAGACTGTCCTCTCAATTTCTTAGAAAAAAAATCATAACCACAGTGTACGTGAACGTTCCGCAAAATATTTACTAATTAGAAATAGCAGTTCTATTAAAAGCATTAATTTTCACTATGTTTAACCAACGTTGGGCTAGGAAATTCACATAACCATTTAACCAGCTATGGTCAATAAGTTTCTCGGTTTTTTCGCCATATATTGGGCAAACTTTAACCAACCTCTAAATTGCCCAGAAAATTTTAACCAACTTTTTAAGAGTGTAGTCGTTGAGAAGTCGAGGAGCGAGTGCGTACTAAATCCTTTGTTCCTCCCTCTAAGTGCAGTCGATGATTTAGACTTAGTCATGGATGGAACAAAGGGATTCGCTAAAATTTGGCCCACCTCTTTTCCAAGAAATTTTGCTGGGAAAGAGAGGGCTGTCTTCCAAAGTGTACTTTTGGATGAAGCCGCTACAGTAGCCCCCTCGCAAATCACAAGAAAATTATAAGAAAAGCGGGTAGTCGATAGAAAATTGCACAATAAGGGGTGAAAAGTTCGTCGGTATAGCGATTAACAGGTAGCGGTAGTGTCCAGCAAGTGTTTAGGCCACTGAACGCGTCTTCCAGCCCCCGTAGTACGTACAGGTGTCGTTATTTAAGTAGTAGGTGGAGAAGTAGTTGTGCTCACAGGTGGGGCTGGGCCGGGAAGGTATGTAACCTCATCATCCTGTGGTTCGAAATGAGTAGCTTTCAACCGGTCAATAGATACGTTCTTATGTCGTCCGTTTACGTCAAGTTTGAAAACCTTGTCGTTTCGCTCGAGTACCTTAAAGGGACCGTCGTAAGGAGGCTGTAAAGGTTTGCGTACGGCGTCACATCGTAGGAAAACATGAGTACAAGAATCTAAGTTGGCATTTATGTGAGTGGATCGAGTAGTCGTTACACGAGGTGAAAGAGGTATGAGTGATGTCATGGCAGACTTCAAACAATGTGCATAATTACTTGGGTCCGTAAGTGTGGAGCTGTCGGGTTTGTCAAAGAATTGTCCTGGAAGGCTAAGTGTCGTGCCGAATACCAGCAGCGGACTGGCCGAGGTCTTCTTTGACGGCTGAACGAATTCCCAATAGTACGAGAGGAAGGTGTTCTACCCACGCAGTAGAATCCATGTAAGCAATCAGGGAAGCTTTAAGTTGCCTGTGAAAACGTTCCACTAGTCCATTAGCTTGAGGATGATAGGCGGTTGTACGATGTCGCCGTATTCCCCAATAGACGCTGGCTGCTGGAATGCGTTGATCGTAATTTGTGAGAGAGCGTCGGCTTCGCAGTTGCCAACGTCTCTGACGTGCCGAAAATCCGTTGTAAACTGATACACAAGATCTAAGTGCCTAATTTCGCGAGGGGAGTATTTATCCGAAGCGGTAGCGAAAGCGTAAGTGAGAGGTTTGTGATCAGTGTATACGAAGAATTTGCGACCTTCTGCAAAATATCGAAAGTGTTTGATTGCAAGGTAAGCTGCGAGAAGTTCTCTACCGAATGCGCTGTAGCGGGTTTCTGCAGGTAACTGTTTCTTAGAAAAGAACAAGATGGGTTTCCATTGCCCGTTTACGTGCTGATGAAGAGCGCCACCGACCGCTGCGTCCGACTGGTCAACCATGAGAAGTGGACTTCTGGATGAAGCCGCTACAGGCTTAGTTCGAGTATTATACCAACTAATATGAATTAAATGGTCAAATCGTTTAACATTGAAACAAACATGCATAAGGATCATGAGGGATATTACATAAATTATTTCCATCATCAATCCTCTGATTCAACCGAAATATAGCAAAAGGTGAGGCACATACATTGTTTAACTGGCAACTCAGGTTATGCAGCACAACTACGAAAAACTTGTGATTCTTTCTTGACTTTTCAGAAATTTGTAATAAGGCTGGAAGACGTAAAATGCTGAAGAATGAAGGGAAGCCAAGCTACTACAGTATCACTAATGCTTTTTTTATTCGTTGTGGATCTTCTTTATTTTGCAAGAGGTATTCATTTTGCTTTTTATGAATTTTAAAATGTTTTATTTTAAATAAAGGTTAACCTTGTAAATTAGAAAATGATGGAAGTAATGAACAAATTTGCCGGGGGTACTAGGATTTTCCAGGCAGAGGGCAGACATGCTAACGGACCGGAACCAGCAACCTGAAGTCTCGACTAAGCTAACCCGACAGTTTTTTTTTTTAAATTTTAAGGGAAATATTGCGTTAAAAATTACTTTAACATAGTATACACAAAAAATAGCTCCCAAGTTTTATGAAGTCATTCAGTCTCGACAATAAACCCTAGCAATAGTTTTATTCTTCAAAATGTTATGAACGAGGACGGTTATAGAAGCTGCATCATTTGAAATTTTTTTAAGATTTGAGTGAATAAATCATTCTTAAACAACTAAGAATCGAAAATTATATCTGTGAGAAACTTTGAAAGGATGAATTTTCCTTGAAACAAAAACAATGTTTTGCTTTAAGGAATTTAAGATTTGGGGTTTTGATAAACAAAATTTGAATTTTTTTGGCTTTCCATTCAAATTTAGAAAACTGGACATATTACAAAGAAAATTATAGGGTTCTATTGAAAAACTCCTAAGAAAGAGAAAATTTTAAATGTAGGGGCGACTATTCGCTCTCGGGGAAACATAGGCCTAACTAGGGCAGACCTACCCATTCAGGCGTCCCGAGGCAACAAGAATGTCCCCGACCAGAGGCAGCCTTTGTCCCAGCGAGGGGTTGGTGGGAAATTCCAATTGTAATAACCTGGCATAACCATTACTTTTTTTCATAGGCCATATAAGTGGTGGGGCTGGTACTGCATCTCCGCGTAGTCTTTTCGTGGAAACTTTACCTCTATTAGGAGACCATTTTTTTCGTCTGTGATGTCATATGTTATATCCTTAATGTTTATACTGTATATTGCATTTCTGTAGCCTGCAGAGTTTTTGAGAATGGATGCTACACAGATATGGATAGAGACTACCTGTTTGAAGTAGCTCCGAATGTCTGCATGGGCCAATACAACAGCTTACTTATCACTCTAACAAACACAGAAGCAGAAAACGAAAGACGTCATGCATTCCTTTTAGAGGAAGTTTCCAAATATCCAATTTGGATGAACTGCTTTAAGACAAACTCAGCATGGCAATGCGGTCATTTCTTTTATTACTGCCAAAACTGTCCTGGTAATACTGGCTTCTGGAGTAAGTATAAAGAAAAGGCCATTTTACTCTTATGTGGTCTACAATGTCCCGTTTGGGTGGTCGGTGTGCCATCAAAGTATGACATGCTTGAATATATTGAAATCCTCGGTCTGTTATCAGGGAAAACTGTTTGTTTGTCTAAAATCCTCCCGACCCTCTGCCAAAGGTCCGTTGGGCGAAACCCGAAGAAGAGTATTACGAACACTGAAGGACAACACTTGACCAACTTCACGGCCCTCAGACCATTTGCATCATTGCATGGTCTGTCATGTATGGCTCCATTCTAGACGGGATGAAAAGAACAGATACTACATATGATATTGGCCAAAAGGCCGAGAAGTGATTAGGGAAAACTGTTTGTACGTGCGATGGGATTCAACGAAACGCCAGCAAAAATGAATTGTAAAGTGTAACCGGCAAGATCTGGGACAAGGTCCAAAATGTGAAGTTTAAATACGGTTTCAACACGAGTATTGTTCAAGTTTGGTTTCCTGAAAGTAGATTCAAGTCATACCCTTTTCCACCTCTTACAACAGGTGGGGAATATGGTGGGCAAATTCTACAACCCCAAAGCCACTTGTTGATTACACGTGTGATGTCAACATTACATTTTCAATTAGAAGGGAAAATAAATTATATCTTTTCTTAGTTATGGATGTCTAATGGAAACTATTACTTATATTTCTGTTGCTGAATTTAAATGCCCCTTGTGGGATGGGGGTTGTAGACTATACCCACGGTATTTCCCGCCTGTCGTAAGAGGCGACTAAAGGGAAACAAAATTTGAACTTGAAGCATACTGAAAATAAATTTAAACTTTGAACTTTTTACGAGTTGACTGACACTAACACATTCCTGTTGGTGTGCCATTAAATCTCATTTAACAAACTGACTGACTTACTGACTGACTAACTAATAAGCTGAATTCATAGCGGTTGCATTCACTCCACGCTGTCTTCAATCGTGCCCTCATTGGTAAACCAAAAGATTATACACCAGGACAACACATTGTCTGTTTATTACATTAATTTCTGATCTGCCCAGTGATTGGTGAGAATTGGTCGGAGAAAGTTTTCGATTGTCCATATTAGTTACAAATGATTGTTACAGACGATTTAAAGAACGAAATATTCTTGAATCTCTCATCCCATTTATGTTCAGTTAACACCCGTTGCCTCTACCACTAAATCAATATCTGTAAATGGGTATACTTTATGTAACCAAATCCTTAAGACGAAGTCTACGTTATTGTACTAGGAAATATTGATATGTGTGCATTTGCAGTATAGTTTATTTGCAGTACAGTAATAGTATATACAAAAAGGCGAAAGAACTCTGCATGCCATTTTTTTTTATTGTTCTTTGTTTTTACTTTGTTCTTGTTTGTTTGGTTTTTTATATATTTATTTGTTTATTTATTTTTTTTGATTATGTAGAACGTTGTCCTCACTATTTTGCTCTGTGTGCAAGATATTGTTCCCTTGATTGGAGGAAAACTCGTATCAGTGGAAGTTACACGAACAAGTCAAATCTCTGATTTGTCTCCGGTTACATGCATGTGAATAAGTCGCGGTCACGCTTCAACGAATTCGGATCTGACTTCGATCCGATTTTTATGCTCTTTTATTGATCTCTTCTTTATCGCCAAACTTTGCCACTGAGTTAATATATGATATCCATGACAGGACTACGAAAATTAAATTTATACTAATCATTTTGTGACGTCACAGTTACATCGAAAGATAGCTTTTATCGGACTACCCCTTTCTGATTAAAGCTCTTTGTCTGTGTGACGTCAGGAAAATAATCATGTTACATTTTATTAACAAGAACTCTGATGAAAGTTATATGTTTCCACTGGTTAGCGTATTTCTGTTCTTTCAGATGGAGAAAATTTTAATAAAAACTCACAAAATTCGGATCAGAATCCGATTCGTAGTAGTTGTAGGTGATCTCGGTTTAAGTCTGCTACACACGTGGCGGGAAGGCTATTTTACGTGCTTCAGTGCTTTCTCCCAAAATGACCTCGTGTGACGTCAATGCGTACGGTCTCATATTATCAATCAATCGACGCTTGTTTCATTACAGTGACATGTGTTTCATTTGGCCGCGTCTTGCCTCTCAGTGTTCAAAATGGTGTCCGACGTCATTATTTGAATTTGATGGTTTCTACGTTCGGGTTTTTTTTATCTTAGACCTTAGACTATATAAACAAGTGTACAGACAGTTTGAAATGATCAAATTGAACATTAAAATTGTACACCCTGTGAACCTGTCGATTTACTATCATTATCGCTAACTCATATCAAAGAGTTGCCATAAAAAGTTTATGGAGTTTCCATTTTTATGCCGGACATAACCTTTTTAACAAAAGCACCATTTTTAATCCCAGACGACCTTTCGATCTTTAATTGACCTTTCCTTTTTAGTTACAAGTCGGGAAAATGTCATTTTCCTCCAGTCCGAGCTGTCCGATTTTCAAACTTTCCGTACGCTCCGCGCCAGCTGATTGTGGCGCTTTGCGTAGACAGTGTTTCCATTCGTCGAGGAGATTACTGACCAGAATATTCCATTTTTGCACATCAAATTTCATTTTTGCAATATTGAGAATTATTTTTCATCGATAGCAGGAAAATTCCCACATTTCATAAAATGTATGAAGTAAAAAAGGAAGCAAAAAATACAATTTCGCATCTTATCCCATCAAGACAGCAAAATATTTCATACATATTCCCGGAAGATGATCAAGAATGAGGTGATTGGTAGATCTAGTTTCTCCCCAAACCAAAAAATTGCAACGCCTGTGTTTTTTCTATTTACTCTCTGACCAGTTTTTAGTTAGCTAAATTATTTCCACTAAAACATTTTTAACAAATGAATGTTTTATAGCGGCTGCTTAATTTATACTTTCAAGGTTGAAAGATGTCATTTCTTAGAGTCTCTCTTCTTTTTTTTTTTTTTTTGAGTTATCGAAAGTATATAAGTAAAGAGTCCTTGTATCCAGTATACGAATAAGACAAAATGTTCAGTTTACGAAATTGAGACAGATAATTTAAAGGTTTGTAAGATATTATACAAAACATTTAAATTGTTAAGAATTTTCCTTCCTTTTTGTCGGGGACCTTAGAATGATTCCAACAAATTCTATCAACGCTATGGAAATATAGAGATTTTATTGATAGAATCGATAGAATAACTGAATTTCTGGCAGGGGTGCATGTAAATCTATATGGAATCAGTGGACCCAACTCATGACCTTTGTCTACTTACGGATACTACGAAGGTACGCCGTGGGTTTGGAGTACCGGACGGAATTTTATTGCCCTATAATTCGTACCGTCCAGCTTCATCCGTCGTTACCCCGTCTTTATAGTACTGCTTTAAAGTACAAGACTATAACTGGGCACCGTGGCTACCTTTTCATTGCGTGTGTCCTGCATTTTCACCGATTCAGTACAATTTGACTTAAATTTTGACAAACTACACTCTAAAAAATTTTTACACAAGTTGTGTAAAAAACTACACAACCTATGTGTAACTAGTGCACATAGCTAACGTTGTGTACAAATGACACAACGCTGTGTAAAAAAAAATTACTCAATTGTTGTGTAAATTGTACCATTTGCTGTGTAGAAGTGACACATCGTTGTGTAAATAAAATTACTCAATTGTTGTGTAAATTCTACCATTTGCTGTAGAAATTACCCATCGTTGTGTAAAAAAATTACCCATTTGTTGTGTAAATTGTACATTTGCTGTGTAAAAATGACACATCGTTGTGTAAAACATTTCTCAATTGTTGTGTAAATACTTCCATTTGCTGTGTAGAAATGACACAACGTTGTGTAAACAAAAATTCAATTGTTGTGTAAATACTACTAATCCCTGTGCTAAAAATGCACACCATTGTGTAAAAGAATACACAACAGTTGTGTTAAAACTGCATTTAGTTGTGCACAATCCCTGCTTGATAACACAACGTTGTGTCAACAAATTGACAAAACAGTTGTGTTAAAACTACATTAAGTTGTACATTACCACTATTAGGTTACACAGCAAGGTGTCAACAAAGTTGCACACTGGTTGGGTGAAAAGGACAACTTAGTTGTGTAAAACCGCAGAGGGATAATACAATGTTGTGTCAACAAATCTACATTATAGTCTTGTCAAAACTACATTTAGTTGCAAATAACCTCAATAGGCTGAAATAGCATAATGTTAAGTAAAATGCACAACAGTTGCGACTGTCTATGCCAGTTGATATTTTGTCAAACAATGAAAATGATATATATATTGAATTATAAGGTATGCAGCTTGATGTTACCAGTTGTTTAAGAAGTTTCACAAGTATAACTCACAAAAACCAAAAGGAAAGATGTTAAAATTCTGGATGGATGAACCATTTATTTACACTCCATACCCACATTAAAGTAAAATACATACTTTGTATTCGGTGCAGTTTTTTTATTACTTTCACCTCTAGCGGATTGACTTCCAGTATTTGTTACTTTTTTAAAGGCAGTTGAGACAGCAATCCAGCTAATTAGCACACGTCAGAAAAAAATAGAACAAAAATCTCAAAATATCACAGGAAAGAACGGTATTTAAACCATGTGACAAGTATCTATGTGAAAATGTAGTGTATCAGCAAATATATTTTGACAATTTTCTCATCATAATATACACTGTATCATAATTTATATTTTGACTTTACTCATCATAAACCTTCCTCTTTTCACATGATGTACCATTCATTGGTATCTCAACAGATACAAGTCTCACAGTATTAGCTTCATTGCAACAGTTTTCGGGACTAGAGAAAATGCAATTTTTTTTCAGCAAAGCACATTAAATAACTTAAAGAAGACTATAGTTTGACAGAATATATTAACCTTTTTGCTCCAGCAGCTCCTTTTCCCTTCTGAAGTTATCTTTTACCAGAATACAGTTCATTTAAGAGGTCTTTCAGGTTATAAGAGACCTTAATTTTGTGTACGTAGAATGAAGGCTTTTAAATATTTGTCAGTTACAAAGAATTCCACACAGATGCAGGAGTATACAGCCTCAACTACTGTATACCGTAACCAATAAAGAAATTTTTGGTTACAGTAGTGTAAAGTTATTGTACAATTGGGGTGCAGAATTAAGTTCAGAAAAAATGTAAAAGAAAAATCTGATTGGATTGCCACAGTCAAATAACAAAGACTTCAAGAATTTCCTTTAAAACAAATTTACATTGAAGTATTATTGAAACTTTGAAAGAATCTGAAACCAGTGCAAAGAGACACTGCAACCAGCTTGTCTTCATTTGAGGAGGAAAGCTACCTTTCTATGAAACTGTTTATATTTTCTCAAAATCTGGTCTTTCACAAGTTCCTACAAAATAGGTAATGAACAAGCTTTGAACCGGTATATGTCCAAATAAATATCCATTTGGAACAGAAGATGGACCAAACTATATTAGAACTACCAAAGTGCTACGCTTTTTGTCAGCACCAATCCTGGAGTAAATGTGGAGTCACATTTTCAAAGAACAATCACTTGAACAGATAGGTCATATCAGTAGAGTAGAGGAATGCAAAATTGAGTTACTTGAATGAAGTTGAGGAATTCAGGCTTTGACCTGCAGGTAGAGAAAAATAGATAAATGTTAGACGGAATTCACAAAAGTGCAAAAACATAACACTTTTCAGCAAAAGAGTGATTGCTTCAAATATGTGCGATGCCAATAGTGTAATTTACAGGGGGGAATGATAATAAAATTGACAAGGACGAAACTTCCAAACAGTTGCCAATATGTGCACTGCATCAGACTTTGGTAGAGGGTTGGGGAACATTTAAGTATTCCGAGGATGCTCTTTTCACCAAATTTGCACAGCCCCAGAAATCTGTCAGCATGCAAGAAAGAGTTACCACATTTAAAGTTTGGCATTCGGTCCGTTCGGAAGAACAGAGCAATTGGCATAACATACAGTACACAAACCTTATAGTTCAAACACATTAAAAGGAATAAAAATGCACATAGTGCACACCAGGAGAATTATTACACTGTGCAATTTTTCTATCACCACCACCATGATGCAGAAAAATGTGCAATCTCACATATCATACTCACTCCTAAGGCCTTCAGTTTAAGAATTTCCAGGAAAGCTGCAAATCACACTCCTCAGGGAATTAAGACTCCTGAGTGTGGTAGGTATCCTGTTTAATTAACTTCAATAAATTAAACACTCTCCATTTAGGTGAGCAAAAAATCACACTCCTAACAATGATTTGAAGTAAGTGATGGTGTGCAATCACACAGGCATGCCTAAAAAATCAATGCCTGCTCACTGAATTGCACTTCATCTAGGTAGTCTTCCTACAATTCTCAGCTCCCCTACCCTCACCCCCCCCCATTAAAATCATGAGCCCAGTTCTTTCTATAAAGTTCATTTTGAGACAGCCGGAAGGTGGGAAGTGACCACAGACTTCCTCTTCCTTTTATGACTGGTGCAACTTAAGTCTGCAGGACTTTTATAATCTAGATCCCTGGCCCAAATCAAATCTTCCCAGGGTTCTGGGTTGTCAATTTGGCCTCCTAGGCTGAAAGCATAAAGCAGCAATCACATAATTATGCATTCTGATATGATTGTAACTTGAGACTGCATGTTTTAATCAAAACTGTCTCTAATTTTGTGTGTCCAGAAAGAACCTTAAATTTACCAACCTGTGTAAATATGATTCCAAATCCAACCCAAATTTGTTTTAGGGTGGCTGTGACTGAACAGAAGAGTTTCTACTTTACAAGTTCTAACTCAAGTCCGCTTAACTACAACCTAGAACTCTGCAGACCACTCTGCTACTCTATGATGTTACATTTACAAGTACTGACTCTTTTGCAGCCCCAATAATAAGACACTTATAAATGCTTACCAATTTACGTGTGCACCTTGTCCAGGGTAGGCATTTGAACAGGCTCCTGGTTTCCCTTAGTTTGAAGTCTTCTAAATTTCTACCATGATACAGCACATAAAAGGCATGCCCACTGCCTAATGAGTTGATTTTCTATGGGAACAAACAAACAACATATACATAAGTCAAAAGCCAGCTGATCCACTTTCATCTGAATAGTCATCATGAATGCATTGGTTTCTCTAATCATAGAAATCAAAAAAAAAAATCAAAAGAAAAAAGCAATGAACTGCTAGTGTTACCAGAAAATTACAACTGTACATAAAGTTGGAGCAAACTTTTTTGTACAACTTCTGAATGATCTGAGTTTTAACCCTTTTTCGATGTGTGCCAATAATCACACTCCTCACAGTGATTGGAGTTGAGTGGTCATGTGTGATAGGCTATAGCTCTTTCATGCCTCAAAATTTAACGTCCATTACTAGTGCCGCCGAATAACTGGTACGTACTGATCGCTGGTGGGAAGCTTCAAAATTCAAGTTCTGCTTCTCTCAATAGTTTATCATTTGGGGGCATGACACTGTGATTTCAAACCATCACTTGCTTCAAATTACTGTGCAAAGTGAATTTTGTGCACACTACTCTAGTCAAAGAATAGGAAATGACTCATTAATGTTTCTACAATCCTCAGGCTTACCAATCAAAATGTCGGACAGTATGGGGCAGAACAAAATGTTCCACACCAAAGCTTCCCCACTCTTTGTCAAAACATCCTCCTGTGTAAATGTACTGTATATGGTATACATTCTACCATGAATGTGCTGGTTGGTTGTAATGCTGTGAATTAAGAAAGGAAAAGAAAACTTGTCAACAGTTACTGTAAAACAAATGTAATAATATACAATTACTACAGTAATTTCTACAATTGACACAGGCCCCTACTACAACAATTAAGCCTAAGTATGTTACAGCTGAAAAAATAACCAGTGTACATGTGGCTCTAAACAACAGCTGGGGTCAATAACTGCCTTACTTACCTTTATTGGGCCCCATTTTGTCAGAATTGACTAATCTCCATGATATAGCTGAACATTATTCACCTCGCATCACCCATAGAAAAAATATTCTTCAGTAGTATACTTGGAGCTTTCATTACTCTTCAAAACCATGTCAATGAATGCCTGTTTTTATCGCAGATATATTTTAAACACAGGTATTCGCCATATAATGGTGACAATTCACCTGTAAAATTAAAATTCTCCAGTCAGTTACAATCTAGAAAACTGAGCAACTAGGCCTAACTAAAAATCAGTTTAAATATTGTACTGTAGGCCTATGTCTGATTGTCTGTAACGTTACACTTTAGCTAATTTGTTTGTTTACTTTTTCAGTCCTTCCCACCCTCTGGCAAAGGGCATTCGTGAAAACCAAACTTGGAACTGCTTCTCAAGGAAATACTGTTTAGGCCTAGGCCCTACATTGTGTACAGTATAAATTTACACCTGTAGGCCTAGGCCTAAGTTGTAACAAAAGCACTGTATTACTATTATTTAGTGTAGGCTATATACAGTGGTAATTTAGGCTACAGTACTTTTGCCATAGCCTAGCCTAACGTTAGCCCTATTGTGTGCCGCTACGGCTTCCAGCATGTCTTTGCTTGATCCTCAACGAACAAAATAACTGAAAAGTCTAACTTCTCACCCAATCTTCAAAGACCATTTGCAGGGAAGAAAGTTTCACCTTCTGCTTGTCAATTGTATCCATATTTTGAAGAGAATGTTAAATGTATTGTGTAGGTTGTTTTCGGCAGTCACGGTGCTGCGCTGCGCTGGTTCAACGTACGTATACGTAGGTATTCGGATAACATAGACGCGCGCGAAGACTATGTACACTGGGATTGTGTAGCCTATGTGCAGTTGTTACTGCAAGAGTTTGAAATTGAAATGCTGTGAAAAAAATTGTAACCATGAAAATGACCTTTTAATTCTAAATTATAATTTTAAATGTTTTAAAAAATGAAGTTCAATTTAAAAATATTTTATAAACTTAAAAAATCTCTTTTAAATATTTTTTTATACGAATCAATTGTTTTACTTTTTTATACCTTTGCAGTGATCACTTTGATTACTTAAAACTACACAGAGGTGTGTAAAATTGACTCAACGTTGTGCAAATTGGCAGTTACACATGTGTTGTGTAGAAATTTTTACCCAACATTTTTTAGAGTGTAAGCTTTCAGTTTTTAATCAGCAAACGATTAATTACACAGGCTTAAACTGTGATCAGAGGTCTCCATAGGCCTAAGTAGTGACGAGGGTTGGTCAAAGGGGATGGACTTAATGAGCAAATAATTACATGGCAACGGTCACAGACTTTTACGTAACTAATAGGTGAAAGGTGAATGTATGGTCATATTCAAGATGATAATCTACAGCTAAGAGAATCTCCTTTTGAAAAACTGTCATGTAAATAAGAAATTGCTGGAGGTTTTGAAATTCTGTTGTTCATTATGCCCAAAAAGACGTACCCTGTTGTTTGCTGAACAAATTTGAGAGCAATGTACATAGTGACTGTATCTTGAGTCGGTCAGTACCTTGGAGGGTCACTGCGTAGTAGGAAAGTGATGGCACGTACACAGAATACAACTCTTATTGATTGACCTACTCATGGCGCCCTCAACCATTCATTCTAAGTAACGTTTTATTTTCATGACCAAGATGCATATTTTGTTCCACATTTTGTGTTAATAAGAAAAAAAAAATTGCCATCTAGATCTGTAAAGAACACGTGATATGAAAAAATTTCGAGCAATGCATAAGATTTGTATTTTTTTTTTTTTTTTTGAACATGGCATGCTCACATCAGACACACTATAATTGCAATATCCCATAAATCAACCAAAATTTAAACATACAAGAAGTATGTTTCTTGTGCGTAGAATTGTGTTTGAAATTTACGAAACAATTATTTATTAATAAATCTTCCAGTTCTTCCTTTAAATTAATAAACGAATCTTGTCTTTCTACATTCAATGAAGATGTTGCACAGCTATGTGCCGTGTATCAGTAGGTGGATAATGCACGATTGTGAGCTTAAAAGAAGCAGGGAGCTGTTAAGCCGTAACAGCTCCCTGATACAAGTGATGCACAAAGGAGCATCCCGAGTTCATCCAGCGATAGCATTATCCTCCAGAGTGCATCATCCATTTATTCATGCACGGATCCAACATTAATTTTTGTTAACTCATACATAACAATGTTGTGAATTCAAAAACGAAACAGTCGGGAAAAATTCGTTTGTAATAAGAAATGTTAGAACAACATAAACCGGATTGAAACGGACAGTAGCCTAAGATGGGTGCGTTCACCCATTACCGTGAGTGTATCACGGGATAACGCATGTTCACCTGATCTTAATGGACCAATGGAAGTTGAGTTTATTAATAACCATTGATGAACAGAAACAATAACTTATTTGTATGATTTCGTCTATTGATCTAAGGATACGTTTATGAAAAAATCGTAATAAAATTGATTTTTCTCGAATGTACCGTACGGAGCTCAAGACTTTTTAACCCTTTTGCAGATTGGGCAACAGAGCCAAAAGAAGAGGAAGACTGTATAAGATATCGTCAGGATAGTAAAATCGAAACATCACCATGTTCTAACAAACACAATGTCATATGTGTGGAAAGTGATGAAGTCACTACTCCATTGTTTAGTCTTGGAGATACAACAACTCCCTCGATTACACATGGAAGTACTACCGAGGTAGTTTTTTCATCGTTGGCCAATAATGGAGGTGCGTTGAGAGGTTTTACCTTCTAAAAAGCTTTTCGCAAAAATCCAAGGAGGCCAATAGGTGCGCAACTTGTGCAACTTGGTTCACCTTGGAAAAAATGTTTTTGTTAATGAATGACTTTTGCATAACAACACAGTAACGACTAAGTAAGATTGAAAAGAACGAAGAAAAGAAAGAAGACGTAAATGTATCACTTTCTAACCAGACAGGTGTTATTAGACACTCCCCTGTTCTAGCAGACTTCCAAAGGTGTACAAAGAAAGAAAGGGAAACAAAGAAATGAAGAGTGAGAAAAGGAAAGAAAAAGAAAGGTCTAGACTTAAGAAAGAAATTACAAAGGAAAGGAAGGGGAAAAGAAAAAGGGAAAAAGAAAGAATCCTGATGTTATTTGATTGATCATAAAGTTTTGCAATTCACTGAAAAAAACTTATTCAGAATGTAGCCCCTACTGACTAATTTGATTGGATAAAGTGAACTTAGTCGGTTGACTGGTCGGTGGTCACAATTTAGTCGGTGAATATATTGGGTGGTCAAAAAATAGTCAGCTGATTTCGATTTGCCCGTGTGGTAACAACTTATCAACTGATTAATTTGTAACCACTGACTAATCCGCAGACTAATTTATATTCTAGTCAGTCAAATAAGTCAAACTGCACCACCCTGATTAGTTTTTGATTTCAGTGATGTGACTGTTTCAACTTGTGTCACTTTCATTTTATGAACTTTCAGATGTGCCCGAAGATATCAACCACGTTATCGAAAACTTTCGTTCTACCCACTTCGATGAAGAGTCAAACGACTGCCCTCAAGATCGCGTGATGAGAGAGATTCTTGTATCAAGTATAATGAAATGTGCTATTCACTGCTCGTCCTTAAAATCGCCAACATTATGCACATCTTTCAATTTCTTCCGATCAATGGTTGTCGAACAACTCCATTTATGTCAATTGAACCAGTTACAACAGCTGGTTATTTCCTTATCACCATTGCACAATATATTACGACAAAACCACTGCAGACACTTCAAGCGACAAGAAGAAAGAAACCTTGAAAAAAAATATATATAGAGTTTTTAAATATGAACCATTGGTTGATTAGACCGTATGAATAGTGAAAGAGAAAAAATGAATCCTGTTGTTCGAATTTATGCCAAAATGACGACTAAACTCGAGGAAATAAAAATATGTGTTGCAGACAAATAGTAACCAGAGTGCTCTAACAAACATTTGTTGAGGAAATAAATGTGAAAGAAGAACTGATGCATATTCAGTTGTTGTGAACAGGTGATCGAACTGGAACAACGACAAAAGTAAACGTGGGTTTTCGGTTAATATGCCCAGTGTTCAGTGTTTTCAACCCACATTTTCTATAAGATCTATGAAAAATCTATATTGAAAAACATGGCCTTTATTCGTTTGAAGATGACTAAATAAAACTTATAAAAAGTATGAATTAGCTAAAGCAGATGAAAAAGAACGATTATAATATATTGCCTCACTTTATAGCTTTGTTTTGAGGACAAAGCAGGTACCCCTGGCGCCTCCTTAATTTCCTTAAAGTTTTATCGTAGAATGGATCAATTAGGCTACATTATTTTGTTTTGTCTTATAATTGCGACAAAATGAGAGCAATTTCAAATTCTCTAAGTTTTCCAATGAAGTGGCAATAGGTTCACATTGAAGGTGTACACGCTATTTTGCAACTTATAAGGTCGGAAAGATCATTTGCTGCAATTTGGGAGGAAACATTGCAAAAACTTATTTTTACGCTATGGACAAACAAATGATGGCAAATCGGCTTAGATGCTTGAAAATTCGATCTCCAAGATGCAAACCCATGCTGGTCATCGGTCACATGGGTGTGTGAGGCTGGGAAAGGGGGCAGGCTGCCCTCATCTATCCCCACCAACACCCAAATCAGAAAGATTTGAAATTCGGGCACCATAGGGGTCTGTAAAAGTTCAGGCAGCCATATGAGTCTTAAAAATTTCCGTGTTTTTATAATTGCACTGAAAACTCCGTTCCCGCATTTTTTCAAAAAGTAAAAAACAAAAAATCATAGTCCCGGTAAAATTTTAACAAAAATTCAAATACATTTCCCCGATATGACAGAATATTCTGGGAAAGTTGCAAAAGGTTCTGTGATGTTTTCCTGTGCCAGATTACAGGGACAGATGGGAGGATGTGCAGGTGTATACATTGCCAAAATTTTTTGCTCAAAATATTCAATCAAAAGCCAGTTTGTGACGTATACCAATATCCGCCATAAGCAATGGCTTCACTTAGGGGGAGTTATCGACCAGTAAATAGCGCAAACGAAAAATAAATAATGTACTTCTCCTGACACTACATTTTTCAGGCAGAGATGTACTAAAACCTCAGAACTTCGGGAGATTCATCCTGAACCCCACCGGGGATTTGCCCTTGCACCTCACCCACAGGAGTACGCGTTTCCCGTTCGGTTTGCCTCTTCGCGCGAAAATTTTTGCCCCAACATTTTCCTTCGCCCCTCGTTGTCCCCGCACCTCGAAAACGACATTTTGGTGCTGCCACTTACCATTGGGCTGACCGTATTCAGACAGTCCACGTGGTCACGATTTTGTAGTTTTCGGTGTTAGCCACCGCACGGTATGCAAAATTTGCTAATATTACTTAGCTTACGGTGATGTAGACCAGAATTCCAATGAACAGTCAAAAGCCGGGGTAGCTTTTGGTCCATTACAGGTACGAATTTAGGGTAAGGGAAGTCTTTCCATAAGGTTATCTACAAATTCATTTGAAATTCATCTTGGAACGAATGATACCGCTTTTTCTCTAAAACGTTAGTAGTAAAATTATGTTTAGTCGGGAGTTCGGAAAACCACATTGCTGGAACAACTGGCTGCATATTGACAGTTTCATCAAGTCAGCGGACCTTAGATTCAAGCAACAGTGACAAAGAGTCACGGACAATTCTCGGGATGGTGAAGAGTAACGCCACAGAAACGTTTGAGCACGAGATAGACGGTGTTGGAAAACGACCCGAGCTGATATGAAAAGTTGATTGGGTGGCAGTTAGGTGGGGTGGGGGGGGGGGGGTTGTGGCCTAGAGGGATATTAACAAGAATAAAGCGACCCAACTGGTGTGATTGGTACAGGTGGGAAAACTTCACTAATGAATATCCGAGTCCTGTTTTACAGCTGTTTGATTCTACACGTTTTTCTAACGTAAAAGGCAGGTGCCTGAAAATAGCTAAAGGGGGTGACGAACGGTTGCCGAACATCTTGCAACGAAAAACATGCATCCTACCGAGGGAACAGTTAGACTTAGGACAAACTTTGGAGATTTTTTGGAGACGGGAAAATTTCTCACTGGTAGTTGAGAATCAGGGAGTTTACCAATTTTAAATGTCAAAAGAATGGTTTAAAGTCACACGAAATTTTAATATGTTAGAGGAATATACTTGTTCTAAGTATTCAGTAAAATTTGCAATGAAATCCGAAGTGTGGTTCACAAGATATGAGCAGCTAAAGTTGTCATATTTTCAAACAAAATGTGAACTTGCAACAAGCAAATATGACGTCACATCCTAATAATAATGGCCAGTCTTTTGTTGTTTTTTTTTAAACAAAAAAGCAGTTTTCTCCTCTACATTCCCATACTGTTAGAATGTGATTGCATAAGGTGGACATGGAACTTTGCAAACTTTGAAATTCCCACAACGAGGTCCTGTCCCTGTTAACTTCAAGGTCAACACAACAATCTGAAAAACAAAGCATTCCTCATCGATGTGACTGTGATATACCCCTTGCTGCCCTCCAGCCACTTTGAACACGAATCTATTGAATTCGTCTACTGATATTTCGAGAAATACATGTCCAATTTGAATGGAAGTTTCACCCGTTGTGTATATTCGGTCCCCCTTTCACATATCAAAGTGATATGGGGGGGGGGAGGGGGCCTGCCCCTCCCATAATTTTTTATGAGATTTGGGGGGGGGCATGGCCCCCCAATAACTGAATGCAGGAAAAAAATCAAAAGTTATTGAACAAATTTAAGTTGCTGTTATTACATTTCGGCTATTCTTTGGCTCAAATATTACTTTTCAGAATGCAAAAGTAAAACCATATATAGTCAAAAGTTCGGGCAAATAATTTTTTCAATATATGTTGAATTTAGCCAAGAGTAGCTATGTCTTAAAATTCATTAGCATGCTTTCAATTCCGGTTTGAAGTTTCCCCGAAATTATGCGGGACCATTTCGTCGATTGGTAGTGATACATTTTACCTGGTAATTTTCTAATCAAATAGCGACTGCTTGGATCCCCTTTACAAGCCTGGGAATGTCATTTTTGACTGTCTGAGAGGTACGAATTTTCAAATTTTCTGGACGCTCCGCGCCTACCAATGGTGGCGCTCCGCGTTGACTGTCTTACGGGCAGAATTACATTTTTTCTGGCAAAAATGTTCTGCTCCCAAACTGATATGCTCCCCTACGCCTCTGGAAATACCTTACTCAGACACTGGAAAAGCTGCTTGCAACATTCAGCAGGATTCTGGATTTGCGATTCTAAGATACATAGTCCAGTGGAGTAATGCACTGAGCTAATCAGTATCTCAAAAAGTGTGTTTTAATCATAGAGAAATCACGATTTTTTTCACCGTAATTAGAAACAAATAAACCTGGCAAATACCATTTCCAGCCATCTGAGAGGTTTTAAAATCCAAAATTTTCTATGTACGCTCCGCGCAAACTGATGGTGGCGCTATGCTTAGATAGTAAACTCCAGCCACCCCTTACAAAAGTATCCAGCCCCTCATGGACCCCTACCAGGGCTTTGCCCCCTGAAGCCCACCAGGGCCCTTAAGAGGCCCTGGACCCCACTCCGATGGGGTTTTGTGCTTCGCCCCAAACCGGACGCCTTATGGCGTCACCATTATGTCGGCTGCCGAAAACTTGTGGCTCCCAATACAAAACATCTTCCGCCGCCTATGACTGTAGTTTCTCCCTCTTTCTGTGTCATCCTCCCGCCGGCGGACGTGGAAACAGGACGGACGTTGATACAGGGCGCGTCTATGGAGGGGGTGTGGTATGAGAGTTGTTAGAGATATACGGAATGAGAGTTGTTAGAGATATAACAAGGCCATTTCATCGAATGGTACATTTTTCTGGTTATTTTCTGATCAAAATAGAACCTGTTTGGATTCTCCTTCTATATACTTCAATAAAACCGGGGCATGCATTTCCGGTTGTCTGAGTGTTCTTATTTTTCAAAATTTTCTCTACGATCCGCACCAACGAACTATGATACTCCGCTTAGGTAGTCTCCCTAACATAATTTTATTTTCAAGTGAATATTTTTGCAAACGAAAACTCAATATAGCGGCTGCTTATATTGACCCCTTATAAGCCTGGGAAATGCCATTTTTGATTGCCTGCGTAGTCCGATTTTCACAAAGCCATTTCTGGCTGTTGGAGGGGTTTTTCAAATTTTCTTTGCGTCCGCTCAAACGGATTTCAACGCTCCTCGCAAAGTGATGGTGGCGCTTTACTTGGACAGTATTTTAGAAAAAATTGCATTTTTCGGGCAGAGAATCGTCTGTCTCAGTTCCTCCTCTAACTGAAATGCTCCGTCCGTCGCCCATGCCTGTGTGTACCCTCTTATGGTGACATTGTGAACATAACTTTCAACATCAGAGTCGTACAGTATAAATATATTGTTTTGTAGCATGGTGTATCCTCCATGACATTTAACAGGAACATCATCTTGTTGTTTACACGCAACTCTCCCTTCCTTTTGTTCTAGATTCCCAGGGCCCTTCCTGTTTCCCGTCATATGCTACAGGTGAACGGAAATCACCTCAACCTAGTTCCACGTGTTAGCTGTATCCCATATTTTCAAGGTGTGGCCAATTCTACCCTCTACAGCCCCCTCATTGGTCACTTAGATCAGCACACTTATTTATATTCATTTAATCCGGTGCGTCACAACTTTTGATCAACCAGGGGACTACCTGTGTCCCGATCTCCTCGAGGTTTGAAAGTCCCGAGCCTGCAACCTTGGTCACCGGTGTGTTTTGGAACTCCTGCAGCAAACATGTACGAAGTTATTAATCAGTCATCTTTGTGTACATAGATAGTTATCTTTTTTTCACCGGCTTATTGATCAACATAATCTTTGTTTTCAATGGAGGCTACTAATCAACAAGTAAATCAATTTGGATCAACTGGAACTTTCTTAATCATTTTTATCTGGAGCTACATCCCAAGACATTTTCCTTTTAGACCTAGTGACATTTGCAAGTGCTAGTCTCAAACTGTGACATTCCATTTTAGTTTTATGTAACCATTCCATAACAAACAACAATATTTGCATTGTTTTTCTTATTGTTCTCATTCGGGAAGTGCCGTTTCCGGCCATCTGAAGGGTTTGTAAAGTCAAAAATTTTCTTGTGCGCGCCGAGCCAATTATTGGTGGCACTCCGCTTACATAGTCCTACTGGCGTTGAGCCTGTCCCTTCCCATATTTATCCTTCCAGCCACAATTGACCTGGGTCACCTTCCTGGCAAATCTTGGATCCGCCACTGAAGATGGTCATGATTTTCACTATGTATTTCAGTCAGTTACTGGTAGTTTATACCCAATTTATGTTCTTCATGTTTTATTGTTTGATGAAACACCTTGTTTTAAAGTTGAATCGAATGATAAATTAAAAATGTCGATTTTTGGAAACCCATCGTTGCAGTGGTTAAACCGATCCTTGACCCTCTGGAATGCTAACGTCTGTTTGATTATTTATCGGCACGCCCTAAATATGTGAAATGAATCAACGAACATGAAATCAATAGGAATGATTTCACTTTGAAATATCATCTAACGTTTAAATTATCAAAATGACAGGTAAACGCGTTGGAGGTAGAAATGAGAGGAAAAAATGACTAGCATATTGATTCCTGTACGTGCGTGATCGTACAAAGTTCTACTGCAAGACGACAAGTTAGAAGTTGCTAACAAGCGACAAGTATGTAATTAAGTGAACAAAAACTGTTTCACTTGGCTTGAGTGCATCACAACACGACGCGGTAAGAGCTCTCTAATCACTACGACATTGTGAGGTGACCTCATCTTTATGCTAGTCATGAAATTTGTCAACATATCAAATCCATGAGTCTGAATAGATATTGAGGAGAAACGTAAATAATATTTTATGCTCTGCTGACATTTTTCAAGTGGTAAAAATTTATCAAATCGTTGCATGGTCATAGCAGGGAGGTGTGATTAGTTACACCTTCCTGGTCATAGAGATGAAGATTTCAATGGCCTCGGTGCAACTACTGAGACCCCAAAATGTGTTTCTTTTGTTTGCCCATGCAGCTTGTTAGCTCCATGGATTGTCCATACTCATGTGTCCCCGAAATACACCAGACGGGAACGTATACGAACAAGCGGCATGACCGTGACAGAGGTGGCGTGCTATAAATAAGCTACGCACTACTGAGAACTGTTAGACTCTGGTGTATTCTTGATAAAGACGTTGATAGGTAATACTTCTAGATTTTATAAAATGAGAGCCCTTTTTTTGTAAAACAAGAGCCCTAGTCAAATAAGACTGTATCATGTTTTCAATTCCCTTGAATAGTTTTTTCCCCAAAAGAAACAGTTCATTTCATCTCACGGTGATATATTTTGTTTGGTAATTTTCTGATCACATAACAAGTTGGTGTTTTTTTCTATTGGAGTGAAAATTTTATTGCAAACGAAAGTTCAAAATAACTCTGCTTCGTTTCTATTTAAAAGCCTGGTAAATGCCACCGCTGGCCATTTTTCAAATTTTTTTGCACGTTTCGCGCCAACTGATGGTGACACTCCGCTTGGATAGTATTGCCGTCGAAAGACTTGCAGGGTTGCACACCATACTTCATTTTTTCTCACTTCAAAAAGCTATTCATCTATAGCATGAAAATACAGTAACGACATTTTCAGAGCATGAATCATGTAGATAAAGAAGCCCTTGGAGACAGCAAAACATTTACAAAAAACGAAAGCTCAAAATAGCGGCTGCGTAGATTCTTCTTTCAAGTCTGGGAAATGGCCATTTCCGGCTATTTAAAGGGTCGCCATTTTTCAAAATTTTCACGCAAGAAGTCTTCTTCACCTCAAACCATAATACTCCCGTCCGCAATGATGTTTGACTTCATCTTTCAAATCACTTTGTTTAAATAAACATCAACTTTCACTCAAATCCAATTTTCCCTTGCTGAGTTTGAGCGGCTATCGCACACACAAACACACGAACACACATACCCACTCACGCCAACCTGACTACAAATGTTCCTTTCGCTAACCCAAAAAACCAAAAATTAGTTCCCCTATTGTTATTAATTGACCCAGAGTATAAATTTACTACAACGTATTGAAGCGACATTTATTTTCAGGGATGGTGTGAGTTGTACATAAACAGAAATGATTCCAATGGCACACGCAGAAGGCCGGGGCATTGGACCATGTCCCCCTCCCCCTTAAAACGGATGTCATTTTTTTAGATCCTAAAAAGACGTAATTTATTTCCCGGAACACAATTGTGTCACTCCAAACTTCAAGGTAACATACATTCATTGGTGTAGGAGGCGGGGGCAGGGGCAAGACAAAAAATCGGCAAAATCTGAAAGGAATATAAGAAAAATTCGGCAGGGATTTGGAAAAAAATCTAACAGCCACATGAGTTTTTAAAAAATTAGCATCTACAGAGAAAAAAGGAGAAAAAAAACTCTAGCGACTGTCTAGAAAACTTCCTTGTAAGTCTGGGAAATGCAAACTCCGGCGGTATGAGGGCTCCGATTTTCAAACATTTTTGTGCGCTCCGCGCCAACCGATGGTGACGCTCCGCTAAGGTAAATTTTCTCCACCTTAACTGAAATGCCCCCCTACGCCCATTCACACATTGAACAAGATTTCATGTTAGAACACTCAACTTTTCAAAAATTTTTAAAGGTGAGGGACACGCCCTCTCCTTAGACAACTTGTCCCAGGTTTACCATTACTGATACCCTTTTATTTCAGTTTTCAAAAACCTGCAAATTCCGAGACAATTTTTACTTCAAAAGACGCCATACAGTAACACCAGATTGCATGTAGGTTAGTTTAGATGGAATATTACTGCCCAGTTTCCAACCCATTGGTTCAAGTCGAGCCGGCCACAGCCTTTTTTCCAGTTGCGTCTCACTGGCTTGTTTCCCAATACTCCATAGTGCTTCTGAGTACCAAGCACAGCGGCAGAAGGTTCCGTTTTTTTTTAATTTTCGTTATGACCCGGCATGTAAGGACACCCAAATTTCAATTCCAAAATTTCCAAAGACCCCCAGGGCATCGACCCCTCAGCATACCTCCCCTTCATAGAAATCCTGCGTATGCCACCGTCTGGATGACTCAAATAAAACGGGAGTAGGAAATGTCATTGTCGATAGTCTAGGCCGTATTTTCTGCTAAAATAATCCCCTGAGCTCTACGTAGCCTGAAAATGACACCATGTTAAATTAGTACATTTCATATCACAGCACTGGCGGCGGAAGCGGGGGGGGGGGGGGGGGATGGGGGGACACGTCCCCCCCTAAATTTTTTTAGCGAGGGGACGTCCCCCCTAAAATTCTTAGCGAGGAGACGTCCCCCCAAAAATCAGAGAAGAAGTAAAAGAAACTTGGGAGCCTTGAACCAATTTCAAGTTGAGACTATAGTTAACCCACCACCGAACAGAACAGCCGAAATTGACTTAGCCTATGATCTGCCATTGTTTGGCTGATTCTTGTCACGGTCCCTGCGACCATGCTATATGCCTGTGACCTAGTTTTTGGCTACAAATCATTACAAGAATCTGGCAACCTCGCCCGGTCCGCAAACCAGGTGTATGTAGCATATCACTTGTCCAGTGAAACCGAACCTTTACTGTACTAGTATTTTCCCTCCGAGAAGTGAAGCATTGCCATTGCCATCACGTGAACGAACAGTTGATCAGTATTCACTCATCCATAGGCGTACGAGGGGTTGGGGGTCAGGGGCAGACTGCCCCCCCCCCCCAAAAAAAAAAATTCTCAAGACCTAAAATTCGGGCAGGGATCTGGAAAAATTCGGGCAGCCGTTTGAGTCTTAAAATCTGGTTTGTTTCTACTTACACAGAAAACTCCTAGGCGTGCCCGAATTCCTCCAAACACTTGGCCGAAAAAATAATAAAAAAGCATCGTAGTCACGGTACAATTTTCATGAAAACTCCAAGAGATACCAAAATTTGCGACACATTCGGACAACTTATAAAAAAACAATTTTCAGTCAGCCTTACTTCATATTCTTGCGCAAACCTTTGGCCGAAATGACACAATATTCGGGCAAAAGTTGCACAAAAGTTCTGGGACATTTTATTTGCCAGATTACAAGGGGAGAGAGGATGTATACAGTCCCCAAAATTTTGCCCTAACAAATCAATCAAAAGCTATCTTTTGACGCACCATATCACTAAATGACAATCACCAATAAGGCACCAGAAGGATGAAACATACTTGGTCGAGAGGTATTTGGGCAGCATATGAATGAGATGACGATTTTGCACTTTTCAAAATGATCCTCTTAAAATTGTGCGAAACTTTTTAACCTTCAGTGCTGTGGAACCGAATTTCGGGCAATGGTAAACAAATCAGCGTAGCTTGTTTGCTCGCTCATACGAATTAAGTGAGAACAAATCTGCAAGTAAGTCTGCCCACAAATTAATGTAAAAATATCTAGCAACGTGACAAGCCGGGTTTTTCTCAAACCGCGTTAGTAGAAAAATCATTTATATATAGTCGGGAGTTCGGGTCGAGTCATATAGACAGTTGTATCAATTCAGTGGAACTGGAATTCGGGTAAGAGTCGCAACAGAGTCACAGACATACGGTACTCATGTTTTTAATTCCGTTCTACAGTTTTCCACGGTATATCATTATATTATGAAGCCTTGTGATTTTCGAGGGTTTCTAAAGTTTTTCAATTTTCAGAATTATATTGATGATAATCTCATGCTACATGACGTAAAATAGTTTGTAGAACGCGCAAGCAAACTCATTTTCCAATGATTATAGCTTAATGTAGTCATCCAATGGTTAGTAGTACATTTCATCTGGGAGTTTTCTGACCTTTTTGAAGATTTGCTCATTTTTGGTGAAAATTTTATTGCAAACGAGAGTTCAAAATATCGACGGCCTTGATTCTGCTTATAAGCCTGGGAAAGATCATTTCCGGCTGTCTGAGGGGTTGCGATTTTTCAAAATTTTCTGGGCGCTCCGCGCCAACTGATGGTGGCGCTCCGCTTAGATATTCTTTCGGGCAGAATTACATTTTTCGGGCAGAGGATCCTCTGCCCCCAAACTGAAATGCTCTTGTACGCCTATGCACTCATCATAGGTGAGTCATTCACTTACAGTAGGCTATTTCCACTACATTTGTTCATCCAATGTAATGTTGCGTAATTGATGTCACATGTTTAGGCTTATGTCGTTGCGTTATAACTCGTTCTGTGACAATCAGGTTAAGCTAGGTGAACCCGGACATTATTTGGCCTAGCCTATACGTAGGCCTACGTTAAATTCTGCGTCGGTCAGGAAATAACCTATAGGCTTTCTGTGAACGCAAATATTTCGCACATTTTTGTTCATTGAATTCACCGTAAAATGTTTCAAAAACGACTTAGATTGCACGAGAGAGCTTGTAGAATCTCAGAGCTTCCAGGGCCCTAAGGCGGGCCCTGGACCTACGCCAGTGGGACTTCGCGCTTCGCGCTCGTGATGTGCGCTACGCGCACATAGTGTTCGTTTCACGAGTCCTACCATTCCATCTTGTTCACTGATTGCCCCCCCCCCCCTAAATTTTTATGCTTCCGCCGCCACTGTATCACAGACAATGATATGGCAATATGCGACCACTACTCATAAACCATTCCTGTGGATAACAGTGCCCAGAGAAATGGAGGGGTACACCTTGTATGGTCACGCCGGGTAATTTTTTTTATCATTTCACAACTTACCTATGATTTATTGCAGTGAGCATGTTTTTACAAAAAAAAGGAAAAAAGGGATCAAACTAGTGAATGACTAGTACTACTTACAAGCCGGGAAATGCCCGAAAATGCCGTTTCCAGCTGAATGACGGATGGTCATTTCTAAAAAAATTTCTTTTAACGCTCCGCTCCAGCTAATGGTGGCGCTCTGCTAGATAGTCTATCCTTCTTCTTCTTCTTCTTCTTCTTCTTCTTCTTCTTCTTCTTCTTCTTCTTCTTCTTCTTCTTCTTCTTCTTCTTCTTCAGTTCTTTCGATGGGCAGTACAAACGCCCGAGAGGCTATCCCGTACTGATACTTACTAGAGGGCTTTTAGTCGGATGACGCAAGTAGTATACGGTACTAACAATGCTGAATGTTCAGGGCCAAAAGCTGACTCTTGAAAGAATTTACTGATGGGGCACAGCGAACATGCTCTGTGAGCAAATTCCAACTAGGTATAGTACGGGGGCAAAGAGACTTTTGATAACATAGTTTATTAGATGAAAGGTGGTGGTACAAATATTTACCACTAGTGCGACGAGTAATCGGACGGGGTGAGCTTGGAGAGTCAACCAGAAATTTAGCCACATTGTTTGGGAGTAAATTGTGTGTTTATTTTTAAATAATTAAGAGGCGGGCGAGCCCTCAGTCGCACTTCAAGACTGTCCATTTGAGTTGTTTAATCATGTCTGAAACGCTGGACGGACGACTGTAGTTGTTAAAAATAATTCTGGCCGCTCACCTCTGGACCTTTTTAATAATATCCCTGTCGGATTGGGTATAAGGGTCCCAGACAATACTACAATAATCTAGAATGGGCCGGACAAGAGCAAAATAAGCGGTTTCTTTAGTTGTCTTGTCACAGTGAACAAGGTTTCTTCTCAGAAGGCGCAAAGTCCGGTTTGCTTTAGCTGCAATTTTACTAATGTGGCCTTTCGTCACGGTCCAGCTCATATTTGAAGAAAGTCATACTCCTAAATATGGGTATAATGATTTACTTGCTCCAAAGTATGGTTCCCCATCGCGTAACAATGCTGGTTTGGATTAGTCTTATGGGTGACTCTCATGGTAAAACATTTGGATTTATTGAACCCCATTTGCCAAGTTGATTCCCACTGACACATGTCAGATTGTCAATGTCACGTTGAAGAATTTCTGTATCGTTGGCATCTTTAATTTCACGATACAAAATACAATCATCGGCAAATAGCTTGTTGGTACTTGGTTTCCAAGTTCTGACCCAGGCTACACCGCAGGATAACAGGAACTGCCCCCCTGCTCTATATGCATCTCAATCTCAGTCTGATTGGTAAGTCGTTGTATGAAGTGAGCAAACGCACACGCACACTAGCGCAGCTGCGGAACACCAGCAATTACACGACGCTTCGTTAATAATGATGTGCGTAAGTACATTGCTGTCAAAGTGTTGACCGTACCTTTAGCCATTCATACTATGGTATCATGGCAGTAGTACTTCCATGTTCATACAGAAAGATGACAGCATATACGCGGTGCACAGAGCAGTTAGCTAGCTAGCTGTACAGGTTAGGCGGCGCACGATGCATTGCATGGATATGCATACGATGAAATCATACCACAAACAAAGCGTAGAAAATAGCGGCAGAGTTTGAGGAACGGCACGGCTTTAGCTCGAACATCAAGGTTCACGGAATTTAGTCAGCCAGAGAGGTATAGGAGGGTATGAGTAACCAGTGCTGAATAATAATTTTATGAAGTTATTTTCTTTTCGTCCTTTTTGTCATAACCCCTGTGATTTTGTTTTAAATAAAATCAGTTTAACCCTTTCAAATTCAATTAGACATAACGTTAACGTTAGGCTTTACCGTTATATTATCATTACTGTAGGCTAGCCTAGGCTACGTTTGACTGTGACTGTGAGTCTTAAGTGCATAAACTTCAGTGGTTTAGTAACGTTAGTGCACACACGCTCGGTACAAGTAGTAGTAGTATATGCTGGCCAACACTAATTTACATTAAACAAGGAAAGGTTGGAATTTTATCTGGCTCCGTCCAAATTTTTGTGCATGAGTGTTCCAGTTTATCACAATTAATTACAATTTTCCAAAAAAAAAGTTTACAAGGTCGTTCGAACATTAGTTCCAGGGTAGACTAAGGTTTGGGTGGGCCTAACGTTAGGCCCTAGCTAACTAACTTGGCCTGATTAATGTTGTAAAACTTGTAGGCTTTCACTTGCTGTATCTTAAGATTTTCGGGCAATTTTCTCCCATCAGGGCACTTCTGTTCTAATTCTTTTCAGACATCTTCAACCCACAGACTTCCAGCATGTAACGCATAAGTCCCCAGTAAACTAAGGACTACGTAGGCCTAGCCTAGGCCTATAGATGAATACAGTGTCATTCCGCCATTGGTTCATTCTGCCTTAGGTTTCACACTTTTCCACCATGTCAGAAAGGTACAAAACCTATGGCAGAAGGGCACTTTCTATCAGTAAAGGCAGCATGATAGGCCTAGGCTAGGACCTAGAGACATAGCCTAGTTTGTTGAATAGATTGAATGGAAGTGCAAAGAAGGCTTAAGAAATTCAGAACTTTGAATAGAATTAAGGTGTACTTACTAAAGGATATTAATGGATTTGATTGTAGGCTATGGGGAATAAATTTTCATCCTTTTAAATGTACATGAACGGTGACTGAATAATGTCTTTAGACTTGCAAAGCAAAGATATCAACTTAATCACACATTCGCACCTGGGTACGTGTATAGGGGATTACTATCATTGTACTTAATAGAGATGATAGTGTTCATTGACACTGACTACTGTTTTAATCTGTAACTAATCGGGTAAAGTGATTTTGCATGTTTCATTCAACCCTGAAACACCAATCAATAATGCTTCCAACAACTTTCTAAACTCCATATAGCCAGTGTTCCTGCAGTCTCGTAAGTTCCAACCTATCCTACCTTCCACAGAATAATGGTCTCGTTCCACCATAGAAAAATTTCCTTTCTGTCGTGGCGGAATGGCACTTTTTCTATGGAGGAATGAGCACATTTGCTAAGGTGGAAAGTACCGATGGCGGAATGGCACGTACCCCCCTATGGATGGTCGTGTAATTGCTCCCTATGCATAGTCCTTACTCCTGTGTAGGGTAATAGCGGGATGATGTGTGGTCAGTATAACAATCTGAACAGCTTTTCCTCTTAAGATGACTACCGTTCCTTTTAAATCTCTATTTTTTAGCTTAAAATGTATCTTGAAAATGATACCGATGTTTTGTCATAAGATTTACTCACAATTAACTTACAAAAGAATTCAAAATCGAGAAAACAAACATTTACTTTCAGTGGGCATCTTAATTAGCATGAAGTGGGGTCAAAGATTGTTAAACGCTGAAAACAGCTGTTTGTAATATGATGGCACTCTAGATGTAGACCTTGTGCTTTGACGACCTGCTGACGTCATCAGTGGGGAAAACAAAGGAACATGTAGCTGCACGCATAAGAATTCAACCTGTACGTATAGACAAATCCAATCAGCAAATGTGTTTAGTGGTAGTGGGCAGCCATTAGTGGGGTCTATCAGCCTTAAATTATCTTCATTTATTGTCAAATCATAATTTCAAACCCTCATATTCAGTGAAACTGAAGGAATCAATGTACAATTTAGTGTACATTTATCCATGACACAGGTAAGCAAGAAAATTGAAAGATTAAAAGATAATGGACCCCAGGTATGGCTGACTGAAATTAGCCCACCAATTTCTGCCTGGATTCGTCTATAACAGACTTCGCGCTTATCCAACTGTTTGACAAATCTGTCTGCATTTGTCTGTTTTGCACCCAAGTGAGCGCATTCCTTTTTGCTATGTGACATCATGGGCACAAGGTCTATTAGACTGTTGCTAGAAGATGGTCCACTTGCCAATGATATGAATTGGCACCATCATTCCATGACTGATGACGTCATAAATAGCAGACGATCGCCTGCAACTCGAACATAAACAAAGTTGCGACTGCACTAGTAGAAGTGAACAATGAGAACGAAAGTGACTTTATCCATGATTTGGAAGACATTTCGCTGGTTTAGTATCGATGATAAACACACCATTACTTCGGTAAGGTTTGTTTCAAGGAATCTGGGTCAGTGAAGAGTGAGGTGAGATCATAAGCTACTGTAGCTGGAATAAGCAAAAAAATTTTGTCCGTAACAACAGTATTACCGTCAAAGACCAGCAGCCGGGGTATCACAGGAGTAAGGACTATGTATAGGGAGCAATTACACGACCGTCCATACATAGTCCTTTATTGAGGACTAGTAACACATAGGCCTAAACCCTACCTGTAGATTGTCTCCACTGAGGTGGAGCTGCCATACTTACAGGTACCGTAGGCTCTGTGAGTTGCACCGTATGCACAAGGTTTAAACGTAAATCTGTAAGAGAAGCACTGCTGCATACCAGAAATTAAAGAATGGAATTCTTTAGGGCTGTGTCGGTTAATCGGTTAACCGGTTAACCGACCGACTCGTCGGTTACTCGTGCGTCATTCCTCTTCATAGATTACCCATTTTTGTATTGCCAATAACTCAGTCGCCGCGGGGTGGCTTTGTTGGTAAACTGTTACACAAACATCGCGCAACAAACAGTGTCAGTTTCTCACAAATTATCGCTCGAACAATAACTGTAAAAAGAGTTTTAAAATCGGCCGTTCGATTGAACGGATTAATTCTGCGGCAGCTCCCCGAATTAAGTACATTATGATGAATGACAAGTGGCGCACCCATTGTTACTTTCGTTGGCAGAACTTCGTGTGCTCGTCTCCTAATCCCTTCAATAGCAACACCCAAGCACAACTTTAGAAATTAGCGGCATGTTTGAGAGGTTACCAAGCGAAAAGAAAGCCACAAGACAAGCAGGGAGCTGTAACAAAAGTTACCTAGCCCTGTATTTCTATGGCAATAAAACCTCCGCGAGACCATGATTAGGGCACAAAAGTGTATTTGAACAAGTCTTCCCACTGTAGCTAATCGAAATATTTTATCATGCTACACCTCCGTAAATTTCATTATTTTTCATTGTTAGTAGCAGTATTTGGGAAAAATTTCACCTGTAAAAATACGATCGTTAGCACCAAATAATTCGCGCCATTTTGTTGTTTGCCCAATATCATCTAAAATGGAACATTCCATGTTGACTTTTATGAATAAGCATATGCAGTTCTTGAACCGACTGGGTTGTAGTTGCGATAATGTACTGTACTGTAGAAGTCAACCCTACGATGCACGTAAAAATAACGATCTAATTTTTAGCGGTCTTGGACAGCAAAAAATGGACTCGATTAACGTTATCGTATGGTTTCTTTCTGTTATAAATATCCCCGTAATTTAGCCACTTCTTGTCCAAACCTTACCGTCTTGTTTCAAAATAATCAGCAAATGAAATGCACTTGAGTCAGACCCCCGAAAAATCCAAGTACGCAGAGATTTGTGCTGCCGTTTCTTGGTGAATTTAGCACAGGGCTTGGCCTGCTGCACAGACGGGCTATGTAAGCCTGGGAAGTGCGATCGTCATAACGCAAACTCAATGGGGAAATTCGTTCGGAGGTCTGGTATTTTCACACACTAAATCCCATAGGCGATGGTGCGAGTTGTGATTGGCTGGCTCAGAATCAACGTATTTGAACCAATCACAATGCAGAGGCAATTCAAATTTTGCAATAGATCGTGTGCATATGATGTCACCGAGCAAAACATGGTCCCTTGTTTAGTGGTAAAAACGGATACGCACGCAAGTCTACTGCATGCATGGTACCACGTGCGTAATTGTTTACGTTCGTAACGACGTCATATGATAACATTCCATAAGTCCTACTGTAAATAACTTTACGGTAGGAATGCTGGGAATTCCTTAATTTATGCAGGAAAATAGGGCTTGGTTGTGCTGTTTGCGGCTGGTGGGCCATTTACAGTGCAATTGTACAGATCGCTACTATGACACACACGTGAGCGCTGTACATGTATTGAACACTGCATAGCAAGCAAGCTGCATCAAAACAGCGGTGTGGGAGTGTTTCATGAAATAACTGACAATATAACAATGGGGTCAGGCGGGAATACAACAGTTCGTGGAATGTTAAAAAGTGCACGTGGTCTGAAGAAAGCTTCAGTAAATGTGGGATGGGTTTTTACTGTGAAAAGATGATATAAACTCAGCGCAAAATACCAACATTTTTGCCAAACACTTACATGGGCGAACATGACTTATGGCGCCATTTTAGACTTGCACTTTCCCGTACAAAAGTGATGGCGCTCTTTGGAAATGTTGACTTTTTGTTGTTGTGTGAACATTACGTCATTTTCGGTTAAACGGTTAACCGCCGGTTAATAAAATCGGTTAAACGGATAGTGAATTAACCAAAAATGCACAGCCCTAGAATTCTTTACTTTTTATTATTTTTTTTTTCAATCTGAAACAGGTTTTAAACATAGAGATCCCACCTCACTTGAATGAAGGAAAATTAAAGGTAGCACAGCAATCGATTGCATATGATTTGTGGCAAGAGATTAAACGAAAGTCCCCTTTTAGTAATCAGTTATTGGATCCATGATTAATCATCGCTTAATAATTAATTGTACACAGCCCTTATGCTGGATAAAATAGCCCATTAATCCTGCAACATCTTTTGAACAGAGCAGACATTGTGTATATTTATGAAGCCTACGCCTAAGCAGTACAAAGATTTCCTGCCAACATACTGTATAGTATTGTGTTTTATGTTTGTGTACAAATGCAAAATTGCAAATGCCTAGTGAATATATATATGTATATGGATATGTAGGCATGCAGTCCACAGATTGCTACCAAATACACTGAGAGTGAGTAGGCTACTTACATGTGTGACTCGTTAGTGCATTGTACATGCACAGAAGGCAAGCTCTCATGATACAGTTAAGCTTAATTGCTGTTTGTCTTTCCCCATTCCATTGCATATTCATATCATTTAGTTCCATTTAAGTTCCATTTAAGTAAATGATGTAACATCGTTCTTCACAAGTTTAGCTGCATTGACGAAGTATACAATGTCTACAGTATGAACAAAAAGCTCAAAAGTTAATATGGTATGCACCTTGTCTCCACCCAACTCCCGCAGGTTTACATGTGAACCCCAAACACGGAACCTGTTGTGACAGACTTCACTTCAACACCACCAATACATTTATAGCGGACATAATTTACAATGAAATTTGAAAGCACTATACATACGCATACATCTTGTGTGCCACCGTGCACTTGGTTGTAATAGTTCAATTCCAACAGCCACTTATCAATTCACTACTGGCATACATCTCCAAATATTTTAAGTTAACATTAACATTTTGCAAGAAATAACAAGTTCAGCTTTCTAACCATATTATTCCTGTCCATTTATCATGTATGAGTGTTTGTAAGTCATGAATTGAAAAAAGTTTTAAAAAAAGTCCAATCACTGTTTATCAAGATCAACAATGTACATAGCAGCAGTTGTACACGGTAACAGTCAGCTGGAAATCATTACGCAGCTGCTTCATGCATGACTGCTTCATCCAAGGCCAGGGTTGGATTCCCAGGTCGAGTCCTGCCAAAGACTCTAAAAATTGAACCTACTGTTGTTGTGTGTGATGCTCCGCATAAGCAATGGAGAAGGGAAAACAAGTCAGTGAGCCACAACTAGAAAAAAGGATGTGGCAGGCTCGACTTGAACAAAACTAAATTTTCTTATGTTGAGTCTACAAAATTCTTTTAGTAACTTCTGACTGTGACCATGGGTATGAGTAATTGTACTGAACTTGAAAAACCTTTGTGTAATATCCCTATCATACACACCTGACACAATTTTTTTAAAAACCTCATTGATGTCACCTTTCAGTCTAAGATATTTTAGAGTTGGCAGTGTAAGTTTCTGAAACCTCTTCAGATAAATTCAGTCCTTAGCAGATGGAACCACTCTACTGTACTGTAGTTGGTTTCTTCTGGTCAGAGCTCTATGTAGGTAAGGCCAAATTTCACCCAATTACTTTAGATTGTAGCTTTTAATGGGCAATCAAAATGGTGGCAACAAACGTTACAATACTTGTTTAGGTGGTTTAAAGTCTTGATTTAGAAGTCTATGGACATAAAAATTTGATATGTACACAAAGGTTTGTCTGTTTGATGTAAAAAGCGATCAAAGTGAATGAGCTTGTGAAGTGTAATAAAAGAATAATGGCCTGTGCTATTATAGTAGCATATTTAGACCTCATAAAAATAATTCAATTCTCATCACTGGCCTGGCTGATTTTGGACATAAGTAGGATTTTTTAAAGGTCATGTTACATGAAGATGACTAAATTTGGTAGTTGATGTAAAAAGCATAAAAAACCAAGAAAATTGTTGCAATTCCCATCAAAATTGACCATTTACATTTTACAGAGCAATTTCTCATTCGCACTCCATCATTAATAAATATGAGCTCAATATGCAAATATTGTGACATCATGAGAGGGATATGCCATATATGGCTAGTGTTATCCTTGGTTTATACAGTATGTATTTCATTGTCAAGGCCAGTTGTGACATTACAGTAGTTTGTCCTGAAGGCATTATTTTGGAAGTTTGAACCGTGTCCTTGAAAATTGTCAGCATCAGTTGAATTTGCCAAGCCATAAATTCTCCACTGAGTAATTAAAAGATAATTAACATAAGTTTAACAAAAGAAATGTCAACACTTTGCAACACTCCATATCATTATTTTTGCAGAAGCGTTAAGTTGCTTCAGAAACATACAAACTTTGAAGAGGTACACTGTATCTTGGAAAAATTCCAACAGATTTTTCCATAGAAAAGTTCACTGTGTAACTACCAAGGGAAGTGTGGTCATTTTGCTGACATGTCACACTACCTTTTAGAATTTTTTTTTTACAGGAGTAAATGAATGAACACCTAAAGGCCAATGTACTGTAAAGTGGTTCTATATGCAGTCAGGCCTCACTGTAAGCGTTAATGAGGCTTGTGACGTCATCCTCTAAAATGGAAACTCCACCCACAAGAGAAAATCATGAGTTTCGCAGAATAGGTACCTACAGTAACATGCTGGGGGAACTTCAAGTTTCTGAATAATGCATAAAAAGGCGTTCCTTGTTGTGGTATCCTTGGTCATTTGAAATCTTAAAGTCTTTTCTTTACTAAAAGTATCGTGAGGTATTGTTTCTTTCGCAATTTCACAGAGAAATTTTCCATCAAAAACAGGTCAACTTTTGGTGGGGTTTTTTGACTGGCCTCAAATTTTGCGAATACCTGACCGTATTCAGGATCATTGGGGTGTAAAACTTCCAAAATCGAGTGTTTGAGACATAACGCCAACTACTGATACCTATTACACCACAAGCAAAACAACAAAATAGTCGCAATGAACGTTTTTGCAAGTTGGAATTTTGCACTTTTTGGCCATGTAGAGCATCGGCCAAGGCGGTAACGTTATGGTTAACATATGGTAAACTATTGTCATTGTCTTTTGATTCTAGGCTGCTAACTACAGTAGGATACTATTTTAGTCGTTATGTCAAGTGTGTAAAGTGAATTTTAATACGACTAACATATTGTAGGCCCTTTTAAGGTTTTAACCCACTAACAAATAACATTAAAATTTTACAGACAGGCCTATAGCCTATACTAGGCCTTGGCCTATGCATGCTAAAACTGCACACTATGGTACATAGTGAATGTATGAATGTGCACTGATTATCTGTGATCATCATACAGATACTACTTTACTAGTGCTTGCTTGCTGTATGAGTGAGTTTCCATTCCAGAAAAAAGCTTGTAAAATATTTTAAGAGGCCTGTAGCACACAATTATTGTGTCATATGCACCTTGTGAGTTGAATCGGAGCAACATGCAATGCAACATGCAATGTTTCACTTACAGGTATTGCAGGCTATGAAACAATTGATATATAGCCATTTATTTACACATACACTTTACCAGCATGTCGGTTCTTTCATATGGTGTTACAAGACAAAGTCAAGAATTTTCAAAAGGGAAATGACTTGAGGAATATACTTAGAGTATATGGAATGCGCACCTATAAGAGCTCCATCACTTTCAGGATTTTTTTGTTTATTATTTTGCCTGGGCCATTGTTCTCAGTTTTCTTACTTACCATATTTTTGTACTGTTGTGCTGAATCATATTTCTACACAAATGAATTAATTGTGCCTTAGTTCTCAGCCTGTTCCTGTTGAAATGTAATTGCCGTTATAGCCCACACCTACTAGTGCTCTAGGCCCATTTGGGGGTTAAGCTAGGTCAAGATTAGAGCTTGCATTGCTGTATACCCTTTTCTTGTATAATGGCACAAATGGGATTCTGAGTCAGTGTACTAGCCTACAGGACAATTTTTCTCTACACAAGCAAAATGCCAGTTACTGACTTAAGAATTTTGGTTGTGCACTTCTGTCCTGTATCATCAGCTGTTAATTCTGATGGATGAAATCTCATATGTTCTTCTGAGACTGCCTTCTCATTTGAAGTGTAAACTGTTGTCATTTTACACCACTAACTGAGCAGAGGAGAGATGAATAATGTAGCAATTGCCCCATAGTAATGGCATATTACAGTCAAAGTTTTTGTCACTAACTTGAATTAACTGTTGTTACCTAGGACTCTCAGTTGATATGCTTCCAGTTGTGCATGGGGGTTAAGGTTGTGTACTGAGTACCCAGTTGCCTAAAAAACTTAAGACACACCCAGTTCCACATGCTGTTCACAACTTACATTACTAAACAAAGTGTTTCTGATCGTCATTTCTTCGACCTCACCACCTAAGAATAAGGACCGACTGTATAGCGTTAATTACCCCAGAGTTCACTAACAAGCCTTACAAGAGAGCTATACATTCCAATATCCCTCCATTTTACCTCTTTATTGTCTAGTTTAATGCCACAATTTTTCTGTCATGTTATTGTTTGCAATAATTTATGAATCTAGTACAATAACTGTTATTTACTGATTGTATAATATGGTAACGTGCAATGTGAATGGCCATACATGTCAAAAGGTTACCATGAGTCAGTCAATTAATAGGTGTTGTACATCGTGCCGTATGTTGTATTACACTGTGGTGATCAACTCAAGGTACTAACGTACTTAAGATACAATCACTATAACCCTTGCATCGGTAGCCACTTAATCGTTACAAGGTTTTCAAAAGTTGACTCTCAATGTAATTTTCCTGTTATATATATGTAAATCAAACGTAAAGTAAGACTCGACGAGGTTAACATGATTAATACTTATGCGGAGGATATTTTCTCGCTCGGTGTAGTTCCATTTTCGTGCAACCAGTGCAAACACCTCAGTACGGGAAATTGGGCTTTTTACGTACGGTGCAAGGCAGTGTCAATACCTGCTCTAAACTTTGCGAATACCTGACCGCATTCAGAAATATTTTATGGTAATGTTAGATTTTTTAGGTGGATAAGGAAATTTCTGATGTACCCTCTTTCTGGTATACCGTGCCAAAAAACTCGTTTTCGAGAAAAAAAAACATTTTCCGAACAGAATGAAAACTGTTTTTACAAGTTCAAAAAATCGTCTCAAATTCATTGCTTTGTGTATAAAATACTTCAAAAACGTTGCGAAACTATCGGAAAATGTGTTCTCTATTAATTTTAATGATGATTTTGTAAGATTATGTGTTTTTCATGTCGAAATTTGGATTTGAAAACAGTTAGTTTTTGCTAATTATATATTCAAAGGCTGTGACGTCATGCATAATCAAATTAGAAAAGAAGCGACTTTTGGTGGCTGTGAGGACTTGCTGTATGTGCATTTTTGTAAGGTGACTTTGATCTCTGACATTTTTCTGACAATTTTTGCATATAAACTGTATAGCCCTAAATCACTCTGATCAAATCCCACAGTCAAACATTCCTGATGTGAATGCAACCAACTACGTACTGTAGGCTGACTTATGAATACTGTACAAGATGTACTGTGGCATGAAATAGTGCCTACTCCCAGAAGGAATTTACAAATTGATTACAATTAAAAGTAGTATTCAGAATTCAGCAATGATAGACAAGCTATGTACAGCATGTTTTATTTTATTCATTTTTTTTTTTTATCTATTCTTTATTTTTTATCTGACCAGAATGGTTCCATGCCAGTACAGTAAAGTAATATTAAGGGAAGCTAAAATTAACATGGATCTGGAACTTTTTATACAGAGCTATTCAGTATGCACTTGGGATGAGTAATATCACAGTGTGTACAAACTTTTGTTAGGGGCCTGGGACATTTCATTTCAAGAGTCTGAAGGAAAGTTGAAGGGTCTTGCAATTTCTCCAATTATGAGGTCTATGTTAATTTCACCATCGTGGAGGGCTTAATTTGCATTTGAGACCTGGGACTCGGGTTGAGAAAAATCCTGCTCCCTATTTGATAATAATTGACTATCACCATTGGTGCCATTGTGTAAGTTTACACTGTCTGTAATTGTTATAATCAGTATGGCATTTAGGCAGTCTTTTTGCTACATTTCAGCAAACCTTTATTGTTCACCAGTTTTGGACATAGTAGCCAATAAAAATATTTCTGGAGGTAAAACATTAAGTACATGCTGTTAAAGGGAAAAACTAATGCAGCCACTGTAATGTGAAGAATGCACAAAATCACTGAAATTCAGTGAAGCACTCAGATCACAATATTTATTTTCTTTTGCAGTTAGAAGTTAGTCGTACTGGACATCTCCCACAAGCATGTCAGGCATTGCCATTGCTAGACTATCAGAAGAAAGGAAAGCATGGAGGAAAGATCACCCATTTGTAAGTGACAGAACTGATTGAAATGCCCCGTTTGGAGAAAACCATTCGGATCTCCCACTTGTGAAAAGTAAACTTCTGCAAAGATTTTATGTTCTCTAGAAGGAGTAAATTATGTTAAGCAGGGTTGTTTAATTTATATCATGTTGAGTAAAAACACTTATGAATTTGTGATTGTACTTGAAAAAAATGATGATTTAAATAAAAGAAAAATCTGATTTGAAGAGATATCTTTGATGTAGACCCCTAAATCATGATTTGTTAAAATCTAAAAGAGATCAATAACCCTGATATTTAAACACCAGGATGTATTGACAAACAGCCTTTGTTCCCCTTCCTCCCTTTACCCACTTCCATTTTACTTTCTTTTTTGCATCTCGTCCTCTTTCCCTCTCTGCATCAGGCTGTCTAATTCAAAGCTAGGAACACATTAAGGGAAGAAAGTGTATGTGAAGACACAAATTCAAGCCAGCGCTTTTTGTTTAGGATATCTCACATGATAGTTTCATAACATCAGTCTTATCTGAACAGTAAACTGCAAGGTATTATTCATATAATTGAGATCCCTTTCTAATTTTGAAGACCATCCTCATAGCCACCCACCCACCTCAGGTAGATCTTTCTTGTAAAAAATCTGAGGTGATCAGCATGTTTTCTGGATTGAAATGAAGAACTATGATTTTTTAAAAAGATTTGCATTAGTGTATATAATACAAGGTTTTCCCTGGTACTCATTTGCAGGGGCCCACCTATCAGCTGTATTTAAAAGGCCTCCCCAAAAATGTTGCAATTACCCACTCATACTTAAATCATGTCACACTCAAACTGATGAACATGAAGCATGTATGTACACTATGGACCTATCCTTCACAGGTGTATTTTTGCTATCTCCTTACTGTGAAAGTTGGGCAGTGGTGATTTTTTTTATTTTTAATCTTATTCTTAAGTCTTTATCAACCTGTTATTTCTTCTGGAACATAGTCTCAGGCATGCAGCAACATCTTTTATCATGAGAGAGTTTCATCTACAATGTAAAAAGTGAAAAAAAAAAATACAAAATCTTCCCATATGTAACAGTGTTGAGTGATGCTTTAAAGCGGCTCATTGAGTTGGTTCATGAAATTCAACAAATTTTCCAAAACTATTAAGTTTTCTTCACAAACCAATGACAAATGGTCAAACTTAGACAATCCCCATACCCTACATACAGACACTTTTTCAAATTATGTACAAAACTGTCACAAGTCAGGACACTAAACAATTCAAAATTTAATGTTTTCTGTGACTTTTGGACTTTAAACTTGACTTGTTGTGCTAACATTAGGCATTGAAATGTGGTAGTGACCCTTTAAAACTCTCATTGAGTTATCGATATCAACTCAACGAGCCTCTTTAAGCAAAATATGGCTTGACATTCCCGAAAATTGACCAAAATGCCTATGGGAGTTAGCTTTGCCCTCCCATAGCATCTTTGTTGCCAGATTGTGCAACACCTCACACTCTCCAAACATCAAGGACAACCCTTCGATTTGTCTAAAGAATATAGCCATCCCAGTAAGAAAAACAACATTACCCTGTGCTAAATATATGAACATCATTTCAATGAAGTGAGACTTCTTAAATGATGCTAAGAATCTATTTCTGAGTAGTTTTAAATGTCTGAACCCAGTGTTATTAGCTGTTGATAGATCCAGAACCCTTGATTTTTGGCAGTCAAGTTTTTTAACCCAAAATAGGGAAAAAAGCAAATTTTGCTGGGAACACTGCAGTAAATACTTTTTGTGTCTTCTTCACAGGGATTTGTCGCTAAACCAACTAAAAATTCAGATGGATCTTTAAATCTCATGGTTTGGGAATGTGGTATGTTATTTTCAAATATCATTTTGCAGAATGCATTTTGCAGGATACTGAACAGTAAGTGTAATTATTTAGAGCTTCAGGAGAGAACAGTATGGTCTGCAATTGATACTGAAGTACCTTGTCTGATTAAATGCATCTTCACTTATGAAGGTCCACCCTTGCTATGGTGATTTCGTGTGTACGTGTGCACCTCTAAACAATGCCTTTGCAGGTACAAGCTGCTTGCGAGAGCTCCAGCCTCGCACATCTTTCCTCGCTCAAGCGGAGCTCGTAACTGGCGTAGCTATTGGATAATTTAGCCACTGCAATGAGCTCTGTCACGTGATATGCAAGAGCTCGCCCTGGCTCACGGCATTACGTGCTGCAAGACCTTAACCAGCTGAAGGGGAATTCTGATGGTTTTCTTACTGGGAACTGTTCTCTGTATCCCCATAAGGCTTTGAGAAGGGGTATGTGCTGTGTGTGTGTGGGTGAGTGTGATGCCCTTGGCTTGTTTACATAATATCTCAAGAAGGGTAACTGGGAGGATCCTCACACTAAGCAGATAGATGACCCATATTGAATAGATGATCCCTGTTGTTTTGGTGGAGGTCAAAGGTCACCTGGGGTGGTGGGGGTCAAAGTGTGAAATATTTGTTCACACTATATCTCAAGGTAGGAAGCTTGGATGGATTTCATAGCTGGCATGTGGATGCATTATGATGCATCCACATGCATGCATGGTAAGAGAGAGACCCCCATCATTTTTGGTGTTAGGGCTGTGAACGTGTTGAGATAAACTGCTAAACGATCGTATGTGGAATAAACGTTTAGTACAAAACTACAAGCAATTAATCGCAAAACCTGTTTTTGACAGTTTTTTTATCCATTCGTATACATACTCAAATGATCCCTGGTTTTTGTTAAATGGAACATTCTGGGCATATTTGACCCTTGTGGGCTTCAAAGTTTCAGAATAATTTGATTTTACCATGCAAGATAACAACTAAATATTTCTGCATTACAATCAGTATCAATCAATACATACTGAAATTTTTTTTTTTTTTTTGTGGTAAGGTAATCGCTAAATGATCGCAAATTTTTGAGGTTAAATGATTAGTTATTTTGCTAAACGTTCACAGCCCAAGTGGAAGGCAGAGGTCATCTGGGGTCATGGGGGGGTCAAAGTCTCAAAACCTTGTTTACACAATACCTCAAGGCGGGAATCTTGGATAGAGTTCATACTAAGTATGTAGATGCTTTACAGTAAGCAGATGATCCCTATTGTTTTTGGTGGAAGTCAAATGTCATCTGGGGTCACGGGGGTCAGTCTCAAAACCTTGTTTGTGCAATATCTCAATTTAGGAATCTTGGCATACTTAGTATGTACTGTAGATGCATTATAGTATGTAAATGATCTGTATTGTTTTTGATGGAGGTCTAAGGTAAACTGGGGTCTCTGGGTTCAAAGTCTTAAAAAATTGGTTTACATGATATTTCAAGGTAGGAATTTGGATGGATTTCATATTTGGGTATGTGGATCATGGATGTATTATAGTAAGAGGAAGAACCCTGTCTATTTTAATAGAGGTCAAAAGTCATCTGGGGTCATGGGGGGTCAAAGTCTCAAAACTTTGTCTATATGATATCTCAAGGTAGGAATCTTGGATAAGAGTTTTTTGGGGGTATGCAGATGCATTACAGTAATTAGATGGTCCCTAGTGTTTTTGGTGGAGGTCAAAGGTTATCAGGAGTCATGAGAGGTGAAAGCTTGAAAATGTGAAAACTTTGTAAATACGATATTTTAAGAAAGATACATATGAATGCTCATGTTTTGAGTGTGTGGGTTAGCCGTAGTGAGAAGGTGATGCCTGTTGATTTTGGTGGAGGTTAAAGGTCATTTGGGGTCAGGAGAGGTCAAATGGTGAACTCTTTGGAAATAGCTTGTAAACATGGTATCTCATGAAGGATAAGTGTTACTAAGCTCACATTTGGTGTGGGGTTGGCCATATTGAGTAGGTGATCCCTAATGTTTTTGTTGAGGTCAAAGGTCATGTGGGGTTACCAGTTGTTACAGTCTAAAAACCTCATTTACACAATTTCTGAAGGTAGGAAAGCTTGGACTGATCCCATACCTCGCATTTGGATCCATTATGTTAAGGAAGAAAAGGCTTTTGTTTATGGTGGAGGTCAAAGGTCATTTGGGGTCACCAGCTGTCAAAGTCTGAAATTCTAGTTTACACAATATCTGATGGTAGGAAGTTCGGGTAGATTTCATACATTTTATGTAGATCCATTTTGTTGAGGAGTATACTGTAGAATTCACTTGTTTTAGGTGGAGGTCAAATGCCATTTCGGGTCACAAGGGGTTAAAGTCAAAGTCACAGTGCCATGTTTACTAAGATTCTCATGGTTGGAGTCTTGGATATTGTAAAATTAAAAACATTTCACTTGAATGTGATATAGTGAGCAGAACCATAGTTCCAGGTGGTCAAACGTCATCAAGGGTATTGGAGGGTCCAAATACATGAACCGGATTTACATGATATCTCAATGTAGGAAGCTTGTACTCTATGCATACATTACGAAGCACTGACAATTTGAGAAAAAAAATACAGACTAACATTTCAGCAGCAAGGAATCACTAAGCCTTTTGGCTCTTGGGTTAAATTTAAAAGAAGGCAATCTGTTGATAAGGTATCCTGCTCAGAAAAATGTCTGATATGAAGAGGTAGGCAAAGGAAATGTACATACAAAAAGTTGTTCTGTTGTGTGCTAGGTTCTGTACGCTACAGTCGTAGTCCATGAATTATATCGTCACCAACTGTTCCATATTTGGTGGAACTGTTTTGCTTTCTGTGCTTTAAAACCCATAAATTTTTAAAAATTCCAACATGAATTTAATGTAATTTAAATCTATTCTATAGATAGATAATCAGGAAAGTGTAAAAATTGCTTTGCAAAAGTACTGTAACTTTTATCTTTGCATAATTACTCAAGTAATTTTCACATGCAGTATATTGTGAACAATAAGAAAAGGTGGATTTTCACCCCCCCCCCCCCCTTGCCCATTGAAGTTTATATTCGTGTGCATGTCGCTCAAAGAGAAAAACCTGCAAAATGTTCTGTTTTTTGAGATGGCAATGTCACCAACTGTTTAATTATTTTAGTAATAGATCAATTTTTAAGGAAAAAAAAGTTTGAAAAAAGTGAGGACTGGCTGAGAGGCATAATGCATATTGCCAACTGTTTAGTTTAAAGTGGAACTGTTCTGCAGTAGTTTCTTTGCTTTGAAACCCATAAATATGAATGATCTGATTTTTTAGTTACAAAGTAAACTTCCACAAATTATCATTTAAATTTTACATGCCAATCAGTAAATGGAATGATGTTTCATGTATCTGAGCAGCCTCGGGTACTGAAGGTATTGATGATCAAGGTCTCAAAACAAACAGTATTGCAATATACTCAAAGTCTTGCTTTTTTCTAGTCAAGAAATGAGCACTATAAAAATAAGTTAACCTATTTCTCATTACTTTCCAGCAATTCCAGGGAAGAAAGGTGTAAGTAATCTTTAATTTCTTGTAACTGATATTGATCATAAATACAGTCCACAAAATTTATCAATTTCTTCATCCAAGGGAGGATAGCATCATGTATAGTACTTTGATTACAAACTGTACATACAGTACCACTGATTATTAAGCCTGTGAACCAAGCCTGACAGAAATTTATATTATAGGCTACAGTGTAGTGCTCTTTTTTACTTAGTGATTGTTATCATATGAATTGCTTCAAAATGAAGATATAAAGTTGAGGATGGAGTGCAGTTTTCCAAATTGAAATTGGAAATGACATTTATAACTATGTTTGTCATGTGCATTCTTTTTCACATCAGTTCTTATTGTGTGAATTTTTAATCCCTTTTCCCTGTATGTGGGAGCTAGGCAAAACTGGAATTCCTTAAAGTTTTCCAGGCAAAAGACACTACATCAGTATCATTGTCAAAAGGAAAGAGGGGACTGGGGAATAGTCTCCCCTAAATGAATATTTGGGTGGGGGGAAGGGAGCAGTAATGAGATTTTTTGGGCAAAACAGCTGCTATCCTTTTTACAAGCCTGTAAATGTCATACAGTATATGGGCTATCTGTAGGTTCAAACTTTTTCAAAATTCTCTAAAGCTTGGATGGAAATTCTTGCTGACAAAAAGTAGCTAAGATATAGTTAAAGCAGATCCACCTCATTTACCTCGATTTGGTAGAACTTAAAAATGTGTCATCATTTGAGGAAACTTGGGGAAATATTACACTCGACCTCCCCCCCCCATGCAGAGAAGCACCCATACCCGTATGTTCAGAAGGATTCCTCTTTTTTTGATGTGCCAAAATTTGATCAACAGTTCTTTGTGTTTTTATTGTTTGGGCAGTGTTTACAATAATTAAATGGTCTGATCAGATTCTGCTAACCTTGAAACAGAGACAATTCTTAAGATACTGCTTGGAAGACATGCATGCATTCTTCAGTTGCTTGTGCATTTCCATTATTTTTCAATCTATGAGGAGTAAATCCTTATGAATATCATGAAGAGTTAAAATGTTGTGAATTCCAAACATTTCTACAAATTACCTTGGAATTTCAAACATAGTCCTAAAAAGAAGTGCAACATTTGATATACAGTATTATTAAAAAAGTCTTCATGATATCTTGATAATTTTAGGGTTTTTACAGTCTGAAAAGGTCATAGAGAGTATGTTTTCTTTCTGAGCTTTACTTGAATAAGACATTGAATTTTACAAGTTGTGGAAGTTTTCATCAAAGGTCCCATGTGGTATGTATGGTCCTTTGTGTAAAAATTCAACAAAATGTTTCCACTTTTAAGGATTTGTCATGTACAAAGTTGATGGTTTGTCATGATGATAAAATGATTCTCTTGGTTTTGGTACTTTAAAAATAACCAGGAATATTGAAACCAGTGCCCAAGATGGGCCCTACGGTCCATTTTGTGAAATATTGCAAAATGCTTAACACTCTCCTACAGTTTATGTTGAATAAGTTGGCTACCTGATGTAATGATGCTTCATTTATAACCTGTTCATACTGTAGTATTCTGGAAGTTTTGTGTAAAGGTGCTATGACCCATGATAATCCAGAATACTTTTAACTCCTACAAATTATGTTGTGCAATATTGATGGCCCTGTGATAATGATTCTCACAATTATTGGTGCCTTTGGTGCTCAAATTATGCTATAGATAGCATAGATAATTTTTTGTGACATTCTGAAAGCTGAAAGGTGTTCAAAATTTGAGGTCATTTAACTCATATGGTACTTGTAGTTAGTAAAGACAACCTTGGAGCACTTAGTTGAATTGAGGCATGAGCTTCTGCAAAGTGGTGCTCTAGTTAAGTATAAATAGTTCAACCACCTACATATCAATACTGTGCAGTCATTGCTGTGGTAATGAAGGCTATCCTTCCCTAGTTAGTTACGCAATTTTACTACAGGCATTCTACAATGCATTGAAAATACTGTATCAGTTCTGTATGGGACTTAAATGTATGTATGCAGCCATAAATTAGCTTATGTTATCATTTCTTGTTTTTCATTTTGATGTATCTTTGTTGCCTTGTTACAGACACCATGGGAAGGAGGTATGTACAGGCTGAAAATGATCTTTAAAGAAGACTATCCATCAACACCTCCTAAATGTAAGAAAATTAATTATTGCTCTGTAGGAATCATACTGATGGCACTAGCTTTCAAAGCACCATTACCTGCTTACAAACTAGTGTGTAGTAATAGGAGGAATACCTTAACATAATGCAGAGGAGTCCCCTATTTGTGAGTTTTATTATGACCCTCCTCATCATTTAGAACCCCAACCTGGCCTGCTAATTACCAAACATCATGTTACTTTCTTTGCCCTACTTGTATTGTACTAGTGAATTTCCTTGTTTTGCTAATACAAGCTGGATCGATGGGAATGCCTCCCCCGCCCCCCCCTTTTCCCCATCAAAAATTCTGGTATGGATGAAAACTTGCATGCTTAAAGGGAAAGAACAGCCATTCCCTTTCCCCTCCCAATAAAAAGAAAACCTTAAACCTAAATGTTCACAATTCTGTTGGAAAAAAGTGGTACCTGCATGCATATATGTCACTGTAAGATGATGTACTATGTACCTTGCTGCACTGTTCTACTACTTTAGAACAAAATAACCAAATGTGTCCAACTACGTATACATCAATCCTTGGTATTTGCAAATACCTTTCTGATATTTGTACTTGGGAAATGGCTTTATGGTATGACAAACTAAAGTTCCACATGAAGGCTTTTATAACTTTTCATTTTTCAAAATATTTCAGTTGGCATTTGCACAAAGTATGAGGATTCCTAATATAAAGCCAATGGTTCCTTTAAGAGGATGCCCCTGAATGTTGATTGAATACTTTAATGTTGATTGACTGTCTATATTGGTATTTCTGGTGAGGCCTCAACAAGTGCAAGTTGACAGCCTCCCGGTTATTACTATTTTGTCTTGTCCTGCCTTTTTTGTAGGTCAGCAAAACACCATGTACAATCCAAGCTGTAGACCTTGAATAATAAGTAGAATTGACTATGTTCTGTACCTTAAATTTGATTCCATTAAAGTCATATTAGGATCTTTGAATGTATGGTTTGCAGTTCCTGGTTTCAGATCATTTATGCTAATAATCTGTACAAAATGTAAAAAAGTGGAATGTCACAAAGAACCATGGGCAGTGATCATGGGGGACCTGTACCCTCCCCCAAAGTATTTTGAACATTGCCCCAATTTTTTCGCAAATTGATTTTGAAAATGAGGTAACTTCCCCCCCAATATTGACAACAAATTGTCGCCCTTGTAAAGCACAATGTAAGTAAAAATTTGGTATCATGTACACTGAAAACTGCAATGCTTCCATCAGGCAAAAAATTTCTCTATGACATATCCTTTCAGGTTGAAAACTGTGTAAGCAAATCATTTGTGGAAGACTTCAAAATTGTCTTCCACCATTTTAAAAAAGACCTTAAGTTAGAAAGAAAAGACCACTCAAAGAAATATTTTGTTACTGTCAGGTATGCACTTCAAAGTGTTCAGATAAATTTTTTTTCCCTTTGCAATAATTTAACTCTGTTTTACTTTTAAGTAAAATAATGCATCATTTCCATTTTTCTGTACTTCCTCTTTAAAGAAATGATAACTTTACCTGTATACTTTAAAGTATGTATCAGTTGTGTAGGGAGTTGTATAGCATGAAGATAATCTTCATATTCATACATCCGTCAACTAAAATGCCCCATTAACAACCGCATGACATGCACTTTGCAAAATTGAAAGGGAATCCATTGTCACATTGCAAGTATCCAATTTCAGTTGTAAAGGAATATAATGAAGAGATAAAAATAAAAGAAGTCAAGCTCACAACATTTTGAAAAACCAAGTTGTTGTACCTTCAACTGAATATTTTGTTGAAGCTGTGAAGCAAGGTGGGTTGTTATAGTACAACAGCACTTAAATTGCTATATGCCAAAATGATAAATTGGTCTCCTTAAGTCATTTTCACCTACACTCCTTAGAGGTTTGAATTTTGAAACCTGTAACCAAAACCAAACCTTCCTGGATTACATAATAAATTATACCTTGTTCAGGACCTTAATCTTTGCAAAGTCTGTATTAAATATCAGCCTATATTAGGTTAAAGAAGAAACAGAAAATCATCAAATTGGGTAGTGAATCGAATATTTTGTGCACACTGTTTTGATTAACAGCAGTAGGCAAGTTTGGATTGACACTGAAGTTTGGGAAGGTTAATGCTAAAAGCAGACATCCCTATTTTTCTGCATTATTCATAGAATACTGTCAAGCAGGGTGGATAAACATGATTTATGTGAGAAGCTTTGCAAAATTTGTGGATAAACATGATTTATGTGAGAAGCTTTGCAAAATTTGTGGAAAATGATGCTGCATACTTTCTTGTATTTCAATGAGGTATGTCTTCAACCTAAAAGAAATGTACTATACTGTATGTATGTGCATCTGATCTCCTGGTTTTCAGTAATGTGCAGTTTTCAAATTATGAGATGGCTAGCTAATGGTTGAAGATGCACTTAAATGTGATGACTAAATTACAATAGGGGTTTTCTTGCGTCAAATGTAAACTGTATGCAGGGATCTCATGGGGATGATGGACAAATGTGTCTCCTCTTATATTTTTAGTAGGAGACACATACCAAATGCCCCTTCCAATATTTTGAATAATGAAGAAAATATATATGTCCCCTACAGAGAGATTTGGGGTCACAAGACGTCAAAAGGTCAAAACCTTGTAAACACCATATCTCAGGAGCAGTACATGTGACTACTCTCATATTTGGTGTGTGGGTTGGTCATATTCAGTAGATGATCCTTATCAGTTTTTGTGGAGAAAGGTCATTTGGGGTCAAGAGAGGTCAAATAGTATTTCCTTAAAAACAGCTTCTTGGCACGATATCTGAAGAAGGGTAAGTGTGACTAATCTCATATTTGGTGTGTGAGTTGGCCATATCAAGTAGATGATCACTATTGTTTTTGGTGGGGTTCAAAGGTCATTTGGGGTCACAAGAGGTCAAAATCTTTTAAACACGATATCTCAAGAACGGTACATGTGACTATTCTCATATTTTGTATGTGGTTTGGTCATATTAAGTAGATGATCCGTATCAATTTGCGTGGAGGTCAAAGGTCATCTGAGGTCATGAGGCAGACCTGTCAGAAGTCTAATCTTCATAAACACTTTATCTCAAGAATGGTTCATGGGACTATGCTCATATTTGATTTGTGGGTTGGTCATATTGAGTAGATAATACCTTTTGATTTTTGTGGAGGTCAAGGCCATTTGGGGTCATGAGAGGTCAAAAGGTATTTCCTTAGAAATAGCTTGTTTAAAAGATATCTCAAGAAGGGTAAGTGTCAGTAATCTCATATTCGGTGTGTGTATTGGTCATATTGAGTAGATGATTCCTTTTGTTTTTGATGGAGGTCAAAGGTCATTTGGGGTCATGAGAGGTCAAAGTCTCAATAGCCTGTATACCTTATTTCTGATGGTTGAAGTCTTGGATATTGCAAAATTTTACACATAGTATACAGATGTGATATAGTAAGCAGAACCCTAGTTCTAGATGGTCGAAGGTCATCCATGATCCCAATGTAGGAAGTTTGGATGCCTTGCATGTATACTTTGTGGGTGCATTATGAAGCACAGTCAATTTGAAAAAAAAAGCTTACATTTCAGCGGCAAGGAATCACTAAGCCTTTTGGCTTTCTGGTTATCTTTTCTGGTGCTGTTTCATCATTTGAAATTTAAACTTATCTTGTTTGTGGACATACATGCTAACCTGTAAATAATTTATCAAACAGATCAGTAAGCAAGTTCAGTCATTTGTATGCACATCCACACATCCTCCAGTTGTCGTTTACCAAAAAACCTGAAATTTGAGTTTACATGGTGAAATTGCTGAACCCTTCTTTTGAATGTATCTTCAATACTGGTTGGATGGGTTCATCAGGTTTGCACCATGGAATGCTTATAAATTGCCCTTTTGCTGTTAAATTTTTTGTTTTAATCTGCTGTACAGTAGGGTTGAGATTCTCTTCTTCTGTTGCTTAGGCTGCCCAAACTTTGATCTAGGCTTTTTGCTTTACACTATGCATGTGTATTTAATAAGTAAGTGCAGTACTCTCTATGTTTTTACTGTAGCTTGACTTATGTATTCCATGTGTATGCATGTTCACCCATGATTCTCTGAGCAGTTAGTTACCCTAACTCACATATTCAGACCATCTGTTCTATGTAGCAAGGATTGTCTACACCATCATGTAAACAATGGTGTTGGGATATTTTTAAAAGAATGGTTTCGTGATTGGAGTCCTTGTGACACTTCAAATTGTTTATTTTTATTTTTTATTTTTTTTTTTTATGTATCTTGCCCATTACAAAATCACAATGGTTACAACAACCATTCCCTTATTGACCTTTTGCATGTGATGTCACAGAACAAAATGATCACCCTCCAAATTACACCAGCAAATAATTCAGACAGCTGATTCATCAGCCAATGAGATATATGCATAATTCTACTGCCCACATGGTGCAAATTCTACTTTTGCAGCCTCCTGCTTGTTTTTCCCCCAAACATGGGGTCATTGTGATGTCAAGATCTATTAGAATTTCTGTGAATATTTGTATCTTCTGATGTCATTGTTATGTGTTCCCCCTGCAGGTAAATTTGAACCTCCACTTTTCCACCCTAATGTTTATCCATCTGGTACAGTATGTTTATCACTACTTGATGAAGACAAGGACTGGAGGCCAGCAGTCACAATCAAACAGGTGAGTGTGTCATTAACAGATTACCCTTCAAGTAAGTCCAGTTCTCACAATTTTTACATGATATCTTAAATATAGAACAAGCTGCAGTTTACTCTAAGTGCCCAAATTTCCCTCCAGATACCATTTCCTTGCAAAGAGCATTTCAAATTTGCTGGTTAATTTTTCCAACCATGGTCATTAATTTGTTGTCATGACAGTTCAGAATCACTAGTAAATGTGTCTTACTAATCCCTTCATGACTTGGATAGGAAATATAAAACCATCTATTCAGGCAATAAATAGTTATCAGTGAGGTTTAAACTAGGGCTTAGCAACCTCCATTTCTGAAGGTAAGCCTTTACATACACAATGAGGTTGCCCTCAAACATAACTGAAATCCTCCACTTGAAAAGCCCATTGCATGTCATGTGAGAACTAACTATATTCAAGGAGAGACAACCTTCAGAGAGAACTACTGTATCTATCTTTAAAACCTTCTTCCTCTGGGTTGGTGGAAAATACTTGCCAAACATTGACCTTCAAGCAGAACCGTTCCATCTTCTGAAAATTTGAACCCATTAAAATCAGAACATACCAATTTTCTCACTTTAACTGTATTGAAAATATGGTAATACTTAATAATGTGATCAGGAAATCTATAAGTATCTGCCTGGCAAAAGTAAAGTGATTCAAGTCAGTCCTGGCATGCACCTTTTTGATTTCCACATATCTTGTGGACATATGGAGCAGAAAAGAAGAGTTCATTTCCCTGGACCATTGAACCAATTGAAGTTAGTGTTTCTGTGCTGGCAGCACGCAGTGGATCATTTGCTACATGTTCTTTATTCTGTGATGAATATGTTGGCAAGTTGGGCTCAGGAACTTGGAAAATGGTAATAGAGAAGGAACTTTAGGAAACTAAAATTTAATGCATAAATGCATAAAATCAATATGAACATCCGTATGTGAAAACTAAGAAATTGTATATCATCAGAGCTTACAAAACGCTCCTAACATTTTCTGTTTTTGTTTGGAGTTCAGAAATGCTCCATAATTTTCCATGGTTTTGTTTTTATATATTCCAAGAGGTGGCTTCACTGGTGTAATTTCTCTAGGATAAGATTACAGAGTAGCTCTCGTACTGAATATGACACATTTCGTAGCAACATAATACATAGTCCATCCATATCCTAGCAGCTTTATGAAAACTTGGATAAAATGATTAATATCAGTGTGTGTTAAACTTGAATTTACAGATTCTTCTTGGAATTCAAGATCTTTTAAATGATCCTAATATCAAAGACCCAGCTCAAGCTGAAGCATACACAATTTACAGGTAAGAGTAAAGGTACTAAACTTTGTTTTAAAAGATTTTAAATGTACAGCATACATGAGATTTTGCGTGGAAAAAATGGAAAGTTGGCATTACATAAATTTTAGTCTTGGTAAAATAAGAAACAGCATGATAAATGATAGCACCTGTCATATTTTGCAGCACCAACTCAATCTTTGAAGTCTCTTCATATATCTTTAATATGTAGCTTAATTTCCTCTCAGCATTCAAGGACTATAAAAATTGTTTAGTTGCAAAGAAGAAATTCACATTTTGCTGAATTCCTTTTGTAGTTTCATGTATCTGAAAACTTAAAATTCCCTCCCAAATGCTCAAAGCTATGTTCCCATTTACATTGCATGATTCATGCAAGTTTTCTCAAAATCCCCCCAAAATAAAACTGAAGGGTGAGTTGTTTTTTTTTAAAACAAACAAACAAACAAATCAACAAACAAACAAAAACATTGATATATGCCATGTTCCTCTTCTGCTCAGCTTCACACAAAACTTGGAGCAAAATAATCATTTTCAACCAGCGCAATGAAACAAAGTCTTCAAAGTGGTCATCCATGTGACTGATAATGTGAAATGGTCAAAGTGGCAGGCCTTGAATTTTGAGGCTTCCAAGTGTAATCCAACACCATCACTCTCAAATTACTGTGAGGAGTGTGATTTTATTGCACACCTTGGTGAAGGTGGGACTTCATTTAAATTTATTATTAAAGTGAAATAGTAAACCAACCACACTCCTAAATTTCCTTAGTAACGTGATTTAGAGCACACCTGAAAAATCTGAAACCCCCCACATGATGTGGAAAATTAGCAAAGAGACCCATTCAGTATTTGCAAACAAATCCTGCCCTGGCTGGGTGTCAAAAGAGTTGGTAATGCATGCTTTCAATTTAGTCACAATGAAAGTATGATTTCAATTTGTCTACTTTCTGCTTGAAATCATGCAAGCATTAACAAGCACAACACTTAACATACATGCATGTTTTCTCATGCTCTTTACCAACCAGTAACATAAGCATGACCACCCTTATTGCATCCTAGGTCTTGTGCATCTGCCTGTATTAATGCAGAAAAATCTGCTGCATCGTACTGATATTTAACATGACACAATAGCAGTAGAACCATGCTATGTTCTTTGTGCACAGTTAGGAAATCCCCCCGGACTTAGATGTTTGAATAATATAATAATATGAATGGAGGGGTGTTCTCCATCCCCTCTTCCCAAAATTCAGTTCCATAGTGGGAACCCTGGTCTACAGTTACCTCTAAATACAGACTCAGTAAATTTAACATTTTCATTTTGTCATACTCAAACAAGCATGTTCTGTTCTCTCTGCAGTCAAAACCGATTAGAATATGAAAAAAGAGTTCGAAGTCAAGCCAGAACCCTAGCTAGTCAATAACTGAAGATGGGAGCTGCTTGCTCATTCATATACTGTTCTGTGAAACTTCAACAGCTGTATTTGATTTTGTTCCCTGGAGAAAAACAGTTCTCGTTTAAGGAGATGATATCATTCAACGAGAGACTTCAATGAGAAGTTTCTGTGTATTTTCATGCAAGTACAGTACAGTAGTAACATTTTACCAGAAATGTTGTGAAAAAACATGTGTACATATGTATGTAGTATTAAGTTGGAATGGAAGAGGAGATGACATGGTTTGGAAAAGGACTTAAGAAAACCATGGCTCTGAGCAATTCGAGAAGTGTGTAACATCAAGGTTACCATGGTGACATGGTATGGGATAAGGTTACTGTGATGATAAGAAATGTATTTTTGACACCCAGTACATAGGAGAGAAGTTTCATGCTGACTTGACATTTCACAAAACTTACCGTCATTGGCTTGTTGGTGATTTTATATGACAAAGAGGTTGCCATGGTGATAAGATGTGAGGAAGAGGTGATCTTGACATCCTGAAATGTAGAAAGAGAGCACTGTCCCATATTGTGTTGCCTCTCACCTGAAGAAAGGATGTTTTGCAGGGCCAGCTTTTATATTTGAAGTAACCTGTCTTTAAAATGGAGATGTGGATCCTCCCTACCCCCATTATAGTTACATGTGGACCAAGGAGTTCCAAGAAACATGTAACCATGTTCTGTATGTCAAAAGCCAAGGAGGAGCATTGGCAGTCATATGTTAATGGAAGAACAATACTTGCATTCTTTATAAATTCTGTATGGATATGTTTTGCCCCTAACACTTCCTGTCATTGTAGCTATAAGTATGAATGCACCTTTTTATCACCAATGTAGCTATTTTGAATGGATAACATTACTCCAGTACTGATGTCCCATAGTGTATATGTAATTTTGCTGACTGTTCTATTCACGCTTTTGACTTTTTACTTTATGGATCTCTAGATTGTATAAGGACAGAAATCATGACTCTCCCACTCTAAGAGGAAAGAGCATTACAATAATTCCCCCCCCCCTTCTTCCAAAGGTAAGAAAAAGAAGCACAAAATCATCAGTGATACCTTCCAAGGTGCCAAGTCTTTTGTGCAAGTTGCTTTTTTGGTTTCTTGTATTTTTCACTCAACATATTGAATAAATTCCTTTAATTTTGATCAAAGCGAACTTTGAGTAGGGAACATAAGAAAGCCAGTTTGGCATTGTGCATAAGCATAAAGTCTCTTATGCTTGTGTCACAATTTTTAAATCTGTCTGAAAATAAGTATTTTCATTTTGGGGTCATACTCTTCTGCCAGAAAGGTACAGTACACACTAGGTAAAACACTGAAGAAATTTGTAAGTGACCTTAAATGTTCCTCCACTTGATACCATGTCTGACTCATCCTTGTATGAGCAAGAAAAACAGTCATCCTATGAAGGGGTTAATTTAAGTCTTTTGTCCGTTCAAGGTTATAATTGGTTGTAGGAGCAATTTTAGGTTTTAGCCTACATATGATGATAACCTGCAGAGCATTTCTTCAAAGGAAAAGAAAGTAGAAATGACTTTTCAAAGTTTATGAATGAATGGGCAAATGACTGAAAAGTCTTGAAACACAAGGACTGAAAATTCCTGTATGTTTGGGTGAAACGGTAAAAGGTAACAGGCTGAAAATAAGCTGGAGGAAGGGTACAGCCAAAATTAACAATGTGAATGTAGGTCAATGTTTTATCATAGGATACTTCTGAGGGGCACCACACCACCAGTGTAGGCTTTGGCCATCAGTGCCCTCATTTATTTGGGGCCTTTTGATTTATTATTTTCAAAAAAAAAAAAAAAAGGTGAGACAAAGCTTTACCAGATTTACTTGAAACAACAAAAGGTATACTCAGCAATATTACCACGATGTGAGATGTGACATATTTGATAAGTACATCAATAACACAATGACTCCCTGTGCTTGAACATAATATTAAGGGATGATGAAAACCCTAATTTACTACCAATCTTTTGTAAACATTTACATTTTGCAGCTGGTGCTTCATTTGTATTCTTCGTGGTAGAGGGTAAGTAAATAATGAGGGTTTTTGAGAAATGTACAGAAGCCTCAAAGGCCTGCTAGAAAACCAAAATCTTGGATGTTTTCATGATGTTTAAGTTGTGTTGCCTCTATTCTGTCTTCTGTCGCTCAGTTGACTCAAAAGCTCTATACTTTAAAATTGTGTTTATCCTCCTTCATCTCCCCCTTCCTTCTCAGTCTCCCAATTATCATTGAGTGATTTTGGCAACCCAAAATGCTGCTAGATTTTTAGGTATGACAACTCAACTCAAATAGTTGCCAAGTTGTTCCATCCTTCATTGCTTATGACTTGCCTTTCCTCTCACCTATTGTGTGCATTTCTTAATCTGCACAGTGTTTATTCTTAGGTACATGAAAGAAAGGTCCCTGTGGACTGAAAATATTTTACACATTTTCACATTTTCCTTGTGTTACTAATTAAATTACACACAACAACAGAGGAAATATCTTTGTTGAAAAAGAAATACTTTGAAATATACTAGAGAGACAATTTAAGCTTTCTTCAAATTATTCAATTCTTTGTTTTCATTAACTTTTGTCATGTTATTTCTTCAGAATTTTTATAGGATAGTGCTAACTTTCTTTGAAGAGTATCACATCTAAACAATCAGTGAAGGTTTACCTTAAACGCATGCAAGTACTGTCTGCTGATGTATTTGCTGGGGCAGTTAAGAGCTTCCTATGACTCTGCTGTTTGGTTCTAGCTTACAATATCAATGCAGGCTGTAATAAACCATTCAGATCATTATGCAAACTTTCAGATTACCTTTACAAAAAATTCAGGAGGGGGGTGCCTGCCACAATAGTAAAGATTTCTTCTAAAGGCTGTCAAATTCATGATCTATGGATTGAAGTTTGGTAAATGATGTTCTACACAAGTTTTTTTTTATTCAATTGCCTGAAACAATCCATGGTTACATTTAGGTTTGAATAAGTGCTTTTAGGGTGACTTTGGCTTGGTTTGGGGAATATCAGTGGCCTGCAGGGATTGTTCATGGGAGAGATAATTGCACCCACCTCTGAACATAACAGAATATGAAACTTTTGAAATACTAAAAACCAAACATTGAACATAACATGATCAGAACTGAACCACAGCTCTTACAGTAACATAACTAAAAGATGGAGGTATAATATCTATCTCCAAATCTTTACATGTCATCAGGCATAGCAGAGAAATCTTAAAACTTTTTTACTTCCATTGAAAGCACTTTCATGGACTTTCAAGACAAAAATGTAATATTAAAGTTAAACCGAGGAGCATGTCTGTATGAATTTAACAATTCTGTATCATTACGCGTGCAGCTCGGTTACTTGCCGTTTGGTCTACCCCCTGAAAATGAAACGATGTCCCGGGTGTCACATGATCAACAAAGACACCAAATGTGCCTTCGCCATCTCTGAAAACACAAAATCACGTGATTTTGTGTTTTCGGAGATAGCAAAGGCAGATTTGGTGTCTTCGTTGATCATGTGACACCCAGAATATCGTTTTATTTTCCGGGGGTAGACCAAACGGTAAGTAACGGAGCGGCACACGTCATGATGCACTTCAAAGTAATGAATGTCATTATAAAGACGGTTGTTCTAGAACCCTGTTAACAACATACCTGGTGAATCATGCATTTGGAATCAAGTTGGAAGCATCAAAAATATTAAGAAAATAAAATGAGGGGAAGCAAACTTCCTACTCACTGATTGGAGAAAGCAGTGGATTAGAGGGACCATTGTTTAGATAGTGTTTTGGGACTATATTACTCATGGTTTGTAAACTTTAGAGGACTTGTCCATCTTATAACTGTCTAAACTCTCTGAAATTTCATTGCTGTCTTTTGAAAAACATTGGCTTTGCTCAAGCTGATTTTCGCTTCCTCATCAAAGGTCATATCTTTATGTTGCAGAATCCTAGATATCACTGGATAACAACATGTAAAATTTGGTTCCATTTACATTAAATGCAACATGCACCATACAAGAAAGGTGTTCAATATGTAAAATGAACCATCGTCCTTAAGAGGTTATGTAACATTGAACCAGTTGAGCTTACAGCTTATAGTTTAAACTCTTGTGCCCCCAGATTGTAACTTATACCCAACAGCATCAAAGCAAATTAAATTTTGTAAACTTTGTGACTTGACCTTACTATAAGAACAGGGTAGGTTTCCAGCAAAATTGAGAGGCAGACCTCTATCTATTTAATAATGGGTTATTGGAAGCAATACACTATGGATTGTTAGACCTTGTAGCAGGCCTTTAGCCAGTGGTACACTACACCATTTTGAAACTGCCCAAACTAAATGCAGTCTCCAAAATTTAATACTACTAATCAAAAAGTAAATTAACACCACTCAAAATTAAATGGCACAATTCATGTGCAGGTAGGCTACACCTTTATGAAAGAATTCTAGTCTACACAATTGCTACTACTGTTTATACAATAGCTGGAGACATAATTTTTGTATTTTAAAGGGCTTGGCTCTCAAGGGCATATTTTTGTATCCTCTGGCTCTGATCACTGTGACTTACGTACATCATAAGTTAATCATCAGTGGCAACCAAGACACCTCAAAAGGAATATCTGGCTGGCACAGGAGGGGAAAAAACAGAAAGGGATTATTACAGAATAAATGAGCCATGCTTTACCACTTTGATTTGAGCACAGTAAATCACCACCCTACCCATCCCCTCACATACTGTACTGGCATTATCAACTAGAACCATTCCTTTCTTATTGGTTTCTACCTCTTTATGGTGTCAAATCTGAGCAGCTAATTAAGGGGGCCATTACTGGGGTTCTTGGTTTTAAATGGTCTTTATTTTATTGTCTACATGCAATGATAAATCCTTATATTCAGTAAAGTTGAGGGAATCAAGAAGTATTCTGGTGTACAATCATCCATGATTAATTTCAGCAAACACATTGGAAAGATTGAAGCTGACGTACCCCAGTTATAGCTGATTTAAATCACTAGACCATCACTTGACGAATCAAGTTCATCTTTAACTCCTTTTAATGTATTATCCACAGTCTGTACCTACCAGGTCTGCTAGCAACTTTATTGGCTGCTGTTAATTAGTCATATAAATAGAGTAAACAGAATTAACAAAGTATCTTCTATAGTACAGTATGAATATATTAAATATGTTTCAGATTGATATGATGAAAGTATGCTTAAGGTGATTCTCATCTGCCTAGAAATGAATGTATAGTGATTGTAACTGTAATTTGTTTTTGTTTCTATGGAGCACTGTCACATTAAATCTTCATTTTGGTATTTTTTTAAATAAATTAATTTATAGTTATTTTGATTCAATGCATTGGAATTGGGCATTCCTTCTAAAAGCCTTAATTTCAAAACACTTGGATACTACCACTAACTTTGTATGTGAAAATTAGAGTATTGGAATAAACCTGGGGGATTTCAGTCTTATGAGCAGCTGATTGGAATTTGGTCAGAACAGTCAAATTGATGGAAATGGAATTAATTGTAAGCAACTCTGGAAAACCAGTGCACCTTGAGCAAAAGTTAAAATTAATTATGTGTGAAGAAAAATTGGTTTGGTGCATGGCAGATTGAACCACTTTGCCAAATCAACCCTCAGCAAAGTTTGCACATCTTGAAAATTGCCACTATGATCTCGAAAGAAATTTTGACCATTTAAGGCTAACTTTTATGATTTTGTGTTGCAATTCCTGAACTAATGCTCGCAATATTTCTTAAACAAGGTATCATAAAAGAACTTCCCAAGGATATGACTAAAAAGTGAACATCTAGGGATAGCTTAGACTGAAGTATCTGTAAGTAGTATGCATTTGTTTTTCTTGTCTTTTATCCTTTTTCTGGCTGTTGTTTATACCAAAGCGATTAAAAAGTTACTCAGCCAGCAGTGGCATCTGAAATCAATAACTGAAAGTATGCAGTGTTTTCATTTACAATCTTGAAACTTGTTTCACAAAGCTGATCAGTTTCATTTAGCAATTTGTCTGCAGCTTTGCTAGATATATTTCCTTCATAATTTTGTAAGTCACCAGTGTTTTACATCATTTACAATCTTGAAACTTGTTTCACAAAGCTGATCAGTTTCATTTAGCAATTTGTCTGCAGCTTTGCTAGATATATTTCCTTCATAATTTTGTAAGTCACCAGTGTTTTACATCAAAATAGATTCTAAATATTGTTTCAGAGGAAGTAGCCAGCAATAAATCTCACCATCCATGAATCAGGTAAAGCATAATGTAGATGGCCAAATTTTCAGTAGGTGGCTTCAGAAAAGAGCTACTGATAATGGACATTAAAAATGATTGGTAAAAACTAAATTTACACAATTCCTATGCAGATAGGCCAAACAAGTGTTTATAAAAATACAATACTGTAGCTGGAAGCATGATTTTTGGCTATAGCTTCGCTTTTACACTTGGTTGTAAATTATAAGTTTGCTGTCAGTAACAACTTGGATTCCAAAATCAAAATTCTGCCTGAAGGCCTGCTTTGGAGAACTGGACTTAGTAGGCTTTAAAAAGTTCCTTAATAGGGCTTTCAAAATCTGTAAGACTAAGTTCAAGGGCTTGATTGGTATTACCATTTACTGTAAAACAACCTTTGCAGATCTTTTGTCAAGTTAGATCATCTGTGTGGTGGGAACTGATTCCTTGAATGTAAATATTCAGTCCTCTTCACATCTGGAGATTTCAACAGCATCTCTTGCTTTGTCAAGTTTTGTTGTTAAATACCTTGGTGTAAGATTTAACATGTTACATGATTCTCAGCCAGTTGCAACAAGTCATAAAATGAAGCATCTTACATGAATGTAAACCACAGCTGTATAAATGCATCAAGACTACAGTTAATCATTTTGAAAAGGGAAATGACTTGAGGAATTGTATTGAAATTTTCCTCTTATAAATAATACAATGACTAGAGTCACTGGCTCAACACAAAATTATGTTATTCATTACAACTCTGAAGTGAACAAAGTGACTTATTTATGGTGGTCACTTAAAATCATGGAAGTTTTGATCAACAGGACTCTGAAGTGTGTTATGCTATTTACTTCAGAATTGTCAGGGGAAAGCATTTAGCATACAGTTAGAATACTACACAGGAGTGTAAAATTCCTCTCTGTGTGTTGAAATTGGAGTTTTGTTCATCTTATATTTCTATTGATGTAGTCTATGCCTGGCAGTCGGAGGTTGAGGCCTCTGATAGAGACTTGTAACACTATTTGTATGGAGACTTGAAGCCTATTGGAGGTTTCCAGGCCTTGACTATAACACAGACTGTTTCTGACAAGTGCCAAATTTAATCTCAGAACCAAAAAGAACAGCTCACAAAATTGATGTGTTTACAAGTATGAAGTCTCACAAGTGCCACTGATAATATGCCAAAGTATGATCAGGGAGTTGCTATTGCTAAAGAGTAACTCCCTTGTATGAGTTTCCATAAGTACTTACCAGAAAATGTTCTATTCCTAAGAGGTGCATTGGGACAGCTTTTTAAAGGCCCTTTGTCCTACTGAGCTATTTGAACCTTTTCCAAACCTTTTCCAAATAACAATTGCAACAGATCATTGTGGGATAAAATTTACAATGGCAAAATATGAAGCACATCAAAACTGTATCCCATGATCCTTTGTACTTGATATTTTAAAAAGGGCCAGTCTATTTTGAAGTGTTTATGCCATTATAGGTAGATGCAGCTTGATGAGGTTTTGGAGTGTAATATGAATGACAGATATATCCTTGGTTGGGCACAGGATATGTTAATAATTCAGCAATATACATATCCCCCTTAGCCACCCTATTGTCCCTTCCAGTATTCCTCTTCCACCTCTTTGGCAATCGCCTTTTTCACCATGTTTGCCATGACAAAGCTGAAAGGGAAGGAAACCCTCACCCTGGCAGCCAAAGGACACAGGTTGCATACAGGCATCATTTCTTCAGTTGATATTGACTCTATAAATTAAAGGTGCTGTAGTGTCATCAGGTAGAATTCAAATAATTGTTTATGAAAGAAAGAAGGACATGTTTTAAAGTATACCATTTGAAATTTTCTAGCCCTTCACATCAGCTTAACATGGACAAAATTCTGATATGGTACCCAGGATTTAGAAAATACCGTAAAATTCACACATATAATGAACTGTAGCTTTTCTTCATCTTGTCACTATATTTACAAAATTTTCACATGAGAAGAAATTCTTCTACAATAAATAGCACTAGACTTCAGTCCATGATTAATCTAGTAGATAATATCTACTACTATTAGTATGGTATGATAGTAATGTTATTACTACCTTGTTGAAAAGCCATATCTGCAAAGAGTCACAGAAGTCTGAAACTATTTCATTCAACCTTTCTTTCTGATTTGACCACAGGTAGATCTTTGTTCTTTAAATGAATTAATTGAGGGTGCTGAATGTAGAAAAACTGAGACATGGTGTTGTATTGAGGACATCTGAGCCTTTTACTGTGCTAAGATTTAGTGGGGAAGACCTTTCAATGTTCCTTGCTGTTTACCAATATTTTTCTGTGCATTTTTTTTTTCTTACTTTTATGTCATGTTTTTCAAATTGGAAGGGTGCTGTTGTGAGTAGGAGGCAGTGGGCTGTAAGTGGAAACATATCATGATGAACAAGGGCAAGTCAGGCTTCAAAAAGATTTATGTTTGCAAAATTGTTGTGGTTCTTATAGAGTCTTGGTATTAGACTTATATGTATGGAACAGGAGGTATTGATGTAAAGTTACAATATTATTTCACCATGAACATTGTAACTGAAGTAACCACTGGCAGCTATTGGCAGGATAAGATTCATTAACAACAACCATTTCTGCTAATATCTGTCTATAGACGAATCTGAGCATTTAGTGAACTTAGGCAGCAACTAATGGGGTCCTTAATTCTAAAATCGTCTTAACTTTATTGTCTATATACAACTATAGACCCTCATGTTAGGTGAAATTGAGAGAATCAAGGAACATTGTAGTGTACTATCATTCATGATACAGTGAGGCAAAGAATTTGAGAGATTAGAGGTGATGGAACCCCATTGTGGCTGACAAAAGCAGAGCATCACTTCAATATTCAAATTCATCAATAGAGGGTTTCAATGTGAAGTCAGAAGCTCGTGTCTTTGACTGTCTTGCTGCTAGTCTCAGAGGTGCAGGCGTTTCATAAAAGTACACATCAGCTAAAGTGATATACAGTTACCTGTATTTACCTGTACCCTCCACTTCTCAAGGATTGGTAGGTGGAGGATTTCGGAGCAGGGAGCCAGTTCTCTGGCTCATATAAGCTCCCAAAACAATTTCCTTCAAGAATTTATCTGCATGGCCCAGTTGTAATGCAATAGATGGTTGAGGTCCAAAATAATAGCAGTCTGAGGTAACATTAGGTTGCTGTGATCATGCTGATAACAGTCAGGTCAGGAGAGGGTTGAGTATCTGAGTTAAGAGTCTCATTACTAGGGCATGGATTTGTAGTTTGTCAGGAATTGGAAAATCTCCACTGACCAACTTGACTGACACATATGTCTTGATGGAAGACAAGGGATTATTACTTTTTTAAATGCCCAGCTTTACAAGAGACCCCACTTTAGAAGTATATGGTAGCTGCTGCCCGCTAATCATGATATTTATCCTTGGTTTTCTTTACCTGCTGATTAGCAGAAAGGGAGGAGGTAGGTGTATCATGTTAATGGTCCTGCATCATGTCTCAACCCACCAGTGTTGTAATGGAGTCATTAGATTAGTGACTGGAATTGCCAGTTTTCAAACTTTTAAGTGACTCAAGTCGAGTCATTGACTCGAGTCACTGTACTATTTCAATGGGGAAGTAACTCTTGAATTCTATCGAGTCACTATCATTTTGAGAGTAAGTAACTCAAGTCGTGACTTGTTACAATTAACACTAAACCTACTAGAGGGAGCAATATAAACAGCTTAACAGAAGGAAATAAAACTATAAAACATTTGTTACATCGTTTATTCTGCCACTCAAACAGTGTACCAAAAGCATATTGATGGCAGTGTTACATGTAGGTATCTTGAAACATATAAATTGGAAATACTTTTTATTGAGAGGTTGTGAATTTGGTATGTCATGAGCGATGAGGAGGAAGTTGTAAGACGTTAAATTAAATTGAAATCATATTCCAACTTATATCAATGTCTTTCTTAATTTTTTTGTCTGTTGAATTGAAATGTGTATGGTTATGATCAACTCACAGGGTGAAGTCTCTTTTTTCTTGACATTAATTCAAGCCCCTGCCAAAGGGACACCTCTGGTGTGCCCCTCAGAAAAATATCTCCCTTGCTCTTCAAAATGAAAAAGTCTGTAATTTGCCACCTGCGACAGCAATCAACAACATTTCCGTTTCCCATGTGATACTAGATCACCAAGTGAAACTCGCAACTATAGGGCTCTTTAGATAAATTTTCTCTTGTAAGTTATCAAATATTCGCCATTTAAGTTTTCAAATATTATGACTACTAAAGCAATAAAGTTTAGGAAAAGTTGTAAATGTTGACGGAAGCTCTTAATCCGCATGCCTTTATGTATAGATATTAAACAGCAACGATCTTCAATCGCAATGCGATCCCAAATCTGCTGCATTTGCATAGTTGAAATGCAGATGTCTTCAATTATCCCCAAACTTTCCTCAGTTTCTTACAGGAAACGTGAAGCTGAATTTGTGTGAAATACAAACTGTTGAGATCTATATTTTTGATTTTCCCATATATTCGATAACAGCTACGTTTCGGCGCCCTTCGTGCACCGCAACTGAGCTCCTAATACAGTTGTGATCACTCTTCAAAAAGTTCTGAAAATTTGGGTGCTTGCCTCCTACCCCCATGTGGTATCATTTATTCACATTGATGAATACTGCTGTTTTTACTTAAAAATTTTCCACGAATTAATATTTGTACCATAAGCGCATCCTGAGCAATGCAGTGCGCATTGGGAAAACTATTTCTTTGGAGCTAGAGAGTATCATGAATATTATTAATCCAATGCCAAAACAATAGGATGAAAAATTAAGAAAAACAAAATACTAGCCATCCAGTATGACTCCATGACATTACACATGCTTGCTTCAATTTCAGCTCCCCTGAAAACTTCAGTTGCTGCCTATATGGAACATCGAACACAGGGAATGAATGAATGAGTGAAATTCATCCTCTCAGAATATATAAAATATGTACCTCTTTGACATGTCAAACATAAACTTGTTCTGAACCATTCTTTACCTAGCTACAGTGTTACTGCGAGGAGGGGGGTAAGGTAAGGGGAACGCCCCTTAGAAGAAGATGGGTAAAATCCTCCGCCTTTTCATTTCATAAAAATTAGAAAATTGTCAATATCTTGGCACCTTACTTAACAAGAAGACTCTTTTGCAGCATGCATTGTTTTACGTTTTTCTAAAGTCCTCTCTCGTCGGCGAAACCAAACAATAAAGTGCTTCCCAAAGAAGCTATTACGCCCACTGAAGGACAATACAAGACCAATCTCACGGCCGCTTCAGACCATTTAGAAGCAATGTTTTATTAAAGGTAAGCATAAGTATATGGCCTTTGAAACCTTCAAGTTGCACCTTGCAGAGATCCTAAAGCAAGCTTTTGTCCTACTGAACCCGCTCATAACTTAAGAATAGAACAGCTTTACTTTGGACTTCGGGTTTAACAGTAATAAAGCCCCCACTCCTTTGGTGATTCTTGCGAAATACCTGGCTAAATGATTTTTACCCCAAACTATGTACCAAGATGTCGGTCTTTCAGTAAAAACCTTTACATTCTCAGTTCGTGCGATCTTGAACTCCACTCAAGAAAGTAATACACACAATCCCCTCTGATGTTTGCGCGAAACCATAAAAACTCCAGAGATTTGGATCTAGGTAGCATAGACAGGGGAGGGGGGGGGCAAGGGGGCCCTTTGCCCCTTCAAGTGAAAAAGTGGAGGAGCCAAATCGTATCCCCCCCCCCCTCCAAAAAAAAATTGAGTAGACCTAAAAATAAGGTCACCTTTTTTTCGTTTTTTCGTTCGTTCGTTTTTCTGAAGCTTCGAAAATGCTAGAACACAAGATCTTTCAGGGGCTTTGCCCCTGGATCCCAGGGTCCTTTGGGGCTTCGCGCTTCGTGCACAGTTTAATACCAATGGACACATCATAAGCATTTTCGCCCCCACTCTCAAACAGAGATTTGCGCCCCTGAGCATAGAATCACAAGTTTGGCAAGTTGCTCTGGTACGTACCCGGAATTTGGTATTCATGATATCCTTATCGTAACCTATTAGGTGTTATTTGTTGGCAGAATGCCGGAGATGAAATCTGAAGACTGGAAGATAAAAGAATCTTTCTTCCACCCAGATGTGTCAAAACCGTTAGCATGAGACAATTCTTTGGAAGGAGTGCCACTCACTGGATTGAATTAACTAAATGCATTAGCGCTTGGATAGATTGTTTATGGATTACCAAAGAATACTAGAATGAGCTTTCTTATTTTTCTAAGAGAGGGTCCTTGTTTAAGATTTTCAGTATTTTTATCTTTTACAATTCTTTTCCTCGATTAGACTTGAAAAAATATCTTCGCTTTAAACAAAATCGGTAATTGTTCAGGCGGGGAGTTCTTACTCTAACAACACCTACCTGGTTCACGTTTAAGCCAAGCGTGAAATAAGCATAAAACACGTAAAGGACTGAAGTTACTAGATGGATGATTACGATTTTTTCTTTATGAAGTAGTTTCTTTTCTTTTATAATGCTATTTTAATGCATATCTGAATCGGTTCTAATCACTTCTTACTAGGTCTGTTATCCCTCGTCCCATTTTCAATCCGTGTGCGCAAGGTCATGCCTCCGTCGGGGAAGGCTACCCACCCCAGTTGTTGAGAAAATCCAATTTCGTATGGGACAACCGAATTCTCAAAACGGTAATGAATATCGGCAATGTCGTTTTCAGCTACACATAATGATAAAAAGTGGTGTGAGAATATCTCCCACATAAGTCTGACTGAGAATTTATTTGAAGGCACCTTGTGGGGTGCCATATTTTCAAATACGTTGGAAGTTAAAACCATTTATAGTCTGAAGTTCGGCCAGTCACGTAAAAAATTTCATCTACTTTGTGGACCTTGCAATCAACGAAGATTCTTCATACAGTCAAAACATTATAGTATGTTTTCAGTTCCGTTGCATATAGTTTCCCCCTGAAAAAAAGACAAGACCGTTATATCTAGTTGTAGCGGTACCTTTTATCTCGTACTTTTCTGATTGAGTTTTTTCTACTGAATTGAAACTTTTATTTTAAAGGAAAGCTCAAAATAACGACTATTCATTTCTAGTTACAAGTCTTGGAAATGCCATTCCGGCTATCTGAGGGGCTAGATTTTTAACAATTTTCTGTACGCTCCGCTCCAACTGATGGTGGTGCTCCGCGTAGATATAGTGTTTTGGTCAAAAAGATTACTTTTTAGAACAATGCGTGCTTGAAATTATTCTTCGTTTTGGGGCAGTATTATGAAGTGAAAATTTTATTGCGAAAGAAATCTGAGTTACGAGCCCGGGAAATGCAATTTCCTGATGTCTGGAGGTTATCGATTTTTCAAAAAATTCTGCGCACTCGACTTAGATAGTCTTTCGGCAGAATAACATTCCTTTGAAAAAAAAAAACAATTCTACCCCTCCCAAACTGAAACGCTCCCGTACGCATATGACAATAAATAAAATATAAAACTTCAAATATGCGAAGCCAATCTTTTTTCTTAGGAGAAAGTTCCAATATGGTCCGAGGACCTGAATCTGCATGATGTTATTCAGTAACCCCAACAAAACTACAAATCACCCCCACTTGATTTTTCTCATGAGAACGTCAGATTCTTCCATAAAACCCCAAAACTGTCATAAAAATTACAGTTTTTCTCCAATAGAAGCTTTAGATTGTTGACAGTGGCAGAATTTTCCAATTTCGATGGATGCTCCGTACAATAAACAGTCAAAGCCAACTCTGGTAATCACCCGGCATACTACCTAATTTTGCTCTTGAAAGGCATATCACTTAATGGAAAGAAACAAATTTTTCAGTATAAATTTACCAATAAACCAAATTTTCTTTCATTAAAGCCGAAAATTTCTCCAATATAACAAGCCCTTAATTTTCAAATCTTCACATCAAAAGAAGGCAAAAACTTTCCGGGCAAATTTCTGGTCTCGTCTTGAAGCCAGTACGTAGATCTAGTACGATTTAATGTGTAAGTCCAAAAGAAAGTCAGCTTTCGCCCATATAACGTTTTTGATTTTTTCCTTTCTCCAATAAACACCTAAACTTATATAACAAAAGTCAAATTTTCTTTCAAAAATTTTAATTTTTTCTTCAAATAAAGTCCAGATTTTTTAAGTATGTGTTAAAAAAAGCCAAAAATTTCCGTTGCACCGGGACGGGACATGAGTAGGATCGTGCATTTTCGTGTTGACGTATACTATGGTTCATCGACATTGATGCATACGCTACTACATAAAGTGTTCACTGTCTGAGACCAATACCCTGTTTTATCGAAAATTGGTTGTGATGACTTAGCCAGGTGAAACCATTTTTAACGTGAGCAATTGTGTGCTCTGTTTAGTATTGTAGTATTGTTTGAAAGTGAAGAAAAAAAACGAAATTCTGTTTGATTAGTTTTTACATTTTATGTTTACTAGAATTTTACTACAGAGTTTTTAAATTTGAGGAACAGCAACTTTTGACGGGAGAAATATTTTTACCTCCTTTGAAAATTTTCTACCCTTTATTGTGCCTTGAGTTACGTAATAGGTATCTGTCGAGTTTCAAATGAGATTTAGAACGTATGGAAGCCGAGAAAAAGCTAACAAAAAGCTTTTAGAAGAAAGGCATATGCATTGGCACTTTCGGGGAAGACATTTCCTTAGCAGATATTTAAAGGCCATCTGGTGGCTTTTCACCTGGTTTTTGTAAACAAAAAATGTTGCACACCGTGCCCTTCAAATCCTGTCGCAATTCCTTTTCCTAACTTAAGGTATCTTATTTTAAAGATTGATTATTTTGTTAAAAATACCCTTGTTTTTCAACAAAGCCACAAAGAGATACCATATGTAATTTGAGCAAATTGTCTCTGGTTTCTTCCAATTGTTCTTCTTTATAAGTTCAAGTCATTTTTAACCTTGAAATTTGATACTTTTAGAATGTTTAAATGCCTTTGCCTGTACCCTTCACCATGCGTAGAGTACAAACACGCTGTTGCTCAATATTGCCTGCAGCGACATCAAAATTAAAAATAAATTGAATGCAATGTCAAATTAATGTTCCGCGGTGACATTACATATTTTCCATGGCGCACCAAATAAAAAGAAAAAATGCATTTGTTTATAAATTTGTATCTTCCGAACGCTGTATGCTATTGAGATGCAGTTTTAGCCCATTAAAAAAGAATTTTTTTCTGAATATCTTGAAGGTAATGAATTTGGTCTCCGGAATATGCCTTTAACTATCCTTTCGGGAAACGTTTCATAATTTAGTTTTGATTGCAGCAGGGAACAATCTCCATATACCTGCTTCTGTTACATCGTCATGTCCTGACGTTGCTTCTTAAGAATACATGCAATAAAGACACCCCAGATTTTTTTATTTTTAGACAGAGAGGGAAAGAAACATTTTTGGCATTACTGCTTGATAATTTAAGGAAACTGAAACTGAAAGATTTTCTATCCTCTCCCTTTGATTTTGCAGGGTTACTATCGAACTATACACTGGTCGACTTCAAGAGGTTAGAGCATCCGACAGTCGGGAGGTGTGGAGATCGCCTCCTGACCGGTCATACCCAAGACTTTAAAGAAGGAAACTTTTTGGCCAACATCAGCAATGGAGTGCTCAGAATTAGAAATGGGAAAACAAAAGAAATTAGAAATGGTAAAACAAACCAATCACCCACAGCTGGAAAAAGACCGTTCTCGCCCCTACCGTAAAACGAATTGGTTAGAAACGGAGCGGTAAAATTTCATCTAACAAACTAAAAATTGAAATTGAACACAAAAGCAGCATGCAGTGGCTCACAGAATTTATCTTTTTTCTGCTTGGGGAGGCCTACTTCAATTTTTTTTTACATGAGCTAAGGGCAGGTTCCTTTCATGTACATCATATTCATAAAGTATGTCTTCTTCATTCTGAGATACAAGTGAGAATATCCGAGAGAGTGTTGGCCTAAAGTTTTGTCAATAATTTCCGACTTCTAGTCGCACAACTTGAAAACTATGACAATAGATTTCAATTTTTGTCAAGGTCATCAACTTCGAATCATCGCACTTGACGTGTCCAGTTTGACCGTTCCCTATGGGAATGGATACAGACCATTTTATTTTACATACCGTATGGTATGTTTTGGCTACAGACTTTGATTTGTTAACAAACACCGGTATTTGGAACTTTGAGGTTAACCTTGGATAAATATATTTTCGCAGAACCAAATCTGAAAAAATGTGGCTTTGTCTCTGAATAGCATGGGAGTAGATTGGGGGGGGGGGGAATACAGGAGAACATGTCCCCCACTTTTTGAATGGAGGGGACACTGACGGTTAAGCCCACGCACACACTTTTTACGACCTGAAATTTAAAAGTTAGGTATACAAAAACCACTTGGTTACGACGGTAAGGTGTCTTCTACCGATAACGATCGGTTTTTGGTATCAATATGCAGCTGGCCGATACTTGTATTTGTCATTCCTCTCGGAACGTTTACTTTCGAAATCACCAAATTTCCGCAGTTGCATTCCGCTCATCTACGACCGGACCGCGTGTTTGGTCTAACGGTTAGAAATGCATCCGCCTCTCACGCGGAAGGCCGGGGATCTGTTCCCAGGTCGAGTCATACCAAACTGCCAAAGACTCTAAAAATGGAACCTACTATATACCGTCGGTTGTGCGTGATGCCCCGCATAAGCAATGGAGTGGGGAAAACACGCCAGTGAGCCACAACTAAAACGTGGTCGGCTCGATTTGAACCAATGAGTTGGAATCTGGGCCGTACAACTCTAACTAAATACCGTACGACTGGATGCACGCGCTATATACTTTCACATTGCAGATGGAGGACCACTCGATGTCCGAAAAGTGTCCAAGCTACTCCTTCTGAAATCATCGCGTACCAGGTGCGTAATGATTGAGAGGTTGGCCACCACTATGGAACAGGAACGAGACTGTGGAAATTGTCAAATTATTCCACATTTCGAGAGGGTCACAAAATCAGGCTTCTTGAATGTCCTTTTTAACATTATTTTCATGAATATAATTTGTGACTGAGAAGTTTTTCATACACGATAAGCGAAGATCTTTGGAAATTTCTTCACACGTTTAAGCGGTCACTGATGAGACGAAGGGAGTACTTAGTCAAAAGGGATGGGCCCATCCCTTGGACTCCTCCCACGGACGGTTTAGACGAACAAGAAGGGGGCAAAAGATCAGTGTTCAGGAGCGGTGACCAATAGTTTGTCATTTATCATGCAAATGATGTGAAGGGAAAAATTATTTATAGTCGGGAACTCTTGTCGCATAGACAATTTCATCAAGTAAGCGGATCTTGAATTTAGCCAAGTCACGATAGAGAAATATTGGCATATTTTCAATTCGTTTTTGTAGTTTCCCCCGAAATGGTTTAAAACCTTTTAATCTAATAGTAGTAATACATTTTAGGTGGAAATTTTATGATCACTTAGCAAGATGCTGTTTTTTCATTATTGCAAATGAAAGCTATAAAATTAAGAATGTTAAGCTTTTTTCTTGTTTCTTTACAAGCATGAAAACGCAATTTTCGGAATCTCAGGGGTCGTAATTGTTCAAAATTTTCTCTATACGCTTCGCGTTAAATAATGTTGGCGCTATTTTTAGAGAGTCGTTAGGGTAAAATTACATTTTCGGGTCAGTTTTTGAACTTTGCAGAACTGTGCAGTTTTTGAACTTATTTTGAAGTAAGAATTTTATTGCAAACGAGAAAAGAAGATAGTGACTACTAAAATTCTTCGTATAGGCCTAAGTTTGGGATACAGACATCTGAAAGGTCTCATTTTTCAAAATTTTCTTCACTCTCGACGCCAACCGATGGTGTTTATGACAGAATTACGTCTTGTGGGGATAAACTATAAGGTTGTTTAAAAATATAACTTAAAGAGCAACTGGAGCAGTTACCCAAACTTTTTGGAGCAATAGGCTAGCTAAATCTAACAATTTTTTTATTTTTCTTTAAACTATATTTCATACTATTTCATGTCTCCTTCAAAGTTAACCAAAAAGTAACTCTTGGTAGATTTCACTTGACTGTATGGCAAGTTTTACAGCGAAGAAACGGTTGGAACAATCAAGAAAATGCTATTGAAAAAGAGAACATATATCTTTACCTTACCTTATCTTGCATTTTAGTTACGATTTGGAAATATCTCAGACTGTCAGATGAGGCCATTTTTACTCATTTCCCTGCTGGACATGAGGGGCCATTCTGGGGGTCGGGGTTGGAACATATATCCCCCATGAAATTGGATGAGAGATACTGTATGCCACAGCTCCCGATGAAAACAAACCTTCAGATTCGAAAATTATGTAAGAAAACGGTAACCGGTAAGTATGCTATTATGCCGGAGAACTTCTTAGTAGAACGGAAAATTAAAAGATAACAAAAATTCACGCAAAAATAGAAGGGAACGTATGAATAGCTTGAAATTTCTGTACACCCTCCCATTTGGAGTAACGTAAACATATCACCGACATATATGCACACGGTACCCTCGATCACCTTCGAAATTGATCCGTATACTTCTCTGCTTGAAATAGGTACATATTCATTTATTACATACTGTCCTGATAAAGTGACTTTCACATTCAATCAAAGCATATAGCATATATACGGTATATATAATTTTATGAATGCCATCAAAATTGCGAAAACCTTGTGTAAAGGCCTGAAAAATAATATTTAGGCCATCATGACTTACCGGTTACAGTGTAGTGCATGAAAACGGTTGATGATAAGAAATAATTAGTTAATATTTAGGCCTTCAGTAAGAATAAGAGGGTAATTTTTAAAAGTGTACACAACAATATACTTTCATTCATTATAAAACTATAATCAGCCCGAAGAGGGTCCTAGTCGACAAGAAACTTAAATTGCTCTGATGTGCACCGACACGCCTTGAAATAAGTAACTTAAGTATGGACATGCAGGTAGATAGACAAATATAAAGCAGTCACTGATATTCAACTAATGATTTTCTTTTCACTCGATTCAGAAATTTTCAAGTTCAAGTTCATCTCCTACATAAGTAAGGCAATCAGACAACTTTCATTTTTTTCTATGATACTTTTTAGGGTAGTAGGCCTACCTTTAAATACGCTTATGTGGCGGTTGCAATAATTTCACGTTAAATAGTCCGGAAAGCCTCTGGTGATCCCGGGCGTCGTTTTAGCCGAAATTTTCCGATCTCTTCGCGGCCTTTTCACTAAGATCATGTGAGGTATATGTTCTTTTCATTCAGTCCAGAATGGGGCCATGCATGACAGACCAACAATGTAAACTGATGGTCTGAGGGCCGTGAGGTTGGTCATGTGTTGTCCTTCAGTGGACTTTATTCTTCCGGAAGCAGTGAAAGTTTGGGTGGTGCCGAACGGCCATGTGCCAGAGGTTTGGGAGGACTTTAGAAAATAATCATTGTACATTCCGCGCTGAATTGATTGTGGCGCTCTGTAGATAGTGATACCGACTGTAGACCCTATATCCCCCGCTACCCACTCTTACATACGGATTGCCACCCACTAGCTTTTGAGCAGTGAGCCTAACTAAAATCATAGTTATTACACTTTTCCCTGGTTGGGAAACTCCGCGAACTGACTGCTTTTGTTGAGATTCCGATTTTCGTCAGTCACGTGACGTTGATAGTACACGAGATCCTTGTTGTTGGACTCTCCATACGTTCTGTATATATGCAAACAAGGTAAACTGATTTCTTCGAGAGTCTCTTGCGAACAATTATTAGAAGGTAATGACTTTAATTGGGGCGTATATTATTGCGAAAGGTTTGATTAAGATTTCTGTCTTAAATTAGAACGGCCGTAAAGCGAGAATGACTGTACCAAAACTAAAATAGCGCGACAATCGAAGGCTGGGCTACCAGCAGTTACTTGGTAAGCACACTAAAAAATTCCGCGAAATTGCGAAGCACATAGCAATCGCACTGTGTAACGTTAGACTAGTTGGATTGAACCATCTTAAACACGAGTGTAACGGTTCATCAGAAGAGTGTATTTTACAATATTTTTCAGTAACTATATGGTCGTACAAAATTTTAGGAAGCCCTTCTAGCGTAACGAAGTAGGTCTACTTCACCCTTACCTCACACTGACTGCGGAATGATTAGCCTGTAGGGCCTACTGAATGTCCTCAGATCTGCTCTGCAAAAATCCTGCACAACACTCCTGGTGGAGTCAAACGTGCAGGGTTGAGTGTGCGCATGTAGTTAGTCGTCCCGTCTGAGGATCCTCAAGGCTGCGCTCTTGAATTGCTTGGGGTCCTCGAGATCTGTAATGTTCTGGGGGAGTAGGTTCCAGTCTCTGACGGTCCGAGGAAAGAAACTGTATTTGTAGCAGTCCTTATTGGTTGGTATATTTGTAAAGCTATTAGAATGGTGATGCCTGGGGGGCCGCCGGACCGGTTGTAGGTTGTTGATTGGCAAGGCTAGGAGGCCCAATCTGGCTTTGTGAAGAATTGCTAGCCTGTTGGCAGTACGCCTGTTTTTGAGACTATCCCACCCTAGGTCATCTAGCATTTCAGTCACACTACTATGGGGGGAATAGTCATTATAAACAAACCTAGCAGCCCTACGTTGAATTTGCTCAACCTTATTGGATAGGGAAGTGGTGTAGGGATCCCAAACAGAAGATGAATACTCCAATAATTGCCTAACAAGTGTAAGATAGGCATTAGCTTTGACACTCCTGGGGCAGGAGTATAAATTTCTTTTAATAAAAGCCAAAGACCTATTTGCTGACGAAGTGATACGATTAATATGTCTATTCCAGGTAAGGGTATTAGAGATGTCAGATAAGTGTGGCAATCGGCAGACTCCAGGGTATCGTTATCTAGAGTATAATTAAAAAACTTGGGATTCCTTGAGTGAGTAATCCTCATAGAAAAGCACTTCTTGGTATTAAAGTGCATTTGCCATTTATTTTGCCACTCAGAGAGGGTGTTTAGATCATTTTGGAGTTGAACCTGGTCAAGATTATTCTTTATCTGTCTATAAATTACACAGTCGTCAGCAAAAAGTCTTACTTCAGAAGAGATATTATCGGGCAGGTCATTAATATAAACTAAAAACAACAGAGGACCCAAGACTGTACCTTGGGGAACACCAGAGATAACATCCACCCAATCAGAAAAATCACCACTCACTACGACTCTCTGCTTCCGGGACTTAAGAAAATTAGCAATCCAGTTAAGGGTATTGCCTCTAATACCATAGTTTTGTAATTTACAAAGCAGACGGTTATGAGGAACCGTATCAAAAGCCTTAGAAAAATCCATGATAATCATGTCAGTCTGGGATCTAAGATCTAAAGACTGCACTAGGTCATTGGTTGTTAAGATCAATTGAGATTCACAAGAATGGCGTTGTCTGAAGCCATACTGCCTGTTCGTGATAACTGAGTGGTTATCAAAGTGATGCATAATATGAGAATGTATAATGTGTTCCAGGACCTTGCAACAAATCGAGGTAAGAGAGACCGGCCTATAGTTTGAGGCTAGGGAACGGTCACCTTTTTTAAAGATAGGACTAACATTGGCACATAACCAAGAGGGAGGTAAATGACCAGTGTCCAGTGATTTTTGAACTGGAGCAGAGGGCAGGAGCAACCTCCTCTGCGGCCAATTTCAGAACATGAGCCGGTATACCGTCAGGACCTGAAGCTTTGTTTGGGTTCAACTCCTTGAGCAACTTCACAACACCATCTAAGGATATCTCAATATCAGACATGGTGGGTATGGTGTTCGCTTCAACTGGAGGTAAGGTGACATTCTCACGGGTGAAAACCTTTTGGAACTGCTCATTTAAGATGTTAGCCTTCTGCATGTTGTCCGAGACCAGTATCCCATCAGATTTCAGGGAAGGGATACCAACACTATCACATCTAAGGTTTTTAATAAAGGACCAGAAACGTTTCGGTGAATCAGTACAAACTGTGTTGACATAATTTCTATAAGCGGCTCTTGTTGTTTTGTGAGTCGCTTTATGTTGGGTTTTGAAGTTTTCAAAAGAGGATGGAGTTCGCGTCTTACGCCACGTGTTATAAGCCCTTTGTTTCCTATTTAATAGTCGTTTAATAGTCTTATCGATCCAGGGGGTTTGGTTCCTCTTTCTAACAACCCGAGCTGGAACATAGACATCCATTACCTCTTTGATTTTGTTCTCGAGGGCAGAGTACATGACCTGCACAGAGCACTCACGTTTAACCAGGTCAGAGCTGAACTTACTAAGCTCCGCCTTGATTCCACTGATATCAGCTTTGTGAAAGCTATACATTTTCCTAGGCTTTTGTTTAGTTGTTTTAGGCCTAGTGCTTATCATAATCAAGGGGATACCATCATGGTCAGACATGCCAGGGATCAGGGCAGACCTATCCACTAGAGTAGGATTAGATGTCAAGAAAATATCCAAGATGTTGTTAACTCTAGTAGGCTCACTTACCATTTGGTCAAGACCAAAATCATTGCATATGTCAAGCATACATTTGGATAAAGCAGGATACTGTGAGCCTGGTTGGACAGACCTAGTGAACCAATCAACATCAGGTAGATTAAAGTCCCCTGCAAGATAGATCTGTCCATTCTTATTCTTACTGGCCTTAACGAGAGAAGCCCGAAGCTGGTCAAGGTAGTCTGTTGAGTTGCCATATTTATGTGAGCGGTAAAAAGACCCTATAAGTATTTGTTTGGCACCTTGGATTTCCAGAGAAACCCAGACTACCTCACAATCCGAATCAAAGTCAGGTCTATAGGTAGCAAGGAGGTCTTCTTTAGTGGCGATAAGGACGCCCCCTTTAGACTGACCATAATTTCTGTCTTTCCTAAAAACAGTATAATTACCAGGAAACAATTCATTACTGGTGACAGAGCTATTTAAGTGAGTTTCAGTACCTATAATCACGTCAGGGTTATTTTCATCAATGCATGCATTTAAGTCAGCAACCTTATTACGAATGCCTTGAAAATTAATAACAAGGACTTTTAAACTATTCCTAATCGGTTTAGAATTGGGTCTACGTTCAGGTCGAAATTTATTGGTGACTGGGGAGGACGACAACAGAGGCGAAGTTGGGGGGTCGCTGGTAATACTGTGAGCACCAGGAGAAAGACAGGCAAAACTATTCGATAATTCAGGGTCAGAATTGCTAAATAGTGAACTTGAAAAGTTGGGAATACCACATTGGCAGCAAATCCAAGAAACTTTACTATTAGCTGCAATGCCCTGGTAGATGGCAGAGTTCATGCTCATGCAATTAACATGATACCAGCCTTGGCACTGGTCACAACAGACAGCTCGCTGACCCCATTAGGCGGCTTTGCCGCACAAGACACATGGAAACTTGGGTGTGTATGGGCCAGGATTGGGGTGCAGGTCCCCAGAGCATGATAACCAAGATAGACAAATAAGACATAGTAAGCTTGAGGGGCTGAGTGCCCGAAGGGGAAGGTAACCAGAACTAAGGTCTCCAAGCGCCAGGCCTCGGAACCAGCATTTTACGCTTAAAAAGAGAAAATGAAACCCGAGAATAGAGGATTTCTTCATTTATTCAAGAATCTATGATTCACTGATTAGGAGACCTTTTGCATTTCCCTTTTGGCCCTTGAGTACATACCAAGCCCTTTAAAGGTAAAGAGCAGTCCCCAAAAACTTATTTTGAAGAAAAAGCTAAATAATTCAATTTTCATCTTATATCTCTTCAAAGTATCTTTTTATGACTCTACTATTGCTTCTTCAAGGTAAACCAAGCAGTTATTTCTGGTAAATTTCACATTTGAAGAGAAAAAACAGGTCACATGACTCCCAACAGCCAATTATGAAACTGGGCAGTCTACTACACTTCTTCAATTTGGGATGACTGCTCCTGCCCTTTAAAGGCATATTTTCATCATCCCAAACAGTTCCAATTCTCCCAACCTACTTACTTCTAGCCCCTCCCACATTTATCTAAAACTCATCTTTTTCCAGACACAATCCTAGTTTATTGCTTCATGGCTTGACCCGGTGGCCATACAAGTCCATAATGTGTGATCAAGACACTCTCAGTGTCCATGCTGTGTAATTTAGCTAGGATGCATTGTTTGAATGTGATGCCAATCAAAGAGCTGTACCAATTGAGAGTTTTGATATATGTATACTGAAACTGTAGTTTGGGGTGACGAATGACTGCCTTTAAGCTTTGAGTAAAGCCCAATAGTAGATCACTCAATGGAGCCATATATCGCATACCGATCGATCGTGTACAGCTTCAAAGTAACATGATGAACTTTTTTTTTAATTTCACTTCCCAGCAGAAATAGTACATCACTCAATGGAGCCATGTCGCGTACCGATCGATCTACAGCTTCAAAGTAACGAAGAGCTCAACATGCTTTTACGGACAGTTACGGACGCACCTTACAAAAACTATGAACGTACATACAGCTTATACGTCTGTGCACACACAGTGTACGTAAGGGAGTTTCCCAACCAGGGAAAGGTATAATAACTATGCTAAAATCAAGGGTATTCCAGATCTCTGTTATGTACCCCCCCCCCGGTCTATGACAGGGACCGATGAGTCAATTCTGAAGTAGCTGCCACTTCATAGCGGGTGTGAAACTTGAGAAGTACGAACTCGTAGCACTGCCCGTTATTAGGGAGCTTTAGATTTTACGACGCGGACCTCATCTACAACGAAATGACGTCATTTGTACCTATGCCCCTTCGAATGCAACGCGCTACACACAGTTGCTAAATGACAAGGGAAATGTAGGTTGTGACGTCACTACGTTGTAGTTGACGTCCGCGTTGTGAAATCTAAAGCTCACTATTCATGTACTTAGCCTGCTTAGTTCACTGTGACAGTTGAAAATAGTTCATCTTCAATAACACCATACTAACTGCCATTTATTACTCATGAGCACTTTCCTTGTCATAGGAAAATTACATGATTTTTGTCAGATTTCCATATCAAACTGAAACTTTCTGTAAACACCGTAGAGAACCACGTGGAATTTGCCTGAAATTCATGATTAAATTCTGAAACGGCTCTCGATACGCAGCCGTTCCTATTGCGGAAATGGCGAGGTCAGCAATTTTCCCTGCTGTTTATTCATCTAAATCATGCATTATTCATTTTACAACACGTCAGTTAAAAAATACAGGTACACAGCTCGCCACGTCCTCCACATAGGCCTTCATTCACACACAGTCTGGTTGTCCCTGAGAAAACTATTCCTCTCGAATCATGAATGTTTTTCGACTTATTGGGGATCTTTCCCATCTTCTAGCAATAATTATTCTACTGTGGAAGATATGGAAGACAAGGTCTTGCGCTGGTGGGTATAATTGAACTTATTAAAGTTGAGTTTATGCTACCGTACACGGTACAGTTAGGCCCCGCTACATTTATGTGTAGGCTAGGCCAAGGCTATGTCAAACAAGACGTGTACTTTATGTGGTAACCTAACATGTTATAATGACAGTTCTTATTTGGCCTAGTGTTACACGTTATTGCACCAACACGGAGGGCCAAAACTGCCATTTTTGCTGAATTGCTAGTATTGTAACGTGTGAGTAGTACTAAATTTAGAAGGATAAGAAGAAAAGCAAAACCTTTCAAGGCTGCTGTATGAAGGAACAGCTTTCAGTTCAAATAGGCCTAACTCTGGAAAGTCAAACCAAGCTGACACTGACAAAGTTTTGGGGGTAGCCTAGTCTATAAGGTAGGCCTCACAGCCTAATTAATTTATACTATATAGAACAGGCCTACCTCACACATCGATAGTAGCCTACCACCTCATAGCCTGCTACAATGCTGGAAAATTTGACCTAAAGTAGTATGTACTAGTGTTTGCACTGGTACTAAAAATTAGGACCCAGGTACCCGATCGCCATACCCATGTGTGGTAACATTTACATCTGTATTGAATAGGTATAGCGATCTCATTCCCTAGTTCAAAAACTTTTGATTTGTCAGAAAATGTCTCGTTTTGTTTAAAATCAAAATGACAAGTAAAAGAGAGGTAACAGAAAACAGTCAAATAAGAAAATTCACAAGGCTTTTAAATATCAATTTGATATTGAATTTTGGGACACTTTCCTACTCGAAAAGCAAGCATACTAAGAGCTCAAAGCTTCTCTTAAAACACTGATTTAAAAATATCAACTAATCAGAGCCCAGTATTATGGTATTCTCTTGCACGTCCAAAATTATGGACTGTAAACAAACGACATCATGTTTGTGAAATTCCCTTCCATTTTGAATGGGCATTGGAATTACAGAATCACTGATAGGGTATGTTCCTTCTTATGTAGCTAGCCTCCTGTTGACATGCACGGTAACATAGCTTTCACACATAAACTTCGAAGTCTGCACAAGGGCCATTTTGGGGCAAAATGGCCTGATTTAAAAATAATTTTTGTGAATGTTTACAGTGTTATAACATTGATGTCGTTTCACTGTACAGATAACGACAAAGTGTTGGTTTGGGTAAAACTGACACGTTTTACCATTAAGGAATATTCGAGGATTATACTCAAGGTGGCATACTGTATTAAAAATGAGATATACATGCAAGGCTCAGTTTAACTAGCATGCCGAACGTTACGAGCACTGTCTTTGCAAGCTGGGCAGGGGTGATATGTCTTGCTACGTCTGCGTGAAACGGTACGATGTGATTTTGAATCAGCTGTCAGATAGCTTGCTTGTCTGTAAGTTTATAAGTGAAATGCATGTGATGTAAGAGAAGAAACTCACTAGTGACAATAGCGGAATTAGGCCGCACCCTGATAAGAATTTCAACTTCAGAAAGAAGAACAGAGAACTTTCAAACTTACACATAATTTCTAGGGCATTCTCAGCCTCGGAGAATGTTTACCAGATTGGCAAAAAAGATATTTTAGTCCATCACCATGGGCAATGGCATAAATGGGGTTATCCATTTTGCATGCCTGGGTTACCCGTGCAAACACTAGTATGTACCCACACATCTTTGTACAGCTCAGTGTAATTTGGAGTTGGAGACAAACATGCTGGGACAAACTATCATAACCATACTAGTACTATTACTAGGCCTAGGCCCTATCGTGCTTGCGTGTGCATACCATCGGTTGACATGTTTTGACATATCTTTGAGAACTGATTATTCTTTTACAAAATACATTAGTACAACTGCAGAATGCAAGACCTCACTTCAACTTTGGGTTGTTCTCAAAAGAATGTCTTGCTTGAACACACTTTGACAATGAGTAACTCTATTGTTGTCACTCAATTTCAGGAGGGGTGTTGTATTCTGCAATTACTCCAATACCTTTCAAAGTAATCGTATTTACCATGAAGTGGAAACAATTTTTTTTATCCCAAACTCGATCCATCGCAGTTAGTACAGTACCTCGGGGTCTCCTAAATATATTAAACTCTGATGACATCACATATATTTTAATTTTAGCTTCTTATAGAAATGTGTACTTGGTAAAAAGAATGGCTTATTTATTTTGTTTTTTCCAGTTACGATTAAGAAAACTACAAAACTTACCAGACTTAAGCCTACTTCACACGTTATCATAAAACCAATTTCAGGCAAAATTGTTGGCTAAAAGGCCCAAGAATCATTGGGAGACTTTTGGTCACCCTTTCTGAATGTTCGATGAATGGTCATTTGTCCGGAAATTACTCTGAAGCTGTCTAACAATTACTGAATTCACACAGTAAGACAGGAAATATACTGTACTTTCTCACTTAGTTTTATTGATAAATTATTCCAATATTCCTGAGAGATTTACTTTATTAATTTGTTCATGCAAATATTCCATTTTCAGTACACCTGTAGTCAGTCAGCCATCTTAAAATGCAATGCATGGTGGGAGCTGGCACTGCAATACAAGATCCAACACAATGCCATACTTTGGGTGTGCACAGATAAAAAGTAGGGGTTGGACAAATCCATGATTTTGTGGACCAAAAAATGCAGTCACAAAATCTTGCCTCAGAACCCATTATTTGCTTAAGTAACGGTACTAGTATCGTTCAGATTTATTTTTGAAATGTTTTCACATGCAGTTAGTGAAGTATTCACATGCAATTAATAAAGTAGTGTATTCCTTGCAACTCTTCTGTCAAAAGTATGCGAATATATCTGCGGTACCTTAGCACATCTAACTTTATAGAGTTTAGGTGTACCTAGGCTATTTATTTGCTTTGAAAATGCAAAAGATCACCTTGATGTGAAAAACAAAAATAATAACAGAAGTCATGCCTTGCACCTGTACGTAGCCTTGCATACCCGTACTTCCCTACCTCTAAACCGTCTGTGTGGCTGAAAGTTTTGCAAAGATCATGTTGCATTGTTTGATTCATCGAGCAATAGCCTCACACCCTCCTTTATTGCACAGCTTCTACGTAGCAAACTCTCTGTTTGCATATTCACCAGCAGCTCCCTTTATTCACACAATGTATATACAGAGGCACGACCAGTGCAGCAAGCTTTATTTGCAGTCTCACATAAATCCAGCCATACAAACTGCATTCATTACGTAACCTTATGAAAATCATTTCAAAATGAATGGAAATAGTTATATTTCCAAATTTACAAAGCAAATAAGTAGTCAACTTAAAAATGAGATTGTAAAAAACTCGATCTATTTGATCGGTTGTAAAACACAATGCAATATTCGCTGTTGCTTTCGCTATACCTTGGCAGCTCTCTACGACTATTGCTAGGTGGGCTGCTAGCGGGATATGTAATCTGATAACGATAGGCTTAGTGGAGGTGGCTGATTAGAACAGGTAAGTATTCATGCTGTACAGCATGTGTGGGTGTGATGCATACAGCCTACATGCAAGGTTTTTAGGTTTAAATTTCTTGAATACATGCACAGTTGTAGTTTGGTTGAATTTACCACAATTTGGGTTTAAATATTTTTTGTTTTTGGGGGGAAATTGGGCAAAAAATTGACCCTTTGGTAAGTTTAAAAAAACACAAATTAATTTAAAAAACCCAAGTTCCGCCGCAAAAAATGCGACCGGGCATTTTTCTAATCCTTAATGCAAAGTGATGTGAAAGTATGTACATGTATATAATACACACATAAGCAGAACAAAGACATCAGTCTTCCATCTAGCATTTTTAGTGAAAATATGTTAACCTCCAGCACTGTGCGAACCTGCCCTTGTACTGCCAGTGAATGGCGTATGCATGACGCACATGTGTACGTATGTACTAATCGCTTATGGTTTGCTACGGAGTTCTAACTTGTATACCTGTACATGCATTGCCAATGTACAGTTCTGTGTCTGTGTATGCATCACAGTCATTCATACTGTATGCACAGTACAGAAAATGCCTATGTAAGATCGCAAAAACCTTGGCACACCTTGGGTGTAGGCTTTACATGGAATGCACCCAGTCAAAAACAGTATGACCTTCTTGCTCCCCTCCATTTGAAGCAAGACCAGGCAAGAAAGTTGATTGTAATGACAAAGATCATTCATGGCAAGTATGGTAAATGGCAAGTACTGTATGGTGAATTGCAGTGCATTTTTGAAGATGTGAGGAGTTATGCACTGTGCTTGTGGCACCATTGTCAGGATTTTGTTAGGCCTACTGTATAGCCAATGGCCCTATTCGAAGTAGGTCCTACAGTACCATTCAGCTTAGTAAGTACTGTATACGGTACTAGCCTAGGCTGACTTAGTAGGTCTAAGGAACATACTGCAGTAAGGCAACTTACGCATTGAGTATTATATTGTCTCCTTTCTGGCATACTGACAATTTTCACCACATTCATCGTTTTTGTGTTTGGAATTGTAAAAAATAATATATATTTCAAAGTAGTTGCAATTTTTGATGATAAGGTGGACAGATTTTTGCAAAAATTGCATCCATTACTCTTCCAAAATTGCCAAATTTTCACATTCGTCACTTTGCCAATTTGCAATTCGTCAGTACACCAAAAAGAGGAGGATATGAGGCTGTATTAGTGCTCCTTCATAAAGACCTGTCTGCACACAATTGTTGCTATTGTCTGCAGGGAATCAGTAGAATAAATTGTCTAAATATGTAGGCCTAGGCAAAGTCAAATATATCAACTTAACAAATGATATTTATGGTACAGTACATTGATTGAATGGTAGGGGGATATTTTACAGTGCTTGCTAACTTTTACACCACTGACTAAGGCTATCACACGGACTGTATCTCCAAATTTGTCATGGAACTGCACTCATGCAAACACACAGACAGAGTCTCTGAAACAACCTGTCAGAAAACTGAATTTACTTCACTCAAATTTGTCTAAGTTTTCAGGCCTTGAATTTTAGAATTTCCAGGCATGCTACAAAACACACTTGTCAGGAAAGTAAGGAGTGTGGTAGGTGTGCTCATTTAGTTAACTTAAATAGATTTATGTTAGCTCCCATCTTCATCTACTGTAGGTGTGCAGATAGTTGCACTCACATGCCTCAAAATTCAAGGCCTGAGTTTTGCCTATGGCTGCGCAATAGAATTAGTAAACAAGAGACATTTTACCAAAATGATGTTTCACCAAATAAACTTTAAAAACAAAGGAAAAGAACCTTTACTTACAATTTCCAACAATTACTTTTAAGAATTGTTGCAACAGTGCATAGTGAAAAAAAGTGTGATTTGGTCACAGGCGTTTTAAGAGTGATATTTACTATTTACTAATGAACAAGGTAGGGCTGTGAACGTTTAGCAAAATAACTAAACGTTTAACCTCAAAAATTTGCGATCGTTTAGCGATTAATCGCGATTACCTTGTCACAAAAAAAAAAATCAGTATGAAGTGATTGATACTGAATATAATGCAGAAGTAGTAATTGTTGTTATCTTGCATGGTGAAATCAAATTATTCTGAAACTTTGAAGCCTACAAAGTTCAAGTATGCCCAGAATTTTCCATTTAACAAAAACCTGGCAGGTACTATAAGAGTATACAAATGGATAAAAACTTTTTTATCCATTTGTATACTCTAACAAAATGTCAAAAACAAGTCTTGCGATTAATCGCTTGTAGCTTTTTACTAAATGTTTATTACACATGGGATCGCTTAGCGATTAATCGCTATATGTTCACAGCCCTAGAACAAGGCTTGTCACTCAGGGGATGAAACCTTAATGTATCTGACAGAAAACCCTAATGTGAATAAGGAGATGGTGAAGCATACTGGTGTACATTATTGTACAATGTAAGGCTTGTCTCAATCTTTTACTGAATCTATTGGTACAGAAAGAAAATCAAACAAAACGGTTATCTGGGATTCCGCCAGAAACACAAAGGGGGGATTTACAGTATTACTGGTAAACCCCAGGTCCAAATTGAGGCTGTCCTAGACTAAAGTTATGAGTGGGTTCAGGGGGACAAAAGTTTGCTTGAAGACCCCTGTAAGGTGCAATTTGAAAGTTTTAAAGGCCATTTATTTGTGCAAGTTCAAACAATGCTGCAAAAGTGTCATCTTTTAAGTAAGAAACCAAGATATTGACAGTTTTCTAATTTTTATGGAAATGAAAAGGGGGGGATTTTACCCACCTTCTTCTGGAAAGGGGGGGACAATCCCCCCTTTCCCCCCTCTTACGGAGACCGTGGTTATGAAATGTATCTTGAGAATGATAACAAATATAAGCATACAGTATTTTGAACAGTTTGTTAAAGTATCCTGCTCTGTAACAGCCAAGTAAACTTTCAGGAGGCCTGGCATACAGTATCACAATACTTTTATAATCATACCAATTTTTCTTTTCATCTTTGTAGGTATTTCCGGCAAGAGCCAGATTCTCTTCGCTTTGGTTTTCACAACACGCTATGTAGACCTCTTCGTCAGTTTCATATCCGTTTATAATAGTGTCATGAAAGTTGTTTACATCTTGTGCTCATATCTCACAGTTTTCCTGATCTACATCAAATTTAAAGCTACATATGACAGCAACCATGATACGTTCCGAATGGAGTTCCTGGTGGTACCAGTCGGTGGCCTTGCTTTCCTTGTCAACCATGACTTCACCCCACTTGAGGTACAGTAATATGTAAATTTGTCAGGCATATTGTCAGGGTGCAGGAAAGGGGCTGGGGGTATGGTTCCCAAGATCTGAACATACGGTGTTCTGAAGTAACCCTCTGTATGGAAGATGTGCCAACAATGTCACTGATACTGGTATGTTAATTTCCATGCAGTATTTTCAGCCCTCCCAAGAATTAATGGATGCAAAAAAATGGAGTAGATACACTCTGGTAAAAGTACACTTACAATAAATGTGGCATTAAAACTTTTACTCACTGTAAGTTGGTGAGGACTCCCTTCCTTTCTGATATACTTGTAAAAGAAAGATCAAAGTTTAGCTACATAGACCAATTATTTTGTACTAATCAGCTTTTGAGAATTTGGACCAGTGTCCTACTAGGATTGGGGTATACATGAGGTATTTCAGAAGATACTGTACCTCAGAGTACTTTGACCATACTGTATTCAGTATGTTACAAATCAAGCAGTTGTAAGAACTAGTTTCATGATTTAGTTCAAGTTCAAATTTTATTAAATTGCTATGACAGCAGAATTTGCTTTTTTTGTCCTCAGATCTTGTGGACTTTCTCCATCTACTTGGAATCGATAGCAATCCTTCCCCAGCTCTTTATGATCACCAAGACCGGAGAGGCTGAAACCATTACCAGCCACTATCTCTTTGCCCTGGGAGCATACCGTGCCCTCTATCTTGTCAACTGGGTGTACCGCTACTACTTTGAAGGATTCTTCGATCTGATTGCCATTGTAGCTGGATGTGTGCAGACTATCTTGTATTGTGACTTCTTTTATTTGTATATCACTAAAGGTATGTATATTGACATCCAAGGAATGTACATGTACAGGGTACTACAATTTTTGCAGGGGCACAGGTGGAAGAAAATCCTTTCAGTTGGTTTTCAAAACATTGACTGGTGAAAAACAAATTGGGAAGAACAAGATGTGCTCAACCTGAAGTTGAAGAGTGGTATAGTAAATGTCAACAAATCAAATGGCTCCTAAAGCCCAAATTTGTTGGGAAAAGCCTCAAGATTTGCACATCTTGTTCCATCAAAAATCAGCTTCTTTTGCCAGTGACCTTGTGTATCTTGAGGAGGGAGGCAAGAAATGAAAGTACAGAGCAGGACAGTTCATCATACAACCAAAGAAAATGGCCATTAGTGTTGAAGCCATGGATATGTTCAGAAGATGTAGTTACACATATGAGAGCCCCTCATTATTTTTTTTTTTTTAACCATTTCTTACCTCCAGTCATGTCCATACAACCACATTTGGTTAGTTAGTTGGATGTTGTGGCCAAGTTTTAAAACCATTTGCTTTAAGTTGAGCCTGCCACAGCTTTTTTCAAGTTGTGGGCCACTGGCTTATTTTCCCTACTCCATTACTTGTGTTGAGCACCTAGTGCAATAGCAGAAAATTCCATTTTATAAATTCTTGGGTATGACCAGGCCAGTACTCAAACTCCTGGAAGTGGGATACCAGTCTCTAACCACTTAACCATGCAGTGGATGTGCTATCATGTCAGTCCACTATTTCCTATCATCAGTCTAATGATAATAAATACCGTGACTTGGAAAAAGGGGGAATATTGGAGGTAAGATTACAGTACTTAGAACTGTATTCGCCGGTTAGATTCTATGACCATCCTTTTTAAAATTTTGTCGATTGCCCATGGCCTTCAGTGCATTCTGCTATTTCGATCTTGTAAATAATCTACTTTGCAGACATATACCTACCCCTGGCTAGTTGCTACATTTGATTTTTTTCTTCAACACTATTACTAAAAAAGTAAACTGCTGTAACAAAGTCACATTTTGGAAAATCCTTTCCTCTTTAGCCATAGTTTCTCTTCAATTACAAAAATGTTAATTCATGGCAGGGACCTCCCAGTCTTTGAACTGATGCTCTGATGAAAAAGAGAATTTTGTTCTGACGTTTAAATGGGTCTTAAGGATTTTGCAAATTCACAATGTTCAAAAACTGACAGAAATCCTTGCCATGGAATTCATGGTGTCCCAGTTTCCTGCTAACAACTTCTTTTCCCTAATTTTGGTACTTGTTGTGCTTATCTTTGCCAGATATTCTATGTTGTCCCTTTAATTTGGGTTGATTGTGTACTCACAGATACCAAAACTTATATAAATAAGTCACAGTAAGATACTTACATCATCATCAAATTGCAAAGGCTAATCTTCTCTACTTCTTCTATAAAGTAAGTGCTGCTCAAATTCACATGTTATAGGCCTATACAGTAAAATGCAATTAAACATATTAAAACTTCATTTTTGTGTAGATAAAATTGACCTGAAAGATTTAAAGTTTTATGAAGTTCCTGAAAAAGAAGAATACGATACGGTGATTTGAAGGTACAGTAAATGTCCAAGGCTTCTATCACTGTACAGAACTGGTATTCTGAAACTTGACTGGTTTGCAAGCTTTTGCTTGAGTATTAAAGCTACTGTAGCAAAGTACAATCCATGGGACATTTTAGGCTGGGAGACACCCTGTTACAACATTGGAAGTACAGGAACTGTTATTTAGGGAATAAAGTCAATGGTGCCCATGTCTCTACATCAGATTCAAACAGGCTATGACGTCACGCATATAGGCTGAGAGACCTGAGGCGACTTTAATTTCGAGAAATTTAGAAGGGCAAAAGGCTTTTATAAATTTTCCGTTGACCATCAATTATTCTCCTTAACTGACTTAAGTTTCATAAGTGCTCATACAGGCGTATGTTACATCGACATTGAATAGCATAGCGAAGAGCTGTATTAATGCAATGCACAGCAGCTAGCTAGCTACACGCTAACTTCGTCGCTTGTTGTACATATGTACAATCATGACTCATACAGTAATAGGCGTACTCTGTGCCGTCAGTTTGACTAATAAATTATATTGTGGAAGTTTTGAACGAGGTCATATTTGGAACGATTTTTCTCTTGGATTTGGGACTATAGTCGTAAATAGTTCCACTTAAATTATATGCTACAATCTTGGACAAAACTGTTGGGACACTTTCCCATAATATTCTTGAATTTCAGTTCAAAGGCTTACATGCTTCCCCTCCCCCGCTCCCCCTTTCAATGTTGCGCTGAAAGATTGACTGCATGCCGTGAATGGGCTAACTGTGGTCAACATTGCGAAGGGGAGCGGGGTGTCCCAAGGAGTTTGATCCAAGATTGTAGCTTGAGGATCTGTGGTTTGGTTTATATTGCTCACTGCTGACGTGTGACTTTGTTACACTAACGTCCTGCTATAGGCTTGACTACATAGTTTAATATAGGTGACACACATTAAACAACAGTTAAATTATAGTACACATACTGGCCCAACTACTTCAAAATGGTGACTGCAAAGCTGTGTTTATAGTCATGTTGTTCAAAAAGTTGCTCTCCCTACACCCTATGTCTCTACACTGAATTAGAACATGGGCAACTGACCAACCACAAGCCAGTATTCTCAAAAGGTATTTATGAATGTACATTGTACAGTACAGGCTATGGAAATATTTCACCTGAATATTGTTGGGAGAGAGAAGACAAGTTTCTGTCAGATTTGAAGTAAAGCCATTCAGCACCAGAGGAAGGCTGCTTTTTGAAAAATTAGAAAATGTGTAGCTGTAGAAGACCATATTTGGGCCAAAATTCAAAACTTTGCTCCAGATTTGTCACATCAAAGGTTTCCTTTGATGCCACAGCAAATACCCAGACAAAAGTAAATGAAACCGGTCACCTTCCAAGCTATTAAACCCTTTCAATATTGGCTACAATTTTGTAACGATCAGTAGGTTAGAGTGAACCGTTGAAAGGGGCATGGTGGTTCCAGGTTGAGTTCGAGGTATTATGACTGCATTTTGAAACTGGTACCGCAATTTTGTTTCATTTGTTTTGTCAAGGATTGTAGCAGCCAGTGACTAAGCTTATGCTGAACTCATGTAGCAGTTGATGTTCAAACAATCCTGAAACAGCTTTTTTTCTACTGTACTTTGGAAATATGTAGCAAGGGGTGTCATAGTGCACAGAAGTTATGTATGAGGTCCAAGAATAAAGTTATGGGGTATATATGCAAACAGTGCTGTATACCTGTAGCCATTAGAAAAAAAGGTACACACCCCGGAGTTATCTTGCATGAAATGCAGACAGTGAAATTATTCTTCAGGTACAGTACATCTGCCGGTTAAAGAAAGATAATGACATCTGCTGGTTGAAAAAATGATAGGTTTACCTTCTTCTTGAGTATCGTGGGCCATCTAGTGGCTTGAAAGTAGTGTGTACAATGCTGTACTGTAATGTATATTTTGTAAGTGTACAGAAAGTGTTGGCTTTGTCAAGTATTAGTGTTACTGTATTTATCACTTCAGACAGGTCCAGTGCTCCCAGCCTTTCTACCTCTGGCCTCCCACAGCTGTAAAAAATTAACGGTTTCATACCATTTGTAGGTTCCAGTGTAAAATTGTAGTTTAGTGATTGACCTGAAAATTCATTGTATAGATAATACACATGTAGCCAATCTATGATGTAGGAATACTGTAAAGGGAACTGTTTGCATATGATTCATGGAATTTTTTTGATCCATTAAATCTCATCCAGTGTCTGCAAACTTTAAAATCATCAGTGTTAAGTGGTTGTTACTTTGTTGCAGTGATACTATTTTTCTGCATCCACCACCTAAAATTTAAACCAATATTCTTTTTGCTTGTCTGCATCTGTTCTCTTCGATATCAAGTTTTTTTAAGCACATTAATTTAAACCAAGATTATTTTACTGCAGATAAAAGGCATCAATCATCACTAGTTTGGATCATGATTTGAATATTGTCTCACTAATACCTCTCTACAGGTAGAAAATTTTTGCAAATGGTGCATTATGGGCTAAAAGTCGTCATTTTGTGTGACATGTGTTATGCACTTTCATGACCTAAGAAGGATTCTAAAAAGGGTAGGATTGAAGCAATTGCACAAGGAAATTAGCACCAACCATTAGCTGATCAGTTATAATGGAACCCTTTTGAGCTAAGAACATTTTTCTTTTAAGAACATGTTCCTTCCCTGATTCTTTACAGCCCAAAATTATGACAGGAAAACATGGGGTGGAACAAAGTTGTTGCTGACATAAATGTAAAGCAATGTGCCCATTATCATGCAGTAGGCAGTAGAAAGTGTGCTGTAAAATGTGATTGAAAGACAAGTTGGGGGATGGTGGTACTGTATTTAATGCATGCTGGAAAGAAAACTGTTCCACAACAGAGAATATATGTGTATACAAGATTAGTGATTTGATATTCATAGTACAATTTTAAGATAAACCATGAGTTGAAAAAAAAGTTGAAAAGTTGAAAAATGTGAGATTTTATTGTAAGGAAGAAAGTAGTCACTGTTTCATCTTGTGAATGTCCTACCCTTTTGATAACTTACCCCTGTTGGTGCAACTCAACTGTATTATCCAATGCTATTTTGCATATTGAAGAGGGTTATAATATCAGACAACTAAAACATCAAGCCCTCTTTTAGGGGAAGAGCCTACACTATCGTCACATTTGTATACCTCACAGCAGAAGCCTAGAAAGTTGTCTGTAGAGTTCCAGCTTTTGCCTGCAGTTGAAAATTGGTGGCAGAACTTTGAATTGGAGTCAGTGGAAGGGTTGTTCATTCTTTTAGCAAGCATTCACTCAAGACTGTGTGACATATGAATTTTTAAAAAGCAAGGCAAAGTGGTAACCTTTGATAGTAGATTTCACTTAGCTGACTTCTGGACCCAAAATGCTTCTGAAATACTGGTTCTGTGCAGTGTCCTTTCTTAAACTTAACCTATAATGCATCTGTCTACCCTGTACTCTCTGTGGAAGGTGTACTGTATACTCATGCTATTTTATTGTTTATATAACCTCAAAGTGCCAACTTTGTTGCCATCTGCCACCATCCGTTATCCTTTCTGTCTGTATGCTGTATCCATATTGCAAAGTCTCTGTCTCCCTCTATTGTCTCTTTGCATTTGTCAGTGGATATATGTAAAACCCAGACCCGTTGAATAATAAATGGACTATAACAAAGGGTAACTTAAGCCCAACAAGAAGTGAGGCAAAGGTCAAGAAAGGATTGATACAATTAATTGTTTGAAAACTAAAATAAAAAAAAAAAAGGATGCTTCACCCATTTCTCCTCTCTCACCATTTTTCTTTAAGTGTGTTCTGGACAATTGGTTGTGTTCCTCAAGTACTGCTAATTTCAGGTGTTCCATTTTTATTCAGAGTCATGCAAGGTCATTAGGAGTCCCAAGTACAGTAGTGAAATGTTTGGTTTGGTAAAGTAAAATTTACTGACAGCTGGTGAATTCCAATCTTGGTGTGTATAATCACCATTTTGTGTCAGTAAAGCCATTAAGGTAATGGCCATTTGAGGTCAAATTTGCAAACTATTGTACAAGCCTGATTTTCCAGGTCAAGTTGATGTCCTCAGGGCCGTTTTTGGTTGGTTTGAAAATTTCGTTATAGATACATAAAAATATAGTATGTGTTAGATGTGGTGAACATTTTGTACCCCTGAAAATTAACAGGTAGAATACAGATTGCAAAACAGAACTGGGCAATGACAAAATTGTTAAACCCTGTATAGAAAACCCATATAGAATACAGATTACAAAACAGAACTGGGCAATGACAAAATGGTTAAACCCTGTCTTAAAAGTAAAAATGACCAGAGGAAGAAAGAACAGTACTAGTACTGAAAATACCAAGTACAAGTACCAGATACTGTTGGTCATGTATTCACACTTGAAGCTCGTGTCCTGTAAATACTTAAATATGTACATTTACCTTAGAGAATAATGTTGAACCTCGAAGTTTCCTTGGACCTAAGTAGACTCTGAACCAAACATTAAGCTGCACGTCTAGTAATGAGTCAATCTTTATGGTATAGGGTCTTCTGTAGCAATGGTTGATTTCCCAGTCTAACAATGCTGATATAGTAACCTCTCCATGCCAAATTCACAGTAACCTCTCACAGTAACCTCTTCTTGAATTGTACAGTACCGTAAAGTATACCTCAAGTCAAAATATTACAGATTCTGAAAAATTAATTTTACTAGTCCAACTCCCATCTTCAAAGGACATCCCTGAGCTTAGATAAAAAATGTTGAAGTTTATTCAATTTAAACAAATTGGTCCATTGTGCTAGTATTGTTTGTGACCTTCTTGTTGTACAATTCACAATACTACCTTTGTTTTCTTTTTAAATTAATTTTTTTGTTGACCTTGAGCATCTCCTTTTTGCTTACAAAGGATGTTGCATAGAGACCTTGAGCATTTCCTGTTTGCTTGCATAGGATGTTGCACAGAGATAAAGTAGATATCACTTGCAAGCTGCATTCTTTGACCCCTAAGAGTGGTGTGTCCAATGTGTCTCAAGTTCATCCAAGTTGTATTCCATGGATGCATCAAAAGTTCTCAAAATATTGCATTGGAGTAACCTGATACTATAGGTTGCATCAAAGCAACCTAACCGCCAAACATACTGTAGGTGTATCATATTCTACAGGAAACAGGCATCAACCTCTATAAAACGTGAAAATGTTTGATCAGTACTTGGCATCCTGAGGGGTGTGTCAAAGCCAAAAATGTGTGAAGCTCCTTGCAAACATTGACCAAACTTACAGTACCTGGGTTCAAAGGCTGTGTCTTACAATTTATAAGTTCATATGTTTTATGTATGGTACACTATTTAAATATTTGGTTTCCCTTTTCCTTACTGCTATTTTAGTTTTGAAGTTCTCTTTTTGTTTTCACTTCTGCGTTTCTAATTCTAACCATTTAGCTACTGTCCTTTTAATACATTGTACAGTACTACATGCTGGATTTCACTTGTCTGCTTCAGTAGGTAGTGGGTGCATGTAACTATATATTATCAGTTAATTTATAATCCGTGAATGTAAAAAGTTCATCACTCCCAGATATCAAGTAGTTAAATTCAGAATGCTGTTTGAATTTACTGAACACAGCATTGACTTACTGCACAGTATATTACAGTAACTGTGAAACTGTGGCAAACTGGTTCCTTCTCAAAATGATTCCTATGATTTCTTCAGCTTCAGTACAATCCAGTAAATTTCTTTTGTAAGAACCTTGTTGAAAATGATGTCTTTCAGCTGTAACACCCTATTCTGATCTTCCTAATACATACAGATTAAACAATGAGAAGAATGCCCATACCATGTCATTGCTTTTGCAACATGCACACCCCAGCAGGTCAGAGGCAGTGTGGGAGGGTTCTGCCCAGGATGATTTGAGTGCTGGCAGGACTATCTAAGTGAAGTGCCACCATCAGCTGGTGCTGAGCATACGAGAAAATTTCTGGAATTTGAAATCTCCCAAATGACCAGAAATAGGACTTTTTGAGTTTTTCAAGCTGTGAATACAAAGCCTAGAATTTAGGGATCTCATGCCTGAAATTACAGTCTTTTAAAATTTGCAATTTATGTCAGATACTGTAGGAAGGTGGTGATTTTAGGTGGACTGTTGAATGTAGGGCTATGCAAGGAGGAAGAAAGAAGAAAAAAAAATAACCTGAAGTGGTAACAGTATCGAACTGATTTCTTGAACATACAGTATGAAGGTACACTTTAGTAGATCATGTTTCTGGGATAAGTTACTGTACTGTAGCATGGTTTTTGGGACATACAGTAAAGCCATGTTTACCCTTATTATTATTAATACTGTATGATGCAACGTTTGTACTATACCAAGTGTACTTTGCTGTGTATGTCCTGACACTTGGATGTCGTTAGGTCACAATTTGTGACGCAAACCCCCCACTACTGCACTGTATTTTATCCCTTTCCTTCGCAGCCATCATTCACAGATTGTGATACTGTGAAATGTTAATGTTTACAGTAAATGACTCATTGTGTGTGGATTGCACAAGGTTGGGGATTTAAATTTTTTCATAATGCACAGTGCTAAATACTGTATGTTCTTTTGTGTGCTGATGCAGTGTTTCATCACTGTATTGACTGAATACAAAAAACTGGCTATGCATGAGTGGCTTCAAAAAGAGCAACATTTTTTTGCTGTAGTCCATATGTCATAGCAGACCTTGTTAATTACCACCCCCAATTACTGTATGTGTACTAAAGCAGACAAAGAAAATAACAAATATAAACACAGCACTACAGTAGGTGTACTTTTCCAACATATTAAATAAGCATTTGACAAGTGGCTCACTGAAAGATGCTGTACATGCATGGGAGTTGTGGCATTATTTGGAGAAATAGAACATGTATATTATATCATGGCATGTATTTGTTTATGCATTTTTGCACTCTGGTCTCAATTAATCTAACTAAAACTATTAAGCAGAATAGAAACCTTTAAAAAGCTGTTTTTGGTTTCGATGATAAGAGAAACCAATGTAATCATGATGGCGTGCGTGTGTGTGTATGTATGTATGTATGTATGTATGTATGTATGTATGTATGTATGTATGTATGTCTGTGTGTGTGTGTGCGTGTGTGTGTATGTGTGTGTTTTTGTGACACTTTGCTTGTTAACACCATATCTCAAGATAGGAATGTCTGACAGTTTTCAAACTTGGTACATAGATATGCCACATTGAGAGGAAGAACCCTATCGTTTTTGGTGGAGGTCAAAGGTCATATGGGGTCACCAGGGGTCAAAGCCTGAAAACCTTGTCAACACAATATCACAAGATAGGAAGCTTGGATAGATTTCATATTTGGAATGTGGATGCCTTATAGTCAGCAGATGGTCCCTATTGTTTTTGGGGTAGGTCAAAGGTCATCTGGGGTCACCAGGGGTCAAAGTCTGAAAATCTTGTTAACACGATATCTCAGGGTAGAAAGCTTGAATAGATTTCATATTTAGTATGTGGATGTGTTATGGCCAAGAGATGGTCCCTATTGTTTTTGGTGGAGGTCAAGGGTCATCTGGGGTCACCAGGGGTCAAAGTATGAAAACCTTGTTAACATGATATCTCAAGGCAGAAAACTTGGATAGATTTCATATTTTGTATGTGTATGCATTATAGTCAGTAAATGGTCCCTTTTGTTTTTTGGCGGAGGTCAAAGGTCATCTGGGGTCACCAGGGGTCAAAGTCTGAAAACCTTGTTAACGCAATATCTCAAGAAAGGAAGCTTGGATACATTATATTTGGTATGTGGATGCTTTATAGTCAGTAGATGGTCCCTTTTGTTTTTGGGGTAGGTCAAAGGTCATCTGGGGTCACCAGGGGTCAACGTCTGAAAATATCGTTAACATGATATCTCATGGTAGAAAGCTTGATTACATTTCATATGTAGTATGTGGATGTGTTATTGTCAGGAGATGGTCCCTATTGTTTTTGGTGGAGGTCAAAGGTCATCTGGGGTCACCAGGGGTCAAAGTTTTGAAAACCTTGTCAACATGATATCTCAAGGTAAGAAACTTGGATAGATTTCATATGTGGTATGTGGATGCGTTATAGTCAGTAAATGATCCCTTTTGTTTTTGGCGGAGGTCAAAGGTCATCTGGGGTCACCAGGGGTCAAAGTCTGAAAACCTTGTTTATGTGATATCTCAAGTTAAGTAGCTTTGATAGATTTCATATTTGGTATGTGGATGCCTTATGGTCAGGAAATGGTACGTAATGTTTTTGATGGAGGTCAAAGGTCATCTGGGGTCACTGCTGGTCCAAGTCTGAAAATCCTGCTTATGCTATATCTCAAGATAGGAAACTTGAATAGATTTCATATTTAGGTATGTGGATGCATTGTGGTCAGAAGATGGTCCCCATAGTTTTTGGCAGAGATGAAAGGTCATCTGGGATCCCCAGGGGTCAAAGCGTGGAAACCTTTTTAAATGTGATCTCTCAAGATAGCTGTTTGTTCATTTGTCTGTCTTTTGTTTGTCATTCTAGCTCTGTATGGCTTTTATGGAGGTCAAAAGGTCATCTGGAATGACAAAATTATTTTTTGAACATGCTAGTGTAACATTTGAATGAGAAGATAATGGCGCATTATGGCACTTTTGAAACGGAACATTTATGTATCATCGAAACCTCAATGCATTTTTGCATTCTGGTTATCCATGTGACATCAAGCTATTCACTTTAACTCCCTAAATTCATGGGTGCCTGCTAATCCTAGCTCTTTTGTTTTTGCAAATAAAAACCTTAATTTCTGTTTGTCCATTTTGTTCAGGTGCATTAGTCAGCAGTTATTTTAGGGATACTCCATTTAAATCAGGGTTTGTAGTGTTTTAATGTGGATGTTCAAAAAGAATTTTTTCAACGAAAACTTTGTTTGATCTTTGGAATCAAAACTAGAGTTTGGATGTATTCTGGAAATCCAGGAGAGTCAGGGAAATGAGCAATGTTTCAAAAGGTCCTGGAAAAGTCAAAGAATTTTTGGAACTTGACTTCTGATTTTTTCACTCTTCAGTCAAACACATTTGATATTTGCTGGTAAAAAGATGGAAATATGGGATTTCAATGTTTTTAAAAGGTCCTGAAAATTTTAGTCAAAGCCTTACAGGCATGTTCTGGTGGGTTATCGCGCTGTCTTGTAAGAAAAACAAAAATATTCCGCATCATTTCCTTCAAACCCTATTACAATACCATTGTGCAAACTCAAGATATCTCACTCTAAAGATTGATTATTTTAGTTAAAGAATACCTCTGCTTTTCAACAAAGCCATAACAGCCACCAAAAGTTATGTAATGTGGGCACATTGCTCCAAATTCCTTTTGTTCTTCTTTATAATTGAAGGTTCTGTTTGTCCTTGAAATTTGATACTGTTGGAATGTTTGAAGATCTATTCCTGTGGATCGAGCATTACCCTTCACTATACATACAGTAGGGTTCAACCAACAATATTGCTTAATATTGCCTGCAGCGGCATCATAATAATACAAAAACTGAATGCAATGTTAAATTAATGTGCCACGATAACATCACAGATTTCCCATGATGCATCAAATTCCAAGAAAAATTTGCATTACTTTAAATCTTTGTATCTTCCGAATGCTATAAGCTATCAAGATGCCATTTTCACCTTCTGAAAGAGAAAATTTTTCTGCTTATTTTGAAGTTAACGAGTTTTGTCTCCAGAGCATGCCTTTAAAAGTCATGGAAAAGTCATGGAATTTTGTCATCCAGAAAGTGTATGAACCTTGAAAACCTTGGGCTGTATGAATGACGAAGGTAAATCACTCTTGACCTGTGCATGTGTGTGTTAACTCACAGATCTGTGTTCTCTTTTCAGTCCTCAGAGGCAAGTCCTTATCATTACCAGCATGAGAGGACTACTTCTTGAAGATAGCCAGGCCACCAGGAAGAGAGCGTTGAAAGATGGTCATTGCATTCACCTATTCTTGGATGTTCTTTTGTATACAATATGAGGGATTAAGTTGTTATCACTGGTTTTTTTTTCTTTTTTCTTTCCTTTTTCTATTGCTTTACCTTAATTGGCTTAAGATGGTGCAACCTTTAAACCATGCCAGGGAGCATTATTCAATGTTTGTACAGTAAAATGATACAGTGTGATATCTGGCTTACCTGCACAATATTCTCTCTTGCAACTTTCAGCCAATTCTCTGTTGAGAACACATTTGTGTTATAATTTCAGCTCTAGATTGTAGTTAAAATGTGCAGTAGTTAAAGACATTATTTTCATCATGTATGAGATGAAAGCAAGGATTGTGATGAGAAGAAAGAATAGCAACTGTGTGGACCATAGAGAATTGCTGAAGTTACGCACTGTAGGATTAACATGATAGAGTACAAAGCATACTCTTGTTGGGTTAACTCTAAGAGAAATTTCTCCCTGGTGGAGGTCATTCTGCAGATTTTTTGACCAAATGTGTCATATTTGTGTTTGGATTCTGGTAAGTTTGTCGTCGTGCGCTCTACTGTTTGTAGTTGTTGAAGGTAGACATTCCAGGTTAAAGTGAACAGGATAAGATGGTATGTCCAGTTACCATTGGCCAGTGAGAGAATTATCTGTGTAATTTTTAAAAGGAGCCTTGTTTTGCAAATGTCACTCTGCTTATAATCATTACTTTTATAAATGTTCTTTGTGCCATTTATTGGCATGCTTTTGTAAAGTTTGACATTGTAGGAGTAATAACGCTGCATGAGGGCATCAGTGAGCCAGCCTAAGACAATCAAAGTTTACAAAAAGATGCGTAAGAATATTGTGGCAGACAATTTGCCCCAAGTTTTCTGTAGCATAATGAAGTATGGAAGTAGGAAGGTAGCATTTGTTTCCACAAATGAATTTCATTGGCTAGAACACCTGCAAATTTGGTTGGATACTCCAATAGCTGCATTGCAGTTTACAGAAAGAAGTGTCATCCAGAAAGTGCTCTTTTCTGGGTTAAAGCAGAGTGTTAAAAGCCATTTATTCCAAGTTATGCAGTGACTCTAGCAATGATGGACTCCCTCTGTACAGTAAATTGCGATGACAACTGCTTGTGGTTTAAAAAGGAAGTATTTGTGTATGAGTTATCTGTGAGGTAAATATTTTGTATCAACTCAGATAATATTTGCAAAAAGTTTTAGGTGCACAGTTCACATCACAAGAAGAGGTGTCATCCGTAATTGTTTCCCTCTGTCATGTCGCTGAATGATACATTTGCCAATGTGTGTTGTGAAGAAAAGTTTAAGTAAAATTTTAGTTTAAAGCATAAAATTATAAATAATTAGAAGCAGTGATAGCAAAGTTTGAAATGTTTACATTTTCAATCAACTTTTTCATGATTTATGAACAATATGTTTTCATATCAACCTTTTTTCATTATCTAGAAAAAGGCAAATAAGAAAAAAAAAATTCTTTTTTGTATGAAATGGAGGTTAAGGGTGGGTACTCAAGAGGTGGTGGTTATGTCATTGCTGCCAACACAGCTGCAGCTAAGACTTTAAAGATAGGTATCTTTAAAATATCCAAATTGTCACAAGATGTAAAGTCATCATTAGGCTTAAAAACTTTGCAACAAAGTATCAAAGTATGACTGTATGTGCACCATCTCCATTTGTCATTGTGAGTTTCCAGTAATTTGTTAAGGAGAATGAGGAAACAAAAAACAAATTTGTACAATGTAACCAATACAATACTTAGTCCAAGTATCTGTTCAAAAGTCAAAGAGAAATGGCAGGCTAAGATACAGAAGGGAATAGGATATAAGGATAGAGACCCTTTTCCACTTACGGTTAAATGTGCAGATGCTGAGCAGTACACATCTGAATGTTCATTAACATTCTTTCTCTCAGTGTGTTTTTTGATTGGTTCTGTTGGCTTGTTTGACCTTTCCCTGCCCATTTCTTAAAGTGGCTGGTATTGCTATGGATTATACAATTTAGGCAGTATTTATTCTGGCAGTTAAATCACTTGCCACCTCTTTAACTAGTTGTGAATATTTACAAATCATTCTTCGTATTTAAGAAACTCTCTCGGTGACTTAAATTTGGTGGGACTTACTTTGACGAATCGTGTGTGTATTATTCTTTCCATCTTTGTAGAATGTAAATTAATTAATTAATAAACTGTATGTGTATTAGGTTAAGTAGGTTGTTTTAGTGCCTTGATGCTCAGCAGACTGTACCTGTTGCTTATCTTCCTAATGATAATGAACTCTCCAAGTGGGTAAACTGATAAAGGAATATTTCAACTTCACATTCTTCCCAAATCGGTGTGAAAAATTCGTTAGTTTAAGATGTGAAACACTTGATTTGTTTTTTGTCTGTTGGCGTAATAAAGGGATTCAAAAATTTTCCGAAAGAGGGGTTCAAAAGTGTTCACTTTCAAGTGAAGATTGCAAGAATTTAACTAGTGATGCAGTAGTGTTTTGTAGAAGTTGTATACTGCTCTGTTATTCCATTCGTCCTCAGTCGTCAAGACTGAGTGCCTTCTTCACATAGTCATGAGAATACTTCCCAAGGAAATCTAAAAACTATAACTGATTCAAAATATTTCCTAAACATTGTGAGCGTAATATATTCAAAAAATTTCATATGTCATGAGAGACCATTAAGCTGAAACTGATATCTTTATTTTCTTGACTGAAGCAAGATTACTTGTATATTTAGAAAAATGTGTTGTATCTTACGTACGTTGCAGAGTGAATGCAAATAAAAGTAGGGGATGAGGAAGGGTTGGCATGTAGGCAAGATACAAAAGGGGGAGGACAGGGATGACAAGCATGGGTTTATGTAACTGCCTTCAGTATTATGAGAGAAGAAAAGGTGAAGACAAGAACACTAAGACAATATGGCTTCAGCTGGAATGTCTGGCACAAAGTCTACTGTAATTGTTTGATGTTAAGATAGGACTTTTTTCGAAATGGGTGGAGGAAGGGGGTGATCATGAGATAGTTGCAACACATGAACATGGCTGGCTGTCTTTGGAACATGCTAGTCTCATGTCTCAAAGCTTGCAGCATTACATTGTAAATTTAAAGAAGAGTATCCCAACACACCACGCCACCGCCAACAAGCTAAGGGTGTGCTGTTTCTTGGGATGAATGTATTTCTTGCTGCCCCTCCTCTGTAGACTACATTGTAATTTCTATAACTAGTAGGAAGGTAGGGTATAACAGGTGAAGTCACCATTCAGGTGGTTTAGTAAGTCACATCAAAATTTCATTCTTTATATCTCTGTAATTTACAGGGATGTTTCGAGGTTGCATATTATTTAACTCTTTGTACTGCAGTCAGGAAGTGGTAAAAATTACAAAAAGTTGTTTCTGTCATGTGACAAAACCATTGAAATAGTTGGCCATTTTCGCACAGAACTGTTTTGTCAATATCATTACATTGTTCAGTCTTGCATATGTCAACTTTTAAAATTCATCTTGGCTTTTACTAGATTGTTTTCTAGAGGACATTACTTTCACCGGTAGAACATTTCAGCATCTCCAACTGGTGCATACATGGTCAAGACAAAGCACTTTTTGTATCCTTGTAGGATTAAAATCCATGTCGAGTGGAAAGTAAAGGCCGCCAATTTTATTGAAATAAAGAGAAAACTATCACAGGAACGAGTGTGTTGCTTCTCTTTGTGTTACTTGTTTAACAGTGTTGTTTCGTAAGAAGTATATTTATGACCAACCAGTGAAGTGGAAGATTTGTTCTGCTCTGGTTTGGGAGTCACTCTTCCAGTCTTTAAAGTATTAGTAGCATTCAATAAACATTTTTCGAAGAGTGATGTTATAACGTGACTTTCACAGCTTCTGGAATCCTCTCTCTGCCAAACTTATGGAGGTATTTTAATACCTCCATGCCAAACCTATTCACGGTAAAATAGCATTTCATCATGCTGTTTTACTTCTCAGTGCGTTCACCTCGTGGTTATATTGAAAATAATTTAGGGCGTGCAAATTATTGTCTGAAAAATAATGCAATAGGTTAGTGGTCAATCTGACCTCACATAAAATGTGTTCAGCAACAAGGCTATTTCATGCAAATGAAATGATAGAATGATATTCGTCATATTCTAATATCTGTAAGACTTAGCATAACTTTGCAAAGTGACAATTTCCTTTCACTAACCCCGCACACGCGTTTCCCGACAAGGGAAGGCTTTGGTCATATTTATGCTGAAGAGATCCTTCTTAAAATGTTCATTTCGACACAGTGACTTTGCTATTGTCCAGATGAAGTGTGTTTTGCAGTCCCGAAAAGGAGGTGAAATGATATCACTACATCAGTTCTTTATTCTTCGCTTAGGGTGCAACAAAAACATTTTCGTGGAGGCGCGGATCCACTCAGGATTTTTCCAGGGAGGGGTCGTAAGTGTTATCGCGCGGGCTGGGGAATCGGTGTGAGGGTAGGGGTGTTACGACCCATTTTGTAACAACTGACCAAAATCGTACAACTTTTTACCCAAAATGTAACAACTTTTTTCCCAAAATGTAACAACAAGTATCTGCCCAAAATGTAACGAGTACAAACATTTTCCATAATGCAACAACTCTGCCCGAAATGTAACAATCGGGGTATTTCAAATCAAAGAGCTGCAAATTTTCTCACGGGGCCGGCGGACTTCCCATTTGGAGTCTACCGATCCCATCTATGCAGTTCCCACTGCATATTTCTGGGGCTATCATTTGTGCACCATCTTGGATTTTTTTAAACCTAAATAGAGACACCCAACACGGGTTGTTCGAGTAAGATTATAAGGCACGGGAAATTAGACTTGTGCAACTTATAGGTCGATTCAACCTTGTTCCTCATAGTAAGACAGGTAAATCTACTTTGTCATTCATTTTTATGACGTCAGCTAAGCGCTCGAGTGGGTAGTAAGAAATAGACTAAGTAAGTTTCAGCCTTAAACTAGCCTACGTCATGACGGCAATTTTTATTTTCATAACAACACAGAAGACATCCAGGAATATCGAGTACCATGTCATGAGAAGTTGAACGTTGAATGGGGCAAATCCCAGTCCGATCCTGTTTTGTTATGACACTTAAAAATCATGGGGCCCATCTTGGATTTTTTAATAGGCCTACCGCCCAATGTGAATTTTCATGTTTTTACATTTTGGGCAAAAGATTGTTACACTTTGGACCAACTTCCATAATAGTTACATTTTGGGCAGAAAAATGTTGCCTTTTGGAGCGAATTGTTACATTTTGTTCAATTGTTACGATATGGGTCGTAACAGAAGGTGTCTCCTCCCCTTCTGAAATTTTTGCAATATCCTGAAATGCAATTTTGTGTACTCTAGCATATAAAAAGACAATTTTTTTCTGCAATGAACATATGAAAAAAGGAATAGAGCCAAGTTTAGCCGTGAAAACAAGTTTTTCTGTACCTCAGTACTGGAAGACTAAAGAATACTACTGCCGCCATAATTTTCAGTGGAAGGGGGAGAGCTAGAGCCACAACAGCCCCGCAGGGCAAAGTTATCTGGTTAACTCATACTCCACCCGAGGGTGCTTGCACAGTGCGACCCGCAACCGAATTCGATGGCTGGGCAACTGATTCTTTAGGGGCAAGCATAATCTCAAGTGAGAGGAAAGCCAGTCCTGGAGAAAAACCCACGTAAATCACCGCTAGCGGAATTTGAACCCATGCACATGTGAATCACAATGGTGCACACCAGCCGGAATAGAGCACTCCACCATTTGGGGCAAAAAAATTGTTACAGTTTGGACGAAATTCCAAATTCTACAGTAGTCCACGACCCTGTTGTTAAGGTGGAATTTCACATCGGGCAACCCCAACTTACGGTGTCCTTAACCAGCGACGATAAATGGCACTACAGGCTTACAAATGCATGCTTAATTTGATATTGTATTACGTATATACATATGTATTGGTTGGATAAAGAGACGCACATGAATTGCCATGTGTTAGAATAACGGCCCTCAAGAATTACATGCAAAATTTTTCTGGCCAAGAGCAGGCCTGTCCAGACCTCCTAGCTGAATCCGCGCTTTTGATGATGTGGTTAGGGTTTCCTGAATGAAGCTGGATTAAAATCTCTGTACACGGGATAGTACTGCTTATTTTCAAATTTTGTGACTGGGCAATAAAGGTATTCAAGTTTGTTTTTTTAAAATGCGACCTTTAATCCATCATTTTTGCCAATTAAGTGGTGAAAACAATTACGGGTACAGTGTATGGCAAAATAATGTCAACCTATATTTGTGTGAGATATTGTTTTTCTTTCTGTGCTCCTTTTCTATGAAATCTCCAGGTTTGCAGTTTATCGGTTTTTCTGGTGCGCAAATGGTACACGTTTAACCGCACCCTCTCCTCTAGCTTATACGTTTGAAGCCCCAATCAATAACCAACGATATCAAAACGAAGTTGACAACTACTCGATTCACTGGCCAAATATGATTGGTGGTCGCATTGTTATTTGATACATTAATCGGTATGTTTTTGTTTCCGTGTTTCGGAAAAATCCTCTGCCACGATTCCTCCTCCCCTTACCTCAAATTATTTCCACCTGAGCCTCGAGAGCAGTTTTATTGTGACAGCACGTGAGTTAGTTGACAGTTTTCAATAATGTCGAGATGCACAATGGACTAAACGCTCCGCCGTAGAAAATTATGACACGTTTATGACGCACAAGACGCCCTATTGTGACGTACTAGACGCCCAATTGGAAGACAAAATTGCAATATGTAGGACCTAATGTTATGCTTTGCGGTAGCAATTGTGCTAGGAGTCCTAACGTGTTTCTTATATACAAACTGATAGATGATATTTCCCCGCATTAAAATGTGATCCTACACTGAAAAAGCACCAGAAGCTCTGGATACATTACTAGTAACAACCTTCTACCTTTTTTCATTGAAAAAGATGGCTATAATGGAATTCTCTTGAGATTAAAAATACGGCCAAAAAAGGCAAGTAATGTACGGTAGCTTTTATAAGCCATTTTCAATATTTTGCTTAACAATTCCTGTATAGTTTTATGCATATGCTAAAATTAACAAATTAACTGTCATGGATTTTGACAACCGGTAGTGTTTTATAAATGCACATAAGGACATGTGAAAGGAGAGCTTGCTCATCTAGATTTTTTTTTTTTAACCATTATTGGATTTATGGAATTTATTTAAAACAATAAAACATTTTTGATGAGTGTACAGGCTTACACACCACAACTGCAATTTTTGTAGAAATTCACAGAAATTTTCAATTGGCGCAGTTTTTTATTGACAGCAATTTCAACAAATGAGGAGTACCAAAGCTCATGTTACACAGCATCTACTGCACTTAGAGTGTCCTGATTGCGTATTGGGTCTTGTTTACTCACCCTGAAGCATAGTAAACTGAAATTGTCTGGATTAGCGTGAATGTTAGACAGTTGTGAGACAGAGGGGTTTCAGTTATGGGGTACTGTTTGGGATGAGAGTATTAGACCTTGAATTAATGTAGAGGTTATTGCTGAAAGCATTCCTTGTTATTAGTAGGCATATAAGAGTATTTTAAATGACCTCGCATCTTCAGGTTTGTTGATATACAGGACGTGAATTGTACCCTAAAAACATGTTGGTCTTCTGTCAGCAGATCATCATATACCACGCCAGCAAAGTTATGGCTAGACTTGGCCAAGTCTCACGTGAGTGTTCCGCGGGGAGCTGACAACTTTCTCTTCAAAATCCCCCTACTGCAGCATAGTACAGAATATCGTATTTTCCTTTTGTCTAATACGCCCTCTATCGGTCTATTAATTCTATCGTTTCTCTCGTTGAAGATCAATACCTTTATAGACCTATAGAGGGCGTATTAGAAAAACAGGCAAGTACGGTATGCTGTACTATGCTGAAGTACTGGATTTGCGTAGAGGTAGTGTTGCCAGCTCACCGAGGAACACTCACGAGAGACTTGGCCAAGTCTAAGTTATGGCGGAAAAGGAGGCGTCACCCCTGGAAACCGGCGGGTGTATTTTGTAGGCCTTTCTAAGAACAGACTTTTTCTGCACAGATTTTTACATTCTACACACCACACAGTGTCACGATGGCGTAGCGTTCCCTTTACCGAAGGAGCATAGAACTAGTTGAAAGTCGAGGTTACGACAAAAGTATTTTGTGTACGCCATCCAGAATCCGGTATAGTTTTTATTGATTTTGCATGAGACGAAAGGTGATCCATTTCTCGGCTATGGTAGTTTTCATGAGCATTGAACTATGATATGGAATAAGGAGGGGTTTGCTGAATGAGATCACTCAGGAAAGTGTTTTAGTTTAATGTGTAAAAAAATGACTATTGATGATTTATTGATGAAATAAATTTTCGTCTCCTTTTCTAACTAGGCTCTGGAGGGGTAAGTTAAGGTTTTCGTACTCTGTGTAATAATATAATGCGATCTCTTGAAACCTCCAAGACACAAAAATATGAATATAGCCTTAATTTGAAAAACAAAAGGGTTCTACCTTGCATTATATGTTCTGAAATGTTTGCATTTGAGTCGGCTGGATCTGAATTCGTTCCCGAGTCCAGAAGAATCTCATTTCAAGTCAAATTACCTCCGACTGCTCTGGCTTTAAGGAGTTGAGACTTTTCATAGAAACTTTCATTTTTCATTTAAAACACAATATCCTCCTTAAAGAATTACATCCCATTTTTGTGCAAACCGTTCTTCCGGTAAGCTGCCTTAGTTTTCGGCCGCTACTAGTTTCCACCAGTCCTCTCTTGAGAGAACTTCCTTACACGGAGAAAGAACTTGAGTATCCCGGCCTCGGACTCAGTCTCGATGCATCGACACTCATTCCATAGAGACAACCGTAGTAATCAGGTAATAGGCTAGACACATTGGTCTATTTTGAGTGACAACGTTTAGTCCAGGGGCGTATACCAAAGAATTTTCAATAGAAGGGAATTTTTTAGTAATCGCAGTCATGTGGAACGAGAGGGTTATATCTGACACATTTTGAAGGACATTTTAAGCCGATGAATGGAGAAGCTCGCTCCTGATGCGCCAAGGCTTGGATCCACTGAGGTTCCAAGTTGTCATGATGTTATTGCAATTTATTTATCCAATAATGGCAAAAGAAAAAACAAGTTGGCCCATAGAAGCCACGTTATTCAGTTATTTGTTTTTGATGAGCCCACAGACTTAGTGAATGGAAAAATGTGATGCTGCCAAGTGTAGCTGATATTCAATATCTACATAGGCTGATAGGCCTAATGCATATTGTTCAGTCTAAATCTACATTCGGGAGTCTACCTTATCTTACAAATTATGCCCTTTAAAGTCAGAGGGTCTGAGCAATTTTGTCTTTCTAAAAGGGTCATCTCCCCACACATACATAGGCCTACATACACAAACACCTATACAGACACACACGCATACACACATAGGCTATACTACAAAAACATACAAAATGGCGTGAATAACAGTCCGCACTTCTTTATATCCATTAACCGATAATTTAACTATTGAAAATTTTTATCAAAAGTTCTTTCAAATCTGCAGAAAAGATCCGTTCGGAGAAACCAAAAACTCATGCTCAAAGTTACTTATAATGAATTGATGTGATTGTCTTTTTATGTTTCTGTGCTTCATGCAACATATATGTAACAGTTAAACGAAAGCCCTTAGTTTCAAGTTAACTGTCAGTCACGTGAAACCAGCTCTTTAATCTTTTCCCAAATTGCTCCTGCAGTAAGCCAAATTTTAAGGCAATTCTAAGCAAACTTTAAAAAATACCACCTTTTTGCAACTTTTTGTCCAGTGAGGGATAATTTGGTAACCCGACTTTTGTGGTTCTTCACCCAACAGTATACCAACCAAACTTTCTTGTAAAGACTTGAATACAAATATAGTGTTTTCCGAGAATAATGGCGATGAGTGCCTTCCTTTTTTCTTTTTTTGATCGCCCCTCCTCCATACAAAGAGTTTTTTATTGTAATACCCCAAAGATCACTTATTCCGATGACCTCTGTACCAACTTTAAAATAAAGGAAATGGGTTGTCAATACATAACATTTGTTGCAGCTTGCTTCCGAATCCATGGTCAAGTGGTAAGAGCATCCGACTTGCAGCAGCAGGGAGATCTAGACTCAGTGCTGGAGTTTGACCCCTGGCCGAAGACTTTAAAAATTTAACCCACTGCCATTGTGATCGGTGCTCAGCATAAGCAATGGAGTGGGGAAAACAAACCAGTGAGCTACAACTAGAAAAAAGGTCCGTGCGCGTTTCGACTTAAAAAAAATCAAATTATTAGAAACTTATACCCCCATCACACTGAGGCTACGTCAATGGATTTCCCGCTGCGTCAATCAAAAAACGCTGAAACGCAGCAGGAGCTCCTAGAAATCTCCAAGGACGTGATGAGAACTTTTTCACGAACGCGGTGTGATCTCCGTGGTCTCCAGAGGCAAAGTTTCTGCTACGTGGACTTTGAACATGTTCAAAACCCACGTAGCATCGACGTAGCCCAAACAAGACGCAGTAAAGACCTACTAACAACGCCATGTGCGTAACATAGCCGTAGTGGACACTTAGTTTTGACGGTTAGAACGTAGTAACAACCCAACGGCCACTTCGCCAAAGTGTCTTGCGCTCCTAGTACGCGTTGTCAGTTGGTAGTACGTCCTACCTCTCGATGGAGCTAAGTTCATCCTTCGTTACAGAAGACTTCCTTACGTAAGTTCTGCGCTGTGCAAGTTCATTAAAAATTGCAGCAACCTCAATGAAGTTCAAACAAAGACATAGTAACGTTCTCATCACTCAGTATCAGTTCTCTTCAAATATGAATGTTAACAGACCAGTGGCGTAGCCACGGTGGTGGTTTTGGTGGTTTGAAACCACTCCCCCCCCCCCCTCCATGACCCAACCTTGCAATACAAGATACACCTAAAACAGTTTTTTCCTCTCTATCCTTAGACTTTTCCCTCATGACATGCCCTAAAAATAACCCTTTCCCCATGACACCACCACAAACCAACCCCCAGTCCCCCATAACACAATCCTAACTACGCAACTGAAATACAAAATAATTTGATTTTTCAGCAGTTTTCTGCGCACTTGAATCAGGAGATTCTAGACTGACAATTTGGACTGCTAATTATGAGAAGAAAAAAGAGAAGGGAATCAAAATCATGTTGGGTGCCCCCTGGCTGCATGCCATCATGACCGACTGCTTGCTGAACTAAGAATGGAGTATCAAAAATCATATTTTAATTTTCTGAGAATGTCTCCTGACATGTTTGATGAATTGTTTAATAGAGTTTGTCCTAGTATATCCAAACAAGACACTTACTGTAGGGAGGCTTTGTAATCCGGCCTAAAATTTGCTGCAACGATATGTCACTTGGCATCCGGGGATAAGTACCCAACCCAGTATGATTTCAGGTTTGCACGCAACACTTTCTCCATTTTTATACCAGAAGTCTGATGTATTAAAGGAGGAAGTTATCTCCTGTCCAGTAACACCAGGTGAATGACGTCTAATTGCTGATGAATTTTCGAAAAATGGAATGTCTCGCTTGTTTGTTCTGCCATTGATGGAAAACATATTGCTCTTAGAAAGCACCTGGCCCGGGTTCCCTGTATTTCATTTATAAGGATTTCTTTTCCGTAGTTTTGATGTCTTCAGTTGAAGCGGATTTCATGTTTGTGTGGATAGACGTTGGTGGGTATGGGTCGATGTCTAATGCACAGATTTACAACGATTCAGAACTGAAAGAGTGTTTAGAAAATGGAACAATTTGATTCCCAGATCCCGAAACCATGCCCAATGATGATCGATACATGCCATTATTCCTGTTGGGTGACGACGCCTTTGGCGGGACTCAGAACATACCTACTGAAGCCATTTTCCAACAGACGACTGACTGAAGAAGAATTAATAGCCAATTACAGAATAACCAGGGGTAGAAGAATGTGGTAAAAAAGGATTCGGAATACTTGCTCTGCGATGAGAGTTACTCCCCATCACTTTGCAGCAAGGTCCAGATATAGTCAGACTTATCGTTGAGACTTGTGTGTTTCTTCACAACCATATGAGGATAAGATATCGTACATTGCAGAATGCTCAACTTGACATAGAAGATGATGACCATAATGATATCCCAAGGGTGTGGAGAAAAACTATCAACCTGCAGGACCTTAATGTAGTTGCGGGGCCAAATAGGGATACCATTAGAGCAAAGAGGGAGAGACAGCATTTGAAGTTAAACTTCATTAGCGCAGCAGGATCTGTGAGGTATTATGATAAGATTCTCTCAACAAGCTCCAACATGAATTCTGAACAAAAAGTTTAAAGAGGAAATTCAGGCTATCGAAATCGATATTTATCAAGATATGGGCGAGTTATTTCTATAGGCCCATCTTGGGCATGGACCATTGGTATTGATTGTTTTGTTCCTGATTCATGCTTTGATCCTTTAATCTCATTTAAATTCATGAACATTTCAATGAAAATAACGTCAGATAGATATCTTGTTTCAAAAACTTTATTTTAATAATATAAATACATGGATTTAAATCAGCTTTATTCATGTTCAATAAAACGTGTAACTGTTATCCCAAGCGAGTGGAAAAAATTATAGTGGTAGGCCTATGTGACAAATAGGAATACCACTGCAATTAAGAGGCAGGTTTATTATTTGAATTTCAATAGCCTTGCTGGATATGTGCCTTGGCATGATATAATGATAACATTCTCTCAAACGTTAGTTTTGAACTAAAAGGTCACACAAGTGCAGTTTATCTGTGACTCCCTAAATCCACACGATTTGGTTTATTGTAAGTGCCAAACACATGTGAAAGGAATTAAGCTTGTCGAATTCGATATTTATGAAGATATGAACGAGTTTTTATTTAGGTCCATTTTAGACCGGGCCCATTTGTATTGATTCTTGTTTCTGATCTATACTTTGATCCTTTAATCTCACTGAAATTTTTAAAAATATCAATGAAAATATCGTCAAAAGAATAAATTTCATGTTAACTTTTGAATCATATATTTGTATGGGTTTTAATTGAATCAGCTCTATGTATTTTCATAAAACAAAAACGGTGATATGACTGTGGTCGAAATACTGTTGACGTAGGAACAACGAGTCTCGAGCAGCGTGAACGCAGTGGAGGCGTACGGGAAACGAACCAGACGTCGCGCGCGCGGCATCCTGCGCGTAGATAGAACCGAGTGGTTACCCCGAAAACGCCATGGGAAACCCATGAATGCAACAGCAACGTAGAAAGTTCTTAGCAAGAACGTGGCGTGAATGGGGCAATTTTCCAATTTCCTTGGATTTCCTCGGAGACCAAGAAGTTGCTGCCACGTTTTGTTGATTTTTCCGAAAATCCGAGAGCGCAGCGTGATCTTCGTCCAGTGTGATGGGGGCTGTAAGCATAAATCCTCATCTAACTAAGTATATATATTCCCTACCACATTTAAAGTTCGAATACAAATCAACACCTACGTAGTAGATCAATCACAGATTGAATCAAGTAAGATGACCTTTACACACCTCCGTAGCATTTTGTGTCCGATTATACCCTTACCGACGGTACAAAAATTCCGAGATCAGGACCTAATGTTAAACTTTGTAACTAATTGTGAACGAGGAAACCTAACGTGACCTTCTTACGCAAAATGATCGACAGCCATTCTCTGTAATATATCAACAATGCGTTGTATTAATGAACAGAATACGTTAAGTAAATCACCTTTTTAAAGGAACTATAAAGTTCGTGTGCAAAAAGGTAAGGACAAAGATACAATTTAATGATAAACAAGACGAACGTCTAGACGAGTTGCGGTGCCGACAAACCAAGTCGTCTTGTACTTTAAAGGTGATTTTATATTTTAGGGGGACAAAAATACCATTCCAAAATTATTATTAATAACAAGTTAACGAGAATCAAAAGAAATGTCGATATCTCAGATTTACCATAATCTTTACAAATGATGAAATAAAATAAAAAAATATAAAACAGCAAAGTAAAAATTCCTTTGTCAGCGTTACTTACACCTACATTCTCTCAACATAAATGTTAATATGATGATATTTCACTCTAGCCTTAGGCCTATTGTCACTGTTTCTCCAATTTATATTAATCCCGCACACACTCTAAAAACTGTTGGGTAAAAAGTGTTGGGCAAAATACAAAATGCCCAACATGGGCAAATTATTGCCCAATAAATGGGTACCCATATCGTTGGGCAAATTAAGGTTGTGCAAAATCCAGGTGTTGGTAAAAGGTGTTGGGCAAGTTTTGAAGTACCCAACAGTTGGGTAATATGCAATTGACCAATCAGATGATTAGTTAAAGATCAGTTAAGTTTTACAGATATTTATTGAAATATAAGTGGTTCATTATAAGATCTCATGGTTGAATAAGGTTGTATTTGGTAAATAAAAAGGTAACGGTAGAATAGCAGTAAAAATCTGGACGAAAGTACTTAAAGAGCAATGGTCGCATAGAAAAAAGAAGTTTTCATTGCTACATAATCAACGGGAGAAGAAATACAAAGTTCACGATTGAGTTTGATACTTTAAACTACACACTTCACTGTTTACCTACCAAGTGCACCGTCGCCGCCGTCGCAGGACCACTCAGTGTTTGCCCTTCGGAGGGCGTACTTGTCCATTTGGGACGTTAAGCTCCTTTAGGGAGCAGAACTCCTCCGGGAGTAATCGTTTCGTTTTCGCCCCTTGGCTCTTCGCCAGAGAGTCGTGGGGACTTTTAGAAAAAACCGTCGCCGGTGCCCCCAACTACTCTTGGAGGATAAACGGTGTATGTGTTAGGGTACTTTGTAATCATAAATCAGGTTCTATTGAAATTATTGAAATCCAAACAAGCACCCAACATACTGTATAGTTGCATTGCCCAACACCTTTTGCCCAACAGTTTGCCCAACTGTTGGGAGGACACATATATACCCAGTGTTGGTTAAAAGTTGGTCATTCAGTTTTGCCCAACTACTGGGTAATTGCATTGCCCAACACCATTTGCCCAACAGTTTGCCCAATTGTTGGGAGGACACATATATACCCAGTGTTGGTAAAAAGTTGGGCAAATATTTGCCCAATATTTTTTAGAGTGTACGTCACTACTAACCCTTCGCCAGTAACTTCTTAGTTTAGTAATGTATAGACACTTGAACGACGTTGACCTCCACAAATCAGAGAACCGAATCAATCACTTACAAATCATAAAAGATAAATTGCAACATCTATACGTCCCTTCATGAAACCCGAATACCAAAAATATCGATGTCCCTAGTTTATAACTATTAGCTGCGATTCGTCTGTCATCACATCATTAAACAGTCTCGCTTCTTCCTACACTCTGTATCAAGAACTTGTTGTCGCCTTTCTGACAGTGACTTCTTACTAAGGAACAAAACTGTTGCCATTGCACTATATAAAAATTGTTTTAATAATTTCCATGCATTTCTTTTTCTAATAAAAATAATAATATAGCAAGTTTATGTATGGCCACGACTCGCAACTGATCAAACGATAACCTAAAATATTTAAAAGCAATAAGAAAGCCAGGTCTATGAATAAGACTGCACTGTCCACTAAAAAACTCCGTAAAAGACAAATTTCATCATTCCAACCACTCCTATGCAATAGCTCAACAAATCACTTTCAAAGAAAAAACGGACTTCATGAAAAATAAACGTTTCGCTGATAACACCACAGCCAGTGACATAACAAAAAAGAGCATAACTAGCTTATAAATAAGTGTCTTGCTACTTTACCGTTTACGTAATGAACCACCTGGCTAAAAATTTACAATTGCGAATTTTCTTGTACCTGTTCAAAACTTCGTTGTGTAAGCTAAAAATCTGAACCCTCTACAAACGGTCCAAATTTAACGTTTACGTTCGTTTAACATAAATATAAAAAAAATGATAAGGCAATCATTTTTAATTGTTTTACAGTGACGTAAATCCCGGAGAAGGCAAGGGATGTCTTTGCTTCCTCAAGTAAAAAAGGAAAGCCAAACTGTCATATGGCTCCCTCAAAATTTTAAATATCCATTTCAAAATCAAGACATTTTTGACAAGAGATGAACTATCCATGGCCTTTAAAAAGACCAAATCAGTTGGTTTTCAAGGGCTTCTCCCCCAACAGAAGACCCAAAGCAGTCCCTGAATGATTGTGCAAAACCTTCATTCATGCAGACCTCTTCCCAATATCTCAAACAGATCACCGCCCAGCGTAATAAAAAAAAGGTTGCTCTCATCACATACAAATATAAAACGAGATATGAATGAGCATGTTAAAACCCTACCGTGACTACTCTTTACATTAAACTATGTGGTCATGTTAACACTTCTTCATCTTATGATGTGCTCTTCTCCCTAAATGTATAAATATCCCCAAGAACATTCCCTCTGAATTTGGTTTTTTAAGCATTCTTCTTTAGTGGAGCTTCTGAGCAATGGCAACTCGTGGTGTAAATATGTGGAGAGGTACATAATGAACTTACAATGACTTGTCTTAAATAAAGATGATCATCTTCCCTGTAACCAATAATGCCAAACACCGAAAAAAAAAAAATTACCACCCACAACAACGAAAAAATAAAATGTACATGTAGATCTTTCGGAACGTATAAATAATACATCACGATCGTCATGTTCCCTACTTTCCCCATCGTCACACCTCTGACTCTTTTCATATCCACTAGAGCCTTTTTTGTTTGATCCCAACTCTGACATTATCATTTTTCTCCCCTTCATAACTTTTATCTTGAAATTCACCCCCATACTTTCTTTTTCTTTGTTGCCAACCTTTCCTTTCTACAAAAAAAAAAAAAATCTTTGAACGGCCCTTCTTGGGCATTGTTATATTCTCCACATAATTTTAAACTTTAAAATAACAAATTTACCATAACCAGACACCTTGATATAACACAAATATTAATACGAGCCATCTCATACAAATAATATTTACCTACCAATAACAATGTTTCCCTCCAACAGAAACTTACTTTATGAAAAAACAGTGAACAAAACTCCTCTAAACTATCAAACTTTTTACTCCACAGCAACCCCGACCATGTCACTTGAAAAGAATAAATCTCTACAAAGAAATCCTCATATAAATACTCAAAATTCACTAAACACCTCGATGAATTAAAAAAAAAACAACCAAAATAATGGCGCTGTGTTAAATTAAACAATATATTATTCCCCAGAGTACACACGGACCTGGTTTTTCCGCAAGATTGTTACTAAAAATAGAACACGTTTGCAAATTTTACGTGAAAAAAAACCCCCAATTTTGCACTCTCACGAAAATCATATTTCCACCAAAACTTAAAAACACGAAAGAGAAGTACCATCTCTACAAATTGCTCTAAACCGTATTTCGATACCACAAACTCACAAAGCATCTAGAAGGAGATAGAAATAAAGTGCCGGAAAAGTCAGAAATTGACATCGCGATAGTAACTGCATTAGTTGCGGTTGCCTGCAAGGCAGGCACCGCGACTAAAAAGCAGTAAAAAATATACGGTAGTGAGGAAAGGCCGTTTCAAGCCCAGGTTAATAACGGTGTTTCATACCGCGCTTGAGCAAAACACTTATCATAATCAAAGGAAACTCCCGTGCACACATATTCACCGCAAGAGAAGCACCTGAATTGTGTGATTTATGAAGGTTGTAATGCCTGTATTTAATTGGTAGTTGATTATTTTATTTTCATGTCAGCTACTGAACAGAGAAAACGAATTGATATCGTTCGTGGACAAAGGATTGTCCCGGCATTACCATACTGAAGGTAACATGACCGTCAACATGCTGTGCTAAAAAGTGAGGGACAATCCCACTTCCAACAAAAAGAGGGGTGTTTTCCCTGTCCTCAGCGAATCGACTTCGAAGAAAGGTTCCCTTAATTTCGCACATAGAATCCATCATGTGACCAATTAGTTTAGCAATTGCTCTATATTCCATCACTTTATTTGAAGGGTGCTGATATAGAGCCCGGAAGACTTAAGAGCTGAAAACATCCATGCATCCTCTGTTTCTTTGTCTCGGATCACGAACATCCAACCGACCGACGTTGATCAGTTCATGTCGATAAGTTATCAGGCAACCTGACAGTTTGCGTTCAAAGAAGATCTAGATTTCAATACAGTCCCCGAACATGAAATTTTGGAGCATGTTTGACCTGTCACTGTAATTTCATGAAAAGCAACGTCATTGCCGGTTTGGGGGACCGCCTGAATTTACAAAGACCTCTCCATCATGATGGTGTGACAATGGATTGCACTGAAATAGGGGCGGTCCATTAGAAAATGTAGAAAAGAAAGGAAAATACCCTAGGGCAGGCTTTGCCTGAACAATGTTTTATATTTGCACCAATTCCAACAGGCTGCAACCAGTATAAGCAATCATAGTTCCAAGAAAGTGTGTGGTAGAAAAATTATGTAAAGTTAAATTTCATTTAGAAGATATTTCAATTGGACACATACATGTGATTCTTTAAAAAGTCATGAAATTACCCCAGCTTGAATAAGTGTAATTTGTATACTGTCCTTTTTCACGACTGGCACTAAAGAGTCATGTGACAATAGTTATCTCCCCTCAACTGTGAAATTACTAATTGGCACAGCTTGAATATACAATTTCTAAGTTACGAAATATTATGAAAGATGCTTTGAAAAAATGAGAAGAAACTGTGAAATTCAGTTGTTACTTCATTCAAAATAAATTTATTGACGATTGCTTGGAATTTCGTTGGAAGTTTACTTATTGACGCCTGCACTTAAAGTTAAGTAGCTCGCCAACGCGTAGAAAATACCCATCTTTACAGCTGCAGAAATTCGTTCAGGAACGTATGTGTTTTTGTGTGTGTGTGATTAAATCAGGGAGTTGCCACCACGAGCACCGCTCAATTGCCAGAAATGAGGGAGTACAGTGACTGATCCCGAGCTCTCTTGAGCGCGAGGAGGGGGGTGGAAGGGGTGTCACCCCTAGGCGAGGAACTTGTGTTTTTTACGAGCCAAAAATATGTGATTTGGTGCATACTTTACATGGTATTTTGCATGCATAAGCAGACATATTATAATGTATTTAATAATGAAATTTTTAGGAATAACCATATGGGAATTAACTTCACACATATTACTGGGAAATAATTTATCATTCCAAAAGTACATAAAATCAACTAACAGTTTTACACAAGTGTAAGGTGTTGCTGTTATACAAAGATATTCCGATAGATACCATGTGTGCCTGATATGGTATGCCTGGCAATTTATCCCCTTAGGTAGAGTTGGCAAGTATGATACTCCTGCTCCACGCCAACATATGAGATGGCGACTGGTTCGAGAAAATTGTAGCCTAAACTTGCATCCCAGGGCCCAGAAATGGCACTTCCTCCTCTGATTAGTGGCAACGCTAGCATTTTAGGATATATCTTTAACTCTAGGGCCTACTTCATTACAGTTTTTAAAGCATTTTTTTGAATGAGTGTGTGTGTGAGAGGGGGAGGGTATCTTTTTGAGATATCTCCTTCCAAACAATAAGGGGATGCACCCCCGCCGTCATGTATCCCCCCCCCCCCCTCATGGTTGACACCTTAACTTTGGAGCCCCTGGTTAGATTATGTGCTTCTTCGAGAAAAAGACATAAGTGTAGACCGCCCTCTCTAAGGCTGTTCCTTTTCACACGCACAGCGGCTTCTTTCCTTCACAAGTAGGCTGCTGGAATTCAATTGCGTAGGCCTATAATTAAAAGTTCTTTCAATTGTTTTATGTTAATATGTGATAAAGTAGGGCTCCCAGGATAAAGTAACCGGCAGCCGGCGATAATGGAGTCCATGATGCAAATTTTATTTGGACAATTAATGCAACGCTTTCACCAATAAAAGGTACGTTTATCACCTGTTCAACTTGTAGGTACAAATCGTGGATTTAAGCATCCGGGATATAATCATGTTGGTATTCTTGGTATTATTGGATTCCATAGGCTTCTATTTACATTGTCAATAATACAGGTGAAGATGGGTTTAAAGTTCATCGTTTGTTAATCCTGCAGCCACTCAGTGCTAGCAATATTAGCCTCAAATCAAATCAACACGTGTCTTTTTATAATTAGTTAGCCTGTAGCTTTAGAACGGTGTGGACGGTTGCCAAAGTCGAAACCAGAACTAAAAGTTTACTAACAGCCGATACTGTAGTGTCTTCTTTACATTCCAACATTTCTAGAGCAGCCTCCCGTGTTTACCGGTGAGTAAAAATTTATAGTCGTTACAAGTATTTTGGCGTGACCAGACAAATTAAAGCCGAAAGGGGTGCCCTACCTATAATGTTTTTTTGAGGGTGGGTAAATATCTTCGCGTTTGTAAGGGGTGGACTATGAGCTCCCATACCACCCTGCATGCTGTCCCACAGAAGATAGTCTTACAGTGGCTTAGGGTGGCTTCTGTTCTATTCAACCAGTCAAGAGCAGGACCACACATATTTGCCCTTTGGAAGGCGTACTTGTCCATTTGGGACGTTTTGCTCCTTAAGGGGGCAGAACTCCTCCGGGAGTAAATGTTTGGTTTTCGCCCCTTGGCTCTTCGCCAGAGAGTCGAGGGGACTTTAAGAAAAAAATCTTACATTTCTTTATTTTCGCGTCACCTTAAAATCTATCCTGTAATAAATCTAGCCTATAGGGCAGCAGGTATAAAGTTTTGATCACTTTCTTCGTTTTTATCAAATTTGCAACGTCACGAGGCCTTGAACTTGTAGAAGTCAACATTGGAGCCCATGAAAAGTAGCAGTAAAGACCCAAAATTCTCCAATTGTTACCAGACTGTCCAGTTCAATTCACTGCCTATATGGTATCATCGGCATGAAAATTTTGGCGGGATCTAGAGGTAATATCCAAGAAGTGTGTCAGATATTACCAAAATGTAACCTCTGGAAGCAACTTTGAGCTGACCTTTGAAAGACCTCGAGGGCACACGTAGCTCTTAACAGCTCACACAATTCAGTTCACGATCATGTCCTCGCACATAGTTTCAGTTTGCATTATCAGATTATATTTCAACACAATTATACCAGTTGAACTTCACAATTATCGTATCTTAAAGAATTTTTGCATTGTTTTATATTAAGGATGAGCCATTGACGGAAAAATTTTTTGGAATGAATGTGTAGTGAATTTGTAGCCTCCTGCCAACCATATAGTGTAGAGTAGTTTTCAACCTGTAGCTTTAACCACAGATTAATTCCTATAAGAATTAAGAGCACGTAATTACGGTGGTACCATTCAAATCAGTTGGTAACCAGTCTCTTCGCTACTATCATCAAGATTTTGCTAGTAATAACAATGTTGTAATGCATTTTTTGAGAACAAGCCTACATTTTGCAAAAATAAGCAGTAACCCTCGTCCTAAGCCGGGACTCTTCTGAGTTGTCTTGAGGGTGTGGCAACATACATAACAGATTAAAGGACAAAGGAGGGCTTTGAAGGCCCCATAAGATGACCTGTAATCCACCCCCCCCCCCAAAAAAAAAAAAAAAATTAAAATAAACAAAAAGCAAACCACCAACACCAAACGAGCCTAGAAAGACTAGATTACCCCAGTCATGGAACTTGAAAAACTTGTCAATGTTTACCTTAAGCCTTAAAAGCAGCGTACTGATGTGGAGTTAACAACCCACTCAGGTAGGCTATTCCACTCATTAAGACTCTATGAGAGAAACTGGACTTCCTAATGTCAAGTCTGACTCGGTGGATTTACCAAATGGTTGCGGGTCTGATCATTTTTTTTTCTTTTTTAATGGGGGGAGGGGTTCTCTCATGCCGCTTCTTTCATTGTATTTCAAGCTGGCTGAAACGCTAGTGCCACCGTGCAGTTTTTGACTAAATAAGCAACGCATGTATGGTCAGTCAAGACCTTGAATCAATGACAATTTCGCCCCTTTTCGAAAAACTTTGTTTCTTCAATCTGTTCCCAAAACCACAAAAAGGTCACACTACACTCTTCAATCCAATATTTTCCTTTCCCTCGATCGACTCTCAGCCACCTTCTCCGCACCTCCACTTGTATTACGTTGTCTCTCTTTTTTAATTACCTTTTTCTTTCTTTCTTCATTCTTTTCAACATAGCAAGGCCATCTCCCCCCCCCCCAAATGTGTTGTGGATACTTCCCCTGTCCCCCTCTTCTGGCAATTTGCCCCTTGTCATTAAAGCCATCCACGCAGACACAAATTTACATGTCATATAAACTTAACATATCAACGGAAATTTAGTCTTGTACTATTCCTCTAATGTAAATCACTGGAGATGGGATATGTGTGGAGACGCGTATGATTTTTGTCTTGGCAACAGTGGACAAAAAGTACATTACTCTTTGCTTTGCTAAGAACAATTTGAGTAAGGGCATAAATCCGACTCAAAAGTTAGCAGTAAATAAGTTTCAGTATAGCCAATACCCAGCAGCCAACATTCCCAAACTGGTTCTCAATGGACTAAAGTACTTCAGTTCCAATTGAGACCATTTATTATGATCTTGACATCTTTATCAGGAGTTTCCACTCCCAACTGGGCTAGCTCAGTTACTGTACACAGGAGGCGGTCGTGGACTGACACCCTTCTGGGCTACTTTTCAGTCAAAATTTTTCTCGGTACAGTACTTCATGATTAACTCAGGCATCAATTTAGAATATACCCAATTCATATCGGCATAAATAAGATTGATGCTGAACTTAAACTAAATGTCATTAATCTTTTATTTAATGTCAGCATTAATTCGTTTTATATCGAATTTATGTCCACGTTCATTCAATTTATTGCTCTATTATCTGCTCATATTCGATTCTCGAGATTGTAACAATTGGCATTACCTTGAAGCAAGCTTCGCGTGATACCAAGGAAGATGATCTTCCATTTTGGGGCAATAAAAATCTCAAATGTTTATTCTGTAAATGCATCAGGCGCGTGTTACGGGTAGGGGTGGGGGGATTTGGGGACTCGATCCTCGCCCCCTCCCCCCCTCCAAAAAAAAATGACCAATTGTGTGTACATTAATGCAGTATTTGAGTAAATTGAAAAGGAAATTGCTGAAAAGAACTTTTACATGTATGCATATATGCTGCTCCCACCTCCGTGGGCCAACACCCTGTGGGCTGGTGGTTGTAGAATTGCACTTTTGCAGTTGCTTAACATGTTATATGCAGGTATAGGCCTACACTACAAACCTATTAAACCTATAGCTGTTTTTTATGAGTGATCTTCATGAATTCATACAGATGAGCAGGACCGTAGTGCTTACCGTTCCTGACAAAATTATTTATATTCATGCGTACTTGGTGTTTTATTTGTTCAAATATTACCAATTACCGGACATTGTTAAGCCGAGTTTACTTGTTAAAAATTGGTACAATTAAATATAATATGAAAGATAGCCACATACATTGTTAAGTTCCCGCTGAATCATCGCAAATTTACCCTGCTATTCTTCATGCAAATCCCGGGGTAAAAACCCCGGCCGGCCCTTTTTTTAAAATGCACACCCTCGCTAAAAGTCCCATCATATTCCCCTCATAGCGGGGAAAACCAAACTACACGTCCCCGGAAAAAGGGTTGCAACAGCTCCGCCATGGCCCGGGTACGGGGGGGGGGGGGTTACCAGGGCATAATTTTTCACAGGTCGCAGATGGCTACCGTAAGGCTTATTCGCGAAACTACCGAAATGCCGCCTACTCTTCAATTAAGCTAATGTTTTTTTACCAAATTAATAACAATCAGGGGGGGGGGATAAGGGGGACCCCCCGAAAATCAAACTTTTGGAAATTAAAAAAATCATCAAAATATCTTTACTCACAGCGTCAGTTTCTACTCGTGAAATATTGGGACATTTGACTAGGAATAGCAAAAGAGAAGAATAGTGAATAGTGAAATCTTAATTTGGGAGACCATCATTTGTGATATCTATTGGAAACTATGCCAAAATTGTACTAGTTTTCAGGTATAAGTGTGCATATGACATCCGACTATTGATGCGTTGGTCTTGGTTTGGTCATGTGCTGATCTCAAGTGGCGACGCGCGGATGTAACTGGGATACACAAGGTGAATATGAAGGGGGGGGGGGGGGGGTTATGATTCATAATTGGGTAACGGATATAGGCCTATATAGGCTGTTTGACAGTTGTAAGTTTTATCGTGCACAGGCGTTCGAGGCCGTGACCGAGAGGAAGATTTCCCTTCAACAATTTTTACATTGAAAGTTCTAAAAATCTAAAAATTACAGACATGAAATTCCTGTTTCAGGACTGGGTACATGCAACTTAGAACACTCGCCAAGTGTCGTTTTCGGCCATCCGGAGGGTTTGTAAGGCCCAAAATTTTCTTGTACGCTCCGCGCTAACTGATGGTGGCGCTCCGCTAAGATAGTGTCCACTACACAATTCAATCATCCATGAATGACTCCTTGCCCCCCCCCCCCTTTGTAAAATTTTCTGCGGACGCTCATGACTATTCCCCAATCAATTAGAAGTAAACCATCTGTCAGTGTCTCCCCCTTCCGTGACGCCACTGGTTCTCAAGTGCTTTCGGTCTTTGAGTGAAAGACTTCAAAAGGCCGAGAGAGGCATCAGCTAGAGAATCTACAGTTAACAGTTGAAAGGGTGCCGTTGAAAGAAGCCAACAAGGGCGACAAAAACAAACAAAATTGTGCAACTGGAGACAGAGACAAAATCACGAAGCAACAAGTGCAACTTGGCAGTTAAAACGAAAGGGACCTAAAGAGTTGGCTGGGAGAGGGACCCATGTGTCAGGTTGTCGATGGGTCTCTGATCCAACTAAAGGGGAGATCCAGTGAAGGCCAGGTCACACTAAAGCGATATCGGGTAGGTTTTGCTCCGATTTTTGTGAGTTTTGATTAATATCTCCTCCATTGGCCGGGTTTAAATGAAACAAAAATCTTGCCAACCTGGTTGGCGTAGATATATGAGTTGTATATCGCAGGACTACGAAATAGTTATATCAATTATTCCGTGACGTCACATTCGTAAACAGCTTTTATACAGACTGCGTGTTTGGTCTAACGGTAAGAGCATCCGCCTCTCACGCGGAAGGCCCCGGGTTCGCTTCCCAGGTCGAATCATACCAAAGACTCTAAAAATGGAATCTTCTGCCATTGTGCGTGATGCTCCGCATAAGTAATGGAGTAGGGAAAACAAGCCAGTGAGCCACAACTGGAAAAAAGGCCACAACTGAACCAAAAGGTTGGAAACTGGGCCGTAAAACTCTATCTATCCCGTAGACAGCTTTTATATAGGATATACGTCAGTGGTCCGATAAAAGCTGTTTGTCAATTTGACGTCACGAAATAAATAGTTTACATTTCATTTTCGTGGTCCAACTGCTTACTGCCAGAGGTAGCAGTAAGTACTATTTAGGCTTCAGGATGAAAGAGGTGGTTTAATTTTAATTACTCAGGGGATAGTATTCCAAAGGTGAGCACTTCTGGCGAAGAACTGGTATTTGAACGCCTCAGAGTGCAGGCCCTGTATAACAGCATGCCTGACAGAAGAGATGCTAATCAGATAATAAGTTGTTCCAATAAATTTCTTAACAAAAATCAGCTAAGGCCCGATGCTGCAGGGCAGGCGCGTGGCCAGGATTGTGTCATATGGGGGGGGGGGGGAGGGGCACGAAATGAGGGAAGCGTAATTAAGATGAGAACGGACACTAGCAAAGTCAGCAGTCACGGGTTTTGTTGATTTCTTAGAAGAAGTCAGAGGCTTCCGTGGGGATACAAATAATTATTCCGCGCAAGAAGCTCAGGCTATAGTGAGCAAATCAAGGAGGAGGAAGCAGTGGTGGAACATTATGTAGATGAAATTACATTTACAAGAGTTACGGCATGTTATGCGCAGTTGATCTCGGGGTGAGGGGGTGAGACCCGGATCTGAATCCCCAACCTGCGATCTTGTGTGAATTAGTCTTCATGAAGTTACTATACCGCTTTCGGGCCAACTCGTCCCCAAACCAACTCGTCCCCAAGCCAAGTTGTCCCCAAGCCAAGTCGTCCCCAAACCAAGTCGGCCCCAATATGAGAAATTAGTGAAAAAATAATGGGAAATAATGACTTTCATGGATACTTCTTATAAATTATGGAAAATAATTCTTGAGATTTTCTCTTCCCACGTCGGTTTTCTTTCAATGGACGATCTTGGTAGCAATGTGAATGAATGGGCGTGTTAGGCCTAGGCCTATGGTGTTTCGCAGGGGCAAGGGAGCACTGAATTCCGCCCAGAGATTTGCTAACCCCATCATGAACCAACTTGGATCATATCTGACCAACATCGATCAACAAACCTGACATGCGCCCCTTAATCGGCCAATTGACTTGCTTTGTGGTTTTGTACTTGTATTTCAATTTTGCGCCAGCAGGAGGGTTGGTGGGTGAGGGAAAGGGGTGGTTGGGGTGGGGTAGAGGGGTTGCATCTTCCTTGATTGTTTCTGGTATCTCTTAATTGTTCACCAACGGTTGTTACTGGATTTGTTAAGTGAAGATTCAAGGCGCTCCATAAATTTCATATTTATGTTTATGCACCCCATTGGGAATATGCGCTATGTGGAAATGACATACATGTGACAGTCCGGTAATATAAGGCAAGAATAAGAAGCCAAACGAATCTTGCCCACTTATTGCCAAGGAAAGTTCATCCAAAACAGAAGCAACAGAGGTTAAAATTTAGTAACCACAGCTAGAAATGTGGTTTTAACTATTGTAGGTATTTACAGTAAAATACATCACCCCCATTGATGCGCTGAAAACTTATTTACACTACAATAAGTGTGCGTACTACCAGTTCCACGAAGTCGTTTCAAAGTCAATTGTTATTCCAGAGCCAAGTTCCAGATTCATCCAGATTATATTAATTTGAAATACCAAAGGCAAAAGTGACCTCTGTTGCAACCGCAGTCAGTATCAAATCTTTTGAATAGGCTATTAAGTATTATTTGCTATTCTTTTTTAGAAAAGTCTGAAGATTTCTGGAATTTGGGTTCTCCTTAGGCTAGTAGTAGGCCTAGGGTAGAGGCACCAGTATTCAACCCTATTCAACTTCTTGAATTTTTTCCTCCTAGGTAAAGTGGAGTCATATGGTTTAAAATGCTCTGTTAGATATTGTGAACATGTTACAATAAAAAAAAAATTGGATTTAGTCTTTTCCTTCAGAAATAATGCACCATAAAAGTTTGGATTTGCCTACCTAGTATTCAACCCCCTAGTCACTAGAATTTGGGGGACCAGTATTCAACCCCCAGATCATCATACCCAAAAATTATTTCATAAAGTGTAATTCAGATAAAATGTTAATAGGATAGAAATATAAGTTACCTTTTACTTTTGTTCAGGATTTGATTCTAGAACAACTTTTTTATGAAGTTTAGAGGGAAATTCACCTTGCTGTTATGCGTTTTTATAAGGTCATCGCAGTACGGGCATGTAACACACATTTCAGTGCAAAATTATTGATTCTACAATATATTCTAAAAAATGCAGAATATTTTTACAGAACTATGCTAAATGGCTAAACATTAGTGACTTCTTTGAGAAATGACCAGAAAATCGTAATGGACTTCATTCACAACATCCTTGGTTCCATAAATGTACCAGGGGGTTGAATACTGGGTAGCAGATAAAGATTGCATCACCAGTACTCAACCCCTTTCAATTTCCTTTCAAATTTTCTGTAATTTCACTATGGTCCTAAAATTTGTTTATAAATTGCTAAAATGATGAAATAATAACCTTTTAAATGGATACCAAAAAATTACATTCCTTTGATTTTAACTATCTTGCCTTACAGGACCTTTTAAGAATAGCTATTTTCAAAGAAATTCCCCAAATTCTTGCATACAGATATCTCCAGATATCTGCAAATCAGTTACCAAGAAGTGGGAGAAAATTAAGCAGAGAAGTTGTTTTCCCCTTTGGAATAATTTTATGTGGAATGGAGCCTTAGTTCACTAAAAAATGTGGAATTATATCTTAGGGGTTGAATGCTGGAGGGGGGTTGAATACTGGTGCCTGTACCCCCTAGTACACCTACTGTACATAGCCAAGACAGTAGGCAAGTTGCCAACTTGTGTCATATACTCGTCACAGGCATTCAAAGCATATATAAAACACAGTAAACATTTAAATTTTTCTGTAGACTTATTTTTTCCAGAAATAAGTGATTACAGCTCAGCATAACAATTTGCCTGTGCTGGAACTCAGAACTGCATTCAAGACTTCACAAGAGTAAGGTTACATTCCCTGTAGAACATTAGAATACAATCCAAGTTTACTGCCATCAATTTCACCGTTACATTATGTAAAAACAAAATTATTTATTTATGCCAAGTTTTCTTTTGGTGTGACTATACTTTTTGGCAAAGGGAAATTTTTTTCTTAGGCCTACTGACAGTAACTCACCATCAAGTCTTTAAAGTATATAGGCCTAGGCCTGTTTCAGAAGTTTTTTTTTGTTTTTCAGTTTTCAGTTTTGTATCATGGATATCTTGAAATTTCTCAGCCCAATCATTTTCTTAGCTGTGGGTGCTGCAGCTATTAAACCAACAAATCTTGCCAGAGGTGAGTTAATGCCCACAATACTTTTTAGCTGAATAGGCTGGCCATACGATATGTCAGTATTTTGTTGGGTAAAAAGTGGCTCCTTGAGCTCATTGTTCATTTGAGACTTAAAAGTGTACCTCAAGATAAAAAATTGAAAAAATATACTGTATATTGAACAGCATGAAAAATGAACTCCCATGTAAGACATTATTGAACCAAGATATAAAATATTGAAATTTATTCATTCTTTAAACAAATAAGTCTATTTTATAATAATTGTGACTTTATTGTAGTACAACTTGCATTACCTGCTTGACCTTGCGCACTTCCTGTTTGCTTGCATGGCATGGGCATGTTGCACAGAAGGGGCTTAATTACATCACCCCATAACGGTAAGAGCTATCACATATTGGTACAAAAGAGGCAGTAAGTTTTAGAGAAACAAAAATACTTAAAGACTGTGATTCAAGTTTTACAACAATGACATCACAAATTATTGCACAATGTACCATTTTGAGTGAATAAACTTCACAACATTTTATATCTCAGCTCAAGGATGTCCCATGAAAATGAGAGTTGGACTTCTAGAATTATTTTTCATGCCGGTTAATATGTACTGGTACACTTTAATTTTCAGACACAGCATTTCAATTTCTTGACTCAAATCATACAGTTAGTTACCTCAAACTTATTTGAAGTGCAACATTTGCTTAGTCTCACAAATTTCCTCCAGCTTAATTCTCTTTAAAGGCCCAGTTCTCTCACCCAAACAGTACCAATTCTCCTAACCTTCTTACTGAAAACCCTCCAACGATTGTCTGAAATTCATCCTTATCTATCTCAGTCAATTGCTTGAAGGGGAGTATAGAAAAACTTATCAAAACACTCTCAGCACCATTCAGACTGTGTAGTATCAGCTTTGGTACTCTGCATTGTTTGAATTAGCTGTCCATTAAAGAGCTGAGCCAATTGAGAATTTTGGTACCCCCATAACAAAATTGTAATTTTGGGTGAGAGGTTTGGCCCTTAGTATCTGCATTAATGTTTTAGGTGGACTGCTGTACTGTACCTACAGTTTTGTGTCATGTCTGCATAACTACCAGTTAAAATATATGATTCCCTTGTACTGTTTAATCATTTTGTTACATTTCAATTTCCAAACAGAGGTTGTATGTGAAGGTTGCCATGCTGTTGTTACTGGTGAGTAACTGAGTGCATTTCACATTTTTAATATTATTATAAAAAATTATAAAGGGCCACAACTATAAAAATATAATCTGTTGCACTGTACATTAACAAACAAACAAAATACTAAGAACAAGATAAAAATAAAAGTTAACAGCTTGTCTTAAAAGGTAGGTCTGAAGTTTTGATTTAAAAATGCCAATGGAGGGACACAGTCTAAGTCCATGTGGAAGAGAATTCCAAAGGCGAGGACCAGCCACTGTAAAAGCACGTTCGCCAAAAGAGGTCTTAAATGGCGGAACAATTAAATGAATACAAGAACCTGAGCGCAGGTGGTAATTTAATCCCACTCTCTTTGACAATAAGCCAGACAAATAGCCAAATCATTAAGAGCTTTATAAACCAAAAGAATAACCTTAAAACTAATTCTATATAAAACCGGAAGTGAATAGAGATCTTGTAAAATAGGTGAAATGTGACAAAACTTCGAGGTGTGAGTTACAAGTCTAGCTGCTGCATTTTGGACTCTTTGTAGTTTGGTGATTAGATTGTCAGGAAGCCCATACAGCAAAGAGTTGCAGTAATCGAGATTACAGGACACAAAAGCATGCAGCAGAGTTTTACAAGCATCCTCAGAAAGCATCTTCCTAACCTGTCTAATCTTAAATAGCTGAGCAAATGACTGCAAATTTGAGTGTTGAATATGAGTGTCACTGAAAATTTTTATCAAACCGTACACCAAGATTATGGACTTCAGTTACAGCTTTGATCGATGCATTACCAACAGTAATAGAGTTAATTGAAATCTTGGAAAGCATTCTTTGGGAACCAATAATGAGAAACTCCGTCTTGCTGTCATCAATCTTAAGCTTAATTAACCAGTTTCGAACATCAGAAATACAACACTGCATGGCATTAATAGCCTCAAGTTTCTGATAGCTTGTCATCAGGTTTAAACGATAAGTACAATTGTGTGTCATCTGCATACGTATGGGCCTTTGGGAGGTGAGAGGACAGGATGTTGAAAAGCCTACTGGCATAGAGAACAACTAAGACTGGACCTAAACAGGAAACCTGAGGGACACCACATTTCAAGTTGAAGTCTCTGGAAAATGAATCATTTATGCTAATACGTTGTGCACGATTTAGGAGATAGGAACAAAGTCAGGCGGCAGCCTGTCCACTAATGCCAAAGTCATTTTTTTTTAAATAATGGGACCTTTTTAATGAAATTAGGCTTGTCAAGGACAGATTCTGGCCTGTCCTTGATTCTGGCCTGTACAGTAGTGTACTTTACCAGAACACACTCACAGGACTGGAAAAAGTAAATTCCTTCTGAAAAAGGTAAAAAATCCTTGTTAATCTTGAACTTTGTTTGCACCATCATGTCCAAAATTATAAGGGTTTATATCCCCTAGTAGCTTATTCTTCCTTCTGAATACCTGTAACTGTGTTTTTGTTTCTTTTACAAAGGGAGTAACACACATAGATAAGCCCCAAAGGGTTTTTAGATGTTTAAATGTTACTTGCAAATTTCTGTGTTGTGATATTACCAAATAAATGAATATGAGAAATTGCTAAACCATTGAAAATTTTTTTGATTAAGTTTAGCGATTCCACTACATAATTGCAGCCCTGGTAGGCATGTCTTCATGACAATGTACAGAAGATGATATCATTATTCAATGTGAAGTATCTAGTTTCTTGTACACAACTATTCCTGTTGACCCTATATCAAAGTGATATTACTTCATGATTCCATTTACAGAGGCAAATGCCGTTTTGACTGGTACTAAGAGAGGAACGGCCCAAATCCGCCAGGCTATTCAGAATATATGCCAAGTAAATAAACTTACAAAATATGAGTTCAGCCCACCTAATATGAAAAAAGCTTGTGATTACTGGAGAGGTAAGTAGTTTTCATTCACTTTGGGACTGACTACAGTTACAGTACACCCTACACATTTTCCTTTTCAAAACAATGAAAAATTATCTTGCTTTGGGCAAAATGCCTCCCCCACCTACTTCATTTAAACTTGCAAGATTCCATGACCATCAATATTGGAGACCTTTTCGATTCCATACAAAAAGATTATTTCCAAATTTTCATCAGACTTGATAGTCTGTTGTGACATCTTAAGATAAAAAGGTATGATATATGGTTAATGCCTTGTTTCCTCGTGTCCACTTGCATTTTGGCTTGATTTTGTTGGGATATTTTAGGGGTAATTTTTTTGCATGGTCTGTCAATATACTTTAAATGGAAGTGTATGGTGAGCTGGCCTGAAGCCATAGCAGAGTTCAATTTCGGTGGTTGTTTGGTTGTCCAAGTTCCATAGGGACAACCAAAAGTTAAAAGTTGGTTGTCCCATGGACCACCATTTTTCTTGTTAAGAATAAAAAGCAGTTTGCTTTTATCTGATAAAATCTAGAATGCTGGCTGATCAACTGACCAATAATACACAAACATACTAGCTGTTTTTTAGTTGTGTGGAAAATGTTTTGAACAACAAAATTTCCTTGTGGGCAATTATAAATTTGTCTGAAAATCAAGGTCTGTATAGGGTCATGAGGTGTACTGGCCAAAGGGCCTTTCCTTGACAAAGTGTAAGTCATTTGACAGATAATCCTGCCTGGTCAGCATTCTACTAACTTGAACATACTTTGAACCTTTATACAACAGATGCATTTGCTTGAACAAGATGTTCATTGTAAAAATTTCAGGAAGTTAGTTTGTGCTTTTTGAAGTGCAAAAATCCTGCCGATCAGCAGATATTTGAGCATTGGCAAGAAAACGGCATGTATGGTCTGGCCTTGTTTTGCCATGGAAGATCTATAGTGCTATACAGTAGCATAGGACATAGTGGCTATAAATTCCAGGTTACTGTAATGTTTAATACAATACATGCCATGTAGCAAAAGTTTCACAAAGCTTCTGACCATTTTGGGTGTAGACTTACAAGCTTCTTCAGTGTTTAAACAAGTACAATATGTTAATTTGTAGGAACAATTTTATATTAACCAGACAACTACAGCCCTGAAATAATGGATGTTCTTGCTGATGGGGGAGATGCAGAAGACCAAGAAATTCAACTATGTTTTGTGGTGACTGACGTCTGTCAAGGAGTTGACCGCTCAGCATTCAGGATCAATAAATATGAAGGCCCAGTAAGTACTGTTGTGTACTGTACTCAAGTGTCATCCAAACTTATTTTGAAAAAATAGTCAGATGATCAGATCCCACAGATTTCCTTTTTTGCTATATTGTAGTATCTTTAATGGTATTTCAGAACTTCATTGAACATTGCATATTCAAGGTAAATGGATCAGAAACCCTCATTAAGTTTCATGCTTGAGTGAAAGGATAAAGTCATGAAAGCAGGTGGTGTTTTACTATCATTTGCATAAATTCTGTTGAAAGAGTGAATCAGTTTTATGGTAATTTGTGGTATCACTCTAAAAGGGAGAAAATAGCCCCCCCCCCCCTTCCTGATGAGAGCTGGATTCCCCATCATGCCAACTTTGCAGTGGTCCTTTTCTTTTATGTGAAAAAAATTTGGTTTCTAATTAATTGCATTTAGAGCAATTAATTTTGATTTTAAACTACAATAATGTTCAAAAGTAGTTGTAAAGTAAGGGACAATGAAGAGATCTACACAAACTCACTGATATTCCTACAAAAGTGACTGCTTGCTGTTTTCTTTTACAGATTCTGTAATCATAACCTATACTCCATGTTGAATGTAATCACTGTAATATTTTGATTGACTGACTACACAAGCTCTCTCCATGCAACTTCCTATACAATAAAACAGTAATTTGGTTGTATGGTACTAAATAAGTGTAGTGCAAGTTGTACTATCGATTATTCCAGTCAATTGCAGTTCTGGCGAATTTGAACATATCACAGCCAAATTCAATGAATGATGTTCAGTATCCAAACTCTGAAACCACATTGTTCATTCTAGACCCACATAGGAGTGTGCAGTACATTCATGTTCCCTGAAATAAAAGTTCCCTGGTAAACTAGTCAGTTTATTTTTGTCTTATTGTTGCTAACACACTGATGAGACATAAGACCCTGATGGCATGGTCAAGTGGTTAGAGCATCAGACTTAAAATTCATGAGGTCAGAAGTTCCAGTCCTGATGGGGTTCATACTGAAGACTTAAAAATGGAGTAGGGAAAGCAAGTCAGTGTGCCACAGCCTGAAAAAAGGCCATGGCCATCTCAACTTAAACCAATTGGTTAAAAACTGGGCCATTAAACTCTATCTAATCTGACATAAGACCCCACAAGAATGTGTTCTTCCTTGAATATTCAAGCAGATGTAGGATGGTTCATATATTCTTCTTTAAATAACATTATGCCTTTTCCAGAGTAAAGCCAAAATAAGAGCAGCCTTGAAAGAAGCTGAAGATGAAGAGGAAGTTGTTACTGAGGAAGACACACAAGAAGAGGAAGAAACTGTTGAAGGAGTGGCTGAGGAAGAAGCTGCAGAAACAGGTGAAGATGCCTTTGTTGCAGATGAGGAGGAAGGTTTGTATAACTGCATGTTTAACCCCTAATGTTGACATGTTTTGTTTGTGTTTATTAAAGAGGTGTGCAGATATTACCTCTAATTGTATATTATGTAGGACTGTTGCTCTCAAAACAACCAAGTCATCATGGCATCTTGCAGAACTTAGTATGGATAATATTATTTAATTGTGCTGCCAAAAAGCTGTGTGAGTTAAAACTCTCCTTGCCTTTACTACACCTTCTTGTGCCATGTTTTGGTACTGTAATATTTTTTTGGCAGGTAACTAAAATGTTTCTGTCCCTGGCACTTTTGCCAATGCTGAAATAGGATTTGCAGTGAATGCTAACTGTTATGCAAAACTGTCCTTTTTGTGTGCAAAAGAAAACCTTTGAATAAGATTCATATCCTTCTTTTTCATAAGTCTCATCTTTTTTTTCTCTAGGAATTGCAACTAAATTTACCCATTTCTTGATGCAATATGTTTGTAAATTCCTTGTGCCCCTAACTGTAATCTAATTCCAATGCTATATTGTGGTAGAAATCATTAAAAGCCTTAGAATCTGAGGTTTCAACAACAATGGTTTTATTTACTTTTTTCCACTCCAAATTCAAGAAAGTAGTCCTTGATTTAGTGAACCTTCCGGAGAGATCTTCCGACAAGAACATAGGGTATTTATATATTTACATTTATATTTATATATTTTCTGCTTCTTTTTTTTTTCTTCCAAAATGCAGCAGAGACTGTTGAAGAAGCTCAAGAGGAAGAGGCTGCAGAAGAAACAGATGAGGCAGAGGGTTCACCTGAGGAGGGAGAGGAAGCAACAGAAGAGGAGGATAGTGAGGAAACAACAAAGAAAGATAGCAAGAAGGGGAAAAGGGAGGATAAACAGAAAGAGGGGAAAAAGGGTAAAGATGGAAAGAAAGGCAAAGATGGAAAGAAAGGAAAAGAAGGAAAGAAAGGCAAAGATGGAAAGGGGAAAAAGGAGGGAAAAGAGGGAAAGAAAGACCAAGATAGGAAGGGAGGAAAAGACATTAAGAAGGGTAAAGATGAGAAGAAGGGCAAGGACGGAAAGAAGGGAAAAGATGGGAAAAAAGGTAAAGACATTAAAAAAGATGGAAAGAGAAAGGATAAGAAAGACGCAAAACATGGAAAGAAAGGTAAGAAGGATGAATTGTAAATAATATGAGAAAAAAAGGAACAATGCGATGGGTACTAAGTCACAACTCAGTCCTGTCAGTCTGAAATGCCTTCAGTGGTATCTACCTACGTCTTTGATTCTATGCAATTTGGCTACTGTGATCTACTCAAATATTAACCGTCCTTCAAACAAGATTTTTGGAAAAATGTGGAAATTAATGAAATTGTGAAATAATTAAAGGTAACATTTCATGTTTGTGTTTAATACAAGGTTCAAGAAAGCACATGACATTCTCCAATATATATATTTTGTTTTTATTGATATCCAGCTTGAGCAAGTAAAAAAATGTACTATTAAGCGCTATTACTGCAGTCTTTACTAACACCAGAGCTCCCAACATTTCAGAAATCCAAATGGAAAATTACTTTTGGGTAGCTTGTAGACAAGCCCCAACCCAATAACAGGTGGGTTCGACCAAAGATGAGATCAACATGGAATAAGACAGGAGATAATTCTCTGTGTGGTTAAGCCCCACGAAGCTTGCTTCTTAGATCTATTAGAGGCTTGAGGGGATAATCTCAATGGGTAAATTTTTGCATTCAATGCAGTCTATAATGCACCATCCATGACGCATCCATCTGTAATGTTGACTGGGAATGAATACAGCAGGAGACATAAACATTAATAAGCATGGGTAAGAGAACACTAGGACAACACAAAAAAGATTGGAACAAGGAATGATTTCAGGGTACTTTCCTCCAGAAAAAAAAAAAATTTCCAAACTCACGAGTTATTCCCTCCTGTGACCAAACATGTTTTCCTTGATCCCTTGACAATTCTCACCTATGAAAATAACCTCTCAGACATCCTCACATATAATTTGGGGAATTCTTAAAGGGAAAAATCTGCACAATTTGGTGGAACTTCCATTCAAATCAACATTTTTAAATGTTGTGTTGCCCTTATGATTAACACAGATAGAGCCTCCCATAAGAATGCCTCTCATGCAACCAAATTCTGATAACGTGAGTTTGTTGAGGAGAAAATTGGTTGTAAAGTTCAAACATACAAAGACTGATTATTATAATGTGAGAATGTGATGTCATATGTGCTTGCTCTTTTTGTTGAACATGTGGCAACTTAGCTTGCTCATACCTTGAAAACCACACATCAGATAGAATGCCAATTTGACCATAATGCTTAGAGGAAGTACCAAACATATCAAACTTCCACCTGTAACAATAGTGTCTCACACAACTTCCCCCAGGAGGAAGCCTGGTACATAGTATTGCTGGCCAGTTGCACAGAAACCTCCTCCTAATGCACCTACTGTATACGACTAAGAATTGCAACATCCAAATAATGAAAGAAAATACCCTAGGAAACATGATATAAACAATATAATTATTTATACATCTATATACATCAGTATTGAAGAACATCCTGGCTAAGTCCTTGGTGACGGCAGCTTTTTAGGTAACATTAAGAAAAGAATTTGCAAACCTGCACTTGCCTCAATTACATGCAGCACTATCTTTTCTGTCACATTTGTATGGGATCTAATCTGCAATGAGCAAGTTAAATAACACTTTAGATAAGCACATCTTATTGTGTACATTGACACACTCTAGGCCATTTCCATATATAATGCCAAGTTGAGTGTAAAAGCTGCCTCAGGGTCCACACTATCTGGTAGGTAGAAACAGTTCCTCCACTCTATTGAGCATGCAAAAAGAGTCACTGGCTAAATGGAGGTGTCTTAATTTTCTAGTTTCACATAGGAATACACTGTAGCTCTTCCTAATAAACCTTGCTCACAAAGGAAGCTTCTGATAAGTGTCAGCATCATAGAAAAGAAATGGCAGCTAAAATGTAAAGGGTACCCCTAAAAAACTTCCATCTGCATTGGATTCCCACATCAGAATGTGTCTAGGAATGGATCATCTATTCTTGGCTTCATTCTCTCATAGTCATCATCATAGTTATTGTTGAAATACACAGAACGTTCATAATCTGTGGGGATGAAAAAAACAATTTAAGAAAGATCTGAGTTGTGGGACCTGAACCCTCCAGCCCCTTTACAATCTTACACCAAAATTAAAAAACACCCCAAACCCGTGCAACTATGCTGCCTATACCCATATGACCTCCACATGACACGTTTTCTCTGAAAGGCACCAAGTTCGCACTTTCCTCTTCACAAAACTGTCTAATTAAGCATATGCTATCAGTTAGATGATCCTATTTAAATAGCCCACAATTCACTTGGCAATGAGTATTGCATCTATGCTGCATTGGTTTGCCAAAGAACAGCCCTTTGTCTTGGTGAGAACAACATCTGATAAGAGATGAGTTGGTGTGACCATGCAGAGTTGATCAAAGCCCCATTATCTAGTACTGCATGATGACTCAGAATTGTTAAAAGACCATCCCTCTGCGGTTTTTACTAGAGATTCCATATCGGGCATAACACGGCATGACTTCCCATGACTCCCACCCAAGATGTATCAGCAATGGTTCAATAACCACACAATAAGGCATCAGTTACATAGATTCTGTTTGGACATGAATGTGTAGCATGGGAGGCAATGGAGGCTGGATCATATATAGGGAATTTGGCACAAATGAATGGCACTGTGTTACTCGCCTCATTTCATCCAGAAAGTTTGAATAACCTAACCTAACCTAACCAGACTGCCTGCACAAGGGAATAAAATGGCATTTATTTTAAAGCATCAGGTTTTCTGCCCAACCCCATTGATCCAAAACAGTCCACTGGTGAAGGACTCGAGGAGCACACTGAAGTTTAAAAGTGATGACATCCTATAGTTGATTTATTACAAACATTACCAGTTAGTAGAAAGTCATTCATACTACCAAAATCCACTGTGTGTGTTGGAAGTTGGTGTTATGGAAAATTTGGCTATGATGATGCCTAAAACCACAACCACAGCTTGGGTTATTCTTTTAAATAAGGTTGCCAGTTTGTGATATTTGGGTTAAATTTTCAATTCTAGAGTAACAGGGTTGACAACCATCAATGTCAAGTTTGAAACCTATTAAACCAGAATGCAAGAATGCATTGAGGTTTCAATGATACATACATGCTCTTTTCAATAAGAATGCTACATTTCTTGTAACAACTGGTGACCCAAAGTGACCTTCTCTTTTCAATAAAATGCTACATTTCTTGTAACAACTGGTGACCCAAAGTAACCTTGACTCCACCAGTAAGTAACTGGTTTTTCTTTTAACCAAAACATTTCTATAGTCAAAAAGCCAAATTTCATACTATGCCTTAAGATATTCTGCAAACAAGGTTTTCAGCGTTTGATGCCAGGTGATACCAGATGACCATTGACCTCCACCAAAAACAACCGGTACAGTACTTTCAACTCACCATACTGTAACACATCCACATACTTATTAATATCCCATTTTCACAAGGTTTTCAAAGTTTGACCGATCATGACCCTTGATGTCCTTTCACCTCCACAAAAAAACCTTATACAGACCATCTTCTCACCATAACTCATCCATACACTAATTATGAAATCCATCCATGTTTTGTACCTTGAGCTCTCCTAAACAAGGTTTTCTGAGTTTGAACCCCTAAGACCCCAAATGACCTTTGACCTCTGCCAAAATCAATAGGGTTCTTCCTTACATCATAATGCATCAACATATCAAGTTTGAAGTCAGTCCAAGCTTCCTACCTTGAGACATTGTGTTAAAAAGGTTTCCAGGATTTGTCCCTTCTGACCTCAAATGACCTTTGACCTCCACCAAACATAAACAAGGATTTCAGGGTTTGACCCCGTGTGGCCCCAAATGACCTTTGACCTCATAACGCATCAACATATCAAGTTTGAAATGAATCAAAGTTTTCTACCTTGAGATATAGTGTAAACCAGGATTTCGGGGTTTGATCCCACGTGACCCCAAATGACCTTTGACCTCCACGAAAATAACTACCATGAGATATCATGTAAACAAGGATTTTGGGGTTTGACGCCACGTGACCCCAAATGACCTTTGACCTCCGCCAAAATTTATAGGGTTTTGTTAAATCTTGAAATTAATCCAAGTTTCCTACCATGAGATATCGTGTTAACAAGGATTTCGGGGTTTGACTCCACATGACCCCAAATGACCTCCACCAAAATTTATTGGGTTTATCCTTACATCATAACGCATCAACATCAAGTTCCTATCTTGAGATATTGTGTAAACAAGGATTTTGGTTTTTGACCACCTGTGACCCCAGATGACCTTTGACCTCAACCAAAATAAATAGGGTTCTTCCTCTCAGTATGGGGTATCCGTGTACCAAGTTTGAGAACTGTCAGATCTTCCCTTCTCAAGGTATCGTGTAAACAAGCAAAGTGTCACAAACACACACACATACACACACATACACACACACGCCATCATGAATGCATAGGTTTCTCTTTTCATCGAAACCAAAAATTGCTGGTCAACATGAGATACAGTTTGAACAATTTAATATTAAATTCTATGAATAGATAATTGGATATGCAATTCCAGTGAGGAGTTTGCATTGGCAAATTCCCGGTGTTAATTATGATTAAAATGTGAGTCCTGCATCAATTGTTTACATTTTAAATTTCAGAGAATGAAAGGCACTACTATTGAATACTTCCATGTGAAAGGAAAAGCTGGACTAGTATGAGTAAACACACAAAGGTAGGTAAGTTCCTATGGAGTATAAATTCATTCATCCTTTATGCCCATCCCTAACATATTGCTACACAGATATTGTATTTCCTCATTCACCTTACCAAGATTTAACATATGATTATGATAAATCATGCAACCGTGCTGACACACAATTTCTTTTCTATTCTACACCTGCACTTGATAAAATCAAGTAATTCTAAACTCAGTGGTTATAGGAATAAAACTTTATTGGAATATCAACATGCAAACTTAAGAAAACTAAACTGTACAAGCAACAAGCTTACATATTAAGCATGCACCTTAAGGGTTGCAGGCATGTTAGTCACTTGTAGTGATCATTGTTACATGAAGAATACAACTGTAACCTGCCCTTCAAGCACATGCATGATAACCTAACACAATGGAGGGGACAGGAAAAGATGAAAGAGAGATGAAACTAAATAAAATGTGTCAGTTTGTTAGAATGGGACATTCCTCTATGCATTGCAAAACTTTTGCACTATAGGGGTGGGGTGTATATTCTTTTTGTTTTGGGCAAGCTAAATAAAAAATGTGGTCATTTAGAATTAAATGACATTGTGAGATCATGCATGCAGTGAAGATCAAATTCATTCCACTGCTCACCATAGCACTATTTGCTAACATTCTTTGCACACTACATCTTAGTCCAAGTCAATTCACACAATCATGTTACACAAGTCTCTGTCTGGGCTCTGCAAATATTAAAGAAGGCAACCCTAGCTATTCCTACTAACATTTCAATGTGTTCTTAAAAAAGGAAGCACAAACAACCTCACTTCGACCAGTTAGTTGTCATGGTTTTGAACAATTGTAGTAAAGTAACATAAGCGAGCCACATATCACATCAACAGGAAATTTACTCAACTGGCAACATGACTGTTGGTCACAATACTTTGGATCACACACTTACAGTCAGGGTAGCCCTAATGTTTTAATAGTGGTACAATTTCATTTGGTCTACTGCAAACATGTTCCCCCTTGCTGGTTGGTTTATCATTCGACAGACTTACTGTTTTACCCAGTGACCTTGAACTGGTTGTCCTTTGACATTGTGTATGCACTATGCACATAATATGCATTGCATGTTAGAACTCACAGCAGTAAGACATTGTCATAGTACAATTTTGTAAAACCATAAAAAATCAACTGAAATTGCTGTCAACAATTCTATCTACTAGATATGATTTCAGGCCTAGGGTGGGTATAAAGTTTTCTACTCCACTTGGAAAGTTCCAAACCATCTCTACACTTTCTTCAATGTACATATGCAATGAACGGAACATCCTTTAACTTACAATGTGGCTCGCTTTGGTCATCACTGAAGGGCCAGTAACCCACAACTGGGAAAAAGGCCATGGCTTGCTCCATTTAAACCATAAAACTCCATCTAACTAACTTTGAAGAGCCTCATTTTTTTTTTTGAAAAGAAGAAAATGGTTGTTTACACTATGGGTTCATGAAAATGAGAAAATTGTAGAATATATCGACCAGTTTTTTTTTCTTGAAATGTGTTAAATGTGTTAGAATACTGGTCTCTTGGAGCTGTTTGCTGTTAGATCCATTTATTGCCTTTTCCTTCAATGAAAAGAACCAAATTTAAGTCCCAAAAGGATAGAGCAAATCATTTCCAAGAGGAGTGTGTGCACTGGCACATTTAATGTCTGTTAAATCATTCTCTGCTCTGTTTACTTGCTATCCATCCACAGGACAGTGCAACCACCCTTGATAACATAAAAGCAATGAAACAAATCATCCATTAAAAAACCTTTTCAAACTTATGCTGCCTACCCTCTCCTGTGCATGATAATAGCAACAAAAGAGATGGGCATGGCTGAGCCCAATTTAAGCTTTTAAAAGATAAAAAAAGGATTTGTGTGTTTGTACAACAGGTGGTGCTCTGTCAAAAATCAATATCACATGCACTGGAAAAAGTTGAAATAAACTTGCAGTTGAGAAAGTTTATCCATTCCTAATATTAATCTGGAAGGCAAGGGAGAAAAGAAAAGTGCAAAAAAGATTTTATCTACTGGTACACAATGCTATGGCTCAACACTCTCAATCAAGTTTCTCTCACACTTAACACCCATTTCTTCAAACATTTATTTACAATGTTCTTTTGTATTTCCCAAGCCACATTTGGAAAATGCAATCACATTATAAGCAGCCATTAAGGGGTGGCAGTTGGTAATGTATAATGGCATTAGACTCAGGGATAGCTTTTCTGAAGATATTGTGAAGAAACTGACTACACTACAGAAAATTTGTTTGCTAATTTTCTTTTATGAGATTAGAGGTTTCTGATCAAACCAATTGAAAATATTTGAACTTTGGGGAAAGAAAGAATAGATATTGACCATTTAAAAACATGGTCATGTGCCATTTTCTTTTTCTCATTGATATTACATAGAGAAATAAACCGCAAGTTAGCACTTGTGACCAAAAAATAGTCGTTGACCTTTTAAGGTAAACAACTACATCACGAATTTGCTGTCGGAGGCAACCACACTTGTTACACAATTACAGCCATTTTCCTTCAAATTCTTTGTCTCAACTAAGTTGCATTTTGTGGAATGTTTGTTTAACTGCACTGAATCAAACTGAAATGAGTAGCTCAACTTCCTTCTGTACAGCAAATTCCTCTGACTAAAAGTGGCAGTAACAGTTGAGGAAGGAAACATAATCTATGAAGGGAGGTCAACAGATGCTCTTTCAACCCTGACTATAAACCTACAATGTTTACAGTAGATACTCCACAACTTGACCCTGATTTGTCTCAATATTAGTCAAGCAATCTAAGAAGTGTGGTGCAATTTATTGGTGTTATGTTTACTTTCCAAGAAGTATTGAAAAACTCAAAAGGAGTTAACAAGCACATCTTTTCTCAATATTTAATTTTAACCACCATCTAACCTGCAGCAAGCCATATTGTATTCCCCAGAAATAAAAGCATGAAAATCTTAAACCGAAGATGCAGTCATCACAATTAGAGTCTACCTTATTTCAAGAACGGCTCTTAAGAATCTCATATTTTTCTCACTGAATAGTGAAATTTATGACAAGTTACTTACTCCTGCAATTTAATGGATGGTACTTGGAGAAAAACAAGAACAAATTAGTAAGAATTCTGTTGTTAATTTTGAATTCTGCAAACCTGAGAACAAAAAAGCTTTAAGGGAAAATGCAGTCAAGTTTTGGGCAACTACTCCTGTCCTTTAAATTTCACATTCTTGTAATACATATTTACTTCATGGTAGAGTAGATGTCCTGTTAAGTCTGGTTACTACATTTGCTTGCGTATTTCAATGATGAAACCTTTAGTAAATTTTTTGTACATCCTCCAAAGCTTCCCAATGAATGGTCATTCATAATCCAAACTGTTTCACTTGCATACGTTCTTCCTTCACACCCAGGTAAACTTAATTGTTTTAAACAATTGCAATTTCACATCTGCCCTCAAGCCTCATATTAAGCAGTGCCCCTACAGCCCAATAACAGCCACAGTGTCAGAATCTTGGTTTATAAAACCTCTAATTGCTTCTTATTAAGTTTTCTCCATGCATGTGAGTCAATTTATGATAATGAACAGTCCAAAAAATATAGCAAGTGGAAACTGTTTATTTTAAAGAGCACATTTGTTAGTTGGAAAACCAGTGATGATGATCACCTTACCATCGTTGTCCTGGTGACCATTGTCTGCTGCCATACCAGCTAAATTTTTCAATCTTTCGATTTCTAAAAGGAGGTCATTGTACTCCTAAAACAAGGAAAAGATAAGTTTCATTTTTCAAAAAGCAACGATAGACTACTAGAAGATAATGCACCATCAAGGGCCAATGCTTAAGAAAATCACAGAGTAGTATTGACCCTGAAATGTTCAGCAATCAAATACAGAGATATTTTGTATGCAACATGGTGCTTTCTAGAAGCAAATATTGCATTTAAGTGCACTTACATGGCATACAAGCTTAAAGGGATAATCAGAGTTTGACAGAGAATATTAACCTTCTGTTTCAGCACCTCATTTTCCCTTTCTGAACTGATTATTAACCAGAATATAAAATCCATTTAAGAGGATTTCAGGTCAGAAAAAACATTAATTTTATGTTAATTACTATTGAATGAAGATTTCTGAATCCTGCTCAGGTATAAACAAAATTCCAAACAGAAGCCTCCATCACACTTTAACCAGTCAAAACATTAGACCACGATCACACATTATTTTTGTTAAATTTAAATCAATGCACAAATGGGGTGCAGAATTGGAGTTGTGAAAAAAGTGAAAACAAATTCTGATTTAAGGAATACAGCTTTTACAAGTATCCAACCAATCAGTCTCAACATTAAACCCCAGCAACAGCTTGGAATGAAAGTTACATCATTTGAATTTTGAAAATTTGGGTGAAGAAATCATTTTTAAGCAATACATTGCTGAATTTTTATCTGCCAGGAAATTATTCCTAATTAAAAAATGCTACCATACTCGGGGAGTCAGGGCGGAAAAAAAGTTTATTTGCCTGCATTGGGAAAATAATTCCCAGGAAGGGAGCATAATTTCACACAATTCTCCCCATACTTTCATGTACAGGTAAAGCAAATTTCCCTCAAATTGCCAAAATACTTCCATCCAGATAGCTGAATTTCCTGGGAAGGAACCTCCCTGCTTCCAAACTTTCTCAAACAACCACCATACAACCTTATTTTGAATAAGCTATGAACATTGGTTTCAAAAATATGAATTTCTGTAAAACAACATAACACGTTCCGTTACTTGAAAGATGCTTTGAGGAGAGACTAAAAGTAACTAAGTCCACAGATTCCATAATATTCCTACCATTCACAAGTAATCTTACAGTTCTTGGGGTTAAAATTCACATAAATTATTAACATTGTGTTTCCCAAAATCAAAAGCCATACAATTAAAGCATCCAGGAGGTTCCCCACATGGATCACAACATAGACTCTGCCTCTGTACCCAGCCACAGATCTTTTGGTACAACTGGAGTAGGAGGGTGAATTAAAACTTTTCCTTTGCTTCCATCTTTGCCAACATACTTCATCAAGACCATGATCTTGTAACCCAGATGCTCTCAAATATTTTTTGTTGGGGAGGGGGTGGGGTGGAATGGGGTGGGACAGAGCAAGTATTTTTGAGGGTGGTGTGGAAGAGCGGGAAGCTAGATCTTTCATACACTGCATTTCATCCACTCACAAAAAATTAAAGCATACTTACAGTCTGACAAGTTTCCAAAGATTCAAAATTCTTTCCCTTAGCCTGCTTTGCAGTTTCCTTCTCTGGTGCCACATTAGGATCTCTTACCAAACCTGCTTCCTCAAAAACTTTGTGCAGCATTTTATTATAGCCCTAGAAAGAAAAGAATATTGACTGAAATGTTTATCAAAACAATTATCAGTGAAATAAATTTTTGGCCCAAAAAGGCTCCCAGATGGCAGGAGAGAGCATTTTCAGGCTGTTTGGTCTGCACTGAAACTATCCCTAATTTGACTTTACTTGTGTTGGAATTTTGTACAATAAGAAATATTTTGTCAGCTAAAAGGTTTTCTAACTACATGGTGGAGAACCTACAGGGGTGTTCTCTATGGCCATCCTTCACCAACAAGCAGTCCCACAAGTACTAACCCCCAGAAGTCAAGGACTTGAGCACATGAATGGTTTGTGGTATAGGCCTATGAGGTGGGAATTAAAATAGCAACTGCTTAGAGACTCCTTATAAGTCTGGGAAATGCCATTCCTGGTTTCCTGAGTGGTAAGATTTTTTAAAATTTCCTGTACACTCTGGGTCAACCCATGGTGGAGTTCCGCTTAGATAGTCTTTTAGGCAAAATTTCATTTTTCTGGCCAAAAAAATCTTCTACTCCCACCCCTGGACTGAAGTGCTTCTGTACATCTATGGTTTGTGGATGAATGACTGTGGCATTATGTAGTCTGGCACAATGGCCAGGAGGCAACAATCTGTGCTGGCAACTGAGCGAAAAATGTAACAAGGGGAAATGACTATCAAAGTGGAGTACCACCGTAACATTGAAACATTGTAAATTTAATTTGAAGGAATAGAGACATATACCAGTCCCCAATCTTCATCCCACCTACTTTTGCCCAAACTATTCAATTTGCCCCCCCCCCCCCCCCCTCCCTTCAATTACCACTGCATTCAGCAAGATACAACATCAAGCAAAAGGCACATACCAGGCCATCAAAATTTCCAAAGAAAGTCAAAATTAAATGTCACTCCCCTTATTATTTTGGATATATTTGTCAATTCAGTGGTTTTTAGCCTAGTTGTAAATCCTTCACTGCTATGAGGGCTGTACACTTAATCTACCAACAAAGCAACAGAAAATGTAGCGTTCACCATCCAAACACATTCTCATTCCAGTTAATTTATTATTAAGTACAGACAATAGACAGTTAACAGCAAGAAAGTTACCTACGGTTGCCATAATTGTTTGACAATTTCAATTTGATTTGTTATTTCAGTTTTGTGGAATAAATCAACCCTTTTCACTTCTTGCAGCAAAAAACTGTTAAAATTGATTCCAGCCATTCATTTTTATATGTTCTGTTCTGTTCTCTCTGGTTTATCTAAGTGATATAAATAAGGTATATCCCATCACAAATTATCAACCCAAAACACTCTGGTGCCTAATACAATTTTCAGTATGTGTAGCATATTTTGCTAAGCAATGTCATATTCGAATAAGGCTTTCAATCCCTTTTAAAACATTACAAGAAATATAATGTTAAACAAACAAGAATTGACACTCTTCATCCCATTTTTCTTCCTTTTTCATTTGTCACAAAAACACTGAGACTTTTCTCTCAGTGCCTTTTACAAATCAGTCCATGAATACCCAATCACTATTTTATCACCAACAGAAGTATTGAGAGTCTTACTATACGTCTGACAGATAATTTGTACAGCAATTTTAATGAACTTCAATTGAAGAAAACTGTATCATATTGTATCATACCAGTATTCTATCTCACATTTACCGAAACTGTGACGATTATGCTTTCTTCCATGCAGCCTTAGTGAGGCTATATACTCTAGAGTGAACGAGGCTTTAGCAAGGTACCTGTAAAGCCTGACTGTATTCACTGCTCTTGAACTAAGTACAATACAACTCCCCCATATCAATACTTTACTGATGAAGAGACCACTGTAGTTGATGCTACATGTACACCGACAAAGTCATAAAACACATGAGACTCTAGTCAGAGGCATGCTCTGAGATAATTCCTTCATGCATGCATACTGATTCCATAGAGTCATTATCAAACTTTGCTTAAAAATTGTTTAATTGTTAAATTATACCAAAAAGCCAAAAAGTTTAGTGATTCACTGTCAAAAGGGGTATAAAAAGTGTCAGTCTTTGCATTTTGACCTATTACAGTAACGACACATTAATACCAAAGTTGAAAGCTTGTATGAACTTTCCATGTTTCCTACCATGAGATATAAGTCCAAGATTTTTCAGTCATTGATCTGCTGATGGTCTCAAATGACCTTTGACATCAATCATTAACAAAAAGGCCTGTCATTGTGGTCCACAGATCACAAAGATACAATTTCATTCAAGTATTAAAGTTCAATGTTAATCAAAACCCCAGTCTTACTTGTTTTGTAATTTCTTCCCGATAGAGTCTTCCTTCTAAAGCATCCCACTTCTTTTGAAGTTCTTTGGTCAGAGTAGGATAAACTGGCAAAAACAATAAAAAAATTGCTGTTATTCATTCTTTCCACATTGACACATTCCCCCTTTTTATCAAGAGACCCCTGATTACATCTGTGAAATGTAGATAAAGAAGGTCTTATGCCAAAATTTCTTATCATACAAAAATGCTACAGGTCGTCTTTGAACTCCTCCTCAAATGTTTGATTTTACCGTTGTAAAATGATGACGACAAAAGGTTGACCTATGTTTTGATTTTTGGTTTTACATTTCCTAGTTTTCTATGATGTAAATAATATCAATTTTCTACAGTATCTTTTTCAAAACCTAACCAATTTTGTCAACCTGATCTCTCAAGACATGGTTAAGACTAGAGTATGCTTATAGCAACCTTGTATGAAAATAGATTTAGTAACCTTATGCCAATGGAAAGTTCACACACACCTTTGCAATGCTTCGCCAATGAAATTCGTTTATATTTTCTTTAAGTTACTTTTAATGGTCGGCTCAGAGACAATCTGTAATTGAATACTAGCAGTCAAATTATTTAGTTTCCTCATCCTTTTATGTGATTTAAAAAAGTCATATTTCTTGCACTGAATGTTTGTATTTTCCAGCATAACTGTGCTTTCTGAGATCAAATTCCATGCGAGACAGGTAGAGTTACATCTTCTAAGTGTTTTTGGACAAATCACCACACAAAGAAATTTATATCCACAAATTCTGGGATTTTTACTGTGACCAATTTGTCATGTAAAAAAAGAAGGAAATGAGACCAAGACTTCTAAAAAGGAGGAAATTAAAAGAGAGGCACCAGTGCTGGGAGATGAGGGGCAACGTAGGTCCGTTGTAGCATTGATGTCATTATAATAGACTTCTGATTTGATTGAACTCCAAGAGCTGTTTGTACATATTTAACAGCTGAGATTTGCAAGACATTTTGTAAACTTTTGTGGTATTTGACACAAAAAAGAGGAATGAATAGAAAAAAAAGGTAAAAAAGTAAAAAAGAGGAAATTTCCTCTAAAAAGAGGAAGTATCCCATGCTCAATAAATGCTTACAGTGAAAGCAGTGGGGGAGAGCAGTCAGGGAGAGGGGGGGCAAAATTAAAAGGGTGAGAAGAGTTCTCTGGAGAATATAACACTGTGCAAAAATCTGACCAATCCCTTAACATAAAGGGGGGGGGGGAGACAGTTTTCAGTTTGAAAGGCAATAGCATTTTCCTCTCAAAAATTTTCTGCAAAATATGATTTTTATTTCAAGAGGGAGTCCCCCTTTGCCAGAAGGCTCATGATTTCTGTGCTATTAAAACTTAGACATAAAAGAACAAACCATACTCAGAAGATCGATGAAATTTGAGTTCCTAAATGGATGACAAACTCACCGAGGAGTGAGTGAGGGTGACACACCAATGGGGTTGACAGGTTTAAAGCATAACAACATGTCTGTGGTTCACTAACAGCAACTATCTTGGTTGTAACACCACACTGTAAAACCACCTGAGAAGCAGGAAAATGAAAATTGTGTTTAAACAAAAACAAAAAGTAATGAAAAAAAGCCTGCAAGTCTTACAAGAGAGCTCCACAATACCATGAATTATTATTATTGTCGTTGTCACTGTCGGCATGATCATGACCATAAGGAAGATAATGATTATAACAATGACCACCATGACAACCACAATGACAATGAAAACAATAACTGATGGTCATGATCATTATCATGATCATTATCCTTACCCAAATTCAAAGCCTTCTGATTCCATACTTAATATAACCAAAATCTTTCGAATTAAAGCTGCAGTGTAGAGGTAATCTATTGTCTCAGGCCAAGACACTTAGGGCTTCAAGAATTAGAAGACTGCACAGCTGGATATACATTTGAATTTACACCTGTCATCTCATGCAGAAAAGCAATGTACTGTATGAGAAAACTAGCAACCTTTCAAGTAGTGGACAACCTGCCAGTAGTACTGTTCATATGGTCAATTTACATTATGTGAAATGGCCCTTAGTAAAATTGCCTACCACTACACAGTCTAAAACCCGACTTTTAGGCAGTTAAGTTGGGTTTTTACTTGATGTTTGTACCTACAATTTATAGCTACTCCAACCTTTAAGTCAGTAAAAATATGATAAAACCTAGTAAGCATTGGATTGGCCATAAACTGTGGGTGTTAACAATCAATTAAAAACCCGACTTACCACCCAAAAGTTGGGCTTAGGCTGTTCAGTGGTAGGCAGTTTTAGTAGGGGCTATTTCACATAATGTAGGCCCTACCTTGATTATCTTTGCCTCTGTAGATGGTTTGATTGTTTGCAAAAAGCTGGGTTTTATTTATAACATCCATATGGCAATTTGTTACAAAAGTGAATTATTTATCACATATTCCATCTAATTTAGCTACAAGAGCAATTCCAGGGTTGGTACATATTCAAAATGACAAAAGTCCATGACTTTTCCATGACTTTCAAGGACCTTGACTGGTATTTCCAGGAACTATAAAAGCAGACAGATCCCACATTTCTGTTTTTTTTCCACAAAATCATGTATTTGACCTTTGAGACATTACACCTATGAGGCCACTTCCTTTCATAATTGACCTCCCAGGACCTTTTGAAAAATTGTTAATTTTCCATGACTTGCCTGCAAATTCAGTTTTCCCTCTTCAAAGATTCCAGAAGCCTGAATTCAAACATCTACCCAAAAAAAGAGGGTTTACCAGACTCCATAAATGTACCATTTCCATCACTTGCAATGGTTACTTTAAAGGAGCAACAGGAGTTTGTCCGCAAATATGAACCTTTTGTTAGAGCACATCATTTTACCTTTTTTAACTGATTATTTACAGACTCAGCAGACATTGGAGAGGTCTTTCAAGTGAAAAGAAAAATAACTCTGAATTAATTTATACTGCTGAATGGGAATTTTATAATTTTGTTCAGGTAACAAAATTCCACATAAATGCAAGACAAGAAAGTCTCAGCCATATGGTGGCCAATCATGACAAGACCTTGATGACAGATCAGTTAATATTGTTAGCTTTAACTCAATGTAAGATTGAAAATCCCCATCTTTAACATTTGAAAAGTAACAGGCAAGATCAGTCAACCTAACTTGAAGAAGTGTAGTAGGCTGTCCTGTTTCATGATTAGCTGCTTAGAGAAATGCAAAAACAATTTTTTTCTTCAAATGTGAAGTTTACTAGAAATAACCGCTTATTTTACCTTAAAGAATAGTCCAGAGTCAAATTTATTTTTGTTATGTTAAAGAGGAACATATTCTAAGCATTCTGGTGAAAGTTGCATTCATTTCCCATGTTCGGTTCGGGAGATATTAGCAATTGAAGTTGGTACATTTTCCAGAAAAAGTGAACTTGAAGCCAACAGGTGTGATGTCATGATTTCACATTCTTGGCCAGTGTTTTGTTTTCCCCCATTTTTCATCCTATTTGTTTGACCTTGAATTGATTAGGCATGCTATTTTGCCCCTAAAGGCATATAAAGGTTTAAAATTTCTATTGCTCAGGATGCACCTATGGTATCAATATATTAAGGTTTAGTTTAAAAAAGTGAATCCATAACATCATGCTTGCTTGCTGCAAGTTAATTCTACGTTAAAAATTTGCCACAGTCAATTGCCAATATCTTGAGAACAGAACATGGGAAATAAATAAAAATTTCACCAGTATGCAATAGAGTATGTCCATCTCTAACATACCAAAAATAGATTTGGCTTTGGACTATTCTTTTAAATATGCAATGATGAAGTTACAAAATATAATAACAGTATAATAAAAGATACTTTAAAGAATAAAAAAAAGAAAATCATGTGATATTTAACCCCTTTGCTACCCATGGTTTTGCCCCCAAACCATAGCACTCAGCTGCATCCTGGACACCTCACCATAAATCTATGGTGTTATTGTGTTTTGGACATGGAATAGGCTTGAAGAGGAGATACTTTATACATATTTATCCTCTTGGAGTATAGTGAATACAGCAAATACTGTATGGTGGCATATGTTTCATATTCAGTTTAAAGGGCAGGAGCAGTCATCCCAAATTGAAGAAGTGTAGTAGATTGACCAGTTTCATGATTGGCTGTTGGGAGTCATGTGACAATGTTTTTTCTCTTCAAATGTGAAATTTACCAGAAATAACTGCTTGGTTTACCTTGAATATATGCAATAGTAAAGTCATAAAATGCAATGAAAGATACTTTGAAGGGAAGTAAGTTGAAAACTGTGTTATTTAGCTTTTTCTTCAAAATAAGTTTGGGGGGACTGCTCTTTACCTTTAATCTCTTTGTGTCCTCAGTATGAGGTATACAAAACTTAACATATAACAATATTCACAAAACAAGATTTGAGAAGCATAAGCATACTGTAAGACTAAAAATGAGAATGAAAAAACTCAAAACTGAGAAAAAGATTAGACAAAAGATATACAAAATGTACAAAAATGTACTATTTTGCAGAACAGGTACATAGAGTAGGTATTGTGTATATGTAATATAATGCATAGCTCAGTATGGAGAGATGGACCCCCTAATTCCTTAGCAAAAGGGTTAACTGTTGCTTCACAATAGGTTTTGAGGACTGCTCTTGACCTTAAAGAAAGAATTCGAAGTCACACCATCTTCCTTTCCTTGCAGACGAATATCGTTCCACTGACCTACAGTATATGGTTAACATACAATTATCAACCAGATCAGCGTTTTCTTGTAAACTTGTACCCCTGACACTTTGAAGAGAACTCTTTAAACTACCCCATCAGGTGGTATTTTCAAAGCCATACTTACTGTGGCTTGTCTTGACTTTTCTCCACAATCATCTCCATGTTTATACTTCATTGATACAAATGTATTATTTTCAATAACCCATTCTTGCCAAGTCCTGCCAAATATGAAAGAAAAAAACACATTAGCTGCATTTTTACATTGTAACCTTAGAAGTGCTGGGGACCAAATAGCAAATATTCATTAACCCTTCCCAATTTTGGAAAATTTACAAAAGTTGATAAAGCAAATGCCTGCAAGGAAACCTTTCACTCAAGTCCCCCAGATATGCATGTGAACTTTCAAAATCAACTGAATCAGCTCACTCAGAGTTTCTTATTTCACACAAGAAACAAACTGTCATCAAAAGTTACCCAATGTACAACTGGTTCCACAAAGAAATAGACTGCTACAACCACTGACCATAAGAGAAGATGAGAAGATAGAATGAGTTTTTTCTTCCAGCCTGGGCATTGAAAAGTGCCAGGCTTATTTGCATTTGTCCAATATAAAATGCCATCTTTCTGATTATACAAAAAGGTTCAGCATATGCTTCAATAGACAACTAAGAGCATGATGAACGTTAAAACCATCATTCCAAAGTGCTTAAATATGCTTAAATATCAAACTTGTAAACCCTACAGAGAAAAATGTAGTGCTTGATAACCCTGCAGTCTTAAAGAGCCACTGTTGTGGAACTACATTGCCTTAAATTCCCCACAAAATTCATGTAGCCTTAATTTCTTTCATGTGAATCACAAGTATGACTTGCATGTTTCTAAAAAAATTGCACTTCGACAGCTGTCACATGACATCAGTAGTCAAAAGTACCCCCTCCCTTACAGCACTTTACAAGCATTGCATGTGTTGGGACACAGAGACATTCAAACATCAAGGAAACAAATCTACTGAAACCCTAAACATACTATAAATACAACACTGGACAAAGAGGGTTCCAATGTATCTTCTCAAATTTCATCCTAAAAGATTCATGGTTATCTTGATCAGCCTGTTACAAACAATTTGGACCATAAAAGAGTTTATTTAGATGTTCACAAATATGTCAAAAATTCCCCCATTGAAAAATACTGAACTCTCTTTTCTCTGTGCTACATCCCTGGCTGTCTGCTACAGTTTTGAAGAATTACTGTAGGTTAGAAGAAATTGTAGTGTGTGTGGGGAGCTCTCAGCTGCTGCTTCAGCCAATTATCTTAGAGCTATACAAATAAAATTTCCATAAATTCTGCACGCAACTGAAACGGTTTCAGTCTCAGATACCAGGGGCTTTACTTTTTTTTGGAGCGATAAGTTGAAAAAAAATACTTTGTCCCCTCCATGAGGTATTTATTTCTACAGTGTGCAAATGAAGGTTAAATAATCTAAACAATAAAGGGCATTATCACAAGCACTTCAATTTTGTACCATGTCAGTGTAAAACCTACAGTTCCATATTTTTGACACATAACTTACCCTAAAATACCACTGTAAGGATTCCATCTGTGACTCTGTTCATGCTGAGTAACATTCTGAAATGGACACAATTCATATTTGTAACCATTCTCTACAATTGAATAGCACTTTCCCATCATCTTTTTCAAATGCAGTGGTCCTTGATGAGAGAGAATAATACATGAAAACCGTTAAAATGTATGAAGTCATATAAGGCACTGGATTTATAAACATTTCTGTGGTTTACCCCGACATACATTTTGCAAATGCATTTATCCTTTATGACCTGCTTTACCTGCCATAGTCTAGAGGAACAAAGAAAGCTTTTAAAAAAGTAAGGCATTCACTTCCATTTACTTTTCTTCAATGCATTTAAAAAAAGGTTGGCATGAGTTACTGTCTATCTGATGTAAAGAATCACACAGTATACAGCATTTAAATTCAGGATCAAAAAACTAAACTGTCTTCCCCTTGAGGTTTCAAACAGCCTGTACAAGCTCTACTGAAAGTAGCAGGCATTGGATGGACACAGCATATTTCTAAATTTCTCACAATGGTGCCTTTGTCAAATTAAGTGGCACTTGAGACATTTCATGGCATATTCTTATGCAACAAAATCTTCCTGACAACCATTATTTTCCCATACTTGCATTTGAAGGGAATTTCAGCTGTTCAGAATGTTTTCCTTGCTATAAAGGTAAATATTTAGTTTGTTTCACAAAAATAAAAATACATTTTTGAAACCAGTATTTGTTGGCATAAAAGAATAGATTATAGGGAAATATGGTTGGCATCTCTTCAAGAAGTTAATTTCACAAATTGAAACTCAGTAATTTTACATTTTTCACCCCAAACTTTCGAAATTGATATGATGCAAATTCCATAATTCTTCTTTTGCAAAATATTTTGAGAAAATGAAAAGAGGGCTTTCGGGCCCCTTTTTTTTGGGACTGAACAATTTGAAAAACAAAATCATCTCAAACAACTTTTGAAGCTTATTTCTTTACATGCCATATTTGTGGATTCAATGCAATATTTTAATTTAAAAAATTATAGACTATGAGTTTGAAATAATAGGCAATTTTTAATGAGTAGCTAATTAACTTCATTCTCAAGAAATATAATCTTTACATTAAGACGTTCAATGCTTGCAGCTTCCACAAAAATTGTACACCTAATTTTTTAAAAATGTGCACTATTTCCCAAAGGAACGTGACTCATTGATGAGACTAAACGTAATTCTAGATCTGTTTTATGTCTGTGCTAAATTGATGTTACAGCATGCAAACAAACATGTCCCTTACCATAATACAATAATATGTGACACAGCCAAGGGCAAGAAACTTTTGCCCTAGGAAGTTTCAAGTTGCCTTTGACTCAATACATATTAAATGTACAGTATGCAAATTTGCCCTCCTACTCTGGAGCCAGTTCTCCCCCTCCAGTACATTGTCTAGCTACAGGCCTAAAGTCACATACTGTAAGATGCTGTCACCCTGATGGCAGCCATGGAAGGGAGGTCTACAGTTGTTGCTGTCACACATAGCTGCACAGATTTAATTGCATATTCTTTAAGGCAGCAATATGCGTACACAGTAGTGAGCACTTTTGTATCACAACTTATGTTATAGTGAATCAGTGTCCTACTGGTCTTTAAAGCTTGCTATCTTACTTCAGATTTTACAAGTAAAGTTCTCTTCATCACAAGACACAAAAGATATTTTAGAACTGTGCAAATGTTTCTGTTTTCACTGGCCTGTTGGGAATGTGTGATGTTCCTTTGGGGAGGTTGGCTATTGTATGCACAGGAACTTGTGACTTACAGTGACAGGTAGTTTGTAGCACTGACTCTGGTATTGCATATAGGCATCAATTATCAGTTCAATTATCAAATTCAAACAAGACTTTCATTCTTGCTCTATTAAAGTCTGGTTCTTTCAATCAACAGGAAGAAACAGAACCATGATAACAGGTCTGTAATGTAACCAACATTGTAGTCATCTGACTTTTAAAGGTAAATATATATTTATATATATATAGATATAGGACGAAAAGAGGTAGTAAAAAGTGATTAGAAGTTTGCAGAAAACTCCACGACGCAAACTTTTACGCACTTTTTACTACCTCTTTTTGACCTACACATTTCAACAGTGCTCTGCAGCATTTTGACCTTATATATATATATATGTGTGTATGTGTGTGTGAAAATGATCTATCCAAACTTTTATCGTCAAAACAGTAATTGATGAGAGCCATGAAGAGTTTTCTACACCAGTTAAAACTGTTGAAGGTTAGGTCTTCCAATTTTTCATTAGATAAAAGAGCAAGAAAATCTTCACTGCTGCAGGAGTTCCATGTGCACTTTGTCACAAAAATAGGTTAAAGAAGATCAAATCTTTTCAAGGTAAGGCAGGGCTTGAAATAAGCTTAAATTAAAGCAGCTATGCTGCAGAATCTCATTAGTTTAGTAAGTTTATGATCTACAGTACAGTAATCTTGAATGAGTCAAACTATGCATTCAAGTTTATAGTGATATAACAGAAAAGACAAAACATTGTTTTGTTGATCAGGTAAAGTATCGTGCATAAAAATTGAGTATGAGACAAACTTCTCCCATCATGACATTCAGTCTTTCACATAGAACAGGCAGGCAGGTTAGCTAATCTAGTGTGTTCAATCAAGTATTTGTAAGAGACATAGCACCCCAATAATGCACATTTTATGATAAAGATCGAAATACTTACTGTTTAAAGTATCATGTACTTAAAACAACAAATTCAAGAATGATGCTGTTATACCATAGAAGCAATGGTTATACTAATGTAAGTTATAAATAAAATCATGTCAAAGCACTAGTAATTATCCAGCTAGATGAAGATCAGTGGTATAAAGCAAAAGCTGTGCCCATTACCTGCCTTTCATTTACTTTGTTAATAGACACCACCCTCCCTAATGTTATCTCTTATTGCCTTATTCAATATTAGTAATAAAAATAATATAATGCTTTATTATGTTCGAAAAGAATTCAACTACTGAAACTTGAGAGCTAATATCCTGTTAAGAAACACATTCAACTGTAAATGAACTTCTCCATCTCAGCACAATGGCTGGGCAAACATCATGGTCAGACCAGATGAGATAGTGTACTGTAACAGCTGCCTTATGCTTGATTTAGCAGAGGTATGAAGCCAAAGGCAAAATACTGTAGCAGACCTAACACACACAATGCATTATGGGAAAAGGAATATAAGCAATATGCTGCTATGGGTCTTCTTTTGTTTTTCAAGACTGTTATAAGCACTTGTCAGCCAAAGTTGCCCCTAAAAAATTATTAACTTCAAATTCTGTGTGATACATACTTTGCATACTTTACCATGGTTTAGACCTAAAAGATTTCATGAATAAAATGCAAAACTTCCCTAACATAGTGATGACTTAGGGGATATTGTGCTACATCTAGTAACCAGGCTTGTGTGGCAGCATCTCTATACATGTTTTGTATTGTGATTAAAATGAGCACACCCAAAATAGACAATTTGGCCATAGTTCTATGTTATATCGTAGGACATTTCTGAGGAAGCACCACAGCCACAGTATATAAAGGTGTCTGTCATTTCATGCCATGCTAAATTATAGAGACCATGAACATTTACCCATACAGTACCAACCTCAAAGATACTCAATTACCTGAAAAGTTAGAAGGCTTCACTTTTGGTGTTAGAATGTCTGTAGAAGCTGCATTGTTGCCCCATTGCCTGGACAAGGAATTAAAATATAAACAAATATTCTTTTACAAAAATTTTTCACTTGCTTACAAAAGCTGGCATGCACAGAATGTATGTCCTGCTCCCCCCCCCCTCCCTCCCTTCCCTTTTTTAAAAAAAAAATCTCTTGAAAGGCTATGAATTTTGTTGCATGGATTAATTCCTGAACAGTCCTGAGATCTTTTACTCTAATTATGCTACAGTAAATTTCATAAGTCCTTGACATGCTTGAGTCCTTACATAACCCTCTAAGGATCAATTACTAAGCCTTCAAGGTGGAACAGCTCTTCTGTTTGGCACAAACACTTAACATTTCTTATTCTATGCTATTTTTACTGTTTCTTTAACAAATTTATAAAATGAAACAAATTTTTAATGTCAAGGAAATGACCACACCTAGACACCAAAGTCCAGGCTACAAAATAAAAAATTCTGCTCATTAGTGTGAACAGATTCTTATGTTTGAAGTTTACTTCTAAAGGCAAATCAGCAGACCAGTTAATATGTGGCTATACTGAGGACTGTTGATGGATTATTTCACACAGAGGCAGACACAGAAAGGGTGTAAGGAGGTAACATTCCCTCCTTTTTTTTTTGACAAGGCGACTGAAAGAAAAACTCCCCATTTTTAAGGTGCATTTGAAAAAAAGATGAATAACTGATAAGGATACTGTATATTGACACAATGGACATCACACAGCATGCCAAGGGGACACAAACAAGAACATGTTTATGAAATTTGTTTTAGTTCTTCAATTAGTTTTAACTGACATACCAAATGAAAATGCATATTGTGGTCAATTTTGACCTATGAGTAAGTTAATTGTGTAAATTGTCTAGCTATGTTAACAGACTATCTGTGGAAACCTCACCCTGGGGAAGGAATAGCAATGTGATGGAACAACTTCAAAAAATGGTCAATGTTCCACTAGGTTGCATTTGAAGATACTTAAATATTAAAAAAAATTCTAAAATGGGAGAAGAAATTCCTGCCTTAGACCTCTCCTTCATGCTAGGGGTTAGACTCTGTGGTTGGCCACCTTCAATTGAAAATAATTTTGGCTATAAGAGTGATGAAGAGGTGGTTAACTTTACCCCATGTTAACAGGCTCTTCAACCATTCTCATCATAATGCCATTATCAGACACACTGGCTTCTATATGATCTGAAAGAAAAAGAGGAATCCAAATAATAAGATTCAATGTTTGCATAATATGCATAGTAAAGAATAACTGCATTACACTGCATTTAACCTAAGTTACATGAATCCTTTTTCAGTCACAATGGGGGGGGGGGGGACAGAAGTCATGTAGAATTTGTGTCTGGACACAATGCCATCCATTTGTCACTGAACTTACTTACAATTTTGTACCTGAAACAAAAGAAAATTGTACCCATTCGGAACCATTCTTATGTTAACATTGCAAAACAGGGAAGGAGGAGTAGAATTTTTATGTAACAAATTTGCAATTCTTTTGTGACAAATGTTCAAATACTGTATTACCACTTTCTCTTTAAATAATGTAAATAATTCAATATAAGACAGTGGAAAGGGCTGCTTCTTCCAAAGACTGAGTTTATGCCATCACAGTATCTTGGATTCAGAGTTTGCACTTAAAACCACTAAAAGGAAGAGGTCTGCTGACAAACTACAGTTCCAAACATTCTGATCAAATATTAGGTTGCTCAAGTCATTTTCCACTGGTCAGCTTTTTATGTTTGCTAGGCAAACTACTGTAAAGTATTGGTTTGCTTAATAGTTAATTTTCATGTAAAAAGCTGCAGAGGAAAGATGTTTTGTGGTAATTATTGTTTCATAGTATAATTTAGTAAAATATGTGTTCAAACGTGGAACCCATCATAGTATACCCACTATACCATAGAATGAGCACTCAAGAGCTGTAAGTTACATTCTACATTCTAAGATTTTGATTTAACGCAGATGCATGGTTGACATGAGTTAACTGTCACCCCGTTATACCTTTGTGTGTGAATGTGAACTGCTAAAGTTAAATTTGAAGATGAAATTTGACCACAGTAAAGCCCTTAGTCAAGTACTGTAGACATTTTGCACCTGCAGGCAAGTACAAATTGAAGCCTTTGATCCTTAAATTGTGGGATCAGTCTTTGTTGAAGAAATAGCTACAGTAGTTTGATTGAACCAGTTGAGTTTGGAAAAATAAGTTTTGCTATGGTAGAGGGATACTTAATTATTCCAAGCATCTTGAAAAATGAAATTTGAATGTGTCCCAGATACAAGCAAGTTATCTATAATCCCATCTCCATTCTCCTTTGTCTAATTGGTGCCCATTTCATTGGTCCCACTCTAGGTTTTCCAGGGGATAAAGTCCCCTTTTGATACCCCAACTTATGGACTTGGCCATATCCCATAACCTAACCAACGGCCCTTATCCTAACATTGATGAGTTGCCAGGAGGACCAGCAATAAGACCAGGAGACCAATATGATGGGAGACTATATACCACACCATCGAAAATCCCCGCTTGTCGACCGCTTAAATCCCGTTGGCACGTCTCGGCTTAATCTGCGCGTGTGCAAATGGCAAATCTGAGGTAGAAACATCTTACAGCTTATCTGTTGCCTGCATGGAAGGTACGTTCCTGACACAATGGTTAAAGTTGTGCTGGCGGCAGAACATTTTTCTCTGAGAATGTGAGCATGGTAGGCTGTTGGCTCATTTTTGTACAGCACTTAAAGTTTACTCAAACGAGGCTTGGAATCAAGTGGTGCAATATTGGGCTTTTTCATTTCATTTCAGACCATTTTCAGTGGCTTCAATCAGTACTTGCCTGCAAGTACAAACCGTCTAGTTATTTATGGCATTTTTGTGAGGGAAAAGAGTGAATATTGCCCAATACTAAGATAGGATACAATATGTCAAACACATGGGCTTACACATGACAAAAGACAACAAGCTGAAGTACTGTGACTGACTTTGAGTTACAGCCAATTTTCATCTCCAAATTTAATCTACTTCTTCCTGTCCATTTGAAGAATAACAGGTCAAGAAGGCTGAATGCTATGACAAAAATTGTTCATAACAAGTATGGTAATGTTATAGGTGAATTTTAGAAGCTATGAGGAATCATGGGTCCATGTATGGCAAGTAATAGTTGAGACCTAGTGGGAGGGGGGCCAGGGTGCATTTCATGTTGGGCCCCAGCTGAAGGTGTATAAGTAAGTCAGGATTTTCTGTGATCGTACCTCAGGATTTTCTGTGATAGTACCTCAGGTTTTTCTGTGCACATAAAATGCAATCTATATAGCAATCCACAGGCATGTGTATATACTGCACATACGGTACACTGTATGTACATGCCATATACTGGCAATGCGCGTAACTTTACATTTATGTTCTGTTTATGTAAGTAATGGACACCACTCAGTGGTATTAGAAGTTCACTTACTGTAGGCCTATGTACAGGTACAGTATATAGCAAAGTAGTGTATGTGATCATACGGAGGGAGTTGACTGATTCAGTGCGCCAGTATGCCTGGAGTACAGTACCATTTTAAACACATATGTAACTTAAAGTCCCTCAAACTTATTTTGAAGAAAAAGCTAAATAACTCAATTTTCATCTTATTTCTCTTCAAAGTATCTTAAATTACATTTTATGACTTTACTATTGCATATTCAAGGTAAACTAAGCAGTTATTTCCAGTAAATTTCACATTTGAAGAGAAAAAACATTGTCATGTGACTCCCAACAGCCAATCATGAAACTGGACAGTCTACTACACTTCTTCAATTTAGGATGACTGCTCCTGCCCTTTCAGTTCAACCATTACTTTCAGCCCCAAGATTTTTAAGGGGGGGAAAGTAACAGGCAGAAACTACTGAGAGCAGAAACTAATGTACCCCAGGGTTATGTACCCACAGTAAATAGGGTTAGCCTATGAACACAAAGGGTTAGAGGTTAGACTTAGAGTTAGCAAAAGGCGTTAATGTATACATAACATAAAAAAACAGGTTAAAGGGCAAAGGAGGGCCGTACTAATTTAGTTTCCGTACCTGGAAGTAGACATAATTTTACTCACTTCACAACTTCCAAAAGAGGGTGCTGAAACTTTAAAGTTTTTTTTTTTTCCTTTTTTAAGTAAAAAACCCTTTTCTTTTTTTCCTCACTCGGGAAACAGCCCTATGAGTGTGTGCTGTGGAAAGAAGTGAATGGTTAGTGCTGTGGAAGAAAGAAAAGCATTGTTAGTACCGGGACACAAACCCTCAACCCTAGCGGTATAGCGATTCTAGCATGAAGAACAGTGCGCTTACCTACTGTTCTACGAGCGCAGTTGCCGGTGGATGAGTTAAAAATAATATAAGTACTGTCTAAAAATACTATCTATTACATATAGCTAGGGGTATACGTACAGTATATACGTGTACCTAAAGCTAAGTATGTACTTGAGAGTGTACATACTGTATATGTACAGTATGGGATACATACAGTAACCCTAATCTTATTACTATGCATACATAACCCTAACCCTATTACTACGCATATGTAACCCCTAACGCTACAGCTACTTGTATCACAAGTTCCGGGTACGGAAACTAAATAAGCGCCAGGAGGGCTGTAAAGGCCCCGTAAGATGCCCTGCAATCCCAAACCCACCCCCCCCCCATAACAAAAGCAAACCACCAACACCTAAAGAGCCCAGAAAGATTAGATTCTACCACAGTCATGGTAAAACTTGTCAATATCTACCCTAAAACGGTGCACGGATCTGGAGTTACTCTAACAACCCATGCATTATGCTGTATGCATACCTAGGCTAGGTCTATGCAAATTGGGGGGTCTGTTAGTTTCCGCCCCTTAAATTCTTGGGGCGGAAAGTAATGTTTGAGCTAACGTGTGTTAAAAATAACTTTTAACTTCAAACATCAAATCCAAGTACAAGACAACAATGAAATTTGTGGATAGGCCTAAAGCTTTTTCAGCATCCTCATTGTAAAGAATAAATTTTATTGAATGAATGAATTGTACTTCTCTCGAAGTAAGAAGGATTAGGGGGGATATGCTGCAGGTTTGCAAGTTCCTTTCTGGTTATGATTCTCTGTCTAACTGTAACTACTTAGAGATTTGTGCTGATCCCCATGTTTGTGGCCATAATAAGAAGCTGGTAAAATGTTTCTCTAGACTTGACATCAGAAAGTTCAGTTTCTCTCATAGGGTTGTCAATGAGTGGAACAGTCTCCCTGAGTGGGTTGTTAATTCACTTTAGTCAACTGCTTCAAGATTATTCATTGACAAGTATTACTGTGACAGTGGCAGAATCTGATTGTATTGGGTTTGTTAAGTCTTTGCTCGGATAAGGTGTTGGTTTGGCTCTGTTCTATAGGGCATCTTATGGGGTTTTTACCCTCCTTTGCCCTTAAACTTGTTATGTTATGTTATGTATGACCTTTTTTCTAGACGTCAAGTATAGTCAAGGACTTACATTTTTATTAACGAATAAGTAGTCCTTGTCTCTACAGGCAGACTTATGCTGAATGTGTGAACAATTGTTCACAGAACTGTAAACTGTATACCTGTACGCAAGTACGTATTTAGTATACTTACTAATGCCTACTGTGATAACCTTGCTTGGAAAGACATCAACATGGCAGTCACAAGTGTCAAATTCATGAAAAGTACAAACTAAAACTAGTACAAGACATCGATGGAGTTTCAAACTTTCAGTTTTAGGAAAAGTTGATGGAGTCTTCATTTGACAAAAGAACTGATATCACATTGCATTCCATTACTTTCCACCCCTCAAAAAAGATATGTTTTCTACCAAAAATAGAAAGGGCAGAAAACACCGTTTTCGAGGGGCGAAAAGTAACAAGGACAGAAACTAAGGGTAATCCCATATTGGTAGGCTAGGCTATGCCACTTCCAGGTAAGGAAACCAATTAGCAGTGTCCAAATTAGAGGTAGCATAAACTATACTTGGCCTACGCCTACAATTCTCGACAAAAAGATGGGACAAAACAAGCAATGTACGGAACACCATCCCCCCCACTCCCCCATTCAATGTTGCCACAGCCCAAGGCGTCCTGAAACTTCAACATTGATACGGGGAGCGTGGTTTGTCCCATGTATTTTTGTCAAGGATTGTCAGAAGCCTGTACAATGGTATAGGAATTTCCAAATTTTCGTTTTAAATGCTCTGAAACGAGTAGGTCGTCTATTTATTTTTCTAGCAACAGGAAAGTAGTAACAGTTGGATTTGTCCGAACAGTATACTGGCATATTAGATTAGCACTGGGCGCTCGAAAAAAGATTTGTCTTCTTCAAGTAGCTCATACGAGAAAGGGGGAAGGGGGAAATAGTACTCTGGGTGGTGAGAGATTTAATTTACATTAAAAATTTCATGTACTGTAATGGAGAAAAAACGAATTTTTTCCATCTAATTTTTCCGTGTTAGGGGAAACATATTTCACGATATACCCAACGGTTAACCACACAATTTTCTCTTTTTTCGCATAAATAAACATTGAATGATTATTCAAACTACAATCTGGTTAAAGACGAAATTATATGTAAGCATTAGGGGTAGTGAACATGACAATTTACGTAAAGATTTCTTGAAAATGAAATGGTTAACCATTTTTGCACAATGAAAGTTCCCTATAAATAGAGAGATCTTCTATTTGCACGATTAGCCCTCAGCAGTCATTGAAATAGTGTGTAGGTCAATGGTTAATCGTGGTGAGGTCAACGGTAAACCGTGGCGCTAATTAAATATCCTTAGTAATAGGGAGCAGAAATGAGTTCTACATCGGGATAACGAATAAATTAAGCGTTATAAAGCCTGCTTTCATAGCTTTCTCTAGAAGTTAAGTTTCAAAAATTTAAAACGTCGCGTTTGTCCTGTATTTTATCTGGAATATCTGTTCTCCCCCTACCCTGAAGGTTGTTTTGATCTGCCCCCCCCCTCCCCGAGAAATATTTCTTGCTTGAAAGCAACCCCTCCCCCCCCTTAGGTACCCTTCGACAATTGGTCTTCTGAATAGGTTAATGACAGAATAAAGACGTTAAACCACCTATAGGTACCCTATTTTGATCACTTCCCTGTCCTAATTAGAAAAACTGAATGTGGACACAAGTCCGTAATGCGTAATAAGTTACATTTCTTCCCCGTGAAATATTTAAAAGCTGCTTTTATTATCTTGTCATGCAGCAATTGTTCTTCATAATGCTAACACCGTGACATTTGTCATCAAATTACTCCTTTCAAAGTACACAACTTTTATTCACCAACTTACATTGCCCATGACCGAAAACTACTTCATATACATTTGTACAGGCTTCCGACAATCCTCGACAAAAATGATGGGACAAAACAAGCAATGTACGGAACACCATCCCCCACTCCCCCATTCAACGTTGCGACAGCCCAAGGCATCCTGAAACTTCAACACTGCTACGGGGAGCGGGGTTTGTCCCATGTATTCTTGTTGAGGATTGTAGCTTTGAACTAAAGCCGGTTAGAGTAAGTTAGACCTTAGAATTGCCTTGTACTGTCGGCTAGCTTTCTATTTTCTAGGTTAGGTAGGTTACTAAATTACTTGGACCAATCATGTATGGCGTCACATGCATGATGGTGACCGTCGAGTGCGCACCTGCGTTAACATAACGTGTAAAAATCTTGAAATGACAGAGCTCTTTGGTGCGCATTCGACGGGAAGAGTGACAATCACTGTTGGTACGCATTTCGCGACATGACAAGAGCTACTGTAAGGCCTGGGCATAATGCTATTTCAATATTTTCCATAGTAATGAGTCCCCGCAACAACTGTTCAAGACTTACACAAAGCAATAAAGCAAAATATGGAAAAACGTCGAGGGAAACTGGATCGCTCCATTTTGCGTTGCACCTTCGCAAAAGAAATTCCAGCACCTGCAAGCAAAGGCACAGCCAACACACACTGAGACAGACTAGTATGTACGCTTATTCACGAATACTTACGCAAGTCTACGTATGTGCATGCATTTACGTGGGTATGCGTAACACGTAAGAACATCAGTGACGTCAAGCAAATGAACGTCATAATACATTACGTGTACGTGTCAAGGGAATGACAGACTGCGGGAAGAGGAGAGGGAAAAAAAGGTGAGGGGAAAGAGGTGAGGGGAAAGAGGTGAGGGGAAAGAGGTGAGGGGAAAGAGGTGAGGGGAAAGAGGTGAGGGGAAAGAGGTGAGGGGGCAAAGGTGAGGGGGAAAAGGTGAGGGGGAAAGAGGAGAGGGTGAAGAGGGGATGGGGAAAGAGGGGAGGGAAAAGAGAGGAGGGAAAATAGAGGAGGGGAAGAAGAAGGAGGGAGGGGTGAGAGGGAGAAAAACTCCGTGAACCAAGTGGTGTTGCACTCCTTGACCCAAGTTTGAAAGTAGGGTAAATGTGGCGGAAGGGAAATGAGTGACTACAATTTTAATGGGAGTAAGGTGGAGGGGAGGAGATCTGCTTGTGCCTGCTCTGTACTGCACACTAGCAACATTTTCTCACACAAGGTGTTTTTGCTGTATTAAAGTTCTTGAATGGGTTTTCAATTTCGAAATTATACGGACAGACGGACGGGATCATAAACAAGTACATTGCCCAATAGTTTGTCAAGATTAAAAGATATAGGGCCTAATGACATCCCTACGAGTGTTTATAATTATATTTGCCGTTTATATTATATTTGCCAGTCACGGAATACTGTGCAATCTTGTGTGGGGTGCATGCTTGCAATCAAGGAAACATTGACCGTATTGAGAAGCTTCAAAGTTTATGGCCCGAATTATTCTAGGTGCGAACTATATGACAAAAGGTCAAGCGACCTTCTTGCTCGACTTGGTTGGCGAAGTTTCTGCCCACGTATCAACATAAAAAACTCAGTTTTGTTTACAAATCACTACACGAACTTGCCCCACCCTATATGAAAGACATGTTCGATTATACGCATGCAGTGCACAACTACAGTTTATAATTAAGGCCCCGTTGAAAGCCTCGTGGAAGATTAGCCACCTCGGTTAAACGAGTTACCTTTGTGGAATTAAGTTTTAATAAAATAATAACAACCGAATTCTTGCTATAATAACGAAAATCGTGTAGTTAGTTCTTCAACTACATGATAGATATCGTGCAACAATTTTCTTAGCATATATATGACAAAAAAAATAAAAAAACAAACAAAAAACAAAAATACCCTCAAAAAAGTCGCTAAAACTACATTTCGTTTTGACGGTTTGGTGCCATATATGTTCGCCATTATATAATTAGGTTCACCGGGATTGCATGTACCAAGTGCAATACATCAATACCGGTAAACTGAATCCGTAAAGAACCTGCCGAGCTCGGGTTGAATTTACGCAACCCGTTTCCGGTTTTTCTAAATAGTAAATGGTAAACAAATTAAGCAATTGTAGCAGGGATACTGGGCTAGGATTTGACAGACTTGGACCAACGCATGAGTCGAAAGCAGCAAAAGGCTCACTCAGTCTTCGGACCAAAAAGCAACTATCGATTTACCGAAAGATCGGGAGACATCATTTGGAGAGCACGTGGACCGCCCATATTTTTTTACTGTTATATGAAAATATATTGATTTGGCATTTGTTTTGGAGAAAAATTGAAATTTTTCGAGTAAATTTGGTTTTGATGAATTTAAAAACATATTTTGTTCTTTTTGCTATTGAAGGAAACGGTCTTTCAAAATGAACTTGAAGATTGCCGGGGCGATCGTTAATATCGTTGGGTCATGTTATCAGGATGGCAGCTAAGTGGGAGTTTGGAAAGCCCCGCTAAAAATTACTTCTCTCAACCCTAGAAAGTTAAGAGCTTGACAGTGGCTTAATACATTTGTACACAATTTGCCCACCCCCCCCCCCGGAAAAAGTCGCCGCCTGGAAAAGTTTTTGCCCCCCCCCCCCATGGATACGTTGTCAGGTTATGGACCTGTGGGTCATACATTTACCTTAGGCCTGCGGATTAAGGCTCTACTATCAAACTTGAAAACGATCTGAAAAGGTGTTGTCTTATTATAAAACAGTAATATATTTTTATACATATTCGAAAATCAGACAATCATAATGGAGTAGAAATGACATTTTTTCATGAGACGAAAATTTTGCCTTTTTTTGAGGGAAAGTTAGGTTTAATTAAAAAAAAAATTCCAATGGCAAAATTAATGAGAACTTCTTATGGTTGAAGTTTGTTTGGAGGCATACTGGTGATGATACTGAATATAATGTCATATGAATTGGCTCTCCTTCAAAATTTGAAAATTTTACGATTTTTGTGGTTTTCATTTTGTTTGTTCTTTTTAATATTACAATTTATATTGGATAAATTGAATTGATATTCACGTCAAAAAATTTTTTGGTTTTTTTTACATGGTAACGAAAATTCTATTCTGATTAATTAGTAGGCCTACTCTGTCATTATAATTCAGGGTTGGCTCCTTCCAATCATGTGACAATATTTTTTTTATTTATTCGACTCCTGGCTGGTTCGTGCCGAAGACTGAAAAACTGGAACTGCCATTGTGGGTGGTGCTCAGCATAAGCAACGAAGCAGGAAAAACAAGCCAGTGAGCCAGTGGAAAAAGACCACTTTTGGCTGGCCCGACTTAGCCGAATTACACAAATAGGTTAGAAACAGCCGTAAAACTCGGCCTAACTAACTAGTCCTAACTGACACATACTTTTTAATAAACTTTTGGATGGTATTCTTCACTTTAGGCAGTTCACAGTGTTTCGGTAAATCAGGGGTCATACGTAACCACCAGCGACAATCAGTTACCCCACAGGTTTGCGTTTTATTCCTGCTAAGGAGGGGGAATCCCTTGGTAGGACAAATTTTTCTGCAAATTGACTCTGGTCCCTTTGCTTTCGTTTATTATTTCTCTCACATATTGACAAGCCTAAACTTCCCTTTACTCGCGTAGTGACCTAGACATATTTTACTACCTTACTTGTTTTGTGAATGTTACAAAAGATTCATCCTCAACTTTAATTGCATAGAACTGATTTCTCGAATGTGTCACATTCACGGACTTCCTATATACATGGCCAGGGCATACAATGCGTAAGTACTCCTGTCCGTTGATTGTTGCCCCCGATTGGGACAAAAAGGCGCACCAGGATGGCCGCCGTGAAGCCATAATTTGTAAAATTTGACGACGACCTGTAATATTTTAAGCCATCTATTTACGCGTATAATATATACGGTAACGTCTATCTAACGTGCAGTATGCCAGTTCATGTATAGAAAGTTCGTGGTCACATTGCAATGCAAACCAAAGTAGGCGCTAAAGTATTAAACACTGATAGACCGGGAGCTCAATTCTGTAGGGGCTCTAAAAATGGAGTTGGTACAACCGGCACTACATCCAAAGTTTGACACCACAGCAAGTTAGTATGGATCCCCTGTAACATCGCAAGGTAGGTAGTACAATCAAATTGTGGTTTCACTTTTTTTCTACAGCATGTTATAAAAATGCACTACTTGACCCATAAAATACACAAAATTAAGGGGTAAGGGTAGCTTAGCAATTTCTCCACTGTTGCTTCATTAGTGAACAATAATATGGTGTCAGAAAAGAGCTGATGGATATCTCTCATATATTTTGCACATATTTATCTTTTTATCGTTACACTGAGGTGCCGATATTTGGTCAAAAGGCAATGACGTTACAACTAATTGTCCTAATTTCCATTTAATTTTGACATAAGTTTTTCAATGGATTTTAGATGAAAGATTTGTTTACAAAAACGTTTCTTAGTGTGTTCAATATTGCACAAGGGTTTTGTTCTGAATGTTTAATAAAATTACACATTCTTTCGTCACTAAATTGACTAATTAGTTACTACTAGACTACAAGAGAAATACTCATAGACGTTATTTTAAAAGTATCTGAAACTGAAACAGCGTCATCGACTCATTAACTTTTTCTAAAGCCCTCCTTACACTCTGGCAAAGAGTCATACGGCAAAACCAAGCCATAAATTGCTTCCCAAAGAAGCTATTACGTCCATTGAAAATGACAACTTGTGACCAACGTCACGGCCCTCACACCATTTACACCACTGGTCCGTCATGTCCATCCAACTCATTTACTAGAAGCTTTTTCAGCAGCAGATGGGTTTTGCGATATAACGAGCAGTTCGTCAAGGAAAGGACAGGAAAGTGCAAAGGTAAAAGAGTTACTTACATGGAGTTTTACGGCCCAGATTCCAACCAATTGGTTTAAGTAGAGCCGGCCACGGCCTTTTTCCAGTTGCGGCTCGCTGGCTTAATTGTTTTCCCTACTCTCGTCGCTTATGCTGAGAACCAAGAACAATGGCAGCAGGTTCCGTTTTTAAAGTATTCGGTATGACCCGGCCAGGACTCGAACTCCTGACCTCGATCCCGACTGCAGGTCTGATGCTCTAACCACTTGACCATGCAGTCGGCCAAGATGAAAGAGATTCACACGGTTGCGGCTGACGGTCCAGTTGAATAGCAACCTTGCTGGAGAATAAGAGCCTTGTAGACGTGAGTTACAATACACAAAATACTCAAACATGAAGAGGCACCTATGTGATAAGATTGTTTTTCATACACCATATGATCGTAGTAAGGATGGATTTGTGTATTCAACTTCTCCCTTTAAGATGTTTCCAGAGCAGCGTATTGTCAACGACATGCATCCACTGGCCCACCAGGGCAAGAAATTATAAAAAAAAAAAAACCACAAGTCCATCCCGGGAACAAACAAACCAGACTACTGCACCCACAGCAAACTTGATCAAGTCAGAGATCAGTAGTTGTCCAGGAATTCCTATCAGGCCTACTTGCGTAGATGCTGCTGTTCCAGAGACACTGTACTGGATATAGTAACTGGAAATTCATGATCGAATGTGTTTTCTTTTCTTTTTGATATCACCTGCCTTCATGTGCTTTCTCAGTTTGTACTATCCTATTTCTTTTTTCTTTTTTTTTCTTTCGTCGGTGCACGTATACACGACAAATCCTATGGGGATTTTTACACAATATTTTGATGTCATTCTGCTTTTTTCCGTATATTGTACCAATCGTTATCACATATTGTGGAAAAATAAGTAAATGAAATCAAATGCTACGGACTTTTGCCTAAGTCGGAACATTTGGGGGAGGGTTTTTGCTGCCTAGCAACAATTATCACGGCTTACACCGTTGTCCAAGCAGTACGTTGCAGATTATAATGATATCAATGAAGAGACAATCGACAGAAAAACAACAACATATGAAACATCATCACAACAATAGCCTTATCAAACAAGACATTCGGCCTCAAAATTTCTTCAGACCATTTACAGAGAATAATATCTCTGAAGGCACAGGGTATCAGCCAAACCATGCTGGAGAAAATCGCTTATAGAAAGAAGCACCGTTACAAATTCTGTCCGAAAGATGCAGGCAAGAATGGTTCACTTGCAATTAAGAACATTTCATCAACTATATTCTACATGGATTGATTTGGGCGTTAAGCTTGCCCCACGAGATCCTTCGAGATGGAATACATCTAACTTGATCATCTATGAAACTGACATTGTTTAGAAATTGGTATGGTTGGACCTCTAATATGAACTGTAGGAATTTCGGTAACACCCGTTTGAACCTTTCCCTTGCCTTAATGGACACATCAGTCCAGCTTGACTGCTTCCTTTGTCTGTTCTTCGGAGAAAAATTGGCCAGGAAAACTTAAGACAAGGAGAAGAATTAGTGAGAGGTGTGGGTATTACAAATAATAAATAGCAGTATCAAATGATGTTGTTATTTGCAATGAAGCACTAGCGTCTGACCATGAAGAAGCAGGTACCCTACTCTTGTTGCATCAAAAGTATGCCTCGATCTCCCGAGCACAAACTGATATGGATTTGCTTTGAGGCTAGGTCAATTTATAGCGATTTTAGATGCCAGCAAAAGTGTTATTCATATACTGCAGTTAATTAAATCGAGATATAGTAAAATGCATAAGGTGACAGAAAAACGGGAAAGTAGCCTGTGTGCCTGACTTAAAGACTTTACTTAAGAACACGGATCTCCCCTTGTTCTGGTCTGTCTCAAGGAAAGTATAGAAAGTCTATAAAAGTACAGAAATTTCTGATATAACTCCCGCATTTGCCTGGATATTTATGTGAAATCTGACCCATTTCTTCCATTGTAGTTACTTTTACTCCAGCATCGCACCGCTTTCATTTCTAGGTGACACTATATAACACAATCGTGTTGGTGTGTCGTTAAATCCCATTTTACTGGCTTATATTGTCTATCAGTCTATGGGCTCCCCTGCCTTCATCCAGTGTCCTTTCTGGTTATAATCTGTCAAGATCATTCAAGACAAAGGCATTGAAAGTCTTTGCTAGTGAGCAAAGCATATGAGGAACAATTTATAATCCTTGGAATGGAACTACCTTTGAGTGATGCAACAACTCATCAAATGCGAGTAATTCACTTGTCAACTTTACAGCACCTATGAAAGAGCTGGGTCTAAAGCAGACGATATGGATCCTGGCTATCCTTTGAGAAGCGATAATATGATGGTCCGACCTCAGCTAACAAACATACATACGGAGAAAGGCTAACAAACATACATATGGAGAAAGTCACTCCAATCAGAATAAAATTTACCTTCACGAAATAATCATGGATGGGAAACTTAAGGTCACACCACGAATGACCCAGCACAACTTGCCTACTGTTGATGTATTTTTGACGCTTCCGCATACTGTTTGTGCAAAGTGTATTATCTGGGATGGGCAGAACCTTGCCGGTGCATCAAATCGGCAAAGTCTATTAGAACCCATATCAAAGACTTAATACATCAGTCGGATGAAGATGATTAAGAATGGTCCACTGCTGGACATTATTACGATTGGGCTTCAAAATGAAACAGTATTGATGTACATGACATTAGGTCTAGCTCAGTAATATGGCATGCTCTCCCATGATATACAGTAGGAAAGCAGTCTATTTTTCCATGATGAAACCATTAATGACCCTTTCCGGTATTTCTGCTGGCATAATGATGGTTCACAATGTGTAATATGCATCTGAAGTGCTGCAATATGAAAGTGTAATATGTTTACTGATAGATACATGTGACATTGCCATTTCAACAAAGCAAATAAATATTGTTATTCATGTGAAATAGTGTTTAGCCTACATACATGGAAAATGTCAGGGGCAGGGGCGATCGCACGTAAATGTGAAAAGGGAGGGAGAAGGGGAAAATAAGAAAAGGAGCATTCAACTCATCCCTTGACTCCTATCAAACTATCTTGACGCTACCCCTGTCTAAATATTACCTTACAGATGAATGAGTTATTATACTGCTACCAGATTTACGACTGGTTATGAATAGAGTCACCAATTTTCAAAAGTGAAATGGCTCGATGAAGTACATCGTGATTTTCCTCATAGAAATAATAGAGTGACCACTGTCACTAAGTGGACTCGAGTAACATTTAAAGTAGGGAATTACTTCACTCGATCTACTACAAAATTGGGTGACTCGTTATACCTCTGTTGCCACATAACTTGTGTCAAGAAAAAGGCTTTAATATATATGTTTCAAAAGTTGATAATTTTTGTTATATTGGCCCGCTGCCAAAATTACGTGCTATTTTGCTAAAGACATTTGACCCTTGACCCCAGGTCACATCAGGGCAGGGTCAGATTGTGATTTAAATTGCTTATTCTGTTAGAGCTATTCATAAGCAGTGGATGGATACCATAATATTGATCATTAAACAAATTATGGTAGAAAAATCTCTTAGGAAACTACCCCTACCCCTTAATTATGAGATCATACGGGGAATGGTATGCATGTAAATAACATGCTGTAGCAAAAAAGGTGATACCACAATTTGATTGTACTACCTACCCGGTGATGTTTTAGGGGGTCCATACTAACTTGCTGTGGTATCAGACCTTGGATGTAGTGCCGGTTGAACGACCACATTTTTCACAGGTTACTGCTCCCGGTCTATGAGAAGGATTATGTTTTTGCTTTACATAACCTTCACTGGTACTTATCATTTTTACCCTTTTTAGTATGATTTAGCATTCAAAATTTAGTACACCATATTTATGCGAACAAGTGCTACGTTATAATGGATCGGCTGGAACAGTTACAGACAAAAAAGGCTAATGACGAAACAGCTGTTTTTCACTTTTCGTAAATATCCTTCACTTTGCTTAAGTTGGTTTCATTATGGAGAAATTACATAACAGCTCCTTGACTAATCAAGTTACTGAACACTTAAACGGCAAGTATGGTAGCAATTAATGAATACATGTGAGTACAGTACACCAAAAATAACTTAGGAGCACCGTATGCATCAGATCGTTTTCTTAGTTCAAAAACCAAAATGGGGCTGACCCCGCTTATATACAAATTCGTCCCGAAGGACGGTCAAAAGGAATATTGACGTATGCCGGGAGGAATCTACCCCTATCAGCATTATGCTAGAAACAAAACGTGAATTTTCCACTCTATTAGAAGTGCACCTTTTAATATCAGAATGAAGAAAGTTTACAAGTTTGAAAAGTACCGCTTCCATTCTACCAAAGTTTCATCTTGAATAAGATACTTTTGGTACGGTCACTGCAAAAATATTGGCATTCTTCTGAAATATAGCTATACATGTTGATTTGGAGCAATCAAAAATAGTGCATTTCTATGCCTATGTGTAATGAGGGTTTATCAAGAATACTTCTAATGGTGAATATAGCTGAAAGGATATCCAAATTTGAGTCCCTCAGTATTTTTTTGGCTGTGCCTACATTTTGAATCACCAATACACCCCACTGCATTGTTTTATTTACTTAGACTAGGGTATACTGGATATTCCTCGCGTAGTCATGTCCTTGCATTTCTGAGCAAACATAGCCCACTCTGTTCCAGTCACTGGTTTTTCAATCACTTCTTCTTTGTCTACTCACTTATTCTTTTGCTAATAAGTGCCGAAAAGCAACTATCAAACATATACCCAAGAGGAGCTGTGCTCTCAGAAACTTGCGGACCGTATAAATTTCCTTGATCAGGCTCTAACCTCTCAAAAACCTCATCACCATTCGCCTGTCGTGAGCGGTCGTCTTCTAAATTAACTCAAAAGTGTACAAGTATACTTCACATGATCTTACAGCCTAAAGACCGAGAGGATAAAGCTAAAAATTGTGTTAAAGGAGATATGGCATCCCCGATATTAAGACTGGGATTTTATAGATATTTCTATTAAACACATTTAGGCATATATGGCCATAAAGATTTAAACGCCTTATCCTCTGACCCCAAGCAATTGAATCCATTCTCTTAACCTACTTACTTAAGCCCTTCCTATAACTCTCTTAAACTCATCATTATCCAGACATTCTCAGTAGTATTGCTTTCGTGGCAGCCAGGGTGCGTAAACAAAACCCGAATGTGTAGTTAGATGGAGTTTTACGATTAGGTTCTAACCAATTGGTTTTCGTCGAGCCAAAACACTCTCAGTATATGCTCTGTAATATGAGCTACAGTATACTCTGCATCTTTTAAATTTGCTGTCAATCAAAGAGCTGTGCCAATAAAGAATTTCTGTAGACTAGCACAAAAAATTGTAGTTTGGGGTAGTTGACTGCCTTCACCGTCACTGTTGATAACTCCACATTCATTCATGTTACAACCTAGATTATTGTTTCTCCGGCTTTAGACCTTACGCATATGCCGTCAAGGAGAACAATGTGCTTCCACGTGTGCGGGAAGTTCCTTAGACCAAATGCAGACAGTTGATTTATCAACCAGTGGAATAAACGCCCGTAGTCTACTAGACGAGCTGGGCGAAGTCTACAGGGTAAGGCCACGTGCTTCATAGTATTTTTTTCAAAATGACGTCGACGTGACGTCAATGCATAAAGGTGTATTCTAGCATCAAAAGTCAATAAACATTTCCATTTACTTAAAAGTAAATGTAACGTTACCAACGCGTGTCTTGAAATGGCTTCAATTGTCATTCTGAACAGCCTTAATTTAAATAAAATAAACGCTTCACAGGCAATTATATCTAACAACTAGAAAGGCGAAGGCGCTGCAAAAAGTAAGTTGATCTTAAAAAGAGCTTAATGGGTAAAGGCTCTGCCAGCCATCTACTAAGTTAATAAATGCTCTTAAGAATCACGTGACACCTTTTTTCTCATTGAATTGTGTCATATAAAAGGAGCAACTCCGTGTTTTACTTTGGTAAATGAAATATTGAGTCCCGAATTTCGAGGAAAAGGAATATAAAGAAATGTACGAGACGTATCTGTTGTTTCGAAATAAATTTTGGCTCCCCCTTTTGCCCTTTCTTCAGAATAGGGGCGGCAGAAGGTTTTTGCCCGAAAAATTTGATTCTACCCGAGGGATTTCTAAGCGGAGAGCCTCCATTGTTAAAGCGAAACCTTCAGAAAATTTGCAATAAAATGTCCACTTTAAATAAATTAGCAAACTGAAAAGTGATTAGAAAAGTTACAAGAAAAACACTGGAGCGCAGCCCTTTTGGGGTGTAGGGACAAAGTCTTCCCCCTTTCAATTTTCACAACCGTCCTGCTAGAGGGTATAGAAATATTTTGCTGCGTCGAAAGACTTAGACACAAAATGGTTATATATTTTGCTTCTTTTTCTGCTTTGACCCATGTTCCTGAGAATGTCGTGATATTTCATGCTATCGATGAATAATAGTTGCTAATACTGACGAAAACGAAATATGATTTGCGAGCCTGCAATTCCATTCAGTCATTAGTTCGACCGAAGCACCGTCGATGGGAAGCGTACAAAAAATTTTGAAAAATCGGACCTCTCAGACAAGCCGAAAATGGCTTTCCCATGCGCTTCCTTTTTTTAAGTATTCGTTTGCGATAGAATTTTCACTCTACAAACAGAAACTTGCTAAATGACCAGAAAATTACTTCCGTATAAACATGAAATCTATCACTACCATCGAATGAAATGGTCTTATATTTTTTCTGGGGGAACTTTGCATTGAGACACGTATGCAGCCTTTCATTGGGGTCGATTTTACCACAAGTGGAACATTTTACCTGACAATTTTGACCGACTAGTGCCGAAGAGTGAAGGCACATACAATGAAAGGTTATATGCAGTTATTCGCTAAACCCAAACTACACTTTAACCCCACTTAAATCAAGAGTCACAAATAGGTAATGCAACTGTTTGATTGGCATCAGGTTCAAAATGCAGAGTGGTCCATTTTTCACAGAATTTACTGAGAGTGTTCTGATAACACATTATGGACTGGTATGCTCATTAGGATATATCATGAGGCAACAAAGAAGGGTTTGGTCGCGATAAAGATGAGTTTAAGATAGATATGGGAGGGGCTAGAAGTAAGTAGGTTGGGAGAATTGGAACTGTTTAGGATGTAAAGTATGCAGATGCCTTTAGCTGAATGCGTCAAGTTAGCCTATCTAGAAGAAGTGCTCCAGCTTTTGGCAACTCACGCAGTCTCTTGTTCTATCTCGATCCCTCTAATCAGGCCGATAGATTTTACAAAGGGCTTGCATGCTGGCCCATGGGCGGCGGAAGCTGGGGGAGGCAGGGGGGCCTGTCCCCCCCCCAATAATTTTTTTATGAGATTTGGGGGGGGCATGCCCTCCCCCATAACTGAATGTCGCAAAATAAATTTTTCAAAAGTAATAAAACAAATTTAAGTTGCTTTTATTACATTTCGGCTATTCTTTGGCTCAAATATTACTTTTCAGAGTGCAAAAGTTGCAAAGCTTCCGGGGGCTTCGCCCCCTGGACCACCACATTAACGATAACCTGTAGGAGAGTTTATTTTCGCCCTTCAAACAGTTGCAGGTATTTTGCAATTGCTCCCCAGTCTGATTTTCGGAATAAATTCAGGTAGACTGTGACAGGTTTGATATCTTCGGAATATCTTGACTTTTTACTCGTCGGGTTTCTGGATGGATAATTTTGTAACAGATTTGTAGTGGCTAAAATTGGCTACCTTGGTGTGGATCAAAGTGTGCTCCTAGCATCTGTTTCTACCTCATGTAGGGACTTTTTCCAATTCCTGGGGATGCACAAAATCGTTCCAGAATCATACTTGGTGTGGTGGGTAGAATATTTGGGTCTATTATACCTCAATATGACCGTTACTTCACAGATAATCACAACACATAGCCCGAAATTGTCGAATATCTAAATTCTTTCAAGTTTTTGCCCGAAAATGGAAAAGTACCATAGTAAGGGTAATATAGTTGCGAAAGGTTAAGAGATAAAAATATCGCGACACATTTGGGAAGCCTGTGGCTTAGAAGAAACAATTATTCTGGAGACTGTAAATCTTGTGTAGCACAATACCCGAAATGGCCGATTATTTTAATAGCTTCAAATCTTTGCCGAAAAACAGAAGACGCTATATTTAAAGAACAATTTTCATTGAAATTAAAAAAGATCTGCGACACATTTGGGTAGAATGTGAAAAAAGGGTTTTCATCGTCCCAACTTCACACTGTAGTCCTGCAAAAATTTGCCCGAAATGGTCAAATATTCGGGCAAAGGTTAAAAAAATGCTGGGACGTTTTCAATTGCCAAATTTATTCAACGGATGGACAGGAGGGTGTTCAGGTGCCCAAAAGTTTGCCCTCTATCCTGCTCTAGAGCCAAATACGGGCAATGGATATGAGGATCGGGTTATTTGTTTTTCGATACTTTAATGATGCAGGGTGAGAATGTCTTCCCGTAAGTCTGCTTGAAAGTTCATTCAACACACCTTGTAACGTGACAATTCTCTCAATAAGTGTTACTAATAGAAGAAAAAGTATCTACTCCATTTCATCCAATGGCAGTGGTACATTTTTATCTGATTCTTCTGATCAAAATAGCGACTGCTAAGATCCCCCTATAAGCCTGGGAAATGTCATTTTCGTCTGTCTCAGGGGTCCGATTTTTCAAAATTTTCTGTTCGCTTCTTGCCAACCAGTGGTGAAGCACCGTGCAGATAGTCTTCCTGGCAGCATTTTAGTTTCAAGTGAACATTTTTTGTGCAAACAGAACCTCGAATTAGCGACTTCAAAGACCCCCTGTAAGCATAGGAAATGACATTTTTGACTGTCCGAAGTGGTCAGATTTTTCAAAATTTCCTGTACGTTTCGCCCCAATTTATGGTGGTACTCCACTTAGACCGCTTCATAGCAGAGTTTAAGTTTCGAGTGATCATTTTTTACAAAAGGTAACTCAAAATAGCGACTGCTAAGATCCCCATATAAGCCCGGGAAATGCCATTTTCAACTGTCTGAGGGGTCGGATATTTAAAAATGTTTTGTCCGCTTCGCGCCAACCAGTGGTAGCGCTCCGCTTAGTCTTTCTGGCTGAATTTTAGTTTGGAACGAACGTACGTTTATCTGCAATCGTAACTTAAAAATGCGACTGCTTGGATCCCCTTTACAAGCCTGGGAAATGTCATTTTTGATTGTCTGAGAGGTACGAATTTTCAAATTTTCTGGACGCTTCGCGCCAACCATTGGTAGCGCTCCGCTTTGACTGTCTTATGGGCAGAATCACATTTTTCGGGCAAAAATCTTCTGCCCCCAAACTGGAATGCTCCCCTACGCCTCTGGAAATACCTTCCTCATGCGTGCACTGGAACAGCCGCTTGCATTATTCAGCAGGATTCCGGATTTGCGATCCTAGGATACATAGTCCAGTAGAGTAATGAACTGAGCTAATCAGTATCTCAAAAGTATGTTTTAATCATGGAATTATCACAAATTTTTCTCACCAGAATTAGAGACAAATAAACCTGCAAATGCCATTTCCAGCCATCTGGGAGGTTTTAAAGTCCAAAATTTTCTTGTGCGCTCCGCGCCAACTGATGGTGGCGCTACGCTTAGATGGTAAACTCCAGCCACCCCTTCAAAAGTATCCAGCCCCCATGGATACCTACCAGGGCTTTTCCACCTGAAACCCACCAGGAGCCCTTAAGCGGCCTCTTGACGCCACGACGATGGGGTTTGGTGCTGCGTGCAAAAACGGACGCCTTACGGCGTCACCATTATGTCGGCTGCCGAAAATTTGTGCCCCCCCCCCCCCAATAAAAAACATCTTCCACCGCCTATGAGGCCTACGTTATGATATATGTTATGATTATGTGCAATTAGTAGTTAGCGTTTTTCGTTACGTTATCGTAGTAGATATTCGGGTTTGAACGCCATGTGGGCATAAATAAAAGCAAAAATGTTCGCCGCTTGATTCCCAGACCGTGTCATACCAAAAACTTCAAAATGGAACCTACTGCTCGACTTAAGCAATACAGTGGAATGGGGAATACAATCCAGTGACTACAACTTGAAAGAAAGATTGCGGGACCGTTAGATCTGATATAATCGGTTAGTTGGAAGTTGAAGCGTAAAACTGACAAATTAAAACTCATTACATATGTTGCTAAAAACATAGGCATGCCAGTGGCGGAGCTAGGGATTTCGGTCGGAGGGGGCGAAAATGGTCTGCAGGGGCGCTTTGAAGGGGTATATACCCTGAATCTCAGCACGATCTAAGTCATGGCTTTTCAGACTTTTCATTTGGTTTTCCCCTCCTGGTAGAAGGCTACTCTGCCATTTCTCTTCAGCAAGTTTTTCTATTAAAACATCTTTAAATTTTCTATCCATGGACGTCCGCAGAAGAAAATTCAGGGGGTAAATATATTTAGGGGTAAAAAGCTCCGAAGAAAGAAAAATTTGGCTCAAAATGCCTCCCATGGCACCTCTTAAGTCCATTTACCGCATGTAAATAGGGAAAACACTGAGTGAACTTTTAACAAATGTTGATTTTAATTTTTCTTCGTCTTTTTCTTTATTTTTTATTCGTTTTTTTTTTTCATTTTTTTGTTTTATTTTCCAGAGAAAGGAAAGTCCCCCTTGCTACTGCCTGCATACGCCTTTGCCTCTATCACTCTTTCACACACTAGTATGAAGGCGTCCATTTTATTTTGTATTGTCAGGTCTAGATTTAAGATTTTAATGTAGGCCTAATAGTGGACTACTTTGTGAAGATAAAGATTAAACCTGCTAAAGCCAATAGCAAGCAATCTAACAGGGGAAAGTTTTAGAAAGTAATCACCGTTAGGTGCAGATTTTTCGCATCTGGAAATCAAGATAAGTACAAGAAGAAACATTAATTGACATATTTTACATCATGTGACCACTCATTAATTGAGAACATTGCAAGAAATACCCAAGACAAATGGTCTTATTTGCTCTCTAGATACCGAATTCTTAAGAAATAAAAGTACTGTAGCCTAAACTTTATTAGATGCAATTTTCTGGTTTTTGAGACAACGGAAGTACAGAATGAAGCATTTTCATGACACTATCGTGCAGTTTCAGATGATCACTCTGCATTTACGGAATAAAATAACCATTTATCATGAGAACGGTCACTCGAAGAAAAGCAAAATGGAAACGGCTCATTAGTACTCTTAAACCATTACTACTATGATAAAATTTTTATTTTAACCAGAATGCTCTCTTCAAATGATTTTGAAAAATGTTATGGGAGCTATTTTGGTATCTTTATAAACTCTTTTTAATCGTCTTAGTTGACAGTTATCCTCGACAAGATGAGGGCTATTTGTTCTACAATTACTGTTGCGCCCTCTGCAACTTTTATTGGCCGGGAGGATGAATTTAATGCCAGTCTCAGTGTGTATTTTGCAAACTTATAACTACGCTTGGTTTGGATGCATACATTAGTTCTTATAAATCATGAAGATACGTTTCCGCAAAATCTATCCCTATTAAGATATAGCCCTTTTCATCGGAATAAGGTGCAGATAGTGTAGTTAGTGGTATCTGTTTGAGCACTTTGTTATCTGGGCCTTTAAAACTACGCTTTTAAATTATGTCTTTTGCCAATAATGGTGCAAGAGTGAAGTATGTTAAAAACCTAAAAAGGGCGCCGATAGATGGTTTTGGTCCGTCAGGGGACGACCGCCCCCCCTGACCAGATGGCAACTTCGCCACTGAGGCCTGCTATCATAGGCTGAGCTGAACTCCAGATGTTATAGGGAGGGGGATCGTCCGAACCCTTTGAACCTCCAACCCCCCCCCCCCCTCTGGATACCGGCCTGAATCTATTGAGACTTCTAGCCAAATTCAAGATCTACTGGGCTACTAAATTGATAACCTTGTCTACGTGACTTCCCGAACTTTCACTATAAATGTTTTTTTTTTTATAAATGCCTTTTCAAAAAGGTCACGTATGGAGGTGGGTTTAAATGGATTTTCATGCAGACTTATGGGAAGATATCCTCACATTATGTCATTATGTAAATCAAAATGAAAAACAGCCCATCCGATTTCCATTACTGTTGCCCGAATTTGTCTTTACGGACAGGGTAAATGGTTTATTACTGGGTACTGCAAATGAGCACCCGTTTGTCAGTGTAATTTGCGATTGAAAACATCTCAGAACCTTTTTTCCAACCATCGCCCGAATATTTTGCCAAAGTTGCAGTATGATGTGGGACTGAGGGAAAGCAAATTTGCAAAAGCTGCCCGAATGTGTCGTAAATCTTTGCAGTCATTTTAATTTTCTATGAAAATTCTGCTTGGAATATAGCCTTTTTTCGGGCAAAATTTTGAAAGGTTCCAGATAGATTAAAATCAGGCTAACGAATAGCTGTTCCTTTTAACTTAGACTTTTTCTAAAATCCTCCGGACCGTCTGGCAAAGGGCCGTTCGGCGAAAAAAAAACTTTACACTGCTTCCCAATGAAGCTATACGTCCACTGAAGGACTCCTTTTCACTTGCATGGGCGACAATGTCGCGGGAACGGGGGACATTTTCCCCTATATATTATGAGGGGGAAATTATATCAAATGTTCCCCATTATTTGAGGTATGAAAAAATATGTATATGTTTTCGATTCACTTTTTACTTTAATCAGTAGGCTAGTCAATATATTTTGCAATCGATGTGACAGATAAATCTCAATTTCTGAACTATTTTGTTCTTAAATTACAAACATGTTCGAGCGCTACCACCGCCTTTCTCCATGGTTTCATTTGGTTTGAACTATTTAACGCGAGTTTCAGACATCTTGTTTGGATAAAAGTATACTTTTCCCAAACAGCCTATTTAGTAGTCCCCACAGGCGTTATTCTGTACAAGCACGATATCGAAATCGATAAAATTTCTTTTTGCTGCTGTTTTGAGAATTCTTTATTAAGACACAACATCTTATTGTGTAATAAGTATGCCTATTAAGTGTTTCAATGATAAATGCAGTATACTGGAAGGAAATCATCCCCCGAAATTTTGTGCCTTGGGTTTTCATATTTTTTCAGGAGAAAACAAACTTTTAATTGCTGAATGATCTTTAATTAACTTCAGTGTCAAAAGGTGCGGGATAGCTGACATTTTTAACATAATCGCTAATTATATATTGCGGTTATGTACTTGCATGCCCCTCAGAATAATTTGTGAACAATGTTAAAAGGGTTTTATCCGTCTGCACAAGGAAGTGTTTGGAGAATTTTTGAAAGGGCTAGGGTAACGTATATTTCACCTTGCTTTTATATACATACCTGGATGTCAGGATACTTTGATTGCGATTCATGTCATGTAGCATGGTTACTAAGCACATTGTCCCGTCACTACTTATGTTGGGTGAAACAAGTACCAAGTTCAGACCCCTTTTAAACAATCATAAGCTCAGCACCTAACTAGAAAAATAACCCCGCATTCCATGTTATCCAACACTTTAATGTTCCCCAGCATAATTTGTCCCATTCAAAAAGTGTGCTCAATCTGTTGGACAATTTTAAAATCGCTCAGGAGAGACGCGCACCCGGGAGTTACAAAACAACCTCTCACTCGCCGATTCTTTCACATATGCTTAAATTAAAATGGTATGGCCGATACTGTACCACAGATAATTTGTGAGATTGTTGTGAATGAAGAAAATTTGTCATTGATGTAGCATATCGGCCTTTCTCACTCGAATGCGCAAAGGGTATCAGTATCATGCGTGCTCAACTACGTCAAGCTTAATTTCACATCGCTTTTGGCGACATTGCATGCACGAGAGCCTTGATAGGGTATTACGCCTACACATTCTCCTTCACTAGAAATAGCTCTTTCCAGCAATGATCACAACCTTTCAGTGGAGTACGTGAATCACATTTATCAGACTGATTCCTTGATCCAAATCATAAGTCTGAGTCACTTTAATATGCTGTAGGAATAATTCAGGGGTTATATCGTTTATTACTATGCAGTTCAAAGTTTAGCATCAAACCTGACATGAAATTGGAGACTTGAAGCTTTTTTAAGACTGATTCATGTAATTTTGTGTGTTAGATGATTTGTGAAATTCTTTTCAGAAGTAAAAACAAGTCTTCCTGCTCACCGTGATGAGAACGTTGTATTGAACATTTGTAGCACGAAACTCGATGACTGTGGCCAATAATTAAACCAAGGAGTTGTCACCTGCCATCTCCCTGGTTAAACATTTGAACACAGTTTTGACAGATAGGACCTATGCTTCAGGAAATCTTCATATTTTACAATGTTTTCAAGAAGTACATTTCTGAGCAGTAACAACTGGATAACATAACTAATTAAAATTGCTTTTTAAGTCACTTTATTTTTTAAAGGAAATTATTCATTTAAAACACGATGTAAACATTGAAAATTTCTTACTTAACCGCTAATCAGATCCAGCTGTAGGTCCGTCACCTATAACTCTAGACGGATCGTACAACCAACATCCTCGCAAAATTAGAATATACCTCGTTACAAATGCAACACATTATGACTATTTCTATACCTTGCTCGTAGACTACGGTAAATACACACTGCCTCGAATTTTGTACACACACAACGAAAGACAAGTGTGTACCAAAAGAGCCTTAAATCTAAAATTATGTTAAACAAGCTAGTTATTCCTATTTAATACCCGATTATGCAGTTATTCGCTATTCGTTACATCATACATGGAACATACGTAATACACGTGTTTGGTCTAACGGGGGAGCATTCGCCTCTCACGTGGAAGGCCGGGGTTCGATACCCAGGTTAAGTCATACCAAAGACTCCAAAAATGGAACATACTGCGGTTATGCGTGATGCTCCGTAAAAGGGATGGAGAAGGGGAAGAAAGCCAGTGAGCCACAACTGGAAAAAAGGACGTGGCCGGCTGGACTTGAACCAATAGGTTGGAAACTGGGCCGTAAACTCTATCTAACTAACTAACTAACTAACTATCTGACGTGTGTGTATGGGTTTGGTTTGCTGGAGTTTTTCAACTTCACTCCTGACCTTCTGGTTTAACCTACGTGTAGCTAGTGGCATCCACGATATGTTTTCAAGTTTTGGGTCACTAGGCTGTGTTCCCAATTCGATTCCTTACAGTCTAAAAGAATAGTTCAGGGTCAAATTTATTTTTGATGTGTTAAAGAGGAATATATTCTAAGCGTTTTGGTGAAAGTTTCATTCACTTCCAATGTTCGGTTTTCGAGATATTATACAATTGAAGTTGACACATTTTCCAGAGAAAGTGAACTTGAGGCAAACACGGATTAAAATTTTTGACCAGTGTTTTGTTTTTCCCAATATTTTATCTATCCTATTTGTTTGACTTTGAATTAATTTGGCTTGCTATTTTGCACCTAAGGCACATAAACGTTTTAAAATTCTATTGCTCAGGATGCACCAATGGTATCAATACATTAAGGTTTAGTTGCGTGAAATTTTTGGTAAATTATGAAGAAAAAGAAAACATTGACTAAAAGTGTGAATCCATGACATCATGCCTGCTTGTCCCAAGTTCGTCTTATGTTGAAAATTTCTCATATTCAATAGCCAATATCCGATCTTTTCGGGTTTCTGTTATAATCTTCCCCATCTTTCTAGTAGGAAAGTGGCAATGCCAAATACTTTTAGTGACGTCACAGCGACATATTTTTTTTAACGGACGGAGCAGTCCGATGAATCTGTCCATCGATGTGACGTCACGGAATATTAACCGTAAATTTATATTTCATAAACCTGCGTCACAACTCATATATTTACACAGGTTGGCAAATTTTTGGCTCTTTCTGACCACAGATGGAGAAGATTTTCACAAAAACTTACAAAACCCCATCGAACCGAATTCGTTGTAGTGTGACCGCGGCTATATGTGTCCAGAGCATCACGCACAACGACACAAGGTTTCCATTTTTAAAGTCCTTGGAATGACCCGACCTGGGAATCGAAGCAAAAACACGAGGTTCTTGAGAGATAAACAAGACCTGTTGGTATTGCTTACAATAAATATTCCTCGTGTTTGTATTCAAACGTTTTTAATTTAATACAAAACATGTTTTTTGTGCATAGTACAAACTTGTTTCCGTAGTGATCACGTCGCGACTAAGATTGAAAAATGCTCCAGGTTCAGGTTCTCTTTGACTACCACCGCAATCGGAAAGGTACCTGAGAACTCCCCTCATTTTGCCAAAACACAGAACACGATTTTGTTTTATATCGTTCTGTATAAAAATTGGATTCTTTGTTTAGTTATTTTTGCGGCATTCAAGTTCTTTATAACCTTTCTATTTTTAGAAATATAGTTGATGCAGTAGCGTAGCCAAGATTGTGTCACGGTGAGGGGGGGGGGGGTTGGGCACGACACGAGGGAAAAGTCTAAGGATAGAGAGAAAAACCGCCATTTTAGGTGTTTTTTGCATTGCAAGGTTGGGTCATGGGGAGGGGGAGGTTCTAACCCCGACCCCCCCCCTGTGGGGTCGGGGGCTACGCCGCTGATTTGTTGTGTATAATACCGTGCGTATCATCATAATCGTTTTTACTTTTTACTGTAGTTGATCTTCTATTAAATGCACTTCATGACTCCTTTTTAAAGGAGTCATGAAAGAAAAACACACATACAATCAGTAAATGCAAGATAAGTAAGGAACACATACAGTGGGCAAATATCACTGCATTAGGAAATAAGTTCAAAAATGGAGCTTGTATTGAAGAGAATTCGGAATTTTTTGAAAGAATAGTTGAGAACGAAACTGCTCTGTAGTTGACCAGAGTTACTCCGATTATCTGATGCCTCATGGGGCAAATTTTCGATATGTTTCATTTTGCGACGCGAAGAGCGCGAGAAATTTTAATTCTTTGAGCAAAAAATGCAAAATCAAAGTTCGAAAAATAGCATTGTATTTGACCGGGCTTACTTGATAGTCTGGTGTCACATAACGGCATTACTTTTTAGGGGCAATATCCCCTCGGTCCCCCCCGTGTATCTACCCTGTGTCACTAAACATTCTCAGCGGATCGCTACCATCAGTTGGCGTCGAACACAGAGGAAATGTTTGCCGAATATAGCCCCCAGATCACCGGATGACATTCATTTTCGTGTCCGAATTGAGTTTTCTGTTTATTTATACCTAGCCCGACTGCATGGTCAGTGCGGGTTAAAGCATCCTAATGGCAGCCGAAAGGTTTGTCGGGTTACTCTGAAGACATAACAATGGAAACTGCCTTTGTGCTCGGTGCTCAACCTAAGCAATGGGACCCGTAGCAAAAACAAGCCAGTGAGCCAGTGAGCCAGTGAGCCAGTAAGCCATTACTGGAAAAAAGGTCGTCGCCTGCCCGACTTCAACCAATTGGTTAGCTGTCAAGTGGCGTACCGAATAATTATTTGTAATCTTTGTGAATTTCTTTCGCACATTTTAATGTGTGTAGATATTTGTTTTATTATTACCTTTTTTTTGCTGAAGTAAAATCATTCCAAATTTGGTAAGGCTGAATAATTGAATGGCATTTTTCCAGGCTGTGGGAAATTCAGGTCTTACGAAAGTTTATGGAAGAGTTATACCCCAGCCTCGAACGGCTCAGACCTTCAATATTACCCTATTGTCAATTTATATAAAACATAAAATTGTGTAGACTTTCAAATTGCACATGCTATTGACAACGTATATTGCCAACATTTCTCTTACGTGGTAAAAAGACGCTGCAAGTGCCCTCTCAAGTGATCTACCAAGATCGTGTTGTAGTCCTCACACCAGTCGAGGTGGCATTACCCTTATAGATAGTCTCTCTAGAACTTCTCTCCCTGACAAATTCCTGGCTTGTCGGTTGTTGAATTTAGCTCTTTTTTATTGTTTAACCCGTTTTTCCTAGTGTATAGAAGGAGTTGAAAGCAAACATGTTAAGCAAGGAAACCTTCACGAGGCCTCCACTTTCAGTTATAACTCGTTTATGATCTAAACGTGTTTAGCAATGAACCATTACACTCCAAAAAGTCTTGAGGCACGAGAAAACAACTGTTTGGAGCAAAATTCAACCCCTACTGTCAAGTCCTGTTGTGGTCATAGTTTCACCAATAATTTTGATCAGTACTTTCTTAATCCAATTTCGCGTTAAACCAGGCTACCACTTTTTGGCAATAAGGAATATGCCAATTTCACAAAGTGGAAGGAAAACGTAACAAAAATGTTTCAAATCTTACACAATTCTTTTAGACTTATAATGATACATGTTTTTAAAAAGGCAATCATTGTTTGCTTCTACAATATTTCACAGCTTTAATACTGGACCACATTTTGTAATTTGAATTAAAAACTGACGAAAAATGATCCTTGATCACGGTAATGTCATGATTGCTTAAGGTGTAGTGGAGGCTGTGTAGGCTTTTATCTGTGTGGATTTTTTACCCGACAAATATTCCAAAATTTTCATTAACAGTAAGTTACACAAACTTAACGTTTTTCCTAACCTGAAAGACCTACTCAATTTGTCTGTAAGTCTGGAAAAAAATCAGTCCAGAAAAAGAAAACGAGGTGTTGGAACAAATGGCTAATATTTCCCGTGAAGCGCAGATTGCTCTAGCCTGTAATAAATTGTGGAAAAATGGAAAATTACTGTCACTGTGCTTGGTGCTCAGCATAAGCAATGGAGTAGGGAAAACAAGCGACTGCGCCACAACTGAGGGAAAAAAACCGTGGTCGACCCTACTTAAACCAATTGGTTAGAAACTGAGCAATAAATCTCACCTAACTTTAACGACGGGGAGAAAATTAAGCCAGTAACAAGTCGTGCTTTTGAAGAGAACTTATGAGAGTGGAGAGTTGGATATACCTTTATTGCAAAGATATTATAACTCAACATTTCATCCTTTTAAATGTTTTTTTCTAATGTACCCAACGCGTCCGAGCCATTATAAGCATGCCAAGTCTATCTGTAGTTTCTTAACCAATTATTTTACTATTTTTAACCAAAAATCGCATTCTAGTCAAGTAGTTCAAGCATATAATGCCTGACAAAATTTTTATATCAAACAAACCATTACAGCTCAATTGAAATCCTCTTACACGTTTGTTTGGAAGCAACTTACCAAGACCTTAAAGCAATTATTTTTACTCAAATGAAGAATCTATCATAAACAAGTGAACCAAGTTTTCCTTGATATTATTCGCGGGAAGACAAAAACTTGCAACTATCTTTGAAAGTCGGGTAATGTTTTTACTAGCAATGATGTAGATATTGAAACCACGGACCTTGCTCTTCCTTCTGCTTACGAAGAGCGTTTCTTTTCTCCTCGACGTCAAACGAAAAACGTAATAAACGAAAGACTCGTGTGCCTATTATGTGAAGTGAAGCCACGGGCGAACAGGTCTACAGAGATTGTGTGTTCGTGTATCTCGCAGATCTTGTCAAGCAATATCCGCCACAAAGAAGGACTTGGCCTGCTATCTTAGAGCAAAGCGCTATTCTGGTGATTTCGATATTCTCCTTGTAAAATATGTGCGAGCCGTTCGGAAATTTTGTTTGGATAGCCACTTAATTTTCCTCGCATTTGTGACAAATGGGGCATTATGTTGGTGAGTACATATTTCTTGCATTGCTACGGTAATGTATGCAACTGTGAGACTGACATTCGTTAACAGAAGTGCTAAAGAAACATTTTGATATCTATCACGCATGTATCAGTTTAAAAATTAAGTCTTTGAAATTTTGTGCAACTAAACCACAAGAAGTAGACAAAGCATATCGATACATGTTGCACCGAAAGTAGTGTATATACACATTCTGTTAAATTATTGACCTTTTGGCAGGGTCGGCAAAGATCGTACCTGATATAAATAATCCATAAATAGTAAATACATGGCGATAATGATACTAAGGGTTTTCGCTTACACATATGCCAAGTATACGGTGATAGATTGTTTCACATGATACATGCATGCCTAATCACCATAAATAATGACAGAAATTTGAGCAAAATCAAGGCAGGGTAAAGTGTACCTTATTGCCTTATAAATGGTTATGAGTAAAATCGGTGACATTTGCTGAATTTACAATTATGCACACATTGAATTTTGCCTACAATAATTGTTAAGGCTAGCCCAATGACCGCAGGTTGTAATTTTGCAGTATTAGATATCCCTGTTCGGTAATAGCTAATATCTCCATTTTATATCTCAAATGAACGATCACAAGCACGAGGCTCCTGAGGTTGAACTGCATTATGGAATGTAGCCTATGGAATAGTTTTATTCGGCCTTAATAAGAAACGCAATCGAGAAACTGATTCAGCTGAGGCAAACTTTAGTCATTATGATGTCCAAACATATTTTATTGGCTATTTTGAAGTGGGTGTGTGTATAAAAGCTGTACATTGTACCATAGCCTACGTTTGAAAAGTATATATACTGCCAATTTTTCCTTGTTTAAAAGGAATCTTGAGACCAGTATAATTGATCAATATGTTGAGCATGGCTGGGTAGACGCTCTACGGCAATGAATGTGTCGTAGTTGTGTTTATCCAGCTTTTGAATCGAATAGTTTCTACTGAAGATTGACGGGGAGTACCGTAAATCGATAAATCAGTCGCGACTTAGGTACACTCTACGTAAAGCTGTCGTAGAGAGAGGCGTATTGTATGTAGGTAAGCCTTAAGTCTCATATTTCAAGCCTGATGAGAAAAGAGAAGAATTTAATTACTTTTCTTTGCACAAAATTTGTCTTGCATTTTCAGAATAAAGCACGTACAACCTTGAATAGAGCATCACTATGTATACAAGATCCCGAAACTCCAATTACATGTAGTTTTGAAGATACCATCGTAGCTAGTCTACGTCGTAAAAGGCAGATATCATGGTAATGAGCTGTGTGAAGAAATACTTGAAACATTTTTCGGAGAAAAACTTCATTGACTTCAAAATAAGCAGAAGACATTTTCTCTTTCAGGGGATGAAAACTGCATCTCAGTATCATATTGCAATTCCCAAGGTACTAAATTTCAATGAAGTGCTTTTGGGGGTGGGATTTGACGTATTATGAGAATTCCATGATGACATCAAGGCACATAACCAGTATTTAAAGTCCCATTTCTTAAATGAGGAAAAAGGTATTGCGGCAGGGTTTGGAGGACATGGTCTAGAATATTTTTGTCTATCTTTCGAGTTCTTAATTAAAAGCCACCAGAATATCCCTTTAACGCGTCAATAGTTATTTTAACCCTTCAACTAGCCTCATAAAAATATTTCAGCCGGCCCATCTGATTATAGTTTGTATAATGACGTAGATATAGTTTGATACACAACTACCATTAGCTCCCATCAGACATACCTATAGTCAGAACATCGGTATTAAACGTTTTGACAAATGTTCGGAACATGATTAGTTGGAGGATTTAGGTAAAAATTATGACAACAAAATTACGCCATGGAGCTTCTTGTGGGCCCCTTGATCGAGCCAAAGTTAGAATAACATCTGCCTATTTAAACCTAGGCAAATGTTTTCTAGCCAAAAACCACAAAAAATTGGACATCTGCGACTGGTTGATCATACCGGTCTAGTCCGCGTATGTTACCCTGGTCATCATAGGCTTTGGATCAACTAAATAATGAGAAACTAGAAATTACCGAGTGAGGCTCTGAATTGAACGCCCAATTCTCTTACCCCAAACAGCACCAACTCACCTAATCTCCTTGCTTAAGCCCTTCCCACAATTGTCTGAAATTCATCTTCATCGAGACACAATCTCAGTTAACTGCTTCGGGGTGAGTACAAAAAAGCTTTATGTGTATTATCAAACTACTCTCATTACAGTTCATACTGTGTAATGTAAACTTTGGTAAACTGCATTGTTTGAATTAGCAGTCAATCAAAAAAGATGGGCCAATGGAGAGTTTCTGTAACCCCCTACAAGAAGTGTAGTTTGGGGTGAGAGTTGGCCCTTTAAGGAACAAAAAGTTTACTTCGACATTAGACCACCAAGTGATTGGACACTTATATTGGGCCGAATCGTTCAGAAATATCCGAGTCGCAACAACCTTTCATTTTGAACTAGACCATCATCCTTCCAATCGTAATTACAGCAGTAGATCAATCTACTTTGCAACTCGTCCAATGTCAACCAGTGATACCATACAGCATACCGTGCAAATCTCAAATAATCAAGTGCTGAATCTTGGATGGTGACGGTGTCTAGATCAACTTAGAAAATATGGTTGCTATAACGGAAACTTTACCATTTGCCTCTTTCTGTTTGAAATGGAGATTTCTTAGAGGTTTCTGATTGACGAAAATGATAAACGGTATTCCAGACACTGAATAGAGGAAAATTTGATTCGCTCCGGCTAAATAATTTTGGACTTTTTTTTTGAGATTGTTTGTTGGCTCAATTATGCTAGGCATATGCCTTGTGTCATACAAAATCAATTGTAGTAGCATTACGGGCATACTGCAGGATAGAGGTACATTCAAGCGTTGTAGCCTAAACTACCTCTATAACATTTGGATTTTTTAAAAAACAATTGGGACCTGGGACTTTCCAAATAAAATCATTTCAAAGAATTTCAACTCGTGAGAAATTCACAATACACTCCATAGGATTCAGTTCATTTTCCTTTCATAAATAACATTCCATTAGCTGTGATATTCGTTTTTTCCACTGATTGTACGTGAAGTCCCGACCTTCAGTGTTTTACCGTAGTCCATTTGCTAATAAATATTGTTAATAGTTGGTCTACTGCAGATTGTTTCCACTTGGTAAAACTAGTGCAGTGTCTTAAACCCACATTGCATAGGTGACAACTCTTCGAAGTGAAATCTAGCAAGTACCTGCTATCATGTCCCTTAAATTTCATCGGCAACCTTTTTCATGCGCATACTAACCACAGGGGGGTTCGGACGTGTTCCCTTACCAAGAGTACCACCATTAACTTAAGCGAACCGGGTACATCCGCCTCCGCAGCCAGTTACATCGTGATTGTTCGCCATCTTCACTACTGGAAACTCTCATCTGAACAACGTGGTTAAGTGAACCCTTCTTTTGCTTTGATGCTGGTTACGTACCATTTTTCTAAAATGCAACAGTTGCCAATATACTAGTAAACTTCTGAAAGAACTATGACACACAACATAATTTAACATCTCATTTTGACTGTGATTTTACAGCCTCATTCCTCAAAACCTACAACCTGGTGTTGTTCTCCAAACCCAGTAACTTCATCTGGAGCTTATCATGGAATATGCTTATTGAACTATTTGTAACGACAGAAAATATAAGGGCCCATGTTTCCCTTTAAATAACAAGATAACTGTTATTTGAAAGCGTAAAACTACGTCATCATGTCTAGATGAGCACACTTCTTTGTCTCATAATATGATATACAATCTTAATGAATGGGTAATTAGGAAACAATCTCTGTGATTCTGGAAATATAAATCCAACAAGACATGTCCAAAATAAAAAAAAAACCTTTATCAGGGCACATAATTTAACAATTTCGCCTACATTGAGGTGAAGCACAAATACTCATCTTAACACTTAAACTGCAACCAGAAAACTTGTCGCTGCTTTCAAACCAAGCTAACATTTGTAAGTGCCATTAACTTTGATACTGCGCTCATGTGGTTGATTTGTTGCTATGTGTCAATTCGATTTCGAACCTAGCTGAGACGATATACACTAACTGTATTATTCCCTAGTGAATAAACTCACGTGAGTAAGCTGCCCTTAGGCAAAAAGACGGTTGTAGTTGAAACCACAGACCTTCTATTTTGTTACCAACCTACATCAGCAAGTTGTTTGCATTAGAGCAGCTATAAATGTACTACAATGTGATGATTTATGATTACCTTCTCCCCCCTCCCCCCTTAGGGTAGGGGCCGGGACTTATAGAATATGCCCACGGTATTTCCCTTTTTAGTAAGAGGCGAGTAAAGAGAAAGATTTGCACCGTACAGTACTTGAACCGTGTTTGAAACCGAGATTGAACATGAACCGTATTTGAAACCGTATTTTAACCTTTTCTTTTACACCTAGTTCATACTGTGTTAGTAACAGATGCATGGTGGTTTATAGACAAATCCGGACAGTAAGTGATGGTCTGATTTCAGTCGGCCTTAACTGAGGAGTATCACCTTTTAATCTTTTAATTTCCTTGCTTACCTTTATCATGGATGGTTGTACACTAAATTGTATCCGGATTCCTCAAATTTCACTGCAATATGAGATTTTGAAATTCATGTAGAAAATAAATGAAGACGATTAAAGACCGATGGACACCATTAATGGCTGCCTACGGTAAGTAAACACAAGCGCTGATCGGACTAGTCTATAGGTAGTCTCATCTAACCAATTTGAAACTGACGATTGAGAAAGGTTAGCACACAACGTGACGAATGAAGGCGTCCGGAAAAAGTCATGAATCAGCCTCAGGTACCGATAACAGGCAGAATCCAGGACCCCGGGTATCCTTTGACGACCCTTCCTTTTTTCTTCAATATAGGCTATGCCTGACTGTGAGTGTAACAGAACTTAAAAAATAGAATTTCATTCATGTAGTCCTTATATATTAAAGTCCAATACAAACTATCATGTGTAAGTATTTGGTTGCTCGTCTACAGGAGACAGTGTAGGGTACGGTCATTCAAGTAATACTAGGTGCAATTTTAGAAACACTCAGTAAACCAACAATTTTGATACATATATGTTTTGTATGGATGTGGGAAGTAACCATAGATACATTGATGCAAACGTAACATACTTAATTCTTGTAGGGCATAACGATAATGCACCGACAAACTTGAGCAAATATTTATTATGATGAAATGAGAAGGTAACATACGTAATGAAAATTAATCATGCCAATATATTAATTTAAATAGGCTATCTGTACGACGGCAATCTATCACAATGACCATATTTCCGAGTCCTCCTATGTTAAAACTGCATTACAATTGAACCAAGAGTTAACACAAAAGCTTCGCTGCCTAATGCAGAACCCATTGCTGCTACCATTGAATCCTTGTGATGTTTATTAGGTTAGGTTTACAGCAGGTTTATGTCAGGGGGAATAGAATTCGTTCAGGTGTAAGATTTAGTTTCGTCCTTGTACTCGGCTCCAGAAAATCGTAGGGACTTTGGAAAAGAACCTTTTGACTGGTGTGCATATTTTCCTTAACCTAAACCTCACTGATAATATCTTGTATTTAATGGGGGATTTCTGTTGCAAATTCATACCATATATTATCCTAAGCCGAAAAGTAAATGTGCAAAAGATGGTTTGAACTCTATGGGAGAAGATTTTTTTATGATATAGACAAGTCCTGTGAAGTTTACAAACCGTGATTAACTTGTTTGTTTTGTTTATTTGTTTTCTATGATCCTCCTTGTGGGAACCCGGCAAAGCCCTAAAGAGGGGTACCAATGCTAAGCTTGCAAAGCCAGTTTTCGTGAGACGAAATCTCACAGCTTGACGTCTATGATAAACGGAAAGCAGATAAACTACAACACAGAAAACTAGACGATAATTTTTATTGTCGGAGCTGGGACTTGAACACACGTCCTCATAACTGGAAGACATGGATCATTACCACTGCACCACTCTCCCTTACTTAAGATAGTCCCCTGCAATCATCCTCTGTGAGCAAGAAGATTGCTTGCTTCAGCTAGCAGGGCCACTGATTTCCTTATCTTTGCTTATGTTTGAGTGATTTCTAGTTGCATTTGGCGATTCGTACAAATCTAAGGTCCCATCCAAATCCCGGGTATGTGGTTAACAGAGTTCTAAACAAATTTGAGATTTCTTTGTAATGTTAAAGTCGATGGAATTTCCCGCCAGTGATATCACTTGAACGTCTCGATTGTATCCCGTTATACTCCGCCGTGAGCACAATATTACTGCGTGGTTAAGTTTTGACGTACGTGTCAGATTCAAACGTGATTCAAACGTTCCAGTCGATGGGAGATCGTTTCCCACGTGATGAATGACGGTGAGCACTCAATGCAATCGTTGTTCTGGAGGAGACCCAAGATAAAAACGTAATAAAAGTACCGAAGTTGAAGTACTATCCAGCCATCCCCATCTGCTCAGTGAGAACGACATATTAACGTAGTTGTCATTAGAAGGCCCTCCTGTTGTACCAACGAGTACCATGTAATGAACACGGCCGTAAGACAGTCCAAAAATCAATCCTAGGTTAGCCCATGAAAATCGTACATTCAACCCAACCGGGAGAGATAGTACTTCTTTCCGGCAATTTAATAATAACTTCCCGAAATGCTCACGTTCAATTTAGGGAGATTCCATTTACTTGGGTACCAATGGTATGGGCATTAATTGGGTGTCATTATTTAAGTCTGGCTGTCCTGGTCATCCTGAATGTTTTTATTCCATCAATATTATTAATCTGAATGAATCAATTACAAAAAATATTTAAAATGTTCCTAAACGATGTAATAGTGAGGGGGAAATGACCCAAAGTTTGCACATTTAGGGCAAAACCTGTGACATTTAAACCTGCCATTTCGAAAACTGGTTTTTCTTATTTCTGGGTTTAATTCAGTGTTATCTTTGAGATATCTCTGATTATATATCCATTTTCACTGTTACAACTTTCTTTTGTTCAAAAACTTTTCATTATCTCCGTTATGGGCCCGACAAAACTTTATTCCCCGTGTAAATTTATTGTCATGTCCCCGTTTACAAGTGAAATGTGAAATATTGAAATATTGACACTATTGTCCATACAAAATTGTAATAGATTCTCTCAGCTCTGGTGGATTACTTGAGTTTGTGCATGGTTTTATATATAAGCTTGAAGGCAGGAATTCACACAATGGGGAAAATGACATTTGCAAATGTTGAGAAACAGTTTTCAAGTGCCGTGAAAAATTTACGTCGTGAAACTTTCCATGGAAGAAAAAAGTCTATCCTTAACCTCTGTTTTTACCATTTTGGCCTAGAATTTATTTCTGCATATGACTTTTATTATGCAGTGTATACTAACTTGCCAACTTCTTTAAATTTCAGAATACTGCACAATTCCATTTTCATTTCCCGCCCTAATTTACACGAGGGAAACAAATATTCGGAACCGTGATTACAGGCACAAAATTTGATATGATGGTCGTAACTGGGAAAGTATTGAATTTTCAGCTTCACATTTTCAAAAATTCTAAAGGAGGTATATAAATTTTGTGTATAATATTTCAATGTGCCATTAATGCAATAAATGATTTTTCATGTCCCCTTCACACGGAGAGCAAAATGATTTACGCTAAATGTGACAATCCAGGTGATTTGCGAAACTCAGAAATCCACGAAAATGACTCACACAACTCCATTTTCAATAAAAAAAATTGAGTACCAAAAAATGAAAATGCTTTCACGCTTATATTCTAATTCTGAATTTGGCTTCAAACGTGCCATGTCACAAATTGGTACCCTTATTATCCGTTTATGGGATCACCCTTTTTCAAAATGTCCAAAACCATTTGAATGATCAAAGAGGTATCAACCTGTCCATGAAAATCTGCCCACGGATGGAATCAACAATGAGATAAAATCGCTGCAAATCGTGAAATCCAGCTATATTTAGTGCTTTTCAATTTTTTTTTTATTTCTCAACTCTCTCCGAATAGGTGTGAGAGGACCTCAGAGGGGTAAAAGAAAATTACGCATAATGAAGTAATCGACTACATTAAGTGAGCTAGTATGCACATTTTAAGGAAACGGGTGATCCTTGACTTGATTTATTTCCAGAACTTCTGAACAACAACAGGACCTTATATATAATCAATTTTGATTAGATCAGCGCAGTGAGTGAAAAGTCGATGATTCCTTCCTCGGAATAGCCCTATAAGGAGGTTTCACACGTGAGGTCACAATTAACCCGGCGCCCGGCCAATGTGTTCGATTTTTAGACATCGGCCGGTTCGAGTTCTACAGATCGGAGAAAAATTGTCCGATAATGCTGACATGGTCACATTTAAGAGGAGCCGGCACGTGGCCTCTACGGGGCCCGGGCGGTGGTCGGCCGGCGACCGGCCGATTTTCATGGATGTATGCCAAATTTTTAAACCGTTTTCAGCCGGTCTCCGTCCGGTACTTATCCGACACTCATCGGATGCTCCTACGGGATTCGTCCGGGTGCCGACCGTGTCTTAAAGATCGGACGGTGTCCGGACGGACGCCCGTTCTGCGCCTGTCGATTGCCGGGAGAACACTGGCCGGAATCCGGTGGGAAATTATCAGTTAACGGACGCGGGATATAATTATAGAAGTGTAGTCTGGTGATGTTATTTCATAAAACATGGGGTTGCTCTCGAAGAATGCAGCAATTTTGCTTTTCCTGTTTCTCCGAGTACCTGGGTTGTGATGACTGGTTGGGCGGGAAGACTAATTCTTCGCCATCGGTCAAAACGGTGTTGATTGGGGTATTTACCACGGTATCACTGCTAGGGTCGTCCCCGTCTGTCTCCATCCTCTTGGCCTGAGTTTTCTGACCTGGTAGGATCCTTCCCATTGCTCCACTTCTGCCCTTCTGCCCTTTCGGCAATTTGTACAGCTAATAGCGTTAGTGTATACAATCACAGGACAGCATTATGTGCGTGAGTAGTTGTAATCTGATCAATCACGTGTTGCGCAGGCTTTTACATCGACATACTCTCACCGGCGGCTGACCATCGGCCGGGCTCCTGCCGATATCGGTCCGAATCCCCTCCGGGTAGTCGGGTAGTCGGCTTATCGCCGTGCAGGACACGGCCGTGGTCTCCATGGCACCAGATCGGCACCCGACAGATATATGGACTGATCGATTCAAACCAAAAATTACCCGGCGTCGGGACGATGTGTCCGATGCCCCGGCCGTGTATCGGCGGGACATTGGCCGATTCGAAGGCGATGGCATTCCGATTCCAGACGTCGGGACTGGTTTTAACTGCGAATTTAAATGAACCCGGCGCCCGCTCGATGCACAAAAATTACCCGGAAACCGGCAGGTGACCTGCCAGCGCCCGGCCGATAGTGCCTAAAAATACGCCGGAAACTAATCGTAAACCCATCGGGACTCAATTGTGACTGGGGTATTTAAAAAAAAAACCGCCATCTGCAAGACAATGAAATACACACTTTCGTTAGTTCGTGTACTGAAACGATTCCAGTGTCCTCCAGAACAACTAGCTTGTCCACTGATTTTGACATGTGAGCATCTCGTGCAAGCCCAACATACCATATGTCTGTCCATGTATAATTTGTGTCATTTGTATGGGACATATATTCCTGTACCTTATATCAAGTTACATCTGCCCAATTTTTGTTACAGCAAGATACAAATTCCATTTCTGGACCAGATATGGGTCAGATATAAATTTCCATATATGGACCCGTATATTGATTTTGAGTAAGGGCAAGCTCTTAATATTGTTTTCTGTATTAAATTCACAATTAAAAAGTACGGCAAATTTGAGTTAACATACTACGTGTACTTGCGCTGCCCAGCAAGTCAAATTTGTGTAATTCGGGCGCTTTTTTTAGGCTACGGTTCTACAAGGAACTTATGTTTGATGTACCACACTGATACACTTCAAGATCACGTGTGTTGGTCGATCGTCTGGTTCGTTTGAACGGGTTTTTTTAAATTGATGACAGTCTTAAGCCGGGACGCCAGGTCCTCAAGAGTCCAGTTGGTTTTAATGCGCGCATTTGTAACCGCAATTGATGAATTATAACTTTAAATTTAACATTGAGTTGTATGCTGTATACATGTTTTGCATAGGATCTTTTGGAGGTATGACACCAAGACAAGATTCTAGAGAAAGAAATTCCTTGCGACCGTAGTCTGCACAAAATAGTATGCGTTCACTTAGAATAAGAGACAAAGTTTGTTGGAAGATAATATCTCAGCTAAGAAATCATAAGTGTATAACCTATTGTCTTAGGTACCTTTTACCTTTCCAAGGCAAGTGGAAAACCAAAACAGCTTTTAGGAGCTGCAATCTAAAGAGATCCCTGCCCTTTTTCATTTCTTCCTTTGCTCTCAGACATTACAGTATAAGTATGCCATTCAAAGCTGAGCCACAAATTGCTTCGTGTTTCTGTAGATATTTTGCTCCTAGGATGTCAACACCAGGTGAATTAGATAGGCCGTTACTAATATCCACAAAATACTGAGACGTGATCTTATCAAAGCTTATGTTCTAAATGGTTCTGCTTATACATTGGACGCCCACGTTGATAATTGAGATCGCAAGACGCCTCCAGTATTCGTCTACTATCAGTTTAAGGGTCGTTTAACGGAGACACATTTGTACAAACAAATACAGATTCCCCACTAGCATCACTGTACCGATGTTTAAACTAGATACTACCTACTCCTAATAAACTTCTAATGCAATTTGGCATGCATCTATTACAGTATGGATGCCTTGCTTTTTAAACAAGCCTTCAAAACACTCGCTGACATTTTTTCTTTGCGTCGGCTGTTACATTCAAATTGCTGGTAAGTGCTATTTGTCACTTCAGCGGTATGTTCTGCACATTTCTCATCAGTAAATGTAATACGTTGTGTGCATTTAACGTAAAATAGCCTCTTTCCCAAACAAACCTTTTTCGTTCGAACTCTTTTTCAAAACAGAATCGAGGCTCTTGATTCACTCCATCGAAGGGGAAACCAATAAAATCGTTTTGATCTCCGACATCATATACGCCTACGGTTGCTATGGGAAATTGCCCCAATCTATGATGTAGCTAACCGTACCTGGGGTGCTATTAGGGTGACAGAAGAGACCAGACGACGTAAAACGTGTATTAAAGTAAAAGAAATGTGAAGAATCGAGTAAGGAAGAAAGTTCAAAAGACTGTAATAAATGGCAAACGTTGTCACAAAGGTTCGATTTTATCTTCCTGTTATGCAAAAAGCAAAGAGAACCTATCAAGCAGGAGAACTTGAATACCTGAATACTTGTCACATCTTCTATTGAAAGTTGTTTTTTGACTTACATTGTCAAATACTTCTTAATGCCATACGGAAGGGCTTTTCTATTGGCACTGCATCCTTCACATGTACTACTGCATAGATAAATAAATACCACACATAACCAAAAGTAAATGTGTACATCACATTGACAGTAATCATTTTTTTTTTAGATTTTTTTCGTTTCACGAGAAAGTATCATCGTCTCTCCTCGCTTGTGGTGGGATATTGAAATGTTTTCAAATTTTGTAAAGAATTAATAGAAAAGTTCCGTTTTCGGTGTTAAATGTCTGTTTAGTTGCTAGACTTGAATCTGCCATGCGCATTCAATGCTCCTGCGCCAAATTAGACTTGGAATGCTTGGTTTGGACAGTATAAAATAGCACACGAAAGGGTATCATTATGTGAAATCTTATGTTCATGAATAAACTACAGATTCAGCTTCCCGGTCTCTACAGGTGGGCAGACAGATGAGGGTAGTTCCGTTGGTTCGATTAAAACATCTCGATGGTGCGATTTGAAGTATGTTATTACATCAAGTTAACATTATCATTTGGAATATACTACATACTTAAATGGAAGAGAATTAGTAGAGGCTTATATCCCATCCTAAAATGTAACATGGTAAACCATAGTTTACCATTGTAAAACTAGGGTAAAACTGCGTATTTACCATCTGACCATGGTAAACCTTAGAACATTTTTGGCTAGGATGGGTTCCTTGCAGAAAAGGGACAATTTGTTGCAATAAGGCTTGTCCTGAAATTTACATTTGTCGTCGGATCATTTTACGATGTTCTTATCGAATGACATCGGCCGACCTCGTGTGACCTTTGTCGAGCAACGAAATTTATATAGCAGCAAATTTTTAACAGCAAGTGCCTTTAATAGTAAACCTAGTCAGTCTTCAAGATGAACTGACCACTTATGCACTACCCCACCAAAGAAGAAGTCGTTCAGCTCATGGTATATCTAATCATGTTTGTCACTCAAGTTATCATCTACATGTGTTCATAATTATTGGCATAGGTGTACGCCGGGAATATTTCAGTTTGGGGAGAAGATTCTTTGAATGGAAAAATGCAATCCTGTCCGAGAGAAAATTTAAGCGGACAGATACCATCAGTTAGCGCGAAACGAAAAGAAAATTATGAAAAGTCGTGATTTCAAACAACCGGAAATGACATTGCCCGGGCAGGTTAAGTTGTGAGCAGAATCTAAGCTGTTGTAATTTTGTAATCCTACAACTAAAGACCAAGCGGATCGCCACTGGATGGCGTAAAGCGTTTAGAAAATTTTGAGAATGTAGATAGCCAGAAATGATATTCCTCATGCTTGTAAGCAGAATTAAAGCAGTCGTTATTTTGACCTTTAATTTTGCAATCGCATGTTAAATCAATAAAACAATGGAGTGTGCGAAATGATCATTGCTTAAAAGGGCGGGGATAGCTGTATTTGGTGCGAAAAATGAATAAGCCTAGTTATCGTCTCAGTTCTGGACAGCCGTCTTGTGCGAGGATAAAAGGGGGGGGTGGGGGTATCATTTAGAAATACGGAACGTCACAAATACTGCATATACATGTTCACCCTTCCGTGTGTTAGTGTACTCCGGCAATTGAAAAAATCCAAAACATTTGCCCGATCATTTTGGGTAATGTTTTGTTCAAGGACATGAAGTGCAGTGTGTTGCAAAGTTTCGTATTCTTCTGATTTGTCATAAAAATTGACTTTGTCTATGATGCCCTTTATTTTTTTTTTTTTTTTTTTTGGCAAAGTTTTGAAATAATTTTTGCACTCGACCATTCGAGAATTGTTTGAGTCAAAACTATGAAAATGGGCTGAGAAATAAATGCTTTTATAAGCTGCCCGAATGCGTTGCGAACTTTTGTTCTAGCTTTGAACTTTCATGAAAATGCAACACTGAATATAAGATACGACTGATTTTTCCCACAAACGTTCGGAAAAATTTAAACATTTGACTCTCTTTCGGGCTTTTTGTTCCACAAGGAAACGAAGTGAGATTCAACAACAGTTCTTTTGTATTATAGTTGGCAGCATGTGCCTTGAATTTTAAAAACTACTTTTCATTTTCTATGAAAATGTGACTTTCATTGTCATGCTTTTCTTTTCGCGTATTTGTTTGTGATGAATTTTGGCATACTAATGACTGTTTTGTATTATCAAATGCATAACATTTAATAATTTTGAAGCTGCTCGAACTTTTTCAGACCCATGCCAGAATTTAAAATTTTGCAATTTTGGCTGTCCCGCCTCGTATGTCTATGTCTATAATTAAGTAGTTGAATGTGAAAAAGCTAAAAATTGAATTCTATTTTCTGTATCTGGTATCTCTCTACTAACTTTTTGTTGTTAATAAAAGCGCAGTCTACACGATTTGAAACTACAGACAGCTGTATGTCTGTTTTGTGAACAGGGTTTCCGTAATTTGGCCTCTGACAACCTGATATGAAGTTTAATCGCCAAAAATTCTAGGTTCCCTCTCTCTTAAAGTTACTCTTCCATATACAAGAATGAAATTAATTGGACACTCATTGTCGTGGAATACCTTGATTTTTCGAGATCTAAGAGTACAACCTCAGATGATCTCGTATTTTCTACCTTACATATATATCGTGTTTACGAGTTTTTCTTTGCTCTTTACTTTATCTAACTTTGATCCCCATTATGCTTTGGGGATTTTTTCTCAATATAATAATTTAGTATTTCCAAGTATTAAGAAGTATCAATCATTGCTGTTTGGATGTACGGTGTTTTAATAGGTAAGCAAAACAAACAAGAATAAACTTAGAAAGATATCAAACCAGATTCGCTTAACTGTACGTTTTGAGACTCTGTAACACTTACAATTTTTGTTGTGTTCTTGTTTGGGTTTTACTTTCCTGATAAAGGATATTGAGGACAGCTGTCATGGAGCTTTATTTAAGACGTTTGATTGCAAGGTATGCATAACCTAATCCAGTGAATAATATCTGACACAGTCTAAAAAGATTTCCGCATCACACAACAAATTGAAGGCCGTATCTAGAAAACTTAAATAATCTCAGACTAGCTCAAAAACACGGTATACTGCAAAAAATATAACCAAACTAAGGGTCGCGACATTATTTCTTATGGTCGCAAAAATTCCAGAAATAGAAAAGCGTATTGTCCAATGCACAGTACCCACACAGTACTCAATACATACGATAAATTGAGATACCTCATTTGATGGTTTGTAGATACGGTCACTTCAACAAGAGTATGGGGGTAAACTATACATCCATTTCCGCGAACAGAAATAGTTATCTCTTTTACCATTTTTATGTTTATTGAATTATGGAACAATACATGATGTAAAAACTCATATGTTCTATGGAGATTCCATCATATCGTTCTATCAGTTTCGTTATAAGAAAGTAAAATTGTAGAAATATATACATATGTACTCAAATTCATGTGACTCTTGAATCTGTTACGATATGATTATAAGTGTGAAAGCTGTGAAAGAAATTATGGATAGATTGTTGTGCCTGCAGCCTAGGAACGACCAGGGAGTTGCTAGAGTCTTTAGCAACTCCCTGGAACGACTAGAGCAGACGCTAATGCAACATCCAACGAATTTTACATATTTAAACTTGACAAGAAAGTATGGTTTTCATCGTGTGCTGTTTCTGAAAACCGTGTCCACGCCACGCACGTGTGATTATGGAGAGAATTCAACTACATCATTGTGACGTTCTTGAATATCATCAGAATCTTTCAAAATTGTGTTACATGCGAGAAATTAAGCAGGGATATGCACGGCACGTTGATTTCACTCAAAGACCAAGCAAAAGAGTGGAGGTAAAATTGAGAAAAGAAAATTTAGTTGATAAACAACAAGAATAATCAAGGAACAACAGGTCAGGCTCTAGAATTTGACATTTCACTTTTCTATTTTGCTCACGTTTTCATCCTTGTCAGTAGAAATTCGTCTTAGGAAACTTGGTCGTCTAGGGATTTCAGATTACCGAAAAATGGCATTTTCATGACAAAAGCCTTACAAGTGTTATAAGTTATTCAAGAAGGGGGAAACAACTTGAAATATAAGAACTCCTTAATGTTACATCTTACGCCTTTCCTGATGAAATTCTCCAATGGATGTCGCTTCAACAAGTATTGTCAAACGTTACCCAATGGTTAAAAGAAAACAAAACTGTCATGCCCGCATACCGTACGGGTTTAAAAGGCTCACCTTTCGTATAACAACACACATTGCAAACGAGACGATTTATTGCAAATATGATATCACACTTGTTCCGTCATGTCGTATACATAATTTCAAATTACATACAACGTTTCATATTTTAACACTTTCAAAATATGACAGTCCTTGTTAATGAGGAACCTTATTAAGAGGTCGATTGTCTCTGACAATTACGAAATTCTAGGTCTAAAAGTGCAATGTTTACTTAAAATGTTCGTTTTGAGTAGGCGGACTCTACTCGAAAAGTGTTGCGTGGTTAAGTGCTCTCCTTCCGGACATGTCCTTCAGAGCTAACAAAATTACGGAAAGATCACACTTGAGAAGTATGTTTGATTTCTATAAATACTGCGGTTATTCGATTTAGCGGAATAATTTACTCCTAGCAAAAGGGGGAAATATTCCTTGCCTACATACGATCGATGTTATTATGTTAACGTGTGTTAAGTGCAATTTATGGCCATCACAACGTTGCACGAAGAACTAGAGACAAAAATTCACCAACTAGAAGTTAGAGATGTTAAGTTACTAGAGTGTAAGACACAAACGGTTTGTGTCGTGACCTATCACAATATGTAGTTGCTTGTCATGATAGGCTACATTCATTGGACATTTAAAATTGAATCTCATGTGTAAAGGACAGTAGCAGTGTACCCAAGTTTACCGAAATAACTGAACCGTATAAGGTAGACTTTGTTAAAAACAGTGCAGGCTTTTGTCGATTATTTACATTTGGAAGGACTCATGAATGTTGCATAATACATATCTGAAATTTTACATCACTTTCCTTGCGTTGTACACGTATGTATTTATGTAAACAGAATAACTAAATGTTCATTTAATAGGCTTTACATAGTCATAATTCAATTTGCTGACCTTTGAACATGGTAACAACTATCTATTTCCACCAAAACCATCTTTGTTAGTTTCATAGATTTAAATATTCAGTTAAAACTCAACAAATTGGTGTATTTGCACTGATGATCACACTAGGTCAGTCTGAGTTCGCCTTTTAAAGTTTCATCTCATATCCATCGCACAGTGCACGTCTACCAGCCCAGGGGAAGATGCATTAAGCAGGTCATATCGACTACTTGATCTGTTTGCGCGTTTTACTACTTGTAAGCTTAAACTCTTTCAAATGAGGTTAATATTACTCCGAGCAATACAGCCATATATGTGTTCTGATTAACATCCAGAGTTTCAGATCAGAACTATTTCGCCATCAATAACTGTACTGAATTTTAACGTCATCAGTATTTTTCTAAAATGTCTCAAATAACCGTTGTCGATGTAAAACACCAGGTGTTTCTAGAAAACTCGTTTCTTAAAGTGCAATTTAATAGAGACCATATCACTGCATACATTGTCTCTGCAGGCGAGTAGCCAACTCTGAACAAAATACACTTATTTTACACATAATATAATCAGTTTGTGATATAAGAGTTAAAGGCACTCGCGAGTTCCCCCCCCCCCTAAAAAAATACAATTTTATCTTCAGCATACAAAAATTGTCAATTGAAAGTTGATTGATATCAGATTATAAAATGCAGTGTAGGTCATAATTTCCAGCATGCACTGAGAGTGCTCTGATTATTCAAAAGGGCCATGCGTGCTGCATCATGACGTGCCTTGAAGAAATAAAGTGCGATTTCGTCTGGATAAGGATGAGTTTTAGACGGATGTTCGAGGGGTCAGAAGTTAGTAGGATAAGGGAGTTGGATATGTCTAGGGTAATGTGTTAATGCCGCCAGACCTATCCCTTAGAAGATTGTGTGATACCTAGAAAAATTCAGTTGTGAAAACATAATTAATAGAATGATTGTAGTGGTTGCAAAAAGGAGATGTGTTATGATAGTAAATTGCCCTATAATTCTCCACGCCCCCTACCCCCTCGTGGTTGAAAATACCCAAGCTTAAGAAGAATTCCAATGAATTCTTTATAACTCGAATGTTGCTGAGTTGAACAAAATTACGTAAAATTGTTGAAACGATCTATATTAAAATGTTCTGTTAATTGCAATCGTGTCAGGTGAAAACTAACAAAATGTTTCCAGGGATTTATGATTGAAATAATCTGTCGATGGACAAAAATGTTGTCATTTAATTTGATACATTTAAAATCAGCAATCCTAAGGGTGGGCTTTAATTTCTCTTCATTTATAGTCTAAGATATATCTTTTGCTTAAAATCAATTAGGATGCGAATTTTGGCATCCCAGATACTGCGTGACAAATTTTTTAGGGTTTATATATTTGAGCTAAGGTGTTCAATTTGTAAGCCATACGATACACTCCACTTTTGATTTATTTCTTTAACGCCTCTAACATATTGATTTTGTGATTGTTTAAGCAGTGTCAGTGATGTTGCTCTAGAAGACATTGCAAATACACAGTGGTATCATGGCAAGTTGAACTCTTTACACGTATGAAACGAGCGAGAGAACAGCCCCTGCTCCCCTTCACAGAGCAAATGTCCCTAGGGTCTGCAAACTGTAATACTCAAAGACCAAATTAAAAAAAGAAACATTGCAGAAATAACTTACTTAATATTTGATTTTTTTTTCGTTTCATACTATTAAGTAAAACTTCAGTGTTTGGGTCAACGTACGTTAGACAAAGTTGGCATGGTTCCCACGTCCCAGTCAAATGTTACCAATACCAAACATATGTTTCTGCTTCATTTTAATGTCAAGCCTTACACCCGTAATAGAAAAAGACTATAAGATGGGTTAAGTGCAATTCGAAAATCTGATCATTGCAGTTTCTGAGAGTTCATGAGTCTGCCTGTTGGCCATGATCTTCGATAGCTGGATACAGTAATGAAAGACAAACAACCTTGATGCTTCTATAACATTAGCTGCCACTAAAGATAGAACTTGATAGGGGTTTGTTGTTCTTATTTTAAATTACTTCCCTGCGACTGTAAGCGAAAGAAGTCACCGGTAAGATTTTCACTCCCTTGGTGCCCGTTAAACACATAAAAACTTGATGGAAAAGAAGCTTGGACTTAAGCATTAAATTCAGTGGTCTATGTACACGTAAAAACATAAAAAGTTAACGACATAAGTATTAAATATTTTTTCTTAAGGATATGTAGTCCATCACGAGTAAATTCCAATGTTTCTGTCATATCCTCACGTAAGTCCTCTGTTGCACTGACCTGGTCTCCTCGAAAGAGTAAAGGCTAAGCAGGATTGGAGCTAAGTTGGCTGATAAAGGGGTATGTTTTAAGGCCATGCCTTAGTTAACAATTAATGTTAAGAGTATGCTACTCTAAATCATAACTCCTGTAACTAAGGCATTGTTGTTTCCTGGATTAAGAAAGAGAAGTTTTTCATTACATCCATACTCAGCCAATTTACATAAGGTGCGCAAACCAACAATTCTACCTTAATTAACGTTAACTTTAATTAACGTTCCTTTCTAATAATTGGCTGTTTTTCGTAAGATAAATTTTTCAAGTAAGCTGGAGGCTACAGATTGTGTTGCCAATTGGTTTGGCTAAATCATTTCAGATCCTTTTCATTTGTTCTTTATAATTGAATGGTACCCTTTTTACCTTTTAGAGTTGATCCTTAGAACTGTTAGATATTATCTGTCTGTGTATATCTAATCCAAAATTGTTCCATAGGTCTGGTATGGCTAACGAGGTATTGCAATATTCAATAGTGTGATGGCAATATCATGAATGAAAAAAATCCACGTAATCGATTTGCCTACTTGACATCACAGACATCAGGCCATCATGCAATACAGGAGCTGAAATAAAAGCAATTCTCTGGAAATAAGTATCCCCTAAATATAACGTGCCTTGAGATAAGGTTTTCATGTCCTACTGGAGAAATCTTTCCCCCATTTGTACTGAAAGTAACATCTTTGTCATCAAAAGGTCACGAGCAGGTGCTTACACTTCAGGAACCTGTCAGAGTTCGAATGTAGTCGATTAACTCACTAGTTTTGGAGGCCAGTGGAAGGGCGTAGTGCGCATGCTTTCCCAGTCACATGACTGTCCACGTCCGCAAGAATTTTCCCTTTCGCTGTGATGACTTATTAAATTATTCTACGTAACAACTCAGTCATTAATAATAGCTAAGATTTTCCACATATAACGATTTGATTCAGACAACTTTGAGTTTGACTTCCTTTCAGCAACCTGTCGTCCCTTTCCGCACCCTGGTTGCTGGCTTTTGCATCCTGGAGCCTGAAACCCATCCCGTCAGAAAAAATGAAAAGTCCCTTGATTTTTACTCTAACGATTACTATTTTTATCGTTATTTTAACAGACCAAAGGGTAAGAAACTCACGCCAGTCTGTAAGTCTGAAAGAGCTTTGAGGTTCGGAGACCAAATAAAGAATTTCAGACTGCTCAATTAACCATTCCTTCTTGTTACTTCAAATCCTTTTCCTTTAGGATCAGTATTTGAGTTTCGTCCGTATGACGGCTTGCTTGCAGACACATTTCTTAAATTTGCCAATCAATTTCAAATTTCTTTTCTCTTTACGAACAAGAGAAAATAGTGTCTGAAATACAAAATTCCATCACAACCTGCTACGCACTCGACGTCTTGTAAGTTAAGATGTTTTACATTTTTTGCGTCATTGACAGTAGATAATTGAGTGAACTGCTTTTGAAAATATTTTTAAAATGAGGAGAGCAATAATGGGGGATATGACGCGACTATGCACTTTACTAATAAGGTATCGATACCAACAGATACCTAATTAGTGTATTTAGACAGAGTTATGATACTTATTGAGACTCATGTCTCGTTATAAGGTTGGACTTGTAGTTGCAAAATGGAACAAATTTATTTATTAGGCTATGACAGAAATTATACTTGTGCCCACTTTCAGTTCAAATCAGACAAGGAACAGCCAGTTAAAAAGTGATTGTCGGAGAGCTAGCGAGCTGTGTATCAGCTGAAGGAATCACAGTAATCTTAGTCAACAAACTTCAGAATAATGGTTACTTAAAAGATGTCTGAATAAGAAGTATAGGCTCATTTAAATACATCGTTCCATTGGAGAGATTTGTGCCTCCAAACAGGAATCAGCTGGTATCAGCATGGTATTTTTGTGAAATGCTACTGTACACGAAATTACGTTATTTAACCAAATTATTAAAATAAATATTTTATTGATCGTTTGGGAAAGCCATACAGCTTTTGACTTACCCGTGCATGAAAGGCAAATGTACAAGGAACCCTGATGGAAAAACTATTAGCCTACTTAAGAAGAAACTCCTCTGGTATTTAATGTACGGTATATATTCCCTTGATCTTCAATAAACAGCATCGGAATCTTCTCTAGTAGTATGCTCATTAGGTACCTTACACAGTACACCTTATCCAGAGCTTAAACATAATCAGTAGTATTTTGTTAACAAAAATTTCATTGATTATTAGCTAACAAGCCGACTGCAATCGACTCAAGATCAACCGAATTCTCTCCGACAAACACCTAAGGGCGATTTCCTGCACGCTCTGACGCGTATTGTTATGATAACACGAATAAGAAAGCACTTCCCTGCAATTTAATGAACCAATAATTCCGTCAGATTTTGCTGTACAGTGACCCCGAGAGCGCACGAATTGGTCATTTCCGCGGTGTAACTGTGAACAGGATGCTCACACCAAAACGGAATATTGTGACTAAAATTTTATACCGCATATTCATGGAAAGACCAGTTACTACTCTGTTATGTGTGTGATTGATTGTAGGCAACCAAGCAGAAGAGAAAACCCGCAATAGTGCTCAAAAAGCATCTGCATTGAGATTTATATCTTGTTGTATGGTTTTTCAATATTACTTTCATTCTTTTGAAAAATGAGGAATCATGATGTTTGTGAAAATGAACAAAATACTCAGCTTATCCTGTTCAATTTCACCTCAGCATCCGAGCCTTACACACGTTCAAAGGCAATTTCGGTCGACGCCGAGAAAATTAGCATGGCTTATTGTTTCATTTTTGACGTAATGGTTACCACAGAGACGTGTTGAGGACGCGGGTAAAATGATAGGCGATCGAGATTATGTAAGCTTTTGAACATTTCTGAACGTGCATGAAGAGTTTCCCAAGGTAGTGTTAACCAAAAACCAATGACGCTTTTCGGTAGGCATGATCATTGTCCTGATACGTCACAGCTAGGTAGACTAAACGATGCGAAACGAATTTGTGCAAATCAGTTTTAAGAGATTCGAAACCAGAACAGATTGATAGGTAAGGCTATCAGTTACAATTTATTAGTGATACAATCAGAACAGAAGAGCCGTTTCCTAATGTGTTCTGCTTAACTTGAAGTACAATTTAAAGTCTGCAACGTTATTTGCAGCCGACTGAGAATTTGGCTTCCTATGCACCTTAATAGGACAAGCATACAGAAAGAGAATTGGTGAAAACTTGGTTAGAGATGTTACTTAAGCGATGGATTATAATGAACAAGGGTCAAATACCTTCTGTTAACTAATTGTGATTTTTAAACGATATTGGCAAGGTTAAAAAGGTCTTCTTCGTTACCGCTAACGATAATTTTTCAGAGGTTCATAAATTTACATAATAATTTCAACAAAAGAGGGAGGACTGGCTAATTATGTACACCAAGCAATAATTTCTGTGTCCAGGGTGAACGGGAACACAGTAAGTAACATGTTTCATGTGCCAGTGCAAAAATGTCAAATCGAGTTTGCAAAGTAGAGTTGATGTGTGAAATTTTGGAATGAGAGGTTCAAATTCCTTACCGTACTACATAGTGACTAACCGTCACATACATTTCCCGTGTCTGCTAGCCGCTGTGGCTCTATTATAAGAAACATCAATTGCAGTATTGCTTGTTTCTTACTAACATTTTTTTGTTTATTTTGTTCTAGTTATGGAGGAGCTGTCCCACTCAGCATCTCAAGCAAATCTGCTGCTGCCTCTGCCCTGAAAGATGTTTCAAAAAGAATTCAGAGTCACTTGAAAGCCTAGCGGATAATTTCGAAGCGGAGAGGGAACTGGGCAGCGACAGTTCCGATGAACCAACTCCTCTAAACGACTCAGGATCCTTTTCCCGTAAACCGTCCACGAGTTCTCGGCGATCATCGTGCAGCGACTCTAGAAGGAGCTCCACACCTTGCTCCGACTATTCCTACGGCTATCGACGGAGCAGCAGCTGTACAAGTACTGTTCCAGTCATAGACATGAAACCCATTGAATTCTGGCCTCCAAATACAAACCAGGAAACAGTCCAACCAAAGAACCTTACCCGTCGGTACACCCCCGACAGCGGACAACAGGACCATAAACTGCAACCGAAGCTATATGATGTCACAGAGCAGGATCCTATCCTAACGGACGAGGAGAAATTGGCTCTTTACAAGCTCGGTAAAATCCACTACGCCCTGAAGTACAATGTAGACGATCAAACGCTCACCGTGCGCATTATCAAAGCAATAGACCTTCCGCCACCTGTTTTCTACGACGAGACGCGACAAGACATGGCTCACTCCAATCCTTACGTCAAAATCTGCCTCCTTCCCGACCAGAAAGAATCGCGACAAACGACAGTCAAAAGAAAGACCCAGCAACCAGAATTTGAAGAACAATTTGTCTTTCATGTGCCGTTCCAAGAGGCTGAGCGTAGGATGTTATACTTAAGTGTTCAAGACTTTGATAAATTTTCTCGGCACTGTGTCATCGGACAACACACCGAACCCCTGTCAGGTCTGAATCTAATCAAGGGAGGACATTATTGGAAGCCACTGCTTCCTACCACACAGGTTTGTTTGTTTTTCGGCATTGTCATTACATTTTCCGTCTACGGCTCAGAAGGAAAAGTTTTGAAGAAAAATGCAATCTTCACATGTGTAAAGGCCCAGTTCTCTCACCCCAAACAGTATCAATTCTCCTAAACTTCTTACTTAAGCCCCTCCCACAATTGTGTGAACTTCATCCTTATCCAGTCACAAGCTCAGTTTATTGCTTCGGGACGTGTATAGAAAAGCTTTATGTGTATAATCAAAACACTCTCAGTACAGTTCCTGCTGTGAAATATAAGCTTTGGTAATCTGCATTGTTTCAATTAACACTCAATCAAAAAGCTGGGCCAATGGAGAGTTTCTGTACCCCCCTAGAAGTGTAGTTTGGGGTGAGAGGATTGGCCCTTTAAGCTAATTTATATTATTTCAACATTGCATAGTTACATCTGATTACCAAGAACTCCCAAAATGTATTGCTGTACTCCTCTATCTCTACGCCTTTTAAAGGCAAGTGGTTCACATCACCTGTCCAAATGCCGATGTATACGTATCGTATGTTAGATACTCAGTAATGTCTTATAGATATCAGAGGTATAACGCGTTTCGCCATTTACGTTATACCTCATCATTCCCTGCTCCCCTTTTTAGTCCTCTGTGCTACTTTATAATGGAAGCTAGTTCCCGGGAATTTACTACAATCGGTTGCTTTTTGAATATCCGTGACCTCAATTTGGACTCTTAACAACACGTTTTTACGTCTTGAAAACAAGGAAAAACTTACTAAGACCGTACGTTAAGGAAAGAACCTTCTTTCAGCCTTAATTGATACATGCTGTAGTAATAAACAGATACATTTCTACCGGTTGACACACTTCCAACTATCTCCCCAGACACTTTCAATTAAGGCTCCAACTATATTTCATTCCGGGGTACTGTCTTTTTTGTTGTAAACATTTTACATTCAAATATGAATGGCTGCTACATTTTTGCAATTAAACCACAGTTTTCCGTATAATTTTTTTCATCATTGTGTGTTACCCACAAGATTACTATTTCTGGCAGAGTATTTCCGTTCCCTAATTAAACTTTGAGCTCGTGATATTTTCTGCAAACGGCAACATTAAAATCTATTAACATTTTTCTGTCGTATTTTTGAAACGTAATCGCTCTATGTACACCACACAGAGATATGTTGTCAATTATTTATTCATAGCATGATTAAGCGTCAAAATTTTTATCTGGCTGTCTTCATTGAAACAATGGCAACGTAGAATATTTCCAAATCTTGACTGAAAAATGAAAACTTAGAAGCCTGATTAGATTAACCGTCCCAACTGAAAAGACGAGTTCTTGAAAAGAGTGTCTTTAACGGGTGTGATTCATGTCACTCACGCGGAACAATCCCGTTGTGGAAGATCGCAGAGTCGGCCGAGACCTTCAGTTTCATCACTTATATTCATCTGATGACGCTGATATCTTCAGGCCAAGGGCAGCCGTCATTACCCTGTAATATATCTCCGCTATTACAACCTTCCCTTCTCAAGAAAATCTGCTCGGATTAAACGTAGTTGAAAATTAATTCGTTTCAACAAAGACGAGATTTCAATGTCCCATGGGAACATACCACCAAGTAACTTAAGTAATATGTAGAGTATCGCTGGGGATGTTCGCAAGCAGACGATGTTGAAAGCAGAAAAATACCTTTAGTGGCTCGACTAAAAACAGTGAAAATCTGAACAAGCACTGGGCACAATAATGACATACATCAAACTTATATTTAGACTATGAGGTGTACTATGTTTGGGGAGCCACTAAGATAAACTTGCTGACATGGTAAAACAGAACCGCGGATGTCCTTATCCAAGTCACTCAATGTCTTATAGTGTAATACTACGTGTATCTCTACGTTATATAAAAATAATATTTAACAACATATCATTATGTGCCTGCTCTGTCTCTCTAGATGCATACATTTACTTCAAATTAATATTCCCTTGTAGATACCATTTTTGTATGACATTGTGACAGATAGACCACCTTTGACTTGATTGTAAGAATATCACTAGTTTTCATTCTCGTTTGAGTCGCAATCACCATTTAACAAAATGAGATTTGACGGCCTAGCAATCTTGGATAAACTCATGGTAAAGTTTTTGCCCTATACTCTCAGATATGGTCAACGTGACAGGCCCAATCTAATATCAATTGCAATACAGCAAATCGTTGATCAAAATCACCAACAGTGTGCTCATTTGTAGTACAACTGTTCTAAAGAATTATTAGAATAATTTACCCATTGCCATCAATCCAAGCCAAAACATCCTTGATTTCTGCATGATCAATAACTTTCTTAACGGAATATGACAAATCATCACAAAATATTTTTAAAAAATGACGACTATCTATTTAAAGAAACTTTCATGAAAAAGCACCCTTTGCTTCTAGCATTACTGACGCAAAATCTCTCAACGGAAGGTATGCATATCAATATCTTTCCAAGCAGGAACGTATTCACCAACTTCCTATGAACCAGGAAGCTTTGGAAAATTCCTTTAAAAAGTCACAGGAAAAACGTGACATGGACCCTTGAAGCAAGATTTGGACTCAGACGAAAATCTAGTTACTCTGTTACCGTGTGTATTGAATAATTACACTGAAGAAAGGTAACGAGATTGCTGTTTTGGGCGTTATTAAGTATCATATTTGAGTCACTCTTAACTCTCAATTTGTACCTCTAAAAGCTAGATCGACTTCAAACCTTAATTAAGAGGCAGATTTGACGTTTACAGTTTCAGTTTAGAACGAGAAAATGCGATGCTAAGATGATGTTTTTATCAGCTATGAAACAGAGCGTCTTATTACTGTCGGCTGCGACAGGTTGCCATTAAATGTCAGTCTATTCATTTGTGGTTGGAATGCATATAGTGAAACGAATTTCAAAATTTAGATATATAGCACATTCATGCGCCAATTCGGAGGGCGTACATTTCTAAGACTGACTTACGCGGTTAGCTTTGATCACTGTGCAACACCAGATACCATCTTCTGCTTTATTCAAACTACTTTTGTTCACCCTTTACCATAAGCCTTTCAACACACAATAAGTGCTTTATCGAAATTCGAGAAATAATAAAGACAATTCTGATCTGAAATAAATAAAATAACGAAAAGCTTTAATTCGGGATAACCCTAAAGTCCCTCCAATCGAAATACCGTTTGAACGTGACAGTGGATTAAAAAGATGCCGGGGTATACTTCGCTTTTCAAATTTATGGTGTTTCGCTTGTACTTGAGAGAAAAGAATGACCCTTAGTTGCAGTGTTTGCAACAAACCACAGAAATTGCATTTAGTTTATTTCGGTCTTGTCTAGGAATAAAAGATAACAGTTTTCACTTCGATAGGCTAATCCTCTTAAGTTGAAGCGACGCGTATTGGAAGAATGACGCATGAAAAATTTACGACCAGCGTAGGTTTGATTTCACAATCTCAACTGGTCTTTTGTACCTAAGGAAAGTATAAGTATTTGTGGTATCAATGCGTTGCAAAGGCTTTACCCACTCGACCTTTGCTGTAATATGCTGCACGTGACGTCATAATAAGTCGCTTGTCTGTTAGTTGTGTAAAACACCACTAATCTGTTTAATCATCAACTTATCAAAGAGTGTCCATTTTACAGCATATCCATCGAAAAATAACTTTCTACTATGCCCTAAAAAGACCTTCTGTCCTTTCTCAAATATCAAGGCGCCAGATCTGACTACATTTTCAATGAAAAATTTTAACGACGCCGCATACTACGACAGATAAGCTTGCAATACAAGAAGAGTTCGAAAAGTTGCAGTAAAACCTTTTCGCTGATTGTTCCCAATTCGAACCTATCCTCTCTAACCTCGCCCTTAAATTCTCAACGATATCACAGAATGGTAACAGCCGTGTTGACAGAATATTCGAATGGAAATTTGGTGATAAAAAACCTCTTCAAGGTTCCCTCGAACCACATTTAGAACGAGGTAAATTGACGTCAAATCTCATAAACTTTACATCAGCAAGAACTCTGATCGCATTTCAAGACAAACATTACAACAAATGCATGTTAGGAAAATGTATATGGTTAAAGAACTCATGAGGATAACAGAGTGTGAAGGGCCATCAGCTGGCAAATGTTGGCGGGCTACTTGTAAAGAGAAAAGTAGGATCAGTTGTTAGTAAATACTCCTGACTGAGTTTACGTGAAGCTACTCTTTAAGTAAAAAGCGGGGGTGACGAAATATCTGAAAATTGCGGCAATTTTAATCTGTTAAAAGGAGGGACTCGAATTCAGTTTAACCGAAACTTTAGTCTGTTAAAAAAAGGACTGGGAAGACAAAAAAGGCTTTCTGAGATATAAAGTTTTCAAGAGGGGAAGGATTCTTCTAAGACAAATAAACTACCCATAGGGAATAAAAGATTCAATGAAGCAATTGTGTTTATACTTTTCTTCAACCCGGATTCCGCATTATATTACTAAAGTCAAAACGATTTACCTTAACAAAAATAATGTGGTCGGAGCTCGTTTTTTCATTTTCATATGACTTATGATAAAGAATTCAATCTTTTTCTGGTGTGTTACCCCATACCACCATTCAGGGTACCAGTGGTAAAAATTGTCAAACAATCTTAAGAGAATCATCCGATGACTTTGAAAATGATCGTGACTCGAGTGGGGTAGGGCAAAACGTAACGTCTTAACTTTGGAGGAAAACTTTTATCTTACCATTGATTGTTAACTTACAAAACTGGACACCCCATTGGATAAAATCAAGGATAAAGGATAGGCCGATTTTAGTTCAGATGCATTTTCTTCATAATTACACAATTTGAGTTTGACACGATCTTTGTTTCTGTGTTTAGCCCTACGTTTGTACATACTCTTATTTGTTCAGGTATTATTGAAACGGCAAAGAGTGTAAGAATGAGGTTGAAAAAAGAGGCTTAATTACTTTCAGCTGGAATCTACTTTACATCACTCTGGGTGGGTATACTTTTTGTCAGACAATGTGTCACTCCTACCGTCACTTGTTTTACTGATCATATCATACAAGTTACATGATTTTGAGACTAAATGTGTTCTTCCTAGGCAAAAGGTGGAGAGAATGGCCAAGGTTTCTTGCACCTTAGGCTCCTTACGAGTCTTTAGTTTGTTGGAGAAGGGTTTATTCATTCGATAGTTCTGTAGCGACTTCAAGTAAGCTGGGTTATATCGGTAAACTTGTCTGATTTTACAAAGTTATTCAGATCCATGATATCGAGGAAGAAATAATTGATATAAAGATATAAAGGAGATGTTGCATCTTCCAAGCATAATTGAGCATATGTATAGTTCTACTACAATCTGCCTCTTGAATGGCATTCACGAAAACAATGATAACTTGACACTTACTCTTCAACAGGGGTGGCCAGACCATACCCCCCCCCCCCATCAAGGAGCAATGCCCCCCCCCCCCCCCCGTCGGCGGTTTCTTCAGGGAAGCCTAAAAATAAAAATAAAAAAATAAAGAAACCTTAAACCTACAAGGACTGAAGTTACTAGATGGGTGATCTTTAACATACCTTTGGTTTTGAAATGCTGCTTTAACACCTTTCGACATTGTTTTTCAATCACTTCTCCTTAGCTTCGTTATACCTCATTCCATTTACCTTATCCTAGCTCCTCCCCCTTTGGGGAAGGACGGCATTTTCCTTCGGAGAGGCTTAAAAATGAACGTAAAAGATTGAAGTTACTGTATTGATGATCACGAACTTTTTTCTTTATGAACTATTTTCTTTTGTAACACTATTTCAATGCATATCTTAGTCTGTTTTAAACACTTCTTTCCAGCTTAACTTTCCATCATCCCATCTACATTCCGCAAGGTCATGCCCCTGTGGGGGAAGGCTGTCCTCCTCCTATTGTTGAGAAAATCTAATTTCGTCGGGGAGCCGTCATCTGTATGCCCCGATAAACCGATAAAAGATCCGGGTCTGATAAACTTCAGTCACCCGGACGATCTTCTTGATTTTGTTTACTAGGAGACCATATTATTCAAGGAAACTCACAATTCCGAAGTTTCCCCCAATACGGACGAGAGATTGTTCATGTCCATGCAGTGCCCAATGGTCTGCTACCTCATGGCCTGCCACGACAGCCGAATTATAGCAAATGAAAATCGGCCAGGCCGTTTCAGCTACACATAATGATAAAAAGAAGTGTGAGAATGTCCCCCAATAAGTCTTGATAAAATTTCATTTGAAGCCACCTTGTAACGTGACATATTTTCAGATAAGTTGGAAGTAAAATCATTTATAATCTGGAGTTCGGGCAGTCACGTAGAAAATCTCATCTTTTTAGCGGACCATGCAATTGAATACAACGAAGATTCTTAAAAAAGGCAAAAACGCTTGTATGTTTTCAATTCCGTGGCAGTTTCCCCGAAAAGAGACAAGAATATTACACCTCATTGTAACAGTACCTTTTACCAGTTTACCTGGTAATTTTCTAATCACTTAGCAAGTTGCGTTTTTTCCTTTGAAGTGAAACTTTAATTTCAAAGGAAAGCTCAAAATAAGGACTGCTTCATTTTTAGTTACAAGTCTGGGAAATGCCATTTCCGGCTGTCTGAGGTGTTAGATTTTTTAACAATTTTCTGTACGCTCCGCGTCAACTGATGGTGGCTCTCCGCTTAGATAGTGTTTTGGTCGAACAGATTATCTAACAGTTCATTTCATGCTTGCAAATTATTCTTCGTTTTGGTGCAACATTATGAAGTGAAAATTTTATCGCGGAAGAAAGGTAAACATAAGGACTGCTTCATTTTTAGTTACAAGTCTGGGAAATGCCATTTCCGGCAGTCTGAGGTGTTAGATTTTTTAACAATTTTCTGTACGCTCCGCGTCAACTGATGGTGGCTCTCCGCTTAGATAGTGTTTTGGTCGAACAGATTATCTAACAGTTCATTTCATGCTCGCAAATTATTCTTCGTTTTGGTGCAACATTATGAAGTGAAAATTTTATCGCGGAAGAAAGGTAAAATAATGACTGCTTTGTTTTAGTTAAGAGTCCGGGAAATGCCATTTCCTGCTGTCTGGGGGTTCTAAATTTCTGTGCTTTAATCTTTGATGGTCTTTCGGGCAGAATTACATTTTTCGGACGAAAAAGACAATTCCGCCCTTCCCAAACTGAAACGCACCCGTACGTCTATGTCAATATATAAAATATAAAACTTCATATACATGGAAAGCCAAACTTTTTCCGCGGGAAAATTTTCCAATTTGGTCTGAGGGTCTTAAACTGCATTATGGTATAAGGTAACCCCAACAAAAATACAGATCACCCCCTACTTGAATGTACTTATGAGAAGATTAGATCCTTCCATATTACCCCCAAATCTGTTATAAAATTACAACTTTTCTCCAACATAAGCTTCAGATTGTTTACAGTAGCAAAATCTTCTAATTTCGGTGATTACTCCATAAAATGAATACCGGTAACCAAAAGCATTTCTGTTAATCACCCCAACATTCTGCCTAGTTTTGCTCTTGAAAGCCATATCACACTTAACAAAAACCCCAAATTTTTCGTTACAACCGAACCAAAAAGACAAATTTTCTTCCATTAAATTTCGCACACCTAAAAATCTACTAAGTTACATCACACTGGGACTACTTGAAAGCCTTTGTTGGGGCCTTGAAATGCTGACTCCTGTCGGGGAACTTGGCCTCCTGTCGGGGAAATCCTGGAGCCACCCCTGTTCTTCAACTATAACGTGCACAATCAGTTCAAACGTGTTCCCAATGATACAAAGTAACCTGGACACACAGTTGAGTGTCAATTTAATGTCAACTAATTGAAAATCAGCACAGATTAATATAGCCTCTTTTCAAAGTTACACTAACAAGATGACAAAGTCATGAGTCTCTATTTTATGTTCTTGCTTGCATGTTAATTGGCCACTTGATTTCATTAATCCCCTCAATTGACAACACAAATCTCTAAAACGTTTTAGAGACTTGTGTTGTCAATTGAGGGGTGTTTTTTACTTTTGACCTTTTACCTTTTAATTCTGATGCACAGGGGTATTTATAACGTCTCTTAACTTGTTTCATTTTACTTGGCTGTTGAAGGTTGAATAAATAACCAAAAGCTACCAGGCACGGTGCGCTTCTTGTCATCTTTAGCGTGTAGTTGACCGCCACTTAACTTTTCTCACTCTATATATATATATATATATATATATATATATATATATATATATATATATATATATATATATATATATATATATATATATATATATATATATATATATATATATATATATATATATATATATATATATATATATATATATATATATATATATATATATATATATATATATATATATATATATATATATATATATATATATATATATATATATACAGTTAGGAATAAAATTTCCAAAGCTAGGAATGTTCCCCGATCTAATTTGCTTCACCCGGGACCTGAGACTAATAATAAGAAAAAGGAGATTGTTGCCCCTTTTGTTACTACCCGGAACCCACGTCTGCCTCCTCTGGTCCAGATTTTGAAAAAACATTTCCCGATTTTACAGATGTCTAAAACCTTTCGTAACAAATTCCCGAGTCCCCCAGCTGTCATTTACAGACAGCCCCCTAACCTCAAGTCCTTGCTAGTTAGAGCCAAGTTACCCGACCATTCAAATAGTGAGACTAAGGGGTGTTTTAAGACACATTTAGTTCGGTGTGTCACTTGTGCTTCTCTCAAAGAAACCAAATGTATTCGGAGCTTCTCTACGGGTCAAAAGTTTAATTTGTTTCATTCAATCACTTGTTGTACTAAAGGCGTAGTGTATTTGGTGAACTGTCTTGACTGTAAAAAGCAATACGTGGGAGAAACAGGAGGAGAGCTTAGGATTAGACATCGTGGTCACAGGCAGGAATTTCGAAAAGCGACTACCCCTTTGGGAAAACATTTTCAAAGCTGTAAAAATTTTGAGCTGATAGGGATAGAAAAGATCCACAACAATAGTAAGGCAATTAGAGAAGAAGTAGAACTAAAATGGATTTATCGTCTTAACACGTTCGCTCCAGTAGGTATAAATGTTAAGGATTTGACATATAACCTGTAAGCCCTCCTCTGCAGCGGTCTCTTTTGTTAGAAGGTTTTTGTCCGAGATTAAGCATCAGTTTGCATGTGTACGTGATCAAGAAAGGTCTACCCTTTCGAAACGTTGTACAATTTTACACTTTTAACTTTTTACGTTTTACCAGTGTCTTCATCAAACTGCTTTGAGATTTACCTATCCTGTTTTACTTTTCAACATTTAATAAACTTTTATGGATGACAGTAATATTTCGTGTGTCTGGTGGCCTCTGTTTTTCGTCTATATATATATATATATATATATATATATATATATATATATATATATATATATATATAAATATATATATATATATATATATGTATGTATATATGTTAACTGTGTGTGTGTATGCCTGTAAAACACGTACAGCAAGTGCAATGTTTAACAAGTGGATTAATTCTTCAAAAAAGTAACATTGAATGACAAATTTGGAGTGGATACCTTTTGAACAAATTTTAATAAAAAAATGGTATAGTATCTACCAATTATTCTGCTTGATTGTAAAAACAAAACACATAGTTACTTCTTTTCAGTAGGCTGTGCTATTGTTTAAATGTATAAATTGCAGTCGACCAGTCATTGCTTTTCAATATTCTAACAGAGCTTTCCTGGACGCGGGGAGTTGCTCTTATCTTTGAATTACCTACCAAGTGCAGGGAGACTTAATTGTGACGTCATAAAGGCTAGACAGTTGTTGCAGACTGATATACATGGCGGATCAGGTAAGTTGCAAATGTTACGATGAACGTATAATGTTTCCAACATTAGTTGTTAACGATGATCAATTTAAAATTTTCTCAAATGACAGTCTGAAAATGTATCGTTACCCTTGTCTGGCGATACCTTTCCTTTCAGTGTCGTTTACATGTTGCCGTTTCTTAATTTGTCATGATTGTGGGTGACATATTGTGACAGTATCCTCAAATACACATCTAATTTTATCGTGAAACTGGATACCATTGATCACTGTTCTGAGGAAGTTACTATATGTAGCATCAAACTTGTGAATCATAATAACAGTTACGAATATTCCTGCGTACCGACACGCCAATGGACTCGAAAAGTGTCGTTTATTATGGCCTCATTTTATGGAAAAGAACATATAACACACAAATTGAAAAGAAGACATGTGGCTATAATGGTTCTTCCGAAATAAAGGTGGTTCAACACAAGTAAAAATTAATGTGTGGGAATACAAAGAACAAGCAACCTACCTCTCCAGAAGGACTCTTTCTTGCAACAAATATAATGTTACATTAACTGTGTTTTTGGAGGATCATTAACCAAGCATATGGTCGCTAATAAATGCGAGGACAGGTACTCCCTCATTTGATCTGTTTTACTAACAATGCGAGACCGGCACAAAAGGAGAAAACTTGTCCTTAAAACGCGATCAAGTTTTGCACACGTTGGGAAGTATGCACTTTGAGGTTAATATTTCCAAAACCTAAGTTAGGAAAAAGAGCGGGTAAGAATTCTTAGATGAGTTCAATCTACTTTTATCTAATTATAAATCTTGTGGATGATATTTCTCTCTTCTCAAAGAACTAGATCTAGAACGTGAATAACGTAATGATTTCTCGAGAAAACAAGAGAATATCTCCAGGGAAATACTGCCACTCCTAGACCAAAATGACACATGTTAGAAGAATTAGGTTTCTGCGGAATTATGGGAGAGAGCTGAAGAGAATGCTTTTCTATTCTGCTGATGTACTTTGATGTGTTAGACACGTAGGAAAGACCAAGTGGGTGATATTTTGCATGATTTCTTTTAGCAAATATCACATCACTTCATCTGTCCTAGGGCCTTTAGCACCGATAGCCATGTCGTCCTTTATTTCATTAGACAGTTTGCGAATTTCATTTAGATGTCCATTTTAAATCAAAGAAAAGCTTACATGTAGACAAAATGGAGACCTTTGATGACTAGACTGTATTTTGGGGGAAGTTTCTAAGATGCAATAACGACGTAAGAAAAACATGATCAGGGAAATTTGATGTGGTGAAGTGCGCAATAATTTGTGATAACATTCCTGTCAACTCAAATCACAATCTTTTTATTTCTCTGTTTTTCTGAAATTTAGTGTACCTTTTACCAAGGTGTGATAACACTTTTACTCTTATGGGGAAACGTTATTAATTCAGCTCTCTCTGTGCAACATACTATGCAAACAAAGAGGAAGTGTCAAAAATGTCTTAAAAACATTTTCCATTTTAAAAGTAAACAAAGCAGGTAATGCATGTTGTACAATATGAAAGTCACTAAGTATTGCACTATGGAGTAATTTGTTGTAGATGAAGATGGGAGTATGTCTGTTAGAATCCATATTTCATGCTGCTTAATAATTTTTGAATTTCTTGATTTGAGTTCCATCAAGTTTAAGCAAAAGCGGGAATGGAATATTGATGAAAATGGAAAATCTGACACTGGGAAAAGCTTTGCAATAGGCCTACACAGTATCCGCTTGTACGTAACTTGTCAATATGTTTAAAGACTTTATCGCATTTACGTTCCAACCATGGAAAGGAATACTACCCAGAAACGGTTAAAAAAGTTAAGTCGTAATTGGTCGATTCCCTTTCATTGTATTTCTATTGAAAGGTCCCATGTTGATAAAAGAAATGACCAACAAGGGAGACAAACACAATTACTCAATAAAAATCACCCAACGTTTCAAGAGTGCACAATATGGTCGGAACCAATGGCTGAAGTAACCCTAAATTAGACTAATTTCAAGCTAATTTGTGAAAAATTCAAGAGAAGCTGATTTTATCTGATTCAAGTTTAGGTTTAGGGGTAAAGATTTAAAAAAAAGTGAGCTTGGATGGGGGGTGGGGAAAGTGCATTTTGGTGCGTTAAAATTTCATTGACCTCAAATATTAATTAAAGTAGGCCTATGTCGTGTTTGGTCTCAGATGAAAGGAAATTAAATTTTATTTCCAGCAAGTGGCATGTATTTTGTCATTTGATGCTTCTGTAAAATGTCGGGTTTAGGTGAATGACATTAGCACTGTTTAGCATGTAACATGTAACCGTCGAGCCCTTCAACTAAAGTACCATTAGTACGTTACCTGTATCTGATATAGGCACAACGTATCATTTTAAATATACTGTAGAATAGCCTTATGCACAATATGCAATGAATAAATGGCACATTGCAAGTCTAGTACAAGTTTCAAATAGCGGAATGTGAATCTTAAGCCCTCCCGACCTACTACGGAGTCAATACTCCCCTACACCACAAGGTGTCATACGCCACACCCCAAGAAAGAGATATCTGATCACATATCAGAAGCATCCCATTGCAAGTTGATACCTTTCATTCAAAAAGAACTATTTTAAACATAGGAATAGTAGAAAAATCACGGGGGAATTATTCGAAGCAGGGGCGCAAAGCTCGCGTTTTATGAGCATGTTTCTCAAGGGAGAATTTGCTATTTAAACTTACTGATCTTACAACAACAGCGACACCCACCCGTGGTCGCCTCATAACATTGCTGCCCTACAAGCTAACATTGCTGCCTTACAACCTTCTCCAACAGGGTACAAATGAACAGATGGAGCTTGAAAATAAGTAAACCCTGAACGCGTATTCTCCTTCTTCTTTTTCTTTAACCTCAAAAGGTTGCAAATGACTTCAATAATCACCCTTTTCTTTTGGCGGAGTTCTGAGGCTTCATTATGCCTTTATATCTCGTTCACACAAAATCGAGATCATTAAGGATATCCCCATCATTGAAAGATAAGGTCTCTTAGAAGACCCTTTACCTGTTAGGTTTCTCCTGAAAAATTTGACTTAGCAATACACAAAAACGTATTGCGGTCTTTTCGTACCCCCAAAAGTATTAAGATACCTGACCTATTTTTGCCTTACGACACCGGCTCTTAACTCAAACGTCACTTCCTTTCCAAAGCAAAAAAATAAAAAAAAATAAGGAACAACTTGGCGGCACAAAGGCACCGTTACAACAGTTTGCACTGTTAATATTTGTTGCAGCTTATGCAGATTGGTTATTTTCTAACTGTTTAGGTTTTGTTTTTAATTTTTTCCCTGTTTTTATGTTTTTTACTTGGGCCTATGGATATCATTTTTATTGTTTAGTTTTTCATCACCTTTTTCTCCTTAATTTTACTTTGCCAGTTTTTCTTTACATCTAATTTATTGTGTATTTTTTCCTTCAACGTTTTTTTTTCTCAGTAATTCTGCAAACCCTTACTACCGTGTACCTCGAAATATGTTAGTGCCTCCCCTCTAATAATGTTCATAGGCTACACTAAGGGTGTATGGTAGCTCTGCTAACCCGTCTTTGGAATCTCTTGTGCACTAATTTCCGACCAGGCTCCAAAACGTAACTTCCGCCCTATGTAACTTTGCTCCTTCCTGATTGGTCGCCTTGACATTGTCATATTAGGGCTACATCATTAACCATGTGTAGCTTTTTGTGTAAGCATAACATTGTAAAATAAATGTCACGTGCAGGGTATAAAATTAAATGCGCTTTCGTATGAGATCAAACACGATAAACGTTGATTAATATTTGAGGAAAATGACCTTTGACCCCCTAAAATGCACTTTCCCCACCCCATCGCCCCCTCCCCCACCCAAGCTCACTTTTTTTGGTAAATGTTGGCAATCATACTCATCAGAATCAAGTGACATCAGCTTCTTTTAATTTTTTCACAGATTAAACCTCTTACTAAGAATATCATTCTTTTTTTCACTATGAATGCGTTTGGGTATGCAGAGTATTAGTTAGAGAGAGTCTAATCTAAATAGCTTGCAATCTACAAACACAGACAAATGCATTTTATGCAAAATATAACGTTGCCTCTAATGACACTACAATTCTCAACAAACATGTGAAGGATACCACGCCATAAAGCAATATTTGTTACTGAAGTTACGTCTACCACCTTTGACGCGAATTCATATTTTTGAATGGTTTATAGAAATACTCAAAATATGAGATTATGCTATTCTAGAGCTATATTTTCTTGAGAAAAGTAACTATCTTTTGTGAGGGGTAACAGATCCCTCTCAAATTTGTAACATTCCCAGTGAAGAATGGACATCAAATATTTTGACTTTAATAATTTACTAACCCTATATGCACCGATAGAGATGATATTTGTCAACGGAAATACTTCTTGTTTAACGTTTAATAAAGTTTACCATTCTTTTGTTTCAATATATGCTGCAAGGTTTAGTGATTTTGTATGAGAGAAGATTATTCAATTACTTTTTAGGATAATGAATGACAAGTAACTTTAATATATGGTTTCGTCGATATTTTACCATGGCAATATTCAATTATCACCATATCACTCGGCAGGCTTCTATATTATTGTCTTCATAATTTTTCTTATTGATTGTAAAGTGAAATAAACATATCATCAAATTGATGTAAATATTGATTTGTAGCTTACTTAAAAAAAACGAAGGGACACTAACAATCATATTTCTCTCACAATAGGTAAGTTAGAACGTTACTTGATGTGTCACCACTGGGTCATGCGTGCTTTGCAATGAAGAAACTTCGTATTACCATAGAAGCTGCGTGCATGCTTGCAAGTTTATCAAATTCGTTACATGGGTGAGAATTCATATCATTTATCAGCTTAAAATTCCACTCAGTCACGAAAATATAAAATTACGCCTTCGCTAGCGAACTCGTGCCTGCTAGATTCATTACTACAGCCTTCGACTTATACGAAACGAATGCAAATTTCGAAAGCTGAGAATAACTAGGAGATAACAGCTGGTATATGGTCTATCACATTCTGCCACAGCTTTCGCTGTAAATGTCAGCACGGATTACAACCAAAATTAATCAGGTCTAAAAAAAAGAAAATCCTCTGCAGAAAGAAGCTTGCACTGGTTAACAAATCAGGAAGTAAAATGTAAACATCTTGCCTTCCCATCCATGGAGTGAACGATGACACTTTGGTTAAACCCCCTTTTTTGTTATTCATGACTCAACAATTGGTAATACTACTTAAGAATAACCAGAAGCCAGACGTTGCAATGTCCATTACCTCTGAAAATAGTAATTTTAATTTCCATGGTTATGAACTGACGAGCTACAACTCTCAATTGACAGAAGACTTAAACTACTAAGTCTAACGTGGGCCTCGAAAAGTTAGAGAAATGATTGGCGTAAATTTAGTTTTGGCATTGATGATTTCAAGTAAGCAGTGTAGGTCAACTAGTGTTTAACTAGCTCCCTGGTTTAACTGATCTGCGCAAGGATGCGCGAGTCCATATAAATCCATTATGCTCTGTAACTTATTTTGATGTCTAATCCTGACACTGTGAAGGTAAGACTCATGAAGGGTACTTTTCACGGCATGTTGTCATAGTGAAGGGTTGACCATCTGACTTTCGGTGACCTTACATGACCTGTGATCTTTATCAGATATGATAGGGCTTTATCTAAAAATATTTCTGTGCTAACAATTTCCATAAAGAGTAACTTCCAACGAGAGGAACTCGACTTAACGTCAGTACGTTTACGGCAACAGAATGAGGCAAACACATCGGATTGTCAAAGGTTTTTAACAGAATACTATACCGCTGTAGATTCTTTTCCTAACAACAATATCAAAGCACCGTCTGACTGTCGGACAGCATTTTGGTGTGCGTCGTTTTTGGCCATGACGATACGTACCCGAAGTGTGTCGCAATCACTTGCAATTACTGTTTGGAAAATGGTATATTTTGAAAAAAAACGGCTGGTTTACACAGAATGTTTTGTATCTTTTAAATTAAAATTATTTATAGGGATGATCTGATAGCAACGTAGAGACTCTGCTCATCGGCATGTTCACCTTTTTATTTTATTTATTTATTTATTTATTCATTCATTCATTCATTCATTTATTTATTTATTTATTTATCTACTTATTAATTTTGCAAGTGCGATGTTTATAGATTAACGCCCATACTTCAAGGTAAAAGCATTCCTGTGCGTATTCCGTCGAAAATGGTCATTTATTTGACATACATTTCTTTTCAATAAAATTAGATTTGAGGAAAGACAATAATCATTATGATTAGCAATTTTAAGAATGCATCTGGAAGATGAACAATGAAAGCTGAAAATGCCCAAATTTATAGATTTTGCCTGCATCCGAGGTTTTTGAGCAACATTTGGGGATTCACGGTGCCGAACTGAATTACTCAGTCAATATTTTATATGCCTACGGCATGCATGAATGTAAGAGCCAACTTCGCTCAACCATCGAAGTCTGTGTACAATAACATGTTAATACCAAAATGTATATCCTACGAGCACAAATTATATTTACCAAAGTGTGCGCATCTGAAACAACCTACTTTAAGCCTGACCTACATTCATCTCTTCAACCCACTCTTCTCGTATGTCCCTCCTATTGAAAGCATGTCGCGCCATCTTTTTAAACTTTGTAGTTGTGCAACTAGGTTCGGAAGAGAAAACGGTCTCAAATGCATCTGTGAGACAAATTCCACTAAAGCTAATCACTTAGATTAGCAGCGCATTAAGGTGAAACGCCTAGGGCAATTTCGGAGTCAAGCAAGGTATTTGCCACTGGCGCTACAAATTAAAAGAAAATTCAGCACTTCTCAAACGGACAGACTCATTTTTAAGGTGGCAACAAATGAATTGATCCTTACACATGACAGGTGTCTTTGAAAGTTAAGTTCAGACCTTGAAGCACTTCGTCTTCAGCCCTTTTATTAAATACTGGATCTTCCACATAGACGACATATTTTATAGTAGGCGTACTTTGATAAATATTGGCTATTAAAGTGTTAGTGAAGTGGCAGTTTTTATGTGGCAATGATTTTGGTCACAAAATTAAGGGAAAGTAAACATCGTAAGTTAATGGTGATGTCGAATGGTTATTATTACTTCAAGAAAGGGATGTGTTGAGCTTTCCTGGTATATGGCCTTAATTCAGAGTCCGGTGTCATGCAAATACAACAGTGGCGTAGCTCGGGGGGGGGGGGGGCAGGGAGCAACTTGCCCCTGGAAAATAATTTTGGGAAATATGATGAAATTGTCGAAATTTGATGAAGTGATACGCCCTTTTCACATTTCTCAAAATTTTTGCTGGAATTGGAAATTGTGAGACATTTCTCATGCATAATTCGTATTTTACATAATTATTCAGCTCTTCTTTTTTGCACTGGAACGTATTAAGGAGCATGAAAAGACACCACAAGAGGTTGCAGAAGCAGTTTGTTTACTCAGATATGCTAGTTAACTAGAGTTTGTTTTGCTCCTTGAAATCTGGGAAGAAATTTTTTCAAATACATTTTCCTTTTCAAACTATCTTCAAAACAGTGCGGTAGATATCGCACTGGCTGCGAGAATGATCCAGCCTACCATTACATCAGTTAAGGCTCTAAGAAATGACGACGCCTTTAAAACCAAGCTTAAAAGAGCTAAGGAAATTGCATTGAAAGAAGGTGTCAATATACTTCATACGAGGCAGAAAGGTAAAGGCATCGCAAAAAGATGTCTGGTTAAACTTCACTTGATGAGCCTATAGCTGATTCCGGAAGAAAATTTAAAACACAGGTCTACTTTGCTCTGTTTGACACACTTATTTAGGAGTTTAACAGTAGATTTTCAGGTATTGATCAATCAGTCTAGAAGTTCATATGTCTTCTCTCTGATCATTAAGGTGATGTGTCGTTGTTCAAAGAATTAGCTGAGCATTATTCAACTTGAAGAATGTAGATGTAGATACTGTGGTTTCCGAGTACAGTCAACTCGGATTTGTTGTTGAATTTATCAGAAAATACTCCAGAAATGAAAGTAAGCTTGATTACGGGATGTTAGCCTTTAAGGAGATCCATCATGGCTACCACAGTTTTTAGGGAAAAACTGCAGTTCCCAATTATAGTACCCGACCACTGGTTCATTACTCCTAATACCTGCTTCAATGAGCAGCAGATTTGATTACCATTCTGGTACAATAGAAGCCCAACAACTTTTTGGTTCAAATTACAACTTCCACAAATCCTGAAATAAGTGCTGGCAAAAAGGGAATCAAATTACTTAAGGGCACTGAAGGGCTGCATCCCCTTTCAGTTTATTCTGAGATAAAGTGCTATCAAATGTCAACCTTCATGGTCATTTTCAAATGCTTAAATGGGCATATAATTAGTAATGAGTTCCTGACGAGATTGTTCTAAGGGTATTTTCCCGACAAGTTGTTAATAGTAGTGTGCAAAATATGCTACTGTTGAAAGGAAACATTAGAAATTGCATATCCCCATGTGACTTTACTCTACTGTCATGTAGTATAGTGCACCCTCCAGGCCCTTTCACAGTAATTCCATTTTGTTATTAACGAGCAACTTTCCCTTCCTTTTGTCCTAGATTTCCAGGGCCATTCATGTTTCCCGTCACGTGTTACTGGTGTGTTATGTGACAAACCTCCTTATCCTAGTTCTACGTGTAGGCTGAATCCCATATTTTCAAGGTGGGGCCAATTTTACCCTCTACAGTCTATAGCCTCCTCATTGGTCACTTAGATCAGCACACTTTTTTATTTATTTAATTAATATTTAAAAAATTTAGCGAGCTAAAACTGATCAAAGCTTCTCTTAGATGAAGAATGCATGAGGAAAGGCTATTAAGTCTTGGCCTGATCAGTACCGAAAGAGAAATTGTTAAAAAAAATAATATGGATGCAATTATTACCCAATTAAGCTCAATGAAAAAAATCTCCTATAAATGAAGAAAAAAATTCTTGATAAATGGATTGTACACCTTTAAACTGAAAGACTCGTGTGTTTTTAATTATATAGATTTGAATAATCTTTTTCCTCACGGAATTAGGTGGGGCCAAGATGTGGCCAACTGCACCCTCTACAGCCTCCTCATTGGTCACTTAGATCAGCACACTTACTTATATTTATTTAATGAATATTCAACTAATTAAGCAGGATTGTACACTTCAAAACTGAAAGACTCGTGTGTTTTTATATGATTTTAGAAAATCTTTTTTTCCTCATGGAATTAATTATTGAGAAAGTATGCATAGTTGTTCTCAGTAATTTACCGTTACTGGTGTTTTTAAATACCTCATAGTTGCGTTGGTACATACAAATAAACCAGATATTGGTGACCAAAATAAATATGCTTGGAGATGTTATTTCTGATTGCTCTACGTTATACTTTAAGATTAAAATACAGGTAATATTAAATAAAGACATGGTAATGTTTTTATACTTGTAAATTTGCATATTTTAAATGAAATACACGCACATTGACTGAGGAAAGTTTTGGAGAAATTTCATAGCTTTTCCCCAAAATCACAACCATGGGTTCCAAGTGGCATGTCAACTCAACCTACTCTGTCTCTACTTTAAGTACAGTGGTTTTGCAATTACGTCACATATCCGCCATGCTGAAGGACAATCATGCCAAGTACACAGGGTTCTTGGCGAAATGCATTGCACAGTTAATGTGCATTGCGGTATTCACAGAGTGTACAAGTTCATGGAGTAACACTAACGAGTATGGTCTCCTTCACAGTTACATATACTCCAGCATGTCCGCTAGGGAATATCATGACGCCATACCAAAATCCTCCGTAAGTTTAACAGGAAAAGGTGTTTTCGTTGAAGTGCACATTTCATATATGAGGTGTGACTTTTTCAGTTATCATGGCTTTACGAGCAAAACTTCTAACGTTGAATCTTTTAATCGATCAGTGAATGATGATTTGAGGGACTTAATACTTTTTAACTTAGGCGTGATTCGACTACTTACAGGTAGAACGATACTATGATGTTAGACTGTTGTCAAGTTGTCAACGTCTATAACTTCTTACATGAAAGTGAGCTTCTAAGGTAGTTATTTAGTTTGGATGCATTCAAGAATGCTTAGAACCTCATACTAAACCATTACGTTGAAAGATACAAAGATGCTCGGAAATGTTCTATTTTACTTTTTTTTCGTTTTTACTTTTTTTTTATTTACGAACTTATATTGCATTGCGTTGCGTTGTAGGTGTTTTTAGATGGAGATCCATCGAGAACCTTTTTCTTTGAGACGTAGTAGTTGCCGACACTAATCTATTTTGTGTGTTGCTCTTTATGAATCAATAGGCTTTATACCGAGGTATTAGCAGGTATTCAAGCCTGGTATGTCGCCTGCTAGGTGTCGAACAGCAGATCGGGAAATTTGTCCCTTGCCTTAATATTGCCAGTCGCTTAAGGATGAAAGCTGATTAATTTGACGATTTTGACGCGTTTCGACGCCGAATACAACCTACCTGTCTTGCTCTCTGTATTTTACTCGATCTAGGTCTGCCTTTAAGACCATGCGAGCGAATGCGAGTATTGATAAAAATCCAATAGCAATGTTAAGTCTTATTCCTCTTTTGCTCATTTGCGTAAATCATCAGAACTGGTCTATAGCCAGTATCTTTGTGATCATTAGCAATATCCAGTCGTTTGAAATGTCGAGTAGTGTCTGGCAATTCTTCGTCGGCAACTACTTACACATAAAAGCGTAGTTCCAAATAATCCCTTTTGTTTGAGTCACCATAGGTATGAAAGAGTTGCCTAGGTATTAAAAGAAGGAATACCACGCCCTTTAGTTCAATAATCCCCAAATAAAGGATTTAGTGTCCACGTTGGAATCAGTCTAATTGGATTAGCATAATTTAAAGATTCGATCGATGTCCATCTAATAACACCTCCCTGGTTAATGTGTATTGTACCAGTGAAGTAGAACAGAATAACAGTTCAATCTGGAATTATTTTGTGCATCACTCGCATTAACCCCTATCGTGCATTATCATCTGCCAATACAAGGTCTATACTTATTTCATCTTTGATTGACAAAGCAGTTTAGTGACGTAATAATTTTCGCGTATTCCAAGCTGTGCATGGTGACAATGAACTTGTTCAATCTAAAGAAATTATCTCATTTAGAGGACTGATGAAAACCTCACAGACGAGCGTTGTAGTATGGAGTTCGGTAATTCGTTGGCGCATAGATTTGTTGGGTACAATGTGGGATATACGAACCGAGCTCAGATCAGAGTGTACAATGTTTCCTTGTTTTCGTACAGTTAGTACATAAAACACTTAGCATACATTTAAGGGTCTAGCAAACCTGAACGAAAACAGACGCAGCCTTACTGGACGGCATTTAAAAGGCAATTTTTATACCAAAAAAGGCGATAAAGATACGGTCCACTGCAGAAAAACATACTTAAGGTTCCTGCTTATGTCAAGGATGGATTAATAAAGAAAATCCCCACATTTTCATGTATATGAACTGTGTGTATATGAGATTGGTTTATATATCCCGACGATTTGGCGGATGCGCGCATGTATATAGCTCTCGAAACGGACTGCTAAACTCAATTGATGGTACAAAGGTGATTTTTTTTTACATCAAAAGAGAGATTGGTTAAGTTATTCCACGGCATTGTTTTCTGCTTTGTTAGGCGGGTTCTGCTTCAGCTCTTTCGTGATTCTTACACCTTATATGTGGGAGAGGTTAGTCGTAACGTTGAGATTGATCCCAGCAATCTTTAAAGGTATCTATATTTAGCCAGCTAGTTGTGGGGCACCTCAAGGATTCCTGTCATGTTAGACGAGCAAAACTGCATCAGGGAGTTGGCCAAACTGGCTTTGCAGAAGATTAAGTTGTGCTTAGGAGATAAAAAATAAGTTTTTTCCAATCTACTTTTGAGATAAGCGAAAAAGTTCCTTTACAGAAATTTAAAGAAAATGGAAATTCCCAGAGGGTGATCCGTTTTAAAAGAAGAGGAAAACTGAGATGGAGCAGGTGGTTATAGCCATCTACAGTGAGACAAGTATCTTTTGAAAAACGTGACTAAAATTTCGGGAAGCAATTTTAAATTAATTATTTTTACATTGGTAATGATACAAAATTGCATTTAATGCTACACGGGTTCGCCAATTTAGACTTCCCGCAGTTAGGATTACTCAGAAGACTGTACCTTTAGGACAATATTCAAGACAAGTTGTTTATGACATGCCTATCATGTGTAACTGTTACGTACGTTCATTTTCATTACACCTGGCCACAGAAGATTACTTTTTGTTTTGAGGAAAGTGTAAACCAACGACAAAGATTTTAACCTAATATTATAACGTATTACATGAGCAAACGCCGCACCATATGGCCTGATACAATATTCAAAAACAGCTGTTTTATCAACAATCGTCCGATCTTATTGACACATCCTTCATGTACTCTTTCTTAACATGGTTCTGAAGATTGATGTTCAACCAAGGGTTGTTGCTCATCTGTAGCCCATATCTTTACCATTATGTTGACCTGCCCAGCCAACATGCCCAGTTGGGCCCCGACTGGGCTCCAGCTGGGCTACTTGCTGGGCGCCAGCTGGGACCAATTCGTGTTTGTCAGGTGTTCCCACATGGGGCCCAAATGGGCTAGCATTTCTCAGCTGATGCCCAGTTGAAGCCCAGCTGGGCTCAGCTTTAACAATTGGACCCTAGCTGGGATCCAGCTGGGCTTCAGCTGGGCATCAGCTGGGAAAGTCTAGCCCAGTTGGTGTCAGCCTACAGAACGGTCGTGCAGTGTACCATTCTGCTCAGTGGCGTACGCAGGATTTTGCCGAAGGGGGCATGTAACATGATAAGTGATCGCCGGGCTGGTGAGGGGTTTAAAGGGCAGGAGCAGTCATTCCAAATTGAAGAAGTGTAGAAGACTGTCCAGTTTCATGATTGGCTGTTGCGAGTCATGTGACAATGTTTTTTCTTTTCAAATGTGAAATTTACCAGAAACAACTGCTTGGTTTTCCTTGAATATGCAATAGTTAAGTCATAAAATGTAATGAAAGATGCTTTGAAGAGAAATAAGATGTTTTTTAGCTTTTTCTTTATGAGTTTGGGGGGACTGCTCTTTACCTTTAAGGGAAAGGGTATTTGGCCTTTTCAAGGAGCCTAGATTTAAAATGGTGCAAGATTTCGACTTTGACAGGAATAGTGTTGAAGTTGAATTTGCAATTAGCATTTCCCAGACTCAAGCGAGCAATCTGAGCCTGTTGCTACCTTCTTTTGTGGTTTGCAATAAAATTTTCAAAATAAGTTGGCAAACTGCAAAGTGATCAGAAAGTCAATCTAAGTGGAACGCCAACATTGACTGGCGCTGAGGGTCGAAAAAGGTCGAAAAATCGCGACCTCTCACATGGCCGAAAATTGAAATTGTTAAGAGAATCTTGATAGGCTTAATGTTTAGCTTCCGTTTGCAATAATATAAAAATCAGCAACTTGCTAAGTTATCAAAAAGTTACCATGTAAAATGTACCAATAACATCATATTAAATGGTCTTGAACCTTTTCGGGAAAAATATACAACGGAATTGAAAATATGCTTATGTTTGCGAATTGTGAATCTTGGCTACATTCAAGAACCGCTGAATTCATGAAGTTGTCTTTGTAACTGCCTTAACTCCCGAGTGTAAGTGATTATACTACTAACATCTTTTGCATGATAAATGTCAAACTATTGCTCACCGCACCTGAATCCTCGACTCCCCTGTCCCCGTCACTTACATCTATGCCGGCAGGAGTCTAAAGGATGGCCCTTCCCTTTTGAGGATTCTGGAAAGTGTGACGTTCTTACATGCAATCGGTGCCACACATGCTACCTTTTGAAGTCAAATTTGGAATTTGACAAAATTTGCCTATTTGTTAGGAAAGAAAAATAAAATTGGCATCACTGAAGGGGGATTGGGGAGACAACCCTTCCCCCTTTGAAAGTTTTTGAAAGATTGGGTGTCCTTAAATGGAAACTGGTGCCACATGAACTTCCTTATAGAGTAAAATCTAAGTAACCAAAGTACGTATTTTAGGATGTAAAAAAACAGAGGGCCACGGCCCAATGCTTCCGTCCCCATGGATAAGCCACTGATACTGCATATTTGTTAAGGGAATTATTCTTTTCTTAGGATTTTGTGAATTTGGTAGTGGTTGCTAAATAAAGTTTATTCTTGTGAGTTAAATTGACAAATAAGCATTCACTGTTCCATTTTTTTGTCTGGAGACTGTGAAGGCAGGATGTCAATCTCCCTGAGTCTAAAACGAACGACGAAAACATCTGACGTCTACGGAAAATGTAGTAAAGTATTGCTCGTGGGAATTGTTGATGAAAGCCTCGTTTGCTGTCCTCATGTTTTAGTGGCTTCACGACAAGTAAATGTCATGCAGTATCAGCAGCAAGGTCGATGCCATAGTGACGTATGTATATGTAGAACTAATCGCAACATAGATAATCTATCTGGTGACGTGGATACCTCTTTAACTGTGGCAGAAAATTGTGTTCCACTTTATTGGAATGTTATGCTATTTAGCAAATGCTTCATTCTTGAAGAAACGGCTATCTTAATAACCGATGTCGGTCTCTCTACAGACGTTACCACTTCAGATCGCAACCGCTTAGGAGAAATTAAGCTTCTCCAAAGAAATAAATGAGTTTACTAGAAAAAAGTGAGGCAGGGAGGATCTTCTACGAAAAAAGAATAAGCCAGACTAACGAGATGATGTCTAAGCTCCCCCAAATAATTTGTGAATCAATCTTTAAAACAAGCGCAGTGCTGACGTCACACTTTCCCCATAGTTTGGCTTCAGATGAATTCGTAAAAGAAAAAAATATGAATTCAAGATGCTCGCGGCTCTAGTGGTCCTAATGCAATTGAAATCATACAGGCAGAAAAATGAATTTGGACTTGCGTGGGTACAAAGACAGATATGATCAGGCAGGAACGTGAACGGTAAAAAGCTGCAAGGACCAAGGTCTAGATTGAAAACAAAATTTAATCCACTGCCATAATTTTGCCCCTCGCTGAAAGCTTTGTAGACGCACTTTTGTAGGGAATGGATTTTAGACTTTCGAAATCTTCCTGTGAGCCTAAGCCAACACAATATGGTAAACAAAGATGGTGATATAAGAATAAGGGGAACAGAATCAAATGAAATCTTTTCATGGTATATCTACAAATATTCATGGCAATATAAATTAAAAACTGATAGATCCCTGCAAAATCCGGTTACATATGTGACTTGGTTTATATGATTTGCGTTTATGGATCTATAAATTTTGAGTAGCTACTCATGGATACAACTAACGTATTTTTCTTGTTATCTTTCTTGAAAACCCATGACGACTATTATGTAACGTGGCAATCTAACATTCATTTGCTTATAATCCCTACTGCTATGTGGTTATCCGGTCACTTTAACTTTTTGGAATGACTGATCAAGGGCAGGGTACATCGAAATGTACTGCAATTAGTCATGAAAGATATGTATGTATGTATGTTGTGTGATTGTTAATTTTTCTCCAAAAATGTTAAAATTGTTTTGAAAAAGTAAGATATTATCGAGATATATAAAGTCGAGTTCTTACATTCGAAGTTTTATGTTCGCATAAATCAGAGAAGGAAAATTGCTCCATATATTTAGAGAAACATCTTATGTCGAGAGGTCATCCCACCAATAAAGTGCGAATCAAAAATATTACAGCAGATAGCTAGCTCAGAGCTCACGTTTTGTAAACGTCAATTAAGAAATCTTAGCTCAACCTGTAACTACTATTTGCCCCATCACCCTCCATTTTGGGATGCTCTCCAAAAGCACTTCTGTAGATTGTAGCTTTCTACAACCATGCGTTAGGAACTCAAGATTCCTCCAGAAGCTTCTTTAGCAAACCGCCTAACTAACGTAAATAACTTGTGCTTTTGACTCTTCAAAAGGATGTTGAATAGTAAGTCTGCTTTAAATGACATCGCCGTAGATGTTTAACATGTGATGTACAGAATTGAAAGAGTACAGACGTTACCTATATTTTTCCACTAATTTACATGTGCTTCTATTTGAATTGTTTCATTAATTGCCTGATTGGTTAAAATCAATATGAAGGTAAGACGGGGATGGCCATTGATAGAAACATACTAGTCATAAGCAGGGGCTTGACGAGGGGCATACTCCCCAGGGCAAAACGTATTTCAGAACCTGTTAAAACATTGAATTTATTTGGCATCCCGACATTCCCTTATTCAGACAAACACAAACGTGAACAAATTCAGGTGTATCATTTTCACTGACCGAAAACTCTCCCGAAACAACTGGTATCAATGCATAAAATATTACGAAGTGAAACTAAGTCCCTAGCCCCCAACTGGTTATTTTGAAGATGTTTTTCGGCTGTCCTCATTAGTTCAATTGCGTTGTCATGCTCTCTTGGTTACTGAGTCCAAGGCTATGAAAACTCTGTAGCCTAGAGTCCTGTGATGTTCAACTTCCTTCTAATCTTACTGCTACGTCATTTTATTATTCCGTATATGCAAATGCTCCCGTGATGAACAAGTTGTTAATGACTCGAAGTCACTAGTACCCAGTGCATTTTTCACTTTTTTCCATTTTGTCTTTTTTAATGCTATTGCACTTTCATCGATTACCAGGATACTAGGGCCTTTCCTCCCCTACTCCGAATTTGCATATCCTGTCCATTTTTTTTTCTTGATCAATTGCAGCAAATTTTCAGAAGAGAATATATCCAAGTTTTGAAAATGCATGGTATAAGCCATGCAAACTACGCGTAGGAATGCAAACAAATGACATACTACGGACATTCTCATGACAATGAACAAAGCAAAACTACCTTCAAATAATCACTGAAGCTTCAAGGCAGAAATAATATTTAAATAGATTCTGTATAGTGCCGATTATGTACATTAGAAATCTGTTTCGGGGAATACCCTCTTAACTGTTTTACTTTTATATTAGTAATTCCTCAATCAGAATTACACGTTATTTGAATGAGAATCAATTCCTGTTACCTAATTTAGTGACACCATGTCCTGATTTTGTACATTTTCAGATCCGTATGTCAGAATGCAACTCGTTATAGACGAAAAAGTCATGAAGACGAAGAAGACTACAACAAAAAAGAATACTCTGGATCCAGTGTTCAATGAAAGTTTTAGTTTCAATGTAGCGCCATCATCTTTGAAGTCTGTCAGCGTTATCGCATCGGTCTGGGATTACAATTCAAAAGGGAAGGACAACTTCGTAGGACAAGTTATCATGGGGAAGCATTTATCAGGTTTGTTACACACAATTTAGTGGTTTCCTACCGAGAAATACATACTGATAATGATGGTAAACGGGATAAAAGGGGGCAAAAACCACAAAGTCGAATCCTTTGTAAATGAGATTCCACGCTAACTTCGGACAAGGAATACCCTACATTAATGAAAAACGATCGACTTAACTGTGGTTATATGATACAAAATTTACATTCTAATCCTCAATAATTGACTTAATTTTATTTAAGGATCTTCTCAAAGAAGTATAGCTGTCATTTAACTTTAAACTTTAAGATTGATCCAAGTTTCACACGACGTAATGTAAGGTATAAAATAACGCAGTCTAAAAACAACCAAAACTGGTAAAAGTCAGTTAGATTATTAAAATATTTACAACGACAAAAAAGCACCATAAAGAGGAAAAGATCTTTAGATCATAATGTAGATCAATAAATGGCTATCGGGTCTCGTCAATGTAAAGGGCAAAAACAGTCGCTTCAAATTTTATACAAGCAACAGCGAGATCCCACAGTTTAATTCAACTTTCCGCTTTCCGCTTTCACGTTTCTTTCATAAAATTTCAGAACTCAGTCACTGCTTATTTAAGGTGAATTAAGGAGAAAAGACATATTGTTTATCACTCTCAAGAGCCAACCATGAAACAGAGCAGAGTAATACACTTATCCAATATTTGGTTACTCCATTTCTTCTATAAGAGTACTAATTTTCAATGTGATGATAATTTTTCTTCTATAATATTAAACTTGAAAGGAAAAACAAAATGTTTAAATACAAAGAAAAGCAAAAGGAATCTCATGTGCTAACATTGCATAACTTTTTCTAGCTTTGTTGAAAAGTGGCTATATCTTTAAAATCAAACATACCAGTCTTTAACCTGAGATTGCTTGAGTTATGAAAGGTTGTTGCGGTTCGCAAAACATGATGTGGTATATTTTTGCCTTTCTTACTAGACCCAAGTGAAAAGCTACCAGAATGTGCCCTTAATTGGTACATATGAAGTGGATTAGGGAGCAGGTTGTTTTTGCGAATCGTATCAAATTGTAAAAAAGAGGTGTAAGGTCATAACAGTTCCGTCTTGTCGTTAAACATGCAGCTAGGTGCTATGCCGGTCCGAACTCAAAGGACATATACTGTTGATTGTATTCTGCAGGCGGCTTTACACATTTATTCGTGCTGAAAACTTTATTTCATGGACAAAGGTAGAACATGAAATTATCTGTGAATGATTTTTCCCTCGTTTCAGGTCCAAGCGAGGTTACGCATTGGACTAGAATGCTGGAATCTCAGAGATCACCGGTCGCACAGTGGCACACTATCAAAACAAGGGAGGAGTGCGACAAAGTCTACGCATCACTCAAACACAATTCATAAATATTCAGTTTGCCTACTAATTATTTGGATACTAAAGGCATCGAGTTATTAAAATGAAAGTAATATTCTCTATGAGCTGAAGGAATTTATTATCGTTAATCATGAATATGAACAACTTCGTCAATTACTGGCGAACCTTCATCGTACAAATTAAAGTTGTTGTAAAGGCGGATTTGTCCGTGGAAACTGCCCCAGTGCAACGTGTAGACAAGTAGTTCTCATTGCTGTTCATATTGACCTCATTAACCATTTCCGTTATCCAGGAATACTTCTCATATTTTAACGACCGAAGTCGTTGTTTTTATAAAAAAAAAATTCAACGGGCTAGGTTCGCCAAAGATATCCTCATGGCTGCCCAACCACGGAGGCAGCATACATTGTGACTTATGATATTGCAATCAAAAAGGTTCAAAATTTTCAGCGGGGCAGTAGAGAGTTCTAGGAAAGGCTGAACTTGACGCTATTTGTTTCCAATTAATTTTGCAAGCACATGGAAAAGACGATGAAAACCAACTTTGAATGAGCCTGGTTTTCCCTGTTGAGCAAAATTTAGATACAAACAACAACCGCAAATAGAACCTTCAATTTACGTACACTTATTAAGAAAAGAATGACATGGATATCTACAGATAACATTAACTAGATATCGTTTCTACTACATGCTGTGTCTTAGAAATTTCAATAGATATCGCATACGTTGCTTTAATTAATAAAGTAACAATTAAACTAACTAACAGCCTGACGGTTAGCAATGAATGGCCTTCTCTAATTGTAGTCAAATTTTCGGATAGTTACCCTCAGTTTCGAGCTCCGCATTAGAAGTGCAAAGGTGCACAGTAGACTATTAACATTATGCAGAATCATCGTTTAAGTCAGGGCTTTAGGTTAGGTTACTGCCCCCTTCCCCGCCTCCCCCATCTGTGAGCTGAGCAATGTCCAATCAGATTCCAGTTCCACGACTGTTACCCATTTTATTGAGAGTACACTTAATTCGATCGATCAAAAGTTTTGCCACCCCCAGCAGATTTTTGTCTTTTTATTTTCGCCAACGATCATACAAGGATTATTTTTTCTGCGGTGAGTGGTAAACGGTAATAAATTTTCTTTATGCCCTCTTACCTTAGAAGACTTTTTTGAACCAAACTTTTATTCAGCTCTTTGCAAAAGAATGTTAAAATTTGACGAAACAATGGGATGAAACTACAAAAATTTTGGTGATCATGTTCTCTTTAGACATCCGTATAATAATCAGTAAGTTGTTATTTTTGAATCATTTTAAGTCTTACATCATCTTTTCTCGTTTGACGTACCGCCATATAAAGCAAATGAAATAAGTGCTTCATAAACAAAATTGTAAGTAATGTTTTTCCTTAAATATTAATGATTCAGTGGTATATAATGAGAACACATCTGTAACAAAGCAAAACCATCGCCGGGGAAAAGTTATCCTTTTGGTTTTAAAATATATTTTTATGATTAACACATTCTACATGTTTAAGTCGAAATATGACTGATTCATCTCATTACTATCACCACTGACGTAATGTGATGTTTCTTTTTACTTCACACAGAAGTATTTATAGTCTGGAATAGCAAAACATGTTTAGTGTCATGTTCCAAATCACCTTGTTTAAATTGACTATTGTGGGTACCTAATATTGTTATATCAGCTATTCTTCATATAGAGTTCTAAGAAAAAGATATAAATGTACCGTTACGTCATAGGAATTAAAACAATGAAACTTCATCTTTTGTTCTCTTAACTCAATTAATCTCTTTCATTTCCAAATCGTATTGAAGATCCTATCTGGAACTACAAAAGTTCATATTATTCATTATTTCGACCTTTCTTCAAAAATAATAGAAAAGTGTTAGGCCTACATATTTGAAAACTCACTCAAAAGCCTAATAATTTCACTGTCGTACGGTAATTAGGACTCTAGCTATTTGTTAATATTTTCCATGTGCGGTGTAGTATGGGTTAGACAAAGTGTAGGAGAAAATGGACATTTTGAAAGTAAATTTGTTTTTCAACGGCCTAATGTGTTCCTGTATGGAACGACTAGACGTCAATTGTGCCAAATAAATATCTATGAAACTTACTTAAAGCTGTGTATTGATGACGTACCTTCTACGCATACTTAAAAAGAGACGACCACAAGCAGCTATTTCAAATTGAAATTTTGCTGACATCAAGTGATCGATACGGTTGTATAAATCACTATTAGTTTTTTTGACACAAAAATAAACTAAAGACCAACTGGAAAAAATTAAACTGCTTCATTAGAGTCCTTTAAACAAGGGCAAGTTTACTAAGTTTGATGATTTATCTGATTATAGAGAGGTGTCAATTAGATTTCTACAGTAGGTCCTTTCTAAGTGTCTGCTCAATAAAAGTAAGCTATATTATAGCTAGTCAGTGTCCTGATTTACCGAATGTGTGATTCTTTACCAAGGTTTTTCCCATCTTTTCTTACCGTTTTCTTTTGAAACGATCCTTTTACTATGAATGAACCATAACAATTTTTCCCGTTGTGGTCAAATTGTCCTTGTAAATGAACCAATTATTGTTGGTAGACTGAATTTCTCGCGAGTAAATCAGCATCGTCCTTTGTATGAAAGTTCTTGACGAGGTTAATTGGGCATTATGAGCCGCATAGGTGGCAATTTCTAACGACAAATAATTTAAAAAGATTGCATTTGGTAAATTAAATCATGACTTTCAGTACAGCGTATTTTTGTCATTCCTATTTTCGTCATTTTTTCGATTAAGCAAATAATAACTTTAGTCGTTGCATATATAATTTTCGAAGTAAAGTGTCAAAATTTGGTAATGGGTACACGTTATTCCAGGACAAGTTATTACAGAGCCTTGAATTGGTCTAAAGTAAACATTCTGAATTTGGTTTTCTCTACATGCTAAGTATTCTTTTTTTTTCAAACTTCTAGCACTTGGGAGAAGTCGTCGAATAGAAGTTTTTATTAACGCGAAAAACTTGACATGCGAAATAACTACATGGACGATATGTGTATTTTAATAAACAGTAAAAAGTGTTTTGTGCGTGGAAGGAAAATTAAATAAAATGAAAATCCAGATGGACATTATTTTGTTGTCATTTGTGTTTTGTACTTTAAGAGAGATGTAAAGTTATAACTAAATAACATGTTGCCTGCTCGTCTTAAACCTATATGTCAAACACTGAGTCGCAAAAACTCTAACTAGGTAACGAACTTAATCAAATGTTTTGAGGACGAATAAACATGCATTCAATATATAAATAGAAATTTACATACATTTACATACATAACATAAGTAAATCTATTTTATGAAGATAACTCCAGGAATATATACCTACTTCATGTATAAAACATAGTTGTGTGTTATGCTATCGGATGCCTCAACGAGAGTGCTAGAAACATATTGTTGAGCATTACAACAAGATAAAGCGGTCCAGTCAGCAATTTATTATGGCTATTCCTCGCTACTCCGAGTTTCGTGGCTGGATATAAACCACTCGCCAGGCGATTCACTGTACAAATAACAACGGGGTTTGTACATATTCATGAAAAATAAATGAACATACCTAAAGGGTGTGAATATTACATACTTAACTTGCTCACCGAGAATTTCTAAGAATGCTTACAGGTGGAAACTAATTCTGACCTGGAACTGAAGGTATCTTAATGAGAATTACAGATTAAAAAATACCTCTCCCGCAAGTACAAAAGGCTAGTGTCTATAATGTCTGAACTAAGCGATGTAATCGCTATTAATGCATATGACGTTATATTGGAGGCGTATCCCTGCAACTGTGCAACTAACCCCAACATATGTCACATAGCTAATTTTGCATGACAGCAAAATATATTTACACGAGCTCGAAGAATCACGTGGTGGATGCCGTTTGCTTTATTGTTTTTTCCATAATGACTTTATGTGAAGTCAATGTAAAGAGTCAACTGAAATTGATGCCCTCACAGAATTTTACTATCAACTAAAATAACAACTTTCATTTATTACCCATATTGTTTTGAGACTTTCTTCTTGCAATTTTGTTAACATAATTTTGTGATCTCTAATTATTTCTTTAGAGCCTTATTGTACCTTTAATATACTTCCTCGTTTGATACTTGTGGCACAATGTTTCTTCAATGTTTCCTGTCTCGGGATGAAGTTCAACATAAAAATCCACAGGATTTGAAACCACGTTGAACGGATAACATTTAATGTTAAGTTTTACAAATACTTCGGTACAAATCTGATGTAAAGCCAATTGTGCAAACAAATTTGCTCTTAGCGTATTCCTCTCAAGGGGATATACTTAGAATTCTTTTCCATTTGACGTCATCACTTTCTTTTATGCATGGAAATTTAAGCTATCATTATTTACATCAGATCTGAAGCCAAACACAAGGCACAACCTCAAGGACCACAATGTTTATATAAGACAATCTTGCAGTATTATTCATAAAATTTACAATTTAAATGTACTTCCCGCTGCAGGCGTAACATCATGTATATTGGTTTTCTTCTTGTACAGTTGTAAGTGTATATGTAAGAACAACCACATTTGTGCATGCAATTAATGCTCACAGTTCCGTAGGTGCAGGCAGGTTTGCTTTTCGAGAGTGTAAATCTAGAATGCTAGGAATTAATACGTGAAGAGAACAGTATTAGTAATATGAATTACTTAAGCAAACAGACTGTATAAAACGTCTTAACACACTCACAATTATCCAGTGATACACACACACACACATAAACTGGTTTCACTAAAAAGTGTCTATAAGAAAAACTTACAGACGAACCCGAGCAGCTACTAAAGTTAGTGGACAGGGTCACCATTACATTTTCTTAATTTTATTTTCTACATGCAATTCTCTGCCCTCATTTTTAGTGGATTTGAGGGAATCAAGAGGCGTTTTAGTGTACTGCTTTCCATTGTACAGGTACGCTAGGAATATATATATATATATATACATATATATATATATATATATATATATATATATATATACATACATACATATATATTTATATACATACATACATACATATATATATATATACATACATACATATACATATATATATTAACCGAATATTCTAGCTCAAAGTCTGTATTTGATGTTCTTGTGTCAGATATTACCACCTTCACAACTGTATGAGATACCTGAGCTTTTTCAGACTTGACAAGCCATTTTCATAACTTTTATCGAGAGGAGAGTTTTTATCTTTCTAATTGTCTTACTCGAACACACCTTTGCTGTTTGCTTTAAGGGTAGTATTTTGGTAGTAGTGAAATCAAGAGCATGTCATCCTGAATATAGTTTACAACACTATTGGATATAAATGCCTGCTTTCAAAATGTACTAGCGCTAGGCGCCATTTGATTAAGTAACATCCTTAAGAACCCCTTACAGGAAATTCACTTTTCGTTATTTTTATTACACATCAACGTCAACTTTAGAGAACTCTGGACATTCGTCGAAGAATACGACAACGTTACCGAAATATTGTAAGTAATCGAGTGAGTCTTAATGGGACATCTTTTTGCTAGTCACATTGGACGCCATTTTACTGACAAGAAAATCCATTAACATAGTCAACATAAAGTTGTACTAGTCTCTTTAGACGTCGTTTACTGACTTAACTATGGAACATCGTCGACTAGAAATATGCAGTGTTGTATGACTATCCAGATCGTTTATAAACTGAAGAGTAACACAAGTTAGATCGCTAGATACACTGTAAAAAATTGTAATGTAAAAATATTTTACAATGGGAAAACTGCAGGCCTGATTTTCACAGTCACACAAAACTTACTGTAAGATGAACAACAATAGATTTACAGTTGCAGAAATCGGATATAGTGAAACGTAAGGCTCACTCATTTATCAAATGAAGATCGTGTGCTTCTAAGTGCTTGGAAACGGATACTGTCAAAATAGAAACCATAAAACCGAACCTGACAAATAAAGATTGAGCGAAACCTTTTTCTAAAGTCCTCCCGACTCTCCGGCAAAGAGTTCTTTGACGAACCCAAACAATAAGCTGCTTCCCGAAGATTGAGCGAAACCCCTGAAGACTTGAGAGTTATGCACCCCCACTGTAATGCTCTTATGTTGTTAAATGGATACCGCTTACATATTTTAAACATCAATCATCCTGGCTCTATGAAAAAAAAAATGTAACTTTGGAATGCAATCAAACTAATCGGTGGTTGGGATCAATAATGAAAGCTTGTACATCTTACAATCAAATTGCAGTAAAACGTTGTACAAAGGAATGGCGTAAACATTTTAACACTCGATAATTGACTGCTTCACTTCAAAGAAACTGAATTTACATTAACACTTAATGTTCTTCGCGCCAAGATGTATACGTGTACATATAGGATACATGTACAAGCGAAAGACTACCCGTTTACGCACAGTGAAAAACTGTAAAATGATCAACACGAAGTCAATTATCCACATGATGTTGCTCCCTGTTAGCAGTTAATAACTGTAAAGAAACGACTGCATTATCTTATTGTAAGAAAGTGCCGTAAATAACCGTAAAATTCACAGCAATTTTTTACAATGTAGGGTTGTACGCCTTTAGTGTGACACCAAAATGAAAAAGTTGAGTATTTGATGCAAAAGGCATTAAAAATCAAGAACATTGCCGTAATATTGATCAAAATCGGTTAAAATTGGTCATTTAACAGATTTAACACCTAGTTTGGCATAACCATGTGAAAATCTTGTGAAGGGACATGCCATATATGGCTACTGTTATCCTTTGCTTTTGCAATCTTCAATTCAAGGACCGTTGTAACAGTAGTATGTCGTGATGGCCGGTTTTATTTTGAACTAAGTTGAAATTGTGTCCTTGAAACCATTAGTTTCATCACCGAACCATAAAACATCTGACAGTCTGATGAGTAATTAAGAGATAACAGCTGAAGTTTAACAAAGCAAATGTCAACACTTTGCAGTACTCTACATCATTATGTTTGCATTTGCAATAGGTTACTTCAAAACATTCAAATTTTGAATGCTCGGCAAAAGATATTGATATAACAACAACGGGTTTTCATGAGGAAACATTGCTACTTAGCTACCAAGTAAGTTCAGTGCTTTTCGCTGGCATGTCACACTACCTTTACCTTCTTTTCTTACCGTCTGGTTTACTCTAGCGGTTCTCATAGCATTGCCCACGTGTGTGTCACTGAATTGTATTCCATACTCCTATACTGTACGGAGAGTGAAAACCATGAAATAGTTGAGGTAAAGTTTACCTTAATATCATACTTCATGTTTCACCCAATTCAGTGTTCAACACTTCGGAATGTTCAAAGGTCCCTCAAATGATATAGTGTAGTACTCATGACATAGAGAAAGCGAAGAGAAGTCATATGTGTGTTCCCAATCTCAGTTGTAACTACTATCATCTCAATCCTACTTGGACGGTTTCTATATTGTTCACTTTACGGGCAGCGTAACCCTAAAGAAAGACTATCGTGACACTGCTTCTACGGCAAAATATCGAATCAGGGAGTTGCTCCTGATCGAACTGAATGCAAATGTTTGGAAGATTCCCTGCCTGCCATTCTACTGAAGTAAGAAGGTTGAAGAAGGAAGGAAAGCCCGTGCTGTTCTAACTTTAGAATCAAATACTTCTAGATCCTTGTTGTAAATACGATAGAACAGTGATCGATCACAGCAGTGCTCCACACTCAAGTCAAAGGCTCCACGTTCATCTTGTACGTCAGAGTTGTGACATTTTTATTTGATTGCAAGGTGTTAGGTGATATTGTATGCGGGTATTTTATCCCAGCTGAGGCTGTACTGGGGGCGTGATTGCAAAACTTTCAGTGACTACTTGTAAGTTCAGATCAGTAACCCTGCATGTATCATGCATGAAATCTTTGTAACCAATGTATTAGGAACTGAAATTTTCCATTAATCAAAAGTCAACTAAATATAACCTTTACTTAATACAGTATATTACGGCGGGTAAGTGCTCCCAATTTCTTTACCAATTGCCAAAAGGGCAACATTTTTAATTTTCCTATGTTGAAATATCAGATCAGTCGACCTGGTGCAATTATTCCACAACCACTGTTATAAACTACATGTAAACAGTTTTTGTTTGTTTAAAGGCCCAATTCTCTCATCACAAACAGTGTCTATTCTCCTAACCTTCTTAATTAAGCCCCTCCCACAATTGTCTGAAATTCACCCTCATCCAGACACAAGCTCAGTTTTTTTCTTCAAGGTGAGTATAGCAATATTTATAATCAAAACGGTCAAACAAAAAGCTGAGCCAACTGAGAGTTTCTGTTACCCTATACTAGAAGTGTAGTTTGGGGTGAGAAGATTGGTCCTTTAAACAAAACGAACACTGCCCTCCGTCGTTAACATTTCCAACGGCAGATTTCCAAGCTTAAGAACTATTCTCTTGTAAAATTGTGGCAGAAGAAGTTAATGGGATGACTAGAATACCTTCGTCGTGTTTCAATTTTCGCACAAACGTCCACCGTTCTTTTCAAAATGTCTTGGCGTACTTTCTAACAAAGAGAAAATAAAATGTGATGGCTATAGTACTTAGGGTGGACACTCAATGCCATGACACAATATTAGCTAGTTTCTTGAATGTTAACAAGTCCTTGGCATCTTCTATCTTATTTTTAAGGATAGGGAAATATTCTAATGGACATTATGACTCGAACCAATGGCGTGAAAAAATAAACAAAACTGAGAATGAAATGCTTTTAACTTAAGGTGTAAAATGAAAATGTTTGGTGTAGGTTTTAATGTATACTTATAGCTAGAGAGCTAAAAGCCTAAGTCATCCTTGCTGTTGAAATGTAAGTTATTTTTCCCTTTTTTCGGCGTTTCATGAATTACCAAATCGGTATTGTCTATCCCGTCAACATGGTGGAAAATGCACATGCTGAAGTAATTCAGTGTACGTGTGAAATCCCTCGCTTACCCTTTTCTAGTGTGTACAAGATTTTACCATTTTGACCACTCGTGACTCCACACGACCTTTGAACTTCATAAAAAATGGAAAGATTCATCAATCAAATATGTTCATTTACAGGCTTAGTATGAGATAAATATCTCTGAAGATACCGTCTTAACAACGCTTGAACCATCATACCGCTACTGACCTCAAATAAATTTTGACCTCCGGCAAAATTATGGGTGATTAACCTATAAAAAATGTTCAGTGCACGTGTTCAGTTTAAGATTGCTTTGAGTTACCCAACTTGGGATATTGCAAACAAGGTTTCAACCTTCTGCGCCCTTGTGACCCAACATGACTTTTGACCTCAACCAAAAACAATGGGGCTCGTTTACTTAATGTGAGCGATGGGAATGGTAAGAGATCCCTCACATTGATGCTCATCATGAATAATGGAGTATGGAAACAAACCAGTCGGCCACAACTGGAAGAAAGACCGTGGCCGGCTCCAGTTGGTTGGAGACTGAACGGTTGGGTCCAAAACGAAGACCTCCAAAACACATTGATGCTCAGCATAAACAATGGAGTAGGGAAACAAACCAGTGGGCCACAACTGGAAGAAAGACCGTGGCCGGCTCCAGTTGGTTGGAGACTGAACGGTTGGGTCCAAAACGAAGACCTCCAAAACACATTGATGCTAAGCATGAACAATGGAGTAGGGAAACAAACCAGTGGGCCACAACTGGAAGAAAGACCGTGGCCGGCTCCAGTTGGTTGGAAATTGAACGGTTGGGTCCAAAACGAAGACCTCCAAAACACATTGATGCTCAGCATGAACAATGGAGTAGGGAAACAAACCAGTGGGCCACAACTGGAAGAAAGACCGTGGCCGGCTCCAGTTGGTTGGAAATTGAACGGTTGGGTCCAAAACGAAGACCTCCAAAACACATTGATGCTCAGCATGAACAATGGAGTAGGGAAACAAACCAGTGGGCCACAACTGGAAGAAAGACCGTGGCCGGCTCCAGTTGGTTGGAGACTGAACGGTTGGGTCCAAAACGAAGACCTCCAAAACGAAGACCGAAGACAGAAGACAGGAAAATCTCTAAAACTTAGACCTCCAAAACAAAGACCGACGACCAAAGTCTCTCCTAGTGGAGGCAGGGGAAGATAACTCCTGCCTTATTAAACTCATTGCATAGCACCCTGTCGTTTATTTCTCTGTTTACTTCCGGGTCTTCGTTTTTCGGTCTTTGTTTTGGAGATTTGCATAATAAGGCAATCTCCAAACAAAGACCACAAAAGGAAGACTTTTCGATTGCACCACCCGTACAGGCAGTGGCGGAGCTGCCATATGGTCAGGGGGCGGTCACCCCCCCCCCCCCCCTCTGACGAACAAAAATCGTATGTCGGCGAAATACACAGACTGACATTAAACTGTTAAATTCACCCTCCCGGCCAATAAAAGATAATGCAAAGGGTGCAACACTTATTGTAGCACAAATATCCCTCTTGTTGTCGGGGGTAATTGTCAACATAGACAATAAAAAAGAGCTTATAGAGATACCATAATAGCTTCCAAAATATTTTTCAAAATCATTTGAAGAGAACAATCAGGTTAAAATAAAATAAAAATTGTTATCAAAGTGGTAACGGTTTAAGAGTTTTAATGAGCAGTTTGCATTTTGTTTTTCTTCAAGTGACCATTGTCTTGATAAATGGCTATTTCTGACACTGCACGATAATCCCATGAAAATGTTTATTTCTGTACTTTCGTGGTCTCAAAAGCCAGAAAATTGCATCTGAAAAGGTTTAGGCTGGCCTACTTTTATTTATTAAGAATTCGGTATCTAGAGAGCCAAGCAGACCTTTTGTCTTGGCTATGTATTGCAATGTACTTAATTAATGGCTACTTCAGAGTGGTCAAATAATGTAAATTACGTCAATTAATGTTTATTCGTGTACATATCTTGAGTTCCAGATACCAAAAGTGTACACCTAACCGTGATTAATTTTCATAAATTTTTCCCCTTGTAAGACTGCTTGCTATGTAGCTCTAGCAGGTTTAATCTTAATTTTCACAAAGTAGCCCATTATTACATTAAAATCTTAAATTGAGACCTGACAAATAAACACAAAATAAAGTGACCGCCTTCATAATAGAATGTGAAAGAGACGGATAGAGACATGGACGCCCCGCAGGTAAGGGAAAGGGGGAACTTGACCTCCCATGGAAATTAAGAAACTGAAAAAACGAAGAAAATATAAAGAAAAAGACAAAGAAAAATTAACATAAAAAATATTTCTTAACAGTTCACTCAGTGTTTTCCCTATTTACATGCAGTAAATAGGCTTTAGAAAAGCCATTTCCAGCGATCTTAGAGGCATTTTGAGCCAAACTTTCCTTGCGCCGCGCCAACTCATGGTGGCGCTGACTTTTTCCCTTAAAAGAATTTTGTCCCCCTTCCCCGAATGTTCTTCTGCGGAGGTCCAAGGATAGAAAATTTTAAACATGTTTTAATAGAAAAACTTTGCTGAGGAGAAATGACAGAGTAGTCTTCTACCAGGTGCGGAAAATCTAATTGAAAGTTTGAAAAGCCGTGGTTTCGATCGTGCTGAGGTTCAGAGTATTTACTCCTTCAAAGCGCCCCTGCAGACCATTTTCGCCCCCTCTGACAGAAATCCCTAGCTCCGCCACTGCGTACAGGAAGAATAATTGTATGCATGCTAGTGGAGGCACGGGAAGATAACTCCTGCCTTATTGTCGATTGTCGATTGTTCGTGTGCATAGGTCAGCAGGTGTGGCTATGAAAGAGCACAACATATAGGAATTTGAAGAAGAATTATCGTCCTATACTATGTTTTAATGAAATCTGTAATCTTTAGTGAAAGACCAGCCTGGTATGCTGAAATTGGCAAACTCATTTAAAGGAAACTAAAAATGTCTTGGTGTGCGGTTTGCATGCAACTTTTTCAGAAAAATAAATGATTTCCGATGAGCAAAATTTCGACATGCGCACATTACACATTCGTATAACGAACGGTTCGACCATTTAGTACTTAGACCATTATCAAAGACATAAAATCACATTGACGTTTGCTAGATCATTAGAGACTTCAATCTCGATTTAGAGGTACACCTCCATCCTCTGTCTGCAGATAGTGTATGATGAAGTGTCGTTCGAAAGGACATATTTTTATCTCAATACATAACATGTATCGAGATATTGTCACACTACACTGTTAAAAAATTTCTCTGTAAATTTACATAATTTTTATGGCAAATTTTTTCCAACCAAATAATGTTTTTTTTTACAGCCAGACTGTAATCATGAAAAAACATTAAAGGTTTGTTTTTTCTTTACAGTTTTTGCATGTAAATTAGTTTACAAAAGTCTACTGTAAAATCGAATTACAGAATTGTTCTGTTTTGTTTACCTTAATTTTATGTGAATTTACAACCTACTGTTTTCATTCCCGACGTTTTAATATTTATTATAATATCGCTTTTTTACCTTTCATATGTTATTACGTAACATACACTTCATCATTACGTAGATCAGGTATTTGCTTATCAACGTAATGTGTCGTTACGAAGTTGTTTTCAATCAAAACACGTTGAGGATGCTTTGTTATCATATTGTTGTCAAGTAGACTGCTATCTCTAGGAACTTTGTAATTGGAAAGTCACATTTTTTGTACAATATAATAATTGTTTTTAAAATAAATATGACAAAGAATGCAAATACATTGATTGCAAACATTTCCAGACAAGGTAAACAATAAGTTTATCACTTCCTGATTAAAAAACGCCAAAGAAGATATTATTCAAAGCAACAGCAATCCTTTTGTTAGGAAAATGCCTACAAAATAAGCTCCAACCATTTATGCAAAATGAGATTTACGTCATAAAGTGGTAAATTTACAGACTCTTTCAAGTAAATTTGTGAAACGTTTTTAATTTGCTCCGATTAAGTGCATGAGCGCCTGTGGCGATGAGTTGACATCAGTATACCAGTTGTCAGTGCTCTGAAATTAGGGCCTTACAATTTCTTTTTACTTAAAAATGTGTGACAAAACACCAGTTGTATGATATTTATAACTAAGAACGTAATAACTAGGTATGCTTTTATAATAAATGTAAGTTAATTTTCAAATAGGGCCATAAATTTGCCAATTTTTTTTTTTAAACTGAAACTTCGCAGAACGATGCATGTTATATATTGAAAATTTTCTGGCTGTTTCTTATTTGTTTGTTTGGGCTTATTTGTTTCTTTTTCAGCTTAAAAACAAAATGAATGTTTGTTAAATGACAGTATTTTTATGTGAAATCAGAAAAACACCAAATACTGTTAAAATTTCTGTAAATTTACAGAAAAAGTTTTACAAAGCAGTAAAATTTGGTTAAAAAAGCAGTCAGAAATGGTTTTTCAAATAAACAGAAAATACATGTTAAAAAACCTCTTTTTATTGTAGCAATACAAAGTGTCTGTAAAGATACAGAAAATGTCTATTAAAAGTAAAATACAAAAAGTTTAAGTTAAAAAAAGTCTGTAAATTTACAGAAATTTTTAACAGTGTAACCGGTTGCTAGCTGTAAGCTAAAATCCTTTTCAGCATGACCATGTTTGGTAGGGTTTAAATTTTGATCATAATATCTTGTAGAGCATACTTTTGTACAATTATTTATACAGTCAGAATTTTAACTTGATAATTTGATAGGTTGATAACTTAGTTATTTTTGCTCTGACAAGTGGTCAAAAAGTTGTGCAGAAGAAAAGTTTCTTTTCTGTCCATTGTTTATACTCCTTTTTTCCCACAGTGCTGTACTGTGGACTATGTGATATGGAAAGTTTGTGTTAAATTTCATTTTTATGTATGATCCTGTACCTGATCACCAAAAGGATGTTTTCTCTTTTCTGCTGTATCATGAAAAACCAAAACACATCATTCCACTGCTTCATAATTACCATTGATCATGCATAAAAGTTTTGAGATTCTGCAGCATAGCTGCTCTAGTAATGCAATTAGGCTCTAAAAATAGGCTCTAGCCTATGCAACGGTGTCTCACTAGCACCAGTGGGTACAACCCCCCCCCCCCCTCGATCTGTGATTTTCCCACAGTAGATTGACGTTTGCTTTTGATCAATTCATGGATTTATTTTACCATTTTCATTACAAACGGTTCCCAACTATTAGAAATTGTGCATAAATCCTTTGCAAGCTTTCACAAATTTTGTTGTAGTTCAGATTACTTATAGAGAACACACGGTATTTAAATTCACATTGACAGTAGTCCGTTGAAGTAATTAACCACACTTTCAAGACCATGTTTTGAAAACTTTGGAGTTTCCTAGTAACTAAAAATATTGAAACATTAAGTATCATTTTGCATCTGGGCCTCTTTTCTTAGACACCCAGTGGCGTAGCTGCAGGTTGCAGGTGGCTCTGAAAAATGAAGAATTCGAAAATGTGCCATTTGTGAAAGTCTAGAATGTGGTTTTGACAACTCATAAAATTCCGAAGTTCCAAATTCCCGCCAATAAAAGCTCCATATTTGCCATTACTTGTTTCAAAAAGGTAAAGTTTTCCTCGCTCTTCGAGCGCCGCAAATTGCAATTCCCGAGCAGCTGTGCTCGCTCATACCCTCATTTTGGAAAATTTTTCGAGCTCTGGAATGACAAAATCGGAAATTCGCTATACACCGGTTACTACAGTGCTATTTTCATAAATTTTCTTTCTTTCTTTCATAAAATTCCAAATTTTCTCCATTGTAAGCTCTTGACTAAAAAACTCGTAGGAGAGCCTCATTTCGTATTGAAAAACATTATGTGGTATAACAACGATCTTTGGTAGCCGTTCAATCTCAAATTTGCCAATAGGAAATGCAAATTCTTCTCAGTAATTCAAATGTCCCTACAGGAACACCAGAATTCAAAATTATTCTGCAATAGAAGCTCCATATTTTCAAATATTTGAAAGGGGCAAAAGTTTCAGCGCGCTTCACGAGCCAAAAATTACGTTCCCAGCACAGTGGTATTCACACTTAAAAGATCGTTAAATCTAGATGCTTGCCCAATCACCCCTACCCTTTCCGCAAAAATGTCTAGCTACCTCGCTGAAGACACCATACCAGAACAGGAGAAAAAATAAGGACATATGTCCCCCCACTTTCAAAATTAAATCGATTCCCCTGAGTGCAAGTATTGGTGCTCAATATATTTCTGAGTAAAATTACCTATAAATGTATAGAATTGCATACATATGGAAATACTATTGAAAGAAAATATGACATTTTCATTTATCTCTGAATATCTTTGGTGTTGCATCAATCATAAATAAGCTATCTAAAGAGATTGGAAAATAGAATAGATGTACGGATAGATTTTCTTTCTTCGGGACTGTAATCATTTGTCCTTCAAAAGTATTCATCTCCAGTTTCTCCCTGCTACATTACTTCAGCATTTCCACGTCGGTTACAATTTGCATTTAACTCATAGGCAATATTCCCGTTGGAACATTGTACGTAGTCTTCAATAATGATATGGCGTATCTGAGATATCACTGCAGATGGCCACTAGCAATTTTGAATTCTCTTGACGAACCCTTACATTTATTCTTTATACACATTACGTCTTCAAAACTGTAAGAAGAGAGCTTTTTTTATTTTTGTAACAAAAAACCCGTCAGGCATCTTCGATCTCTCCCCAACCTACTCAATTACATAGCTGAAAAGAAATTGCATTTAATCTCTACAAAGGAACAGTGTTATTGAATCTTCACTCGTCCACTTGGAACGTAAAAACGTTAAGAGCTTCTTCAGAATTATTGAGTCCTTAAAAATTTCTTGCAGCAAAAGAGTTTTACCTCTATGGTTGCACGTATTTTCCTTTCGGATGAAGTCAACAATCTTTGCTGTAATGTAACACAACATAGAGCGGCACGAAGTGCAACACAAAATCACTAGCATCTTGAAGTAGACAGTTTTCTTTGAAAGGACACATGAGCACAAAGTGGATGGTATATCTAACCAGGGAGCTCTAACATCTTCCTGATTAAACTAGGTTATTACCAAACAGACGCAGTTACCTATATGAGCCATAGTCCCGGAAAACTTGTGACACGAATAAGTAGGCCTTCCGTCTTCAACTTTGTTTGGACGAGAATAGAATTCAGAGAGCATTTGTTTAACTGAAAATAAAGCACGTTGTAAAGTTTTTTAATGATAATGCACCCACAAAGAAGACGGAAGCCCCGAAGGTAACACTATTCCATCAGAGTAGTGTTCTAGGGCGTCAAGTGAGTATAGAGGGTCAATTTTACTTCCAAAAATTTTCATATGGGAGGGGACTCCTTTTAGACGCTAAGAATGGGAGGCCGACAAGGAAGAGTATACAGTGGACAAAGTTTTGGTGTAAGAGTGGTAGTGAAAGAGCTCATCTTACAAATTTCTAACCATTTTGCAATTCTCTCATTTTTAATAAAGTGAACATTTTATTGCAAACGAATGTTTAAAGTCTACTTTCAAGCCTGTCAAATGCCATTTCAGTCTTTCTGAGGGGCCCGATTTGTCCAATATTTTCTGTACAATCCGGATCTACTCATGTTAGCGCTTATTTGTTTGTTCGGGCAGGTTTTCATAAAAAATGATCCCACAACATACTATTGTACCCCCGAGAAGTCCTAGCTACGTCACTGGCACCAATTCACCCTTATCGTTGGAGCTTCATGTGTTACCTTTCCTCCTCAGTCATATGTGATATATTTCTTCCATAGTATTCATTTTACAAAACTATTGATTCAATCTAAATTATAAGTTGCTTATAGATTTTGAGGTTTTGAAATTTAGTAGCTTAAAGAAGTTTCCTGGTTTAACTTAAAAATCATTTGCAGCCGGCAGCTAAGAACACAAGAAGCTCTCTTGAGGACTAATTTCCTCAGGGGGCAATAAGAGAAAGCTAAACTTAAACATTGTCCAAAAGGTTGCATCATCGCATTTGGCGATTTTTGCCAATAAGGCCATATACATTCAAAGAGCAGTCCGCATAACCCCATGTACGTTACAATAAGCACTACATTTTCACTGCCAGTGATGAATTGTCATGCAACATGGACCAAGTTACTTGGTGTTCCTATTTCGTTTTTTTTTTCTTAAGCATGTACACATACAAGTTAATAGTGTGTCTTGATTTTTGTTCAATAATAAGCGGAAAGAAACACCCTAAAGCTCTACAGCGCCACTATCATTCGCGCGCACAGCGGGCGAAAAATGTTGAAATTGCTATACATCAGATAGCCGGAAATAGCATTTCTCAGGCTCGTATAAGTAAGATCGTACTCCAGCATTTTTATTAGCAGAACGGGGGAAAAACGTGAGATATTATTGTCTTGAACCTGGAGTATGGGCCTAATAAAGCAGGGGTGTTCCCTCCCCCCTTGGTGAAAAAATGTAACATTTGAAGGTACGGACCGGAAATTGTCAAATGTTTGATCGGATTGCAGCTTGAAGAGATGCAAAGTATAATAGTGACTATATTTTAATACTATTGTGATAAAGTGATCGATTGGCGTTGTCGAAAATATAAACCAGTGGCGTAGCCACGGGGAGGCCTGGGGCCTAGGCTCCCCAGATTTTCTTCAGCCCCCCACCCCAGATTTTTTTTTTTTTTTTTTTTTGTCTCTTCATAAAGTGATTGGGAAAAAATAAAATGTTTGAACAGAAATACACTTTGAAGTATTTCCTTCAAAAAGAATAAATAAATAAAATGTGTAACAATGAAGAAAACATGCATGAATGTGTGTAAAACACATTTTGTGTGCATGTATGTAATCAAGTAATAACTTCAAAATGATTACTTTCACTAAATTAGATACCGTATATAATCTGCACTGTCGTTTATTGCATTACACTTCGAAGATGAGACGAACGTTCCGACGGCAAACTCGAATTTGTATTTGTGAGGTTAAGACCCTTCCTGCCTTTCGGATGGCTGGTTGATTTCCTGAAAACCAAGGCAACCAAACACTGGAGACCATTCTTACGAGACCATTCCTTTACTTTATCATACACAAAATATGCCTTAAATGCCCTGTTTTCTCACCCCAAACAGTACCAATTCTCCCAACCTTCTTACTTAAGCTCCTCCCATAATTGTCTGAAATTCATCCTCATCCAGTGGCAATCTCCGTTGATTGCTTCGAGTCGAGTATAGGAAAGCTCAATGTTTATTAACAAAACACTCTGGCTGTGTAATAAAAGTTTTGGTGCTCTGCATTGTTTGAATTAGCTGTCAATCAAGGAGCTGAGCCAATGAAGAATTTTAGTACACCCCTACCAAAATTGTGGTTTGGGGTGAGAGGATTGGCCCTTTAAGGGTAAGGCACTGCCTTCGAATAATTCTTCCCATCCATATAACAAGTAGGCCTATGTCGTGCCTCACCCCTTCCCATGACAAGTGCCACTGTAGAACCAGGGAGCTGGTATTCAGCTCCCTGGTAGAACGATTTTTTTCGACAAGTCCTCTTTTTACTAGTTGGCACTGGCGTCCGGGCGGATTTGTAAAATGTCCATTTTTTTTTTTCGTCTGCTTTGCCTTTTAAATATTTTGAGAGATTTACTCATAGTATTTCAATTTTGACTACGTAATGTACCGATGACTGAACAAATACTGCACCATTTTGCATCTAAACACCACTGAAAACCGGAAAACATTGTTTCTTTGGTAGTATATATGTCACTTGTAAAATCTCTACAAAGACTAAAAATGAGTAGCCTATTTTGAAAATTTTCATGCTCCTCAAATAGGAAAATCCTTAAACGTAGGCCTATAATCAGTTCGAAGTTTTGCCAAACATAGCACCATTTTACATCTAGCAAATCTAACGCAAAGAAAGTTTCTCAGAGGGGTACACAACTAATTTTGGTTTTCCTATTGAGGCTGAAATCTATTCAAATATTGTCGCATTTCCGATCTACGTTCTTAATTCACAATTTTCCCACGAGAAAGGGAGATACAGTTTCCCTTAACTCTCATCCAACAGGCCATGACACGGATCAGAAATGACCAGTTTGGGTCCCTAAAAGTGTATGTATTATCATTTTTCACAGATTGATTTTTTTATAAACACTGTTTGAGAAGTGGCAGACATGAGATTCGTATTTCAAGATTGGGTACATCCAGCTTAAAACACATGGGAAGTGCCGTTTCCAGCCATCTGGAGGGTTTGTAAAACCCAAAATTTTCTTGTACGCTCCGCGCCAACTGATAGTGGCGCTCCGCTTAGATAGTCTTGCCGCGCCTGACCCTCGGGGATACCAGCCCCCCCCCCACTTGTTACCTAGGCCCCCCAAAAATTCCATCCTGGCTACGCCACTGATATAAACTTGTAGGTGTACTGGTGGAGAAAACAGTTGTTGATAGTCATGAAATTACGTTTTCATTACAACGTTTCGATCATCAACAGTGAGTTCAGTTCATGTTTATGTTAGGCTGTGGGCAGACGATTCTCTGCCAAGTATTAAAGGGGTGCTGCTACTAATTGGCGCAGAGCGAAGAGAAAAGTGAAATATTTCACAGGTTTGATATTCGGTTCCGGTTTAAACTTTGACCTCTGTATGCACGTAGGTACACTTCCCTCTCCCTGTGTAATCTGGCTCTTGTAAATCAGGGAGGACTAACACCTTCCTGTTTAAATATCAGACATCTTTCGGCAACCCGAACAATATTTTACCATATGGGGTAAAATGATGCCCAAACTATGTAGTGAGGCTGATGAATAATTCACTTTATTAGGCTGACAGAATGTGTCTAAAATGAATTTTCATCAGGTTTTGAATTTCCCATAAAAAATTTTACCGTTTCTGTGTTGCTTTTTATTTGTCCGGTAAAGAAATTTGTGCACGCGTACTTGTTTTCTCAATGACAGATTGCTGCTCGAATTTCTGCGTACCTCTGGACGTAACGGCGAAAACTAGACTTTGTAGAAACTTGGAAGGCAGTCTGCTCGGAAGTCGAGACCATAACTACAATAGTTTTTTGGTCGAAGGCCCATCTCACCCGACTCCTACAGGGATAAATGTTTAGATACCTTTGGGGAAAAACTCGAAGTCGATGGGGGGCATGCACACTCATTTGTGGGGTGCAAACCGTGTTGATTGCGGACAGCGCTGGTCGAATTCTACCTCTCTACAAAAAGTCTTAAATGGATTGAGACGGTGCTTAAAAATTAAAAGCAATAAAGCCGAAGACTCAAGTGCACCAGTTGCACGCACAGTTTGGTAATTTTGGAAACACTTTTGATGGAAAGCTGTACTTCTTATCTTCGGATAAGTCTATTCTTTAGATCTCGCATTATCTCTTACTTGCATTTTCTCAATAAAAATGATAATAAAAATTTCGTCACAGGTTTACCGAAATTTTGCTTCAGAAATCATTTATTTTCACGACAGAGTTGTGCAAAGAATGTGCGCAATGGTAGCTTCAGTTTCCTAAAATGTGTTCGCTTACTGCAAGATGAATCTATACTCACTGCCATTAAACATAAATCTTCAAAAGGAGAGAAACGCAAGAATTTCCGTACTGCTTAGTTTCCGATCTTGGATGATGAGCCACTTCATGAAGACATCATTCAGTCTATGCATACAAAAATCGACAATGATACATAATTACATACATATAATTACACATAATTTAGATACACGTGAGAAGCTACTAATGAAATGTATATGAATGTGGTTCAACAGTTTTTTACACCCATCCATGGGGTAGTAAAACATGAACATATTACAAATATGTACCAGTATCCTCATCGCCTATCACCTTCGAAAGTGATCATCCATAAACTCATGTCTTCGCTTGAAATAGAAGGTAAGTAGGGTATCCATTTCTTACAAACATATTCTGATAACGTGTCTTTTAAATTCAGTGAAAAATTATAAAATATTTAAATGCTATCAATATTTCAAAACACTTTTCACATAATTGCCTGACGTGCCGTAACTTTTCTTACTGAAAGATTTAATTCTATTACAACTTGGGTAAATGAATTTTATTATAGAACAATTTAATCTCCACACGGTTTTTACTGTGATTTTTACTTTGAAAATCATTGTTTCTTTACTTATCCCTTTCGGTTCAGTTTTATCCACCTTCTCTCAGTCTCATTTAAAAAAATATTCAATAAGATTATTTAATTCAGAAAATGACTGATGACCATAAACGATTACTAAATATTTAGGCCATCGTTCAGAATGCTTTATTTCAGAAAAGGACTGATGATTATAAACAATTACTTAATATTTAGGCCTTTATTAAGCATATTAAAACAGACGTAATTGTAAACAGTGTACTCAAAAATATAAATTGACTCATGATAGAACTGTAAAGAGCCCGAGGAGTGTCTACAAAAAACTTGAAATCTTGGGGTACGCACCGACACGAAAAAAGTAAAAATTACTATGGGATGGAAGATATACAATAGAAAGAAATGAATAATACTCAGTGACAGTGACGTAGCTGCAGAGGACAGGGGAGATATTGCCCCCTCACTCTTAAAAGAGGAAATTTCGAAAATTTGCCAATTGTGACATCAGGCAACTACAATGTGGTTTTCCGAACTCTTCTTTCATGAAATTTCGAATCCTCTCTAATAAAAGCTTCATTTTTGTAACTATTTCTTTCAAAAATTTCCGCCCGCTTCGATTGCAGAAAATTTCAATTACTGCTTGTCGTGTTCCCCCATAAATCAATTTGGTAAACTTTCCGAACTCTGAAAATGATAAAATCACCAGATCATTACGTGATGTCGTCAACTACAATGTTATTTTCGTGAATTGTCTATCATTAAATTCCAAACTTTCCCTAATAGAAGCTTTTGAATCTTAAAGTGTCGTCGAACAGCCTTAATTAATAAGTCTTAGACAACACTGTGTAGCAACAACGATCTTTGGTAAGTAGCTGGGAAATTTCAGATGTGCCAACACAGATTCTTCGGTAATTCCCGAACTTTTTATATTTTCTTATATAGGGAAATATAGGGAACCCAGAATTAAATTTTCTGCAATAAACACAAGCTCCCCGGTTTTTAAGCTTTGTTGAATAAGGGCACTAAATGCGGCGCGCTTTTCACGCTTTTCACAGAGATATGGCGTTCACACTTAAATAAAAAATATGGGTGCTTGCCCCTTCCCGAAAAAGTCTCGCTACACCACTGCTCAATGGTATGAGAGCCTTGAGGTTGGTCAAGTGTTTTCCTTAAGTGGACGTTTAGATTCTTCGAAAATCAGTTTCAAGTTTGGTTTCGCAGAACGACCCTTTGCCAGAGGGTCGGGAGGACTTTGGAAAAAGTACTGCTCAATGATTTTATTTCACTCGTTTCAGAAACTTAATCCCCCTTAAAGGCTATCAGATAAATTTTACTTTTCTGTACCTTTTACGATAGGCCTTTATACCTTTTTTTTTTTTTTTTTTAAGAAAAACGCTTCTGACAGTTGCTATGGTATCACGTTAGATAACCCGGAAAGGGCAATTTCCGGTGATCTCGGGTGAATATTTGGCCGGAATTTTCTTTGTACGCTCCGCGCCAACTGATGGGGGCGCTTTGCGTAGACAGTATCACCGACTTAACCCCCCCCCCCTTCTCACTGTCAAAGACGTATCGCCGCCCATAAAGCTATGCGACATTTAAAATACTGAGAAATATCACAATAGGCCCCTACACTTGGAACTTGCTAGAAAGATTCATGTGTCAACGATCTTATAGACTAGACAGCCCGACAGGAAAATTACTTTTGCAATCTTGATAACATCTCAAGACTACAACATGAAAGCAGGACGATTTTTCAAAATATATTTATACTTACATTCTGTTTCTACCTTGAGGAGTTTATAGACCTCACAACAATGTCATAAGATACAATGTGAAGCTATCCATTGTCCTCTAGAGAATACTGAAACAAGGTGATTTTGAAGTACCTTCAATTAACATTAGACTTTCTTAGAAAGACGTGAGTAATCAAATTCAGATTCAAGAAAGCCTATGGTTTGCTTCATTTAGAGTCACAAGAGGCAAACCTTTAGATCACGGGCAAAATTTCCATCTTTGGCATTTTGGGTATACTGCTGTAAATGTGATGTAAACGAATTACAACTTCTTTTTACCACCCACTAACTATGTATTATATCATGGGTTCTTTCACTTATATATTGAACTCAACAATTAACTAATTTTCGCTCCATCAAATGCTCAATACATAAAAATTGGCCAATGAACTCAAAACTGTTATCTAAATTTTAGTTTGGACGAATCCTCTTTGGCATACTATGAGCACAGTTAAAAATTTCTAGTAATTTTCTTGGTAGCAATAATGCATACACTTGAAATTCTAGCTGTACGACAGCTTTCAAACACTAGTGTACAAAGATATAAAGGTTTGCAAACTGTTTCCTGTATGTTATATATAACCAACGTTTATAATAAATTAACTTTGGAGAGTTCATTATGACCTGTCATAACGGAATTACATATTGCAATTTTCCACTTGATTGTTAATGATAAAGTAAAAGATGGAGAATATTAACAGATACATTCTTTCACATAAGAGACCTAAATAGAATTCTACAACAGGGGTATCAAAACCTACTGAGACAGTAAAAACGTACACTTGAAATAGCAAGTGTAAATGAGAAATGAGAAAAATACAGAAATTTTCACCCTGTCCGCAATAAAAGCATTAAGGTGGTAATTAAACGTCATACAATAGATGGCTAACAATTAACTGACATAGGGGACTACAGAAATTTTCTGTCGTAACGAGAGAAGTGGTAAGCTAGGCTCTTTCCTTTAGGAGTTTATCGGATGTGTGCCTTTTTGTGGTTCAGTTATCTTGTTTGAATTTTTGTTCCATGGGGTAAGCATGATGCATTACTTGTTGAAAACAAACCATTTACGCTTTTAAAATGTTTATTGTTTAAATGTAGAGCAGTTAAAAAAGCAAAGAAGCTCAACGGAACTTAAAAATATCTACTTGACTAATTTTGACAATAACATCAAGTACAGTTTCAGTATCTTCCGTAGTCAACATACGACTTTACAATTCTCCCATTTGACTTTATTAACCAGTCAAACTTTTGAAAGACGTTGAAAATCAAAATTTTCCTCAATATACCAAATAAAAATCAACACAAAACACAGATGATGAAAACAATTAAAAACACTCAACTACGATTGAACAACTTTCACATGGTGGTGAAATAAGTTAATTGTAAAACACCCGTCAACACTGAGTTTCATTTAATGGTTGCGTAAATTTAAGTTTTCTTCATCAAATTATATTTCGCAACCATTAAAATTATTCTTTGCCAACCCTTCATAAGATACAAAGCGCACAGACGAATCCCATTATTGTGGTTGCTATAAGAGAACGCTATATAATTGAATCCAACGAGGGAGTTGACACAGATCTGTTAAGGATCTCTTTTTAAGACTAAAGGCAATTAAGGAGCCAACTACAAAAGTGTTCTCTGTTTGATAAGAATGGTAGAGCTTATATCAGTCATTGGTTTTAAACCAGAGAGATTGAAGAACCTATTTTTGCAGGCAACAATGGTATATACAGGCTACCAAGAATGAATTTGTTTTCTAATGGCAATATTTCAGTTATTTGATTCGCAATATATTTTTTGTTCTTCCAATGCTTGTCATTCTACAGTATCATATTATTATAATATCGAAGGAACAGGTTCACCCCCTTTTGCCATTGGACTCAAAAACGTGTTCACGAATAGGTTCCTCATCACCAAAACGTGTTGAAGCATCGGTGACCTTCTAGGCCAGTTACATTTCCTACATACGAACATTCTTGAGGAACTTGTCAGCAGTGACAGATTGAAGTAGACATGCGTCACAAGTGGACGACTGTATAATTACGAGGGGCATGACACCGTGTACGTGTAAAACCTACGCAACCACCTCTTTAGAAGTGCCTTTTTGCTGTTCAGAAAGTCAGATGATCAGCGAATTGACCTGATAACCGACTAGCTGGCTTTCAATCAACGTACTTGACCAAGTCCTATGAGAGACTTGAAATTAATACACCACTCCACGCTCTGCGTTTCCTCCCAGCTCTCTCCGAGGCGATGCTACTTTAAACAGACGATGACGTAACGACAAGTACTCATGGGACTGTAAACGAGGCCTAATTTTAAGATTATATCGTTTAGACATAAATTTCTAATTTGCTTATCATGCCATTGAACGAGACATTTAACTTGAGGATTACGCAACTACGTACGCAAGTAAAGACGTATAGGAAAGTCTTTTGAGGGAAAAGTTTTTACGACCAAAGGGAAGTAAATTAGGTGAAATAATGGCAAGTGTCCTAAAATAAAAAAAAATCTGATCAGCTTTCTAATAAATCAATATTTCGTCCTCACAGTTACAAATAAGGTTGGACTTGGGATAAAAGTATTCTTTGCGACTGTACTAATGTGAGGAAAGGTGGTGAATCCATGGCGTGAAGAAATGAGGGCTAGCTCCTAAAGGAATGAGATTCTTTAAATGGTGCAACTTTTGGCGGGATCGAGAGAAAATGTTTGAATAGGCCTGAAGCCCTTAAGTACAGTTTCCTAGATTCTGAAGATATTTTCATCACAGACAGGAAAAGAAGTTTTCGACATTGCATCCCTAGCAAATGCGCAAAAAAGTCTCTAGAACTTAAAGCTCGGGACATTAAATAAGTCTGAAATCTTTTTCATTCCTTTTTTCATTTCTTTTCAATTAGAAAACTAGGCTGGTTAATTCCTTTCACGCACATCGTAAAACGAAACGTCAAAATGGCCCCATTTGTATTTCAGTTCTGCTGGTTTATTTGTTCTGTGTTAACATTATTATTCCAATGTGCGTTTTATAATACTTCAACATCCATGGATCTATGGTATGTTGCAACGAATGCAGGCTTTCTACAAATTCAAATGAAATCATTTCAAAATACGTTTTTGTTTCCTTTTTTGTCTCTTAGCTTCGTAGCCAAGGCAGGATTCTTGTTTCTTTTATTTATGTCTTCCCGTTTTGTTTAGGTAGTTTCAATTTCAAATTACGTCTAAAGAATAAACGAAGCTCATTTAAACATGACAGCTCCATCAACTGGGGATTTTGGAGGGCGTTAGAGGTTGTGACTCTCTTTTACGATTAAATAGTCCTTTAATCAAAGGGGTTTACCAAGAACAGGCAAACCTACCTACTTACGTCGGTGTGTGACGTCAAGATGTTCCACACTATCAGAAGGCCTCTCATTATATCGACCTCTTTATAAGCAAGGACATAAAAAGAGCTTCCCGTCCTGGCTCGTATTTATGCGAGAGAACCTGTCTTAATAATCTCCAAGGTAAAAACGATACAACACTTGTAATTAGAATGTATGGGAAAAGAAAGTTATTTTTACCCTTGGTATGGTTATCGTCCTTTTCTTTGTCAGTAGCTTTTGCCAAATCTGTAAAATTCCGTTCCCATTGGGACTGAACTATTTATCGATTCCATGACACTATTTCGACACTTTTATTCCGAAAATAAAAAAAAACTAGAACATAACACTGGAGCTATAGCATAGTGCTGGTCAGGACTACAACCTGTATATCTACATCACATGTGATAGGGCTGATATATTTACATGAAACATCAAAGTATCTGCATGTTGAGGCCTGGTTTTACACCACTATAGCTATTTTGAATCTGTACAAAATAATTTGATAAACGGAAACGTACCTATAATACTATCATTTCGTTGGATTTTTTTTTTTTTCAGCATTAAGGATTATACGAATGTTACATCCCGTGCCTTTTTACCGCATATGTAAAGATAGATATGCTCAAGGGTAGTTTGACTCCCAGAACCGTCCCACTTTAATCCTTTTAACCACATTTTGTTAGGTTATACTAAATTTATTTAAAAAAAAACTTGCAACATGCTTCTGCTCTGCAACATGGGACATATACTGAAGACATGCGAGAAAGTTTGGGTTTTTATGCTTGGAGAGTCTCATTTGATTTGAGATGCACAACTGTCTTTGACATTTTTTTGTTTGAAAGGATCTTTTCCCGATCAGTATAATTAAATTTACAAACAGATTTTATGCATATGATGTCACAGAGAAAAAAGTACGCCCTCCTTTGGGGCAAAACAAACCAACACCGACAAATACAGACATCTGATTTGACAACTGGTCGAATACGCGCATAGTCTGCTACACGTGCAGGGGGATTCTTATGCGTGCAACCACTGGTTCCATTGTTTGGCCCATGGATTACGTCAGTATGTCATAAATGCATAAGGTCTAAGACCCATTTTCAAATGGCTTTTACTAATACTGAGCATTACAAAGGATCCAGGGATAGAATGATGGTTTGTGTCTTTTATGCCATCATAGTAATAATTCCATTACCAAAACTCTTTCCTAAAATCCATCAGAATTCATATATGGGAGGGTCTAGGGATTTCAAATGCATAAGAACTATATAATAATTAAATTCTTCATTTTTATTGATTCTTAATCGGTCTAGCGCAACCTCCCTAAGTAAGTTTGCATAACATTTTTAATACATGAATATACATATTTACAGTTTTTTAGGTTACAGCAGGCAGTAGCTGATCCAAGTGGTGACCAAAAGGGATCACCTTGAATATATTTAAAAACATATAACACAAGTAAATATTTCTCGAAAATTCTTTTAAAGGTTTGAGAGCTGGTCCCATATCGTAACCTAACACTTTGATCGAGCCTGACGGTCGTTCCATGTGCACCTCAAAGTTCATTGAATTGTTCCACCTACTGAATGGCTGTTTATTGCTTGATTTCCATCTATAACATTTATCATTTCATTTGCAACAAATACAAAGTATTTCTGTTTTCTACGTCATCGATTTAAATTCAGCAAAGCTTGCATGGGTAGAGTTAATGGATTTTATTCATAAAAGAACTGAAGAAACAGAGCTGATTTTGAAATGTTGAAAAAATTGCCCCACGGATGGAAAGGAAAGAAATGCTTTTGTACATCCGAGGACGTTTCCCAAATTTTCTGTTGAATTATCACCTACGGAGATATACCCTTTCTCTATTGCTGCATGGGGTGAAACTTTCTTTCAAGAGAGTTTTTTTTTATTTGCACGGCACTTTGTTTGAAATGTATCACATGTGTTAATTTTGACATTTTGATATTTGTAACAAAGGAATAGTTTCTTTTTTATTGGCGACGCTGTACTCATTCCTGTCTAGGGATCTTCTCAATCAACTCTTGTACTCGCGTCTGGCTGTCATACAGATCATTTTCATTTGAAATTCCAGTCTTCCCTAAGGAGTTGGTTTTAAATACAACTCTTGCATCACTTTGGCACTCGAACTTTCGTAAATACATGGCAACCCCCTCGATTTAATTCCCTTAACCTCGCATTGAAACATTACTTCCCCTTCGTAGACAGGTTTTTCTTTCACTCTATTGAAGGAGAAGTGTTGAGATCGTTTTCACCATAGCATTATACTGTACCTCAAGTCAAAAATCTCAAATATATACATTAAAGAGCATGAAGAATGAGTTCTAGCAGTCCATTTCCCATCTTCATGAGACATTCCTTATCTGAGACACAAAATGTTTAAGTTCATGCACTCAACTTGAATTGATACTTGCGTAGTAATTTCTAAGTAGTATAGTCTTTGCTCTATTTAAAGACAAAATGTCCACAACATCTAATCAACAAAGCTGCAGTAGTCTTTCGTGTTCTAATTATCCTAGACCACGCCCTCTGAAATCGCTTTTGAGTTGAGTTCATTTGCCAAGGCATTCTTTAAAAATATCGCAACAATGAAGAGGGCCATACGTCTGCTTCCGTAGTGGAATATGACTGTACTGCACAAAAAAGGGCCAACAATCAAAATGTTTTGGGCTCGGTTTGTGCCCCACAAGTGTATCCCACAATTCCATGGAGCAACGAATTAACAAACTTAATATCTGGTTTTATTTGAAACAGACTAAACGAAGTTCTAACTATATTCGCATTCATCAACATACTAAGCTGTCTTCATGTGTATAACAGCAATTTGTCAGAATAGCACATAATGTTACCTGACTCAACTTTTGTGAGCCATTTCCAAAATATGAGATATTGCCAAGTTTCTTCTACCCGATCCCAAACAAAGCCTTTTCTCTTCCTGTGTATACCTGAGAGTGTCTTTACGATGTTACTAGGCTTTAAGACCATTAATATGAAGCGCAAACGATATATTAAAGAGAAAATTAAAGAGAGCGTGAGCAGAGTCATCATTATAGACGTTTTTCGTTAGGGTTTGATTTCTTCTAAATTTGTTGATTTTAACGACATGTTCAGTCAAAATTGATATCGATTCGTAAGAAGTGTAGGAATACAAATACATTCATTTCAGAGAAACTAATAGTAATTGCAATACTCCGCGGGAGATCAAGTATTATGTCGACAAATGTACAATTGAAATACAACAATTCTATCAGATTTATGTTACGTATTTCGTTGAAATTTGTTCACTCTGATCATATATATATGAATTACTTCAAAATATCATGTGCGCATGATTTTGATATCAAAATGAAGCATTCACAGAGCTTTTTTCAGCAGTATTAAAAAATCAATATGGACAAAGTTGACTTAATATACCTGAACTGCCATGGTCGGTCACAATTTCTTAACTCTGAGAATACTAGACATTGCAAACATTTTTTTATTTACGTGCCTAGTATTTACATCGGAGAAATTAGGACATTCCTTCAACTGCATGGTCAAGTGGTTAGAGCATCAGGCTGGCAGTCGGGAGGTCTAGAGTTCGAGTCCTGGCCGGGTCATACCGAAGACCGAAGAAAAAACAGAACCTACCGCCATTGTGCTTGGTGCTCAACATAAGCAATGGAGGAGGGAAAACAAGCCAGTAAGCCGTGCACAACTGGAAAAAGGCCGTGGCAATGTGGAAACTGGACCGTAAACTCTTTCTTACCTAACCTCTAAGGAACTTTTTTTCATAAAAATTTCCACATACATCTCATGTTGAAAAAGTTACAAACGTTACATTTAGCGTATTACTTTAAGCAGTTACCATCTTCAGTCTTCCATGTTGATAAAGTATAGATACGTCATTATTTTCGCTTATGTTAGAAAATGAAACCGTTAGCTCTTAAAATTAAATAATGCGTTGTGATATAAGACTGATGAGTAATTTTTCTGACACTTTTGAAGCACCATAAACCTTTTCCATTCTAGACTTTAGGCACATCTATGTCATCATTTTCCACTGATTCAAAATAAAAACTAAACTCAGGATAATATAAGTAGTTTATACAATGTAATTTCTACAGCGAATGACTAGAAACGTGTTGGTAGCAAATTTATGTGAAGCTGTAGTCTAAGCAAAAGATCCCGTTCTCATACAAAGAAAGACTCAAGCTAAATTTAGATGTGTTTGTTTTTTAGAGTCTGATCAATCACTGACTTCTAGACCTACTTTGAAGCTATATCGATCAGCTTTACTCCCAAAGGATGAATTCTAATGATTAAGATCAGGAACCCTACAATATCTCTTCCTTCTGGCAAATTGAAGTTCTTTTCCATTTGCTTTTGCGTCCAAAATCTTCTATACTATGGCAATGCCAATGAATAAGGAGGAAAAACCATTATTGAGTGTAAAATGTAGTGAGCAGACTCATCAAATGTGCGCAATTTTGATTCAGAAAGTATGCGTATTTCATCTGCTCATGCGACTCACGTGTAATAGTCTTTAAAATGTCAGAATGTTCGGTACAGAAAATTGTCTTCATTTGTTCCTTCAGATGTGTTTCACAGAAACGTTACTTTGAACAGTTCGAGAATCACTCCCTTTTGAAAGAAACTGAAGACCTCCCGAATGGAGAGGGGGTGGGATTTTCTAACACAGTTCTAGACTTCTTGTGGCCTATATATTAAAGGTTAAGCAAGAACAGAGATCGTTCAAGAGCTGATCATTTTCAAACAGGTGTGGAGTAATACTATAAACTTTATTCGTGTGATATCACTAAGAGTACGCTCTCATTAGAATGATCACTTGTGCTTTTGCAAGCGTTGCACCAACAAATGTAGGCAGTTGATTTGGTCAACCTCACCGTTTGTTACCGCTACACATCTGGGGCGAATAAGGTCTAATAGGAAGTGGCTTTTTGGTAGTCATGACAGTACACCATACGGGTACCGGTGTATCCTAAACTTTCTCATATTAGACAGATAAACTTCCTCCTTGAATATATATCGAAGGAATTCAGGGACTTATGGGTATTTTTGGCAGACTGACGATCCTTAACCAATTAGTCCCCATGAGGGGATATATTATTCTCTTAAAGGTAGTGTTACACCAAAATGACAAAGTTGGGTATTTGGTGTAAAAAGCACAAAAAGCCAAAAAAATTGTCCAAATTTTCATCAAAATCGGTTAAAATTTGATCATTTAATTTCTGATTTTAACTTAATCATGCAAAAACATGAGCTCAATATGCGAATCTTGTGAAGTCTACAGAGGGTCATGCCATATTTATGGCTAATGTCATCCTTTGTGTTTGCAATCTTCATTTCAAGGACAGTTGTAACGTAAGTATGTCCTGACGGTTTTATTTTGAAAGTTAAAATTGTGTCCTTGAAAATCATCAGTATCAATCACCCGACCACAAACTATATGATGAGCAATCATGAGATAATTAATAAAGGGTCAACAAAAGAAACGTCAACACTGTGCAACATTCAACATCACTATTTTTGGATGAGCAACAAGTTGCTTCAGAAACTGAACATTCAAACTTTGAAGAGGTATATCTTGTGAACGGTAAACGATTTGGGCATAATTCAACAAATTTTTCCTTAGGAGACCTTGCTTTTTAACTACCAAGTAAATTCAGGGTTTTTTGCTGGAATGCCACATTACCTTTAAATGGAGAAATTCATGAAATAATACACCGCGCTTGAGAAGTCTTACGTGTAACACGAGAGTTTTATAGCATGTGCATTGAACTATACGAGTCCAGACGCGTAGTCATGGTTTTGTTGTTGGATGGTTTTGGAGTGCGACATGTGGATTCTTTTAAAGAGAGGAAGGTGGAAATTGGAAAGAAATATCGGTATTTTATTTCTCCAGATGCGAAAGGGTTCAAAAATTGTGGATCAAACTTAGTAAAATTTATCGCGATCTGCCTTTCACTTTTTGTCACTTTTATTCAGCTTGTGTCATGGGGGTTCCAACCTTCCTCCTTGCCTCCCCCTGGACTACTCAACTGCAAGAAACGTTTCACCCCATGGTTACCCCCCATTTGTGAAAGAGAAGAAGAAAGTGAAGAAAAATGTCTAAAACATGCCAGCAACGGTTTGATTGATTTTTACCCCCGGAATTCTTCGAATTATTTGCCTTTTAGCTAAAGTACATTATGGTCACATGGTCACATTGGTCAATAAGAACCTATCGGCGGGTCATTCAAACCCATCGAAGTCAACCATTTTTTCAAGGAAGGCCCTTGCTGCACATGACAAGGTTCAATGACTTTCAAGAGTACATGCCTACAAATTGTCTAGTTATTTAAGGTAACGATGTTAATTGGCTGATATTCTTTGTGGACACATGAGCTACTATTGAATAGAATGCGTCACATACCTCCGTCGAATCGACTATTTGCGAACCACTTCGCTTAAAATCAAGGACTTCTTTTAAAAGTCACATCAATTTGTGCTGTTATTCATAATTTGAAAGATGCGACTTTTCAAGTCAAGCAAAATTTATAGATATTTTATTACAGTTAACTTCATACTATTCATTTTCATCAATCTTTGTTTTCATATAAATTGCAAGCTTTTCTGAATTCAAGGTAGCACCGTATTAATAATGTTGCGCTACATTTTATGACTGTCGAAGGCAAGAAATGACGTCACAGGATGTCATGACTCCAAGATAACAACACGTTGTTCCTGATTTACCGCATAATTAAATTAAATTATGTGTACTCCAGATACCGCAAACCCATTAAGTTGAACAATTTCAGAATCGGTGACGGGAATCAGCGGGACCTAATAAATAGCAGAAAAAGGAGGCTGGAGAAACGTGGTTACTTACAAGGTATGGGCAATTCGCAACCTCTTACACATATTACTATATGATGGAGAAGATTTATTTTTGGTCAGATTTAGAATACGCTGTCGAGGAACTTAAATCGCAGTGGAATTTTGAGTGACTGTTTATTTCCCAGGGAATTTCAAAGTTTTATCATAGGATTTTGAAACAGGTAACATGTTTTGTATACCAAACCAGTTGAACCCCTTCAACCATTTAGCGAAATCGCCTTGTATTTTAAAGTAAAGAGTCTCCGTTTCCGTATTTAAACTTCAGATGACACTTCCGCCCAGAGACAAAGTTTCACCGATTGTACACTGGATGAAACTGTCGCATTTCGGAAAGGAAATGTAACCAAATCAAGATAAGCCACAGCAAACATCGTACAGTTTGGTTTCAAATAACAATTACAGGGAGGGAACATCACTTTTGTTTACTGTATAGATATATGACGTCATTCTCCCGCACGTGTAACCTCTATTCATATGATCGCTCCTCATATTTGATTTCATTAGATTTGCGAAACCATTGGGGCAATAAATAACAGCTACGAGATGGCTCTAAATGATACGAAGCTTTAGGACGTGTCATAGGAAGCTGTGGAGCTTTTTTCAATTGTTCATATCATCATTTAGTATGCTGTATGTTTCTGTCTAATATGTACCTCGTGCATCTTCGACTCTTTCCCAATCTATGGATACACTGCTATGGAAACGGACATATTAGAAGTTAATCTCAACACTATTTGTGTTGTATAGAAGGACTAGACACCTTCGGTTTACACGTTCATAGGTGTGTGGAAATCTTGTCAATTTCTCCAGAGAACTTACAGACGCCAAATTAGATCTCATTTCTAGCAGTTCCGTGATTTCTTTCGCAGTTAATTCAAAGAGTCTTTCCTTATGAGGGATATTTGTTCGAAGCGCAGACGTCTTCCTTGTGGCATAACCCTGAGTATACCGGCACTCCGACCGAAGGATTTAACACCAATAACTGCTGGTGCTTTATTCATGTTTCTTGGCTATTTTTATCCCTCGAGGAGTCGAGAGCAAACGACTTATTGGATGTATTAAATAGCAGACAAAGAGGTTCCAAGATAGGTTACACCATTATATGAATAACACAAACGGATGAATTTCTCAATTTTAAAAGAGGGAGTATACCAGAATGATACAAAGCTTGTAACTTGGACTAAATACCGTGAAAAGGCTTCAGCTCAAACAAAGTAAATAAGTCACCACTTACTGGATCAAGCGCAATACGACCGAACTGCGTTTGTGGAAGTTAATCGATTTGTGAGAACATTAAGAAGCAACCGAAAGAGGATGGGAGTGGGAAAGAGGTGGAGACAAGTCGTTAATGACGATCGTTGCCTGCGTTAAATGACCTTACATTTTGTGGAGAAATCACATGACGGAAACCTTCCAGTCACAGACGGAAACTGCATATCATCGTCTCTCTTTTGGGATCCTGATATCCTTAGTTTCATACGTCTGCATGATTTTGCAGTATGCCGCTAAAACACGTCTTTACCAGCCAGATTACTTTGCGAACGCTATGACAGCAGAACCGCAATTAATCTTAGAGACTGTACCAATCTCTGCCTACGACTAAATATCATGTGCGACACGGTTCATTTCAAAAACTAAAGCAGGGAATGAACGAACCAAATAAGCTTTTTGAGAAGATAGCGGAAATTTCAGTTTTGAATGCAGCAAAATACTTACACGGATATATGTTCGGTTGGAATTATAAGCCCTCTTTATGGGGAGAAACTGCGAGCCGTGGATCAAAATATGGCAGTCGACACACGAACAGTAATTCGGGTATTAGGAGAAGGGGCTTACGGACCAATCGAATTGATGAGGGACGAAGTTACCGGAAAATTGGTAACTTCGCAACATATTTACAAAGTGAGAGTGAAGCGGAAAGATTTTGCTTGGTTACTGGAATTTCCAAGTTTGATCGGCGATCATTCCAATTTAGTTGAAATCATTGGGACCGATTATGGAGAAGGAGGGTTACGATGGATTCAAGATTATTTTCGTTTTGGAAATTTAGTTGATTACATTCCAGCTAACTGCGGTTTAGACGAAACTCGAGCAAAAGTTTGTTTATCCCAGGTGTCATCTGCGGTTGAATTCATACACAATCGATCATTAGTCCATGGCGATATAAAAGCGGAAAATATCTTAGTGTGTGATCCTGAAATGAAGAGAGTAAAACTTTCGGGATTTTGTTACACCCGCAAGGAAGGGTGCGTCACGACCAAAAATCGTGACAACATTCCGTACATGCCCCCAGAAGTAGCTCAAAAGTTGCCAATAGAGGGCTTCGTTGCTCACCATTCACAAGATTTTTGGTCATTCGGTATCCTGATATTTTGTATGCTAATCGGGTGTTTTCCTTGGACGGAAGCGGACAAAGTCACTAATAACGACTACCAGAAATATCTTCAATGGCATAAGCATCATACTATCCACCTACCATCTTCCTGGACCTGTTTCAGTAACAAACTAATAAAGTTACTCCGAAAGCTCATCCATCCAAAACCTTCCAAACGAGCGTCTGTGCGATGTTTATCAAAATATATAAAATACTCATGGATGCGGAAAGAAGACGATATTGACATTATAGAGGACTTCCGGTCCAGCGGCTTCACTGGAGATGACGGTACCATACCCAATTCTGAAAGCATTGCAGACCTTAGTGCAAAGCTGGAGAGCCTTGGGGTATGTACCAATGGAACGAGACAATGGCGAAAAGTAAGAACTGAATTATGGGTGTCTGCAAATAGTGAATTAGACCTGTGATAATCCTTCAATCTTCCCTAACTCCATTATCGTGAAATATGCAATGTTTATCGTTATGTTAGAATAACATGAGAAATCATTAACAAAATGGTAGTTTTCTTACCTTTTGTAGCCATACATGTGCTTCTTCCCTTTCAATCAGTAGGACCCTTTTACCTACAAGCTATTCTGCACTCACGTGGCATGTCATTTCATGTAGCATCAATCATTAATTAGAAATCAGTGGCGTGTTTCACCTTACCATTTGTCAAGTATTAACCCTTTACCGTTGTGCTCCGATCGGGGCATATTTGCGCGCCTCGGGAATGGGCGGAAAAGCGGACGTATCCCGCCCGCATCGGCTTCCGTAGGCCATTGACCCCGTGACCTTAGACTATTGTCTCTCTCGTTGTTGTGGCCGAATTTTCGGGTAGCTACTCGCAGTTTCGAGCTCCGCGTGAAACAGTAAAGATGTGTGACAGCCGAGCTCTCCGCATGGGTCCAAAAGGACCCAAACAACGGTAAAGGGTTAAATTGATTTAATAGAGTAGACTGTGTTGTAACATGACTTGCCTCTTGAGGATCATGTGGTAATATTTTAACATCTTGTGTGAAATTCGCAAAAAGTAACTTTTTGGTTCACCTTTAATATACAGTATGCAAGTCTTAAAATATCATGAAAGATGAAAGTTGTAAGAAAATTGTGGGATTATGTTTGGTCCAGAATAATTTTGGACCGACTGCTCATCTCTTATAATAGTGAGATGCAGGAAACGATTCTACCATTCTGTCAGTGATTCTCTCAGAATGTCTTTAAGTTTATTCCAGAATATTTCATTGTATGCTTCCACTGGAGATAAACATTCTTACAGCCTATGAATCAACTATACTACCGAAGCACGTACATGTGAGCATTACGTGTAGAAACCGATTTAGCATTTTCATTGTTATGTTAAATAATATTGCAATATTTGAATTTGCGCCATCTCTGCCGTTCGTACTTGATGTCAGTGCATTCCACGTTTATGAGTACGGTACTATTGTCATTCCCTACTGACTAAGCTGCTTAATTGCAAAAAGTAACTAAACAAATGAAAAATTCCATAGTAACGTAATCAGGTAATGCAGCATCTTACATTGACTGAACTTGACGACGCAACACCCGTCATAATTCTCTATCAATAAAAGATCAAATACGTTGCTACCGCTAAAAGAGGAATAATCATATCCAACACTAGAGATACACTTTTGTTGCGTAAAGGTGTATGTATGATGTTACTAGGAAATATCCAAATTAGGGTAAATCATAACTTGTTACTTCATTTCGAAATGAATCTTTCAGTAGTTAATGCCACAAATGCTTAATTTCCAACCATCATTCTGCATATTAATATCCAAGCTTAAAGGAAAAGCGCATTTGTGTTCATGTTAATTTTCTCATTGCTTCTACGGGACTCAAACAAAATATAAATGAAGAGCAATAATCCCTTAGACAGAGTAGATTAATACTATAAAAACCATCTTCGAATTTCGTTGTGACGTATGGCAACTTCATAGCCGGTGATGACGAAACAAATTCATATTATATACTTGCAAATCACAGCGGGGCAGGAATTTTTCCTGTTTTGGCAATGCACAAATTTTGTCACTACGTTAAGAGACTCACTGACATTATATAACCCTAATCCCTTCCTTCAAGAAAAGCGGGACTTTATCTTTCACCTTGAGAAGAGAAGATAAAAAAAAGATAATAAAATACATAAGAATATATTTCACCTGATGTTGTTCAGCATATTAACAACGTTACTGCAATGGCGTGCTATTAGTACGTGTTAACAGATGCGTGTCCGCACATTTGTCAGCAGAGTGTGGAAATGCTTAGGCAAAGGAAATTTATTTTCCCACTATGGTTGGTCGACTTTTCAACTACAACTTTCCCCTCCCGCCGACCGCCCTATCTGCTTACCATTTAAGATTTTTTCGGACGCAGTCGCGGACTTTGCCTGTGAAGGGACCTATATCGATAGTTCCAATATTATGCATGAGGTTACATTTTCATAATATTGTATGTTGTTGTAAGTTGCAAACATTTAAACGACGTTGTCAGCCCTGTTCGAGCCTGAGATTTAACTGACTAGTATTTTCTCATGGTTGTACACACTTCAGAAATTCTCTGATTTTAGGAAGAAGTGTAAGCCATGTGTTTACATTTGTTATCTCCATGGAGTAAAGTTAACGCCATGTGTGATTGCCTGCTTTTTATTTGTTGTTTGGGAGCAAAGCAAACCAACACCGAGAAATGCAGACGGCCGATTAGTCAACCGGTCGAATACGCGCATAGTCTGCTACACTTGCAAGGCGAATTCTTACGCTTGTGGTCACGTGTTCCATTGTTCTGCTCAAAGAATGACGTCAGTGTGTCGTCAATGCAGAAGGTATATTACTGTACTTAGATCAGCAAGGAGGAAGATAAAACTTACTCTTTGTTGCAAAGTGTGTGGTGCGTCCTCGAAGAGATGTTATATCTTTGAAGAATGCATGATTAAGCATTTTAATTTGGATTTAGATGTAAATGTGGAAGTATCTGTTAAAAATGCAATGGTAGGATCTGTGAACCTTAGTTAAAGGGATCAGCTAAAGTGTACCTCAAGTTTAAAATCTGAAAATATATGTATTAGAAGTTGCAAAATGAACCTGATTCATCCAACCTACATTGTTATAACTTGTTCCATTGCTGGAATTTGTAATTTATTCACTAAAATCGAAAAAGTCCATTGCGCAATAATGTGTGGCTTTCTTGCTGTACAACTCAAATAACCTGTTTTGTTTCACTTTGAAATTAAAACATGTTTCAATGACATTGAATGTTTCCTTACTTGAAATGTTGTTCAGAGAGGGCTATTTAAGGCACGTAACAGTAGAACTGTGATGAAATTTTGGCACAACAGCACAAGGTGCGGTAGCTTCCCTAAAAAGAAAGAAATACAACAACTGTAATTTGAGTTGAACAGCGATGACATCACAAATGATTGTTAAATCTTACTTTTCTGTGGTGAGTGAGAATGAAACTTTGAAACTTCAACATTATATATCTCAGCTCAAGAAAGTCCTATGAAGATGGGATTAGACTGTTTGAATTTATTTTTTTATGGTCTGTAATATATATATTTTGGGAATTTCAGACTTGTGGTGCATATTAGTTATTAAAATTCGTTTAACGATCTTTAATAATCTCTGTAAGAAAATATAGAGCGAATATATAACCACCGCAATTTATGGTAGAAATAAACATTAAGGTGCCCATGTGACGGACAATAAGTCAAACAAGTCAACAGCATTATAAGAGTGAATGCACTTTGCCTTTCCTCGAAAATTAAGACATTGATACCACGACGTTCAACCGTTGTCTCCATTGGTGGATCATATACATAGTAACAAAAAGATGATCAGAACTGTTATTCTTGCCTCAGTCAAGCTGAGAGTTATTTGACTTGAGCGCTCCGAATACGCTCCCCTTGAGATTTTATTTCATCTGCAGTTCAATAATATATTCAAAATGAAGAATAGGCTTGGCAGGAAATGGATTTTCATCTTTCATTTGTGTGAAGCGAACTACCACCTTTGCCAAATTTAACTCCAGTAAACAAGGAAGATTTTTGTACAATGTCCATAAAAAGGTATATGTAATATTAAGTTATGAGTATTCCTACCTCCTGCAGCCTATATTACAGTCACTGGGGTCTTCCCGGAATGATCGTAAACTAATAGAAGTGCTCCAAGTAGTTATTCGTCACTATCTCATTTTAAAGATCTAATACAAAATGTCTAACGAAAGCGTATAATGTACTTAGGTTCTAAGCCCACACACAAATTTTAAGCATATGCTACGTTTTTTAGGTTGTCCTCTAGATTATATGACATTAAGCAAACAGCCAAGCAACATAAATAATTCAATACGCTCTTTTTAATTATTTAAACTGAAGTGACAGGCCGGCGGTATACACTTTCAGATATTGAAAATGAGTTTATAAGGAAGCACATCTTTAAATCTGAGACACTTTTAAGAGAAAATTGCTCCCATCAAGCATGTGCAAGTATTTCTTACCAACCTCAATTATTCAGTGTTTTTATATTAACAGACACATAAAAGGAGATATTTCTGATCAAAGAAAGATTAAGATTACTGAACATATAGCTTGGGCGATTGTTTTCTCGATTTTATCAAATCAAACTCTGTTGTAAGTTAAAATTGACTTTAATTGTGAATACCAGTATCCAACCTCTTGAGTGGCATTGCTTTACACAACAAAAACAGCAAACTATAGCTGATGTTATTGTTTCTATTTTTTTATCCTTATGCTGCTATGGCAGACACTGTGTATCTATGGTAATATCGCACATATTCGTCAATTAATCAGATTATCATTGGCAACTTCAACATACTGAGTCTAAGTTCAACGAATAAAATTTAAACCATATGACACAATCGTTTTTTCGAACATGAATTCACGGCTTTAATACATTCCGTCCAGTTTTTCCTTACAAGCTGGGAATCCCATCGAGCGATATCATTTTGTGTCTTTGTATATGTGACGTTTCTTTTGAAGTTACTAATAGAAAATAGATCAATACATTTACCTAATGGTTGTGTACAAATTCAACGGAGTTTCTTTCCTCTGTGTGGTAGGCTTCTTCAAAATTGGATAAAAGCCATATTGTGCAATATCGATTCAGTCAGGATATTCTTTGGATAATGTATGTACTTGACAAAATGCTTACCAATAAAACTCAATGTGGGCAATAACAGTGAATCATGTTGTATGGTTTTGTCTATAATATGAAACTACTGTACTCAATACATTCCTTGCACGAACGTTGAGATTAAGGGTAAACTAAACATATGCAATTTTCGACCAAGAACAGCTGGCATGACTTCATTCAACACTCCTCTCTGAACCTTTTCGTGTTTTCTAATTAGTTCAATAAATGACTACATTTGCTTAATCAAACTTTAGGATGATGGGAAGACACCCGGTGGTTTAGTTTTAGCTCACAATTCAAAATTCAGTTAAAGACGGTAATATGCGGACTCTTAGGAAAATATGTTCTCTTTTTTTAAAGTACAAAATGTTTGTTGTGTGCCTTGGTCGATTGCATTAACCAAATGATCTATCATGTAGCCAAAACTATGTTTGAACAATTATATATCACATCCTATAGCACATATCATAAGATTTCTTTATGGAAAACTTCAAAGGCCATCAGAGGTCACTGTTGGAAAACATGGTATTTTAAAAGCGGCAAAATTGAAGTTCGTCACCACTGGTTAATAAACACCTCATCTGATAACGAGAGGCCCTTTTTGATGGTTTAATGTCTATTTGCACTCAACAGATGGTAAAAATCCCGTGAATCCGATATCTCATAAAAATTAAACCCAATGAATTTCGTGGTTAGTATGTCTATGTTCGTATATGTTGTTTTCAATGAAGTTTGGTGGTAGCCGAAAGTCATTTGGGGATCTATTACCTGGCATATATACAACCCATGTTTCTTGACAGAAATCTTTTCGTTTAACAGGTGGTTGAAGTTGTCAGAAGTCAAATTGTTAAAATAGCAATCTCTGATTGTATTCAATTGGTTGATTCGTCTTTCGATTGTATGTATATCTTTAAATAATTCTTACGTTGCGCAATGCAACTACCATAATTAATAAACACTGGTTTTTCAACTACAACAAATATGATTATGTAGTGTCGGTATCTTAAAACTGAGGGATGCCTTCTCACTCATTTGGCGAATTGATTTGTGTAGAAATAATTTAAAGGTACATTAAAAACTTATTTCAGCTTTTGTCTGCGTTAATTCCAACTTCCTTACGCCATAGTTTCCATCACTAGCATAATATGATGGTAAAACTTCATGTGAAGTATTGACCATTTTTGGCAAATACAACTCAGCTCTTTCTTTGTTCAGTGCCTAGATTCATTCCAGAATCAAACGCTGTAGCTGCTTTAAGCTAGTGATAAATTCTCTGAACTATAATACTCCCACGTCGCTCTACTCAATATTGATATTGTCGGGTGAACTTAGTTGTGCGGGATGATTTACACCACTCTACCTTTAATGAAAAACCTGTTTGATAGAAGTGAATGAATCATGGCTTGGCTCTAAGGTATTCGAAGGTAACCGACAAATGAGACTTACGGTAATGAAGTGCATTTTTCTAGATAAAAACAAACGGTCACCAAAAGGGTTGGCAGAGTATGCCAGTAAGCAGGAGAAGTTGAAATCTGGACCACCCTTTAGGTCAAGAATAAGTGAGTATTTTTAGAAGGTATTGAACATTCCTAGAAACATAGTTTTCAATCTTCTTTTTCTATCCCATCTTAGCCCCTGTTTGGCTAAGAACCCATTTAGAAATAAAGACCGTTAGAAATAAAAATAGATTGTCAATGAGGAGCGGAATTTTTACCTGAGAATGTCATCCATATAAACCAAGAAAAAACCTTTAGATATTTGTAAACAGTAGCGTGTTTAAAGGGAGGGCGTGGGCACAGGCCCCACCTTTAAACTCAGTCGGGGGAAAATCACTCAGTCTGGAAAGTCTCAGTCTCGAAAATTTGGATAGCACAAGTATGCCGGCGTGCGTCGCTCGCCAAGAACTGCAGTGCAGACAAGAAAACAAAAACACATAAGGTCACCAAAATAATATATATACTATTTATATACATATTTAAATTATGCTTCATATTTTCTTTATTTTGATCCTTGCAGAAGCGCGCATCAATGTATTAACTTTGAACAATAACTTAAGAACGTTAACAGTTATCATTTTCACTTTCATTTGTAATCGCTGTACATTCCCCGTCTAATCCGCTGAAAAAGATTCCAGGAGGGATTGAAATATATTCGGATATTTATCATTAGCTATTGACCAATACACGGAAAACAGTTTTATTGTATATATATATATATATATATATGTATATATGTATATATGTATATATATATATATATATATATATATATATATATATTTCTAATTGCGGATTAGGGCGAAAAATCGTCTGAAAAAACGACCCATAGGGCGAATTTACCCATAGGGCGAAAAAACCGTTTCCCCTTAACGTTTTGACACACATTTTCAATGGGAATACGTAAAAGTATGGTAAATCCCCACATACCATACGTAGTACATGTAATTACTTAAATGTATACCAACTTACGTACACGTATCCGTTAACACAAATGTATGAGGGGCCATTGAAATAATGTGTATGCATATCTCAAAACGCAAAGGGGAAATATATTCTTATGTATTTTATTGTTTTCTTTTCGCCTTAACGTTCTGACGGTATACCGATTTCCCCCTACCGGTCGATCCAGCGTTATACATATATATATATATATTTATTTATTTATTCATATTTTAATGATTTCAAAACCTGATGAAGGCCAAATGGCCGACAGCTTGTAAATAAAAGTAACAGACTGAAAGCGACGTCCTATCTCCCATCTCTGAACTTTATTTCTTACGCATATATATACATATATATATCAAGTATGAACTCTTCAGCTTCCCCCATACAAACATGAAGAAAATCAAAATAATCTAAGGTGTTGAAACGCTCTTTCTTAGATCGACGTCAGTAATTTGAAATCAGCATGGTTTCCATGCGCTGTTTATATATATATATAAACCTTGGTATACACGTACAACTGCATGATTCCTATCCTAGTTTCGTTACCCAGTATACATTGAACAGCGGGTGTTGCTGTCAGGTTCCAAGAGTTGCGCATACGTAAGACATTTGATTTATTAATATGATTCATTACTACAGCTGTTTGACATACGTCCCTGCAAGCCGACCGGTGACTTTTATAAGTTTGAACAGATGTAAAAAGAAACGTATGATAAAAGGACTAGTGTAGACGTAATGGGTATCCATCCCCAATGAATTAAGCCTTGGTACACTGTTGTTAGGTAGTGTGAAATTCATAGCAATCAATTAATCTCGTGTAAAGATAATTCTTTATTTCAAGTAAAGATGAACATTTTTTAATTTGAAATACTTAATTCTGGAAATAAATGTTCTTACATTTATATAAACTTGTTCACTTGCATTTAACACTACAAGACGACAAATGGTAATGTGGGTTTTGTAACATTTGTTGTACACCTGACGTATTCGTGGCAAATGACTTTGAGGATATGCTTGTACTTGGGGTTTTTGGAAGTTAGTCAGTGGAACTTGCTGTTGATTAAAATGTTAATGGATAAGGGCGGCCGCCAAAGTGTAATAAATTCTCGGACCAGCCGAGTTCGTTACCTCACAACCGTTATGCTTCCTAACTTATCGATTTGATCCGATAATGATTCTTGTCAAAGTCATGTATGAAGTGTGTCTGGTGTAACAACACACTTGTTACTGTCGTGAACAGTATAGGCTACTAACGTTCGGAGAACTTGGGCTAGCGTTAGGGTATAGCCTAGATTTTCCAAGAGAAACAAACTCAACAATCCTCAAAACAGTTCCGATACCTGCAAAATCGGCAATGTTCTTCATAAACCTCCTGCATGTGATATGCCTCGGCACTAGTACCGCACTAAAATGTGCTACTCTAATATGTTATACACGTGCGCGCGCTGTGAGATGTGTACCACTGTCTGGGTAGATACATCGATCAAACAGATACAAGTGGAGACGATTCAAAATTGTCTGTGGCGGGAGAAAAAGGAACGAACTAGAAGCTCAAGAAGCAACTTGTAAAATATCTTGCAAGTGTAAAAATCAATAACCCAAACAAAAATATAGGGATATTATTGCACCATTACTTGAAAAATTATTTTAATAAATGAGAATATAAAACGCATTAGGACTAATATTTTTAAATGAACCCCCACAGAGGGCAATCATCTCATTAAGTATTTATTTTGGAAGTTCGGCACTATCCTACTCCTCTTAAACTTTTGTTTGACAATATTAGTTTCGTAACCGTGACTAGAACATAATCAAGTGTTCATACCAGTCTCTTGATATTGGTGTAGGAATTAGCAGTGGACCCTTTCTAAAACTAAATATATAACAGCTAACTATTCTCTTTGGGTTGATGATACACCTACAGCTCCTTAAAATCACTCAGATGTCATCCATTGTCTCTCAAAGAAGGCTTACTTTTTGTAACTGACAAACAGCTAGACTGTAAACAACAAAAAGTGTTGCAATAATAGATATTTAGGGAGACGAGTATATACACAGTAAGCTAACACTTTCTATACTACTTCTGCGACATAGCTACATTTTCGCTAAAGAGTATATGGGACCGATTACTTTAACGATGTTACACAAATGTTCCTGCTTAGAAATATAAATAGCGGTCGAAATTCAACGTGTGGGGAGACGGTAGATAAATATAGCTCCTATGAGATAAATATCACTGCTCGGTTTTAAAATCAACCACAAGAACAAATGCTCACGACGGATCGATATCAAGCACTCTGGGAAATTAAAACTTTACCCTAATTGAAACTTGGGAGTTGATTTTTACATGCTGTGAAAAGCAAGGAGGTTCAACAACTACGTATGAGACCACAGGTTCATCGGATAATCTTGAAAGCAAGTGCATCCAAAGAAGTTCTGCATATTATCAACAACTGCCTTTTATCAAGTTTTATGACACGGGTGTACGTATCTTTCAGAACAGCTGTGTAAGATTTACCATTGTATGTTTCTCTTATTCTTTCTCTTGTTCTTATTGAACTAATGGATGGGTACATGTATTGAAATTTAATGATAAAATGCTGTACGTGACCATGTTGCGCAAAGAAATACCTATCCAATTTGTTTTTTTTCCCGCACATTCATTTACAAATGTTCAAATTTACTGCTGGTTAAATAAAATATTATGAAATGCGCAGTAGATAATGCCACACACTAACATTGACATTAATGTATAAAAAGTAAAAGTAATTCTTCAACTTGGTGATTTCTTCAAGTACTACGTGATTCATTGAAAGTATATGTGAGCTTCGTCAGCCTTCACATTTATAAACAATGCTTAGTATGGTTTTATTTTCTTTACTTCATTTTTTTACCTTGAAAAAATAACGGTTGTAAGTTTCAATACCTTGTCAAAAAATCCAGGGCTTTTGCTTCCCGAGGGTTTACTTAAACAATACTCTGAACAATAAGATTAAAATTAGAATTACATTTACTAAGTGTTAGTTTACAAAGTCAGGGTTTTGTCCTTCACTATGACTTAAATTAGATTTTGCTTCTTTAATCTTCCTTGTCTTTACATAGGTCGATTTTGGTTGGATTAAAACTAAAATTATTTCTTTCCTTTAAGGTTCCACCTGCTTTGAATCAGTCTTTAAAGTAACATGTAATAAGCCCGGTCCCATCACTTAGTATCATCTAAGGCAGTTTAGTCTGCCTAGAGGCTTGTTAAAAACATTCACCTTCTACAGAAATGTCTGGCGTCAAATCAATTCACTCGAATCGGAAGTTTTGTCACTGGTGAATGTTACAACCAGATATAGCATCGTTCATTTGCTAGGCACGAATGTGTTATCTAAATTATTTTTGCATGACGTCTGTAGAAGCCGCTACATTCGTGACAAGATCCCTAACCTACATTCTATGCAAATACCCAACAGCTGACTGCAGCGTTATTTGTAATCAGTGTAACTCTTGTGCATGTTTCGTGTGGTTTATAGGGTCGTAAATGTATAGGAAGAATATTAAATCATTACAGAGATGCACACGCTTTCAGTGGCAAGGAGAGTTTGGACATGACAGTGCGAGTAATTTCTTTATTGCTTTGCTTATGACCATAATCTCTTGTTGACCGTGGCATTCTTGTGAATGCACGCTGCAGCCATGGAGACACATATCACAATCAGACAGTCTACGTGACCCAAAAATATGTTATTGAAGTACTACGAAAATCATTATTTCAGGACTAAGTCTTATTCTAATCCAAACAAGCTCCTTTGTGTGACAAGGAGATGGTCAACTATTAAGAGCTGTCAAATTTTCAGTTCAGAATTATTGAACTTTGCCAGCCAATGTACCCCCCCCCCTGTTTATGCCAAAAATACATTTCCTGTTAATTCCCCTCATCCCCGATATTTCATGAACTGGAGTAAATCATGGATGGACTCATTGCTGGATAGCCCATAATTGAATTAAAAGTCATCAAATGTGGATATTCAAGGCGTCTTTTCCCCTTTTTTCAAAAGATCCCTTAAAATATTGAAAACTGATGGGGTCACGCCATTTGGAATCATCTTACATTCCAACCATGAGGAAATATGTAAAATTGTTTGTACTACTATTTATTTTAGTTTGCTTGTTTGCAAATACCTTAACAAATGCTCTCGATGGGTACTACAAATATTCCAAACAGGGTTAGAAATAGTGTTTTTCGACAGTTTTCGATGCAGAACCTATGCCAAATCCAGATGAAATATATGCACGTTTAGCTCACTCTTATTACTTTTCGAAATTAGATTTAAGCAAAGGTTATTGGCAAATACCTTTTGAAGAACATGCCAAATCATATATGCCTTTTTCAACACCTTCAGGTTTATTTCAGATCAAGGTTTTACCTCTTGGCCTTGTTAACTCCTCAGCAACATTTAATCGTATGATGAGTATTTTATTGTTTGATCTAGACTATGTCGACAGTTATATTCACAACATTCTCATTTATATTTTCTATTGGGAAAAGCATGTCGAAATTTTTAAAAAGGTTACGAAAGACAAATCGTCTGTCGGCGCCGTTTTTAGGGTTTTAAGATTACTTTACTCTTGCACCAGTATTGGCAAAGGACAATAGCAAAATGCTCAAACGACCACCAGTAACTGTACTATCTTCACTTTACTCTGATGAAAAGGATTATCTTCTGTAATATAGGGATAGGTTTGCCGAAACGCATCTTTATGCTTTAAACGCACTAATGAATGTTGTCGCTGTGCTGAGTTAATTGCATCCACACCGAGCGTGATTACAAGCTTACAAAATAGACTGAAATTCAATTTACCCTCCCGGCCAAGAAAAGATGTTGCAAAGGGCGCAAAAATAATTGTAGCGCAAATAGCCCCCAGTCTTGTTGTCGGGGATAATTGTCAGCATAGACAATAAAAAGAGTTTATAAAGATACCAAAATAGCTTCCACAACATTTTTCAAAATCATTTGAAGGGAACATTCAGGTTGAAATAAAATAAAACTGGTATCTAGTGGTAATTGTTTAAGAGTTTTAATGAATAGTTTCCATTTCGCTTTTCTTCAAGTGACTAATCTCATGATAAATGGCTATTGCTAACACTGCAGGATAATCCCATGGTAATGCTTATTTCTGTATTTTCGTGGTCTCAAGAGCCAGAAAATTGCATCTAATATGCCTAGATTTAGGCTGCTTTTATTTATTATGAATTCGGTATCTAGAGAGCCAAGCAGACCTTTTGTCTTGACTATTTCTCGCAATTTACTTAATTAATGGTTATTTCAGAGTGGTCACATGATGAAATAACGTCAGTTAATGTTTCTTCTTGTACTTATCTTGATTTCCAGACACCACAGATTTACACCTAACGGTGATTAATTTCCATAGTTTTTTCCCTCTGTAAGATTGCTTTCTATTTTACTCTAGCAGGTTTAATCTTCATCTTCACTAAGTAGCCCATTATTACATTAAAATCTTAAATCGAGACCTGACAATAACATAAGTATAATAAACCCCTTCATACTAGAATGTGAAAGAGAGCGATAGAAACATTGCTGTTCGCAGGTAGAGGCAAGGGGGAACTTGCCCTCCCCTGGAAAATAAAAAACCTGAAAAAACGAAGAAAACATAAAGAAAAAGACGAAGAAAAAATTAACATCAACATTTTTTAACAGTTCACTCAGTGTTTTCCCTATTTATATGCGATAAAAAGGCTTTAGAAATGCCTTTTCCAGCAATCTAAAAGGCATTTTGGGCCAAAATGCTTTTACTCCCCCCGCCAGCTCACGGTGTTCGTTTTTGAGAACGTGTTTGGGGTCGCACTCGTTTGAAGAGACACGACCGGTATGCCAAGATAAATTATTTATTAGAATAATTCACAACAGATGTTTGTTCCTGTGTCTACAAGAGCTTATGAGTTCGTTCCTTCATCTAGAGTGGCTAAAGAAGGTTTGGGTATGATAGAGAACTTTTCGATGTGCTCTCTATGCCTACGACGTTTCGGGGTATGACCCTTTCATTAGGTGGCAAAATCAAACTGAAAAACCAACAGTAAAAATGGACACGACAACCACAGAGCAAACCCGAAACCTGTCAATGTAAATACAAAACCGGACGAAAGTCACTGTGTCTTCTAGCGACTAGTGAAACACACAAAAACAAAAAAAACAAAAAAACCGAAAACCAAAAAAGGATCCACACTGAAAACGAACGCGGTCGGCATTGTCCCCACTCCATTGAAATTTGCAAACAATAATTGTGATGAGGCAGTATTTCCCCAAGAGAAAGCTGCACTCTCATGATATGGGAATGAGTGGAATGTTTTATAGTATGTCCGTCACTCACCATGTGCATAATATAGATATATGTCCTGTGTACATGACTGAGGGATACAATGATGAATGATCAGTATGATTACTCGCTAGGAGAGATAACAGTCCTGCAAGAGTTATTTTATTCCTAATCCTCGTTATTGATAATTATACTCGACGGCAATAGTTGTGAAGGGAATCTGCTTCCGTGTGGCACTTGCAATCAATTATCGAAAGCAGCTTGATATCTTTATATGTTCGAGCTGAGAGTGCTACATTATTACGGACATTAAAAGGGCCGAGAAAGGGATTTAACAAATTTCAAATGTTATCAACATCGTTAACATTTCCAACAACAAATCTTTTGTTTTTACCACGTTTTAAGCCATTTTACGACCATATAATCAGTAATCTAGATATGATAATTTCTTCTGAAGTATTGTGAGTTATGTTTAGTCTGAATTTTTTAAAGCTTTGAGGGTTAGTACAAACACTGCATTCAGATGCGCTGCCTAGGTATCTTGACATTTTAGCTCTTATAGATAATCTTTTATCGTTAACATTTAAGAACAGTGTTTCGTTATTTTAACCTTGCATATACAAAATGTTTCATGTGACCCCTTAGGCCAATTCATTCTTTGAGGTTACATCCGCTTCAAAATAGACAAATTATGTATGAAAAGAACGCCACAGATGAAGCATCATATAGCAGCTACAAATTATATAACAGAAAGCTGTCCAAAAATTAACACTTAACTTGATCCGCCCTCCTGAGAAAACCTTCAAAACTCCTGATTGGGAAACGACTGAGCTTCTTCAGAGAAGCCGTTCCAAGGTTACAAGGGTATGCGCTTTTCAAATGAATCACACAAACGCGCGTCACTTCACTTGCTTCCTCTGGTCATACACCATAGGCAATCATAGTACATCCGCAAAAACAACTCTGAACTGGCTAACTAGTCAAATTCACGTTCATATTGCTTGTGTTACCCATATTTCTAGATGTTCTTTGTGAGCATTTTCCGTGGCTAGTGATGCTGGAACCTCCTCACAAAATGTATCGGTTTAGCGCAATGAAGCTAGTTGTATATTTTAGAGGTGTAAGCCTATTTCCGTCCTTACCGAATAACCAGAAACGAATAATGTGGGTCCAGTTCGTGCAGATCAAGTTGTTTTAGGCTAGTATGTCATACATGCAGTGGCGGCGTGACGGGGGCAAGAGGGGGGACATTTCCCCTTACTCCTTGTCCCCACCCCACCCCCTGCAGTAAGGTCAGATATGAGTTGGGGTTACAGAAAAAAATAAATGATATACCTCTCCCGAGACTAAAGTTTTCATTAAGGTATGCTTAATCCGCAGAGCTGACTTGGCTTCCACCCCTGAGCCCCCACTCCCAGCAATGGGGGCTTTGTGCTCGGTTTTGCGCTTGGTCACAAAATGTTTACTCCCAACATTATTCTTTGCCCTCAGTTCCCCCCCCCCCCCCTCGTTCATTTTGAAGATGGCTCACATGTAGCCTACATGATGGTATTTTTAACTCTTGGTGATCGTTGCAGCTGTAAAGCTATCGAGCTAATGCGGCGAAATTTTGTGGCTTCTCCTACATCCACCGTCCCCACTTTTTTGGCGCATCCTTCAGTTTGAATTGAAGATTTTAGTACAGCGTCCCACTTTATGGTTTTCCATTTTCTGCTGATCTACCTTTGCTAAAAAATAGAAGTGCGTCCTCGTCGCCGTTTTCTTTCTCCTGTTTTGAAGAAGTAGTTTGACACTACTAAAGCGTTCCAGGAAACATTATTGAAAGCGTAGAAAGTTTATTACTTGCAGCTTTCGTTAGTTAAATTGAATTAAAAATTTTTAAATATTACCAGGAAATCCAGAATCTTGGTGATTCCTTGTCGAATGGAAAATTTGGGAAATTTTGCTTCTTCACCTCCCTGATCTTGGAACTTGGGTAATTTGACTTTGACGTCTGATGTCAAACTCCTTTTGACCTCCCCAAAACAATATGGTTCTCTTTTCAAATATAATGCAACTGTACGCAAAATATATAATTTTTCCAATGTAACTTATTAACACTTTTTACCCGGTTACCTCAAATGACCTTTAACCATCGAAAACAAAATGGGATCTCTTCTCATCTGAATCATTGTGTCTAGCGGATGAACCATTTCCGAGTTTTCTTTTTTTTTTTTTTATTTGTCCCGTCATGCATATGTTCTGAAGGCTAGGGACCATCCTCCAGGACATGTACAGTATTATAATAAATGTGCGGTGGAATAAACAGTAACCGTTATGTACATACAGTGATATATAAATATATACAAATTGGGACATTTTAACGAAAGGTGAGAAAAAAATGGTGGAAAAAGTGCAAAAAAAAACATCCAAAATACAACGCAATTGGTGCCCATTAAACAGTTAACTAGTTTCAATAGTACGAAACATGTATTTTACGTCAAACGATAAAAGGGTCATATACTATGGGGGGGGGGGGGTGGAATGATATCAGAAAATGCAAGACCATTTTTTACGATTAACAGCAGACTTATTCCTAAGGAGAGAGACGTGGCATTCTGTTTCATATAGAGAACGTAATTTGTTTTGGAAGGCTTGAAGTTGTAAGGTGTTTCCCTGGTATTTACTAGAGAAAATGAAATATTTACATAGAACAAATACTGTATTTTGTAAAAGGAAATGCTTATTATCGTTAAACAGCAACAGCATCTCGGAAGTTGATGGATCTGTACTTATAACGTTCTTTTGCTTCAACCAAGAGAGGACTTCCTTCCAAAAAGCACTTGTTGCTTTACAAGTTGAATACAAATGAATAATAGTTTGTTCGTCCCCGTTACAAAAATTACAGGCTGGGTAATTAATCAACTTAGCTTTACAAAGATAAGAATTAGTCGGAGAAATACGATGTAAAAACCTGAAGTTAAAATTTCTTAACACAGGGTCTAGTGTACATCTAAAAGAAGTAATAAAAGCTTTCTGAAGTAAAGTAACAGGGTCATCCAAATTACAGTCACTTTTCCATTTCCGTATTAAATTATTATTATTATCAAGCGAAATAGTGATGGAAGATATTACATCTTTATAGAACAATCTAGCAGGTTGCTTGGAATTCTCGAAAACATGTTTTATATTATTTTCGGGTGTAGTATGATCAATTGGTTGTTGAATAGCTCTCTTCCACTCCACTGGAATGGAATGAATTATTCCAAAGTAAGTTACAAAATCTGTATTAATGTCAAACGCTTCACAAAAATCTTGGAACCCCTTAAACGTATTATCGTTATTCCAAAGATCCGAGATAGTTTTAACCCCTTTGTCAAACCAGCTCCCAATAAACACTACGTTATGATCTATGTATATAAATGAGTTAAACCAAATATTTTCAGCTAAGTACTCACTTTTACAATTGGGTTTACGAAATTTATACAAAAACCAAGCTTCCAAGACATGCCTATAAAAATCATTATGGATGTGTGCTAGAACTTTATCCGTATATCGTATATTACAGTCAAAGAAATAAAAGCCACCTTTATCCCTTAAAATTTCATTCAGGAAAAGCCACTTCTCTGGCTCCATTAGAAAACGCTTAACCCAGGATGCCTTTAAGGAGTCACAAACAGTTTTTACATGAGGAATCTGCAAACCACCCTCGTTGTAAGAATTAATTAACACATTTCTTTTGATGCGGTCTGGTTTACCCTCCCACAAAAACTCAAAAAATATATTTTGAATGCAATGAAGAAAATCATCAGAAGGATTCGGTAAGACAGAGAGACAGTAAGTTAATTTTGGCATAGCTAAACATTTTAAAATTGTAGATTTGCCCATAAGGGACAATTTTCTAGTCTCCCACGGTTTCAAGCAATCACGGATAACTTTGGGTTTATTAGCAAAATTGATATTAATAACATTGTGGATTTCATTCGGAATTTTAATACCTAAATAGGTTATAGTATCATCAGTCCACACAACGGAAAGATAGTCACAGAAAGTGGTATCAAGTAATCGACAAGGGCCAACACGTTTAACAAAACGCTTATCATAGTTGATCTTGAGTGAAGAATTAGAGGAAAACTCATTTAACACCTTGATAAAATTTGTATAGGACTCATTGCACATATCAATGAAGAACACCGTGTCGTCGGCATATTGACATATTCGGAACTCGTGATTACAAATGTTAATACCCCTAAGATGCTGATTCCCCCGGATAGCAATTGCAAGAATTTCAGAGCAAAGAATAAACAAATATGGCGACAGTGGACAACCTTGCCTTACTCCTCTAAATATATCAAAATATTTTGTCCAAAAGCCGTTATTTATAACAGTACTTTTAATATTATTGTAAATTAGGTTAATCCAATTGATGATATCTGGTCCAAAATTGAAACTTACAAGAGCTCTGAAAAGAAATTTTCTCTCTATTGAATCAAAAGCTTTCTCAAAGTCGGCAAAAAACAGAATCCCAGACTGGTTATTATCTTCACAATAGGATATTATGTCAAGTACTTTCCTAATACACTCACCAATATAACGATTATGTAGAAAACCACACTGGTCGTGTGAAATAATAGATGGCAAAACCTTCTTAAAGCGGTTAGCCAAACAGCCAGTTAATATTTTGTAATACGTATTTAAAATGGATATTGGACGCCAGTTTTTTAGATAAAGTGGCGATTTATCTTTTTTCGGAATTAGAGTAATAACCCCTTGTCTCAAGGAGGAAGGCAGTTCTCCCAATTGAAAAGAATAATTAAACATTTCTAAAATAATATCCGCAAGATCAGGCCAAAATAATTTGTAGAATTCCCCAGGCAAACCATCATTTCCAGGGGTTTTGCCGTTTTTTAAATTAGACACCACAGCGGAACATTCATACTTACTTAAAACCCCTTCACAACTAGTTTTATCGACCTCAGACAGATGTGGAATGTCCGACATGTTTAAAAAATATCTTTCAATGGAATCATTGGTTACATCATTAGAACAATAAAGCATAGAAAAATATTTGTACTCTTCCTCTAAAATATCGGCTGGTGCAGAGATAGTCGAGTCACCTACGCATAACTTCCTAATACAACGCTCTTGGTAGTTCTTACGTTCTAAATTGAGAAAATATTTGGTACATCTCTCCCCGTCGAGACACCAGCGGCTTCGAGTTCTTACAATAACCCCTTTAGTTTTGATATCCAGTAATGAAGAGAATTCAGTCTTTTTATCATCGAGATTTTCCTTTATCGTGAAGTCATTAGGATTTAAAGAAAGTTGAAGTTCGAGATTAGCAATGTCATCTTCTAGCTGCTGCATTGCAAAATTTCTTTCCTTACATTCCCTCACTGAGTATTGGATTGAAGCACCTCTGATATCACATTTTAATAATTCCCACTTCAAATGTGGATTTAAATCTGCATATTTTTCCAATGATTGAGCTATAACATCTTTGACAACTTGAACATAACCGGCCTTGTTTAACAGAGAAACATTCAGTTTCCAGTAACCGGGGCCACGTTTATTAAAGCATGATTCAAAAGTGAGGGTAACTGGGTTATGATCCGAGATAAGACCTGCATGTATTTCACAACTTTTAACAGCGCTCACCAGGCTGAATGAGGTTAGGAAATAGTCCAACCGACAATAAAATAACAGGGTCGGAATTAGATTTCCAAGTGTAACGGAAATTATTGTTATTCAATTCTCGCCAGATGTCTTTCAGATCGAGATCATTCATCATTTCGACACTTTGGGTGTGGTTGAAAAACACTACCACGTTTATCTACATCAGTATTTAGCACCGTATTAAAGTCACCACCAATAATAAACGGTTCAAATCCATGGCTTTCAAGGTTTTCCCGAAGACTGTGATAAAAATTGACGTCGTCTGTGTTTGGTGCATAGACATTTACCAACGTTAGGTTACAGTCTTTCCGAGTTTTCGCATTTTTAGCTGTGGCGACCTAAAATGAGCTTTGACTCTCCTTTTAAATCTATACATGGAATATAAGAGTACCCGTCGTTCCTAACTTGGGATACGATCGTGTTTGCAAGGTTTTCGATTTCAGAATTTTTGGGGGCGATGTGCACTGTTTAGCAAGAAATTTCCTAACTGGCTAACGTTGGCCCTAATCCCTACCTTAATCCCTAACCCTAACAAAGAATACAATCTATACAATACAGTGGCAACAACCAATCAAGAAACACCTTGTTAAACAATGCGGATCTACCCGATTTTATTACTTTATGAGACCTTTGAGCTCCACCAAAAACAAAAATCACGACCTAAAGAAATTTCAATTTGGGAATTTTGAGCGTAGACGTCTGTCTTTGGAGGGAAGGTTCGTATGAATCCATTAAAACACTGCAATATTCTTTCAGCCTGAGTAGCCGATTATGATTCTTTCTGTATATAAATAAAAATTATAGGGGGGTTATTGAGCGTCCCTTGGTTCATTATTTGGTTCAATATTTGTATAGTTTTTTTATTGTGTATATTTGTGCAGATGCATTCTCCCTACTTGCCTTGTCCACGAAAGATGGGCTGGGAACAGGCTGCCTTCTCTGTCGCAGAATTAAATCTTCAAATTTCGTTTTGAAGCCTTCTTCTCTTACTCTGTAAAAGGGCACGTTGTTTTGTGTGTGATGAGCGTCCTGAAATACTTCCTTATTGTCGTCAATAAATGTAGAGGTTCGAGAATTTTTACAGCTCTTTCAAACTTTTTGCGTATACCCATCCTTTCCGAAGCCGGCCGTCATTTTTATGGCTTCCTGTCGCTATATTCCGGCAGCCTGTCAGGAACTCGGAGCTACGTCGGGGATATTGTTGCTTTTTTTTTTTTTGTTGTTGTTGTTTTTTAGATTAAAACTTACATAGGACTGAAATACACTGGGCTCGAAAGGACTTTTCTTGTATTCATTTAAATGATTACGGATTAGGCATTTGTCTGTAAAAGCGTTTTATTGTCCAAAACTACCCAAAATTATTCGAGATATTGACCAGTTGACTGGCTCGAGACTATTCTCATGAAAATTTAAGGAGATGTTACCGTAACCGTTGCAAATGCTTAGCGAGGTGAAATGTAATTACACGTCCTTCTAATAAATATCTACAGGATTCGCGTAGTCCCAACCAATCGTACTGTAAAGCTCGGTACACACTGCCGCGACAACTACCCACACCAAGCGACAAGACGTCGCATCGGCTTAGTCCTGGCGATGTGGCCAAATTCACCACTCTAGTTCCGTCGTGTCGTAAGCCGTCGGTCCGATTGAACATGTCCAATCGTCTCTGGATGCAATCGGTGCGTTTTAATTCCGGGTCAAGCGGCCACGACTTTCAAAGAAGTGTCTACGATTTGTGCAAATTGTCCACGACGGAGTCTTCGGTAGTCGTGGCGGTGTGTACCGGGCTTAACAGTCACACTACATCCCCTTCTGCTATGTAGCAGCTGTATTTATGAGGTAAGGATTAAATTCGTCACATTTTTGCCCAATCTGTATACGAGCAATGTCTTCACGTTTATGAAGACGATAGGACAGGGCTCGGATATCTCAATTGAATAGTTGTTATTTTTAACACAAGTAAACGGAAAGAATATACATGGTGCCAGTAAAAAGTGTATCGGGGCGCTATACCTTAACTGCAGTTCCTTTTATGATTTCGGCAAATGCCGTTTTTATGGTACTTCCCTGATTGGGACGCAGACAATAGCGGTGGCGCTCTTTTTCAATAAATTCTATTAAAGCAATTCTGCAGAAATTTAAGCAGGGACACGACTACGGGAAACCACACCGAACTGTCAGGAAGGACAGTAAATCGAAGTGTCCAAGCTTAGGCAGATTTTGATACGTTAGAGTGGTAGTCATTTTGGGAAATCATGTGAAAATTCCACTGAAATCCGTTCTAAAAAATTCAGCAATTGAAATTGTCACATTTCCAACATAAAGGGAACTGAAAGTTAGCACTTTAAGTACTTTTTCTTAAAACTTTGCGATCAATAGCCCTTTCAACCGAGGAAAGTGATTGCGAAAGAATTATGGGAACGTTACCAGCTTCACATCTCCCATGGGGAGATCTTATCTTTATAAATTATGTTGTAACACAGTAGATAAAAAACAAAAGGATTAATCGTTCTTGTATGAATGTAAGAAAATTATGTATCCTGCTTCCTCGAACCTCGCTTTTGGTAAAAAAAATGAAATAGCTAAAATTGCTGATATTTCTAGAAATTAGTGGTCTCTAGAGACTGACTTACGCAGGATTCTCCTGAAGGGGGGGGGGATGCAGTATGTTAAGTGATCGCCGCCCTGGGAAAGGGGTGTAAGAAGAGGGGCGTACTCCTTCCCTTTGAAAATTTATGGCCTTTTCAAGGAGTCTAGATGCAAAATGGTGCAAGATTTTCGATTTTAACAGGAATAGTGTTCAAAGTTGAATTGAGGTGGTTAATGAGGATGAAACTGAAAATTCTGTGCCTTTAAACGCAACTTCTAATGCCATGTACACTTACTAACTAACTAACTTTCGAAAAAATTGTTTTCAAACCAGGGGTGGCGCCAGCGGGGGGAGCGGGGTCGTAGTTTTGTGTTGGAAAATATTTTTATCAGGTTCATAAATCCCTCGACAACACACCCCTTCACATCTCCGAAAGAAATCTATGGTAATCGGTAGCCAGGTAGTTTTTGATGGGATGATTTTCCACGAGTCTAAGCCGAGTGAATCACTCCGTCTCTACAGACGGGCTGGCGGGGCCGTTAGATGGGGGAAATGCTCGATTGACCCATAAGTCTACTCACCATACCCAATTACATAGAACTGGGAACTATGTAATTCACTGCCAGTCAGATTGTCACAAACCGCATAAGAGTCAGTGCTGGCAGCCTGGCAGCTAGTTTTCAAAACTAAAATATCAAAACTTTCATTATTATTTCGCATTCTGATAAGTAAGTGCATCCGTTTTATTCCTTCGTCAGTCCATAAAAAGAAGTGTTACAAACTCATGAAAAAGATGCAATTCTCCACCTACGTGATAACAGCTTACCCTCCCCCCCATAGTGTAAAAGACGTCATACAAAAAAGGCCGACGGTCGATATTGAAAGTATACATCTCTTCCTTTTTTGTTGTTTTAGATTTCATCCATTCCTTTGCAAAAATCATTTGGCAGTTTGGAGAGATCCTATTTTTGTCTTGGATGAAAGTTCTTAGAAAGAACAAGGAGATATTTGTTCAAAATATCAGCTCACTGAGAAGATTTAAGTGATTAGCTGTACCACTACATTTCTGGATGAAATACGTGGGAAATTTTCTAATCTGAAAAACATTTCAGGTTGTTTTCCCCTTCATACATAGGCGGCGGAAGATGTTTTTTTATCGCGGGGCACAAGTTTTCGGCAGCCGACAAAATGGTGACGCCGTAAGGTTTTACGCGAAGCACAAAACCCCGTCCGCGTTGGGTCCAGGGGATGGCTTAAGGGCCCCTGGTGTGCTTCACCGGGCAAAGCCCTGGTAGGGGGTTCATGGCGGGAGGTTGGATACTTTTGTAGAGGGTGGCTGGAGTTTACTATCTAAGCGTAGCGCCACCATCAGTTGGCGCAGAGCGTACAAAGAAAATTTTGGATTTTAAAACCTCCCAGATGGCTGGAAATGGCATTTGCCAGGTATATTTGTCGCTAATTCTGGTGAGAAAAATTTGTGATTTTTCTAAGATTAAAACACTTTTGAGATACTGATTAGCTCAGTTCATTACCCCACTGGACTATGTATCCTAGGATCGCAAATCCGGAATCCTGCTGAATGTTGCAAGCAACTGTTCCATGCAGTGGACTCATGAGTAAGGTATTTCCAGAGGCGTAGGGGAGCATTTCAGTTTTGGGGTAGAAGGTTTTTGACCGAAAAATGTTATTCTGCCCGTAAGACATCAAAGCGGAGCGCCACCACTGGTTGGCGCGGAGCGTGCAGAAAATTTGAAAATTGTTACCTCTCAGACAGTCAAAAATGACATTTCCCAGGCTTGTAAAGGGGATCCAAGCAGTCGTTTTTTAAGTTTCAATTGCACATAAACGTACGTTCGTTCCAAACTAAAATTCAGCCAAAAAGACTAAGCGGAGAGCCATCATTGGTTGGCGCGAAGCGTGCAAAACATTTTTAAATATCCGACCCCTCAGACAGTTGAAAATGGCATTTCTCGGTCTTACATGGGGATCTGAGCAGTCGCTTTTTTGAGTTTCGTTTTGCAAAAAAGATCACTTGAAACTTAAATTCTGCTAACTGGAGCACCAACATAAGTTGGGGCGAAACGTACAAGGAAATTTTGAAAAATCTAATCACTTCAGATGGTCGAAAATGTCATTTCCTACGCTCATAGGAGGTCTTAGAAGTCGCTAATTCGAAGTTCTGTTTGCACAAAAATGTTCACTTGATACTAAAATGCTGCTAGGAAGACCATTTTCGCGGAGGTTCACCCAAAAAAAAATTGAAAAATATAACCCCTGAGACAGTCGAAAATGACATTTCCCAGGCTTATAGAGGGATCTAAGCAGTCGCTATTGGATCAGAAAATAGCCAGATAAAATGTATCGCTACCAATCGATGAAATGGTCCCGCAAATTTTCGGGGGAAACTACAAACCGGAATTGAAAACATGCTAATGAAGTTTACTCTATTGCGACTCTTGGCTATATTCAATATATATTGAAAAAGTTGTGTACCCGAACTTCCGACTATATATGATTTTACTTTTGAAAAAATTAGGCCTATGGGGATCTTAGCAGTCGCTATTTTGATCAGAAGAATCAGATAATCCGTTGAATTAATTTGTCAATTGAAAACGTCCCAGCATTTTTTTAACCTTTGCCCAAATATTTGACCATTTCGGGTAAATTTTTGCAAGACTACAGTGTGAAGTTGGGATGATGAAAGCCTTTTTTCACATTCTACCCAAATGTGTCGCAGATCTTTTTTATTTTCCATGAAAATTGTACTTTAAATATGGCATCTTCTGTTTTTCGGCAAAGATTTGAAGCTACTAAAATAATCGGTAATTTAGGGTATTGTGTTACACAAGATTTAAAAACAGTCTCAAGAATAATTGTTTCTTTTAAGCCACAGACTTCTCAAATGTGTCGCCAGTGTAAATACTAATTCAGATACTGCTACTCATTCAGTTTAAGCTGGATTTAGAGTTAATTTTACCTTACAAGTGATTTCAAGGCAGTTTGATTTAAAGTAATGCTATTTGTTCATGGAAGTTAGAATTAAAAATAATCAATATCCTTTAGATGGGGAAAAGACCATTCATTTGCAATATGTTGGAGGGGACTACCTTGAAACTTTCTGTAGGTTTGATGAGCGTGCACGTAAGGTCACCAACCTGTTCTTCAAGTGGACTGCTCATCCAGGGAGCATGATCAACAGCCCCCCCCCCCCCCGACTCTTTGAGTAAGGTTGGATATTAACTATTTTTTACATGTTAAATGTTTTTCGGTCCGCTTAAATTTTTTTCTTAACTTTTTTGCTTACTTTTTGTCTTATGTTTTTGCTACTTCTATGTTTTGTTCTGCTTTCTTGAGGGGTCAGACTTAGTAGCATCTCTGCTTCCCTCTGGCTCCATTCACCTTTAATGATAGTATTTATCTTTACATGTTGTATTGTGCAGTAATGTTAATTTCTTGCAGTTTGAGGTGAAATATAAACTAGAAACTTGGAACTTGAAAGTCCGTTAACTGTGCTGACTTTGAGATTTTACAGGCCTGATACTTGCAAGAAAGCCGTCGTTGTTAGATAACTTTTAACAGAATTACTCCACACCTATTGCACTGGTAAATTTTACGTAAAAATTGTCAATCGTTTTACTAGTCTTGGTCAAGACGTTATTACATTATTTCTCACCACAGTTGAAAGTAGAGGGGGGGGGGGCTTTAAACTTGATAATTTTTTGCAGTGAGATTTTTGATTTGCTTCAGCAATACATGATATCTAGAGTCGAGAATAGCTGAATGCAATAGAGGGCGTACCTCAAAAAGGGTAAGAATGTTGTAATATTAACCAGTATTAGGATCTTTACAAAGACTATCGTTTTACATGCAGACAGTATTATGAATTTGTGGTGATAAGTACGAAACTCTTTGTAAGTCTGCATTTAATGTTTTACTTAAGGAATAAGTTAGGGCAAAAAAAATTCAACAACAGGCAGTGAAGGAGTTACGGGGGGGGGGGGGATTGGCTACCCAGGTTGTTTCTTTTTCTTTGCCCTTACAACAGGTCGGCGAATAAATTCAGATGTGTCGTACTCCCTAAAAATGGCCTATCCAAATGAAAGAGAAAAAGTATCAGGGGAGAATCTAAATCAACCATTGAACAAATTTGTTTAAGCAATAATTAAAATTGATTAATTTGAGAATCGGATCTATAATAAAAGTTTTGAAGTTTTCACATTCAGTGCGCTCGATAAGATTTCTCCTATAAGTTATATCAACCAGGAAAGTACTATATACCTCGCGGTTGTACTTCCATGTATCAACAAAAGCGGTAAAGTATATGTTCAACATTTCATAAAGCTCCACGCAGGGGGCTGTTATTTAAAGGAGAAGGCAACCAACGGATTTTACACCTATCAGCTAGTAGAGACCACAATTCTAACACATTTTCTGAAAAAAGCTAATCGAATCAGCATAGTTCCAAATTTTTATGAATTTTTCAATTATTTTTCTTCCCTAATGAATCCCCATGATGTTCGTAGCCATTTTCTGGCTTTCAAAAAAAGAGGGCGCTTTAATATGACGTAAACGAGCCACATCGTAAGTTATACGATTTCCCATTCGTTGCACATGGCGTGTACACTATTCCACAAACTGAAGGGATGTATAAAAAAGGGTCTGAGCCTTCCCAGGGGCAATACAGTCTGCATATACCCATCCTAGCCTTGAAAATATGTCTAGGAGGACAAGGTAGCATTGCCGACAGCTTTGGCAATCTCAAAAGATTGTTAGGACCTCACTAGGCCTAATGAAGCTGGCGATTGCTGTTTCGCTACGGTAAGAATTGCAAACTGCCTACCTTGTCGTTATGTTCACTCAGTCTTCTCTTCTTTGCCTCAACTAAACAAATATCGGCAGTCAAAAAATCCGCATAGGGACTATTCTGGTATCTTTCTCAAAAGCACTTCCCCAAGATACTGTTAGCTCACTCGCTATTTGCGTAGAAAACAGACAAGATTATACAGGTTCCGACTAGTGTCAAAACTGGTACAAGTGCTAAGCGTACTAGCCACATGCTAGAACCTTCATAAGAGATCCCGCCGACTGCCACTTTGTCCTGTTTTCTTTCTTTATTCTCTGAATACTCAGGCTACCAAAGATACCGTTTGATTCCATCTTTCTATACAAACGCTCCCGTCCTATATTCCATGTTTAGCGGGAGAGTGTACGACAAAGAGTTCGAGTACATCCTGCTCGTAAGTTGTAACGTTAAATTCCGTGCACAGTGTTTTCACACTGGACACTGCACAACAGTTAACTGTATGTTAGTCAAGGTCACTCTGCCATGAGAACGTGTTTGCAGTTCTCTACATACAGTTATTTCCTTTCATCAGGGTTACCCGAACTGTAAGGGTACAGGCAAAGTGTATGGTGACAGACAGCGGTGCGATGGTGTTGCCAATTACGCAAACTATTTTTTCATGCTCTTGTTAAAAACCTGTTTTTCATTTTACTTTATTATTGTATGATGAAAATAATTTTATTCAGACAATTGGAATTTTATCTCCTTTTTCAAGGGGAATTCAGAAGATGTGTTATGCAGGATATGTGCAATTATAGATAGTTCATGCGGGTTGGTAACTTTTCTGTTGAAATATGATATGTGGCTCGCTTTCGTCATTGAACATCCGGGAACTGGTGAATTCAAAAAACAATGGCGCGGACCAGTAGCTTCTTAAAAATCAATTTTTAACATTGAAATGAATACTTCAAAAACTTCTTTGTGCTTCTTTTGGAAAGAGCAAACATTAAAATGGTAGTCTGTAGGCAGAAAAAGCTAGGGTTGCCTTCTCCTTTAACAGCTCCCTGCTCCACGCCACAAACAATTTGCAATCATTATCCAAGTTTTGTCCCTATCTAGGGAGAATGTTACCCTTCAATATTAGTTAACGGAAATGAATTATTTAACTGCTGAAAAATGTGTAAAAGAGCGAAATTCTGCCCATGGTTCGGCTAATCTTTTTTTGAAACGTGACTCCGGCAGCTCGTTCCCAATTCCTGGCATTTTCCGCAGAGATCCTCACGATGGGGAGGCTTATATTCAAAGTCGTTTCTGTAACCAGGACTTTCCAACTCACACTGAGGAGAAACGGAGTAAGGTAAAACAAACTTTTGTTCATTAAGGTAATAAGTAAACGGTGCAATTGGGCAAAGTATAGCAATGCACACTTACAGGTCAAGCAACCAACTTGCAGTCGGGAGGTCTGTAGTTCGAGCTCTGGGTCTTACCAAAGACTTTACAATGGGAACTACTGTCAGAAGTGGCAAATGGAGGGGTGGCAAGGGGACATTTCCCTCACTCAGAATCTTTGCCCCTCCGTTGCCTCCCTCCCCACTTATCTCTCAAAGAACAGTGGCCTGACATTAATTTTCTTGGCAAAATGATTTAAAATTCGTCCCCTTTCTGGCGTACTGACGAATCGCAAATTGGCATAGCGACGGATCTGCAAATTTGGCAATTTTGGCGTAGTGACTAATGCATTTTTTACCGTAATCTGTTCACCTCAGCCTTAAAAATTGCAACGACTTTGTAAGATATATTATTTTCTACAATTCCAAACATAAAAGCGATGAATATGGCGAAAATTCTCCAAATAAGACAACATTCGTCACTATATGAAACACAAGATCCACAGATTCATGAAATTCTTGATTATGCGATTCGTCAGTACGCCAGAAAGGGGACGATTTGATTAAAAAGTGACTGAAAGCTCCATATTTGTAATTATTTGTTTAAAATAAAAAAGAGCAAAGTTTAACGCGCTCTTCGCGCGCACGATATTGCGATCTCTCCTACAGTAAGTACTCGCTCATAAGTCAATCTGGTCAACTTCTCCGAGCCGCTACAGCGCATTTATCCTAACTTTTCTTCAATAAATAGGTCCTTTATTTTGAAGAATTTTGACCAAAAGAGGCAGTGAAGTTTCGAAAACTTTTTAAGAGTCGCCGGGAGACCTCAATCAGCAGGCCATAGATAGTATTACCTAAAAGCAACGACCTTCAGTCGCCATGCAATCTTAGATATGCTAATCAGCTAAACGGAGACTTTTTCAATAATCCCCGAAATTTTCATTTTTTTTACAGCAAAACCTGAATCTAAAATTTTCTACAAGTGTTGCATTTGTTCCAAAGAACTCAGAATTTCTGGGCGTCCCCAATATGGAAGTGTTCAATAGCACTTACAAAGAATAAGAAATTTGGGTGCTTGCCCTATTTCCTGGGGGAAAGAGCCACTGGTGTCATCGAAACTTTTCAGTGCAGCGGAAGTTTGTGTATTGACTATTTCTACGCTACCCACTGGCCGACTAACCCCAGACCAAAACCCTACATGTCGCACAGACCGACTCTCTAGCAAAGAGCCGTTCGACGGAATCAAACTATTAAATGCTTCCCGCTGTTTCTGCCTTCTTCAGAATCGTACCTGTGAAAGCAAGTCAGAAACACTCCCTCAGTCACAGTAAGTACACTGTAGCTAGAAAAGGTTCCATATTAGGCCGATGTGTGAAAACTCCACTTCAAGGACATTTGACACAGGTCACACTAAAACGAACTCGGATTGGATTCCGATCCGATTTTTCTGTTTTTTTCCTAAAATCCTCTTAATCTCTTGTCAGAAAGAGCCACAATTTTTTTTTACATGTGTAAATATTTATGTTGTACCTCAGACCAAAGATGGAGATGTATAGGAATCTGATGGCAACAAGATGACTAATTCTTTAAAATCACTGCATTGGATGATAAATTATGAACCAGAATATACCTAATACCCCTGAAGCTTCCGGGAGTTTCGCCCCTTCATCCCCCCGGGGGCTTCGTCCCTGGACCCCACCCGCATACACACTCGCTTCTCGCTCAAATTCGCATTGTTAGTTGCCCCTCCAAAAGTTTCTGTTGCCCTCCATTTGCCCCCCCCCCCCTTTTCAAATCCAGGTGCCACCGCTGCATACTGTCAGTATAAGTAATAGAGTAGGAAGAACAAGCAAGTTGGCCACAACAGGAAAGAGGCCGTGGCCGGTTCGCCTTAAGCCCATTGATTAGAAATTGAGCCGTTAAACCTCATCTACCTAACTACAAGCCATATGACAGAAGAACAAAACCTTTGTTTTCAAGTCCCCTTGACTATCTGGGGGAAGAACCGAGGGGTAATAACATAAGTCATCACAGTTTGGGTATCCCGTGGACAACATAAACATTGTCGAGTATGAACTAGCAGAGATATCAGCTATAAAGGGTGCGACACAGGGTCGCAGTAATTATGTACAGAGTTTGCGATGTCCTTAACCTTACTTACACCGAGATCAACGCAAAAACCAGAAGAGACTGTCAGCCCTATGTACATATATGCGTACCTAAGTTTCCGAACTTCATCCGGGGATCTTCCTTTGCATACTCGCTCAGAGGTGTTGTATGGTCAGGTGGTGGGGGATGAGAACAATTCCTCTCTTTTAGGATAGTTGTTGAGAAAACATTGTCTAAATAGGTTAACTTAGATGCTAAGTTATGTGATCTTTGGCAAAACATTAAAAGCTTATAACATGCTAAGCAATGATATGTAAACACGCGGTCCGACTGTAGTAAGCCCTTTTCATTAATTTTGGGAGCACCATCTGAGACGGTTAGTAACCACGACAATTGCACCTGAGGCAGGCGAGGATCGCGAACATTTGAGCAACCTGTGACAACACGCGATTGAAATATATCTACCAATTAGTCACAAAAAAAGAATTCGCCCTACCACAAGCAGTTGTACCTGTGTTAGATTAGTTAGGTAGAGTTTTACGGCCCAGTTTCCAACGAATTGCTTCAAGTCGAGCTGGCCCACGGCCTTTTTCCAGTTGTGGCTCACTGGCTTGTTTTTCCTGCTCCATTGTTTATGCTGAGCACCAAGCACAATGGCAGAAGGTTCCATTTTTAAAGTCTTCGGTATGACCCGGCCAGGACTCGAACTCGAGTTCTCTAACAACTGGGCCATGAGCAGTTGTACCAGGATGAAATATATCTGGCACGTTTTGCAAAGAGTACTTCCCATGGTTGACTCTCACATTTTACTATTTCAGCAAGTATTTGCTGAATTAGAGGCCACATTTTTCCCCATCACCAATATTAAGGATCACCCCGAACACGCATTTTTAAACATATTTCCGCTACCGATCATAACGAAATCTAAACCTTAAAACGACTTCCAGGAAGTAAATTAACAGATGAATTTATTTTTCGAAAATCAATACTTGTTTACAATAACTCTCAAGTTGTAAGTAATCATAACCATGTTCTTCCTTCCAGCTGAAGTAAAGTTTCAATCGAACGACTTTCAATTAATACAAGGATAGCCGAACAAATAATACAAAGTCACACAACAACACTGAAGTACGTCGATCAAAACAATCATTTCATCAACTGCATACTATCCCTTTCATTCTCTATTTTCTAGCACCAAAGCTACAACAATCTATTCTTGATCTACGTACTGCACGCAAATGCCAGCCTGATAAGAAACAAATGGGACCGTCCGTCATAGTTATGAGTGATTTGTTAATATTATATGATAATCCTTTTTTCAAAGTGTTGGTACATTAACAATATGCAGTCGATACACTTATTTTATATTTGCTATTTCCCTTCCACTTCTGTTGCCCCAGTGACGCTACCGTGACACAAACCTCGTCTTTCAGGTGCTTGAAGTTAACGTATCTTTCAGTCACCATTAAGCCTATTTATGCAACGTTTTCGCTAATCCCAAATCCATACGTCAGGAAGCCGGTTCTGGAGAATGAAACTTGACAACGGACAAAGAATCTTTACGTTTCAACCAAAAGCGGTTTTGGAAGGGGAAATTTTAATTGCAAATGCTTCACATATTTTACAAAAAGTGTTTTATCCGTGTGAGGAATAGTTTCACAGCGAGACTAGTTTAAGGATTAGTGCAACATTATACATTACCTGGGAGTAAGGAAACACCTTTTTGCCGCATTTCAAGCACTCCTGGGCGTAGCCTTCCCAGGTATTGCCACTCTCCCATGATCGGTTGCATTTCTCACATTTAAAATATCCAAATTTTCTTTCATCACCCTTCGTACCGTAGTTGTCTGTCTAGAGTAGATAAAAAGTAAGTCATTATCCATGAAAACCTTTTAGAATAAGTAGCAATTGCAAGAGACTCTCTTCATTGTTTATTATTCCAGTGGTTTCATATTATAACTGATCTTATCACCTGCAGTACATTGAAATATAACCCAGACTAGTATACAGTATTTTATTGTTACACTTTTACTTTTAATTGTGTTTCTATCTTTATGTAAAGATGTTACGCTAAATTTCGACACAAAAAACAACACTGAAGAGAATACACTTGCAACATTAAGTTAGAAGGGATCTTCTGGAGACAAAATTCAATGCTTTTAAAATATGCAGAACAGTTTCTTTTTTCACCAGGTAAAAACTGCGTCTCAATGGCATATAGCGTTCATAGGATACTAATATTCAAAGAAATGCAATTTTTTCTTGAGATTTAAATAGCGCATTATGGGAAATCTGTTACTTCATCGCGACACATCAGTGTAACAGTGCATCAATGTATTTATAAATTTGGTGTTTTGGCAGAGAATATAAAGGAACATTAATGCTTGCTTCACCCGAAGTATATTGTTGAAGAGTCATTATAGATCTGCAGGAAAAGATATTGAAACTTGAAAACAGTATCAAGCTTAAAGGACAAACCGGAAGTTCAATTATAAAGTAAAATGAAAGGAATCTCAGGCAATGCGTCCACATTTCATAATGACTTTTTGTGGCTTTGTTGAAAAGTGGAGGTATTTTGCAACAAAAATGGCCAATCTTTAAAGTAAGATATCTTGAGATAGAAGAAAAGTATGGGCAAAGATTTCTGGAATATTTTAGTCTTCATTACAAGACTTCAGTAAAAAAGAACACTGTACTATTCCTTTACATTACCATGTATGGTTAAAACTTGTCTTAAGGTTTGCCCAAACGTATATTAACATAAAGTGACATTTTATAATTGAATAGAAACTTTTGAAAATGTCGGATCTTCGTGCAAAACTTATCCACCCGCCCGCGTGGTGTCACTGGTGCAAACTATAGTTTAAGGCTATCTATTAACAGCAAGTAGGCTGTAAAAACTAAGAATCATATGATGTTTTCATCCAGAGAAGAAAAACACGCGATTGAAATTATTAGAATGCATCCCTTTCCTTTCCAGGAAAAAAATTTGATGCAAAATCACTGGTAATTATGCAATTTTCATTAAGGTTCAAACCTCACAAATTTTTTCCTGGCAGAAAGAGTTATCCATGATTTGTCTTGATAGCCTTCCAGCAACTTTTTTTAAAATAATCCTCGTTACTGCTAAAAGAAAACCCCAATATTAAACAATAAGTTAAAGATAAAGAAAACACTTGTACGTGTACTTCAGGTTTAGAATTTTATAAAAACATATACATTTTAGAGGTGCCAAAATGCATGTTGAAATTTATTCACCAATTCATCGATTTAGATCTTCAGGATGTTCAGATGGTTCAGATCTTCGATCTAACCCACCAGTTGAAAGCCGAATATAATCTCCTCTCGTTTCCATAAACCGTGAAACAGTTGATTTCACATTTACGGACAAAGAAACAAAGAGTTATTTGGAATGACTTATAAGAGCTTCCGTGGTTGAAACAGCAATTCTTGAATCAGGATATTAGGGAATATTTCACAGTTTGATTACTCTTTAGGTTTTAAACCTTAACGTGCCTTATGTAAAGTCCACATAAAAATTAATAGAGACTGTTTAGGACATTTTTAAATATTGGCAGTAGACGATACTTGTGCTGATTTAACACTAAGTGGTTATGATCCGGAAGATGGGATGACATGTAACTTTAACTTGGAGGTTATGACTTGTATGTAAATTGAGGCAATCCGTCATACACCGTGTGAACATTCCACAGTTACTTCTTCAAATGAAACTTACCCAAGAATCGTCATCCGAATCCATTGTTGCATTGAGTCAATATGTTTTTGTGGAACTCCAAATAGTCTTGACTGTAGTTGGAACAGTAAATATGTCTTGTGAACTGCACATTTGCTGTTGAATTAGTTTAATGTGACTGATAAAAACAGCTTGTTTTATATCTGAATGTTGTGAAGACTTTGTACTTAGTCGACATGCCATGGTACTTTCAGGTCTGTTGGTAACATTTCGACATAGCATAGGTTTTCCATTCATTTATTTTTAGGAAAGGTGAGATAAAAATTCCGATAAATAAATAAATAAAGGTTGGAATTGTATTATACAGAGATTGTAGTTACCCTCTTTATATCCAAAAGGGTACTCAGACATATTGCAACATATATCTCTGTAAAACATTTTGAAGGAGAAAATAGCAGAGTGAATAGTATGTTTACTGTAGTTTTTAAGAACCGACTTTGGAAGACGAATAATTGTACACCTCATGCTAGGAAGGGCTGTGAATTGCACCCTTTTCGCCAAAATAATTTCTTCGGGCACCATGAATTACAGGCAAAACTGCTCTCTCGTTATCCGAATCCATTGTTGCGATGAGTCAATATGATTTTTGTGTAACTCCTGATAGTTTCAACTATAGTTGAAATAGCAAATAAGTTCGGTATGTAACCAGCCAGGAGTCTAATTCCAGACCTCCTGTTCCTTTTTAGGGGTATTTGGCCGTGATGTTGGCATATTACATTCAATGTTGCAGTCAACATTCATACTCCCGCTTCTTATCTAACCACTTGACCATGCAGTCGTCCTGTCTAAATCGTGAAACTAATCTTCAGCCTCATTACTTACACCAGTGGTGGAGAAGGGTGTGATATGGTATGGGTCTGGCAGGAGATATCTATGTGTTTCTTTGAAAAAGGATTCTCCTGAAGTATGTCCTCAGTCATGGTGGAACGATGTGAAGTTATCGTCGGTACAACTTTGGAGAAACATCTTTCTAGTTCAAGATTTAAACTAGGAGTTGTCAAGATTTTTTATATCGGTAATTTATGAATAGTTTGGATGCGTAACTTGAGTAACGCATATTTAACGCAGAAATGTGGACGAAATTTGTCTTCAACGTGGTACATTTGGGTGTCGCCATAAACCCCGACTTTAAGCCCAGGTTTGTTTGGTTTCGCCACTGTCGAGGGAGGACAGACGGAAAGGGGTTTCATGCATTCTTTATTGACACCCAAATATGAAGTCCCTCCCTAAACTTACCCTAGGTGTAAAGATTTGGAGGTGACTTCATACCACCGCAAATCTGACCCTGTGCACCCAAGAATTGCCCTTCGATAGGATATTTTGGCTAGGATAAAAAAAAGGCGAAATGGGCAAACTTGTGGTCTTTGCCGCCATCACCAAATTCTTCCAAATCTCTAGTCTTCGTCATAAACATCAAAATAATTTTTAAGTTAATTTGGGATGTACATCGACAAAATCATGCGACATCAAACTGAAATACAGGATTTGAGAGGTGGTGAAAATTTGCCTGGGGGCGAAATATTGTTAAAGCGTATTTGTGTTTAGGAAATGCACATTGTTAATAAATGAAGAAGGGAGAAGATGCATTTTCGATTGTCAAACTGCCCAACCGGAATGGTAACATTACCTGGCTAGCAGTTTACCAAGCCCAGGCGCGTAGCCAGGATTGTGTCATGGGGGTTGATGTTTTGGGGGGTTGGGGCTCGATATGAGGGAAAAGTCTGAGGATAGAGAGAAAAAACCGCTATTTTAGGTCCTTTTTGCATTGCAAGGTTGGATCATGGGGGTTCTGACCCCATCCCCCGCTCCGTGGCTACGCCACTGACCAAACCAGTGATTCCTAAAATTCCTCAATATTACCGAACATTTCGATTTCTCATCCTTTATCAGTTTATACTGAACAATGCCACATTAAATATGCGGGAACCTATTCTGCCTTCTTCATTATTTTATCAAATAATTGAAAATCTACATTTTCCATTGTAAGTTCGTGTAAATTTTGTAGAAATTTCTAGAAGTGAACATGTCTTGGCTAGGTCCCCTATAGACCTTATGCATATGATGTCACAGAGCAAAAAGTACGCCCTCCTTTCGCAACAACCCTAAACCATCACCGACAAATGCAGACAGCTGATTTGTCAATCAGTCGAATACGTGCATATTGTGCTACGTGCAGGGTGAATTCTTATGCGTGCGGTCACGTGTTCCATTGTTTTTCCCCAAATGATAACGTCGGTGTGTCGTCAATGCATAAGGTCTATAGGATTCCTATCAAATTAATTTCGGGACCTTACTGACAGAAAATGGGTAAGTAATCATACAGGACAGTGTATAGCATTTGTGGCCTTTATCTTGAATATTTAAGGAGCACGAAATTAATTGTTGTCATTGCATTATTATATTCTTCAAATCAAGATGTGGAGAGGTAATTAAGTAAACTGATAGTTTTGAGCAATCCACATGCCGCCTATTAGTATCTTACTTCGTAATTATAATAGTTATCCATTACTGCAGAGGGGGATACCTCCTGTATGGATAGCCGGATAGTTTCAACAGGTGATGATATATTTCAGGTGATAATTGTTGGCTTAAAGTCCTAGTTTTAAGTGAATGTGAATCTCAAACGGAGAGGAGGTCAATGAATTGATATAGATAAATTAATGGAAGTGTTTAAAAGTACTACCACGTCAAAACGCTTTTAATTAGGATGATTAGGCCTAGTTAAGTTTCAAATAAAAAAGAAGTTGCAGAAAAAGTTAAATTTTGAATTTCAAGGTTTTCTTGACTTGTAACGGTTTGTGCATAATATTTGACTGGAGCCTGGTCACGAATTCTTGAAAACCGAATTGAGCCTTTAAGTACTCACTCATAAACCAGTTATTTGTATGTAGGACATGGGGACGGTCTACTTTTTACCATTTGCCATTGTTTGAATCAGTTTGAATCAAGTTACCGTGTGTGCAAAATATCACAGCTGGACAAGTGTATAACGCCATTTCTTCTTTGTAGCTGGTTACGAACCCTAAGTCGAGGTTGATTATGTGGACAAACTTCCACCTTGAAGCCCTTACAACCAAAACCCTGGACGTCTTGGGTCGTCGAGTGGAAGAGTTGGTCTATTCCAGCTGCTTTGCACATATGATTCACATGTGCATGGGTACAAATTCTGTTCGATTTACGTGGGTTTTTCTCATGGTAACTCTGGCTTTCCTCCCACTTGGCGTTATGCTTGCCACTAAAATCAGTTGTCCATCTGACTAAGTCAATTGCGAGTCAAACTGAAGCATGATCATGTGAAGCAGTTAAATATCGTTTAGTCCCCTATAAGCTACCGAGGTTAAGAAAAAACCTTTTTTTATGCCACGACTAAATTTTCCTAAATTTCTATCAATTTTCATTGCAAAAAAATTTTCCTTTTCATATGCTAGAGTGCACCAAATTACATATCAGGACCTTGGAAAATTCAAAAATTTTCCTCCCACTTGACATTATGATTGCCACTATAATAGATTGCCCACCCGACGAAGTCGGTTGCACGTAGCACTGAAACACCCTCGGGAAGAGGCCTTAAGTATACTTTAGTCCCCCAAAACTGAGGTAGGCCTAAAGAAAATTTTTCCTCAATTTTTATCAATTTTCATTGCAGGAAATTCTGTCTTTTTGTATGCTAGAATGCACCAAATTGCATCTCAGTACCTTTAAAAATGCATTTTTTCAACAGGGGTGGCCTCCGCAGGCAGAAGACCACAATTTGGCATCCCCTCTCTTTAAAATCTTGGGTCAGCCCCTTGCTTTTCTCTAAATACACTTAAGTCTCTTATGCTGCATTTAATACTCATTTGTTTCGGATTGCATTTGACATTGCTGGGAGTTAGCGCAAATTACGCAATATCAAATAGTGTTTTAATGAAAACTCATAGCCTATGACATATGTACTCTGAGCATATCCCTTAATTGTATTTTCTATCCACGTTGTATCCATTTTATCAAGGCAATGGTCCATGCATTTCTTGCTCAAATTTGTTTTAAAGCCGACGCAAAGTATGTCACGTGTACAAAGGAACACTGCAGAGCTTCAATCTGCACATAGACTGTTCAGTGAAGCGCTGTTCAAGCAACAATAAGTAATACATGTGATTTGAGCATAGCAAAATATCATACTATGTAGCCTCTCGAACATAATGCTGAAAGAAAAAATATTAAAGCATTTCCATATGGTGAATGAGAAATTTAGTGTCTCGTTATTACAATCAAACGACCATACCCAAAGCTGTTGTGAATTTTCACATAGATTCCCTTCATAACAACTCTCATGATCTTCCTTAATTTTTTTTTTTTTTTTTTTTGATCTTGCCTTGTGATAAAAAAGCATAAATCCCAAAGCTACAGAATCATCTCTTTGGCATTACAGCATGCATTACATGGCGAATTTTAAGAAACTACTAGTCTGTTGAATATGAAAGTTGTCCGACCGTCCAACCAGCCAAACACCCTTTGTCTATTTATTAAATTGTAAATGAGTTTGAACCCCACCCCCGTGGGACTGGGGTTGTATAAATATAACACGGTTTCCCCGCCTGTCGCAAGGGGCAACCGTGATTGGACTGAGTGCTTGAATCTATTTGCATAATATTGAAACCAAACATGAACTTTAACCGAATTTGAAACTTTATGTAAATTTTCCCTCTTCTTGCGAAAACTATATAACACATTTGTATTGGTTTGTCGTCAAATCTCATCTAACTACCTAAGTTACTAACTACCTAACTAACTACTACACTGTAATACAACAGTGTGTGGTACTTTTCCCTATATATCTTCCCATCTTTAATCAACAAACTTGACGTTTTGTTGATGACCGTACCGCAAAATAAGATGAACAATTTGAGCCAGTTGGGACAATTGACCAACATGGAAATCCAGTCAAATTTCATTCTTTTATTTTTTAAAGAGTAAAAGAGATTTTTGAACCCACATGCATTGTGAATCTCTATTGCTTTAAATTGACACTTTAGATACCAACATGGTTTGGCAATCTCCGGCGCTCCGAGGTTCAAATTCAGTGTCTCCTTAGTGTAAGAATCCTACTTATAGACACAGAAGCATTTGAGCTTTAAGTTGGGGTAGTACAAAACCTGCAAGAGCCCATACCCATGGAGAGATGGACGTACATTTCATTTTACTTTATAAATGTTCCGGAAGCTAACACTATCCACCCCTTTCTCGTCGGGTACCTCATATTATCTGGTTCAGGACCTGGTTTGAGGGGAATTATGGCGATCAGAATGACACCTGTGTACGAGTTGTTAACCGTTGGGTTCATTTGGTGAACATCTTTTTCCGACTGACATTCCCATCGTTAATGTCATAATGGTTTGTGTTTAACTGTGGACACGGGAGGGTACCAAACTGTAAGACAAATAATGCACATGTCCATCTTACCACGAGAAAATCATACATTATTTACACCATTTACACTTAACTGTACATCTTAACAGTTAGAAAAAATTGCTCTGTGGCCAGCTATACTTTCAGACTATTGACGCTAATTTCACACAAGGTAAAATCGATGGGCTATAATCGACACAACTTAGAAGCGAAAGTTTCTTTGTGGCCTGCAGCTTCTGCCTAATTTTTGGCATTTCCCACAGAGCTCTTGGGGATGAGCCTTGTTCAAGTCACACTTGTCCGAGTCACCGGATTTTTGCAGTGGAGTCTAAGGAAAAAGAAAACAAATTCACAGTTAAAGTACAAAATAAAGAGAAACATTGTAAGAGATTACAATGTTTTTGGCCTACTATCTAGGCCTATGTAATTACACATCATCAATATATCACTCAACTACAATTAATCTCGTACACTGTAAAAATGTTTGTACATTTACAGAAAATCTAAAATAAAAAAGAAGAGAAGGATAGATAAAAGTACTGTTATCTCACTGACAGCTGTTTTACGTAAGATTTTTTATTCTTGATTTTTTTCTTCTGTAATTGTACAAAAAGGTTATAGTATTGCAGACTTTCCTAACAGTGTATGTGACGTTATAACTTTGACTCATTTCATGACTATCGTGCAGAAAGGGGAAAATTATCAAATACTTAGCTCTGTGCTATCAACTTTAACTGATAATTAGGCACATCATGTGATGTCATAACAAAGCCATTTCAGGGTTTCTAATTGTTGCAAAGACAAAAAGAAACACTGAACAAATATTATTCACACACTGTCTGACTCTCAACATGACAAGTCAAACAATTCTTATTATGCATTGCATGTAATTTTAACAAAAGAAATATTTTTTCCTCCTACGATTGATATATACCCACCAAAATGCACCAAGGCTAACCCATGATACACCACGTTCAACTATCATGGAAAACCATGGTAGTTTTTAGCTGGGGATTAATTCGTGACGCAGAGCGATTATAGACTAACTATTTTTTATTTTTTTGACCGTGTTTTTGCTAAACAAAAAAAATACCGAAAAGATACTTTATGTCACTAGGAGGTGGTCGAATGGAGAGACATACGAGACATGCTATGGGCAAGAAGGTAGCAATTTCAGGTTAATTTGGATAACACGTGGTTGTAATTGAAACACCAAACTACTTAGTCACCCTTTCCATCTCCTCTACACAAGATGAAAAAAATATACACGAATCCCGACAGCAAGTGATGGTCTGATTTCAGTCGGCCATAACTGGGGTCCATTATCTTCTAATATTTCAATTTCGTTGCTTTTCTGTATCATGGATGGTTGTACACTAAATTGTATCTTGATTCCTTCAATTTCACTGAATATGAGGGTTTGAAATTCATGTAGACAATAAATGAAGACGATTTTACGCTGATGGACCCCACTAATGACCGCCCACAGTAACTAAACACAAACGCAAATCGGATTGGTCAATACCCTTTAAAAGAGCATATAAATCATTTAACATCCCTCAACCTACCTGTTTATGCGGATATACCTTGATGCGACATTTTGTACACTCCTGGGCGGTGTCGGCCCAACTGTTACCACTCATCCATAATCGGTTGCAATTAGTGCATCTAAACTCGCCAAACACCCTGTTGGTACCTTGATAGGGAGTCAAACCCTTTCCAGGATTCTTGTCGATGTTGATAAGTGTGACATTGGCAAAGTTTGTTGAAAAGAGGAAAAAAATCACTCCATTTGAATAAAATGTATATTGCTATTATCATAATAACATAATATTGGTGAGTCCGAATAGTCAAGCGATGGTCTGTTTTTGTCGGGCATAACTTCCATCAGCTTAAATCTTTTAAATTCATCTCCTCACTGTAACATGAATGATTACCCACTAAAACACACCTTGTTTTCCTCAATTTCACTGAATATGAGGGTTTAGAATTGTCTATGGAAAATAAAATTAAGACTGTTTAAGGCTAAACGACCTCTCTAATGGCCTTCTTCACTAGCTGTTCGGATTAGTCTATTCAGGAGTGACAGGAATAGTGTTAAAATGTGAATTGTGGTGGTTCATGAGAACGAAATTGAAAATTTTGTGTCTTAACATGCGAATCTAATGCCATTTAAGCTACATTTCGAGGTGAAATTTGTTTTTAAATTTGCATACATAATTAGGAGTCAAACTAAAAGAACAACGATCGGCATTGGCAAACGGGAGCATTTCAGTTTGTAGTTTTTTCTGGATCACAATTCTGCAATAAAGACAATTTAAGGGGAGCGTCAACATTACATTTCGAAAATCAGACCCTTCAGATGGCCGGAAATAGAATTTTTTAGACTTACACGAAGAATCTAACAAGTCGCCATCTTCTTTGTCGTTTGCAATAAAATGCTCACTTCAAAATAAGTTCGCAAACTACAAAGTAATCAGAAATTTATTACAAAATACTTTGACCCGAAAAATAAAATTTTGGCCAAAAGACAATCTAAGCCGTGTGCCACCATTTGTTGGCGAGGTGAAAAGTTTTTGAAAAATTGCGACCCTCAGATAGCCAAAAATGTTTTCCATGTATGGAAAGAGAATCTAAACAGTGATTTTGTTTGCAATTACAAAAAAAATGAGCAACAAGATAAGTTATCGGAAAATTACCACATAAAATGCACTACCATTATTACATTAAGTCTTGCTTCTTTTCGGGGAGACTATACAACAGAATTTAAAATATGCTAATGCTTCTCTATTGTACTGTCTCTTGGCTAAATTCAAGATCCGCTGAATTGATGAAATTGTCTCTCTGTGACTTCTCGGACTCACGACTGATAATGATTTTACCCATAAATTCTCTTGCATGATAAATGACAAACTGTTGTTCACCGCACCTGAAAACCCTCCGCTCCACTGTCCCCGTCTTGTACTCTGTGTTGGCCGGGGAAGGAGTCTGAGGGATGGGCCCCTCCCTGTTGAGAGTTCTTAAAACCGTAGGTGTCCTTAGAGGTAATCGGTGCAACCAGGGAGTTACAGACTGAGGGTACCTTTCAAGTAAACCTGGAATATGACAATATTTGCCTATTTTTAGTAATTAAAAAATGCTCAGGGGTGGGGGCTTGCAGAGACAATCCTTCCCCTTTGAAAATTGTTGAGAAATTGGGTGTCCTTACATGCACTATTGTGCCACATATGAATACGTTTTGAAGTAAAATCTGTTTTACTAAAGTATGACTACTTATTTTTAGTATTATAAAAATAGGCAGGTGGGCGCGGCCCAATGCGCCCACCCCTTCCCTTGGTATGCCACTTGGTAGGGCACTCTAAGGTCAGAGATTAGTTTTTACAGCTCTTGCCTTATTTTTCCTAACTCCTTTTAAGGTTATATACTTGTGATCTGGAAATCTTTGAAACGGCAAACTAAGAAAATGCACAATTCGATTCTAGTTTTGTTTCCTCTCTAGTTCCTGGTTAACTTCCTCCTCAAGGGAAAAATAAGATGCACCGAAGCTCAATTCCTGACACCTTGTGTTTCAAATTGCTGGTTCAAGTAAAAAAAAAAACATAGTAAATAGCATAGCATTAAATAGTAAACAGCATAGTTATAGGAACTGTTATTTAAAAACTTGAAGCACAGCTTACCTTGTACATCGTGAGGATGTTTGGGGTAGGCTACTTCGTATTTCCAAACCTTTTATGAGATGACTTCCCAATTAATCTGCTTAAAACACTTTGCAGTAGCACCGGATCATTCTGCGCAATCGAATGTTGACGAAGTGATGAAGATTTCGAAACGATCAGTGACGTGCTGGGAAATCCCCGAAAGATTTCGTAATGAGGTGTTTCCCAGCCCTTTATCTTTGTTTGCCACGTTCTTGAGGTGCTGGAAAGTTCTGTTACGCATGTCTGTGCGTGATGGATTTGTTACCTAAAATACAGGGCACCAAATAAACAAACGCACAGCAATGTATACTTGAAAATGTAATCACGTAGCAGCATTTATTGGTTCAATCCATATTGACAAATTGATTGATATATAATACTTATACGTAAGCATCTGTTTTTCGTGAAATTCTAGAGAGCCAGTATACTGCAAACTGTTCTGGCCAATAAAAGAGTAACACCTCCAGCTATAGATGCCTGCTATCACTATTTTGAAGTTTCCTGTATCTCAAGCAAGAATAGAGTCCTATTATATCTCGCCATTCCACTACATTACGGTCTTACATGAGAGTATGAGCCGCTGATCGCTTCTATCATCATGTCGTCGTGGAGAGATTCCACTCAGAGAAAAGTTCAAACTGCTGGTCAGCTGCTGCTATCTTCTCACGTAATCCCTCACTTCGTGAAATGCCTCAGTAGATAATTTTAAGTGTACCACAAGTTGCATAAAACTTGCATAAAATTGATGGTAAATTGTAAAGGAAAATAAAACATTGTCCAACCATGTGAATCCCTTTTCTCAAGCCTGCTTGTTTCACGTTAATTCTATTTACAAAATTTGTCACATATGCTCGATAACCAAACATGAGATTTTAATGAAATTTAACTAGAATTCTCATAATAAATACTGGTTCGGGGCTATTATTTTACTCTATGTTCCGACGTCTCAGTGTTCCCACTCAGGTTACACCATCCTACCTAACCTTCCTCTTGACGCTGACCTCAACGTAAAGTTTTTGGAATAAAGAGACGTCGGAAGAAAAAGATGTCGGAACAGAGAGTTGTCCCAAAAATGAAGGCATCACAAAAACAGTGCATACACTTAAATCTATCTTACTCAAAAATTATGAGCTTCAAGAGGACAGTTTCCATTACCGAACAGATATTACAAGATTTAAACACTATGAATGAGTTAATTTTCGGGTATATTCAACATTAACATGGATTTGTATCAACAATGTTTGAAGATCAGACAACATACATTCTTAAGTTCAATCTTGCTAGACCTTGCGCCGCGGCTGCTTGATATGGTTCGTACAATTGAAATGATTGTTTATGTGCATTACAATTATGACCCACTAAATAAAACAGAAAAAATAAAGAGCATAAGTTACAAAGTAAACAAAAACATCTGAAATGGACTATAATTTTATCCTACACTTCAATAGGATTGCTTTATACAGGAATGCACGCACGCCCTCAAGCACACGGTACGCAAATAGCATTCGGGGTAGCATATGAGCGTCTTTATGGTCACGGGACGACCGTCCCTCCCCCACTGACGGAGCAGAGGTGTCCATGATGGTGCTTTTTTTAGATTTTAAACAATCTGTTTTAACGCGTGTTCTACCGGCCATTTCGCCTTCTCTAAAAAAGATCTACTACAAAGTAGTCCGTGGCCGGCTCGACTTGAAGCAACTACTAAGAAACTGGGCCGTAAAACTCCATTTAACTAACGAACTGACCAAGCTCTATAGCTCCGCCACTGTATACCTATGATCAGGGGATATTTTTTAGCTTCTGGAAAAGTCAAACCTTGTAGTGACATTACTGCCCTGTTAAACTTCCAAGTTTGTCTTACTCGTGCTCGCCTAGTTTCATTATCCAAGTTTCACTTGAAAATGATACTTGTAAAACTATTAACCTTAAAAGGATACATTGATGATTGTACTTAACTCTCCAAAGTAGATGGGACTTAATCATGACGTAAGTGTTGTCGATGGCACCCTTTATTTCTTCATTGTATTGTCACAGTTTGCTACATTTCAAAGAACCTTAACCACTCTAGTATGTATAAGGTAAAGCCTTTTGAATCTGTCAATTCCCTGTGAATGCAAACCCCTTTTTGTAATGATAGTATTTCAAAGCTGTTTCTGTTTCAATACCCTATGACTCTTCTAATTAGGATTTAAATTTCAATTCTAATTTGAATTTTATTAATATTGTTTTGAAGTGACTATATGACTCTTTTTTAGCAAAGAATTTGGACACGCTTAGGAGATTGCAATTGAAATACTACAGTTGTTAATTGGATGAAATTGAAATGGTTACCAGAATTTTTCCATGCCCTGCTCAAACTTCAGGTGTAGAGAAAGTTTGAGGAGCATTGTGCCTCCTGCACCCCTGTCTTGTTGGGGCGATGCGCACTGTTCAACAAGAAATTTCCTAACTGGCTAACGATAACCTAATCCCTAACCCGAAAAAAGAATACAATCGATACAATACAATGGCAACAGCCAATCAAGAAATACCTTGTTAAACAGTGCGCATCTATCCGTCTCGTTACCTCATACGACTATAATTTAACCCTTCGATATCGCCCTTCAGCCCTTTTGCCATTTCACGTAAAAATTTTGAAACCGGTGTACTTTAAATTTCCATTACTTTTGTAACAACCGTAAAAATATAACATGATGTACAAACAAGAAGGCAACACCACATCAGGTTCCTTTTATCACTATCACATTAAGAGCAAAACGGAGAGCATGCCCCTCACTCTCACTTACAAAAAGGGGGAGTCATATTGTTTGTCCCCGCCAAATTCCAGTAGTCTCACGTATTTTACATGGTGGTAAAAGTATCTTTGGAACTTAAGGGCGGTGGTTAAGTACCTCAACACCTTATTGTAAAGAATCGTGCCTATAAAACTTCCTATGTCCCAAAAGGACCCGGACCAGCGGAGGAGTGTCCATATGGTCAGTAGGAAACATCCCCTCCACCGACAGACCGAAATTGCCTGTCGGCACCCTTTTTAGATCTTTGATAACCTGTTTTAACGCGCCGCTTTAGACCACTCTCTCTGACTAAAATCGCAAGCTTCGCCACCCAACTCACTATCATTCTGGTGCTTGAAATAAGTCCGGATAAGGTCGTGTGTGCCTGTTCATCCTTACTTAAAAGTTTCGAGTTGTTTTCGATACCCTTGATCAGTGGTTTTAAATAAATGGTACTATCCTAACAACAAGAATGCTATCAACAAATAATATAATTCATCTGTATATTGCGATTGTATAGATGAACCTCTTCTCAAAATAAGAATTCCCACAATGCAATATTTAACGGTACTTCCGCCTGCAGTTGCGTCCCGATACTTAGCACTTTTCGCAGAGGTGGGTCAGGTGCGGTTTGTCTACAGTGGCGTAGCCACGGGGGGGGGCCTGGGGGCCTAGGCCCCCCAGATTTTCTTCAGCCCCCCCCCCCCAGATATTTTGCGTCCTGATACAGTAATTGAGAAAAAAAAATAAAATTTTTGAACGGAAATAAACTTTGAAGTATTTCTTTCAAAAACAGCAAGTAGAATGTGTAACAATTAAGAAAACATGCATGAATGTATGTAAAATAGGTTGGATTACGAGGGTGGGGGGACTTGTCCCCACATTTTCTAGAACTTGTTTTTTACGTCTTTTGTTGCTTTAGCTACAAAAATACAAACTGAAACTGACAGAGCTACGCGAGTGATACTTAATTAAGTTGTATAATGTTTAAACAGTTCATATACTGCATTGAAAACTAAATAAAAACAACCTTTCAATAAAAGTCTCAACGCTCCTTTTTTCGACACGCTTCGCGTGCACCCGTTTCAAATGTTTCAGGATTCGGGATTACTTCTTGCAGAACACCTCTTCCATTGTCACTGAAACTTATCACCAGTGCCCGGGCCGTAGCTGAAGCTCTACCGAAACTAGTGAAAGGGGGAGGCAGGGAGGCGGTCTTCTTCTGGTCCCCTTCTCTGACCAAGTGCCCCAAGCTTTCTGAAAGGACGATGATCTTATTTGACCGTTATCTGGAGCTCTACAATTTTTCGGCGGAAGTGAAAAGGGACCCACCCTTTCTCTAATTTCCATTAATTTCTCTTTTGAGATGTCTCAAAAGTAGTCCTTTTTTTGCGTGTTCTGCGAGTCCCATCACAAATAAGGACTCTATAAAAGTCTCACGAAAAGGACTCTACAGGAGACCAACGGTACGTTTTTGCTTAGTACAAATATCCTCAGGGGTCACCCTTATTCAGCTGTTGTGAAAAGGGACCACTCTTTGCCTAATTTTATTTCAATTTCACTATTGAGATGAAGTAAAAGTTCGATTTTTCGGCGCGCTCCGCGCGCCCCTTTACAGGTAACGGTTCTGTGAAAGTCACCTAAAAAGACTATACAGCTATATGGGAAACCAGAGTATGTTTGTGCTTCAGTAACAATGTCTTTGGGGGGAGCACCGTTATTCAGCTAAGGTTAAAAGTGGCCTATCCTTTCTCTAGTTTTCATTCAGTTTCATTATTGAGATATCTTAAACGTTAAATTTTTCGGCGCGCTTCGCGCGCCCCATCACATATAAGGCCTGAATTCACATCACATGAAAATCCCCCTAGCTTTCTGAAAAGAAGAGCTGGGACACCAAGGAGGGAGTCCCTGAAGAAACTCAATTTTAAGTAATCCATCCTCGCACGCTCTGCATTATCTGCATTATTCCGGCCTTCTTAAATCATACGGAGTAAGGATGTAATTGAAGAAAGTCAAATTGTGATATTTGTGTTCTGTTAAGTGCCCATCTTATGTAATTCCAAGTTGAAGATAAAATGCATCATTTTAATGTCTACAATTTCGTAAATACCCAGGAGCTTCTAAGGCCTTCGCCACTGTACCCCACCGGGGCTTTGCTCCTGGACCCCACCAGGGGCCCCTGGAACCCACGCCGTTAGGAAAATCCTAAAACGCAGGCCTATAATCAGTTCAAAGTTTTACCAAACATTGCACCATTTTGCATCTAGGAAATCTAACGCAAGGAAAATTTCTCAGAGGGGGGCACAACTACTTTTGGTTTTCCTATAAAAGCTTACATTCATTCAGATATTGCCGCATTAGTGATATACGGCAGGTCCCTCTTAAGTTTACAATTTTTCCCAAGGGAAAGGGAGATACCGGTTCCCGTTAGTCTCATCCTCAGGTCACAGATCAGAAAAGCCCAGTTTTGGGGTCCTTAAAAATGTATGTATTACCATTTTTCATAGATTGATTTTTCATTCTCGTTTTTTGAGAAGTGGCAGACATGAGATTCGTGTTTCAAGGCTGGGTACATTCAGCTTAAAACGCGTGGGAAGTGCCGTTTCCGGCCATCAAGGGGTATGCAAACCCCAAATTTTCTTGTACGCTCCGCGTCAACTGATGGTGGCGCTCCGCTTAGATAGTCTTGCCACGCCTGACCCTCGGAGGTACCAGGCCCCCCACTTATTACCTAGGCCCCCCTAAAAATTCAATCCTGGCTACGCCACTGCTTGCCTAAGCCATCAGGTTTGTTCAAAGGTCGCTGAAAAGAAAAAAGATGAAAAAAGTAAAAAACAGCAATATTATTTTCAAAAAAGCAAAAATTTCCGCCCGCTTCGTGCTCGGCAAACTGCAATTCCTAATGCAGTAGTTGTCGCTTATACTTTCAGTTTGGTAAACTTTTCCGAAATCTGGAAATGACAAAATCGGAAAATAGCATTTGTGACACCAGTCAACTACGGTATAGTGTGGTTTTCTCACTATTCGTTCATGAAATTCCCAATTCCTTTCAATGTGAAGGTCCATACTTGTAGTTATTTGTTTTAAGAAGCCAAATTTTCCGCACGCTTCGCTCGCCGCACATTCAAATTTCTAATGCAGTAGTGCTAGTTAATAACTTCAGTTTGGTAAACTTTGCCGACACCGACACCGACATTGCTATTTTCATAAACGTTCTTATCACAAAATTCCAAATTTTCTCCAATGTAAGCTCTTGACTTAAAATGTAGTCTGAGCGCCTCAATCCGTAGGCCTTAGATAAGATTATGTACAACGATATTTACCAGTGGTCGCGGTGCAATCTCAGATTTACCAATAGAAAATGAGGATTCTTCAGTAATCCGTCAACTTACAAATTTCATTTCAGGAAACACGGAATCTAAAATTTTCTGCAATATAATTGGTCCATATACTTTCAAATATTTGTGTAAAGAGGGGTGAAATTTTGGCGGCAAACTACGTTCCTAGTACAGTGGTGTTCACGCGTTAAAAAAATCGGAAAATTTGACTGCCCCCCCCCCCTTCACTGGAACATGTCTAGCTTCGCCACAATCTAAAAACATCTTATCAAATGGGGCACGAACCGAAATGTTGTAAAATATTTGAAGATTTTTTTTTGAAAATTGACTAGAAATGTCAAAAATGAAACTATTCGTTTCATTTATGAAACTTAAAAACAAATTAGTCCACTGCGCAATAATTTGTGACTTTCTTGTTGTACAACTATCATTACCTACTTTATTTCCCTCTAAATTAAAAATGTTTTTATGATCTTGAACACTTCCTGTTTGCTTGCATAGCATGTTGCACAGAGGAAGCTTAATTAGTTACATCACCCCATAAGGGTAAGAATACTATTACACCTTCGTACAAGGTGCAGTAACTATTAGAAAAACAAAAATTGTAATTTGAGTAGTACAACAATGACATCACAAATTATTGCGCAAAGTACCATATTAATTTGAGTTAATATACTTCAACATTTTATATCTTGGCTCAAGAATGTCCTGTGAATATAGGAATCAAACTGTAAAAATTCATTTATTTATTTATTTATTTTTTTTTTTGCTGTTAAATATATATATATTTGAATTTTTTGACTCAGAACCTCTATATTGATATAGTCCTACCTGCTTGTGTGGGTATACGTTTACCTTTCAAGTAGTACATTCCTGCCCCATGTCAGCCCAGCTATTTCCACTCATCCAAGTACGCAGGCATTTGGAACACTTGAACTCACCAAAGCATCTTTTCCAGCCTTGATAAGGCGTTAGCTTTTTACCTTTGCGTATTCCCTTCGAATAGAAGTAAATGTAAAATAGTTTAAAAGTCTGCATGTCATGATGGTGAGATAATTTATCTGACCAAGTTGTCATCTTTTCCTTAAGAAGGCGACATGATAAGATAATTTATCTTGCCATGTCTGCATCCTGTCCTTAGGAAGTGGACGTGTTGAGAAAGCACAGAAGACTCCTTTCAGGGTTGGTGATCTTTTTAATAGTGAATTTTAATCTGATATTTAAATGCAAAGTCGAGGTACATCAAAATTGATTCCAATAGATCAAATAAATTCATAATTTTGATTATGATTCATCATTATAATCAAAGAACCTCACTAAAATTTTGAGGATGTTATAAATGCGATTCGATGCAATGTATAAGACCAAATGCTTAAGGAAAATATTTCAAATTTTTTCACATATTATACATACATACAGGGCACAGAGAAGAGCCCTTTAGAAAACGTCAGAATATTTGAGGGTCTTTGGGTCCAAATTGGTTCAACAGCTGAACTGAAGAGCTGTACTAATGAGCTCCCTGGTTGAACAAATGGTAATTAAAATTTACTGCCAAAGATTGACATTTTTACATAGGGAACAAACAAAGGGTTTTTGATCCTTAGAAGGAGATAGATATATTTACGCCCAACCTACATAGGATGCAATCTAGTATGTTCTACTAAGTAATTTCCATACTAATGGACAGAGATGCTCTCCCACCAAAGCTCCGCCACAGATTAAAATTTAGATGCTTATACAGGTAGGCCTATCTTGTGAAACAAAAACAATTTACCGACTTTATTATCCAAAACAAGGCGAAGTGAATTTAAACAAGGTTTTAAGATCACAGCAGGCAAGCACATATACATAATGTCCTCAATTTAATGAACAGTTTTTGGTTTCTTAAATTTCACATCCAATTTTTCACAATCCTATATTATCAGAACGTGATGGCGTAAGTGGTAAGTGAACTTCAAAAAAAAAAATCCCATCCTCCACAAGGAGGTCCTATTCTTACTTAACTTCAAGGTCAACACAACAGTCTAAAAATCAACGGCCAACTTGTCAATGTGAAAAAGTGATATAATTTCTGTTGCCCTCAAACTCACTTTGGAACACGAATCTAGTGACTTCATTTTCTAATTTCTCGAAACATACAAGTCCGAAATGAATGGAAATTTCACCACACTGTATTTGGTTCCTCTTTCACACGTGAAATTAAAATTTTGCATAAAGTTCTCCTTTAACCGGAGCATTAAAAAAAACTTCAATGCGCCGTTTAGTCAATTATGCACAGATAAATGAGATACCATGTACATTGTTCATTACATATCAGCTCCCCGTTCATAATTATCAACTAAATAAAGCTGTACTAAGCCGTATATGAAGTCTCATCTAACTCAATTATATATAAATTATGATTTATTGCTTTGAGCGCAACAATGACTCCTGAGCATCGATTGACAATTATTTGACACTAAATTGAATTATATTCCACTAATTAGGCAAATACTTGTTCACATTAGTCAGATGTTATGTACACAGTTTATTGCCCAAGAGTAATGCTGGGGACTCTCAACTATATCAGTTTTTAAATGGTGGAAAATGGAGATTATTGATCCAGGGTGGCGTCATAGGGACTGAGCAGGGGACGACGCCCCCCTTATACTAGACAGAAAGCGTGAAAAGAGAAGTAAAGGAACGGGGAAAGAAGGAAGGGGAAACTCAACTAATGCTTTGCCCCCCCCCCCCCAACCATTCCCCTATCAAAATACCCTGACGCCGTCAATAAATATATTGGGTGTACTAAAGACAAATGGGACCACGTACCTTTACGAGAAAACTTACCTTGCGTACAATTCTGAGAGCAGTTGGTCTGGAGAAGATGTGAATATTTTTTAGAATTCCGACTCTTTAAAAATTTTGCCAAGTGTTCTTGTTACAAAAGTGGTCTCTTTTCAGACGTTGATTGCAACACCTTGCTTGCACTATGATGAAGTTAAACACAACGGTTCTGGCGATGAGTACTTGTTAGTATTACAATTGTGCCGAGTTCTGTGACTTCGATGTAATAATGGAAACTGAGTTAAGCATAGAGCTGCTTAGCACATTAATTTCGCAACGAGGGGAATTCCTACTCAGAGCAGCATTAAAAGACCGTAACGAATATGAATTTATAGATCATGCGTACGAGTAGGCCCGCTGTCACTTAAAAACAAAAATGGTCATTTTCACAAGCACATATATGAACAGAATATACAAAGTTGCGACCCCTTGCCATCCGAGTCGCCCAAAAGACAAATCGATGACTTAAACATCCCGCCAGCAAGTTTAAGGGGTGGGGGATTCACGGAAAAGTCTTACTGGTTAAATCTCAACTAGCCTATGCTATCACTTGAAAGAATAAATAAACGAGATCAGAAATAAGTGTTATCATTTCCCACGGGGTTGCAAAATACCTCCCCCCCCCCCTTCTAAAGGTAGTTTTGAAATGTATTGAATTTTGACAACCCAACCCACAACAACCACAAATTGGCAAAATGTTGGAGAAATGAAACGAGCTTTGGACTCCTTCCCTCGCCCTCAAAGTAACTTAGTTACTTTTATCATAAAAATGATTGGTCGATGGTTAATTGGAGTATATCAGCCCATTGGCACGTGCCCCCTCCCCCCCCCTGAAAAATCGTGTGTCCCCCCCCCCCCAACATTTTCAAAAAAAAATGTCTTCTGTAGTCAGAGTGTGACTATGATTTTTTTAGGATTCGATTCCTCTGTTGAAAAGGAAAGGCAGTAAATTTTCATGTTTTCCAAATGGAAAAAAACCTTCGAAATGCCATTTCCGGCTGTCTGAGGGGTTACGTTTTTTTTTCAAAATTATCTTCACACTTCCGACTACGTCAATTGGAGGTGGCGCACAGCTCAGGTAACCCTTCAAGCAGGATTAAGCCTACATTTTTCCTTCAGAGGATCACATCTAATTGCCCATCAACTGCCTTTCTTTCTCTTTATAGTCGCGGTGCAGCTCACCTTCCTCAAATTGTCAGCCTGATACGCTCTTGAGAGTAGTTTCACTAACGTTTGCGCTGTTATCGAAAAAACTTACTCGAAATTGCCCTGTAAGTAAAGTTTTAGGCCAGTGTAAAAACAACCCTTTTAAAAAACAACTTTAAAACCTTACAAACACGTTTAAGACCCAGGAGCTTCCAGGGCCTTCGCCCCCCTGGACCCCACCAAAACTCACATTAAAGTGCCCATCAACTTTTTCTCTATAGATCATCTACCCCATTTTCAAAATGTCACCCGGATCCGCTCTTGGTAGTTGAATCAGTGGCTTTTTACCGAAAGTCTTACTTGAAAGTTACCCTGGAGGTAACTTTTACACCAGTGTTAAGTCAATAAAATTACCCTTAAATAACGTCTTGAATACCTCAAAAACACGTTAAAACCTAGGAGCTTCCGGGGGCTTCGCCCCCTGGAACCCCCACCAAAATTCACATTGAAGTGCCCATCAACTTTTTTCTCTATAGATCATCTACCCCATTTTCAAAATGTCAGCCGGATAAGCTCTTTGTAGTTGAATCAGTGGTCTTTTACCGAGAGGCTTACTTGGAGTTACCCTGGAGGTAATTTTTAGACCAGTGTTTAGTCAATAAAATTACCCTTAAATAACGTCTTTAATACCTCACAAACACGCTAAAACCCACGATGTTCCGGGGGCTTAGCCCCCTGGACCCCCACCGGGGCTTTGCCCCTGGACCCCACCAGGGGCCCTAAGGCGGGCCCCTGGACCCCACCCGTTGAGCCTCGCACTTCGCGCTCGGTGGCGCCTCCGGCGCCATGAGTGGAGTCTATATGCTCCCCCATCAAATCGTTGTGCCCCCTCAGTGCCCCCCAGAATGAAATGTCTGGTGACGACACTGCTTGTCCCATCTTTAAACCGTGCTCTCAAGGTCACCCTGAACAAAGACTTGGTTGCAGACCTGGGAGATGGACGTTCAATGCATGTAATGACGTAACCAAGGGTGGCACGAGCGGGAGACCCGGAAGCCATGCGCCCCGTCGGGGAAGGCTACCCTTCCCCGTCCTTGAGAAGATCCAATTTCGTCGAGGAGCCTTCATATATAGGCCTACAAAAAAGATGCAAGCCCAATAAAGGTTAGTCCCGCGGACGATCTTCTTGATCTTGCTAACTAGAAGACCATATACTTTAAGGAAACTCTCACAATTCCCAGTTTTTCTCACAAGAATTGACTTGAGGTTGTTCAGGTCATGCAGTGTCCAATGGTCTGTCATCTGTCCAGACCAGACAGCCAAATTCGGGCAACGCGGTAATAAAGTTCGACCAGGCCGTCTTCAGTTGCGCATTATGACAAACACTAGTGTGAAAACATCTCCCCATAAGTCAGATTGAAAATTCATTTGAAGCTACCTTGTAACCAGGTAACGTGACATATATTTCAAGACGCTCGGTTGGAAGTAAAATCATTTCGGAGTTCGGGCAGTCACGGAAAATTTTATCAATTCAGTGAGCCTTTCAATTCAATGCAACAAAGAGTCTTAGTAGGGTCAAAAACATTGGCATGTCTCCGATTCCGTTGCGTAGTATTCCCCGAGAAGAGGCAGAACCATTTCATCTAGGCTTGATGGTAGTGGTACCTTTTATCTGTTAATTTTCTGATCACATAGAACGTTGTTTTTCTACTGAAATGAGGCTTCCATTGCAAAGGAAGCTCAAAATAACGACTGCTTCATTTCTAGTATACAAATCTGGAAAATGCCATTCTCGGCTGTGTGAAGGGTTCGATTTTTTTTATTTTTGTGTGTAGGTAGTCTGTCGGGCAGGATTATATTTTCGAACAAAAAATCTTTTGTCGGCCCCCAAACTGAAACGCTCCAGAACGCCTATGTGAATATATAAACTATAAAACTTCTCATATTTTTGAAGCTAAACTTTTCCGCATGAAAATGTTCAAATATGGTCCGAGGGCATCAATCTGCATGATGATATTCAGTAACCCCAACAAGTCTACAATTCGCCCCGCTACTTTATATTTCTCATGCAGTTAAGAAGGTCAGGTTCTTCGATAAAAACCCCAAAATCTGTCATAAAATTACAATTTTTTTCAATACAAGCTACGAATTATCAAATATTTGTTAAAAATGGCAAAATTTTCCAAATTCAATGGATAATCCATACAATAAATACAAAGCCAACTATTGTCAATCGTCCGACTTATCAAAGAACCAAATTTTGTTGCATTAAATTCAACATTTTTCCAATTTAATAGGTTCTTAATCTCCAAGTCTTTCATCAAACAAGGGAATAAGTTTTCGGGCAAATTTCCAATTTCGCCTGAGAGCCTATACGTGGGCCTAGTACGATAAAATGCGTAAACCCAACAGAATTTCATCTGTCGTCTTCATAACTTTTTTTATTTTGCTCAAAAGAGGGTCAGATTCTTCTGTAAACAACCCAACTTTTTAAAGCTCCTTACAAAAAGCCACATTTCTTTCAAAAATTTTCTTCAAAACAAACTCCACTTATATATTTGTTAAAAATAAACCAAAAAATATCGAGGCCCTACGTGCGCCCCAAACTCTGCCAAGTCACGTCTTACAGGGACTAACTCATCGTCTTTGTCGGGGCCTCGAAATGCTGGGCCCCCTGTCGGGGAGCTTGGCCCCCCTGTTGGGAAAATCCTGGGCCACCCCTGTTCTTTTTAGACGTAAGCTTTATCGTAGCCCATCACAATAGGAGGAGCACTGAAGAGCAAAGGTCACCCCAAATCGAACATTGCAAGAGACTGTCCTGTTTCATTAAGGCCCTTGAGAATCGTGTGACAATATTTTCCCAGTTCAATTGAAAATTTAGTAGGAGCAACGAGTTAGTTAACCTTGAATAAGCAGTATTCAATTCTTGCACATCTTATGATAGATACTTTTGAAGAGAAATAAGATGGCTGTGAGATTTAGCTGTTGTTTCAAAATTAGTTTGGGGAGACTGGTTTCGCCCTTTAAAGTTAGTCGGAGTCACGACCACCGAACCACTTTCCTTGCATCAGAGAGAACCTGACGACATTTAAATAGTTCTCACCCATGGACTTCCGTACGTGTGAGAAAAAGCGCACCAAGATGGCCGTCTGCTATGGTTTTGCGTGAAAGTTTGGACTTGCTCAAGTAAATCAACAGATTTTGCAAGAAAGTTGAAATATGTTTGAAATATGGAAGGGTAAGGTTATAACCACTACACGTATTGCAGGAATGTGATATTGTTTTCCATTCAAGTTTAACTTTTGCTTAAAATATTACAGATTCGTCGTCAAATCAGACGATTTATAATTTTACTGCGGCCATCTTGGTGTTCCTTTTTTGTCCCCGTCGGTGGCGACAATCTACGGATAGAACGCACACGTTACATGCTCTGTCCATGTATATAAGTCCGTGTTCTCACCATAAGGTATTTAGCATGCAAGTTAATGGCAATTGTTAATAATGATAAGCAACATTTCTGAAAAGAGTGTTTTCACGAGACGCCATAATTAGGTAGTTACGTCCAGAGCTGGGCAAAAAACAACAGTAGGTCAAATGACGTCGGTCGTAAGCTGCTTCTTAACTAGCTGCACGTATTACAATGGAGGTACTAAGATTGTGTAATACTTCCATGGTACTACCATGCCGGGTAATACCTCCATGCATAGCATGTACTACACTGGTTTTTGCCCAGCAAAAGAAATGGGGCTTGTGACGTCATAAAAAGTACCCTATACGTAAGTAAGCGTCACACTATGGCCCTCCCTCTCACTTGATTAACTTAGGGGCCCTACAAGAACAGAACTTCACCAAACTATTTTTCACTTTCGACTTAGAAAAACATTTAGACCACATACTAACAAAGGTCCACGCCATTTTCAGCCATCAAAAGCTAATTCCAAACATCCAATCAACGATGTAATTATGTATGACTTATTTACACATCTACGTTAGCCACTCCATTGTTTTTGATCACGACTTCTACTCCTTTGCAGTCATTTCATATACATCTTCGTTTTCCTTAAAGTACCGACAGTAATAGAAAAAGTAATTATTTGTCCTTTGTCCCCCATCTGTGCATGAGTGTGGCATTAAAGGCACGTGAAAGTTCGCAAAGAATTAATATAACATTCTAAACAAAATTAAAACATCTGGTAGATGTGCTACTGATATTTTTTGAACGAGACCATTTGAAACAATTTATGGTAAACCCAGCTATCATGAAAATGTTAAACTCGACATGACCGCCGTATAATTGCTAGTAATATCCTTCGGTGCATCTTCTCCCTAAACGTTTACATTTCTCACAGAGATGTTGGGGATGAGCCTTGTTCTTGTCACACTTGTCCAGGTCACCAGATTTTTCCAAAGGGGTCTGAAAGAAACAGATTGAGTAACCAATAATGATGGAATCGAAAATGTATCATGGAATTCACGTTTTTCTATGAAAATCGTCCAGGCTTCGATGAATTCATTTCAATAAAGTTAGTTTTATTTTAAATTTATAAAGAAGCTCTAATAGGTCACGAACTTACGAACAGCGAAGCTTTTGAAAAATGAGTCCTATCAATAATGAATCTTATGACTGTGATGCATTCGTACATCACGTTTGAGAAATTTCTATTACTCTTAATATAATGCATCATTTTAACGAATTGTCACACAATGTGCAAATGATAAGCTTAAATGACTCCTTTGCAAATATACAATGCAAAAGCAACAACACTTTGCATTTCCTAGTTGAAAGTTACGCAGTGTATAATTAAGCTTACTGGCTTGAAATACCTAGGCTTTAGACCTCCAAACAAAAACAACATGGTTTTTAACCTTCATTTATGGTATCTACAAAAGCAAGGTTTGAAGAGAATCTATGCTTCAGATCGAGAAATATTATATTGAAAATGTTCCAAATATTGACTTATTTACCTTAGATAACCTCCACCAAAAGTAGCAACATTTTCTCTCCTCATAAGTAGTTAGAGCTTCGTTTAGTGCTAGTGACTAATCAGGAGGCAGCAAGGAGATGACGTCATCGTTAGTCAGATGACGTAGGCACATAGAAATTTTAAGCTTTAGCTAAAGCTTGGGATTTCGATGAGAAGGCATCGGTAACGGTCACGAGCACTTCCTACTGGCATAAAAAATCCTGAGCTTTAGCTTAGAATTCTCTGAATGGCACCGGGATGACCACACCGTTGCTACGCAACGGTAACGTCTCCACATGCTGGCTCCTGATTGGTCACTAGCTGTGAAGCTGGCTACTCTTTATGACACAAATGAAGAGCTTTCTATCTCGTACCTTAAAATGTTATGTTGACAAGGTTTTCAGAGACCGACTTTAATTGTATAAAGTTGTTAATGACGTTTAAATTTAACAGAAACAATGCACAATGCATCTACAGTACACGATACTATGATGAATATCGATAGTTCATATCTTGATAAACCATGTTAACAAAATTTGCAGAGTTTAGCCTCGATGACCAAAGACAGTCTGACCTCCAAGAAAACAAATGAGTTCTCCTCTTGACAATAGAGTAAGGGAACAATCGAGTGTCTCGCAATTGGAAAGAGGGCTGTAAACACTGTTAGATTCGACGAGAAGGATAGGCCGTGAGGTGTAAATACAATAAGTAGCTAACTTTTGACAAAATGCATCTACATATATACGAAGTAGTGACACCCATACTTAATCCCTTGACATATAATATTGGCAAGTACGGTGACCTTTAATCTCTGATTATCCAAGGTGACCTTTGACCTTAACCAAACTGACAAAAGAGGTCTTCCTCCTTAATTCATTATATGACATATACATGCGTCCTTCTTAGAGATACCACGGGTTTTTAAGGTATAATTCCAAGGAGAGTAGATGATCTTTGACTTTGACCAAAACAACTACGGTCTTTCTCTGTAAATAATATATCAAAAGCGTAGTATAGTAACTATTCACACTATTCATAATTCCAAGGAGAGTAGATGATCTTTGACTTTGACCAAAACAACTACGGTCTTTCTCTGTACATAATATATCAAAAGCGTAGTATAGTAACTATTCACACTATTCACCCTTAAAATACCCTGTTGAGATAGGTTTGAGAAATAGTGTGACCTCCGATCATCGTATGTTACATTGATCTTTACCAAAACAAATTTCCTCTGAAATCGAGCACATTCATTAGTTATCGTTTTTATGTTAAAATACTTCACTTACAAGGTTTGCAGTTTGACCCAGTGGCGTAGCTACAGGGGGGAGGGGGGTTTAGTTGGCGATTGCCCACTGGTTCTAAAAAGTGGTAAATTCGAGAATTGGCCAATTGTGCAATCAACTACATTGTGGTTTTTCCAATTCTCCTTTCATGAATTTCCGAATTCTCTCCAATAAAAGCTCCATTTTGTAATTATTTGTTTCAAGAATGCAAAATTTTCCGCGCGCTCTTCGCGTGACAATTAGCAGTTAGTTATTGCAATCGTGTTGGCGCATAAATCAGTTCAGGTAAATTTTTTGCGAACTCTGGAAATGACAAAATCACAAGATCATCAAGTGATATCAGCAACTACGGTGCTATCCACATGAATTCTCTTTCATTAAGTTAAACCTTTTCTGTAGTGTAAGCTCTTGACTCTTAAAATGTCGTCGGGGAGATTTGCAGGCCTCAGATTGTGATCTTTGGTCGCCGTGCAATCTCAGACTTGCCAATACGAAAAACACATTTTTCAGTAAATTCCTGAGCGTTTAACATTTCCTTATATAGGAAACCCAGAATCCAAAATTTTCTCCAATATAAGCTCCACATTTCCAAAAGGGTAGAAATTTCGGCGCGCTTCGCGCAAAGCAAATTACGTCCACAGGGAAATGGTGTTCACACTTATAAAAATCGGAAAATTTGGGTGCTTGCCCCTCTGGAAAAATGTCTAGCTACGCCATTGGTTTGACCCCTGTTGCCCTGGTTAGTTTTGACATCAACTTTCTACAATATCGATCTTGATAAGTTGCATAAAGCTCAACTTTCACCACTTCCGTTGCCAAGGGTGTGACTTTTTAATGAAAATGAAACGCTTTTTTGTAAGATCTTGATTGAAATCGGGTATTGCAATGTCGCTGGGAGTGAAAAAGACGTCTTCTGTAGTGCGAAAAGCTTGAAGTTAGGGATTTATCGCGCAGTATTGTATTGCATAATGTCCGTAGGTGAGGGGGAAAAGGGGAGAAACCCTTCTTCGAAACTCTTTTGCCCCCTAGAGAGGTTGAAGTTTACTAATGACTGCGTATAATTTAAGACCTTTTCCCTCTAAAACAATTCCCTCCCCCAACCCCTAACCTTGTGTGCCCTCAGGCCTGATCGCATACATATGTGAAAGGGGGTTACTTCACGTTTACTCATGTAAACAACGACAAACGGTAGTATTTACCTGTTTATAAGGATAAACTTTGATATTACATTTCTCGCACCACTGAGCCGTATCTGCCCAGCTGTTTCCACTCATCCACAATCGATTGCATTTGCTACACTTGAACTCGCCGAAAACTCTCTTTTTGCCTTGATACGGTGTCAGCCCCTTGCCAGTTTTCTCTCCCTTTTTGTAAAGGAATAGACAGAAATTTGTTAGATTATACTATTCAAATGTTCCATTTTGTTTGCACTTAAAATTTAAGGTACACATATGCGTAGATGTCCCAACATGAAAATTCCAAAGTTAGGGACAAAATTCCCCTCCCCTGCCGTCGGCTCTAACCTATAGTCAGTGTCAAATTTAACTAGGAATCCCACCATCTATGGCCTACGTTATGGCCAACAGTTTTATGACAATTCAATGATATTTGTTGGAGTACAAATTTTTTCTTTAGATTTGAGTAATACGAGTAATACCATCACAGACAGCGAACTGTAACAGAATTGGTTTTAAATGCCTAATAGTGGTATTGAAGAAACTCTGCTATCGAGTGAAGGTACGGATGACCATAGGTGACAAGCATCCGTCTATGGCTCTTTTGGCAGAAACGTGGATGACACAATTCCGCTCTTTAAACGAAACCCCCATCTCTTTACGGTGCAAACCCGTACGTCAATCTGCGTGGTTAACACTAAAAAACTGGTCTTGATTTCTGGAAAACCCAACAATCCTATGCTTCTGCTTAAAGGGATTCCTCTTTTGCCTCCCATTAAAAACAAATGAAGACCACTGCGTTTCGTCATCGCCTTAAAAGGGGCAAGAGCAGTCAGCCGCGTAGCCGGGAATTTGTTAGGTGGGTGGAGCGAAGCGGCCGCACCCGAGAGCGCTTGGGGAAGGTGTGGATGGGGTGACCCAACTCCCTCCAGTGTTGTAGTGCTCGAGACCGGCCTCGGTCTCGAGACCGGTTTTTTCTTGTCTCGGTCTCAGTCGCGACACCCTGTGGTCTCGGGCTCAGACCCTTGCGGTCTCGGAAATTGTCCTGGTCTCGCTTCGATATCGGCAAAAAATTTGTTGTTTTATTTTTTATTTTAATATATAAGATTAATTATGTCTAAAAATAAAAAATTAAAGTGTTAAGTGTTACATATAGTGTAAGATGCATAGATTACTTTACTTATGTATTTATTCATTTGTTACGTAAGTGCTTTTTGTCCATTGTTATCTTATGATGGACATCAATAAATTTTATCTTACCCCACCAGTGAAGTACCCAGGGAGGGGCAATGGGCCATGCCACCCCACTCCCTTTCTCACAGAAGGTAGCATATGTTGCACCAGATTGCACGAACAGTAAGGACACCAACTTTTTCAAAAGAATTCAAAGGGGGCAGGGGCCATCCTTAGGCTCGTTCCGCAGTCGGTAAAGACGAACGAGAAAGGGGCAGGGTAATGGAGGATGTTCAGGTGCGGTGAGCAATAGTTTTACATTTATCATGCAACACGTGTTAGGAGAAAACCATTTATAGACGGGAGTTCAGACAGTTACATACACAATTGCATTAATTCAGCGGATCGTGAATTAAGCCAAAAATTGCAATAGGAAAACATTTGCATATTTTCAATTCCATTGTAGTTTCCCCCTGAAAGTTAAATACCATTTCATCTAATGTTAAGGTACATTTTGTCATAAATTTCTGATCTCTTGGCAAGTTGCTGGTTTTTATTATTGCAAAGGGAAGCTAAAAATAAAGACTATTTAGACACACTTTTAAAGCATGATAACATAATTTTCGACCATCTGAGTAGAGATTTCTCAAAATGTTCTTTCCTCTCCACACCAACTGATGGTGGAGCTCAACTTAGATAGTATTGTATGTATGGTAGAATTACTTTTTTCGCCCTTAAAAATCAACTGACATGCTCCTGTGCCCTTGAAGTGTACCTCAAGTCAAAAAATTCAAATATAGGCCTATATATATATTAAAGACCATGAAAAATACATTCTAACAGTGTTACTCCCATCTTCATAGGACATTTTTTGAGCTGAGATTTAAAATGTTGAAGTTTATTCACTTAAATTAAAATGATAAATTGCGCAATAATTTGTGATGTCATTCTTGTACTACTCAAATTACAATCTTTGTATTTTTTGTTTTTTCAAACGTTACTGCACCTTTCACCGAGGTGTGACAGCACTCTTACTCTTATGAGGTGACGTAATTAAGTCCTCCTTGTGCAACATGCTATGCAAGCAAACAGGAAGTGTTCAAGGTCATAAAAACACATTTTTAGTTTTAAAGGGAAACAAAACATGTTGTGTGAGTTATACAACAAGAAAGTCACAAATTATTCCGCAATCGACCAATTTGTTTTGAGTTAATAAACTTCAACATTTTATATCTCAGCTCAAGAATATCATATCAAGATGGGAGATGGACTGTAAAAATTCATTTTTCATGCTCTTAAATATATATATATATATATATATATATATATGTATATATATATATATATGTATATATATATATATATATATATATATATATATATATATATATATAAATCAAATTGGTAAAGCTGGAAAATCTGGCTGAGGTGAAAAAACGATGTTGACTCCACCGGGATTCGAACTCGGGACCTCCCGCTTTCTAGTGCGGACGCTCTAACCACTGAGCCATGAAGCCAAGTTGGTTTGGCCAACTTGGTTGGTTTGGTTGGTATATATATATATATATATATATATATATAACGCTGGATCCTACCTTAGGTCGACATCGACCTTAAGTCGACATATAAATATTTCACATATTTGAATGTATCTGTACATACAGACACTAAAAAATTCAAATAAAATACCACCATAAACTTCAACAGCGCCAACAATAATATGTATGGTATATTTATTATGTATGACGTACGCACAAGTTATAATAAAATAAACAAAGTATTAAAGGTATTTTGCAATACTTACGTGTTAACTTAATGTACATTTTTAGACAACGCAAGATATAACACCCCTTTTTTCACGTGCAAATCTACATACTATACATTGTGTTTATTACGTCTATATTAAGACACAATAAAGAGGGCGCCATGAAGGTATTATACATGCACTTATTTTATTGAGAATGTATGCAGAAGGGGTTGAAATCGTGAACCAAACATTAGGTCGACACGAAAATGTTGACCTATCGTAAATGTCGACCTAATGTACATTTTTAGACGAAGGAATGTCGACCAAAGGAGGGATCCAGGTAAATATATATATATATATATATATATATATATATATATATATATATATATATATATATATATATATATATATATATATATATATATATATATATATATATATATTTATTGAAGTTTTTGACTTGAGGTACAATTTAAGCCCATCACTGACGTTCTTTTATTTTGACTCGTTTCGTTTATTCGTTTTTCTACATCATCAAAATGTATGGATACACAAAAGTAATGAATACATAAATAAGACTGAAGTAGATGGAAGTAAAACTAAAAAATCCTGAGGGACTTGTCGAGAGTTCTACTCCCCAATACAACAAAAGCATGTTACCTAGAGTAGCTGTGTTTCAAACACAAATAAGCACAAAGAAAAAAGATAATGAGAGATAAAAAAGGACGGAAAATTCAGTAAACTAAAAGGAACGGTAATGACTCAGATTACAAGACCAGAACTAATCCTCACAAAACACCTCTAACCAACCCGGCCCCCTCCGACTCCTAAAAGTATGCAAATTTAAAAGCAAATTTGTCCCCCCCCCCCCCCTTCACAGAAAAGTTGCTTACTTATCTTACCTTATGACATTACCTTTTTAAAACTTATAGACTGAGTTTACTTTTCAAAAACGGCAATTACTTTGAAAAATAGGCTAATCATCGAAGAAAAAGTATTAAGGTAATGAGTCCACACTCTTTATCTATAAGGGCTTAGGGCTTAATTTCTTTTTCATGCCCCTCTCACAGTTGTTTAAAATTCATTCTCTCCCAGTTGCAATCTCAGTTCATTGCTTCAGGGTGACTATAAAAGAGCAATATGTACAAATCAAAACACTCAAGCACAGTTTATGTTGTGTAATATAAGCTTTAATACTCTGTATTGTTTGAAATAGCTGCCAATCAAAGAACTGAGTCAGTAGGTAATTTTTGATGACTGCTATGATAATTGTAGGCTGAGTGAGAGGACAGGCCCCTTATCTTTATCCTGTGAGTTAAGACCTGTAGCCCCCACTGGCTCTGATTTGATGAGCAGGGTCACCTGGAACATACTGGAAGGGGCCGGGTAAGGGCTGCCACCCCACAAATGGCCATTACCTTCCCGAATCGGGCGGACTTCGGTCCCTCAGTGGCGCAGAGATTATGCTCTAGTTGGGCACCTGGAGTCGGGAAAAAGTCACCTCCCCCTGTGAGAAAGAGTTCTGTTCGGCAATGATGGCCCCATAAGAAAAAAAATTGGGTTAGTGTTAAAAAGTAATTTCTTCTATGTTTGGTCAGGCAACTAGGAGCTCCCTGTTTTGGCATATGACCATAACCGTAAGGGGTTCTTTTTCTCAAGGACGGTGATCTTTTGCACTTTTCTAGATCCCCAAATAGGGCATAATTTCGGTCTCGGTCTCAAATTTTACCCCTGGTCTCGGTCTCGACACCCTCTGGTCTCGGTCTTGGTCTCGACACCCTCTGGGCTCGGTCTTGGTCTCGGTCTCGGATATACTGGTCTCGACTACAACACTAACTGCCTCCCATGGTGTGAAGTTTTTGGCTTTTACTCCGAAAATATATGTGATTTGTATGCTTTATACGGCATTTTGGGAGCATAAGGAGACATTATAAGCCTATGTATTTTATGAATTGCAACGGCAGAATCAGAGAAAATTTTGAAAGTTTGACCAACAAACTATTTTTGAGAAAACAATGAGGAACATTTGTTTCTGTTTTAGACCACCTTCCTGAAAAGGGCTACATTTTCCACCCACATGGTTTAAAAAATTAAAATTTTTGGCAAAAATATTACTTTATTGACGTTAATGCACTTTGTCGAAGTCAATGAAATATGATCCTTATTGCAACTGTTCTGAAAACAAATGGGTCAACTGGATGTTTCGACAACCGGAAAAACTGATAACTACTCTTAACATAAAATAGTCAGCACATTTATATCATTTATAATTACCTTGTAACTCATGGCAACGACTTCGAAAAAGCTCTGTAGCTCCGAAAAAAAGACCGCGATATTACGTGAAATAAGACAGCTGAACCGTACATTAAGCTGTTACACGATGATCATTCTTCCTATGCGATGATCTAAAGTACGTATTGCTGCGACGGAATGCATTGCACAGTTGCAAAATTAAACATTGAAGAGTTACCGGCATTGCCTGTTTGGGGACTCACAAGTATTGCGCAAGAGCAGGGGCATTCCGTCGTCTTCATATATATAGATGGCATCTTTTCAAATGAGCGTGACGCACTCTAGTCGAGTTCGTACCCTCGTTAATATAAAACATCAGCTGAATCACATATCAGAAACAGTTGCGATCGTATGTTCCCTATGTTCCAGACAGCCAGACAGAGGGTAAACTTCGTTGAGTGGCGTGATTTCTCCTAGGTGGGAGAAGCGCGCTAAAAGAATACAAACAATCACCCAAAAGAAAGTCCGTATTCAATGGAATCAAGAGGATGTCTCCAATAAAATATTCGCCAAGATGTTAAAATCTCCAAACAAAAATAATGTCTCATTATCTGAATATATCTTAACATATCTGCCTCCCGTCTCGCCTCTAAAACACTTTCCTCAGAAGCTTTCTCAACGTCATCAACGCCTTTTCTAGCTACTTTCACTTCTTCTGCATGTTCCAAAGCTCTTCTTTCAGTCTTTTGGTCTCACAAGTAAGTTCATGGTCGGTATTGTGCCCCAAATTTTTGTGTTTTAGTAGTACACACTAAAAAATACCAAACCTAGCTGTTGCTTCTAGTAAATTTCACATTTTAGGAGAAAAAGTGTCGTGACATGACTCGCAACAGCCAATCATGAAACAGGACAGTCTACTACACGTTTTGGTGACTGCCCTTTTGTGACTGCTCTTACCCTTTAAAGAAACCCTTGTATCATCCTTTTTTACAAAATGGGGTACAATAAAATAATGACAATTGTTGAGAGCTGTTTAGCGCAACCCCTAAGAGGTGTATTCCATATCTGCAATAGCAAACGTATTTCAAGCACCCATTCGTACGATAGGAAATGCATTGTTTCTGACAATCTTAGGCCTACGCAGTGGCATGGGGTGGGGTGAAGCGATTTTTTTTTCTTTTCCCATGCGTTCTCTGTTATTTATTAGGACTGCATTTTATTTGTCTTCAACACGCATAAATGATTTTGTTCGAATGGTTTCCATGTACTCCATTCCTCATGTGAACGTTTCGCATTTTCCCTTTAAAGTTAAGGTAATCCTGTCGATGAATATCATGAAAACCGGGTTTGGGTGAACTGGTCGAAAGGAGGGCGAAGTTCACGATAGGGGACTGTATCTTACAGCACCGAAACTGGGAGTTTGTAGGAGGAATGTCTAGAGCAGATGTTCGTCCGCGCATTTTGAGTTTTCTTTTTATAAAAGAATGCCAAGGTAGGTTTTCACCCACGCACTTTTCTCTTCCAACAGGCACCTTCAGGACGGTGGCGTCCCAACCTCCAATGCTGGTATGCTGCCATTGGCTTATACATTAAAATGTATTCTTTGTTAACTGCTCGGGCCTTTTCTAAGGTTATACGTGACCTTAAGTTGGCGGTCGCTGATACATCCGAGTCGGAATTTTCATACAGCTACCAGCGAATTCCTACGAGCTTAAAGCCTCTTAAAATTTTCTTTAAATTTTGATCCTTAAATCTGACTGAATATTTTGTTCCTTCACTCTACAGGTAGGACACCCCATTATCATAACATGTTAAGTCAAAGGGCACTTATTTGTTCTCTTTACAAATTAACCTTACAGAACTGGGGGAAATTTGGGGGATGGAGATGGGCAGAGCAGCTGACGACCGTTTATCAAGCTTTGATTGAATCTATATGGCCTCTGTCAAGTTAATTTGAAGGGCAACAAACATTTGAGCTCTTCTAGCTGAAGTCTTCAAGATGATAGTAGGTTGAAAATGTCATGAATGGTCAACTTAAAAGCTCTCTAGTGAGGGTCAGCTTTTACTTATAAGAAAGTCTGAAAAGCTTTTCAGGTCACTTAAACTATGGGGAGTTTAGGTATAAGAGAATGAATTACTGCTATTTGCTTTTGAGCACAACACATCACTCTCTTATGAAGGCTCAAAGATGTCCATAACCGCTGACTTTTCGAGTGAAAAGTTTGTGTAACAAGGTGTTAGACTGTTGTTTCTCTTTATTTTTTATCATTTATCTTACCAACAACCAGTTCTTTTTGCATGGCAGAAGGATATTAAAGATCGATCTTGTAACATGAAAATGGCGAAGCTGAGTATTTGATGTGAAAAAAATTGAAACTCTTGGAAATTGCCACAATTACCATCAAAATCCATACAAAAATTGGAAACCGACTTTTTTACAGGATAAATTCTGATTTGTAATTAATTGTATATATACAAGCGCTAAATATGCAAATCTTGAGATGCCGTGCGAGGGACATGTAGTCATATATTGAAATGTCATCCTTTGTTATGATAACCTCTATTGCAAGGACATTAACAACATTAGTATACTGGAAATTAAATTAGTGTCCTTCAGAGCCAGCAATATCACTCAACTTTTTCACTATCTGATCAGTAATTAATAGTAATTACTTTATGGAAAAAAGTCATCTTTGTGCAACACTCCATATCATCAAGTTGTTCAGAAACAATCAAACTTTGAAGAGGTATTTCTTCAGAACGATAAAAAATATTGACATAATTCTAACAGGGATTTTTCTGGGAAATCTTACTCTTTGACTACCAAATAAAGTCAGTACACTTTTCTGGCATGTCACCATACCTTTGAACAAAGAAAACCTTCAATTTACTTTCTTTTCGTTACTCCAAATACCTTCTTATGACTTACGTGATGTCACTAATAAAACAGTTCATGCTGGTTACACAATGAAGATACTCAAACTATTAGTTTCATGGTAACAGTGAACAGGGGTTATAAATTCATAAAAGTAACATCCTGTGCCAAAGTTTCCTTAACATTAGCCTTGCACTACCAAAGGACAACAGGTAAAAGGCAAGAGGACTTGGTCAAGTTTAAAGTGACTAATGTATTCCTTTCACAAGTAGTGTACAATGAAATACAGATAACAGCAACCTACTGTTGGAGATTTCTAACACTTACCCATAAGAGGCTTTAAATGTAAAGTATCAATAGAAGCATTTGAAGTAACTTTTGACTGTTCATTCCAGTCTCACTATTAAGGCTTAAAGTTCAAGAAAATTTAAATACAAGAATATACTGCTAATACATAAATTAACTGAAAGTATACCTACTGCATGTGATGACATAAGGGTGTAGCCAACACTGTATCTATTAATCATGTAATGAGGGTAATGTGACTTGAACAGTTACATTAATGTAGGGCTGTCGCTTACCAGACATCATTACTAGATGTCCTCTTTTTACTGGTTTATGCTGGCATCTGGGGAGATACTGCCAATATAATCCACGTTTTCATGTATTTCTTACATGATCTAACTGTTTTTAAGACTTTTTGAAACATTTTAAGATTTGCCTTTCAAAGCCAAACCATACCTCATGTTCATAAAATTTTGGTTAAAGCATTAAATATTTCTCCACTTTCCATCTAGACAACCTTGAAAACTGAAAAAACAAATCCAAAGGGGTGTCCTCCTCTTGGACCCCAGGTAATAGATCCATCCATGTCCTTCTTGCCAGAAAACAAATATGGAACCCTAGTAGTGGCTGGTGCATTCCTTTTGAGAAACTGAAAATATCGATTATGATTTATGTCCTTACAATCCACAGTAATCTTAAGATCTAGGTTTAAAAAGTTCAACAAGGAATCAAAGTATGGTAAGTCCCATCACATGAACTCATTACACACATCTTTTAAACATGGGTGAATGCCAGTACTGTGCAACCCTTTGGAAAAGCATACTGAAACTGTGGTAAACAGAAAACAAACCAAATGTGGCCAGCTCTTACACTTGCTTTCTATGAAAGCATCAGAAAACTTAAAGAAGTGTACAGCTCTAAGATGTGGAAGTTAGGAATGGTTCAAAGTCAAATCTAATGTTATCTTTGCTTCTTCAAATGTTCAAAACAAACGTATTTGATGATCCTCTGATGATGAATGTTTCAGCTACAATAAGAAAGGGCATGTCAACTATACAAAATTATAGTGCATTCTGGGTAACAGCACTTAAACATTAGTTCATCTAGAGTTTAAGCAAAATTTTTTGCAAAACATCACATAATTGTAGTGCTAATGAAATTTCTTGAATAAATTCTAAAATTTTCATGTTGAGTAGATGCAATAAACTTAGAATACCAAAAGATTGAACACTGGAACAGTTGAATCTGAAAATACCCAGTAAATAAAGCTTTCACACATTTCATGTCACATCCTCACACCATTAATATTCATCACTAAATCATACCATTAATATTCATCACTACATCATACCATCAATATTCATCACTACATCTTACCATTTATATTCATCACTACATCATCCATTAATATTCATCACTCCATTGTGTGAAATCATTAGTAAGTAACACCAGGGTTGTTGATTTTTCAAAACAATTGCCTTTTTTAAGGACTCTCATGTCATTCCAATAAAATACAATTTTTATCTGATAGGATACTTAAAACCAGCTTGACTTAACTGACTGAATATTCCACATCTAGCAAGTATTCTTGTGGACAGTAATATTTCAGTTAAAATACAACTAGATTAAAAATCAATCACATGCAGATTTTACACTGTATATTTTATACTTCAAATGAAAAGTGACACAAAGAGTGTCCTTGATGCCCCCTACGAGATACCGTATCTCCCTGGCCTATTGCATGGTTGTTCACCTTCCACAAGATGGTTGAGGTGGACAGTTTGTTTCTTAAAAATTTTCCAGCAATGTCAACATTGAAAGAACACAAAATTTAAACTGATGAACTATTGTAAATTAGTCCCAATTAACCAAATTAATGTTTACTTTTAAATGACTACACACTGTCTTTTCTTTGAACCTCTTATGTAGAACAAAGTGCAACCTAGTTCTCTGTCTCTCATCCCCAAATTTTTACAGGAAAACGATGCAGTACATGACACCAATTACAATTCTTTATAAACCTGCTGAGAATGTAAGATTTAATAAAAATGTACCTTTACAACAAGACAGTTACATTCATGTTAGTATAATCTTAATTCCTTGCAAAGAAGACCCTGTTTATGTTAACAAGCAGCAGCTAATAGTTTCTTCAAACATGATTAAGGCTTTGAATGGTAACAGAAAACTGAGCATTCTTAGGCTTGGGCATCATTGTTGGCATGCACATTATAAATAAAACACATTTTTGATATATAATCATATCATCTATGACAGGATTTGAAATATTGCTTGAGGAAAATCTTCTTCAGATAAAACAGGCCATAAGTTTCTTCTACTTACTGAATTGCAGTTACATGAAATTTGTCCCCCCCCCCTCCTTCAGAGCAAGCACTATAATATCTTTGTAATAGTCAGATAAAGTTTTGTATGTCGTGGTTGATAACGGGAACTTGGGTTTCATCACTAGAGTTGCAATTCCAATCCACAAAGTTTCTTCTTCTGTGTGTTCACAGTTAAACTACCCTTAAAAATATGAATCGTTTCTTCCCTGCATATTCCTCATAGACTGAAAAGAAGAAAGCAACACACAGAGATGAGTCAGGTGGATAAGCAAGATGTGTGGCAATGAGGCAGAAATAGTTGAGTACAAAACATTGAATTCATGAAAATGAATGCCTAATATTCTTCTGAGGCAGTTGCTTTGATGAGCATCTAAATTCAGGTGCTATTAGTAACAACAGAATGTTCAAGAGTAAATTATGTAGTCATCCCAACTTCATAAAGTTTATCATTAATAATGTTGTGACAATGCTGTTTATGTTAGCTAGCTCTAATTATTTTGTCAAATTCAGGCAACCACCTATTTTGAAGCAACAGGAGTGTTCAAGTGGTGATCCTGGGAGAGAACAGGGAGGCATGACCACCCAATATTTAAACCAGAAAGCCAAAAGTCTTAGTGATTCCTTGTCGCTGAAATTTAAGCCTATCTTTTTTTTTAAATTGACAGTGCTTTGTAACGTTTTTCAAATTGAGAGTGCTCTGTAATGTACCAACAAAGTATACAGGCAAGGCATTCAAGCTTCCTTTAAGAACTAGGGTTCTGCTCATGATATCACATCCACATACTATGTGTGAAATTTTGCAGTATCCAAGAGTCCAACCATTGGAAATTTGTGTAAATATGATGTTGAGACTTTGACCCCTTGTGAACCAAAGTGAGATTTGACTTCTACCAAAAACTATAGGGATCATTTATTCACCCTGCATCATCTACATGTCAAGTATGAGGACACTACAAATAACCTTTCTCGTACAGTAATACTATGCAAGCAAGTTTGTCACACTTTGACTTTGCTAACCCCAAATGACCTTTGACCTTCACAAAAATCAACTGGGATCACCATCTCGACACGATCAACCCACACATTACAAACATAAGCTTAGTCAAATGCATTTTTCTTGAGACACCCTGTTCACTAGGTTTTGACTTTTTGACCTCTCATAAACCCAAATGACCTTTGACGTCCACCAAAAACAATTAATAGAGATCATCTACTCAATATGGCCAACCCACAGACTAAATATGAGATTAGTCACAAGCACCGTTCTTGAGATATTGTGTTTACAAGATTTTGACCTTTTGACCTCTCCTGACCCCAAATGACCTTTGACCTCTACCAAAACCAATAGAGATCATCTACTCAATATGACCAACCCACATACACAATATGATGAGATAAGTCACACTTACCCTTCTTGAGATATCGTGTTTACAAGCCAAAGCGTCACATACACACACACATACACACCCACACACACATACGCACACACATACACACTACATCACCATCGCATAGATCCCTTGCCTGCCTTGGGCAAGGAATAAAAAATTGCACATTGACTTGGACTGGTCAACCTAGACCCAATATGCAGCAAGAGAGCTTTGTGCGTTTGTTCCCCAACCTGCATCTGCCACTAAAGGTGGTGAGTAAAACGGATATCATTAGCTCATTCATTAAACACTAGTTACTTGCAATACACCTTGCTTTACTGCTTCTATTTATGACATCATATGTCTAACATAATGCTTACTATCCTACATTTTCATAGCTGCACCTTTGACCTGTTCTCAGTGAAAGGACTCGCAGGCGGAGCAAAGTCAGCTGGTCAACCTGAGAATTATTCAGTTCACTGCAGAACAAACTTTGTTAGCTGGGCAACCACTTTAAAGGACAAGCCAAATGGGATAAGTAGTCACAGTATCCTGACCTAAAGGAAAGTTCATGGCACAAGATTTGAACCTACTCCGATATGAACCTGTTTAGCTCCAACAGACCACTAAGCTGTTTGGCAACCCTGGGAAGACAAATATAATATCTGCTAGTTCCCACACTACAAAATTCCTCAAATGTCTCAACAAACTTGAAAACTTACCAAAGTTTTTGCCATTTTTCTTCATTCCATAGAGGAGAGTGGTTATCCTCCTTCCTGCATGCCAAAAACTCTCCCAACAATAACTTCACCAAGTACAAGAGGTTTATAAATATCTTCAGGGACTTGATGATTGGTCAGTTATAATCATCATCTCAATTGTATGGTCACCAGGTAAGCCTGAGTTGGCAATACTAGGTGAATCAGCCCCAAAGGATACCAATGGAACATGGAGACATCTTAGCTTCCACTTCTGTAAAAGGTACTCTATACTGCGTTCAGTACTGCAATACAAAATAGGGATAAAATTATGAAAACAGATATATTAAAAGCAGTTTTATGAATTTCTGAAGAAAGGTCTTGGATCTTTTGTGAGTCTCTGCACAGCAATCCTGTTAGATTTAATCTTAATGAAATGTGTGTTGACTTCATCACACTAAACAGTTATTTAAAATGTATAAGCATTACTACGATAACTTCTCTAGCTTAAATACATTATACTAAATTCTTCCAGACAATTTACATGCATTGCTCATTTATGATCCATATTACACCATTTTTTGAGTCTTCTGTGAAACATGAGTCTCACCACGTATGAAATGCCTGCTCCTTGTCAAATCCTGAGGACATAATGTGCCAACTCCCTGGTCTTGTTAAAGTAACTTATATTTGCAGATGGAAATACTGCAAGGGTATAATTACAATTAAATATGCTTGTAAACAATACAACCAAATAGTTACTGAAGGACAGATATCACATTTTCTCAAAAAAAAAATACCTTCTTTGTTGGTATGTAACCCAGCACTGGCATTTGCTATTTCTTTGCATAAAAAATTTGAAAGTTGCCACAATATCCTCAAAATCTGTAAATTAACACAAAAACAGTGACAGTAATCATTGATATAGCATGGTAAAACTTAACACAAACATTAACCTAAAACATTGCACATACATTTTCCATATTTAAATCAGAAATGGTTCAGTAATCTCATGAAAGCTCTTCATTATATATGCAATCATTTATATTCAAGGACAAAAAGCAGTTGCCCAGACTTATTCCAAACATACTGTTAATCTCACAAATTTACAAAGAAAAATTAATTCCATATTGCACTGCATTTTGCTACCCAGAATGGATAAATTGCTATATACAAATGAAAAATTGTGTAGCAGATTTTGTACATAAAATATGTAAGTTTTTAATGATTTTGTGACAGAGCAGCCAAGAAACAGTAAAGTTACTATGAAAATTTTGAACACGTAATTTACTCATATACCTTTTCTTAGTATCTTGACCAACCTCACGGCCCTCAGACCATTTACATCATTGATCTGTCATGTACTAACCTTTACTGTCATAGAAACAATCAGAAGCCAAAATAATATCATGAGGAGGTAGTTCTAGCATTTGAGGGGTAATGCAACCCCATGACAACCCAATAATGTGAACACCTTCCAACTGGTTCTCTTGACAGCTTTTCTTACAATTCTCAAGACACATTGGTTGATGGATGTCATCAGTTAAAGTGACTGATGCCCCAAGTTTGGCAGCTACAACACCAGGCAAACTGGTACCAGCACCAACCTAATGCAAGAAAAAAAAAAAAAAAAAAACTCAAGGAAGAAAAACAAAGGCAAATCTTTTGCAAGATTCTATTAGATGGCAATAGTTCAAGTTTAAAGTTTCAAGTTTATTTCTACCATAAACACATACAACAAAAACAGAATATGTTATAATATAATTAAGAATTGAAACAACAGAACATTATGGAGAAGTGGAAATACTTTGTAATACTTTGAAGCTGACTTAAACAGGTTTATAGTTTACAGTACTAAACTTTAGATGTGATAGGGTAGAGGAATCAAACTAAGCAGGGCTTTTCAAGTCTGATCCCTTTTAGAAAAGGAAAAATATAAGACAACTGGTATAACGACAACACAACATCAACTAAGGAACAAAGAGTAGGTACAGAAAGGAAATAAATGAAATTGTGGAACAAATTATGCATGAATATACATTTGATTTAGCAGAAACAAAGCACCTATTTACATGTAATATATGTTTCGAAGCAATACATTATGAAATTACGATAATTCCTTAAGAAGAATACGAGCAATGGATCAAACTAGGTTTGAAAAAGGTAGCTAAATTTGATTAATGAAGTTTGGATATAATGCTTGAGTGATGTTTTAAAATGATGCAAGGATTTAGAGTCTTTAATTACACTTGAAAGTGAATTCCAAAAGAAAGCTCCACAACTGCGAATTTGAGATTGGTTGAGTTTTGTCCTAGAATAATCTACAGGTATAGAGTTTTTTGACCGGGTGTTATGATTGTGGAAGTCGCAACTGCATGCAAAAAACGGATCAAAGCTTTCAGGTAGTAGTCCATTATGAAATTTGTACATAAATATCCCAACTTGATAGCTATAAAGATCTAAAATTTTTAGAATATTAGAATCCGTAAACAAAGGAGCACAATGAGTATTGTATGGGACACCATGGATATTTCTAATCATCTTCTTTTGTAAGGATTCATGCAAATTATTTAAAATGGTCTTATGAGTGCTTCCCCAAAGTAACAAGCTATAATTTAGATGAGGAAGGATTAAAGCAATATAAAACAAAATGAGCAATAACTGAAATTGCTGCTGTACTTTTTACAGGATTGAATATGTTTTTTATGATGGCAAAAGCATAACTTTACTGTTTATGATAGAGTACATCAGTATTCCCATCTTTTGCTTCAGCAGTCAAAACTTGGCTATGATATGACGTGTTTTTGTATTTTACATTGGAACAAATTCTATGATCTTCAGAAAATATGCACGATTCTATATGGGGAACGTGATTTTCTTATGTGTGATGGAAATTTACAGCATCTTTTCAGCTCCTAATGAAAGAAAATTTACCAGTAATTCAGCCAAATTTTTGAAATACTCTTACTCTTTTTGCTGATAGTAAAGTTTTTAAGTGAACTACTACATATCACTGAAGCTAGTTCAGTGTAAACAAATCCTAACCGACTGCATGGTGAAGTGGTTAGAGCATCTGATGTGACGCCAGGAGGTCTTGAGTTTGACTCCTGGATGGTTCATTTTGAAGACTTTAAAAATAGAACTTCTGCCATTGGTGCTTGGTGCTTAGCATAAGCAACTGAGTAAGGGAAAAGGGCTAGTGAATAACAACTGGAAGAAAGGGTGTGGTCGGCACAACATAAACCAATAGGTTAAAGACTAAGGTGCAAAAGTTCATTCAACTAGCTAAATCTAACAGTCACAATAACGGTCTGACTTAGGCAGATGTAATTGAGGGCTATGAGCTTTAATCTTTCCAACTCTTTTGTTTAAGTGTGACAAAGATGGTTACACATACAAACCCCTCAAATTCACTGAATATGTGGTTTAGAAAAAACATCTGTAATGCCTTATAGTAACTTCACCCTGTTGTGAATGACAATATACTGTCTGTTTTGTAAGAAACTGTGTGAAGAATTTGTTGCATGGTAGAATGAAAGTTACAATATTTTGAATGATTTTGCAATAAATTGACAACAACTGTCAATAAACAACCAACCTCTAAAATTCTCTTTGCCTTGACTTTGTTCTGATGGATCCAGATGTACTGAGCAAGTACAACAGCACTGGGCCACACATACATTCCATATGATGGATCAAGGACCTGCAGCACAGAGAAAAAAAATATAATTTCAAAGCTATCAAAACTATCACAAACCTTCAGGAAATCAACTCAATTAGTGTTCATACTGTATGTATGATTATCAACATTGTCATCTCAGGAAAAAGAACAAAAGGCAGATGTACATGGCTGATGAGCATGAGTGTTAACTTCAATGGGCTCAATGATTAAAGGCATGATCCTTTCATCCCAAATAGTTCCAATTCTCCTAACTTACTTTACTTTACCATTCCATACAATGTTTGAAATTCATCCTAACTCCAGACACAACCTCAGTTTATGGCTTCAGGGTGAGTAAACAAGACCCCAATGTTTAATCAAAACAATTCAAGCACAGTAAAGGCTCTGATTTTGCATTGTTTGAACTAGCTGTCAATCAAAGAGAGCTGAGCCAACTGAGAATTCTGTAGGCTATTGCAAAATTGCAGTTTGGGGTGAGAGGAATAGCCTTTAAATCAATGGGAAAAAACTCCTCTTTTCCTCACTATGTTGTATCCAAAGATAGATATTACTACTGCCAAGCTGTTGCTTAGTAATTTTCTTATCAATTTAGTGTCATTATATTTACTTAAAGTCAGATATTGCAACATTCTGATTGTTATGGATTTTAAAGTTCTGCAAATGAAACAGTTCTGCTTAAAGCAGAACAGCTGGCAAGTAAGCAATAGTTTAATAAACTGAAAAAACTTTATCAAATTAACTCAGTTAGTATGCAAATTCTGTATGCAGCTACTTTTTAGCTTATTTGGAAACAAGACAACATAACTGAGCAGCATTTAGGATGTCTTTAGGTAAGGATCTGATCATCCCAATAGGGCTAGCCAAGGGAGGGGTTAGTATAGGAACCACTAAGTAATACCCAGTGAGGCATTACACCTTACACCTAGAGATAGCTGAGTAGAATGATTGTTTCACTGAGCTACCTATACATGAATGAATTCCTTTTTCTTGCAGATACTTCAGTTGAACTATACATTAATGACATGCTAGTTGGAAGTGAGAGGTATTTGCTGTACCATGAAGAGACTTGTCTGATGCTTCTTTTACTGCTGAATTTGCCAGTATAGTGCAATTAAATTTTATTTTAAAATGTGTCTTGGACAATTGTAATGCAATATGGAAGAGGATTGTACAGACACACTAGCTCAAGTACACACTAGGATTTTTACAAAGCTGTAAAAAGGAAAATATGGTTGCACTTTATGCATATACAGCACATTTCTAAAAATATATCATACCAGAAACTGTGCACACAAAGCCTGACACCAAGAACTGTAGTATGTGCTGTTTTTGCATTCACATATAGTACTGTACTTTAACAGATTTAGAGATGAACTAATTTTACCCCATCATGGATGTATCATCTTACATGTTAGTTAGATAATGTTACCCATGTACATTGGAAAGATATCATTACTTTATACTATAAGCCTGGGTTCTTATTTGTAATGCATCTGAATTACAATGTTGTAACAAAGTTTTCTCAAACTTATCAGAAACGTACCTTTGATTTACTGAAATTGAAATGCAATAAATAAACAACGGAGAAAAAAACATTCGGTAATTTGAACAATCATCTTCAAAGAGTGGCAACTTATTTGTGATGGGATTTACTGTACATTCATAACTTAAATGAGAAACTATGGCCAGCAACATGCTGAGATATGAAACTTGGGGATTCTTTAGGCTAAAAAAGGACCATCTGACATAGAGCCATGATGCATCTAATTTCATTCAGCAGGACATAGTTTCAAATATCTTTTTGATATCAGCTTTCTGTCAGAATGAAAATCACAATGGAAATGCTACTGCACATTTGGAGGTACTTTTCTCCTTTCATACAGCAGCTCCAATTGTTGGTTTTAATTTCTAAGGTTTGAAAAAAGGTGAGTCTGAACATTCCAGGCAATTTTATTATTTGAGTAAAATTGGTTCTGAAAAAATTTACACAATAAGTAGGTTCAGTAAATTTGATTTGGGGAGCTATGTACTGTTCACATCCTGCAAATTGTTGGGATACACAAAATGCTCCCACACCTACAACACATGTTCCAAAATTTAATTTCTTGAAATTTTCATGGAATCATTCTCTTTGGATCCTTCCAATCCATAGCAAACAAAGGGATCTCATTGTGGCTTTTTGCAATGAACTGTGCCAGTGTGTCTGAACCGCATGTTCCATTAAAAAAATGGCATTGTAACTTTCTATGGAATGAAGCTGAGACCCCTTCTCTCCGTCAGTAGGCTCAGGGTTCAACACTATATAAATATGCTAAGAGTTGTGTTAAGCACTGCAATCTTGAGAACAAGGGAGGGTGATTCAGTATACTATATGCTGAGCTTTGTTTGTATATCCAATGTGGTGCTCCACAATTTAATGTGGTACAGTAACAAATTTCCAAACTCACTTATTTACTGAAATACAATGTTACCTCTGGAATTGATATCACTAAAGATCTCTTCTCATTTCTATCTTGGTTCTTGGTATCAAAATTAAATCTTCTGACAGAATTAGCCATTGTTGTTGACTGCCTTCGACTGTTGAAAAATAAAGAAATATGGTGCTATTAAAACATTTATCTCAACCATATACAGTATGCAGCTGAAAAGTAGCTGAAGAATCTCAATCAAAGAAATAAGCCAACAATGAGGTAGCTGATTATTATCATTATGCTGTCCTACCTATTTAAAACCACATTCTGTGTGCTTCAGAGGTGCTGACAAAGCAATTCATATATTTAACCCTTTACCGTTGTGCTCCGATCGGGGCATATCTGCGCGCCTCGCATCGGCTTCCGTAGGCCATTGACCCTGTGAACTTAAACTACCGTCTCTCTCGTTGTTGTGGCCGAATTTTCGGGTAGCTACTTGCAGTTTCGAGCTCCACGAGAAACAGTAAAGATGGGTGACAGCCGAGCTCTCCGCATGGGTCCAAAAGGATCCAAACAACGGTAAAGGGTTAAAGTAAGCCTGTGGAGTGTGTTTACTGCAAAGCTGATGCCACTGTCTCTGCGTGTGTGCACGTAACCCATTAGCGGAGTGGTGCAGATATTTTAGATTAACCCTTTACCGTTGTGCTCCAATCGGGGCATATTTGCGCGCTTCGGGAGTGGGCGGAAAAGCGGACGTAGTCCGCCCTGCATCGGCTTCCGTAGGCCATTGACCCCGTGACCTTAAACTATTAAAACATTTATCTCAACCATATACAGTATGCAGCTGAAAAGTAGCTGAAGAATCTCAATCAAAGAAATAAGCCAACAATGAGGTAGCTGATTATTATCATTATGCTGTCCTACCTATTTAAAACCACATTCTGTGTGCTTCAGAGGTGCTGACAAAGCAATTCATATATTTAACCCTTTACCGTTGTGCTCCGATCGGGGCATATCTGCGCGCCTCGCATCGGCTTCCGTAGGCCATTGACCCTGTGAACTTAAACTACCGTCTCTCTCGTTGTTGTGGCCGAATTTTCGGGTAGCTACTTGCAGTTTCGAGCTCCACGAGAAACAGTAAAGATGGGTGACAGCCGAGCTCTCCGCATGGGTCCAAAAGGATCCAAACAACGGTAAAGGGTTAAAGTAAGCCTGTGGAGTGTGTTTACTGCAAAGCTGATGCCACTGTCTCTGCGTGTGTGCACGTAACCCATTAGCGGAGTGGTGCAGATATTTTAGATTAACCCTTTACCGTTGTGCTCCAATCGGGGCATATTTGCGCGCTTCGGGAGTGGGCGGAAAAGCGGACGTAGTCCGCCCTGCATCGGCTTCCGTAGGCCATTGACCCCGTGACCTTAAACTATTGTCTCTCTCGTTGTTGTGGCCGAATTTTCGGGTAGCTACTCGCAGTTTCGAGCTCCGCATGAAACAGTAAAGATGGGTGACAGCCGAGCTCTCCACATGGGTCCAAAAGGACCCAAACAACGGTAAAGGGTTAAGGATAGTGCCACCACCCTGAGCCACCTACAGTACATACAAGAAAAAATCATACAGTACAGTATAAGAAACATTTATACAGTATCTCATTACGGGATATTAGCCTTTAAGGAGATCCGTCATGGCTACCACAGTTTTTAGGGAAAAACTGCGGTTCCCAATTATAGTACCCGACCACTGGTTCATTACTCCAATTAGCTGCTTCAATGAGCAGCAGATTTTATTACCATTCTGGTACAATAGAAGCCCAACAACTTTGGGGTTCAAATAACAACTTAAAACAAATCTGAAAATAAGTGCTGGCAAATAGGGAATCAAATTACTTTAAGTTCACTAAAGGGCTACATCCCCTTTCAGTTTATTCTGAGATAAAGTGCTATCAAATGTCAACCTTGATGGTCATTTTTAAATGCTTAAATGGGCATATAATTAGTACATAGATAACAGTTCCTGACGAGATTGTGCTAAGGTTATTTTTTCCAACATGTTGTGATTTAAAGGCTGAATCTTCTCACCTCAGAAAATTTCAATTCGTCCACCTTTTTAGTCTGAGCCCCTACCATACGCGTGTTTACTGTGCAGCTCTTTCTAAAACTCCTCCATCTTTGTACAGTACATGGATATTACTCTACAAAACTATCAGCAATGGCAAAATGAAATTCCTTTAACAAAATTCCTTTTACATAGCTGCATGAAGCCACCATCTTAGAAACAACAAATCTCAATATTTAGGACTGTATATTCTGGTCTTTTCATAAGAAATGTTTCAGTCCTTTTTTTCTGACATTTTTGGTCCAAATGATTCATCACACTGGTCAACCAATCAGAAAATGTTATTGAAAAATTTTAGCAATATAAGAATGGTAAGACTTCTAGAAACACAAAAATCATGATACAGTTGGGCCAAGCAAGGAACACTATATGCAGGGAAGTACGTAGGCAATCTTTCCATTTGATTCAAAATTTATCCTCCTTTCTTCGGCAATGTCTGATGAATGTGTTACACACGTTTATCTCTTCCTGTTATATTGTTTTGGGAACACTAACTTATTTAACAATTTTATATTTTTTGATAGTTATCACAACTGTCTTTCAAATGATTTCTTGCTATTTTGCTGTGAACAGTGTATCAATGCTAACCACAGCATGTACTTTTTGAACAAAACCATGAAAGGTCCTGTAAAAACAAAATAAGTTAAAAAATTTACACTTTTTTTTGTTTTGTTTGTTTAAGGCTTTACAAACACTTTGGCAGGTGTGAAATATTCAAGCTTCACAAGCCAGTATATACAGTGCTTGCTAGCCAAGTCCAAGATTCAGTACAGTGTTGCGTAAAGAGGTGGGGTTGATGGAATCACGCTACCTTCCTTACAATCCCGCCCAACAGTAAATAAAATATGTGAAATTCCCACACACTTCAGGGTGCATCCAAGATCATAGTATGGTATGATTAGGACACACTACAGTACTTGACAAATGAATCTTTCCATGTGTGGCTTTAAACTTGACATCTGATCCAAATAAACAGAGCTGATACTGCATCTGGTGCACCACCACTACGGTATGATCAAAATTTCCCTGTTATTTATCATAACATATCATAACAGGTTGAAGGGCAAAGGAGGGCCAAGGCCCATAAGATGCCCTGAAGTCCAAGTCCAAATCAAAAGTCAAACTACCAAACCTAGACAACAGCCCAAAACAATCAGATTCTACCAGTCACAGAAAACTTGTCAATGTTACCTTAAAGCGGTGAACAGACAGGGAGTTAATGCCCAATCTGGCAGATAATTCCACTCATTGACAACTATATGGGAGAAACTGACAAAACTTCCGAATGTCAAGCCTTGCAAAAGGCTTTTCCAGCTTTTTACAATGCCTGTGAACCCGAGAATTACTTTGAACCCTTAAATAACTACAAGTCAGAGGGGGATTCCTTTCAGAAAGAAACTTGTAAACCTGGAGCATGTCTCCCCTAATCCTTCTCAGCTCCAAAGAGGTAAGCCCAAGATGTTTAAGCCTAGCCTGATAAGATAAATTTCTCACCTCAGGTATGAGGCAAGTGGCTCTCCTCTGAACTTGCTCTAAAAGAAACTTGTCCTTTTCATAGAAGGGGCTTTTCATAGAAGGTGACAATTACTTACTGTAAAACACTACCACACATGTTATAATCAAAGCTAAAACTTTTAGGGCCAAAATGAAGGACTTTTACACTTATCCACATTAAAAGACAATTGCCAAGTCTGAGACCAAGAAAATAACCTATCCAGATCTTTCTGCAGCAGTAAGGCATCATCCAAAATGCTAATCTTCCTATCAAGCTTAGTATAATCTGCAAACTTACTTATACAAGATGTAAGAGAACTATCAATATCATTGATGAAAATTAAGAAAAGAAGTGGGCCAAGGACAGAACCCTGTGGTACTCCACTTGTGACTTCTTTCCAAGAAGAGAAGTTGCCATTCAGCCAGTCCTCACAGCCACCAAAAGTCGCTTCTTTTCTAATTTGAGTATGCATTACGTCACAGCCTTTGCATATATAATTAGCAAAAACTAGCTGTTTTTAAATCCAAATTTCGACATGAAAATTTTTTGAAGTATTTAATACACAAAGCGATGAATTTGAGAAGATTTTTTTGAACTCGTAAAAACAGTTTTCATTTTGTTCGGAAAATCTGTCCTTTTTCTCGAAAACAAGTTTTTTGGCACGGTATGCCAGTAAGAGGGTACATCAGTAATTTCTTTATCCACCAAAAAAATCCAACATCACCATGAAATATTTCTGAATACAGTCAGGTATTCGCAAAGTTTAGAGCAGGTCTTGACACTGCCTTGCATCATACATAAAAAGCCCACTTTCCCGTACTGAAGTGTTTGCATTAGTTGCGCAAAAATGGAACTACACCGAGCGAGAAAATATCCTCCACATAAGTATTAATCATGCTAACCTCGTCGAGTCTTCCTTTACCTTTAATTTACATATATATAGAAGGAAAATTTCATTGAGAGTCAACTTTTGAAAACCTTGTAACGATTTAGTGGCTACCGATGCAAGGGTTATAGTGATTGTATCTTGAGTACGTCAGTACCTTGAGTCGATCACCAAAGTGTAATGCAACATACAGCACGATGTACAACACTTATTAATTGACCGACTCATGGTAACCCTTTGACATATCATACACTTTGCACATACCATATTATACAATCAGTAATTCACAGCTATTGTACTAGACTCATAAATTATTGCAAACAATAACATGACAGAAAAATTGTGGCATTAAACTAGACAAAACAGAGGTTAAATGTAGGGATATTGGATATAAGTGAACTCTGGGGGTAATGCTTTACAGTCAGTCCTTATCCTTACAATGGGTGGTGAGGTCAAAGAAATGAAGATCAGATCACTTTGTTTAGTAATATTAGTTGTGAACAGCATGTGGAACTGGGTGGGTCTTAAGTTTTTTCTGGGGAACTGGGTACTCAGTACACAACCCCCACCCCCAACAACCTCTGTACTGGAAGCATGCAACTGAGAGTCCTAGGTAACAATAGGCCGTTAAGTTATTTCAAGTTAGCGACAAAATCTTTGACTGTAATATGCCATTACTATGGGGCAATTGCTACATTATTCATCTCCTCTCTGATCAGTTAGTGGTGTAAAATAACTACAGTTTATACTTCAAATGAGAAGGCAGTCTCAGAAGAACATATGAGATTTCATACATCAGAATTAACAGCAGATACATGGCACAATTAGTGCACAACCAAAATTCTTAAGTCAGTAAATTAGCATTTTGCTTGTGTAGAGAAAAATTGTCCTGTAGGCTAGTACATTGACTCAGAATCCCATTTGTGCTATTATACAAGAAAAGGGTATATAGCAATGAAAGCTCTAACCTTGCCCTTAACCCCCAAATGGGCCTAGAGCACTATAGGAGGCTAAACTAGGCAATTACATTTCAACAGGAGCAGACTGAGAACTAAGGCACAATTAATTCATTTGTGTAGAAATAAGATTCAGCACAACAGTACAAAAATAAGTAAGAAAACTGAGAACAATGGCCCAGGCAAAATTATAAACAAAAAAATCCTGAAACTGATGGAGCTCTTAGGTGCGCATTCCATATACTCTAAGTATATAATTCCTCAAGTCATTTCCCTTTTGAAAATTTTGACTTTGTCTTGTAAAACCATATGAACCAACAGGCTGGTAAAGTGTATGTGTTAATAAATGCATGGCTATACAGTTGTTTCATATAGCCTGCAATATCTGTAAGTGTAACACTAATTTGCTTATTTTGGTTCTTCATCTTCATCGTTGGTACTGTATATTGCTCCGATTCAACTCATAAGGTGCATAGAACACAATAATTGTAAGCTACAGGCCTCTTAAAATTTTTTACAAGCTTATTCTGGAATGGAAACTCACTCATACAGCAAGCAAGCACTAGCTAGTATCTGTATCATGATCACAGATCATCAGTACACATTCATACAGTCAGTATGTACCATAATGTGCAGTTTTAGCATGCATAGGCCAAGGCCAATAGGCTAGGCCTGTCTGTAAAATTTTAATGTTATTTGTTAGTGGTTTAATACCTTAAAAAGGCCTACAATATGTTAGTCGTATTAAAATTCACTTCATTACTTGCCATAATGACTAAAATAGTGTCCTAGTTAGCAGCCTAGAATCAAAAGACAATGACAATAGTCTTCCATATGTTAACCATAACGTTACCGTCTTGTGCGATGCTCTACGTGGCCAAAAAAGGCAAAATTCCAACTTGCAAAAACGTTCATTGGGACTATTGTGTTGTTTTGCTCGTAGTGTAATAGGTCTAGGTATCAAAAGTTAGCTTTGTCTCAAACACTCGATTTTGGCAGTTTTATACCCCAGTGAATCTGAATACGGTCAGGTATTCGCAAAATTTGAGGCCAGTCAAAAAACCCCTCCAAAAGTTGACCTGTTTTTGATGAAAAATTTCTCTACGAAATTGCGAAAGAAACAATACCTCACAATATTTTTAGTAAAGAAAAGAGTTTAACTTTAAATGACCAAGGATACAACAACAAGGAACGCCTTTTTATACATTATTCAGAAGCTTGAAGTTCCCCCAGCATGTTAGGTACCTATTCTGCGAAACTCATCATTTTCTCTTGGGGGCGTAGTTTCCATTTTAGAGGATGACGTCACAAGCCTCATAAACGCTTACAGCGAGGCCTGGCTGCATTGACAGCAACTCTCTGAGATCTACCATGAAGCCACGAATTTATCCAATCAGCACAATTGCCCTGAACCCCTTACCTATGCAGTTTAACCATTAGCCTACCTAATGGAACTCTATCAAAGACCTTTGAAAAGTCAAGGTAAATGACATCAACACCATACCCAGAATCAAGAGATGAAGAGATATTTTCAAGAAAGCTCAGTAAGTTAGTAACACAAGATCTGCTTGGCAGAGAACCATGTTGTGACAAATTAAGTAACTCATTATCTAAAAGATACTTAAGTAAACTATCCTTAATTAAAGATTCCATAACTTTGCACACAACACTGGTTTAACTGACAGGCCTGTAATTGCAAGACATACTTCCATCCCCCTTCTTAAAATTTACAAAACCTAATAACAATAATCCATTGGAGGGAATAAGATCCCACACTTATTTTATAAATTCCTCCCGTATTTGGAGTGAGAGTGCCAATTCCCACCTAAGTTAAATTCCAATAGCACGAGCACTGGTACAGTACCTCATTGATCCAATTCACTCACAGCGTTAAAGTTCAAAATGGAATGCGATTGGTCCCTAATAGCATAACTTGTTATGTCTGCTCCATTGTCACAAATTGCTACAGGAGCTGTGAATAAAATGGGACACTTTTCCTGCTGCTGAAACTATTAAAATTTATTCAAGCAATTAACAAGAATGCTTATTACTGCAGGAATACGGATGCTGTATGATTTGCACACCCCCAAACAAGCTTCGCAGACCCTGGTTGAGAATGACTACGACTATTATATGCTAGCCTTGGCCATGAAGGGAAAGGAGTCTTCCTTTGTGAAGGTCCTATCACCGGTCTTAACCTTCTTCATGATGCTGATTGTCTATCATGATATACCTGAAGGACTTGTCACAAATCTCATCATTCCCAGCCCTATATTACTAGCTCACATGGCATCACATTCAAGCCAGGCCAGGTTCTGGTTCTGGTAGGACACTACAAACAGATCTCCTCAAAATACAGTTGTAGGTGTGAAATGGCTAGCCGACAGACAAATAAATTCAGAACAGTATGTTGGGATCTTGTCGAGGATGTCAAGTTCAGTTTTGATTTCTAAAAGATTCAATAGAAGAGAAATTGTTGGAGGAAAACTGTTCCACTCAGTTGCTGTCTTTAAAATAAAAAAAAAAAACCTGTAGCAGTCCTTTTTTACTGTGGGGTGATAAAAGAAGATCAATAAAGTCTTGCTAGTAGAAATTCCATTATTATTGGGTGTAGAAACATATCCATCTAGATTGATAGTGTTGGAGAGACCTGTTCGGTAAGCCTATCCTAGCACTGGTCCTCCTCTGTTTCTCCAAAGTGTGCCATTTTGCCAGAGAGCGGGAAAGACACTACTTATGTGTCTTTGGTCTTTACAGATGAACCTGGCAGCTCTGCATTGAACTGACTCACGCTTATTAATATGTTCCTACATAATGATATGGATCCCAGATATTTGAGCAATATTCCAACCTTGGTGAAACCAGGGAATATATGTAGCTTTCTTAGAGGAAGTACTGTACAAGTTTAACATTATACAGTAGCAATCCAAGGAATTTGTTTGCTTTTGAAGTTGATGGTGTAATACACTTAACAGTAGGACCTACTCCATACACGGTCCTTGGTCATACGCTTCACAAAATCACAATGATGGGTATTATGAACACAGTGTGCAACTCTGATCCTCAACTCCTCACACCTTCAAAAAAGAAGATACAATTACCACACTTGCCATGAATGATCTTTGTCATTACATTCAACTTTCTTGCACAGTCTTTCTTCAAATGGCGGCAAGCAAGAAGGTAACAGTCCACACCGGAAAGTACATTTGCCATACGCCAAAGAATCACGCCAGGGTGGAGGTGTTTGGAATTATACACCACACCAACTGTTGCAATTGTATGCCAACTGTTGTAATTTTCCCTGCAGCAGCCGGGTAGGCCGTACGCCAAATTTGTTGGCATACTGTACGCCAAAGATGTTTAGTGAAAGGCCCTACTTTCCAGTATGGGTAACAGTTGGAGGATAAAACTGACAGTAACATCAGTCATTGACAGGACTTAAGTCAGGGAGTCTGATTGCATTGGCTTACATTCAGTACCAATTACTAGGCTAGGCTACATTAGTCACTGAACGTGACCGTATAATCCGCTCCTTGTAGTCACTCCTTACTACGGTCACTGGCCTACATGTACAAAGGTAACAACGTTTTAAGCCAAAACAACAAACCGAGCTCTAATTACGATGGTATGGTTCATAGAACAGATTTGAATTAATATAATGATTTTGAGCATTCTTAAATACCACTTATACCTTCTGGAATGTTTAATACCAGTAAATTCATAGCAAAACAAGGAAAAATGTGGTGCCATCCTTCGCAGTAACATCGACATCATGATCATCTGCTACTGTGTTGCATGATGGGAAGGACTTCCGCTAGACAAGCTGTCGAAGACCAATTAGTAAGCGCGGCTAGTCAATACTTGTACTTCATATAGTAAGCTCTCTGTACATTACGAAATTGTACAGTCACTGTGTAGGTTTCCCCGTTTTATATGAGATCACATGACAAACACTGACTGACTGAAAAATTAATCTGCACAGGCTTAAAGTTACTCGCAGAATTATCCAGCCAAAATTTCCCTCTAGTCTTAAAGGTCTTATTTCGTTAACAGACTTGTGTGGAAGGTGAATGTGATGACAAAGATCATCTGTGGAAAGTTTGGTGAGAAAAGGTATCTTTTTGGGGACGTGAGGGATGCCTACTCACGCGTGAGTAGGCAAGTGAGTTGTGTTTTTGTGTATACTGGGCAAGGGCCCAGAAATGAAGTGTATAGCATAGGAACGTAATGCTGGGTCCTGTTCAAGGGCTAGGCTACATAGGCCTACCGAAATTATTTTTTTTTTTTTTTTTTTTTTTTTTTTTTTTTGTGATACGCCTAAGGTAATCGCAATAAATCGCTAAATGATTACAAATTTTTTAGGTTAAACGTTTAGTTATTTTGCTAAATGTTCACAGTCAAAAAGATTGGCGAGGCCTAACATAGATTAAGATAGGTCCAACGTTATATATAGAAACAAACGTGAAGCTCAACGCTAATACCTACAGTACGCTAGGCCTAGCCTAGGTTCTTAGGCTACAGTAGTCATGTTAGGCCTAGGCAGTTACCCTTCAACACTGATTTGTCTTCAAGCAGTTACGCAGGAGACATCTTCAAACAGTTATGGTTTAAAACTGTCTTAATAAGTTACAGTTAACTAGAATGTGTTCACCTCATTGTAGGACAAAGTTTTGAAATTGGGCTTTGGTTATGACTTACAACAATGCCGTCCATTCAACCTCAACAAGTAAATTGTTTTCTTGACTGTTGTTTGGGCAATCAATGCCAATAGAACGGTAACCAACTTTTGAATTGGTTTAGCCCCTTATTTATTTTTTTCGAATCGTTTTGGTGATTGTGACTCAAGTGTATGAAAGAAAATGAAGATTTACTTAATATTCTCCGTAATCCAAGGATGAAATCTGCACCCATCCACCATTATGGTCGGGCAATAAGAAAAAATTTTAAATGAATTTCCCCCAAGCGCTGTAAGAATAAAAATCTAGGTTCAAGTAACTTGTTAGCTAGGTACTTTCCCCGCCCAGACTGCTGTACGGTTGTGTTGACTGACCATCCATGATTACAGATTTGTTGTTTATTCCTACGGCATCCATTGTATCGGAGGCCAGAAAGTCAATCTCTACGCCTACTAGAAATGTGGGGCAAGGACCATGACTACTTCAATCCAAAGTTTATTGTGCAAAAGTCTCTTTGCGTTCAAAGGGGACATGCAGTCCCCAGTCACCTCAACTTTAAAGGTCAGCCGCAGTCCCCCCAAAGGATTATGCTGCCACCACTGAAAAGTTTTTGAATCTCCTCCCCACTTCGATCGGGGAAACCCACTTGGTAACTAAGCTCACTACACAGATCATAAAAGCTATAAAAAGCCTAGGATCATGTGTCCTTGGATCGCCCTGAGGCGGACCAGCTAATTACATCTGCTTTGCTTGTCCTTGGTTGCCCAGTTTACAACTGTGCCACACGCGTCTGGTCATGAAGTTTTCATTCATGTCATTTGAAACCCAAATCAAAACATCTTCGTCTGCCTAATAACCTTCTCTTCAGCAGTGGTCAGCATTGACTGTTGTAAAGCAGTGCTATATTATGAGAAACCAGTGTAAAAGTATTGTGTGCTTGTTTACACCAAAGAGCTGTATGTACACTCAGCAAAGCTATTATGTTTTTATACGTTGTCACTATATAACGCACTGAGGAGGAATGGTAACTCTGTTTAGATTTAGATGAGTGTCTGGTAATACAACAGCCTAGCTGCATGCACAGAGGCAATACAGTTGTTTCTCCTCACTTCTCCCACGTTTTCACTCCTTTCACTGGTAAGGCAGTCAGCATTATTCTGTATTAACCAAAGCATAACTTTACCAGCGATAGTCGGTCAATGTACTGTAAAGGACTGTAATTCGAAAGAACTATATTTATACAAGTAAACTTTATCATTTTTTGGCTAGCCTGTACGACAACAATTGCTGCAAGCTCATACATAAGGCTTCTGAGGGAAAAATTATCTCCCCGAAAACCCCACTGACAAAATACCAAAAATGTTTTCATCGGTTGAAGCTACAGGGTTTGAAAATTATTGTTTGGGTGGTGTGTGTGTGTTGTGCGGGACCGTAAAATGAGGACAAGAAATGGTGGAGATAACAAAACCGTCTAAGGGACACTATAGTGGGTCAAGGGACAAGTCGCCCCCCGGCAGAGATTACGCCCTGGTGGGGATCTGGCGTCGAGCAAGAAGTCACCCCCCCCCCGAAAAAGATGTCCCGTTAGGCCATGGGTGGATCCGGGGAAGAAATCAGTGAGAGCTCAGAGCATGAATTCATGGAGGCTAAGACGTTGATATCGAGGTGAGAAAATAAATCGCCAGATAACATTATTTGGGTTCTGGGACCGTGTATAGGCAACAGGGAAGCTAAAAGGCTAACAGGGAAATACCTCCAGTCCAAACCTACCCGCCGCTTCAAATTTATGCTATTTCTGGGAATTTTTCCTCTCTTCGTTCACTTTATATCTTCGCTGGCGCATCTAGGATTTTAGCAGGGACCTATGGGAGGTACATCAAACCTTTTCTAAGGAGGCATAAAGTTTGAAATCTATTTACACTGATCCACGGTACGAAACTGTACATTCCAAAACTCTCAAATGAGGACACCTTAGATCCAGACTTTACCGTGGGGCAGTAGCATGGCTACATGGGGGGGGGGGCGGAATTGCCCCCCTCCCCCCCTCACACTGGAAAAAATGAAAAATTCGGGAATTTACCATTTGAGACACCATTCAACAAGGGAACAGTGCGATTTTCCCAACTTTTCTTCATTAAGTTTCGAATTCGTCTAATAAAAGCTCCATATTTGTTATTATTTGGTTTAAAAGGGCAAAATTTCCGCGCGTATCGCTTTGAGCGCACCAAATAGCAACCTCTATTGCAGTAAGTGGTCGTTCATAAATCAGTTCAGTGATAAACTTTTCCGGGTCGCTATAGTACCGTTTCCCTAAATTTCCTTCAATATAGGCTCTTAACGTTGAAATACTTTGTCTACAAAAGGCAACAAAGTTTGAATGCCCCCGGGAAGCCTCAATCCGCACTAATTAGATAAAATTATAATGTAACAACGACAATCTTCAGGCCACATGCTATCTCAGATATATGCTAACAGGAAACGCAGATTCTTCAATAGTCCCAAAAATTTTCAGTCAAATTTCTCAGTCCTCACAGGAAACCCAGAATCTAAATTATGTTCTGCAATACAAGCTCCATATTTACAAATATTTGTTTGAAAGAACACAAATTTTAGGCGCACTCTGCTCGACGGAAATTACTTTCTAATTCCGTTGTGTTCACTCTTTAGGAAAAATCGGAAAATTTTGGTGCTTGCCCCTCTTGAAAGAAGTTTAGCTACACCACTGCCGTGGGGCTCATGTATCTTTATGCACCCCCCCCCCCTTAAGATGAGGCATTGTATTTGTCTACAGGTTTGGATTACTCGTAAAAAAAAAGTTATTTGCAATAGCTCTCCGAGGTACGTTGGGCGCGTGACAGTGAAAAATGGGTTTTGAATGGTTTTAATATGTGGGCATTGGTATCGCAAGACATGCACTTGTCATGATGACATGCGAAAGTTCCTTACGCAAACTCAATCACGGAATTGATAAGCAGGAAGTGCCGGCCCTTATCCAGACCACTTTTGGAGCAATTGGCTGGGGCCAACCGGCCGACAGCGGCAATAGTGGTTGGCAAAGATGTACGAGGCGGGGAAGCCGGGCACTGAGGGGACAGGCTAGCCCCAGAAATTTTGCAAAGGATCTGAAATTCGGACATGGATATGGAAAAATCGGCTAGCTATTTCAATCTCAAAAATCTGTCATGCATTCTTAAAACACCCAAGACCTTTTAACTCTAAACATGTTTAGAAATTAAACACTAAACGTTCAACAATTGAATGCGTTTAAAACTGACTCGGAAATCCGGGAAACGTCTTGGAATAAACACGACGGTGTGTGTAGCATCTAAACGTGTTAACAAAGCGAGGAAAAAAGTGTGTGAACGATTAATTTCTGAACACATTCAGACATTTTTAAGAGTGTGTTTTAACGACACAGTAAACTCGTAACTTCGCCCGAATTCTCTTAAAAATTTGCCAGACGAAAGAGCCGTCATACAGATTTTTTTATGACAACTAAAGAATAAAAAAAAGTGTTACGTATTTGAAGAGCTCATAAAACAGTCATCGTTCTCTTCTCCAAGTCGTTCCCAGCATTTTTCGGAAGTGGCCGAATAGCCTCCGAATTTGAAAAGGTTGCAAAAATTCGCAACATTTTGGGGAAGCTTTTAAAAAACAGTTATTCCATAGACTCTAAGTCTTTTCCACGATTTTCCAGAGTTTGGAGACCGAATAAACAAATCCTTTCATACATTTGGCAGGAAAACAAGAAGCACCGTAATAAGGTAATGCAACTTTGGTAATCTTTACGAAGAATAAAAAATATTTCAAAAATTCTCGACACATGTGGGCAGATTATTTCTTTAGCCAGGCTTTACATTTCTGCGCGGCAACTTCGCCCGAAATGGCAGAATCTCAGGCGAATGTTTTCCATTGCCAGACGTGAAGGTGCCCGAAGTTATCCCCTAAAGATCAATCACATGTCATCGTGTGAATGACGGTACCAATAGTCACAAGAAGGCTGAGAGTGACGGAATGTTTTGGCAGCCTGTGGTCAGTTGGTTAGGTTGTTGCAGTTTCAATTTGAAGAATGGATGAAAACTGCTAAGATACCTTACAGTGCTGTGGACTCAAAATTCGCGCAACGGACCCTTTTATCGGTTTAAACTGACACCTCCTTGGCAAAAAATTGGACCTTGAATTTGGGTTGCAGCGTCGCATACACAAACTTTTTCAATTCCGTTGTGTATTGTTTTCTACTGAGACGATACATGACCATTTCACCGAATGGTAAATATAATTTTAGCCTAAGCATTGCCAGCAGAGTTTAGAGGAATAAAGGATAATAAGCCAGTTCGGTAATTCATTTTGGTGGCTAAACACGTGCGCACATCCTCCAAATTGTCGGGATAAACCAATCCCGCACCTACAGCATGTATTCCGAAATTTGAGTTTACATGAAAACTTCGTGAAATCATTCTTTCTCAATCCATCCATAACATAAAGAGGAGAATCTACAGTAGTGTGGCTTTGTGCAGTGTAATGTGTCTAAATTGTTTTTTGGGTGTAAACATTGGCATTTAAACCTGCCTTAAAGTAGGACTGAGACCCCTATTTTCGTTTGCGTTCACTCGATACTTAGTGTTGCATGCACAAAATAAGGCAACAATGTACGCTACGTGCTGAGCTCGGTTTGTATATCCCGCACGGTTCCCCACAATTCCATGCGGCAACGAATGAATTACCAAACTCGCCAATTGTGGCACACTTGGTCCACGGTATTTTCTTTTTGTGAAATCAAGAACTGAAATGAATGGCAGTTATAGAACAATGTAGGTTTTCACATTTTTTTCTTTAACATGGGGTACAACTTCTCAGTGAAGAGCGACTGATCAGGACATTTCCAGCATCAGGATTGTGCATAAAAACAAACAAAATATAGCACCATTTTGCACCTAAGCCCTTAGAGACAGCTAGAAATTTCAAACAGGGCAGGAAAACATCCCTCCTTATAAATACATACTCGAAGGGCGGTAAAGAGTTGTTACAATACGTCGAATTTGCCCAATCGTCAGCACTCTCTTTGTCAGCAAGGAACAGATTAATAAAAAGAAGTATAAATGAGCAATGCGACACCAACAGGCAATGAAACGAGCGATCCTAGATGGCCCAAAATGTGGTCAGCATTGTGCTTTACAAATACACTTCGGATAGACCGTGGCCTTGATAAAATTATTTGGGAATATGTTTATCCGCGAAAATATTGGGGGAAACATATCGTTCCCTCCGGCAAAATAGCCTAGTATGCGGCAAAGTAAGAAGGAAATTCTCAAACGCCAAGTTTGTTTAGAAGAAATCGTGAAATTTGGGAAATTTTTAGTCGAAGCAGGTAGAATCTACATGACCACCAGATTTCACTTTATAACTACCCCTACAAATGCTAAATGAGCAAAAATAACGCATGCCGTGGACTTGACAAAAAGTTCTATACGGGTAATATAAGCCAACTGCAAACAACCACTCGGCATTGTTAAAAGAAGTATCTCTTCTAGACACCAACAAATTGGGTCAACCCTTTTGAAAATTTCTGGAAACAATCCGTTTCCAATGATTAATTGCTGCACATGCAGTCGTTCCCCGCACACCTTATGCATCACATTAACATACTGTACACATGGCCTACCTTTATTCCACAGAAAATGCACACTTGTTTTACACAAAATCTATGAGTTGCAATAAATGAGCTAAGCCTTGATGTGTGGTACGGCAGTAACTTTTCCAAGGGGGAGGAGGATACACCATCCCCATCCCTAAAGTATTCACAGCTATCGGCCATTTTGGGAAATCAATCGGAAGCAATGTAACCATGACCTTTTGGTTGTACAGTATACTGTAAGTACAAATGTGCTTACGAATGTTTCAAATTTTGCACCATTTTGCGTTTCAATATTTTGAGCATCCTGGTCAAATTTTTATTTATTTCTCATGTTCAGTTTTCAAGATATTAGCTGTTGAATGAGACAAACTTTCCTACACAGAATGAACTCAAATGGGATGTCATGGATTCACATTGTTGGTCAATGCTTTGTTTTTAGTTATAATTTACCATAACAATAATATGCAACTAAATTTTGACACAGCACCATATGTGCATCCGAAGCAATGGAATTTTAAAAACTTTATATGGCTGCGGGACAAGATAGCATCCCTAGTCAACTCAAGGTCAAACAAATAGGATGAAAAATAAAGAAAAACAAAACATTGGCCAACAACTACATGTATCCATGACATCACACCTGCTTGCTTCAAGTTTACATTTACATACAGCAAATGTGCTAACTTCAATTGCTACAGTAATATCTCAAGAACCAAACATGGGAAATGAATACAACTTTCACTAGAATGCTTAGAATGTGTTCCTCTTTAACATATCAAAACTAAATTTGACTCTGGACTATCCTTTTTAAAGGAATGAAGCATCACAAACACAGCAAAATATACATGCTGCCATGGGTGCATTGGTTTCTCTTATCACTGCAACCAAAAAGCAATGATTTTCTAAACTGAATGGAACATACATCCCTTAGACCCCTCCCTAACAATAGGACAATCACACCCTGCACCATCTCTATTTTTAAAGGTGTTTTCCATTGAATTGGGCATTGGAAGGCACCATTTTACATCTTAGTTCCCCCCGAAAGGCAAACATTATTGAATGGGGAGAGGGCGTCTCCCCATTTAAGGATGGAGATTTTACACTCTGCCCACTCCTCAATGCCTGCAAAGTTCAGAAAGGGGATTGTTGATGTTCATCTCACTTGTTCATCCTTTCTCACAAAAAGAACAAAAACACAAGATGCACACTGCATCATACAGTAGGAGAAACGCCCACTTAGACAGGTTCAAACACACCCAGATTTCATTGCAGAGGAGGTGCTGATGGACAACAGCTTCTGTATGCCCAGAATGCTGTTCATGTTCAGTAAGTGGGGTAGTATGCACAAAGGAGGTTTGTACTTTAACTAAGCCTTCAACTGCTTGTATAGAAGATATGATTGAACTAAACCACACTGCTACTATTAATATATCATACAGTATGGGTAGGATTTAAAATCCACACTGTAAGAATTAATTCCAATAATTGACTGATTTGTATTAAATTGCTCAATAACAGACTGGCAGAATCTTGATGATCATCAAGTTGAGAAATTAATTTGTCCCCATCATGTACAGTTCAGCCCTCTATACCTTCACATAACACAGAAAATTCACAACACACTTACATTACTATGTTATGCATATTGAGAGTGTAAGAACAAACCGAAAGCCCGAAGGCTCAGTGATTTCTTGATGTGAGGAAAATTTGGGAAATTCATGCAACTACTGTATACCCCTGGAGAAACCCCTTCTCGACCATACTTTACTGCATCTACATGTTGAATTTAAAGTGTATCCAACTTTTCAGTCTAAAGGTATCTTGTTTACAAGATTTTTTGACCACTGGTGACCTACAGGAGTAACCTTTCTTCTTTAATGACTTGACATAACCTCTGATCTTCACTGCAAGCTATAAAAGCTTTTCCTTCCATTACGATAAAAAATGCATGATTTTTACAGTAAACAGCCTCTTTTGACCTCAAAAATAAAGACCTTTTGATTCCACCAAAAACAATATATCAGCTTACTCTTTACATAGCAAGTCAACATGTACCAAATGTGAAAAGTGTCTTTCATTGCTGCCATTTACAGGTACAAGATTTTCAGTTTTACCTCTGTTGAATACAGTTGTGTTATCCTTTCAATATGAAAAATCTACAGTGTCCACTAAACAGAACAAGTGTCAGTCATTTGTATCAACAAAAGACCATAAAATAATTACGATTCCAATAGAAAGAAGGCCTATGTTAATTCATTCGTATGGCTGCCGTACTATTGCTCTGGCTGTCACATATCAGCCTTCATCCTTCTTGATTTATGAAGGAATACCTACTGTAGAAAGTGTGAAAGTTGGTCAACTAGCCCATTGCTTTTAGCTGTTACAGAGACATCCCAAGGAATAGACAAGGTTGCAAGAAAATGAATGTGATAGTTCTGATGAGCCTGAAGAAATCCAACCAGAATGGTGTCACTGTGGCAACTGAGTACAGTAGAGATGCGCACTACAGTTGAGAAAGTTTGCTGCTGCCTTCACATAAAAGTAAAGCAATGTGTCACCAACCAATTTGGGAACCTTATACTGGATCCTGAGTCTCTAGACCTCGGCCATCACTTAGAAGTGTAGCTGTTACTCTGCAATGACAGACTAAACATTAACACACATGCGAGCTACTGTACAGGCACAACATGTTTTGGAAATGATGAAATCCACTCCAGGTACTGTAGGAAGAATTACTGTATGACAAAATTCCTCCTTGTGCTGTTTGGGCAATGCAAAAACCGGAATCCTACTCCAAATGGCCATTACACTGGATTTGTTCCATCTGTTTTAGCAACCAGCAGTCCACTTGTTCTTGGTACAGTTTCACTTGGTATCTGATTCTATTACAGGTGTCATTCTGATTCATTCTTGTACATGATTATAATCCTTTGGCTGCTTTCTAAATTTTTGCAAAAAACCTATCCAGAAGAGAAGAAAGAAACATTGCTGAAGGAGATTACTCTCCCAACACAGTAACAAAAATGCAAAAATGCATTGAGTTTTGATGATACATACAGTCCATGTTCTTTTCAAAAAATGCTACATTTATTGTAAAACAAGGTGACCCAAAGTGACCTTTGACTCCACCAGTGAGTAACTGGTTTTTCTCTTAACCATTAACACTTCTACATTCAAAAGCCAAATTTCAAGCTGTGCCTTAAGATACCTGGATATTCTGCAAACAAGGTTTTCAGAGTTTGGTGCCAGGTGATACTACTGTAGAAAACCATTGACCTAAGTCCACTGAAAACAACTGGGACTTTCAACTCACCATAACGCATCCACACTAATTATGCAATCCATCCAGTTTTTGTACGTTTGAGCTATCCTATTAACAATGTTTCCATAGTTTGACTTAGAACTGATGACCCCAAATAACCTTCAACTTCCACCAAGGACTACAGATGCCATCTGAGAGTTAAGCTCTATCTCACTTTCCTACTGTAACTTAGTAAAATACAAAGTAGAAAAGGTTTCCAAGGTTTGAACTTGGATAACTCCAGGTTAACTTTGACCTTGCTCAAAATTAATTGAGGCCACCCTCTCATCATAATTCATCAACAAAACAAGTTTGAAAACAATCCAAGCTTCCTCCTTCCTTGAGATATCATTCAAGAAAGGATTTCGGATTGACCCCCTTTGGTCCCAGACAACCTTTGTGCTGTATCCAAATTAATAGATTCTCCTTCACATTATACATGTAATGCATCAACATTACTGTACCAAGTTTGAAATTGATTCAAGCTTCCTACCTTGAGATATCATGCAAACAAGGTTTTTGGATTCTGACCCCAAATGACCTTTGACCCTACCAAAATCAATAGGGTTCTTCCTTACATCATAATGCATCAACATATAAAGCTTGAAATCAATCCAACTTCCTACCTTGAAATACAGTATCTTACAGGTTTTTGAGGTTTTACCCCTTGTGACCCCAAATGACCATTGACCCCAACCAAAATTAATAAGGTTTTTCTTCCTATCATACTGTAATGTCTCAACATATCAAGTTTGAAATCAATCCAAGCTTCCTACAGTACCTTGAGATATCGTGTAAACAAGGTCTTAGAGGTTTGACCCCTTGCGATCCCAGATGACCTTTAACCTCCACCAAAACAAATAGGGTTCTTTCTCTCAGTATAGGGTATCTGTTAACCAACTAATTTGAGAATTGTCAGATCTTCTCTTCTTAAGATACCTGTATCGTGTAAACAAACAAAGTGTCACAAACACACACACACATACATGCACGCCATCATGAATGCATACAGTAGGTTTCTCTTTTCATCAAAACCAAAAATGATACCATCTCCCTGCTCTATTGAATTGGTTTTTCTCTGCTCACTGTACAGTAGACTAAATGCACACTAAAAAAGAAAAAGAGTTAAATTTAACTATTTGGAAGCTGGAGGCTACAACGTTTACCCCAAAAGAGTGAAAGAGTAAGGTTTCATTCTTGGTGGAGTGTTTGAAGGTGTATCAGGTACATGCATGCTCAGTAGAGAGAACATCCCCCTGTGAGGCATGCATCATAGTGATGAAGCTCCGTACTGTATACTGCAGTAAATTGTGGTAAAGATGGCAAAGTGTTGTTACCGTGCATTAGATAAACGGTCGTCAAAATATGTTCCTTTATGGTCAATTTGATTGCTCAAATAAGCCAAACTGTATGCTTAGCAAAATAGTACTGACTGCAATCACCATCATGTTCAGAAAGTCACAAATAAAATGGAACACTAAAAATCCGGGAGTATACTGTGGCACATGACACCTGGAAATCAGAAGATCTGAGTAAAAACTGTGAGTCCCTTCATAAAACTGGCAGATAGGCTATCTCCCAGTTTTATGAAGCGACAGATAGGACAGGTGCGGCTTTTGTTTGGGTTTTATTTTTTTTCATTTTTGTTTTTACATTGTGTTTCATCAGCTTCACGTTACAAACATACACAAAGTGGAGATCTAAGATCAGTTCAGTCAATTTTTGAGGATGTTGCAAGTATACCCTTAAACTGATTATCAAAAAAGTCCTTTTTGTAGTATTGGGTTTTTCTGGTGGAAACCATTGTCACGTTCGGTTTCTGTTTGTGCTACAGTATACAGTACCATAGACATGCATCAAATTTGGGGTATGATTACAGTACCTGAAGGATGATGGTTTACCCCAGGTTTATTTAAGTGGAGTCTCTGTCAATGCTGCATCCCCCTCTGGCCTCTCTGCAAACCTGGAACAAAAAAGTTAAGAACAGTGTGCATGTGCATGCAAGGTTTCATGGTTTCTTCAGAAAATACAGTACATGGAAGAAACTGTAATAAACCAGACCAAACTACAGTAAAACTTGTAGGGGAATGGCTGTAAAGTATTGAGGGATACACTAAAACAGTGGTCTATAATTGCCCTGTAGAGTACAGACTACAATATATTTAATCAACATACAGTACAGTACAGTAGTTGAAGTGTACAGTACAGTAGGTCCTTTCAATGTGAACTGCTGACATTTCAGTACATTTCAAGAAAGTTCTTAGCATGTGCATGTAGTACACACAGTAATGTGCTCTTTGGCTATGTCCCCCTCCCACCACCCTGCCGACTCTCTTTTCATTAGAGCCAGGGGTCTGTACATAGTGACTCTGTAGTCCATACAAAAGCAGTATACAGTTCAGTATGTTACATCTGTTTGTGCAGTACAATTTACAAACTCTAAGCAACCTGTGGTCAGTAAATTACAACTTACAGTACTGGCATACTGTACATGTGCAGACAACCTGTATCTTTTAACAAGCCCGTGTACAGTATCTATGCCCACAGTATTGAACTCATTTACTGTACTTATGTGTACACAGGGCTGGAAAAAATGTAAATTTCCCTGCAAGCAAATCAAATTTCCCAGCCAGCAAATAAAAATTTCCCAAACACTTCACATGTTTACATACAAAAGAAGTCAAATTTCCCTCCAAATACTAAAATTTCCCTGCAATGACATTCCCGAATTGCTGGTTTTTTCCAGCCATGTGTGTACACTCATATACTAAACATGTATCCTACAGTAGGAAGACCCAAGAAGCCTCAGTGCATGTACTATGTTGTTCAAGACATGACTGTAGATTACATGCAAATTAAATGCTGTTTTCATTGAATGACTGATGAGTTTTAAAAGTTCTCCCAATTTCTTACACTTATAGTGGAACATGAATCTGGAAGAAACCTGTTTCTTGCAGAAAAAAAAATGTTTCATTTCCCACTTTGGAAGAAACCTACTGTATGACCCCAGTGTGCCTTTGAATGTGATTTATAGGTTTTCAGTCTACAGTACTGCAGAACAATGCTACAGCAACAACCCTTTCCACTCCCCCCCCCCAAAAAAAAAAAAAATCATAATAGCACCAGGTGTACAACTATTTTGTTTATAAAAAAAGGCAAAACAGTTACAGCGTAGGGGTATTTTTTCAATTGAGTAGGATAAAATGCGACACAAACTTCAGGGGCCTCAACATTTCTACAATGTAGCCTTTTGGTTTCAAAATCTTTGTCTGAAAAATATAGCTCTTATCAGATTTTTTTCACATAAAATATGAATCAATATAACAACTGACAATGGACTTGATTTACTGAGAACACAATCTTTCAGTAACAACCCCAAATTTTCCAATTAAATATATCCTATTATCCTTAACAGTGATGTACATATTTCTCTGAAAGGGGGGCATGCAATGTGGGAATCGTCTAAAATTTGTGACACCTTAGCGCCATGACATACATGAGGAATTTTGTATTGGTGAGGAGGACCAAAATCTGTGGCAGTACAGTAACTTTGAAGTTTGATGACGAAGACTTACCACCATACTAGTAAGATGAGCTTGCAGCAATCCTTTTTAAAGGCCCTGTTCTCTCACCCCAAACAGTACCAATTCTCCTAACCTTCTTACTTAAGCCCCTCCTACAATTGTCAGAAATTCATGCTCATCCAGATACAATCTCAGTTTATTGCTTCAAGGTGAGTAAAGAAAAACTCAATTTATATAATCAAAACACTCTCAGTACCGTTCATGCTGTGTAATATAAGCTTTGGTTCTCTGCACACTGCTTGAATTAGTTGTCAATCAAAGAGCTGAGCCACTGCCAGTTGTAAATTTTGGTATCCCTGTACCAAAATTGTAGTTTTAGGTGAGAGGTTTGGCCCTTTAAATAAGCTCAACCCTCCCTTATCTGATTTCAAAATATTGCAAATCTTGCACGCATTTACACTTTTACAAGGAAAAATCACTTAGTTACAGATTTTCATTTTCCAAGCATGCAGAAGTACAGTATGCTCAGTTACCCCAGACTACAGTATATATGCACAGAGTTTGTGTTGTGTTCCCATGCATGTTGGCTCAGTGCATCTAACAGAGTGGGGATAGGGTTTGGAATGGACAATTCCTTACACATACTGTAGGTGCAAAGTTCGACTTTCCATGACATGACAGCAAATTATTGTTGTGGTGGCCAAACCGGAGCCCTGTGATGGAAATATTTAACGAGCAAACAGAAAATGAGAGCCGTGACGGTTAATTCCATGGATGCATCACAGCTGTGAAGTTGTCATGGGTTTTTACAATTTCATGCAATAAGTTTTCCTGAATCAAAGTTGGCCTGGGGGATCAGGGATCTAAGGGAGGGTTAATCCAGATCCCCTACCCCTTTGCAAATTTTGAAATTGGGTCAGGTCCTTACAGTAAATGCAATCTCAGTATGCTACCTTTTGAAGTAAACTTTGAAGTGTTTCAAAATTTCTGTACTTTTTGGACCTAAAAAAAATTGGCATTGGTGAAAGGCCTTTTGGGAGACAAATCCTTTCCTTTGATTTTTTCAGAAATTACTGTAGGTATCCCACATGCAATCTGGTGCCACAAAGAGTATGCTTTGTACATTATGAAGCAAAATTTGTGTTACTAAAAGTAAATTACATACAGTACATTATTTTTAGGATCTGAAAAAATAGCATCCGTGGTCTGGAGGGGTGTGCATGCAAACAGTGGCAGTGGCATAGCCCATGCTGCTAGAATTGAATGGGATTTTTTAGCCAATGTTATATGTCCAGATCAGAGCTGCCAACATGCCAGATTGAAATTTTAAGAGGAACGCCACCCGTGAGTATGCTAAGGTAAACCTCAAGAGGTGCAGCCTGTCAGATTTCAAAACCCAACTTAACATTAATATGATACATGATCATGATTCAAGTGACACTGAAAATCAGAACATGACATTGGAAAATCAGAACAGAACAAATTTTTATGCAGAAAAGGGGAACTGTTCCTCCTAAATCGGAACAGTTGGCAGCTCTGCACGTCTTCTCTGTTAAACCCATTTAAACCAACCTTGTTCTATTGAGCAAATAGTCTTTGCAGAGGGAGAACAGCTTCAACTGATATTGATCTCAAAATACCTGAACAGGAAGTTCTCTAATAACAGTTGGGACTCTCACCGTTTCACCATGAGACTTCACAGTTTCAGACGTCCGCTCACAGTCACATAGTTTGTCAGATCTCACAGTGAATTTCTTATGCATACAGGTACAGTATATACAGTACCCGATGGAGCATAAACAAATCGTTGCAACAGGTCTACTTAATTCATCTTCGGAACTTTTGTTTGTCCTCCCAAACGGCTCTTCAACAGAGAGTCGGGAGGACTCAGAATTATATAGAGCCACTGACTTTCTACAGTCTACAGAAGAATAATACTGTAGTTCAATACATATTATCTGTTCTTCTGCCACCTCCGCCTATAATTCAGCCCGACCCTAATACAAATAATATGCCCTACAGTATTTAGTTTCCACTAAAATTGAAGCATACTCGTAAAACAAGGTTATGATACCATTGTTAGGTGAAAAAAATTGTGTATTTGACCAGGGCATATTTCTCTGGACAATGTACAGTAGTCACATTTTTTCATGTTAATTCAATCATACAGTATTCAATTAGTAGATTTGGCAAGTGTTGCACCATCAGCGGAGTGAACAGGGTGGGGGCATCTGTCGAATGCATGGTCATATGGGAATTTTTCTCTGGAGGAGGAGAGGTGATTTTTTGCCTGCCACACCAGATCTCATCCCATTGTCTATTCTCTGGCAGAACTTCAAGATGCTGTCGTGGAGCTTAACCAACCTGCCGGGCAAACCTTGGGCCCACCCCTTGATTTGGCAACTCTGGTATGCAAATGCAAGTTGGGTAGTTCCAAGCCGGTACTTAAAAAGATTTAAAAGAACCTCCAGGTTTGAGAAACCAATCTCCATCTTTCCAAGTTCATGTACTGCGGTAAATCTCAATGATTGTTATTTGGAGGTGCAGGTCTAGCTGAACACTGGATAACTGAATTTAGTACGTTACTACTCGTACCGTACAGTATGTGTTTGGCTACAAACATAAGTGAACAAAAAATTAGTTGTTACGTGTAATTTTGTGTCTCGTGTGCCCTATACTGTAGGTCTGTAAGCACACAAAATTAAGTAGAGTTACTCTGTCTAGCTTTGGCTAGGCTTAGCTTTATCATGACCAAAATGCTATTGTAACAACACTACTAGTACTGGCTACTAGGCATACTTGATAGTTGATACTGTTGGCCTACTGTACGAGTATGATATTTTGGTAACAGGTAACCTCTGACCTAAGCTTATGCTCATACTTGCAACCCCCTAAAATATGAAAACTTGTGTAGACTAGTAAAGGCCTATAATATAGACCTTACTCACCCTTAACAGCTCGGTTCTGTGGCCACAATTTCGTCGATGTACACCCAATACTGTAGATGGGCAGCAAATTGAGGGAATTCGCCGCTACCGCTGTCTTCCTTCCACGCACGCTTCGAACGATTCGGAGATCTTGCAACTCGGTCAACCTGCACTTCTTTTCGGTTGTCTTTCTATGCCTTTTCCGAGCAGAGAGTGTAAATGTCCTTCTGTCACTAACTATTTTAGTAATACTAGTAAGCACAGAATATGAAAGTTTCTCTTTTCGATAGCCTATTTCAGTATGTTATTTCACGTTTGTTTGTGGGGTACAGTAGAGTAGTGCATTGCCCACTGTAATACAACAACGTACCGTTGAGATTGTGTGTGTTGTGTATACCACCGTGCGTTTGAACATTTGTAAACAAAACCATGTGACCAATATCCACCAATCAGCATAGCCTTCGTTTTGAATTGAGACGGAGACTAACTGTCAATCATGAATGACGTCAAAAAATGGTTCGTACAATCAAAAAATCGATCAGACTACTAGAGACGTTCATTTTGGGGGGACTGCTGCTTCCCTTTAAGTATTGCGATCACGGACTGTATATAAGCAGGGGTGACACTACGCCGGGCGGCACCGGGCGGTGCTACCCGGCTCTCAAAATCTCCACCCGTTACTTGCCATCAATATCAGCATCACCGCCCGGCACAAATTTCTTGCCCTAACTTGACAAAATTCTTAGATTTCTTTAAAACTGAGTGATAACTCATTTTTTGTAAGCACTCTCCAATCTGAAAGAAATTTTTCCAAGGGGAGGTGGGGCAGTGACTCTCCTTAGATCGCTCCCTCAGGATGGTGACCACAAATTACCCGGCTCCCAAAATGGTCAAGTGGCAATCCTGTATATAAGTCCGTGGTTGTAATAGACTCAAAACTGCCCTGTCTCATAATTGACTCTCGAGGATTTATGTGACATTATTTTCTCTTCAAATGTGAAATTTGTGAGAGTAACTGATTGGTTTGGGTGAATAGACTATGCTAAATTGATGTCCCTTAAGTTATGAATGATACTTTAGAGAAATAAAAGAAAAAATTGCGAGATCATGCTTCAAATGAGATAAGTGTAGGCTCAGGGGCGTCGATTTGTTTTTCAAAGTTGGGCAGGGGGCATCTGATATAAAAAATTTTCTCCTGTCTTGGTAAGGTATCTAGTATCCAAATTTTACGATTTTTTTTAAGTGAGACACCTCTGTACTAGTGTTGTGTTTTTTAACTCCTGGGTTCGACCCTTTTTTGGGTAAGTTTCACAATCAGAGTAAAATAAACACGATGACAGTCCAAATTAATTTTTGTGGATTTATTCTCAATCTCTTTCACATGTCTTTGATCTTGTCGATTGAAAATGACCTTCATTAGGCTCGATTAAAGCGATATAATATCTCTACACAATACAAGGGAAGTAATATGCGGTGCGCGAGTAAGCGCGCTGAAATTTTTGTCCTTTTCAAATATTTAAAAATATGGAACTTGCATTGCAGAAAAGGTTTGGTTTCTGGATTTCCTGTAAAGATATTTGAAAAGTTGGGGATTAATGAAGAATTTGCATTTCCATTGGCAAATCTGGTATTGAACGGCGACCAAAGATCGTTGTTACTACGTAATGTTATCCAACGCCTACGAAATGAGGCTCTCCGACGAATTTTTTTGGTCAAGAGCTTATACTGGTGTGGAATTGAAAGGAAATTTATGAAAATGGCACTGTAGTTACCGGTGTCATAAGTTGATGATCTGGTGAAATATATAAGCAAATTTCCAATTTTGTCACTTCTAGAACTCGGAAAATTTTACCAAACTGAATGTATGCCAGTGAGCGAGCCCTTCTGCTTAGGACTTGCAATTTGCGGCCCGCCAAGCGCCAAAAATTTTGCTATTTCGAAACAAATGATGACGAATGTGGAGGTTTTATTGGAGAGAATCCGGAATTTCGGAATTTCATGAGTTGTCAAATCCACATTGTACAAATGGCAAATTTCCGAATTCTTCATTTTTCAGAGTCCCTGTCCCCTATAGCTACGCCACTGGGCGTCTAAGAGAAGTGGACCAGATCCAAACGGTGCTAAATGATTCAATATTATGAGTTACTAGGAATTCGGATTGCAAAGTTTTCAAAACCTGGTCTTACAAGTGTGGGAAATTAGGTTTTAACGGACTACGGTCAATGTAAATTTAAATACCGGGTGTACTCTAAAAGGCGGTATAATTAGAATCACAACAAAAATTGTGGTAGTTTGTGAAGGATTTACTATGCAAAAGTTCTAATAGTTGGAAACCGTTTGTAATGAAAATGGTTAAACAGATCCATTAATTGATCAAAATCCCACTTCAATCTACTGCCGGAAAAACACAGATGGGGGGGGGGTGGGGATGGGTACCTACTGGTGCTACTGGGACACCGTTGCATAGACCTACCGGTGTAAGATTGTTGATACAAAAAAACATTAAATATGTCCAGGGCTCCGAAAGACACGTCAAAGGCTATCTGCAGAAAGAGGATGGAGGTGTACCTTAGAATAAAGTCTCTTATCTTGCAAACGTCAGTGTGATTTTACTTCTCCAATAATGGTCTAAATATGAAATGGTCGACTCGTTGTGTGATGTTCGCGTGTCGAAATTTTGCATTAGAAATCATTTATTTATCTGAAAAAGTTGCATGCAGACTGTGCACCGAGACATTCTCAGTGAAAAAGTGTTTGCAAATTTCAGCTTCAGTGCCAGACTGGTCTTTCACTAAATTTCATGAAAACAAAGTAGGGGAAGAGTCCTCTTCTTCAAATTCCTTAATGTTCTACTCTTACAAAACCACGTCTGCTGGCCTATGCACACGAACTATCGACAAAATCATAAAGACCGATGAATAATGTATTTTTGACAAACAACTGAAAAAAGGAACATCAATGAGAATGCAAGCGCAAGGAGCGCAAGACTTGAAAATTCAGGGGATTTGCAAAGTATACATATGGAATTATTGATACAGAAAATCGATCTTAATGGGTAAAATACACGTTTCATAACCTACATGCAGGCTTTTAGTCTATTTGGTAGAACCTTCCTTTTAAGTTCCGGGTAAAAGAGTTTGAGACTTTTATGTTAGTGTCTGCTCCACTCAAAAAAGTGGGGGCATGTTCCCCCCCCTGCCCCTTCCCCTCCCCATCGACGCACATTTGTGGGGCTGAGAGACTGCCCTTGCTCTATAATTGCTTGGTATTTCGCAGTTTTGGTCAGGTTTGACTGAAATTTTGTAGAGATGTCAAGTTAGCGGAAGTATCATCACTGTAACCCTTTTCGCCGGATTAATATTACCGCTGTTTAGCCTCGATGGAATTAGCTGAGAATCTTAAAATTCCCTATACTCGTCTTTTAGTTTTGCACCGTGGCATGAAGTGATTCATAAAGAAATTTGAACTATTGCCGAACGAAGGTTTAACCTTTTTTTTTTTTCTGTCTACGGCACTTATCATTTTAGGGGAAAACAGCATTTTTAAAAAAAACATGAGAGGAACCTGCCCTTAGCTCATTTGAAAAAATATTGAAGAAACTAAGCAGAAAAAAGGTGAATCCTGACTGCCCTTGCTGCCGATTTGTGTTCAATTTCGTAGAAATATACAAACCGATGTCTCTGTAGTACTGCCTCACTGAATATACCCAGGGTAGCTTCATGCATGAATGCACACACACACACAATACTTCATTGAACCTGAATCAAAGCAAGGTTCCTGCAAATGTGCTTGCTATGATGGGTACTAAATTTGCGAAGAAGCCAAGAGGCTTTTCCAGCATGAAAAATTCGAATCAACTTAAAAGTTTTAAGTTCCAGACGATCTCTTCTAAAGATGCGGGTCCGTCGTTCCATTCCACATAAGATGATATGTTTTGAAAAAAAGATAGAGAGGCAAGTGGGCCGCTGCTGTTGCATGATCCTAACGCTGACGGTATAACTTTTTCTTTGTGACAAGTCCTGACTCTCTGACAAAGAGTCATTTTGCCGAAACCACACTTTTCAATTGCAACCCAAAAAAGCTACGTCCATTAAAGGACAACACCTACTGACCAGCCTCATGGCCCTATACCATGCACATCACTGGTCTGTATGGTGTTTTTTATTCTTTAATTACTAGCATGGAGAAATTTTATTGTTAGATTGACTAAGTAATGCATGTATTGCTTGCCTATAGAAAAATCCGGACAGCAAGTGATCGTCTGATTTCAGTCGGCCATAACGGGGGTCTATCATCTTGCTTACTTGTATCAATCAGGGCCGGGCGGCACCAAGGAAGGGAAATCCCCCACCCCCCAGTCAGAGATTTTCCCCCCAGTTGTCCCCCCCTCCCCCCACTCAGCTCCTTAATTGAAGTATAGTGTCCTTTCAGGAGTTTTCAAGGCAAAATAATTCACAAATAATTTTCCTCCCTGTTTGAATCATTCCCAAACTTTTCAAAGTAAAACCAGCCTGAGAGCTCTCTGTAAAACTATGCAAGTCACATACTTAAACTTCCTGTCACTGAAACTTTTCACTGCAGAACAAGCATGATCCCTCTTATACAGGGTTGTCCAATCTACGGCCCGCGGGCCACGGTCCGGCCCGCGAAAAGGTTGCGTCCGGCCCGTCAGAAATAATCTACATTGCAAAATTATTCAATAAGCAGATTAATTGATGACAACTTAAGGCTTCGCCATCCGCTATGGCATGCTTACTTTTGAATGAAATAATTCATTTCAAATGTCTGCTACATGTAGCTACATTGGACTGTTGTCCACAGGGGCGGGCTGAGAAAGAAAGAAACAGAGGGAACAAAGGTTTGACTAGAAGGTCATTCATTTTAACTCGTAATTAGTTGTCTAAACCTAACCCCCCCCCCCTCCAAAAAAAAAAAAAAAAAACTGTGGCAGAACAATAACATTACGTGAAACCAGATCTGGCATTGCAAAGTTTATTAATCATAATTATAAACTGAAGGAAAGCCATCCCTGGTTCAAAAAAAACAACCGTACACAAGCAAAAGTAGAAAAATAAAAAAAAGTTGTGGCAGCGGTGGGATTCGAACCCACGCCATCGAAATGACTGGTGCCTTAAACCAGCGCCTTAGACCGCTCGGCCACGCTACCTCGATGGAAGAAGAGGTGCGTACAAAATATATAAACATAAAGCAGGTATTAAACATGCATTGGACTTTATTTCGTAAGTTGGGTTGCGTTGGGTACTTGATTTCAGTGGTCGAATGCGGTCCGGCTCTTATAATATGGAATCCGGGTTCAAGATAAGTGCAGCAGATCTACGAGACCAGTACAGTTCCCTCTGAACGCTGTTGGGGAATTATCAGTCGACAGCCCTTATTCCTTAACTCGACTCACCCTACGCTGCTGCAAGTTTGTAAGTTGAAATGGAATGCCCCATGCCATATTATTAACTTGGGCAACTATTGCAGGCTACAGTGTGTGTACCGAAAGCGCGAAACTGATGTAAGCGTTTGCATTGCAGCAACTTGTTATCCTTTTCTCTCATTTTCTGAAAGTTTCAGTGCCCTCTTTTGAATTTGAGTTGTGTAGGCAGTAAAAATTAGGTTATGTTACTTCGGGGTACAGAAACCCAATTTGTACCAGAGCTGGAAAAATTTAAATTTCCCTGCAAGCAAATCAAAATTTCCCAAAGACTTCACATTTTTATGTGTACAAAGTAGTCAAATTTCCTTCCAAGGCTCCAATTTAAATACCAAAATTTTCCTCAATGAACTTCCCAAAATCCAAATTGCTGTTTTTTCAGCCATGATTTGTACCTTGGGGTACTAATTGTATTTCTGTACTATATGCACATGCATGTATGTATCCCTACGCAATCCCTAACCATAATCCAGTCTTAGTCTTACTATGCATACGTAACCCTAAATTACTTATTTAATATCCCCACATAACCTTACCTCATTACCATGTGTACATAATCGTAACCCTCTAACTGGTCATGTAATTAGATACGTAAACCCAGTTAGAGCCAATGTCGTGTCATCCTCAAAATAACCCATTTAGATATATTTCAAAAGTTATTAGGCCTAGGCCTTAACAAGATCGAGTGGGTGGACTCATTACATAAATGCTTTTTTCCTCAATGATTAGCCTGTTTTTCAAAGCATTTGGGGTTTTTAAGAAGTTAACTTAGTCTATGAGTTTATATAACATAACAAAACAGGTTGAAGGGCAAAGGAGGGCCAAGGCCCCATAAGATGCCCTGAAATCCAGGCCCTAATCATTTGACTCATCCAGAGTGAGCTTGGATGAACACCGTTGAAATTCGCCTTCTCTTTTCGACTAGTGCTCAGAGGTAACGAGGCAGGCATGTACTAATCTCTCCCAGTCCTACTCCCGGGACCGCCATTTAACGTCCCCATCCGACAGACGTGAGCATATCCCCAGTCTTTAGCCACTCTCCCAAAGGCTGGAGGGGGTGGAGGTTATACTTGCTCTGCACCACTGCTCAACAGCTGAACTGAGCAAGCGGACAACTTCCTGAAACGGACAACTTCCTGAAACGGACAACCAAATACCCAATTTTGAAATTCACCAATTTTAAACCCCCTCAGCATCACTGTGAACAGCTATGCTGAACAAGCTAATTTTTAGACCCCGGAAAATTTCCAAGTTGTTCCACCGGGATTTGATCCGGGGGCCTTCAGCATGCAAGGCAGTATGCTCAAACCACCGAGCCATCTCCACCTATGGTTTATATAGGTACCATACCATAAGGTCACAAGGTGAGGTTCAGTGAAGTAAGCAATTTTTCTGTGAAGGGAGCACTATATTCAGTGATTGCAGGTAGGGGGAGAAGTCGGAGGGAGAGGTTTCCCGTCCCCCTTTGAAAATAATTGGCCTTTTCAAGGAACTTAAATGCTTAATGGTGCAAGATTTTTAATTTTACAGGATGAGTCCTGAAAGTTGAATTGAAGTGGTTAATGGGATAAAACTTAACATTTTGTGTTTTTACATGCAATCAGATGCCATGTATGCCACAGGTGCCTATTCGAAGTAAAATTTGCTTTTAAATTTGCATACTTTTAGGAGACAAAATAAAAGAGCATCAATGATGGGCTTAAGGGCATGGGAGCATGTCAGTTTTTTATTTTTAGCTCACACATGTACACATGTGTGAGGTTATCAAATGGGACAGGTGGCATCAACTTTTTAACAGAAGTCTTCTTCTTCCCCATTTTTGGAGATTTGGGGCTGAAATTTTGTTGTATGATTGCTTTGGAGGGGAGCATTCATACCCACCTACTTACATTCTAATATAGGAAATTTAAGTTGTGTTTTACAGCTGTTTTTTTAGGGGTGAGTTCATTTTGCCTGCTGAGCAATTAGTTGTTTATTTATTGCACTAATGGCAGTGTGCTTGGTTGTGTGTTCAGTTCTTATCTTGCACATATATGCAGGCTAGTTGAACCTGGTTCTTTATGTTACAGCTGGTTGAACAAAGCATTCACAGTACTGTCACTGTATGCTTGTGTAGGTGGTCTCATAATCAGCTGCGGTCAGCTAGTGTGGAGAGAATTACAAGTTGTAACCAGGGAGTTACAACAGACCCTGTTGTAACTTATCTCAGGGAGGTGTTAATAACACCTCCCTGCTGCTTATCTGTTACAGAGATACCTTTCACTCTATTCTGTTCAGTTTATCATGAATTGGCCAAGCCAAGCAATACCAACATAACTGTTTGAGTTCAATAAGCACAGTACAGTAGGAACTTCTTGAGTCTCTGTGTTTTATTTTAATCAGTACAGAGCCATGCAGTGTTTTCTTGTGGATTTATAGGTGCAACTGAATGTACTTTGCAATACCTGAGCAGTTTACAGGTACACCATACATAAGTTTTTTATTTCATCTTACTGCCTAATGCCTTTAAGAACACACAGTCCAGGCTTTCATGATTTGAGAAAATACAGAGTGGTGTTTAGATCTAACATAAAGCTCTATCACTGGCAGATGTAGATCTACTTGCAAAATCACAAATATTTGTCTTCACTATTATTTACTTCCTTGCATTTAATTTTGTAATATAAGGAGGTTTAGGAAACTGATAACAGATAAAATTTGGTTCAACTTTGAGTTTCTCTTTTTAACAGACAAAACAGATTGTGTGAGCTTCACAACAGCATTGCTGTTGTAGTTATGTAAGAAAAAAAAAAGTAATTCTACCATAAATACAATATTCACTATCTAAGTTGAGCACCACCATCAGTTGGTGTGGAGAGGAAAGGAAATTTTGAAAAATCTCTACTCATCAGAAGGTCGAAAATTGTGTTATCATGCTTTTAAAAGTGTATCTAAATAGTCTTCATTTTTAGCTTTCCTTTGCAACAATAAAAAACCAGCAACTTGCTAAGAGATCAGAAATTTATCACAAAATGTACCAAAACATTACATGAAAAAGTATTTAATCTTTGGGGGAAACTACAACAGAACTGAAAATATGCTCATGTTTCCCTATTGCAACTCTTGGCTAAATTCAAGATCTGCTGAATTGATGCTGAACTGAATGAACTCCCAACTATAAATGGTTTTACTCCTAACACTTGTTGCATGATAAATGTAAAACTGTTGCCCACCACAGCTGAGCATCCTCTACCCTCCTGCCCCTCTCTTGTACTTCTTTACAGGCTTTGGAATGAGCCTAAGTGAGGTCCCCTTCCCCTTTGAATTTTTTTGTAAAGGTTGGTGTCCTTACATGCAATCTGGTGCCACATATGCTACCTTCTGTGAAGAAAGGGGTGGGGTGGCATTGCCCAATGGCCATCCCTGGGTACTTTACTGGTGGGGTAAAATAAAATTTATTGATGTCCATCATAAAATAACTATGACCAAAAAGCAATCACTTAAAAAAATGAATAAATGTATAAGTAAAGTTATCTATACATCTTACAATGTATGTAACACTTCAATTTTGTATATTTAGACATTATTTATCTTATTTAAATAGAAATTAAAAACAATAAACTTTTGGCCGGTGTCGAAGCGAGACCAGGACAATTTCTGAGACTGCAAGGGTCCGATACCGAGACCACAGGGTGTTGAGACCCAGACCAGGAAAAACTGGTCTCCAGACTGGTCTGGAATTCTGCAACACTGATGCACAGTCGCCACGTGTTTGGTCTAACAGTACAGTAAGAACATACGCCTCTTACGTGGAAGGCCCGGGTTGGTTTCCCAGGTCGAGTCATAGCAAAGACTAAAAAAAGGAACCTACTGCTGTTGTACATGATGCTCCACATAAGCAATGGAGTAGGGAAAAATAAGCCACAACTGGGAAAAAGGCCTTGGCCGGCCCGACTTGAACCAAAAGGTTGGAAACGGGGCCATAAAACTCGATCTAACTAACTACAGCACACAGTCACCGCACACTGGCAATGCTTGTACAGGTATATAGTATTGTATACATGTTAGAACTAAGAACTGTAGCAATTCATAGGCACTTGTATGTACATATATATACATGTACGTAATGTATACACCATTTACTGGCAGTACAAGGGGAGATATATGGCACAGTACTGTACGTTAACATATTGGCGGGAGTTGACCGATTCTGCAAGCCGGTAGATGTACTGTATGTGTTGTTTTGCCAATAAACATCTTCCAAAGTTGACCAAGTTTTTTGTAAGGGGTACCCTGTAAATCCTTGAAATGACATAGACACCCCTAAAATTTCCTTACAACTGTTTCTTTTTTACCCATGCAGTCAACATTTTACTTGATGTAGTGTCCGTGGATTTTCATCAAAACATTCAAGAATGTTCCAAAGGGTTTGCCTTCTCTGTGCAATAAGCAGGTCATACGTTACATCACAACTACATCAAGGTCAACATTTTCGGAAATGCCTCTTTTCATCTTACGAAAGCTATTATTCCTTGAACCGCATCTATCCAGGAAGTAACGCAGACATTACAGAGCCATTGGATAAGCCACCCAGTGACTTTTATAAGAGATTACAGCAGCAGGTAATTTCACTACATTTAGTTACTTATCAACTGGATGAATTCATGAAGTTAATGTGATTACAACAGTCATAGTCATTATGGAGTGCAAACGCAAAAGTCGTAATGATCCACGTCTTACAATCAGGTGGTCATGTTCAAGTCCCAGCTCTGACATTCAAATTGTCATTAAGTTTCTGGGTTCTTGTTTGTCTGCTTCCCTTAATTATAGACCTTAAATTGTGAGTTTATCTCATGAAACCATTAAAGCCAGTGTGGTGTGAATACCCCAAAAATGATAAGTTGTCGATTTCTTACACGGTAGCAGCACGGAAAACAAACAAAGCAATCAAGAGGCACTTTCAGATTTTGGTTGCCTTTTGTGATTTGTTTTTAAAAGGGAAAACTTAAAATTTAGTCGAGAAGTGTAGAGTATCACTCACATTTATGTATAAAGTTGTGCTGCTGAATGGTTATTTGGAGATGATACATTAATTTTTGAAAAATGCTGCTGGAGGTATGTCCATTTCCAAACAATGTAAGAGGATAACATATCAGCACAAAAGAGGAAAAAATGTTCCTATCTTGCTGAAGCTATGAATTTTACACCAGTGAAAAAAGGGAAGTTTTTTTGCACTACCACTTGGCTAAGAAAACAACTTGACGTTTAAAACCGTTTACCTGCGCTAAAGCAGAGATTTTTACATTTCATGTATTCAGTTCCAATTTTAATGTTTAATCTATTATAGCAGTTGAAATTATAATAAAGACATTACTGTACATTAAGATATTGTTATTTATATTGTTAAAATATTAAATACCAAATTTGATCCAAATTGTTGAATTGGTTGCCACCTGACATGAAGTTGTATTTAATCATAAGCCAATAGCTTCTCCCACATTTGTGGTCGCTTAGCGTCGTAAAAAACATCTGCCCGTCAAGGCCTGATTATTATTTTATTGTGAAGGGAAACACTATAACAAGCCCAGAGGACTTGTCAAATAGGGTACTCCCAAAAAACTAGAAAAGAAGAAAAGAAAAGGAAGTTTTAAACAAGTGACATTATGTATGTATGAAAGTTGTATGGCATCCATGATTTGCACTTGTACACATGTTTGGAGAAGTGTTGGCCACACCTGTATAGAGCTATGAACAGTTCACAGAAGGCCTATGTACAGTATGCACTGTGGCTTTAAGCTGTACAGTGTGTAGTTTTCACGTGTTTGTACAGGCTTACTGTAGTTTGCATCAAAGATCCACACTCACTTACTATTTTCTTTTCTCTTCTTTTGATTTTGCCCACATCTTTAAAAAATGTAACCAAAAGGTCAGCTCTTGACTTCTTTTTATTGAGGGCAAATTTTGTAATGGTAAGCACTCAAATTATCCCAAGTAATTCAATCTGGGCCGGGCCCCTCTCACCACTGTCATACAGGTACAGTAATTCACCTTCTGCAGAAGCAAACCAAGTTCACCACTAGAGGGACACATAGGTGAGCATACAAGGCCCAAGGGTGTTGTGAAAATACACTATCTCAGCATCATATGATCTTGTGAATTTTTGATTTTGATGTCAGTCATAGAGAAAATTGTCACTGGTGCAAATATTCAAAACACCCTAGCAAAAATTATGCTCGGGATTTGAGGGGGAGTAAATGTTACAAGTGCACTGTCTTCACACTGGTTGAGTGGATTACCACAGTGCCAATAGTGACCTATCTTAATTTCCTTCATATTTGCCACTTGTTGTTAATGTCCACATAATCCCAATACATTAATGTACATTTTACTTCAAATAAACTTGTTCAATCTTGGTTTTTTTTTAATTTAAAGAAAGATACCCTGTAGTCTTTTTTAACCCTAAAATTTTCAGTCTATTGTGCATCAAAACAATTCATATTTTGAGGAACTTTTGCCCAGAATTTTTCAAAATTTACAGTAATGCAAAGTTTTATAGGTAGATGAACCACTTCTGAAATAATTTATTTGTTGGGTAGTCTGTATCATTGTTTATCATTGTTTAATGACAGTTTTTGTTTGCTTTACAGCCAGAAGATGAAAGTAACACATTTTCTGGGTATATTCCAATTGGTAAGTACTCTTTCAGACTTACAAGATCAGTGAATAATTTAACTGGTATTGTATCATTTGTGCTACATAAAATGGGCAAATTGCTGTACAAGTGCAAAATTGTGTAGCAGATTTTGTTCTTAAAGCAGCTCATTGAGTTGATTCATGAATCTTAGTAGAAAATTTTCTTCCAAACCTGTTAAGTTTTCTTCACATATTAACTACAGTATGACAAATGGTCAAACTTAGACAGTCCCCATATCCTGCATACACATAAGTGTTTTATGAGAAGGTACTTAACAGTACAATTTGGTTTTATGTAGTGTTTGCACGGGTAACCCGGGTACCCAGGTACCCGCCCGCCATCGTATTACCCGGTTCCAAATCTACTACCCGAATCTTAAAAAAAAAAATGCATGCAAAAAGGATCATCCCATTTACGCCATTGCCCACAGTAATGGACTAAAATAGTTTTCCAATTTGGTAAACATTCTCCGAGACTGAGAATGAAGAGAGCCCCTAGAAATTATGTGTAAGTTTGATAGTTGTCTGTACTCCGTTTCTGAAGTTGAGATTTTTATCAGCGTGCGGCCCGATCGCGCTATCGTCACGTAATGGGTTACTTCTCACACATCACATGTATATCGCTTATGAACTTACTCGCAAGCAAGCTATCTGACGGCCGATTCAAAATCACATCGTACTGTTTCACGCAGACATAGCAAGACATACTGTATCACCCTCGCCCAGCTCGCAAAGACAGTGCCCGTAACGTTCAGCATGCTAGGTAAACTGAGCCTTGCATGTATATACGATCTTATTATGGTATCAATACGGTACATCACCTCGAGTACAATCCTCGAATATTTCTTAATGGTTAAAGGTGTCAGTTTTAAGCAAATCAACACTTTGCCGCTATCTGCAAAGTAAAACGACATCAATGTAATAAGACCGTAAACATTCACAAAATTATTTTTTAAAACAGGCCAGTATATATTACGTTATTTTGCCCCAAAATGGCGCTCGAGCAGACTACGAAGTTTATGTGTGAAAGTTACTGTATGTTACCGTGCCTGGATGTCGACACGAGGCTAGCTACGTAAGAACGTACATACCCCATTAGCGATAATTCCAACACACATTGCAAAGTAGTATTAGGCAAGTTCACAAACATGACGTCATTTGTTTACAATCAGTAATTTTTGACGTGCAAGAGAATACCATAATACAGGGCTCTGATTAGTTGATATTTTTAAATCAGTGGTTTAAAAGGAGAAGCTTCAAGCTCTTACTATGCTGGCTTTTCGAGTAGGAAAGCGTCTTAAAATTCAATATCAAATTGATATAGGCCTTGGGAAGTATAATTTTCGTATTTGACTGTTTTCTGTTACGTTTTTTTTTACTTGTCATTTTGATCTACATGTAAAACAAAACGTGACGATTAAACCTTCTAACAAATCAAATGTTTTTGAACTTGGGAACTGTGATCGCTATATCTATCCAATACAAATGTTAATGTTACCATGCATGTCTTATGGAGTATGCCTTACAAAATGCTCATATCTTTTATTCACCGTAACACCGGGTAACCCGGGTACCCGACGGGTATGGCGATCGGGTACCAGGGTCCTAAGTTTTAGTACCCGTGCAAACACTAGTTTTATGTCAAGACACTTTTTCAAATTATGCACATAATTTTTACAAATCAGGACACCACAAAATTCAAAAGTTGAACTTTTTCCGTAACTATTGGACTTTAAACTTGAACTATTATGCTAACTACAGTATGAGCATTGTCATGTGGTAGTTACCCTATCAATGCTCTCATTAAATTATCAATATCAGGTCAATGAGCCCCTTCAAAATATAAATGAGTTTGTGATGTAAGAGCCCAAAAACAGCAAAATTGCTAGCAAATTTTTAAGACGAAACTTTTCCCTGAAAATCTAGAGCTGCAAAATGTTAAAGAAAAGGTTGGATTTTGGGTTAGGTTTAGGTTGATTCAAGGTAGGAAACTTGGATGGATTTCCTAATAAGTATGTTGATGTGTTATGGTGAGTTGAAAGTACTGTACCTGTTGTTTTTGGTGGAGGTCAATGGTCATCTAGTATCACCTGGCATCAAACTCTGAAAACCTTCTTTGCAGAATATCTTTATGGCACAGTATGAAATTTGGCTTTTTGAATATAGAAGTGACTTGTTTAAAAGAAAAACCAGTTACTTACAGGTGGAGTCAAAGGTCACTTTGGGTCACCAGTTGTTACAAGAAATGTAGCATTTTATTGAAAAGAACATATGTGTATCATTGAAACCTCAATGCATTTTTGCATTCGAGTTTGGCTTAAGGCAAAAAGTTGGCTTGAAACAAAATGGAGGCATTGTAAGCATATAGGCATATTCTTGTATTTGCCTCTGTCCACTGTGTACACACCATGAGTTCCCAGTCAGCTAATTAATATCCGTCATTAATTTAATAGTATCTATTACCAGGGAGCTACCATAACAGAGACCTCTCTCCATGTTGTGTGAGGACACACTTGCACACTGTGGGGTGGGGTCACTGTTCATCCATGGAAGTGCTATTTGGCTCATCACCAAAAATTTGTTTTCCTGGTCACACTGGAGTGGTGGTGGATGTATGATCTTTGCTCCCACATAACATTTTAGAATTTGGAATCAAGTCAGCTTGAATGTACACAAATCAGCAGTTCCCTTTAGCCTTTAAACTTCAAATGGATGGTGTATTAAAGTTTCCTTCAATACTTCATTTTTTGCTAACAAATTTCGTAGAGGAGTGAGCTGGGGAGTGAGAGGATAACAGATGGAAATGATCATAAGGGAGAAAGGGGATTGGGGGAGGGGGAGGAAAGACATTTGGTATCTTCTTTTCCTAATGCTAATGCAGCTGTCCTACACAAACTGGTCGTATATACAATACTCTGTGACCAGGCTTGGGGCGATTACATCTCAATGTAAATGATTACGATTGCGATTACTTCATATTTTACGATTGCGATTATGATTACGATTACAGCTAGAATTGAAAGTAATTGATTACGATTGCGATTACATTGCAATGTAATCATGATTGCAATCGTGATTACATTTTCTTTCCACCTAATCAATATAATAGGCAAAACAATCCAGTGCCCACAACTGGAAAAAAGGCCATGGACATTGCTCTAGATAAGCCTGGACAGAACCAAGTCCTCCCAAAGTAGAGATTATTGAACCCATGCACTTTTCACTCATTTTAAGCTGGAACATCCAAGAAAGAGGGACAATTAAATTTTGTCATCCCAACAGAAAAACCAAGCACTGAAGCAATTGTTTAGTAACTTTACTTCTTTGTTCAATTCAACTTCAATGTAATCGGAAATGAAACCATGATTGCGATTACTTTGCCATTGTAATCGATTACGATTGCAATTACTTTACGATTTTCACAAAAGTAATCAGTTGCGATTACAACTACTTCAAAATGTGTAATCGATTGCAATCGATTACAATTACTGATTATGATTACCCCAAGCCTGTCTGTGACTTAAGTTTCTGATTCCTGCCCTCATAGCCAGCATTATGTAACTTCAGGGGATGAACTAGCTATAGAGATTTATCCCTGACACAGTGCAACTGCTAGGTGAACAGTGTTTACATTTCTACATTTGCATCATATTTGCTTTTTACACTTCTTTCAAGTTCTTTGACTGGCATTTTACTTGTCTTTTCTTTCTTGAATCTACAGTGGCTTTGAAATTCTTGTTTTATTTTTTGGTGCCTACAGGTGGCAAACATGTGACTTTGTACTGCTAATGATGTACAGTAAAGTTATTTGAGATGCTGAGAATCCAAACTCAAGACTTTTATGTTCTTTACCTTTTCAGACAAAGTAAATATCAAATTCAGCAAAAGTAGTGGACCAGGAGGCCAGAATGTTAACAAAGGTAAAAGTTACATTTTTATGGTATAATCACAATTGTGTAAGAAATGACAGACAGTTTTTCAGATGGATCTGTGTAAAAAGGATCAAATTCATCTTTTTTCAGAAAGTGGGAAATAGTCTTTAATATGGAATAGATTTGGATGAGGATTTTTGGCTCAGTTTCTAACCAATCGGTTTCAGTTAGTCCAACCACTGCTTTTTCCAGTTGTGGCTCACTGGCTTGTTTTCTGTATTCCATTGTTCATTCTGACCACTAAGCACAATGGCAGTAGGTTCCGTTGTTAAAGTTTTTGGTATAAACCGACCAGGAATCAACCTCTAGACCTTCCAACAGCTGGTTGCATGCTCTTACCACTTGACCATGCAGTCAGTTTGTATGGAACATAGTACACAGTACAGTTCCTGATGTGTGTGCAGCTTGATGTCAATTGCATAACTACATGTAGAAAAGCCTTTCTCAACCACTTTTTAAATTTTGTTATGAGAAGCTTCAAATTGCATTCCAGTACATTTATCATCCATTGATATATCAAAAAGGTAATTTGTAGTTGTTTCTTTCAAGTACATCAAGAACTGGGCCTGTCTTTGCTCCTTGTTAGGCATGAAAATCTTGTTCTGAAACCTTGTTCTGGGAGTTCCTCCTGTTTTGCTGCATTTCTGTAAAACATTTAAATGTATTGCACATCCCAGTCAATGACTGATTGTAGTAGGCCTCTCCACTTCCAAAATGACTGTAGAACTTCTGTCTGACTACCAAGTATTTCACAAATTGTGTGGAAGGTTGTCCTGTCAATAACCAAAAATTTATCAACTTGTTACTCCCTGGTATAAGTTGGAGTAGTACAGTACTGTAATCACCAGAAGTTGTTTTTGTGATTTATTGTGTGACTAAAGTTTATCTGGAAACACAGTTTGACATCATGAAGATTCTATGCAGGACAACCAGTCTTCTTCATTAAATGGTTGTCCTTTATGGAACCGTTTCATTTTCTTTAAGGTGTACACTGCCAATTTAGAGGTTACTTTGGTTTGCACATTGCCATTCAATACTATTAAATTTGTCCCATGTGTGTAGACGAATCTGGACAGATTGTGGTGGTCTGATTTTAGTTGGCCATTACTGGGGTCCATCACTTTTAATCTTTAATTTCCTTCCTTAACTGTTCCATGGATGGTTGTACACAAATGTTTGTCTTGATTTTCTCAACTTCACTGAATATGAATATATATTCACGTAGACAATAAATGAAGACGATTAAAGGCTGATGGACCCCATTAATGGCTGCCTACAGTCACTAAAAACAAGTCCTAATCGGATTCCTCTGTAGAGTGCTTTCATGTTATGTCACAGTTGGTAAGCCACGCCCACTGTCTGACAAAAAACAACTAGTCAACAGTGTTTCAGTGCAACAGTCACATGTAGCTCATCAACTGCTTTTCAGCTAGCTACACTAGCTATCAAAAGCGGGTGGGGCTTGTGATGTAATAGAAAGCACTCTATATCTACATCTGTTGTTAATTTAAGATTTATCATCTGCAGCAACATCTCATTTTGTATCTTTTCTATAGTTGAATCTAAGGTTGAATTAAGGTTCCATGTTACATCTGCAGAATGGCTTCCAGAGAGAGTTAGAGAACTTATTCATGAGAAGGTAGGTAGTCTTTGGTACTGTTATTTCTTTACAAAAGGAGTGGCAAAGCCACAGGGGGCCTGGCCCAAGGTTGTATGTTAAATGTTCAATTGCACCATGGGTTTGTTTGGCCCACTCTAAATGTGCTCTGCTCCACCCACCCCCTTCCCCTCCCCCAGTAATGAATTTATAGTTATGCCACTGTACAAAGCATCCAATATACAGAGCATACATGAGGTGTACTCATGAACTTGTTTTCACCTAAATTTGTGTACTTTCAATATGAACAAGGGTCAGAGAGAAAGTTTTGTAGCAGACCGCATTATATATAACCAGTTTAAAAAGGTGTTTTAACCAACCAAAATTTTGATAACTTAGGGCTGCTATATTGGTTTGAAAGAGTCATAACACACATGCTCACTGTATCAAAATGACATAGAAAGGAATCAGCTTTAACTGTTGTTAAATCATTTTATTTTACCCATAACCTATAAAAGGGTTTATTTTACCTATGCTATACATACTGTAAAGGCTACGGATGTTTTACTTGTTTGCATGAACTAAAAATTTATAAGTTTTAGTGACTAAATTTTTCTTGAACTTCAAAGTCACATTAGGATCTTCATCACAGTTCCAGTGCTTATAAATGTAACCCTTTTCAAACTATCTTTCACCCTTTTGCAAAGCTTATCTTACATTCTTTCGCAATGCTTTTGCCATAGGCTATGTTCATGTCCTAGCAAGCTTAGAAGTCCCTGATGTGTAATTGGAACACCCTAGCACTTTCTGTAGTGCTTTCTGAAGTGCTATGAGAGCTACAATCCTCAACAAAAATACATGGGACAAACCCCGCTCCCCGTATCAGTGTTGAAGTTTCAGGATGCCTTGGGCTGCCACAACATTGAATGGGGGAGTGGTGTTCCGTTCATTGTTGTTTTGCTAGTTTTGTCCCATCACTTTTGTCGAGGATTGTCGGAAGCCTGTTCAAATGTATGTGAAGAAGTTTTCGGTGTAGGGCAACGTAATGGCAGTTGGTGAATGAAAGTTGTGCAGTTTGAAAGGAGTGATTCGATGACAAATGTCACGGTGTAAGCATTATGAAGAACAATTGCTGCATGACAAGATAATAAAAGCGGCTTTTAAATATTTCACGGGGAAGGAATGTAACTTATTACGCATTACGGACTTCTGTCCATATTCGGTCTTGCTAATTAGGACAGGTGAGTGATCAAAATAAGGTACACATGGGTGGTTTAACGACGTTAATTTTGTCATTAACCTATTCAGAAGAACCGTTGCCGCAGGGTACCGAAGGGGGGAGGGGTCGCTTTTAAGCAAGAAATATTTCTTGGGGGGGGGGCAGATCAAAACAACCTTCGGGGGAGGGGGGAGAACAGATATTCCAGATAACTTACAGGACAAAGGCAGCGTCTTAAATTTTTGAAACCGAACTACTACAGAAAGCTCCGAAAGTGGGCTTTATAACGCTTAATTTATTCATTATCCCGATGTAGAACTCGTCACTGCTCCCTATTACTAAGAATATCTAATTAGCGCCACGGTTTACCATTGACCTCACCAGGATTAACCATTGACCTCCACACTATTTCAATGACTGTCGAGGGTTAATCGTGCAAACAGAAGATCTCTCTATTTATAGGAAACTTTCATTGTGCAAAAATGGTTAACTGTTTCAATTTCGATAAATCTTTACGTAAATTGTCACGTTCACTACCCCTTATTCTTACATATAATTTCGTCTTTAACTAGATTGTAGTTTGAGTCATCATTCAATGTTTATTTATGCGAAAAAAGAGAGAATTTTGTGGTTAACCGTTGGGTATATCGTGAAATATGTAACCCCCAACCCCAAACACGAAAAATTAGATGGAAAAAATTCTTTGTTTTTTTCCCCATTACAGTACATGAAATTTTTACTACTACTCCCTACTATTCCCCCCTCCCCCTTCCTCGTATGAGCTACTTGAGGAATACAAATCTTTATTCGAGCGCCCAGCGCTAATCTGACACGCCAGTATACTGGTCGGACAAATTCAACTGTCGCTACTTTCCGGCGGCTTGAAAAATAAAAAGGCAACCTACCCGTTTCAGAGCATTTAAAACAAAAATTTGGAAAGTCCTATACCTTTGTACAGGCTTCCCACAATCCTCGACAAAAATACATGGGACAAACCCCGCTCCCCATATCAATGTTGAAGTTTCGGGATGCCTCCTGCTGCCGCAACATCGAATGGGGGAGTAGGGGGATGGTGTTCCGTTCATTGCTTGTTTTGCGAGTTTTAGTCCCATCATTTTTGTCAAGAATTGTAGCCATTTGTGTATGATGTTATGCATTGAGAATTTTGTGTTCCTTATTACTACTTAAATATTACTAATGCCCATGGATAGTGAGTGTTTGTCTTTGAAAAGAAAATTTTTGTTGCATAAGAACTACACTTTTGGAAAATATTTGCCAGCTTGGTTATCTTTACTTGAAATTGCCTTTCATCAAGAAATTGTATATTTATGAAACAGTTCTCCATCATCTCATTTTTTGTCTTCAAAACCTATTTAACTGTTTCAATTCTTTAACTTTGTTCTTCAATGCACAGAAGAAGACCAAAGTCAATGCCAAGGGTGAGCTAGTGATTATTTCTCAGAAGACAAGATCACAGATGAAGAATGTACAGGACTGTCTGATGAAGTTGAGGGAGCTTATACAAGAGGTACAGAGAAAGCCTAAGGAACCAAATGAGAAATCAAGAGCTGTATGGAGGATGAGGTGAGGAAGACTTTTGACTACATCTTACTAACCAAATTTGAAAGATTATGAGTTGTAAAATGGGTAATGAATTCTGTTAGACTGAAGTTCCACAAAATGACATCAATACAAGCTACTCCTATGTTAATTTCCATTCCTGGTATTGGTGTACATGAAACCAAACCAAGATGAACCAACCAGCTCAGCCTTGTAACTGCTTCACCATGTGTCTGTCATGTGCTGACATACTCATTTAACACTGACTTAAGAAACAAATCCTTGTTAGAAATCAGGTCCTGGCGTTGTATGACTGGCAACACCTGAGGGTTTTAGGATATGGCCATGGCATTCCCCGCCTGTCATAAAAGGTTACTAAATGGGAGCCATAGTTGAACCTTATTTGAAATTAATCTTGAATTCAACAATATTTGAAACAGTATTTGAACTTAAATTTGCAGGTGCTACATAGCACATCCTTGCTGGTATGTCATTGACACTATCACTACTATTGTCACTGAACCATGACAAACACAATCTCACTGTACCGACCAATGTCGCCAATCAGGGGCTCTTTATTTTCACCTGAAACATACCTGTAAATCCCTGCTATTTCCAAGTTGTGTTCGATGGTACAGAGAACAAAGTAATAGATCATGTGGTTTAACACAAGACATGTTCACATTGAGTTTTTGCCCAAAAATTCAAGTTGAAGTTAGCATCATATTGGCCTCTCATGAAGCCAGTACTGACATGTACAGCCTACAGTTTGATTCTGAAAATAAATGAAGCTCTGAAGTGGTGTGGAAAAGTTACGAATGATGACTTTGAAGTAAATCAAGTAAATTGAGAGAATTTGAGCAATTGACCAGTGATATAAGAGCCTGGTGGTGCTTTTTGACCTGCAGGTAGTTCTGTTGGGCTAGGTCCAGGACACATGCAAGTGCAAGTCCCTGGGTTTAATAGAACATGTGCCTGGTACAACAGACCAGGGGTTATATCACATGAAAGACTATGTTATTCTGAACAACTTTGATGTACAACACTTTTTTATAGAAGGTATGTTGAAAAAGTTCTTTAGGAATTACAATGACCATCCATTCTAATGGTGTAGATTTGTAATTTGCCTCAGCAGGGAAGTGCATGGCAGCAAAAGGGTTAAATCCCATCCAGAGCTGCCAACCAGTCCTCCCAGAAAAAAGTATATTTCAGTTACAAAAGCATATTTTTGGAAAAAAAGGGATTTTCAGCACGACGAGACAAAGCCGCATTTTTTTCCCCAATGACCTGCTTTCGCAGTTCCATAATTGTTTATGACAATATTGTTTCAGTATGAAATGGGTTGTTCACCTAGGAATGGATACACAATTGCATACATTTATGTAAATGGAAAAACTAAATTACTCAGCTTATTCAGCTAAGGCCTAAGAACTTGCTGCTTTTTGGAACTCTTCCAGAATCTTGTCTAGCAACTTTGTAACCTGACAACTTTCTTGCTTGATTTTGCACTTTTTAAGGTCAGGAAGTCCGACAAAGTTTAATCCTGTGCTTAGACTTGATTTGTAAGCAGTAGCTGGGCCTAGGATAGAATTTTTAGGTCTCAGCCTATGCACTACCATAGTGTATACCCAGCTGCTAATTACAGCAGCCTATACATAAGTACAATAACATTAGGCCCTACTTAGGTCTAGCCTATGTGAGGTTTGCTCATTCCTTAGTCTAATTTTTTCATGCTCATGTTTGCCTTGAATAAATCACGATCCCACGCTGCATGATTCTACTGTATGAAAAGCAACATCGTGCCAAGCTATGCTCAAACCAAATCAGCAAATGCCTCTCAGCCGCGAGTTTGTTCCAGAGAATAGGCTAGGCATGATTAAGGTGCATGCAGAGTGTGAGAAGCACAGTACAGTATAAAAGTACTGTAGTCAAGCTTACGGTTTGCATCATGCAATGGTGTGCGTGCGCCCGCGCAGCAAGCTGTAGATATCACTTGCAGAAGGGGATAGCACACTTATGCACATGATCGATACCACAGATGGCCAGATTCGCACACTCATTCCCAGAACTTTCAAAAAACGGATTTTTGCAGAGCAAAACGTACAAACGTATTTTACCCCTAAAAAACGTATTAATACGTTAAAAACGTACTAGTTGGCAGCTCTGCCCATCTAACTATCTATGTGACTTTAACAGAACAATTTATTTTGTCAGTTTTAACACAAATGCAAGTTTACAGAGTTTGACTGGCTGTAGTGAAGATGACAGTTTTGCTGTTTGAATTATCCCTGCATGACAGATAATATTCACAAAGTTGATTGCTTCGAAAACATTCAGTTGAATTTATTACATACAGCTCTGTACCTTCCATTTATTTACAGGCAAGAGAAGTCCACTAGAGAAAGACTGAAGCAGAAAACACTCCATGCTGATACTAAGAGAGATAGAAAAGTTTATGCTGATTCTGATTGACGTTTGACAGTAACTGTGCTCTGCTGACTGACGAACCATAAAAACATTGCATGTACTAGCTTTTCAAGGGATTTTAATTATTCAGACTCTTTAAGTTTGAAACAATGGGCTGGGCAAAGCTAACTAGTGTGAGTGGAGTGAAATGAACAAGGACCCTTCCCAAGAATTCTTTCCAGGAACGGGGAAGTAAAATGTGCCAGAAAGCTAGATAGACTACATGAAAATGTAGCAGTCTCTATGCTAACAGCAGTACAGAGTGTTCAGACTTGTGAGATTGGAATTGGATCAACACAGATATAAAAGTGTTGGAAAGCATTGCTGTATACATGTTGTGTCTTTTGTTGTTTGTGTCTACTTCTCACTTTTCAGTTGGTGCCAAAAGGTGACAGATTACAATATCACAAATTTCTTTCAAATTTGGTAGCTCTACTAAGCTGAACTGGTTGGACAAATTTCTGTGAAGTTTTTTCCAGCATGTATTTTGTTCAATGCAATGAAAGTGTAAGGAAACCATCAGCATGCCAGTTATTGAACAACAACCTCCCACCACAGTTCCCCCCCAAAACAATTTTCCTGCTACCATACCCAATGGATCTGCAAATGTTTGTCAATTGGACCTGTAATGAGAACATGCTCATGCATTTGCATACTTCCTGCCTTCATTCATTCAAGAAAATGAATGTCTACTGAGACTTGCAAATTTCAGAAGTGAATAAATATTCTCCACAGAATTTTACAGTAAGAAACAACATTCAATTTCTAGTACTCTTAGCAATGCACCTGGACTTGCTTTATGTCACTGTACTTCTGCTGCTCATCTGAGAGTGGTATTTCCTTAAATTTTCCGATACGGGTGCAATCGGAGTTATGTTTTTACAATTTTCTTAACAACTTTAATTCTGTACCATGTTTGAACATTGACTTGCAGGTTTAACAAAAAAGATCTGTAATCACATTCTAAAGTTGTGATTGGTAAACAATGTAGTAGCGGCTGTCTACGTCTTCCATCAGAGTGGAATCTTGTTACCCAACAAATATGCAGAAATTTACATTCAATGTTTACACAAAATTAACATTTCTTCTAACCTGAAAGCTTTTTAAATGTCTCTGTATCTGAGTAGACATCAGTTCAGAAGGACAAAAGAGGTGCAGGAACAGGTTAATAATCTCTGTCAAACTCTGATTGTCCCTATGAACTAAGGACCTAAAGTTTTCTTGGAAGAATCACACAATACCTGCAGTGACATTTGCTACTGCCTGGCACCCTACTAAAACTACAACTCTCTTATTGATAAATCTCACAAAATTGCTGTTTATTTTTTATTTGGTGGTACAGGCTTGAAATAACCCACTATCTCATGTCAAAGTAATTTGATTTTAGGTTGCACAATTGCTCTGAGGCTATTAATTGGACGTTTCATGGAACTATTTTAGGAATGAGACAAATTGAATTATGTAGTTCCATGACTAGGTAGGGTTTACCTTTGGCCTAAATAATTCTTTCTCTCCACTGAAGGAGTGGGAGAATTTGTCAGTGTAAATGTTTGCACTGTCTAAGGGATGCATAGTTCAGTAAAAATCTTGGCATGAAGCTAGCCAAAAGAGAATCCCAATGATTTCTGCCAAAGTAAAGAATATTGAAAGTTCACATGATTGTCAGTGACTCTTTGAATTTACACAAGTTAACAAGATCAGCCTTGAAGTAAAAATTTTTTGGGACACATATTAAGAAAAGGTATGTGACACTGCTGCATGACTGGATACACATGGCAACCAGAAGGCAGAAGAAAATTTGGAGGCCCAAAAATAACACAAAGAACATTGGAAAGAGAAGGACACGAGTTTGGGTGGTGGACTTGAAGGTGATGTGACATGACAATAACAACTTGGGTATTTGATGTAAAAAGAATTGAAACCCAAGAAAATAGCCACAATTCCCATCAATCCATCAAAAGTTGACCATGTAACAGGGTTATTTCTGATTTGTACTTCTACATTGGTTAAGTTTAGAGTTTGGAGGCCTTATGTGGTTAGTCAGCCTAAGGATAAGGCTATACGATATGAGTCACTGTACATTGCACATAGCATACATTGTTGGTACCATATTTCAATGGAATCGGGTGTGGAAGTCCTCCAAAATATATGGAGAGCAACTTTTGGTTCAAAAGTAATTGCAACATAAAAAATTACTGCATATTGCTGCATACTGCTGCACATATCACCCAGTTTATATCTTGCAGATATGTTGGAATTTTTCATAAGCATCACCTGCAAACTTCAGTTGTTGACCCATTTCAGTTTCCATAACTGTAGTGTAACCTCATCATTTATTCTCTACTGCAATATGTTGCATTACAAAAAGGTTAAGTGAGCTTCTCTAGAAATTAATTTAAATAAGCACAGTCACTGCCTACTTGCATGAATGGTTGAATTTGTGTAATATTAAGCTTATTGGGAGGACAACATTCTTCTTCCACCAAACAAGCTAGATCCATTTTGTCACAAGTGTGTTCAATATGTGAATGTATTCTACCTTAGAAGAAATGAAAGTGAGATGCAGCATGTCTCTCATGTCCTTGTGGCAGATATAAATTTGCCTGCAATATGCTATGATGTAATGCTGCTATATCTGTGGGTGATGGACCTGGTAACCATCACATTCATGTGTGACTTAGTGACTAGGTGACTTAGTAGAGTGACACTTCCCTGGCATTGGTAACAGTGCCTCAGCTGCTGATCATAGAGGGTACTACACCAACACAGTTCAGTCTTGTCCAATGACCCTATTTCACTACTGTGCTATTTGACAGTACTGGAAACATGTCAAAGGAAGGGGCTTCCAATCCTGCTCTCGAAGGAACGAAATTCAAAAGAAGGATGGCAAAGGAAGTATCACTTACTACTCTAATATAAACTGCTTCAGCAGCAGGTGAGTGCTCAAGTGGCATTTGTAGGAATTGTGAGGTGGGCAGGCCAATGGTTGATTTCCCTGACTGACATCAAAAGGGATCCATGGGGGCACCAGAAAGTTTGGCCAAAGAAACTGACTTAAATCATAGTTTGACTATTGGCTGTCCACAGGAACATGCCTTTTGAAAAAGTTGCCTTTGTATGAGACTCAGATGCAAAACGGTGCTATTTTTAAAGCATTTTGAAGCATACTTGTATACACTTGATGGCCAACTTGGGGAAAACTCTTGTTGTGCTTGGTCAGGTATCTTCCAGGTTATTTTCTCCAACTAGCTGAATTTCCCTCCATTATTGCAAAGGTGGGAACCATGGCTCCCACTCCCCCCTCCCACTATGCACACTACAGGTGGGCTAGGTATCTACTACCTGAAAAGCTGAGAGTGGTGGGGGTCACATTTTCCATAGAGAACTCATACAACATATGCAAAATAAAAGAATTTTCCATATTGAAATTTTTGTAACATCTTTTTTCCCACTTCTTTGAGGCAGTGATTTACAAATATGAGTTGCATAGAGAAGTGTTGTCACTCAAAATAGTCTAGTTGTTATAGAGGGTTTTCACAGATGTTGTCAGGGTTACCCCAGTTGTTAGACATGATGGTCAAATCAGTGTTTGAATGACAATAGACAACTTGGGAAAATATTCACAGGCAATGTATCTTGGAAAGGGTGGGGTCAATGCTGAAGTTGTACCTTCACCTTTGTGGCAGCCAATGAAGTGAAGCAATAGTACACTTCACCAAGGGGACTGATGTAATTTAATGCAAGAGCACACATGCATAGGGTTGGCAAAGGGTTGATATGGTTCATTTGACCCTCCTGACCAGGAAGTACTGAATTTCCCAAGTGGTCTGTTGTACCTGCAGCCTTGCTTTGATCTGACGTGCACAAAACAAATTATCTTTCATGTCTTCTGATGGGAGCTGACTGAAACCCTGTAAAAATCCTCTGTAACGAAAGTACAGAGAGCTTTGATATTTCAAATAAAACTGAAATTGTGATGCAACCCACACAAAATTGAAAAACTGAAAACTACCTTATTGAAGTAATACACACAATTAACCAAGTGGAGTATCTCATGACTTGGCTTCAGATTGTACAAAAATGATGGATGCAAAAGCGATTTCTCAAAATAAACACATAGCTCTTAACATTTATTATGTGCTTAAACTTTGGAATGTTATTGTCATTTAAATGTGAAACTGAAAAAAACTGAAAAATATCAAAAGACTTTTAAATTAGTTTTGGGAGGAGGGGGAGAGGGGAAGGGAAGAATATGCAGTCACCCACCCCATTCTTAGTTTGATGCATCAAAAAATGGTTAAAATTCTCCACTTATGCTTATACTGAATATCAACGTGGTATTCTCAAGGAAATTTAAGGTCATTCTATGTAAATAGAATAATTCAGTACAATACAAGAATTTTGAGTTTTGGAGATTATGACTCTAAAGAATTCCTGAATATGAATACCTTGGCATATTAATTCTATTTTGGGTGACTGCATTTCTCCCTAAATGTCAGGCAACTATATTCCAGGTATGCATGCTGATTCCCTTTCTGTCAAAACAAGAGCATACATAATGAAAACATGTTTTGACTTTCTTCCAGGATGGAACAACTGTATAAACATTTGGTATGCTTTAAAACTCTTCTTAAGAAACAGCTCTGGATGTTAAGTTAATGAAACTTCCTATTAAAGAAATGTTATTGAGTGTGATCCTTAACTTATTCCTGTAGTATATTTTCTTTTCAAATGACTATATATTACTTTGAATAATTTCATAATCTTTTTAAATCATAAAGAATATTATTATTACTTTCTGCCAAACTTTATACAAACTTTTACAAACACAACAGTATTATTTATTTCCTTCCTTGAACACAACTGCTGCACCACATAGTCCTTGTAAAAGGTACCTTTGTTGTACCTGTTATCAAAAGTATTAACAAAAAAGTACACAATGAGTTGAAGATATTAGCGACTCATCTGCTCACTGATATAAAATGAAGCATTCACTTATCACAAGACAAATAGTTTTATTTTAAGCCACAAATTCATTTTTATTTCATAACCAGAATGCAAAAATGCATGGAGGTTTTGATGATACATAAATGTTCCGTTTCAAAGAGTGCCATCATGCACCATTATCTTCTCATTCAAATGTTATACTAGCATGTTCAAAAAATAATTTTGTCATTCCAGATGACCTTTTGACCTCCATAAAAGCCATACATAGCTAGAATGACAAACAACAGACAGACAAATGGACAAACAGCTATCTTGAGAGATCACATTTAAAAAGGTTTCAAGGCTTTGACCCCTGGAGACCCCAGATGACCTTTCATCTCTGCCAAAAACTATGGGGACCATCTTCTAACCACAATGCATCCACATACCCAAATATGAAATCTATCCAAGTTTCCTATCTTGAGATACTGCATAAGCAGGATTTTCAGACTTGGACCAGCAGTGACCCCAGATGACCTTTGACCTCCATCAAAAACATTACGTACCATTTCCTGACCATAACCCTTCCACATAACAAATATAAAATCTATCAAAGCTACTTAACCTGATATATCACATAAACAAGCTCTTCAGACTTTGACCCTTGGTGACCCCAGATGACCTTTGACCTCAGCCAAAAGCAATAGGGATCGTTTACTAACAATGATGCATCCACATACCAAATATGAAATCTATCCAAGTTTCCTACCTTGAGATATTGCATTAACAATGTTTTCATACTTTGACCCCTGATGACCCCAGATGACCTATGACCTCGACCAAAAACAATAGGGACCACCTCCTGACCATAACACATCTACGTACTAAATATGAAATCTATTCAAGCTTTCTATCTTGAGATATTGTGTTAACGAGATTTTCAGACTTTGACCTGCAGTGACCCCAGATGACCTTTGACCTATGCCAAAAACAATAGGGACCATCTACTGACTATAAGGCATCCACATACCAAGTATGAAATCTTTCCAAGTTTCCTATCTTGAGATATCGCACTAACAAGGTTTTCATACTTTGACCCCTGATGACCCCAGATGACCTTTGACCTCCGCCAAAAACAATAGGGACCATCTACTGACCATAATGCATCCACATACTAAATATGAAATCTATTCAAGCTTTCTATCTTGAGATATCGTGTTAACAAGATTTTCAGGCGATGACCCGTGGTGACCCCAGATGACCTTTGAACTACCCCAAAAACAATAGGGACCATCTACTGACTATAACGCATTCACATACCAAATATGTAATCTATCCAAGCTTCCTATCTTGAGATATTGTGTTAACAAGGTTTTCATACTTTGACCCCTGGTGACTCCAGGTGACCTTTGACCTCAACCAAAAACAACAGGGTTCTTCCTCTCAATATGGTGTATCTATGTACCAAGTTTGAAAACTGTCACACATTCCTATCTTGAGATATCGTGTTAACAAGCAAAGTGTCACAAACACACACACATACACACACACGCACACACACATACATACATACTGTATGATCAAGACTTGCCAGGACCTTATTACAGGTAAGTGAGGGTTACAACTGTAGATAGGAGGTAAGAGAGGGGCGATGTAGATACACACATACATACATACACACGCACGCCATCATGATTGCATTGGTTTCTCTTATCATCGAAACCAAAAATTTGTGATATTATCCTTGTCCTTCTCTGAATCCCTTCATTTCCCATTGAAGGCCAAATGTCTTTTTATCTTTGCTAAAAAAAATTCCTCCCAACTGTGTCTGCTTTTTTTCAACATCCATAAAAAATAATGCTTGCCTTGTCCTCTTGAGCATTGGAAATGGTCACAAATCCATCAAAGTTACCTTATTGCTATTAAGTGACTTGAAAGTTTCAACTTTCCTCTGACAAGGGCTTTGCGAAAATATACTGCTTTCAAGATCTTTTAATTTTCAAGTAAATTTTTTGGAACTCAATAGCAGGTTATGTAACAGAAGAATGACATCACAAATATTTGTACAAGGTACAACATTCAATTTTTAAAGTGCAGCAAAGAAATTAGCCTACTTATAAGAAGATTGCAATTGGAGCAATTTGATTTGATTTTTTAACATCTGTAAAGTCAAACATAATGTTGCATTAACAAGACATTTGCATTGCTAATTTTTAACAGAAAATACATTTCATCAGTTCTTTTTCATGTCAGGAAAAAAATGAAGCAAACTCACTCCTCTTACTTGTTTGACTTCATGAATACCTTTTAGAAGCAGTAGTTGGTTGAAAGAAATTATACCAAAGTGACTGTTACTACAAGGATGGGTTTAGTATAGGCCTACTGGATCATTTCACATTTGATCAATATTTTTGTGATTATGTATGTTGATCCAGCCATTAGTACTAAGTTTTACTGCAACAGCAACATGAAATTTTCCCAAATGAGAGGGAGAGTGGTTGCAAACAGGATTATACCTAAAAGCATCCTGAGTGACAGTTGTTGGGTTTTGTCAGTGTAATGTGCAATACACCAGTATCGTTTGTTACTGTCCTTCATGACCCCGTCTTCATTACCTCCAACACAGTCCAGGAGCAGGGTCCAGTCTGAAAGTTTTACCCCAATACTAGTAATGGTTGGGCATAATTCTGCCATCACATATAAATTCGAGCTGTTTTATATTGCAATGACATATTTCCATGAATGTGCAGACAATTGTCTATGGAATTACATTAAATTTGGGCCAGCCAATAGTCTGGTAATTCTCCCCTAATGCCACTTATTCAGGCCACAGCTGTCCATCCCTGACCAGCATGGCTGAAACTCTGGCTGCAGCTAACTTGTTTCCATCCCAGCAACTGCAAATGTTACAATAATAGCTTAATATTAATGGTTAAATTTTGACTGTGTTGCTTGTCTGAATATTTATTATTTTTTCAAAGGGTTATGCTTTTAGGTAAAACCTGTGATGCCACATGCTGCAGCATAAATGCACAAATAAAAGGAGGGTGTTAATTTATATATTGTTACTTATCTACATACCTATATACATGTGTTATACAGGTATATAGCTTGCAAGGTACAGTGAGAAAAATGACAGTTTCATATGTTATAAAAAAAAAAGAGGCAACAAGGAGGAAGATGTAAATGACTGCTAGTCACTCAGATATCTGACAAATTTTATCCACACCACATTTTGCCAAAAGAATTTTTGCAACTGATTGCACAAGAAAAAACTACCTTTTTGACCTGTACCATGCATGTTTTAACTGTGGAGCAACATAGCATACAGATGGACCAAACTACATTTCAAACGCCTATTCTTTGCAGCCACACAAAGTGACAGACTCTTCAGTATAAACTCAAGGAAACAGCTTCAAACTTTTGATGTGCTACCAAACCTGAATCAAGACCATCTCCCAACGTACCCATTCCCACAGATAGCTAAACTTCTGGGCCAATGTTTTTTCTTTGTCACATTACTTGACATGAGAACAGTAAACACAGTAAACATAGGTTTCAAGTTTCATGTACTTTTGCTGTCATGTTCTGCAATCTAGTACTTGCCAACATTTTTGTGGGTAGCTAACATCTGTCAGTTTCGTCAAATTAAGTACAAAATATAATATCTGTCTCATTTGTTTTTTTAAATTTAAAATTTACATTCAAAGCAAATAAAAATACAGTATCAAAGACTATCACCCTGTATTTTCAGTGAATAAAATGAAGCTCAAAACTTTCAAAGAATCAGAGGATGTTCCCCAATATTTGAGTAACCAGTAACCACCAAGTGACTGTAATTTTCACATGGTAACTTTTTTTTGAAAATAAGGTAACCCCCTCACCTCCCCCACCCTCAAGTTGACATCACTTTCCTGTGGTTGGTGCTTGCATCAGTATGTATATATAAATGGTGTAACCCTGACCTGCACTGACTTGTGTATTACTGCTGAACCAATTCATAATCAAAAACTGAACCAGTGAACTTATCAAAAACCCTGATACCACCAAACCCACATTTCGTATTGTGTATTTCATGAAAATGTTCTGCTATTTTAAGAAGTTTTGACTAAGCCAAAACCAGATCATGTAAGACATTCAGATAAATTATTGGAGATGTAGATATATTTATCTGTAAATAACAATGAGCTGTCTCTTATACTTATTCTCATACAACTGGAAAAAAGACTGTGGTCGGTCTGACTTAAACTAATTGGTTAGAAACTGAGCCATAAAACTCCACCTGACTAAGTTAAAGATGAATCCAGACAGCAAGTGATGGTCTGATTTCAGTCTGCCATCAGTGGTGTCTGTCACCTTTTTATCTTTCAATTTCTTTGCCTACCAGTACCATGAATGATTGTACAGTGAAATCCATGTGGATTTCCTCAATTTTACTGTTCATGAAGGTTTAAAATCTATGCTGGATTTGTCTATATGGGAAGAGTCTGTGCAAAGAAAACAATGATGAGAAAGAATGGTGACCCTCTTTCTATAATTTGTAGGAGGGGTGGTACAATTTATACAATTTGAAATAATTACACAAGTTACAAGTAGGTATCCCTCTTTAAACAATGCTATGGAAATGAAATTTCTTAGTACGTGGCAAAGGATGAAATAAGTATGAATAAAACTATACCAACGAAAGAAAACTTTGAGGCTTTCTAAGGCAAGAAAAATGTAAAAAGTTTAGTACAAAATACAAAAATATACCAATTTCACATCTGCTGCACATGAACCTCACTCTCTCCTACACTGACCATAAACTTAAGATAAATACATGTTTCATGTTTCAATTTAACATGAAAGGAGTCACCAATCATAAAGTAACTCATGAATACAAGGTCCTTTGTCGCAATTTTTGCACCCTACATTCATATCACAATTTATTGGTGACCATTTCTCGGTGAAATCATATGAAGACGAGGCAGAACCATGTTTATCTGGCAGATAGAAACCATTTGTGAAGCATTATTACATAACAATATATAAACTTTTATACTCTTGACTAAAGGTTGAAAAATACTGATTGAGTTCAAACTTGACACTTTTTGGGGTCAACAACATTGAACAACCAAGGCAAGTACAGCTCCCCTATCTGTTTGCTCAAGCTCCCTACAAAGACAAAACTGACTGGAGAATTTATTACGGGGCTGAGGCAGTTAGGGTCAAGGTAAAAGGATAATGAGCTGTTGTATTAACTTTTTAACCTCTTCCCTTCCTGTAACAAAAGAGAACACCTTAAAACATCCCAACATTCCCAAAGAAAAGTCCTCCCGAAAATGTTAATAGTGATACCTAAATTCAAACATAGTCGGTAAAGCATATATCTCAACATGTGAGGTATGATTATCTAAAAGAATAGATTTTGCAATAGATTTTTCATGTCCAAACAGCCAATGGTGAAAATCTAAATTGAATCTCTAATGAAAGCAATCACATTTGCCTAAGCCCTCCTTACACTTTCCCCTAGCTCTCTCCTCCCCATTCCCTTCCTCTGTCCCCTCTGTCTTCCTCCCATGTCTAGTCTTCACCTTTTCTACTCTCCATCCTTATGAACATAGAAATCATTTCACAAAATAACCCCCTGTATAAATTTTCCAACTTTTAAATTAAGTAATTGCTTCAGCACAAGAACTATTGCATACATTTCCAGGTGGGATAGAATAACAAAGGCTTTTAACCCTTCAAAGGCAGTATTTTGATTTGGTTAAATTTAACATGTTTTCTTTAAAAACTCTTTCAAAAATATTCTATTTATATTTTAATTACATAAATAATTTTCCTTCTATTATTAGCCATATACTACCTAATCCTGCCAAATGCATTAACTTTACCTAACTCTGATTTGGGATCAGGACTTACTGTACTCCATGGGTACTCTGAGCAAGAACGCAACAGAGTACAACTTGTATGGGCCGATTTGTGCAGTTCATGTAAACAAAATCCAGAGACTGACCAAAATGACTTAACACTGGTATCAATCCAATTTTCTAAATCAAGACCAGTCTTTTTACTATTTCTCTTGGCTTCTGCTAAGAGTTCTGTATTATCTTGTAATTCAAACACAGATCGCAAAGGTGAAAAGTCTTTTCCCACATAGTCATTCCTTGGAGGTCCTGAATTTACTTCAAATGATTTTGAAGGGCTTATATTTTTGTTTTTCATGACTGACAGAGGGACAATCAGGAAACTGGTCTCTGCAATGGGCTCCCAATCATAAAGTAGCTTAAGCTTCCACTTGCCAGGCCGCAGAGGCTTGTTAAATGGAGGTTGGTGGTGAAGTTCTTCTCTATCAGCTTCTATGGTGGTATCAAAAGATGCTGCAATGTGATTGGCTGGGTCAAGCCATGTGATGGTGACAGTATATTCAGTGCCTTTTGCCCAAAGCGATCCAAATGTTGGGTTATCGTTAGGACCCATGATACCTCCATAGTTTCTGAACATACGTTCCTTTGCATCAAAATTTGTTCCCACCTTTTGAGGATAAAACAAGAAAAAGATTAATCAAAAAGTACAAACCAACGATTTTTATTTTTGTATTAAAACCATCACAGCAAATGCTCAATAAGCAAGGATTGAATGATAGGAAACATTAGAACAATGGCATAGGGGCAATTACTGCACCTGGAAGTCAACAAGCAATGGTGACTGCCCCACCCCCCTCCTTCCCCTACAATCACACAGTAAAATAAAAAAAAATTATTAGGACATCACTACTTGTTGTCCCCCCACATTCACATCTGTGTCTTTACACCCAGAGGTGAATTCCCCACCCCCACTTTTTCTTCACTACAGCAAGGAGAGGAGTATAGAGAAATGATCAGGGAGAATGGAACAAAGTGTTTTTTAGTACTTCTCAATCTCCTAAATCTCCATGTTTTGGTGTTTATATTGTAAGTATTCTTTCAACAGCTGACCCTATTTATTTCCAGTTGGAAAGCCTTTTCAACACATTGCTTTTGATCTCCTGTACATAGTAAGTCAAGTTCCTGAAAACATTTGCAGATGCTCACTTGCAAACTTTTCAACCTAGATCCAGGTCCATCTAAGCTGATGAGACGGAAATGATTGACAGGTGAATACCAGGCCTCCATGAGTTGTGTTTGATTAAAAGAATCTGTAACCAATGCGGTTACGACCAGTCCTTGAAGGATATCCATTCTGTAGGAGACTGATACCTCTTGAGGAACTAATGGAAACTTCAGAGAACAAATGTTGTCTGGATTGGTTCCCTAAGAAGAACGAGAGTGAAAAATCAATAATGTCTGAATAAATTTCAAGGATAAAAATACTCTACCCTTTTTACTCAAGAGATTAAAATTACACCTCAGGTAAGACAATAAGGAAACATTAGATGCTAATCAATAGAAGAATGTGTAAAGAGCACAGGCTAGACTATCTGATACAAGTCTTGCATCTTGGATTTCCTTCAAAGCACAAACAAGTAAAGCAATCTTCAGCAGGAAATACATGGGGCATGAGAGAGGGAAGCCCAGTAACAATACAACGTAAAAATAGTAAGCAGTGCTACTCGCCACACATATCACGGATAAATATTTCTTCCTAAGGTAAAATGCATATCTTTATGAGAGTAAAGATAACAACAGTCACCTATGTGAAAGCAAGCTTAATATGTTTAAAGGTTCCAGAACCAATAATACAATTTAAATACAATTAATGATGTAAAGTGATCTTGATCTGGCTTTCCAAGTCATGTATCCCATTTTCTCCCACATTTTTAGCCTCCAACTGCTTCAATTTTTTCTTTTTTCTTTTTTATTAGAAAATCCTAGTTTTTCTCTTCTTCATTCAACTTTGTAGTAGACAGAACTTCGTAAAATGGCAAATTAAGATTCGCAAAAAAAAGGTAGGGAAGGGTCACTATAACACTGCCTACATGCATGAATAAAGACAAGGGAGATGAATGAGGTATTCGGAATCCTGTCTTTAACACTTAAAACATTCAGTGTGAGAGGTTTACCATCCCCACTCCCTAACCCTCACATAACCACCTACATCGTCACTAATTCTGAAAAGAGAAACTCGAATATCTCTCAAGGTAGATTTGACGTACCATTAAATATTTTAAATTTCTTTTGATCTAGTAAACCGTCAAGTACCAGAGAGGTTACTTGATTAATACCATGGCAATTTATATAAAAGACAACCTATCTCTACATTAAGTCTACTGTAAAAAATTATGAATACATCAAACCCTGCTGTCAATTGTAATAACTCCCCCAAAAAGGCTTGGGTGTTTAACAAACAAACTTGTCTACTGAACTGTGGATAGATAAATGTTAACCAGCAATACAAACTGCCCACTCTTGGAGACATGTTTGTCCCACTGAAAGTATCACATTAAAATTTTAGAATCAACATGTACATGTGTTATATAAAAAAAAACTTTTAAAAGGATAGGATGCAAGCATCATGCAACAATTACAATTAAACATATTTGATATAAATGCTTTACTAGGAAAAATATAAATTTGTTGGTTAGTTAGACAGGGATTTAACCAAGCACCAACACAGATGTATCATATAATTTCAGCAGGATGGTGGGGCCTATTCCCATATAAACTAACTGCAGTGTAAGCAGTATGTGGTGACTGCTAACACACATGTCAACTAGTGACCAGTTTTTTGGTTCGTGGGGCAGTATGAGGGCAAAAGTCCATTGCATGGACCAATTAGCCTGTAAGTCTTCTTGGAAATTGGTCACACCCATAATTCCTAAACAGACCTAACAGCTTTTGGACCCCTTTCGGTAATTTTAACACCTGGGGCCCGTTCCACAAAGAGTTACGCACGATCTTAAGTATGATTTACTGTTGGCTTAAGTATGGGGAATCAAACTAAAGATTGTGCCTAACTCTTTGTGGAACGGCCCCCAGATCATAAAAGAATGTAAATCAAATCTCCCAAGACCATGTAACCCTAATTCTGTAACCCTGTTCACTTTGATTTTGAAACAAATTTTCATCCTTTCCCCTGAGTATGCTATGATAAAATTTTTGACTGCACACTGAGTGAGCATGTGGTCACTGCTTACTCACTAAGATTACTCGCATGTAGTCTATCTGCTGTGAATCCTTCCAACAAGGAAAAGCCTACTCTATTTTCCTCCCAGAACTTTTACATTGCCTTTTGTAGAGACTCATAGGTATCAAACTCTGAATTCATCTCCATGTTGTTGAACTTCAAGCAAGAAGAAATAAATCGTGTCCCTTGCTCGGAAGCTATAACTGGCTAAGTGATATTAGCCTAGTATACGTGTATACTGTAGTATACATACAAGTGGATCACTGCTACCCATTTGTGCATGTTGTGTAAGTATACAGTACGAGACAGATCTGACATGCGAGTGAGCAGAGGCCGCATACTGTTCGCATCGCGACTAGTACATGTGTGAATAGCCACAACACAACTGGACAGGTAGGAAGGCATTTAATGTAGTCCTTTTTAGGTGCCTCTCACGACAGCCAGTAATTACTGCAGACATAAGTCTGCAATCTCCAGGATGAAAAGAAGGAGAAGTACAAATCAAAAAACATTCTACAAACAAAAGGAAAACTGAATGCCTGACAAAATGGCCATGATAATGCAAAAAATAATCACTTCAAGCTAAATTAGTTACAGCTTTAAATGATAAACAAAAGCCATTTAATGGAGAAGATATTTTGACTATACAGCTGAGAAACAATATTAGGAGAACAGGAGATGACTATCTTTACAGTTTACAGAAGAGAATACATAGAAAGCTACACGTTACACAGACATTTGGGCAAACTTTAAGAGAGTAGACCTCTCGGAAATATTTCATAGAAAAGAAGCAAACAAAGCAAAGATGGTGAAACTAAAAAAAACCCCAAAGACAAAATGTAAATAATATTTTGGACATTTTCATGATAATATGTAAATTGGGTCCATCTTAAAATAAAAAGATTATCTCTGAGTAAAGAATGCTACAAAATGTACCAATATATATACACAGTGACAATTTTGTAGTATTTAAGTTCTTCCAAAAGAACCTACATCTTATGGCTGATAACATTACATTGACATTGTACTTGTACTCAAAACAGCTCCTTCTTGCAAATTTAACAGAGGAAAGGGAGGGGTTCTACTTGTCCATTCATGGTGTCCAGTGCCGTAACAAGACTTTTTTTATTTGGGTCTGAGGGGGGTGGAGTTTTGAAGTGGGACAAGCAGAAAGGACACTACCTAAGGGGAGAGCAAATACATTTTCTGGGCACACATCTCCCAACCCCTCTGAAGAAATACTGCAAACATGTAAATTCACCCTTCAAAACATACAGAATCTTCACATGGTTTTATAAGCATTGCCATTAATTTCATGCAATAAGCTCCTCTGTCTTACATAAAGCAAAACGGAGAGAAAATTTGGCAATATCCAATCACCAGCCTGTCAGCCAGCACCATTAATGTGCACTGCACAACTAAGGCTGGCTGACTTTTCCATATTGAGGCAAACAACAACACTGAAGGAATACAGTCATGCTAAGTATGCTTTTCCTATTGGTTTTAAAATCAACCAAGTTAATTTATTCAGTTATTGCAATTTACTCATTATACTTGTCCAATTTTTCTTTAGCTGCATTAAATTTCTTTAATTTGGTAAGTTGCAAGTTTTGTTGGATGATGCTTGTTGTTAAATGTCCTACATACCGTTACTATGCCTCCCAAAAGTTTTTTATTTGCTAAGCATTCACTGAGTACAACACCCGTACAGAACGTGAAAGTAATGTCTAATTAAAGCTCACTTCTATTTAATAACATGTTGACAAAACTGTCGTGCCAAGCATTATCTCCCCAACATTTTTTGAAGCTACCAATTATGTTAAAACATTTTACAAATAGCATAATATCTACATGCACCCTAAAAAATTTTCAAACAAAAGGTATCCAAACAAAAATACAGATCTAAGTGAAGCAAAGCAAAGTTGTAAGAATTTGCTCTGTACTGACCGGTAGACTACTTGCCACTGGTGGCCAATGTGTTAAATTCTTTTGTGCAAAGAAACAAGAATAAGGATGAGGGCAAAGATTAAACAATAACAAAGTTCTTTCCAGTGGAAATTCTCTCATGCTACATTGACTGTCTTAAAATATATTGTTGGCACCCTACTATTCCATTGGCTGAATGGGGTACATTATGTTACAAACCCTATAGTACCTCTATGCCAAGGTGGGTCAACTTCCTCTGGTTCACTTGAACAGTATACCCATGTGTATAGGTATGAAAACAATAATAAACAATTTTTGAAGAAATTCATCCAACAGATCTCATACTCTTAATGATCTGTTTTGATGAAGTAATTGGTAACACATCTCTGTTTAAATTTCATGTATTATGGGTCGTGATTCTGATTATGAAAAATGATTCTTGCACCTTCTGTTTATAGATATAAAAAATGATCTAAGGAGAGCACACTTTTAAAAGCAAACCTTCATTTTTGTGCTTACAGGGTGGAAATAATGGCATTGTGATGTCACCATTTACAAAAACATTATTATCTACTGCTTTTATATAATTGCTATGAATTTTGGCACTTTGAAATTGTTGAGACGGTCTTACCCTACTATATTCCCTTTTGCCGATGCAATGTATGTTTCCCATACTATTCATTCCTTTTCCCTTCTTACAATGTCATTTTTAAGTTCCTTCATTCTGATGTCTGATAACATTTGACCTTCAAAAACAATAAAATATTATTCCTTTACCATCCTAACTTATTTTCTTTGCATACTGAATTTACAGTATACTCAGGGTTAGCAATGGCATTCTTTTTATAGTGAGGTTTGGCTACCACCAGACAGAAATAGCTTCAATGGTTACATGCACTGAACTAGTTATAGAGTTATGTAATAGTTCTCCATTTTTGTTGACCCCCATGGACGAATACACCTCACACTCTCCTAAGTCCAGGGAAAGCCCTGGTACCTATCACATATCACACAGTTCACAAGCAATCCCCCTGCAGTAGTTATAAGACAAACATGTACATTTCAATATAACCACATACAATGCATTTGGTTGATCACCAAATCTTCAAAATATTCACCTATCTATCCCTAAGGAAGAAAAAAAAACCTTTATATTATATCTCACCTGTTTACCCCAACTAACAGTGTCTTTTAATATCCTTAGAAAAGACCTATAAGTTGTCATCTCTCCATCAGTTGCCATGGTGATTGTGTCCTCCTCATGGTACACATTTTGAATATACATACTTATACCAGGAGTGTCCATTTTGTATGGACCATACAAGAATGTATCCACTTGGTTTATCACTGCTTGGCTCACTATAGGCTCAAATTTTCTTGAAAAGTAAACTGGTCGATTATTCTAAAAGAGGAGCAAATAGTGAAATTTTTTTAATTAAAATGTAAGGATTTAAGTACAAAATTTAATTTAAACTTAAGGTACAAGTCACACAGTCAGTCTTGAGGTTTTCATCCGAAGTGAACTATTAGAAATGAAGCTGTTAAGGTTTACTTACTAAAACATATAACTGGTCTAACCAGAAGAAATACCAATGTACCACAAACATTAAAGTAAAACCTGCCCTAACTCTCCCTTACCCTAAACCATGTGACATATTAAGGTATTCACAACTTTCCCTATTTATAAACTGTTTGTGGTATAAACATCATTTTACTTCTTTCAAGGCAACCTAAAGGAGAACAATAAGCTGAGCTTATTTTCCAAATTTCAAGTAACAAGATTCTATTTGAACCTATTCAGCAAGTCTCACATCTACGACAGGAACTGAAAACAAGTATCAAAATGTTTCAACAGGATTTTATTTTCAACAGGCAAAAACAGGGCGATGCACACTGTTTAACAAGAAATTCCCTAACTGGCTAACAATAGCCCCAATCCCTAACCTAATCCCTAACCTAATCCCTAACCCTAACAAAGAATACAATCAATAAAATGCAATGACAATAACTAATCAAAGAACATCTTGTTAAACAGTGCAAATCTACCACAAAAGAAAGGACTCATTTTCATTTTATAAGTAGTTCCTTTTGATCCTGTTGACAGCTGAATTAGAAGTATCTACTGCTGTAGTTTAGCATATCTAGTTCTTACGTACAAGTTGTTCCCTGAACTAGACCTAGGATCTCAACATACAAACTTTTCCTGCAGCTTAAATCAGTTGTTATAGTAACTGCCACCATATACACTATTGTACATACAGTAATTTATCCACCTGCTTCATGAAACTGGGTATCCTGTGTTGTATGTAATGTAAGCCCAACTACTATTCCATCACAATAGATTTTTGTAGGAGTCAGCCTTACATAAATCTGCTGACTTATTGCACATGTGCAATGTTCATAGCCTGGATACTGTGTGCCCATTACCCTACTTTTGCCAATGGCTTGGTAGCTGACCTAACATGGGAAGCACAAAAGATGCCTCAAAATACCAGGTCAACAGACTACTAACTAGTACTGCTGATGCTGGTTCAAAAACATTGTTTCTTCTACAGGAGTCAACAGGACTTTTCTTCTTAGCTAGGTTAGGTTTGGCTAGGTTAGGTTTGGCTAGGTTAGGTTTGGCTAGGTTAGGTTTGGCTAGGTTAGGTTTGGCTAGGTTAGGTATGATTTTATGCCTGATCTCATAACCCTCTGGTTTAATCTAGCAACACTCACACCATTTTTCCCAGTTGTGGAGCACAGTATTGTTATCCCTACACTCCTCCTGCTTATGGAGAAACATCACACAAAAAGGCAGCAGGTTCCATTTTTTAATTATTTGGTATGATTCAAAAGAGAAATGAAATCCTGGATCTCCTTCTCCAGGGAGAACAATGCAGAACAAAAATATTTAATTCCCATAGGGAATCATTTTTTTTATTTCACTACAGTGCTTCGGGTCCTCTTTTTAGAGAAATGAATTACGGTCACCTGCATACCTAGGTAGGATTTTTCTGTCAAGCTTCTAAAAATAAGCAATGTATTAATAACAACCCTAAAAAATGGTGTGTCAGAGAAGTGGATTACACTTGGATGAAAAATCACTTGCTAGTTCCAAACATTTGTCATATTAAATCATCAGAGACATGAAGAGAGTGTCAAGTGAAGAGATAAAAAGGTTTTTTTAGGTGTTATTTGAATTTCAATGTTAATTTTCCCCAAGTTTAGGCTTAGTAACCACACAATTTGCTGTTTCAGGGAAAGAATTGGATTCCATTCCTTGCGAACTTGAAATTCAACGTTAAATTTTGGACATGATGTTTATACTTAACAACCACGCACATTTGCTACTTGAGACAAAACCAACATAGCATATGATGTTCTCTAACATGTCCACAGCATATGTGCTCATATGTGGATGTTCAACTCAAAATATATTTTAATAGAAATTTGAACCACGCAGCTGACAAAATGTTATCCTCCAGACTCAGACAAGATTGTTCCACAACTTCCTGGTTTCACAACCCATGATGATATTTGTCACTTAGTCAGGAATAGTATGGCCAGCCATGCAGGCCAGCCTTGCATCTGACTGTCATCAGCACTTGAAGTTTGCAACAAAACTGACATGTTTAAGATTAAAAACAGCTGGAGGGCTGTGCTTTGTCACCAGGTGTTTTTTTTTTTTTTTTTCCATGTCTCTCTTTTCCAATTTTATTTCTTATTGCAAAAGACCTCACATCATTTTCCGTCTAATATTTTTGTAAAGTATCTCCCTGTCTTCCTTTCAACCTTACAAAAACAACTTCACTGGAAGACCTGGAAAAAGCAAATGTAACACTCCATGACTTCTGATGACTTTTAAAGCAAGTTGACACTGTTCCATGACTTACAATTCCTTGAAAAAGCACCAATCAACTACATAGTCAAGTGGTTAGAAAATCCCATTTGAAGCCTGGAGTTCAAATTGTGGCTGGCCATACCAAAGACTTTTAAAACTGGAACCTATCATTTGGTGCTCAGCACAAGCAACAGCCTACAGGAAACAGGCCAGTGAGACACAACTGGAAAGAAGACCATGGCTGGTCTGAATCAAACCAATCAGTTAGAAACAGAGCTGTAAAACTCCATCTAACTAACTGGAAGAAGCAAAAGTAAAATTATTTCCCCTGGTTTTCCAGTACCTGCAAGAACACATCTAACACCTAAATTTCAAAACCTTCTCGTCTAACAATGCCCACAACCTTTTTTTTTTCAGTTGTGGGCTGTTTGCCTCATTTTCTGATGCTGTGTAAATCACCCAGCAACTACTAATGAAGAATTATGTTTACCCTTGACCAAAAAATGTTCTTGGAGTGATGAGTGTGTACCGTTAAAGAGAGCAAGGTATGATGAACAAGGTGCAAAAATGTGGCCTTCAAAGGAAAGTAGTCCCAATTTGAATCAAGATGCAATATCATACTTATTGAGGATTTACCGCTCCTTCCAGTGAGAAAATATTTTTGTTTAATTTATTCAGGGAAATCCTTCTTTCACCTCTGCATGTGATGTAAATGTCCAAAACATCTTCAGGGAGGCACTTTTAAAAAAAATATGAAAACTATTTGCAAAACTTTGCAGATTTTACAACTGTCTATTTCCTTTAAAGTATTGAGCTACATGCCATCACACATCCATAATCTCCTCTTGCAAATTTTACGGCTCTTTCCCATGACTTTTGACATTACAGAATACTCTTTACATGACTTCCATTTCTTACATACTTACCTTAACTTTGTAAAAGTCTTCAGGTTTAAAGACATTTGGAGAACAGCCGCACCAGTCAACAATATGTTTGTACTGACATTGACAGCCTAATTTCCGCTTCCAATTGGTTATGTGGAGGTTATTGTCAATCATTGTCTCACAGAGTTCACTATTTACGAGAACCAGGTGAAAAAAGGACTGTAAGAAAAGAAAATATGACATTAGTATCATTACAAACTTTCTTCAACCTGATTTATGACTCACCACATTTCCACAAATCCACCAACTTGATAACTACACTCAATTAAAGATGAACTCTTCATAAATTATACAGTGTCAAAAGTGGGGATTACAAAGTGTAAGTAGGGGGTTAGGAAGGGCAAAGTAGATTGTGGGTTTAAGTAATTAATGACTTGTTCTAAAAAGGTGTTTATTTATAATGTTTACAATACAAATTTTGTCTGACACAGATTAACAAGCAAACATGAAAAACCAAAACTGATGGGAAGGAGTCACCTGTTACATTTGCACTTCGATAGGCTAATTACAATACAAATTTTGTCTGACACAGGTTAACAAGCAAACATGAAAAACCAAAACTGATGGGAAGGAGTCACCTGTTACATTTGCACTTCGATAGGCTATTTTCACCTGAAGGACTTTCATTAATCCACTTTTTGCCTTTTTCTTTTTCTAATTTTTGTGGGCATTTGGGGCATTAAGATTGGAAAATAAGGCCAATTCCTGAAAAACTGATCCACATGAGTCTTGAGAAAGGACCTTACAAAAGGGGGACTTTTGCTCCTGAATCTCCTGCACCAAATCCTCTCGGTAACTTCTGGCCAGTCAGGCAAAATCAGTTCATTTCACTTATTCCACTAATAGAAATGTATATCTGTATAACACTGTCCAAGTTAAAACAAAGGTTGTGATACTTTGCCTTTTGCAAAGTGTTGTTACCTTCTAACCTAAAAGGGAAATCCCCTTATAAGTCCTGCTTAATGATATTTCCTGTGTCAACTATGTGTAACTAACTTTCAAAAGACCAAGTAAAGATGTTGTTACTAGAATGCAAAATGGGAGCAAAGTAGGACAACAATTACTTCCAGGTCAGGGATCTCAGAGGCACTACTTGCTAGTGATTTTTGGTTTATTTAAATCTGAGAATATATTCCATCTCAAGCAAATTTCTAATGTGAATTGATGTCAGAATGCTGTAGCAATATTCCTAATAATGAGTGTTTTCCATGTGTGACCATGCTCATTGTAATGGTCTGGTGCTTAATTCAATATTATTAATTACAATTTGCTGTTTTGTGTAAACCATATATGCCATTGTTAAGTAACTTGAGGTTATTTGTTTCATCTTTAAGCTGCTCTGCATTGAAACTGCACACATGAAGCAAGATAACATAACATTTTTTTCAAATAAATGTCCAAAAGAAAGAATTAACATGGTAGTATTCCACAATACAATACAAAGCAGTAGTATTTAAATTTGATTCTGTTACAGCTAACAATGATGAATATCAGCCAATCAACAACATTTCCAACACCAGTTTAGTGTACAAGTTAGGTACAGCAAGTTAACATTCTGAGAATAATTTTCATAACCACTGAGTATAATTGAAAGTTAATATTATCATGAGTATGCATCCTGTGCAAAGTATCAAAGTATTATTACATTATCACCACAATATTATCACTACAAGTTTGGTTTGAAGCTCATAAGTCATTTGCCCTGTTAGGTTCAACAACCAGAAAGCCCAAAAGCTTAGTGATTCCTTGCCAAAAGAGAACTCTTTATTTGATCTAGACTCGATCTTGCTATGGTGATAGCACCCCTACAGTGTTCATCATAGATATCCCAATTACAAGCAATTTAGGTTTTCACAGATCTACCGCTGGTGACCTCATATGACCTTGAACATCCACCAAAAACAATAGGGTTCTTCCTCTCATCATGGCAAATCCATATACAAAATATGAAAAGTGTCGGTCATTCTCAACTTGAGATATCACAATTACAAGCATTTTATGAGGTTTTTACAGATTTACGCTGGAAACCTCATATGACCTCTGACGTCCAACAAAAACAATAGGGTTCTTCCTCTCAACATGACAAATCTATTCACCAAATATGAAAAGTGTTGGTCATTCTTAACTTGAGATATCGTGATTAAAAGCAATTTTGAAGGCTTTCTCAGATTCACTGCTGGTGACCTCATATGACCCCCTTCAAACCTCCATGGTTTAGGTTTCAACTAACCTCCCTTATTGCACATGTAATCTCACCTACCTGTAACCAGACCCTCTTAATATGTGTTATCAATTTACCAGTATCTAGCTGCAAGAAGGTGGGATTACATGTGCAAAGGAGAGGTAGGTAAGACAGGGGTAAGCAGAATGGAGAAAGCAACACAATCTAAACTTGAAATGCACCTCTGCTGGTAGAAGACTGTACTTGAACATTTCTTTCAATCCATTTAGCATGGTGTTATTTGCTGTCATAAGGTACTGGCAGTATTCTCGATTCAGAGCAAACCAATCAGAGCCACCATCAAAGATGATGCCTTCTGGAAGTTTGCGATCCCCAAGTCTCCACATGTGGTTGTCACACTCATAGAAGGTTCTGTCTAATCCTTGCTTTCTAATGAATCGGCTGAAGGATAAAAACAGTTCATAATAGGTTAATCACAAAAATTAAATATCTTTAAAGGAGAATGCACAATATCAAACAAGTATACAGTTTAATTCTACATAATTCAGGTACAGGGATCCTTACAAGTTTATCAAGGACCTTACACTATTAAGTTGAATGTGTATAAAAGGTTCACCTTTTGCAAGTGTTGGGAGGAAGGGCAAAGGTGCACTTATACCTGCTCTGTGTACAGTAACCTCACATTTCCCTCCCAGGAAGCTAGTGCCCTCTGTGGCCTGGGGGTTGTAGAATACACCCAAGGTATTTCCTACCTGTCGTAAGACCCCACTAAAGAAAAACCAAACTTGAACTTGTCGGGAACCACACTTGAGAATAAATGTAAACTTTGATTTGACTTTTTTCTTGAGTTTCCTGACACTATATAACACATTAGAGTTGGTGTATCCTTAAATTTCATCCAACTAGCTAACTAACCCATAAAGCTAGCTGTAATGATCTTACTTTTTCTTGGCAAATTTTAAACACCACCCCCCCCCCCCTCAATAAAAGAAAAGGGGGAATACAGATTTCAAATACCATGCACAACCATAAAAATGTGACACTTCATAAAATAAAAGCAGATCAAATCAGAGAAAGCAATGAGGTTTGTGGACAGAAAAGCCTGTGAGACACAAGCAACAGTACATAAGGTAAATAAAACCCCATCCTAAGAATAAGATGGCAAACATATGAGTCACAGGGCTGAAACAACTCCAGGTGGTACAGGTAAAAGTAATATGAAAGCATGAATTGAATGCAATAAGACAAAGCAAGGGGTAAGTATATGCCTGTAAATTGGATAAGCAAATTATCCCCAATGGGGTAACATCTAAGATCCCACGGTTCATTGTTTCCAGAGTTCAATATTTCCACACTTGGAACATTGAACACATTTCTGCAAACAGCAAACCCTGGGAATAACTTAACTTGACATTATCACTACCCACTGAAACAATAAGAACATAGAAAATGTACAACCTGTGGAACAATGAATCGAGCAAACATTGTGAGGACCTACTAGACCCTATCCCTCACAACTAGCCACTTACATAGGTCAGCTAGCAAGTAATAAGTAAATCAGATCTCAATCAAACCTTGCAGCTGCAAACTGTTCTAACTGATCATTTTTTCATATTGCTTAGAACAACTGAGAACATAATTTAGTACCCTGAAAATGCAAAGATGCCTCTATTACTAGACTTGAAGTTCCCAACCTCTATAGATCCAAACAGATTTGCACATAAGTGGGAAAACTGAATGATTTATAGAGAACAACAGGAGGACATCTTCATCAAAGGAGATTAATAAATGCAGTATTTAACCGACAAACTTTCTGAAAAACCGAGTCAGTTTTCAGCCTTTTCAAAATCCCTTTGCAAAGTTACCAGCAGAATCCCAATTTAATAGTTTTAAAGGCAGTTAATTCTCATCACAAACTACAATTTCTGTAGTCATCTATAGAAATTCTCAATTGGCAAAGTCTCTACTTGACAGCAAATTAGAAAAATACAGAGTACTGTAGCTCATATAACACAGCATGCACTGAGAGTAAGTGAGACTGAGAACATTGTGATTACACATTGGGTTCATTTATATTCACCCTAAAGCAATAAACTGAGATTGTTACTGCAGGATGAACATGAGTTTTAGACAGTTGTGGGTGGGACTGAAGAAAGTAGGAATAGGAGAATTGGAACTGTCTAGGGTGAGAGGATTTGGCCTTTAACTTACAGAAATGCAGACAGCACTTCCAAACGATTGTCCTGTAACATTGATGGAGACATGTCTCCGGCACTTACCTACTTTCATCGCGACCGTGAGACTTCAAGAAGTTGTGCTGGCGATAGAAACCAAGAAATTTGACAAGCTGAGCATTGGTTCTGAAAATAAAGAAACAAGTTGTAATGTTAGAATGTATTCCTTACACCTGTTTCTCAGAGTGAGGTGTGTAATATAAGGAGGTTGCTACCCAGGATTCAATTATGAAAACTGATGAACATGACACAAAAAAGTATTCTGTGACAAAATTTTGAGGAAATATCAATTACAGACAACTACCCACAGTAGCCAAAGAAGATTGTCCACATGTTAAAATTTTGGACGAACTTTTCTGACATTTTCTCAATTTTAATCACATTTCTGAGATCACATACTAATACATTTGCAGGATAGTCCCCCACGTGCCCTGCTGCTACAAAGATAACTCCAGCTAAACATGAAGGTTCATAAAGTTCTCATGAAAAACTGACATAGATTACAGTATGTCTACTTGAAATTGAGAGCAGGTCACTGACTCATCCACATTTATTTTCTTAGACCACACAAACTAGGCAAGGGGAATGGCACCACTTTTACATTAAGGCCCCACAACAAAAGAAAAAATCCAAAGTGAAGTGTGAAACATTTCCTGAAGGATAATTAAAGGCATATTCCCGGACACAAAATTCATTAACTTCAAGATTTGCACTGCAGAAAAAATTTCTTTTTCAGGAGGCAAAAATTTCATCCCAATAGCATAAAGCAGTTGGAAGATACAAACTTATATAAAGTATTGCAACTTTTTTCTTTTGATTTGGTGCATCATTTAAATCTGTGATGTCATTGCAGCTCATTAATTTGACATTACATTCAATTTATTTATAATTTTATGCTGCTGCATGAAATATTCACCAACAATGGTGGTTGTACTCAATGCATGGTAAAGGGTAATGCTTGATCTACAGGCAAATATATTAAACATTCCCACAGTATACAATTTCAAGGACAATGGGACTTTAACTTATAAAGAAAAACAAAACCAAACAGAGACAATGTGCCCACATTACGTAACTTTTTGTGGCTTTGTCGAAAAGCAGTAGTATTTTTTAAAAAAGTAACCCATCTTTAACCCTTTACCGTTGTTTGGGTCCTTTTGGACCCATGCGGAGAGCTCGACTGTCACACATCTTTACTGTTTCACACGGAGCTCGAAACTGCAAGTAGCTACCCGAAAATTCGGCCACAACAGCGAGAGAGACAATAGTTTAAGGCCACAGGGTCAATGCCCTACGGAAGCCGATGCGGGGCGGGCTACGTCCGCTTTTCCGCCCACTCCCGAGGCACGCAAATATGCCCCAATCGGAGCACAACGGTAAAGGATTAATCTAAAATATCTGCACCAGTCGGCTAAAGGTTTACGTGCACACACGCAGAGACAGTGGCATCAGCTTTGCAGTAAACACACTCCACAGGCTAATTTTAACCCTTTACCGTTGTTTGGGTCCTTTTGGACCCATGCGGAGAGCTCGGTTGTCACACATCTTTCCTGTTTCACACGGAGCTCGAAACTGCGAGTAGCTACCGGAAAATTCGGCCACAACAGCGAGAGAGACAATAGTTTAAGGTCACGGGGTCAATGGCCTACGGAAGCCGATGCGGGGCGGGCTACGTCCACTTTTCCGCCCACTCCCGAGGTGCGCAAATATGCCCCGATCGGAGCACAACGGTAAAGGGTTAAAATAAGATATGTTGGGTTAGGAAAAGGAATTGGACCAGGGTTCAAATCACACGGTGTGGATTTTGTTTTTTACAAAACCCTGGTGAAATGCCACCAAAAGGTCTTTAAATAACTGCTGAGTGAATGATGCCTTCCCCCAAAGTTCTACATGTATGCCTTCCTTTTGTAAGCTTTTTTTTCGGCTTTTATACATTTTAAATCTTATTTGAAACTTGATAGATACCTTTTATGTAACTCAATGTCCAATGAAGGTTAAAAACATTTCAAAGGAGGTAAAAATATTTCCTGCTTCAAAGGTTGCTGCTCCTCAAAGTTAAAACTTTGAAGTAAAAATCTGTTATCGGAATATGCATAAAATGAATCAAACAGAATAAACAGTGTTAAGGTTTTATCTTCAATTGCAAACAATACTATTTTTCTAGAAACAGAGCACACAATTGCCCAAGTTATAAATGGTCTCATCTGGCTAAGCCATCAAAACCAATTTTTGATAAAGCCGAGCTTTGGCTTCTGACAGTGAACAATTATTTAGTCGCATAGTACTGTGCACCAATGTTAAGAAAGTCGATAAGCCATTGTATCCGCCAACACTAAAATGCACAATCCTACACGTTTTGCAAAAGTCTTGTCTGTATGAGTCCATTGGTTTTCCGTTTCGGGAAACCAAAGAAGAATTATTGGATGCTCATCACCCACCAGACTGATTTTTGACCCCAAGTGTTTTTTTTTTTTTTTATTACTTATTTATTAGTGAAATCTACCAGGTCAATGTGATCTTTTCCATGAACATTTTTTTTGTTTTCAGAAAATTTGAACTCCAGTATTATTTCTGATGGTGTTTGCATACATATATTTATCAAATCACCTGAACCAAATCTCACAATGTCACATTCCTTTCATAGGCTTCTGCTATCAACTAGGTAGACCTGAGAAGAGCATTCCCAATGGCCTTTACATTGAACAACAGCAACATTGGCCCCAAAATAAAATGATTTGTAATAAAAAATATGAAAAAACCAGGCAGGGATTCCGTCAGAAACACAAAAAAGGGGGATTTATTACTCTGTCCTAGGCTAAAGTTATGAGTGGGTTCAGTGGGACAAAAGCTTGCTTCAAGGCCCCTGTAAGGTGCAATTTGAAGGTTTTAAAGGCCATCTATTTGCACATGTAAGTTCAAACATTGCTGCAAAAGTGTCGTCTTTTTAAGTAAGAAACCAAGATATTGACAATTTTCTTACTTTTATGAAAATGAAAAGGGGAGGATTTTAACCACCTTCTTCTGAAAAGGGGGGACAACCCCCCTTTCCCCCCCTCTGACAGAAACCCTGCCAGGAGGTAGATGTTTTCAGCAATCAGTGATGAGATAGATGTAATTTGGGGGCCTACCATCATTAAACATAGAGGGGGGAAGAGTGTTCCAGCCAGGGGCAAGGGCAAAGATTCTTCATCCAGGGACAGGGAAAAAGAAGCTTCAGCTGATAGAATACAGGAATTCATTACCTCATTTCCACAGAAACTAGACTACTTATTACTATGGAACAAAATACTTTTGTAACCTTCTCCACAGAGTGTAAGGTATGACTTTGCTAGGAGACTGCATACCCCTACAAAGGGCATGTTTTACACTTTTACTGCAGTCTCAATGACAGCCATGCAAGAGCTTTGTTACAGCAATCATCCCTAATTGCCTATTTGTGACAAGATTGTAAGACTCTTATAAATTATATGAAAAACATCAACAAAGTGCAAGTCTTGAATTCTTAGTACTCATTTAAAGATGTTGAAATTTGGGCTGATCTTAACCTCTTTTTGCAGGTGTAAGGCTAATATATACACCTGTTAGGTGTACATATTTGACGAAGGATTCAGTAAGACTGGCAACTACAGCAGCAATGACATGATCCTAGGTCTACAGACAGGTTGCCTTGGCCCCTGCTTACAGCTGTGTATTGCATATCAAAAGGAAGGGTGTAAAAACAGTAATATTAAAGGGAAAGAGCAGTCATCCCTAATTGAAGAAGTGTAGTAGACTGTCCAGTTTCAAGACTGGCTGATGGGAGTCATGTGACAATGTTTTTTCTCTTCAAATGTGAAATTAACCAGAAATAACTGCTTGGTTTACTTTGAATATTCAAAAGTAAAGTCATAAAATGCAATGAAAGATACTTTGAAGAGAAATAAGATGAAAATTGTGTTATTTAGTTTTTTCTTCAAAATAAGTTTGGGGAAACTGCTCTTTACCTTTAAACTACAATCTCTTAAATTCATCCTCATCCAGACACAATCACAGTTTATTACTTCAGCATGATTATAAAAAAATCCCAGTGTGTATAATCAAAACACTCTCAGTTCAGTTCGTGCCAATAAATATAAGCTTTAGTATTCCTGCATTGTTTGAATTAACAGTCAATCAAAGAGCATAGCAAATGGGGAATTTTGGTAAACCCCTATAAGAATTATAGTTTTGAGGTGAGATGATTCGTCCTTTACAATTTTTAAGTGCTAAGTTATCACCATCAACACAATAGAGAGCTAAAACAACATGAAGGCCCCACGCATAGTACACATATCTCACCATACTCAATCTCACTGATGTACTGCTTCCTGAGATTTTGAAAGAAAAGCAAGCAAAACTGATCCAATGATGGAAATTAGTTTGCTCAAAGTTGGGACAGCATGGGAGATAAAACATGAACATAAAGAGATTCATTGACGGATAAGTTTTACCATGAGCACATGAGGAAAGTACACCTCATGAGCTGTGAGATTTGAAAAAGTTTTGAGGCTGTCTTTTTAAAGGTACTTGTCATAAATTAGCCTTCCACTTGGCATTCAAATGTAAACACCCCAGACCATTTGCGAAAGCTTATTGCATGCTTCATTTAATTTGCAGCCAAACTGTCTAATTTCTCAGGAGATGAGGGGCACTTATTCAGGAACAGGAATGCTCAAAATAGTCAATTAGAGCAAATTTTTTATCACTAATGGCAGGTGGGGACATTGTTTAAATTGAACTTTGGGTGAGACCAACCACTTAGTACAATGGACACTCTTTTAGATGTGTCATCACCACTAGGTAATTAGAGCATACAGGTACATTATGACATATTAAAATTGAGAAGAGAACTGACTTAGATACTGTATGTATTCAGCTTTGACAAGCTCACAATTAACAGCAGTTTATATCACATTACAGCAAAATTAATTAAACAACAGTTTTCAACATCAGCGGTTATCTAATTTCATCTGGTGACAAAAATTGTCTACGACTTTTTAAATTTCTTACAAACTCAAGCAGTAATAATTTTAATATATAATATTCAATTTTTTCATTTTTCAGGAGGGGCTCCGATTCCATAAAATTTAATTATGTGCCCAAAGTCAAACGTAACCATTAAAACACTTGCCTACTTCTACGACTGTCCATGTTCAGACTGTGCAGTACTCACTCGCACTTTTTTTTTTAATTTCTCGGTAGAGAGTGACAGGGTTAACTACTGGAGACTGTACCTAGACCAAATTTTCTAAATCCAAACTAACCTTTAACTTAATTGTAATCTTATTAAATTTAAACATTCCCCCTCCCCTTACCTGGGTTAATCTATATCTTAGTTCTAATCCTTAATTTATAATCCTACCAAAATCATAACACTACATCTGACCCAAGGTAAATATTTTGTCAAATAGATCATGGATGCATTTCACTGAACCGAAGGATGTAAGAAATCTAAAAATGGTGCCAGCAGACAATCTAGGTCCATCAGGCTGGGCCCCCCACCCCTACAATATCGTTGTTCCATCACTTACTTGAAACATTTGACAAGACACTTGCTAGACTAAAGACAAAGGAGGAAGGTGGTGCACTGGGGGATCAGCTCTGAAAGCAAGGAATTGTGTCAAACAAAGATAACATGCTCCAAAATGGGTAATTGACTATTCAATGCTGAAAGGAAAATAATGGCAAAAAACACCTAAATTTGCCATTTCTCCTAACTCATCTTAGACTTTTCCTAATAGCATGCTCCAACAAACCACCCCCCCCCCCTTCATGACACAATCCTTGCTACGCTAATGGATGGCACATACATTCCTGTCTCCTCATCTGTCACCCCCGCCCCCCATAACAATAGCTATGGGTGCCTGGACATTTGATGAATTCAAAAACAGAAACAGAGGACACACATACAACTTTCATCACATGTATGTGAGAAATTAAACCTGACTGCAGACACAAATTTTTTTATCCACAAATATCAAATGAACTGCAACGTAGGCTACTGTACTAGAGGTGTGTTACGTGACAGAGATTGCATAGGCTGACTATGACTACATTATGATTTATGGTTTAATAACATGTGGTACATCTCTGAATTCAGCAAACAATCCAATCCATGTGGCATACAATCCAAAAGTAATTTATTGCAACATAGACAATGTTAACATACAAGTCTTCATCATATTAAAATTGGAATGTAGATTTACACATGATCCCCCCCCCTCCCTCCTTGGGCCCTGCAGTCTATAAATAATAACTTATTAAGATTGTTTGAATTGTAAACATAAAGCAGTTGGATTTATGGAATACACTCTCATAGTATAAGATATTAAATAGTTACTTTATTGGAAAGTCAGATTCACTCAGGTTGATGATGAAGTCCCACTTTAAGGCATCCATAGCGAGCAAATCCTGCATTGCTTGGAGATATACTGTCAGAAGGCTAGCCCCTCCCCAGATAGTTGCATGTCGCCATGGTGTCATCCTTATGTTGGGAAACTTCTCTGCAATTTTTGAAAGTTCTCTGTGCAAGTAGTCTGATCGCTACAAAAGAGGAATGACAGGAAATCACACAGTCAGGCTTTGTACAAAAAAGGATACATGTATGCTATACTACTCTACAATTTGAATGCACATATTTCCAATGAATATAGAGGCAGCTATTCATCACCCCAGACATTTTCAATTCTCCTAACCTATTTACTTCTAGTCCCTCCTACAGCTCTCTTAAACTCATCCTAGTTTATAGCTTCAGGGTATATACCAGGTGAGCATACAACATTCTACATAATGTGTAATCAGAACATTCTCAGTGCTGCTATGGGATATGAGCTACCTTCCATATTTAGAACTTGAAGTCAATCAAAGTGTTATGCCAATTCAGAATTTTGATTGACTCCATGATATAAATTGTACTCTGGGAGATGAATGACTGCCTTTGATCTGTGATGTAAAACCATCCAAACTACAAAATGAATGACAAAACACCATACAAAGTGAAAACAGAAAATTGTTAAAGAGTGTGTGACATGAAAATGGCAAAATTGGGAATTGAATGTAGGAAGTATAAAAAAAAAACAAGAAAATAGCCACCATTTCCATCAAAATCTTTCAAAATTAAACCATCTTACAGGGCAATTTCTGATTTGCACTTAATCAATGAGAAATATGTGCTCAATGTGCAAATCTTTTGATGTCAGAAGAGGGACATGCCATACATGGCTAATGTTATCCTTTATTTTTACAATCTTCATTTCAAGGACAATTGTAACATTTGTTTGTCCTGAGGGTTTTATTTTGCAAGTTTAAGGTGTGTCCTTGAAAATCATCAGAATGAACTACCAAACCATAAACCATCTGATGAGTAACTAAGAGATAATTAATATAGGGTTAACAAAAGAAATGTCAACACTGTACAACACTCCACATCATTATTTTTGCATTTCTAACAAGTTGCTTCAGAGACATTCAAACTTTGAAGATATCATGGAGAACTGTAAAAGATATTGAAATAATTTCAATGGATTTTCCCTTAGAAAAGTTCACACCGTAACTGCCAAGTGAAGTCAGATCATTTTTACTGACATATGTCACATTACCTTTTAACAAAGAATTCTTGTAACTAAAGCCTTTCAGGTAAAGAAGGCACTACACAACTAAACACTGTACGGTTAGGTTAGATGGAGTTTGGGGGACCAATTCTGAATAATTGGTTATAAAGCACAATGATCGTGGGTTCCATATTTAACACACTGTATGGATCATTTCATGGAAGAATGAGACTGTTCATTTGTGAAATGCATGGGGATAAGGAACCAAACAGATTATAAGATACGGCATAAAGTGTTCACCAACCATCTTCCAACTTGAGGCCTCAACTTCTCTAAATTCACTTTTAGACTGAAATTTCTAAATCTAATTGATTCCATACATTTGAATGTTGCAACCATTCTAGAAATACAGCTAGACACTGTAGGAATGGAAGAAGAGGGATATCTGCTCCAGTCACAGGTTTTAATTTTAAGATTCTGTTCTGGAACAGCTTAATTGTACTTCTTGTTTCTAAAATTAAAGGCCAAATATTCTCACAGTAGACAGTTCTTATTCTCCTAACCTACTTACTTAAGCCCCTCCTACAACTGTCTTAAACTCATTCTCATCCCGACACGATCTCAGTTAACTGCTTTAAAGGACCAATCCTCTGACCCCAAACTACAATTTTTGCAGGGGTTTACCAAAATTCTCTATTGGCTCAGCTCTTTCATTTACAGCTAATTCAAAAAAGACAAGAGTACCAGGTTTACATCATTATACACACTGAGCTTCTTCATACTCACCCTGAAGCAATAAACTGAAATTATGTCTGGATGAGGATGAATTTCAGACAGCTGTGGGAGGAGCTTAAAGGCCCAGTTCTCTCATCCCAAACAGTACCAATTCTCCTAACCTTCTTACTGAAGCCCCTCCCACAATTGTCTGAAATTCATCCTCATCCAGACACAATCTCAGTTTATTGCTTCCGGGTGAGTATAGAAAAATTCAATTTATATAATCAAAACACTCTCAGTACCGTTCATGCTGTGTAAAATAAGCTTTGGCACTCTGCAATGCTTGAGTTAGCTGTCAATCAAAGAGCTGAGCCAATTGAGAATTTTGGTACCTGGGTACCAAAATTGTAGTTTGGGGTGAGAGGTTTGGCCCTTTAAGTAAGAAGGTTAGGACAATTGGTACTATTTGCAGTGAAGGCCCAATGGTGAGTACAGTATATGTAATCAAACACTCTAAGTAGAGTACATGCTGTGTAAAACAAGCTAGAGTACTTGCTCTGCATTTTTTAATTTGCTGTCAGTCAAAGAGCTGTTGCAATTGAATTTCTATTCACTACTACAAAAATTCCAGTTTGGGATAAGAATCGACTGGCTTTAAAGCCCTTTATTAACTCTGGAATCTATACTGTTAAAGAAATACCTTCTGGCTATGATAATACCATAGAGGGAAGATTCCTCAAATAGAAAAAGGGAACTAAATTAGCCAATCTTTCCTTTTTATTTCTGTATATTTACATAGGTATTTTTAGAAAAGTAAATTCCTAAATTGTGTAGATATCATTGAGTTTTACAGCAGATATGAGAAATTGGCTAAAATATAGTTTTATAAATGTATGCCTACTGTAGACATATTTCAAGCAGATACTCCAATCCCTAATCTTTCTTTACTTTGAGGTACAAAGTGTAATTAATACCCCGTCTTTCAGACCAATGAATTTTGATGGTTGTAAATCATATGACAAAGAATGAGACAGGCTAAAACATTTTATGATTCAAGTTGGCATGGATGCAGTATATTGTGGTTATCGTGTTGATATAGATTATCCAACTATCATGGCTGCAAACGACACACACGTAGAATATGATCTTGGTTTGTCTTTCAGATTAAAACCAAATAAAAGTGAGGGTTAGGATACAGCATCGTGCTGGATAGGATTACAAAGTTTGGGCTAGGACTGACATGAGGAGTTGTGTAAAGATGAAGTCTTGAGTCAAGATTTTTAATGGACCAGATGGGAGATGCAGCACTTCCAGAAAGGTCATAGTCATGTCAAAAGTACCAAGACAACCATTTCTATTGTATGTGCATGGGCATAGTTACTGTACACTAGTCTGCTCAGTGAATACAATTCAATGTTCAACTCTGGAGACTATGAACCAGTGAAATAGCAGAGGGTTGAGGGGGGGTGGAGGAGTTGGAGGGAGAAATTGATCCCTCAGCAAGTCTCCACACTGGAAAATCTGTGAGTGATAATATGTATGTAAAGAGCAGTAGAGGCTGGGGCTTGGAGGGAGAAATTGATCCCTCAACAAGTCTCCACACTGGAAAATTTGTGAGTGATAATATGTATGAAAATGCGCTATGGGGGGGGGGGGGCTTGGAGGGAGAAATTGATTCCTCAACAAGTCTCCACACTGGAAAATCTGTGAGTGTCAGAGTGATAATGTGTTTGTAAATGTGCAATCCCATGTGAAGCCCTGAAGTTCCTCACCCCCAACCCTTTCAGCCAGAGGAAAGGAATGTCATTTTGCTCTTTCCACATACTACATTTTAAACTTCTGTGTCAAATTTTGCAATTTGCATACAGGTATAAGCCGTGCATCCATCACCCTCATACACTCCTTACTCCACTAACTTTAAAATGCTCTCTTCTTAGTCTTTTTTCAAACAGGATTCCATTGTATGAGGAAAATAATTTTGAAATTCTACACAATTTTAAAATTCCTGTAAGAAATTATATATACCACTGGAACAAACTTTTCTGCTCATCAAATATCCCTTGTTTGACACCTATTAGGAAACTCTTTCTCTCTCTGTTCAATTTGTAGGATGCATGCTCTGTCGCCCTTCTGCCACATTTCATCGAAATGCTTAGCTTTCTGGTGCCTTACAAACAGACAAAACTGAACGGATGGGAGAAACTTTTTTCCTTTGATAAAACCTCAGAACGGATGATGAATCTAACATGTGAAGGAATTTCTTTTGGGGTCAAATGTTCCTCTTGGAGACAATCAAGTGATAGGGGGATCTGGGGAATTCATATCAAATTCCTGCTAGGAACAGCTTAACCTTGTAAATAATTTACAAGGCTAGCATTAGTCCTCTGACTCTTAAAGAAAAAACACGGCCAACTATTGAACTCCCTGCAACCTTGAGATAACCCTTAAAGCTATAATCCTAATAATTTTCCATAAATATTTGCATACTGCTCACACAAAAAGGCTTCCATAATTTAATTATATTTGTCTTAGGTTATTTTAAGAAATAAGATCTCTCTTTTCTTGAAAAAAAATTGCTTGTCATAACTTAAGATGCAACCCCAAGGGAAAACCACAAAGATTTGAAAAATATTTCGTATGAAAATGGTAAATTGGATGGCAGATATGGATGATGCTACCCTTATACATGCTGTTCTGTACATGCTAATTTAACAGGACAGTATAACTAGGGTGTGATATGGCATCTCTCTGGTATAACTTGGTACAAAGCTTAATTATGTTAACCTGAAATGAAAAACATGCCAGTTAATTAAGGGGATATGGGCACTGCTTGTTTTATATAGTAGACACATACCTTATCCACATGAATGTAAAAGAAATGATCAGAGTGGTACAGAAGTTTAATGAGACGTCGAACTTGTCTCAAGGCTCTGCCATGAACAACAAAAATGTACGCTATGTGGACTGGGTTGTGAGGTGCCAGATTAACGTCATCAAGGTTGTCAATTTCTTTCAATGGTTTGCCTGTAAGAACAAGAAACAATAAATATATCAGACACACATCAGTCATAGGCATCTGCAGAAGAAATTTATAAGATTGGAGTCTGGGGGAAAAAATTAATTGATCAAACCAATAGAAATTCTCTACTTCAAACAAAGAACTTAATTACTGAATGTTGGCACTCTTTCAAGGGGGCACTCAGCCAGGTATTTGCCAGTAGGATGGAATCTGTAGACAAACTATCAAAGCTTAGTACTGCCATAGTTTGACACACAGTGCTACAAAAATTTTGGCAAAATCCTTCCCAGATTGCTGAAACTGGCACTTCCTGAGGATGGAGAGAGAGAGGCATCTAATCATTTTTTTCTTTTTGAAGTCTTATGATCTGGAATTTTCTTAGTTTTTGGGGGATGGGGATCTAAGTACCCCCTTGGCCTCCTCCAAATACCTTCTCCCCCCCTCCCCCAAAAACAAAAACAAGAGCCCAAGGGCACTATGGTTCCTTGCATTAAAGATGATATTGTATTAAGGTAGTCCCAAGGTAAGGCATAATTTGCACCTTTAACCCCAATGACTTTTGGCCATCACCCAAAAACATAGGGGCACATTAAATTTCAAAATCATACAAGCACTTGCCGTTTGAGAGAAATGGAACACTAAACTTTTCAAATTATCACACTGCACACTGCCCACTTCCATGCGACAAATACATTCATCACCTTTCACTAAAATGTCATTTACTTGAGTTTGGGGTAGTATAGGAGGTTAGTTAATTGCCTTTTTGGTCAATCTCAACAATTCAAATCCAGACCTTAAAAAGAAGTCACAAAGGTCAAATACAGTCAAAGTAGATCAAAACTGATTTTAAATAAACACAGTCTCTTCTGCACGAAAGAAATTTAACAGTCATCTGGTCATTCCTGACCACCAAAATTTAAGATGGATGACTAGAAATTATGTCATGGTTGTCCTTTAGACTACCCAATGTGTTTGCCTGAAAAGCAAAAATAAGGAAAAGCCCACAATTCTGCTACTAAAGGCAGCCCGATAGTGATTTATTACCACCAATTTCTTCTTCACAATTTGGCTAGAAGACCAAGAAACAAACATAGCTCTGTAGAATCTAATAAATGACTTTCAACTTGACCTTTTAACCTAAAGAGGGTGTTAGAAACAGCATTGTAGTCCCTAGGGTAAAAACTGAGGTAAAGAAGAGAAACTGCTTTCATATTTTACTATTGAAATTGGAATCTTAGCTTGCACTGTGAATAACTTTATTCAATACTGTATGTGAGGAAAAGGTTGTTTTTAATAATAATTGCATTACTGTCCTGATTGTTAACTAAACTGCTTTTAGACTGAGAGGGGGTTATAATTCTTCTTTTCTTTTATACATTGCATTTGTCTAAAGGCATTAAACTTCAGCTGGACTTTTAAACCAATTGAACAAAGACCCAAAGAGTCTTCACGTGCACTTTACTTAGACGAACACAACTTTCCATTATCTCCACTATGTTACTTGGTTATTGAGTAATTGCACCGCATACCTGGCATTGCAATAGGCCTACACATGACCTACATGTACACACTAGCCTGTCATTTAAATGTCAGTAACTCAAGTAATGAACATTGTAGGAGGGTAGTGTAATAGCCTTTTTGGTTCGTCTGATCAAGACAAATCTTGACGTCACAAAAAAGTCACAAAGGTCAAAAGGTCAAATGAGGTCAAGTGAGGTCAAGGGGGGTCATCACGTGCATTTCACTTAGACGAACACAAATCTCCATTACACCACCCCTCTAAAATGTTTCAGTGGCAAGATATCAATAAAACATTACTTTTTGACCTTTTGACCCTTTCCAATTATTTTGGTTAATGTACCAACATTTTCACCTCCTACCAATCTAACTTATCCTAAAATGATGCCACTGCTTGAACAACGGATACTGAGTTACAGCTACTAACAGAAATTCAGTTTTTGGCCTCTGGTGATCACCAGTGACCTTTGACCTCCACCAAAAACGATAGGGCACATCTACTCCACAACATCTACATACATACCAAGTTTGAAAAAAATTGATCACTCGGTTATTGAGTTATCGCACCACATACCTCGCATTCCAATCCGTCACATACACACACACACATACACACACACACACACACACACACATACATACGCCAAGGTGACTGCATAGGTTCCTTTGTTACACAAGGAACCAAAAAAAGAAACAGTGAAATCAACAATCATCTATCACCTTTTTGTAAGAATTACAACAATAAAACAAAAGATCTTTGATGAAGGAACACCTCTCTCAATTTCCTTGACATGAACTTCAGTTTGGCAGATTGAAACATTATCACATACAGGTATATTTTCCCTTTGGTTTCCAAACAGGCATTTATTTCATGGACAGACTGAGCATCATGCTTAGCACAATGCTCAGTGAAGAAGGGTTATAGGTCAAGGCCTCCTCAGCTCCTGACCTTCATATCCCTCACCTTCCCGGCGAATGAATTTACCAGCAACTAAAAAACAACAGGACACTGACCGCACAAAATGCAGCATGCCCCCCCCCCCAGATAGATAATACTTACTTTTGTAGTAGATTAACTGAGCAGCTTTTCTCATGCAGGTATTAATCGGTTACAGTTACAAAGGAGTGACTGTCATTCTTTATATCACCAAAGTATGGTTGTAATTAAAAATCTTTCAAGTTTGACATAAGATTAAAGGTTAACATCTGAAGAGTCCTGCAGTAGTGCACAAACCATCCCTACTCTATTGTGATATGTGCTGACAAAGTACATTTGGAGGTAATACATCTGCCAGGTCATTTCTTTTTAGTAAGCAGCAGATTGCGCTGTGCTTGTAGATGGGCACAGCTTTGGTTCTAAGCAAGATTAAATGGACTCTCAAAGAGAGAGTGCACAACTACTGGCGATTACTTGATTAAGACTTTTGGCACTTTCACATCCGGCACAGAGCAGAATCATGATTAATAAATCTGAATTATGTCTCTCATCCAACGTATCATCATTTATTGTGAACATGCACACTGCCCCAGGGTCCATTCTGTTTAACACTTCCATTCCTCTAGAGGGTTACAGTAAATTAGTCCCTCTGCAGACTTCATCTGGGATATCCTTGTACAGAAGTAAAAATAAGCAGAGTCAACAGAACTAGGGACCATAGAGATTGCACTTTGCTGAAAATTCTGTATATTACATCAGAACTTCTTGAAACTGTTTTAGGGAGCACAGCCTACAGCGCTCCAACAGTGCCCAGCAGCTGCCTGCAATGCATTTTTATTATTTGGGGATACAGAAATGGTGTCACGTATTCATGCATGTGACATCCTCAAAATTATTTTACCGCATCTTCCTTTCCACTTGGTATACATTATCTGCTCTCATTCTTCTCTCAATGTACTTGCACAGTCTTATTAATGCAGTGAGTAAAACAAAAATGCAAGAACTATTTGTTGGGACTATCGTTTCCCAAAAAGATGCTGTGGACTGTATGATTTGACTTCCAGACAGCAGGTGTCTCCTTCACATCTTTAAGCTGATTGTGGCGTCATGCCTGCCTGATAATCGTGACCATACTTCCACGGTTATTAATGCAAAGTGCGTCAGATCGGGCATCTCCAAGGATGCAACTTGTCACAATTACAAGGAAATCACAATTGATTCTTCAAGCATACTCAAAAATACGACAAGGGTCTGGAAAAATCAATTTGATTACAAATGAAGAAAGATAAACCAAACATGTAAATTTATATATTAAACATTACCATACAGTATGTTCTTGGCAATTGGAATCTCATTGAATAAAATACAGTATCATTATTCCCTGTGTTGGAGCATGGACTGGTTTTTTAACAACTGTACTGATCAAATGTATATAGAAGCTTGAGACTGACCTCATCAATAATGCAAATAAAATGGCTGAACTAATCCATTAAAATTTTACAATTTAGCACTTTACCAGTAGACCATAAGAAGAAGGCGAACCCACTGACAAATTATGTATGATATTCTAGATTTTTTGGCACTACTCATTTTGCGTACTACATGCAGTCCTAGTACTGTATGATAAAAAATGTACCAAGGGCAAATACCAAACCATACAGGAACATGCAGCCTGAAGAAGTGTTTATTGGGTAATTGTGGAGATTGTATGCCATATAAATTAAAATACAAGAATTAATAGGGTGATTTATGCTTGAAGAAAAAAATAGGACATGATTTACTGATTGCCGCCCTAAGGAAGGAAACCAGGGTTCCCCCTCCCCCTTTGGAAAAATTTTACTTGCATAGAGCAGCCTAAGTGCAAAATGATACTATATTTGATGCTGGATTTGAATTCGATATATATCCAAGATTTCCCATTTTTCAGGTTATGATCAAATGTTTTATTCATATTTTGGCTGGTGCAGGGACTATACCTGGCCTCACATCCCTGAGAGTACAGACATCACTCAACTTTCAGTATTTTGACAGTGAATTTGTTTGACATGTTCAAAATGCAACAAAAAAAGATATTTCTCCTGCCTCCAAATGTATAATGTGTATTATCTGTGATGCTAATTTGACGAAGGATATTGGGGCATTTCTCAAGTTATTGGTAGAACTCTTCACAGGTAATATGTTGGTAGTTGTATTGCACTATCAAAAAAACTTTCACAGAAGGCACAGCAAGTCAATTACTTTCATCAGTCCACCCACTTTTCATGAACAAGAAGATCGTGCTCGACATTGACATTATGGCTCGGTAAGCTAGGCAAAGGAAAGTGGGAGATAGACTATCAAATATCAACATTCAGCAGAGCCTACATGTACGATAGTGAACGTCAAGTTTACAGCGAGAAAGAAAATCGGAAGTTTAAATACAGCATGTTGGATGGCAGTTGATACTTATCTGGCGTGCCTGAACCGTGACTTAAATGTGTATGGCTGCTACTACACCATTGTGTGCATTGAGTGCATGCATGCATCAAGTAATTAGCATGCTTTGCTTCCTGTACCTACTAGTCAATGTGCGTATGTTGTTGTATTCCACATGCAGTGCATTTAGACGTCCAGACACTCCATACTGTTACTTGCAAACAAGTTTTTTGGGATTGAAATTCGAATCCATGATTTTCCAAAATTTTGGGGCACTGGAGAAACAGCAGCTTCATGATGCTAAAGATGTGTTATCATATTTTCAAACCTGGAAGCTAAAAGGCTTAGTGATTCCTTGTCGCTGAAATTTATGCCCATCTTTTTTTTTAAATTGACAGTGCTCTGTAATGTTTTTAGAATTGACAGTGCTCCGTAATTTGCCCACAAAGTATACCTGCAAGGCATCCAAGCTTCCTACACTGATATCCCATATGACCGTTGACCACCTAGCAAGTTCATGCCCACTTGACACAGATACACTAGGTACTGTACACTTTATATAGCAGCTACACTAAAGCTGGATAATACATCTTCTGAAATTTACAGCCACAGGAGACGTGCTGTCAAAATATTGCTGCATGAACCTTCATTCATGACCTGCTTTAGAATACTGTCAGGGCCTCAAGATGCCCTCCTGATATGAGTTACCTTAAACTCCCTGATGTAATAGCCTATGGGAGATCTGATGCTAACATGCATGTAACCTGATGAGAGAGGAGAGGAGGAGCAAGAGTGCACAGGTCTGTCCCCCTGAAATTTTGAAATTGATAATACACTGTGAGCTAAATGATGGTGGTGCCTTACATTGCCAGTGATTGAACTGCCCCTTGGGTTTTTGCCCAGAATATACACCTGACTAAACTGCTATGTGATTTCTCTCCATTGTCTCAACTACATGTGTTAGGCAAAGGTTACAATATAAAAGAACTATTACCAAGTACCATACAAACATTAAGTGGCAAAGACCTTAATTTAGCAAAACTTAACATACATTCTTCCCTTAGCCAATGTTATCAAGTAAATACTTTGCTATTAAGAAAGGTCCAAGAGTTTTGAAGTTAAGTATGGAATAGAGTGATGTCTCTCACATGCAACCAAATAGCTTGCAAGGCACTTAATGCAGGAGATAATGAGATTTATCCTACAAAAAAATACTTGAAATTATACCACACTATTGTCTGTGAAATTAGTTGAATTATTTATGCACATGATTTTATAAAATCTTGGTTCAATACATAGTCAATCTAATAAATTATAGCCACATACATACAAAGATCTTATAAATTAATGCTCAAGCAAAATATCCAATAATGCTGTGACAATTTCTCCCCTCCTCTAGACATAACTCTCACTCTGTTCTCATGTCCACATACAGTATGCAATCTTGCACATATACAGTGGCCACACTGCACACTGAAGTTATAACATCCTTGTGGAACCTCCTTGATACAGCTATTAATTTTTAAATTGTATATTTTACAAATAGGTATATAACTTCCAATCTTCAAAATATTTTTAGCAAACATTTAATTTTTCGGTCTTTACTGATAGCTAGGAGCAACCACATCAGATGATGAAGCTGCTCCAATCCATATGATTCACTCAGAGGTATCTTGTCAATCCCAAATGAGATTCAAATTTCCACAAGCCAATTAAACATCAAATCCATGGGAATTATAGCTTCCCAATCATCTACAAACATTTTCTCAGTGGGGTAGAGACAAGTTAACAATTTTTCCACAGGATGAACAATGCCCTGAAACAGATCAGGTTTTACAGATGTGAGATGATTGCTTTATATAATGTTACCATTTCTGATGTACTAGTACTCAAGTGATGCACTGTGATATAGGACCGCTCAAACATGGAACATTATATGGAAGGTCATTAACAACTAGTAACGTACATGTATATACTGAGCAAAGGACAATTTTCTTTCTTCAGTTGTAACTTCGAGAGCTGTATCTATAATCCTGGACAAAATGATCCATTAAATACCCTCGTTGTGGGGATTATGAGCACACTCTCTCTCTTTTGGTGTTACTGGTTTGCCAGGGGTACTGCAGCTGCACATAAGTGGGGATTACATAGGAGAATACGAGGTAGGTAGAGGGGCATTGTAGATTCCTGGTTTGGAGGGTGAATAAAAGTTGTGTGCTTCAGAGAAAGTTCCTCTTCTTTTTCTTAACATTGAATAAGGGGTGCAGGGTATAAACAAAATGTGTCAGGGGGATTTCCGGCAAGACCAAAGGTCTGCCAGACTGCAAGACCGAAATTGCATTGCAGAAAACGGGAGAAGTGGTAACTGGTTTGATGTGTGATCGCCAGTTCCTTAAGGTCTGCAAGAACAAAAGTGGAATAAAGTCTGCAAAACTGAAGGTCCGCGTAACTTAAAGTCAACAAAAACAAAAGTATTTAAATATGGTGTTTGGGGGGAGATAGTAAGTCCAGTGGGATTTTTTTGAGAACCAAATGGGATGTCAAGACAGCATTAAGTCCAAATTGAACCAGTTGGGATGCAAAAATTGAAATCAAACATTCATAACATTCTTTAATTCTCATTCCCTTCCATACAACCTGATCGGCAGACCTTCAGTCTCGTGCAACTTCTGCCTTGCAGGTGGTAACCGTGGCAGGTCCACATGTGTCCCAATGTTGTTGTCCAGGATTGCAGACTAATTTGAAGTTCTTTCTTTTTTTTCTGCCTTCCCTCTTGAAAGTCATATATTTCAACAACTTTAATGGATTCATAGTGACCACTTCCAATGCTTACAATATGACCTCCTTGGGAAAGAAAGTATATATAAGTGTGTGCTCTGAATAGCACAGCATTAGTGTTGTCTGTATTTCCAGAGGAGACAGGAGGGGAAGCCTTACAGCTTAAGAGGAATCGGTCTGGGTTCAAAAGCTTTAAAAGCTTTCTTTCCCCGAGTAAGTCCTCTTAAGGGTTGGAAGTGGTCACTATGAATCCATCAAAGTTTTCAAAGAAGACGCTGGCCAGAATCAGGCAATTGACTCAGTCAATCACATTCATCAATAATATTTCAACAAATATTTTAAAATGGTGGAAAAAATTATCAATCATTAAACATGAATTTACCTCAAATACCCTGGTTTAGGTATCTAGTGTATAAGCCCTAATACTAACAGAATTACATGTATAATTGGTTTGATCCATGAACTAGGGATCCAGGAGTGTGACATGAGGTCAGGCTTTCAACTCAATCATTTTAACTGATTTAAATTTATACCAATGAGGGAAGTTCTGCCAACAGTAATAAAAAATACAAATATTTTTACATATTACAATATATGTACTGTATGAGTGAACTCATTTAAACACATGCAAGTAAATAGATCAACTTAACAGTGACACCAAAGTAGAAAATCCAAAATGGTTGAAAGGTCATTGAGTGTGATTTGAAACCATTTTTTTTTCCAAAAGCTTGCAAAAATTCTCCACACACATAAAAGGTTTGATTGTTTCATTTTTTCAAAACATTTCAAGCTGCCAAATGGTCTAAATATTAACATACAGTATTTTGTACAATATTGACCAATACTGAGAAAAAAACCTACGGAAGATAAACAGTCCATATCCCAATGGTTGCTGGGCAAGCTAGAATAGGGAGGTGCATTAATCCAATGAATCTAAGGTTTGGAGAACAGTTTACCCTCAATTATCAGATCCAATAGAGCATAGCTACACAGGACAGAGGGCTTCTCCACCATTGGCCAAAAACTTGCTCAGATGGGCAGACACAGCCGGTGAGAGGTTATAACCTGAGGTGGAATCTGGAGTTAGGCCAAAATTTACCATCCCCCCCCCCTCCCACACCACCTCTTTGAGAAAAAGATTCCTACAAAGCCATTCTTAAGAGATCAGGCTGGTCTGTAATCTTGCGCTTGGCTCTGTGGAGTCCCTTCCTTTGCTTAACTAGGTGTAGTTCTCCATCACATCCCCCCCCCCACCTCATATATTGGCTTTAATGACACATAGTATTCTTTATAATAGTTGAGAATTGTGTTGTATGCAGTTTTTAGGGTACCAGTGTCTTTCATGCAATTTAAGTATCTATCTTGAAGTATGAGATGTTATCCACTCTGAAAAACTTGTTTATCCCTTTTCATCCCTGCTCCCTTGTAAAATGTTGGAGATCATAAGTGCAGCTCAGGATACCCCATTTTTCTCTTGGACCCTTCACTGTATGGGAGGGGATGGGAGACTGAACTTGTAAACATGGGACAAACCTACAGTATAGGCTTCCTAAATCATTACACATGCATGAATAATATTAGTGGAAAGTGTACTAACAGGTTTCTCCAAGATTAAAGACCTGTGTCCAGTTACAGTGTCAATTAAATGATTGAATTACAGTATTTCAATGTGATTTTCTTCAGTTGAAAAAACTCCGACATTTCAAAGACAAGGGGGGGGGGGAGCCTCCCTTCACTGCGCTATTAGTTCGGGTAAAAAGGGGAGTAAGAGAGGGTAAGAGGGGGTGATTTAAGTAAAGTAAATTGAAGCAATGAATTACATCATGTGAATCGCTTTCAACAATTTTTTGTACGACTATATTTATGTATATACATTAAGTGAACAACTACAGATAGTGTACAGTACCTCTTTAGAGACATTTTTACCTCTCCTCTCTTCTTTTTATTTACCTAGTACTTTCTACAACCAGAAGTCCAGAAAACCTATTTCTACCTCTGCTCCCCTCCCCTAACTAAACAGCTCAACCCTAAGTACCATAAGATTTCTTATTACCTGCATTTCATGCATGTGTTTTCAGAGCTGTATCATAATTGAAGGTACAGCACGTACACAGGAAGAGGATATCAATTCTTTTAGAACTTCAAAAGGAGCTCACAAATTAAACGAACCAAAAAGTCCTCCAGTGTTATTTTTATTAGGTTGTTTCATTTCCAAAATTTGGTATTGATACCTCTTACATCTGGCATTCAAGGCTCCACAAATTTCTGTCAGTCAGAGACTATTTAGCTTTGCTCTGTCTGTTTGAACATTCACTGAGGTGATTAATGAAACTCTGAGCAATGTCAAGTTTTAAGAAGACATTCAGCAAACTGTCCAGGTCCATCAAACTTCAATTTCTTTTAACAAATCTACATTGCAGTAGAGAGTGAGAGTGAACTTTTAAAGGTTTGAATGCACACAAAACATGATTCAAACTGATAAGTCTATTTGCTGTGCTGTCATGCTTGTCAAATTAATTTGAAACTCATCACCTGAAAACTGTCTTAAAACACTTTTACTATCTCAAGAATACACTTCAAAATGTCTTGAAAGAAATTGATCAATGCCATTTCATGCTATACTACAAATGAACACATAGCTGGAAATTAATTGCCAGCTTTTTTAATTAACAGCAACTGTAAGAACTTCCTGTTCACCTGTTTCACTATGGCCCAAAACTAAAAGCAAACATTGTGTCTCTTTTCAGTCCGTATTACTAAATGCTGCCATTTAATAAACTGTATGCTTCCAGAGACTAATGATTCCCCTTTAAGGAATGTATAACATCACCATCATCTTAAAGTTAATGAACATGTTTCTGTACAGTGGTAGCTAGAAAAATTATTTTAGAACTTACTGTTAAAATGGATAAAATAATAGAAATTAGGAGCTTTAAGACACCATGAAAATAAGTTTTCTCACGCCTGCAGCCAACACGTCTGTCAAATTTAATAAATACAAGCAGGATCAATAATTTGTACTTCCCCCAAAATATTAATACAATAATAATCAATACACTATTTTTAAACTGAGATGCAGAAAGCAAAGATAAGACTAGCTTTTTCTTGGTAATGTATTTCGCCCTTGGGACAAATTTGACAGGCAGGACCATTAGCAAGTAAAATAATTTAAACTCCTTAGAGCAGATAAAGACTTCAAAACAATGTGTTGAATGATGATATATGCAAATGGGTGGTATGATATACACTTATGAAACTGCTGAACTTCAAACAACCTTTCAAAACCCAGGAAACAAATGAAGAAATGACAAAACAAGAAGGTACTTTGGAGGAAAATGTGGTGTAATTGGGGAAAGGGTAGGGGGAGTAATGGAAAGAAATTCCACTTAACTAAATGAATGTGTAAAAGAGGACCTAAAAATATTTTACACTGTAGGAATTGATCACAAAGAAACACAACCAGACTTTCTTTAGTATAGGCATGCAAAATTCAAATGATGGTGCCTTACTTCCATGGCTGGAAAAATGTTTATTTCCTGAGATGGAAGTAAAATTTGCTACCATCTTTTCCTGCATTTTCATATCCATTTCCCCAAGATGGCAAAATTTCCCTCCAAATGCTCAAATTTCCTAGAAAGGAACCTCTCAGATTCCCAAATTTTCTACCCATGCTTTATTACAAGAATATCACAAAACTGCAAATGGACTGTCGGCTAAAGTCCTCTTCTATTTGCTTATAGTAAGAGCAAAGTGATGTAGACAAACTAGTTTCAGTATCAGAAAAACCTTAAGAAACAGCATATCTGGCCAAAAATATTGTGTTTTGTACAGTTACAAACTAGAAATACTAGAAAGTTATATCAAAGTAAAATTAATCATTACTCCAAATTCACCTTAAGGTATGCACATAAATATTGATGCAGCCAAATTGACTCTGCATTGACCATTGATTCATTGATTTCTTTTTTCAAGATCTACTTGCAATTAGACCTTGTTTTTATTTGCAGGATCTTTTATAAGAAACACAACATTCATCAAGTACACATGGATAGTGAAATAAGAACGATTAAATTTACATTCTCTTTTGAATGTGATCAGCAGCAATATCTAGAGGTTTCTCTAAATCCCTGTGAAAGTCCACAAGTTGAACCACAATAAATATCAATGACAGCAACCAACTAAAAATATATCACACATTATAGAGAATTTAACATTCAAAATAAAAGTGTACAGTAATACAAATCCACCATGAATACACATGAAAAAACAATGACAGCTTTCCTTAAAGGGGCTCATTGAGTTGATATCCATAAGTTAATGAGAGTGCTAAAGGGTCACTACCACAGTTAGCACAAGGAGTTCAATTTCATACCCAATAGTCACAGAAAAGTTAAAATTTTGAATTCTGAGGTGTCAACTTGTAAGTTTTGTGCATAATCTGAAAAAGTGTCTAGTCATAAATATTTAAAAGCCAAACTGAACTGTTAAGTACTCACTTATAAAGACAATTATTTGTACAAAGGATTTATGGGGATTGCCTAAGTTTGACCATTTGATATTGGTATGTGAAGAAAACTTACACATTTGAAGGGGCTCATTGAGTTGATATCCATAAGTTAATGAGAGTGTTAAAGGGTCACTACCACAGTTAGCACAAGGAGTTCAATTTCATACCCAATAGCCACAGAAAAGTTAAAATTTTGAATTCTGAGGTGTCGACTTGTAAGTTTTGTGCATAATCTGAAAAAGTGTCTAGTCATAAATATTTAAAAGCCAAACTGAACTGTTAAGTACTCACTTATAAAGACAATTATTTGTACAAAGGATTTATGGGGATTGCCTAAGTTTGACCATTTGATATTGGTATGTGAAGAAAACTTACACATTTGGAAAGTTTTGTTGAATTTCATGAACTAACTGAATAAGTCTATTTATAAATCTTACATTTAAACTGGATTGAATAAATGAAATGAAACAAAAATCCACTTTTATACAGGTAGATCCACCTTTATTACACAGCCAAGAGAGGAGGACATTCCTTAGAACCACTGCCCCTACCCCAATTCCCACCACCCACCCCACTCCCACTCCCATCATAACCTAGAAAATTCACAATTACCACTGCCTTCATGCAATTTGATTCAAATCTTTTCTTTCTTTAGAAACAAACCCACCACCTCCAAGAAAATTCACAATTACCACTGCCTTTGTACAATTTTGATTCAAATCTTTCTTTCAGAATAGCAGTGTGTGTGGAACTACTAATTTCTCCTACCCAACCCATCTTCCCCCACTCCTTATCAACAAGGATTTTGCCCTCTGACTTGACTTTTTTAACACTTTGTTTTTCCTTGTAATTTGTCCAGATCAAGGGTTACCTTAGATTTCCTAGAGCAGTCCATATACAAAACCTTCTGATGAAAAACGAATGTTCATGTCCATTATGGCTAAATGAAATATGAGAAACACATTTCATTAATGAGTATGGTATTCATTAAGTTAACAAATGCTACAAGATGATGGAGGCACCAATATGAAATCTATGAAGCAATTGATGTCCTCCATCAGGAATGCAATTACAGAATATTGCAATGTATTTAACCTGAGTAATGCACAACTGGAAAAAAAACTAAATAGCATGATTGAAAACTCAAATTAGAATACTTTTTTAATCCCCTACCTCCTTGAATAAGATGGCTATCCTATTCAGCATTCCTGATGTAAACCTACCATTTTGTATGTATATGTTTCCAAGCAAAAGTAGACATCTCCCACACACTGTATTTCAATTGAATTAACCCTTGCCCCTCATCCAGACTGCTTCCACTACACAAACTCCTGTTTTCTTGTCATCTTGCAGTCACTTTTCCTATACAAGACTGGATCATTTGTAGATCTGAAAACATGTAGGCTATACACTTCAGAGAATCTACACTTTTTTAAATTCTATGTATTTTGATCAAGGATACTTGAATTCCCATAAAAAAAAATGAGCATACTGTACCACAAATGACAAATTCAGTAAAAAAAATTGGCAGGTAAGAAATCAATTCAACCCAAACTCTCACACCTGCTACATTCCTCATACCAGAGAAGAGATGTCCATTAGATCAATACCAATCCAGTATTGACAAACTGTGATTGTTTTATTAAACATGAGCTGATCAAGTTTAACATCTCTCAATTAAGTTCCGACATACGAGACCTACTTAAAATGACAGGACATGTCCTCTAGAACCGGTCACATGATGTAACCATCAACCAAGGATGAGACTAAACTATAAAGACTAACATTGCATTACTATTTACAGTAACAGTACACATTGCACCATTCACCTCTCTGCAGATGGGTATGATTTATGACATGAAACTGAAGATGGCTTTTAATTTGTCACATGAGAGCAAGAATACTGGAAGAGAAATGATTTGCTTTGGCAAACAGTGAATCAATTTCTGAGGAACCTGCCATCTACAGAAGATGGATATGGTTTTAAAGTCAACAAAACTGAAAGTAAGTTGTCTACATTCAATTGGACCAATTATTCTGGGTAATATTAGGCATTTCAGCCAAAAGCTATGCAGGTGGGCATTGAGTCACTGCTGCAATACAATGATGCCAACATCCCACGTAACCAGGCCATAAGTTTTCCAGTTTACAGGTGCGCTATAAATTGTGCTCCATAGGAATTAAAGTAAGAAGTTTATGAGTGTGCAGTCTTATAAAAATTTTAACACACTTACAGTAGCTTGAGCTATAGGCCTATGAGCTTCCATCTCCATCTAGGCCTAGGTGTGTAAAATATTGCGACGCTCACAGTGATTAATAGAAAGTGATAGCATGCGATTGCACTCGCATGCCTCAAAATTCAAGACCTGATGTAACTCCATTTTTGGTTTCCTAGAAAACAAATTTTAAAGCCACTCTAATGGAAGCCCTGACTAGGGCATCAAAAAAGGGTAAAAGAAGAGGATGCCCTAAAACAACATGGAGGATAGTAGAGAAAAAGAGGACAAGGGAGAATGGGTGGAGTACATGGAACAAGTCAAGAGTAGCAGCTTCAGAGAGAAATGGGTCCAGATTTTTGTGTACACATTGTGTGCTAGAAGGGGGTAATAGAGGAAAGGTAACTGCGATGAAAGATACATTTTGAGAAGTGGCATATCCCATGTACTGAATAAGACCTACTCATATTTCATAAACAATTTATGGGAAGGATCTTCAGACATGCAAAATAATTCAAAAAGAATAATTTCAAGTCATGTTTTTGAGGTACAACCCTACTGAACAGTTTTGAAGATAACCGACATGAGAAAATTCAGTATTTTCCAGATCAGGGCAAAATTTGCCTTTCTGTACAATAAGACGTTTATGAGCACTTAGCGCCTACTTCTTCACAGCCATTAATTGGTTTAGTAAATGTTTCTATATTCTAATGTGAGATAGTAGCTTAGTCACAAAGAGTGAAACCACAAGGAACCTTCAACAATGTGCAAAAAGATACAAAAAATAAAACTGCTAGCTGCCACAATCCACTCACACACCTTATGTGTAAAAATGTGCACAAAACTTGTGGCTGTGTCCAGTCTATAAATTAAGCTTTTGACAAAAAAACGTAGCAAAACTCAAAATAGGCGCTGTGAACAACCAGAGATTATGCAGCTTTTTTATTGCCCTAGCAACAAAAATTTTACATGTGCCCAAATTTCTCTTTCCCAACATTGATAAAAACTGCAAGGTTTTTTGAACTTATAATCTACATTGAGTTTGTGGGATTGTACAGCATCATGAGCATCATGGGAGATACATGAAGTCATTTTGGGGCTAAGTTTCCAACCAATTGGTTCAAGTTGAGCTGGCCACGAACTTTATTCCAGTTGTGGCTAAACTGCCTTGTTTTCCCTACTCCATTGATAATGCGGAGCACAAAGCACAATGGCAGTAGGTTCCACTTTCAAAGTCTTTGGTATGAACAGGCCAGGACTCAAACTCCCCACGTGCCAACTGCAAATCAGATGCTCTAACCACTTAGCCATGCAGTCGGCTGGGAAGATATTTGAAAACAACCATGCAATGCAATCCATCTTGGAAGATATTTGAAAAAGGAGCCACTCATGGCAATATTCCCCCAGCAGGGTGAAAACCAACTTTCCCCCAAACAAGAGTTCTCTCCCCCTACCTGCTAATGCTGTTTTATAGTGCCTAAAGAACTTAAACCAACACCCTAAAACCAATACTGAGAGCTTGTTTTAGCAACAGCTAGCTAGGTGACCCAAAATTTGGATAAATGTTTATCACCACACCCTATCAGGTCTTTAACAATCACAACCCAAAATCCCAAATTTCAAGTTGTCATTGCCATAATAAAAGCTTAAACATCTTGCATAATTTTATTGCCTTGTTTGGCTACAGGCCAGTTTAAATTAGCTCAATGGCACATTTATACAGAAGTTTTATTTCTGCAAAATATGACATGTTACCTCTTTAATATGAATATAAATATTTTTTATAATCCACATTGACATAATTATCTCATTAAGCAAAAACCCCTGCACATGACAGTTGTCCATCAATTAGGTTGTGATCATATCTCTCAATTGTGACACCAATCTGTCCCCAGCAGTCACACCATTTTACTAACTCTGTCAAGCAAACAGTGTAATACCTCCAGGGAAAGCTATGTCACCATGAGACCTAAGGCAGATATTGCAAAAAATACATACCGGAATGCTCTTGGGTTAATAAGCAAGAAGTAGAATGAAGCAATAAAGAAGATACCTTAAGTAATTTGTATGAAGATAGACTTCTGACAACTGCAGAAGATATGCATTCAGTGTATAGTGCATTACAGTTGTAGAAGGGGCATATACCAAAGATATTGCGTGTACTACTAGCATATATAGAGCCCATAAAAATTATTGCATATCATGTCTGCAGTAAAATATATAACAGTGAGCGCAGCACATTTTCATGAGTACATGTTTTAGGAATTTGTCACGTATATCACTGATATGCTGGTCTCTGTTTGTGCACAATTTTGTTTGGTCCTGTTGAGTGCCCATGCAGTACTCGAACTCATAATGCAGAGATTTGTTTGTCTGGTGGCAGCCTGTATTTGTTACTGTACTCTACTGTCTACAGCATATCAAAATAATGGGACTTTATTTTTTACAGCTTAACATATGATACTTCTGTTGCATAAAAATACCAGTTATTATAGTTGCTCAACTTACATAATCTAGTCTTCTACAGAAGACAAATAAATTTGATTCAGTTCTGGAATGAATTTGTTGGTTTAAACACAAACTTGTTGAAAAAAGAACATTTTAATTGCATTAATAAGGTAGAGATAAAGAGCTAAGACAATTAAACACACAGTAAACTCTAACAGTTTCACCAATTAGCATTGAAAAAAGCTTTACTTCCTCAATATGTAGGCTATTTCACACCATATGAGAGGGTAGAGACTGACTCACAATGGTCAAATGGTCATTGTGTATGTGGCTCAGCAAACTGCAGTTCAGTATAAAATCAGAGTATTATTTCATTTCTAGGATTTTTTTCACAAATTTGAAAAAAAAAAAATTCATACAGTATTTATTTCAGCCTTTTCCTACCCATCCAAAAAAGTCTCCACCATGTCAAGAACTGCGTTTCATAGCACGTCAAGTCATACCCTCAATGAACAGAACAGATCTAGAACCCATGTACATGCCAGATCAAAAGTTTGAAGTCCAAGCTTACTTTAAAATACCCCAAAAAGAAATATGAGAACACATCTCAAATATTAATTTCCCGTGGTTCAGCACACCAAAGCCAAGGAATGTAAATATAAGTCAGGCCTTAACCATGGCTGCAGCTACTTCAGCTTGTCAATTTTGATAGGATGGCATGATGGCTCTAAAACACTAAAAATATGAGTTAGTTATTCAGAAATATATTTCAACTACAGTACTGCTATGTGCTTACAATAACATCAAATGCCAACCAATCAATTAAACATCTCACTCAAGACTAAAAGTGAGCACATGAATCCACAGTAAAATAAAAAAAAGATTTGAGCTGACACTTATTGTGACATATCTTACCCTTTCCTAAGAAGGTCTAAAAGCTGGAATGAGAGCAATCCCCTGGAAGAAATAATGACGACCTGTCGACCTTCAAGATAAAAGACTATTTATGCCATCACTTACTCAGATATTGATTAGAAGAATTTATGACCATGACATTCAAACAGTTTTATACGATCAGTTCTTGATTTCTACCATCTCATTCTGAAGAATCAAAAGTGTAGTATGAAAGCCAGTAAGAAATTTAGCCTACTGTTTGTCATGCATTCATATAGCTTTTACTACTGAAGCTATTTGACTAAGGTGGTTCTATACTATAATGCGTAGTCCCTAAATTAATGGAATACCCCTGAATTATTGAAATATCCAAGAATTAAGCACAAGGGACTCCAATGGGTTGAAAAAGGAATCAATTGTTTCAAGAATGAAAAAATCTGTAGTACTGGCCAGGACTTCTTGTACTTAGTAGCACTGCTATTCTGTTATTAAGCTCTGGTGTCACAGTACCACCCGCTGCTCTCACCTGATAATGTTTAATTCAGCTAGGGTTAAAAAGAGTCCAGGAAATAATTGAGAACGTGTTTCAGATCACATGACCATGTTATATACGATGATCCATCTCGTCCACAGTTGACTCCAGTTGAGTGTTGCGGCATGGTCTGCTGCACACATGTTTGAGTTTCCCACATGTTACATCTGCTAGATTTATTCCTCATAAGAGCTAGAATTGAATTGTATTAGCAAGCAGGGAGTCGCCACTACAAGTGCCAGGTTTAGCAAACATGTGGAGTAGTAATCGTCACTTTGATATGGAAACCAGTCACCACCAATCATGATCCTTAACACAAAACGAGGGACATACAGGAATTGTATATACTGCCTATAGGTCCACACTTGTAAATAATTACACCTTTCTGGGTAAAATCATTGCATAAAACCTATTTTTGAACTCTCTGTGAATAAAGACAATGTATTTTGCTGAAAGGTCTACTGTACACCATGAGTATGTTTAAATTTTCCCCATCCAAACAGCACATAGCGATACAAGTTAATAGGAAATTTTTTCCAAAAGCAAGTTTTGATTTTCCAGATGGGCTAAAAATAACACCCCTGAGAAAATTAGGAAGTATGGTAAGCCTACTGTTTTATTAAATTTTAAAACACATTTTTTTCTTTATTTTGGTGTGCAAAAGATATAGTGCACTCCTTTCAGTGACAGGTGAGTGTGGTGAAGTGATCCCACAATTAGCTTTTAGTAAAACCCTCCTTGAAGTTAATTGCAATTTGTGTCTTTCACAAACCCCTCCTCCTTTCCTCCTTCTTCCAAATTACTCATCCACTTTCCATGAGAGCACATTTTCTGCTGCAGTGTTAGGGGTGTGTAACCTAAATTTCAACATTTTCTTCAATTTAAACCAAAATATTTGTTCCAACCCCCTAAGTTTGAATTTACAGCAGGGTCATCCCAAAATTCTCTAAGGACTGCTGAAACTTCGCTGTGCACTGATGCAAGGTGCACTGCTATGAATGTGGGTTCCACAAGAGATAATTTATGGAATAACTCATTATAGGGAGATGTTGTAAACCAAGCAAGTCATAATACAACCAGTAGCATGTTTATGGGGGGGAGGCCCCCAGCCCCCTGCCACCTCTAGAGTCAGTCAGGGAAAGTCACTCAGTCAGGGGATTTACAGGTTTGAGAAAGATGAAAAGTTTGAAGAGACACACTGAGCATTCAAGCTTTAACCACACACTAGTCCACGTGGGGCAGAAAGAGTTGTCAAAGCAAAAAAGAACAAGAGCCAAATGGGCACTGTGGTTCCTTGCTAGATATTATGAGAACTGTACAGCCAGTCTGTGAAATAGAGCTAAGCAAAAGTTCATACTCATGTTTGTAACATCTTCACAAGGGGTATTTTAGTACTAATTTTACATGAAATCAAAGATTTAATTTCTGTGGCCTTACTAACATTCAACTTTTGTAATGCTTGGTGATCCTTCAAAAACACTGCCTCATTTCCATATGTATTTATGCTTGTAATCAAATTTGATATTATCACCAATAAATGATACACAATATGGTCAGAGAATGAAAAACACCCCTTGTATTTCTCTCACAAGTTATTTTTACCTGCTCTCAAATAAAACTTGCTGTTACTTTAAAACAATCTACCACTTGTCCTGTTTGCTACCTCTACACAGAAAACAGGGTTTATTCAGCAGTCAAGCAGAAGCAAGTGATTAATGAAGTGTGATAACAGAATGAGGATAAGGTTACCCCACAGAGCACAGCAGTATTAAAGAGACATATTGTAGAATTCATGCATTGCTTCTACTGGCAGAGAGACCAGTTTAATGCAGAGTGACCTGTGCTCGGTGAAATCTACAGATTTCCATTATTGCCCTCTTAAAACTTTGAATGATCCAAAATATGTGTACAACCCAAAGGAATCATTACTGAACGAACAAAAAGGACAAATTTCTAAGGTGTTTGAGTGCGTAAGCATGCAAAACCAGGTGAGATAACAAATCTATTTCTATATCTAGCTTACAAGATTTTCTAAATAACATTTCTAGCAGTTGACCTCCAGTGACCTTGATGACCTTTGACCTTAACCAAACACAGATTGATTTGAAATCTGTCGTTTCTACCTTAAAATACTGTGTTAAAACGTTTTTCAGTGTTTGACCCCTGGTGACCTCAGATGACCCCTTGACCTTCACCGAACATATCCAATTTCATCCTTACACTATAACACATCCACGCACCAAGTATGACATCTATCCAAGTTTCCTAACTAGAAATATCCTGTTGAGAAGGTTTTTAGTTTTTGACCTCTGGTGACCCCAAATGACCTTTGACCTCCACCAAAAACGATAGGGCACACCTTCTCCCTATGACAAATCTATGTACCAAATCCAAGTTTCATCCAACCTTCCCTTGTTGAGTTAGAGCGTACCGAAGCAAGTGTCACACACACACACACACACACACACACACACATACACACACACACACGCCAACCTGACTACATAGGTTCCTTTGCTACCGCAAGGAACCAAAAACAAGGTCCTTGAAAATTCAGATAGTACAAGTACGCAAATGTGAGTCTGTCCCCAACATCTGAAGTGCAGAAAACCCCAAAAAGGGTCATCAAAATCTGTGCCAGTTGGGGGAAACACATGTTGTGTTCCCCCACTTTCGAAATCCTGCACACGCCACTGAATACAAAAACTGCATTTGGAGATTGTTCTATGGTCCTACTAATTGCCATTTATTGCTAAATGATTGCAAATTTTTGCCATGAAACATAATCCCCCAAAAGTGGCAACATACAACCTTGCCACCCTTTTGTGACTCACACTTTTGTCTTGCAGCCATAATAGTCAAAGGGGCCCTCACTTAAATTGTGCCAAGCCTTCCCCCACCCCAATATATACATATATCCCTAACTTTATCAGGTCAGCATCTGAGGACCAAACACACTAGGTATAGCCTTCAAGACACTAAAACACTACCCAACTGTGATTTACAAAGGTACACTTGAGAGTGACTCCATTGGTCATTAGGGAAATCAAGAGAGTGCCAAATGCAATGGTTCAGAGAGTTTGTTCAACCTGCATTCAAGTATTTGATATCACCAGCAGAGTTTTAAAGCTAAGTTTCAATATGGAGCAGTCTCCTCTAGAATGCATTAAGTAGCTGATGCTACCAAAATCAATCAAGTAGGTATTGGTAGGACCACCTACGAGCATTTTCACAGGAAATTAAAACAGAGTAAATCAATGATGTATCTCATCCTCCATGCAACAGATCTACAACTGTTTATTCTTGTTGAGGTTGAGGATTCCTATAACCTGAGAAATTTTGGCTATCCATTCACAACCTACTGACCAAATTTCATGCGACAAAGTTGCCCAATTGCAAGTGCCACTTTTGACTTGTAAGAGAAATATGGTTGTGAACAAAAGGTACATTTGGTACAATACTTAAACATCAAAACACAAACAGAGCACATTGACAGAACTATTCATGTTAACAGAAAAAAAGTGAGTTAAGATCAAAGTTAAGTTATAATTATTCCATTCTACCTATTATCTAAACATTGTAACCAGAAAGCCCAAAGGATTCATGATTTCTTCTCATTCTTAGGGATTCTTGGAAAATTTTGCTCTTTGACTTTTGGTGACCACAGGCACACAGGTCTTGGGAATTCTTGAATCACATTTTGATGATCTTGGGAATTCTTGGGATATTTGGCTTTTTGACCTCTGGTTATCCCACATGACTTCCTTGGGGATTCTGACTTTTGCTTTTGATCTGTTATCATCCTGAATGAACAACCTCTGACCTCTAATGGCCTGACATGACATCTGATGGTGTTATCCAAGCCATGAACTAATAATCCAACAATGATCCAAATTTGTCGCCAGACAGCCTAAAAACATGTCGAAACATTAGACAAAAGGAAGAAGGATGATGTAGGGTGTATGGCACCCTCTGCAGACCTAGGGTTTCCATGATGTTACTAGTTTTCCAGACAGTAAGTTTAGGTATAAATGGCATAGTGTGATAGGAGGAGGTGAGGACCGAAATAAACTAGGTTCTTGTAGTTGTAATGTACCTCAATGGTGAAATCAAATGATATTTGACCTCCCAGGGAATAATTTACCCAGTATCGCATCGCAATTTGCTACACAAACAGGCCAAGTTGCTACACAAATGAAAAATTGTGTAGCAATTTTTTTGTGTACATATAACCCTTGCATTTTTACAGACAATGTGTGAAAGACCTCAAAAATCTTCAAAACTGCTATACAAAATTTTGAATGCTAAATTATTCCCTGCCTCCACAATCTATATGCCATACAAGAAACGCACTGGGCATTTGACTGCTTTGACTACTTGAGATACCATGTTTACAAGCCATTTTAGAGAATCAGAAGTTTAATCATAGATGACCTCAAATATACCTTTGAACTCCACCAAAAAGGAAAAGAGGATCTTCCTGCCAACATTACAAATCTTCTGTGTGTAAAAAAAATACAATAAAAGTTGTATGTCTTCCAACCTTGAGATGTCCCAGTTATGAGAACCACAAACACACACTGGCAGACACACACAAACATATGACACTACCATTGCATAGGTTTCTGGCCTGCCTTCAGCGAGGAATAAAAAAAGATAAGCACTGCTATGACAGTTTGGAAGGTCTAATCTACCCTGACCAGCAGAACCATTAGAGCAAGAGTGGAGAAGAATAAACACATCTGCTGTTTTTATTCCAAAAAGATCAACCTTCTTGCAGACTGTATACTGTACTTCATTTTGCAAGACACTGTATGCATAAGTGATTCAGTTTCACATCCACATGGACAGAAGGCCACTGGAAAGTTCGGGGTATTTTAATACCTTGATCTTGCAAAGCCAAAGGATTACCATAGGTATTTATTTGGTAAATGATGACAAAAATGGGATGTTACTCCAGTGGAGCAATTGCTTGCATTTGTGTTTGGAACAAAACCATTGCCAAACCAGGTGGATAAATATAGTGGACACAGCCTTGAAAGGGCAAATGAACTTGCCCCAGTTTAATGTCACTTATATAGCTGGGTAAGGCTTCAGTAAGCTTTGGGAATGGTCCTGAAGTTCTCTACAATGATAAGTTGAAAACTGTTGTACAGTAGCCTACAATATGATCTGAATTAAAGGGATGGTGAATACATGCCAGTTAAGTGCTTTGACTTTTCTTGACAGTTGAAGGGTAAGATTTTCCATGGAAAATCTGTTTCAATCATGTCAACATCATTAACCCTTCTCGAGACAAACCTCTTCAAAATTTGAATGCACCTGGAGTAACTTGTTGCCTAGGCAAAAATAATAATATGGATTGATACACAGTGTTCACCCTATATTATATCTTAATTACTCATCAGATAGTTTACAGTTTTATAAGTAATCCTGATGATTTTCAAGGACACAACTTTAAACTTTCAAAATGAAATTCTTAGGACAAAATAACTTAAAAACTATTAAGTATCCTTGAAATAAAGATTGTTGAAAACAGGATTACATCAACCATAACAAACAACCCTCTCTCAACATATCACAAGATTTGAATATTTAGTGTATGTTTATGAATGAATTAGTGCAAATATGAAAAGATCCTACAATGCGGTCAATTTTGATGGGAACTGTGAATATTTTTAGAGGTTTCCAAGATTCTTACACCAAATACTCAACTGCAGGGTATCCAAGGAGACAAAGGCTATTTGAAGGATTAATTGAGCAACACCAAACTTCCATCTATAAATGCAAACAACTACCCCAAGACCCTTGAATCCCTTTAGGTACCTGGTGTGACAATCTGCCAGCTCTGAACTTCCCATACGTAAACCTCCACCCACTCACTATAGATCATAGTAGGGGGTCAGGCACATAGTCAAGGGGGAGTTCTGGGGTTAACCCCTACTCCCGGGGGTTGGCTCAAAAAACAACATACTGGCAAAAACTGCAAAAAAAGATCAGTATAAACTTCATTTTTGAGGCAAAAATTGCAAACCCCCTTCTTAGACCCCTCCCCCATACCACAATCACATAACCAGTGCTTACTTAGATGGGCTATAAACATATCACAATCTTAGGACAAAATCACAATTGGGTTACACCTGTAAAAGTGAAACTCGATCCTTGATACACTTGTGCCATAAACTACTACTGTACCACTACAGTATGTCTACTGTACATCATCATCATCACTCAAATGCTTAAAATGACAGGGTCATCCCCATTGATTTGGGCAAACTCACGCTTGCTGTCAAAATATAAACAAGCAGCATAAAGGAAAAACATTCCAAAAATTGACTGCAACAACATAGATATGACATACTTTAAAGAAACTGTCAAGTATGGTGTCCTGGAGATGGTCCTGCTTGATGTAGACCCCTGTTGTGATCCATCAAAGAAAAATAAAACCTCTTGAAGCTTCATACTGTGTATGCAATATGAAAATAAACAGCATTCTGACATGACTTGAAAGCACAGATCAATGACATGATCAGCTGCCACCATATGACAAAAATCTTCAGTCCAACCAATGGCTTTACTACAGCATATCAAGGAGTCTATTGGAACCATCAGAACTCGAACATACATAAATTTGCCTGACTTTAAAAATTTTGGAGTCTCCCTATTGACTTGCTGGCCCTAGGATTTCAGGGGAGTGATTGTTCCTCATTGCGTAGTGGTCCCATGGTGATGAAACCACAGAATCCCAAAATTAGTTACCACCAATCAGTTACCACCCATGCATTTTTTAACTGAACCCAAAAGTGGGTTCCCATGGGTTAATCCCATGGTGAAAAATGACAAAACCTACAAATGGGTTCCTGTGATTTTTGAAATCCAACGGCTTGGACTTGAGTCACCAAAATGGTGTAGTTGACTTGCCACAAAAGAAAAAGAGTGACTTGGTTTCACAACAGTGCCAGCACCTCCCTAATTATATACAAGAACTATGATAATGAGGTGCAACTATCAAAATTAAAAGAATCCAAGTGACTCACACAACTTTTTGACTTCCAAAATATATTTATCCTTCCTAGTTCAAACATCAGTAAACACCCATCTTACTTTGTATTTTCTGATCAGGTTGTGTTGATTTACAGCATGGCAACAGAAAAAATGATGTCTTATCTTTTTTTTTTTTTGTTACTTTTCTGCAATTTTCATTTTTATTCACATTGACTTTAACATTTTAAGCCCTGTGATTACTGTGCCAAAGTATAAATTAGACTTGGGAACCACATTTTTATAGTGAAGATACTCACAAACAACATCTAACAACCTGCTGTAGACACCTAGGCAGCAGTCATGCCTCTGAAGTGTAGTGTCCCTTACAAAGCAGGGTTGAAACAACAGTTTTTTGCAGCTAGTTGATAACAGTAACACAGGCGAGCACAAACAGAAAATTTATTCTGAATTAAGGGGTCATATCATCGGAACAGCCCACCTTATCCAAGAAAACAATAAGGCTTAGTTGTCAGTTTTAAGGCAGCGCCCAATGGGCCTAAAGCCCCCTATCTTCCTATCTTCACGGTCAAGTCATAGCCTCTAGTTATTGTGTTATTTCAAAGGCAGTGATTCTGTCAGAGCTCAAGAAAGGGAGTGATATATTACTGCCGAACCCTCATTCCCAAATGGATATTGTCCTTGGCTAAAGCTACAAGTGGGTTTTGGGGGACAAACACTTGCTTTGCTTCAAGGCCCCTTTAAGATGCTACTGTATCTGAAGGGTTTCAATGCCTGTTAACTATTTATGACAGTTCAAATATTGCTTCAAAGATACCAGTTATTGAAATATATTTTATGTTTATGGAAAGGGGAGATTTTGGCCTCCTCCTGGAAATAGGGGAGTGATATATCACCATCTCCCCCCTCTCCACCCCCCTAGAAAAACCCTGAATGGGGAAAATAGGCCTGAAATTTTCAAGTAAGACAAGTCTGCAAGGTGACTCCACTCACAAACTTTACAACTCTTTTATTTCTTCACTCCAAGTCTAGTATATGTATCCTTACTTTAAAATGTCATTGACTTGCAGTAGGGTAAATTTGGCAGACCCAGCTGATTAAAACTTGTGTAAATCATAGACTTTCTACCTATTCATGGAAAAGACCATCTCTTAGAAGGCAGTCATTCAGCATAACAATAGATCAATCTTCATTGGAAATCCTTAAAACGAAAAGTCAAGGAAAAGGCAGTATTTTGATTGATTAGAATGGTTTCCTGAGGAAATGGTAAATGGGCAAGGTCAAGTTGTATCAGTAAAGAAATGTTACAGTATAGTATGTTGTGGAAGGATATAATGTCATTTTGCTACAAGATACTTGATTAAGAGATGTCTAGCCAGCTGTACAGTTTCCCTGGTCTGAAACTATAGTAGTATGACACCATACAGATATCTTTTCTGTAACATTCATTTCAGTATTACTGAGAACTTGACAACCTGAAACTGATTTCACATTGGATTCAAATGGAAAGAACCAATTTACTCTAGATACAGTTCCAATTGGTCACTCTGAGCATTGGACAGACAATAAAAAGAATACAGGAAATGAGATCTGAAGGAACAAGTTGTTTCTGCCATTATATTGGGTGAACATTTGTAGTACAAAATTTTGAGTAAGCATACAGTACAACTGTGTTATTGTATAAAAATAATTAAATGCTGTAAGCAGGAATCACAACATAGTGCATAATGTCAAAATGTCAATTAACACCCACAAAATACCTACAGCAGGATACTGGGGTAAAGATACTTACACTCCAACCCCCATGAGCAATGTACCCATTAAAAAATTTGGCAAAAACACATAAGCAGACCCCTAAACTTTTTCCTCAAAACCCTCATCCAAACAATAAACTCAGGCTGGTGCATGTTATCAACGACTATTTTGAAAGAATTGCTGTATATTTTGCTGTATTTGATGAGGCAAGACATCAAAATTTAAGATTTTTCATGAAACATGTAAATATAACAAAAATCCCTCAAAACATCCACATTTCAAAAAATATATCCCATGTCCAACCATATCAACAATTATTATCAATAGAATTTGACAGAAGTTTAACTCAGACTGAACTGAATTAGGATCCAGCCCTTTAATGCATCATAAGTAATTTGATACCCTTTTGGCAGCACCTAATTTTCAGAATTTGTGGATAGTTGTTTTTTAAACACCTAAGTTGTTGGGTTTCTGATATACAGAAATTATGGTTATCAAACCAGCTGCTGATTGTAATAGGTAATCCGAGTAATGAACAAGTGGTTAGGTACTAATTGGGAACCTCAGTTTTTCCATAACAACTGCACTAGCCATATTCTTCTTAAATAGTTATGATGATATAGGAACCTAAGAGTCCAAATACTGTACACCTATTTACATGTGTGATCCCACTTACCCACACAAACATGACTGACTAATAGCACAGTAAAGAGAAGGCCCAAGTTCAATGGATGCATGGTGGCCTCCCTATAGCCCTTTCCCAAATTAAATGTTGTGAAGGGAAAGTGTACATATTATTATAACTAACACAGGACTGTACAGAAATCTGCAAATGCAGCCATAACTGTCCACTTAAACCTAAAAGAGTACTTTCTGTACTTTCCGTTATGTCACAATATCAATAGGTGACATTTGGAGGGTGAGTCAGATGCCAACAGAGATAGCAACATTTTTAAATGACAAAGGTTCAGCTCAGGAAGTCACCTCATCTAATGGCTGCATACTATGAAACAATTGGTAAATTTCCAAGAACAACTGGAAAATTTCCAAGATTTCAGTCATGTTTCTTTTACTTCCATTCACAAATTGAACTGGAGCTAAGCCTATACCTTAACTAAGGGTCCATAGGTTGTTTTAACCAGTACAAGTGTCAAAAGAGCTTACTGACCTCAAGTCTCGAAAACCGTGAAGGCAGCATTCAGGATGTTGCAAAGAGTCATCTGCCCTACCTTTTAGTATAATTTATGCACACCCCAAAGGCACCACTGAGTATCATTTTTCAGATATCACAAAATGAGCCATTAACCTTGTTAACAAACCATCCAGAATACTACAAATGGATCACTCTATTAACTACTGTAGGCATCACAACATCAGGCTGCCAACTGTTTCAACATTAACTGAAGGAAACTACTACTGTAAGTAGTTTGAAAAATTTCACAAAATGGATCCTAGGGCCCATCTTGGACCAAATATTCCTGACCACTTCAAAGGTGATGCTAACAGACTATCATTGTGACAAACCATCAGCATTTTTTACAACTGGTGAAAAGAGAAGCATTTTGCAAAATTTCATACAATGGGACTTATATGGCCCATGTGGGATATGTTTGGAGAAAACTTCCAGAACACCATACACAGATCACTAACCAAACTACTTCACACTATCAGCTCTGCTAACATTGCATGATTGAAAGAAAATATTATATATTTTGCAATATATCACAAAATTAACCCTAGGGACCATCTTAGGCCTTGGATCCAAAATTCCTGAACACCTTGAAAGAACCACCACCAGAGTATCATCATGACAAACCAATCAACATAGTGCAACAAAATCTGTTAGAGGGGATGCATTTTTGCAGAATTTCATAAAATGGCTCATAGGGCCAATATGGGACCTTGGACCAAAAATTCCTGTGCACCCTGTATTGCCCATTACCCAGTAAACATTGTGTCAAACACATCCATGAAAACATTTGGGAGGAGAGGCATTTCAATCAATTGTTAACAGACTGCAGATAGATAGATACCCTGTGATCACAATAGCCTACGCCAGTTTTGCTGGAGAACCAAACTGAATATTAGGTAAAATGACCAGTTTTCAGTGCTTAACAGCCATTTTGTTTCTCCCAAACCTTACAAGTGGGTGTATTCACAAGGAACTACTGTATATTGCAATAACGAGTCTTAGTCTTGAAGAAACTTCTGTTCCTTCCCTATCACTTGTTTCTTCTTTGATATCCCATTGTCTGTAGTAAGCAATTCCTATGTAGATTGTTTTTGTAATTTTGGCTGTTCCTCAAAAATTTGAGTCTTCAATGGCAACCACAGCATTGTTAAAATCCAGCAATTTGGCTGACACATGCAAGGTGATAAATTTCCCTGAACTCCCCGCATTGGAAATTCTAAAGCTCCCAATAGTTTGAAGCCTACCTCCCAATTACCACAGTAACCTCCACCTACCCCCAACTAACCCTGGTATTTAAAATTAATAGCAACCTGCAGACAGGTTGCAATCTTGTACCATGACACAAGTGAGAGAAATTATAAATGTACTTACCCTCTACAGGGCAAAATCTGGGCATTTTCATAGGGTATATAGTTCCTTGTTTCACCTTACACACTGTATCAGCAATACCCTGCTTACACTCTGACGTTGTGGCTCTACTGATTGCTGAGAATGCTTCCACATCCGATCTAGTAACAGAGCACTTTGGGTAATATGTAGCTTCAGGCTTTGGTGGTTCATCCTTTCCTTTAACCTGCCCAAGGTCCCTTTGTTTACCTACTAATTTGTCTTTGGGGTTGTCATTGTTTGTGGTAGAGCCACTGACATTCAAATTACTATGAACTATGAGAGCATGGCGTGAATCTGTGTCCTTATTTACTAAATTTTGCTTCTTTATTGCAATTTTCTGAGCACCATCTAAAATTTTATTTTGTGAACCATTCTCAGGTTTGAGGTTAGTCCTGTATGCCTCTTTTGCATTTGGGGCATTTCTATCATTAGTAGGAAGTTTTGTATGCTCTTTTGGGTGAATTAAAAGAACGTTTTCATCTTTATTTACAGCAGAATGGCCTGCGGATTGCTTGATATCATTGTAGTAGTCTCCATTCTGTGAATAAAATAAAGAAAAAGGATATATCATGTAATGAATATATGCAGATGCGTTTAAAACTTGTTTAAATTCGAGAAGCTTTGTCCATCATCAAGATGCATGAGCCTCCAGTTACACAGAATAGAATTCCTGGAAGGGAATACATTATGGTAAATCTTTGGTGCATTAATTTGCAGCTCATACAATTCTTTGTAGTCATGCTTTGCTGTGTGCATGAATACAAAGTGAAGCAACATTAACTAAGACAAGACAAACATTGACCACTTCTGTACAGTACCTATAAGGATAAACTCACAGCAGCATTTTATTCTCAATGAAAAGTTGAAAACCCAAATTTAACTAATTCTGCATTTCAGAGCAAAGAACTTCCCTAAGTTGCAGAAATTATAAACCCTGCATGAAAGTACTAAGCACAACTCCAAAAAGTAGGCGTGTTGTATGTAAGTGTAATTTTGCATCCACAACCACACGCAAGACACCAACATGAAAGTACTGTACTAAGCACAACTCCAGAGTTGAAGTGCTAAATATGAGCAAGCACCAAGACAAATATAAGTATGATGCCACCAAAATTGCAAGAAAGGGCTCAATTAGCAGGCCTGTAAAGTTCTGTCTCAAAATGAGCATGTCTCTCTTTAACCTGCATGTTCAACTTGAATGTCACCAAACATTAATACCCAGTTCTTTGATTTCTTTTGTTTGTCATATTTCAAACATGCAGGGCAAAGAACTGTACCCAATGATCCTCCAGCCCACTGACCCCTGTGAGCTGGGGGTTGAAGAATATGCCCATGATATTTCTCCCATATTTTAAGAGATGACTAATGAAGAAGATGTTTGAAACAAAACTTAAGCGTAAGTGAAATTAATTTCAACTATTTTTTTTATCTAGTGGACACTGTATAAAGTATAGCACATAAATGTTGATGTGTCATTAAATCTCATGTGTTTCCCAACAAATTACAAACTTTGAAAAAAGCTTTAAAGTGTACTGTAGAAAAGGACATAGTCCTATCTCTCCCCAAGAGCTGCTTCCATTTTTCTCTCAGATCTCAGTCACTGACTGTGTACCCTCCAAGCACAGACTTCCAATACATGGACAGAGCATACTGCATGTTACTTGCTTGCTTCCATACAAGTGAGGCATAGCCAATGGCTGTCTATGGTTTTGTGTGAAAGTTTGGACTTGTTCAAGTAAATCAACAGATTTTGCACGGAAGTTGAAATATTTCTGAAAGCATACAAATTAAGGTTTACCCCAATACACATATTGCAGGAATATGATATTGTTTCTCATTCAAATTAAATTTCTGTTTAAAGTATTACAGAGTTGTCAAATCATACACATTATAGCTTTAGCAATCTTGGTATGCCTTTTTTTCCCAGTCGGTGGCAAGAATCTATGGATAGGACTTGCATGGTACTGTACATGCTCTGTCCATGTTGGAAGTCTGTGACTCAAACTTATCAAACAGGAGTATCTGCCCCTTTAAGTACAACATGTACAGTATAATCCTAATGGATTGGTACAGCTTACACCTGATTGAACTAAAGCACTGCATTTAAGTATGAACATTTTTACAAGGGTAATACCACCTGTTATGGACAACAAGCCAGGCTTATAAAGCCAATTGGTTCTGTAATTTAATAAATCAAATAATTCTTAAAGTTAACACAAGTGATCTGGTGCACTTTGGTTCCCTCTGGTATATATTTAACAAAACATTTATTTTCTCCTACTTGAAGTATACCTAATTACTACAACTAGAAAAGAGCTCGCTGGATATACCCTTAAAGAAGTCATCTAATAGCAAACTATCCTTACTGAATCACCAGGTGTCCTCCACCTGGGCTATTTAATACCATATTGAATCAATTGAAAACTATCCCTCTTTGACCTATATCTTTCCTTCTTTTACATATATATCATCTCATAGAATGCAAAATTATACCCATCATACCATTTTAATGAAATTCATCTGACGGACATGTTCCGTATCCAATTGACTACCAGCTGTTTCGAATGACTAACCATGCTCTTTTTAACAGTCCCAACGCTGAACGGTTATATGAAATAGCAGTGAAAAGATGGGAGCATCTTTCATCTCCCTGGTGACACTTATAATGGTGCTGATTTGATCTCCCCATGTGCCTGTCCCCAAGGACAGATGTTAATATAAACTACTATATAGATCAGATTAAATTACAAATTAGAATTAAACTTTTTCCACTGAGAAATCAGTAAGGAGAAAGTTCTCCATTCTTGCCAATGAAACACCAAAACAACAAGCTGCAATTTCCATCACATACTGCTGAGGTGCTTAATTAAAGAGTTAACAAAGCATGTGGCAAAGAAATTAATCTCAAGAAAGGTGTTTACAGTATTTACTGGAAAAATGAGTCTTCTGTAATTTGAATTTCTGATAATGTTCACACACCTAGTTTTGCTAAGGAGCAGATGTGTAGCCAGGAGAAGGGGAAGGAAAAAGATTCCCTGGTTACTTTTTACACATCTGATCCCCTCAAAAACATTTCCTCTTGAAAAATATTCGTCCCCTTGAGTACCATGACTGGCAACAAGCCTGCCAAGAAGTCACCGAGAAGAAAGACCCCAATCTCTCCCTCCCTTTGTTTTGAAAGTTTCAAGGAATCATAATAAAAAAGAAAGACAAGTGTAGAAAACAAAATAGAATTTGCATAATCTCACATAGAGGGATACCCCAAATGTTGTTTTTAAATGACACCAATAATGCTTTGATCAAAAAATTAATTTGTAATTGTTAAACTGGAACTACTGTTGAAACTTATTTGAAGTGTTTGTTTTCTTGTATATACTGATGACATGTTATCCTAGACTTGAAGGTGTTTCTAAGACCATGACACAAATGACCCTTTGATGAGAGAGACCACAAAATACATATCAAACTTTCCTGGGTAACCAAAACAGTAAATTAAAGGTAAGGAGCAGTCCGCACAAATTTATTTTGAAGAAAAAGCTAAATAACTCATTTTTCATCATATTTCTCTTCAAAGTATCTCTAATTACATTTTATGACTTTACTACTGCATATTCAAGGTAAACCAAGCAGTTATTTCTTGTAAATTTCACATTTGAAGAGAAAAAACATTGTTACATGACTCCCAACAGCCAATCATGAAACTGGACAGTCTACTACACTTTTTCACTTTGGGATGACTGCTCCTGCCCTTTAAGCACAAGATAATATTTGTTCATTTAAAAGGTCACTCCCATTGAGAGAGATTCAGTTATAGGCTTGAGAGACACCCACAATATGACATTCAGAAAAAAAAAACACGCTGTAATAAAAAAGAATATCGTAACTGTTGTATTGCCTAATATCTCAGATTTAAAAAAAAAAATCCTCTCATCCACTGAAGGTGTCTCCAATTGCCTTACACCCAGTGTTCGCGCTAAGCTGCGCGATTGCGGGATTCCCGCAACAGAATCAATAATCCCGCAAGAAAAATATTTGTCTGCGGGAAATTGCCACATTGTTTTTCTTGCCTAAGCGATAGGGTTATAATCAAAGCACATCTTATTTACTTGTCCGTTATACGAATAAAAACTCTGACAACAGATGAGTCATCGTTTGTATAAACGTTTGTGTAAAACGGAGCTCTACACAGTACACCCTTACACCCATACTGCATGGACTGGGTATGCATGTACTAGCGCTACCTATAGTATAGGGCTGTAGGCCTAGCGTACGATCGCGCAGCAGTGGCAGCTTGCTCTGTGCAGTGTGTGTACTGAAGCTAATCGCTCTGTGTGCAAACATCGGTCGTGTTTTAGACTGTTGTGAAGTGTGAAATGGCCTCCAAGTCAAAGTTGGATTATTTTTCAAATCGCTACAGAGTAGCGATAATAATGTAAACAGTAATACTACTAGTACTGTAAGTTAGGCCTTATACTACTACTACTACAGTAGTAATACAGTAGTAGTACGGGGCCTAATGTTTAAGCCTATGTCTGCTAACAAAAGTAGTAAAACTAAGAAGAAAAAAGCTGACAAGTTTCAGTTAAATTGGCTGAAAATTTGGCCGTGGTTATAGTACGAGAAAGGAGAAATATTCTGCGCCACATGCAAAGAAGCCAGGCCAACTGATAGGCAACATCTAACTTTGTTGAAATCATGTTAAGTCATATGCTACTCATTGGTCTATCAGTTTTGGCAATGTTAAAATATACTATATTTATCTCTTCATTGGTAAATGCAGTTTGCAGACTCAACTTAACTTCTCAGAACTTAAAGACTCCTCCCCCCCTAAAATTGAAAATCCCCCCCTAAATTTTTCAGAAGGGGGGAATTTCCCCCCCAAATTTCAAGTCCCAGCGCTAACACTGCTTACACCTATCAATCCATTATAACTCTTTGAAGACCTTATTGGTCATTTTAAACAGCCATTTTAATCAATTACATTCACTGTGGTCCACAAGTAATAATGGGATATTTTCTAAAACCACAAAGCTTTCCACCAAGTTGGCAAGTCATTTCTTCAATGTTTTCCTAGTCAACAACTTTGAGTAGATCAATATGAAAAGAAATGACTCACCTGTGAAGAAGCAAAGATGATGGAGTTGTGACCTTCCACACTGACATTTGTAACCATACAAATTACTGGGAGTAAGATTGACCAAATATTGACGTTTTGATAAGAAATTACTTTTCACTGAGGATTGAGTGACTTCTGACAGCTTTTTCCAAGTACTCAGCACCAAAGTCTCTGGTCAATTACTGATTTTTATTTTGCAGAGGTAGTGATTCTAATTTAACTCAAGACTATTTCCAAAAATACAGTAAAGAGACCATGCATAAATTCCAGTCACATCCAGCTTTTTGCAAAAGGGACTCACAGCAGCTAGTGAAGGTGGCCATACTTGGGGTCCTTCAGCCTTAAAAAATCTTTTTGTCTCTTCATGCAATGCTATTAAAACCATCATATTCAGTAAAACTAGAGGGAATCAAGAGGTATTTAAGTGTACATTACAATACTCCATGATGCATTTAAGCAAAGAATTGGACAGTTTAAAGACGATGGGACCCAGTTACGGCCAGCTTTACTAATCAAACCACTGCTTGACCAGATTCAAATTCATCTATAAGCATCTATAAGCATGTCCCTAAAACTCATTTTGAAACAATGGCCAAATCATTTCTCTCACATGTATCTTTCATGATAATTTAAAACAAACATGGTGCACTATGGAGTAGTTTAAAGGGCACGAGCAGTTGCCCAAACTTGCAGTAGTGTAGTGCACTGTCCTGTTTGATGATTGGCTCTTGAGAGTCATGTGACAGTATTTTTTTCTCCTCAAACGTGAAATTTACTGCAGTCACTCCTTGGTTTAACTTGTATATGCAATATTGGAGTCCTAAAATATTATAAAAGATACTGTGAAGAGGAATAAGAAGGAAACTGTAAGATGTGAATGTTGCTTCAAAACCATTTTGTGACAATTGCCCTTGCCGTTTAAGTTATTCAAGTAATATACCAAGAAGTTAATCCTCAAAAAAATTTAAAATTCAATGAGAAAAATATTGTTACATGATGCTTAAGAGCCATTCATGAAATGGAATAGTCTAACTATTGTCAAGTGTCAACTAATCCCACTTAAGGTGACATCATTCTCCATTTAAATTTATCAGCATACCGTAGTTATTCACTGTACATCGTCAACTCAGAATAAATCAATCCATACACTGCAAGAATTAGGGTTAGTTAGTTGGGCCAGATGGGATTTTATGACACACTTTATAGTGTCACCTAGAAAGAAATAAGGTGAAAAGAAATGGTGTCACATTACAAAAATGGTTGAGCAAATCAGGAGTCATGTCCAAAAATTTTATAGATTACTAGCTGTTTCCTTTCTTTAAGAAGCCCAGAACAAGGGAAGACTGTTTACTCAAATAAAGTCTTTGGCTCTGACACAGCTAAGTACTTCTGGTAAATATGGGTAAAATTCATAACAGTCCTGGAGAATGTGATTGACAGTGACAGCACAATCCTACAGTATAAATTATGGTCTCTCATCCCTGTGGAGTAAACACGCATGAGTAATGGGTAAGGCACAGTAACTGTGACTGATGCCAGCCCTAGCCAGGGCTATCTCTCTATTTACTGAAGGCTCTACAGTATGTCCTCCAATTCCAAAAGCTGGTTTAACCCTTTGCTATGCATGGTTTTGCTGCTAAACCATAACTTACCATTATTATACCTATGGTTTCACCATAGGTAACCATTGCACTGGCTGCTGTACCCTGGAATAGCTCCCTATAAATCCACAGATTGTAATTGTGTTTTGTACATGGAATAGGCTTGCAGAGGAGAAACTTATATACTTGTGTAACCTCTTGGGCTATAGTGAATGTAAACATGGCAGCCTCCATACAAAAACTTTGTATGTGAAACCCATACATACATGCTGTGTATACGTAATGTAATGCACAGCTCGGTATGGTGGGGTGGACCCCCTTCAGTAGCAAAAATGTTAACTAAATTTGAAGGGTGTGGGCTCACTATAAAACTGATGACACCTACAGGTTGGTAAGAACTAAAAAATGAGGTTTAAAAGAATATTTCAAGGAAAAGTATATTTATCTAAGTTTTGATTGTCTTTCTCCTTTACTTTCCTTTTCCACTTAATATTTTCCCAACTTCCTGGTTTGGAATCTACCATGAGCCTCGATACTTACCTCCTAAATTTACATGCAGTTGGGACACTTCTTTGTTCAACAACCTGATCAACAGCTTCTACAAAAGCTATCTAGTAAGCAAGGGCTTACTCCATCTTGTATAAAGGAGGTAAGGAGGGGAAATAAATGTGGATTAATGAAGATCATGAAGTGTGATGATGCCACAAGGAGCCCACAAAACATTTTTGTAATGAAAAGGTATTTCACTGAAGGGAAAAAGTCTGTTCAATCAACCACAATTTAACTAATATTTCATGACTATAACACTACAAAGTGAAAAATAACTCACCCCATTTTAGGTACACTCTTCAGAATGGACAAACAATTTTAAGCTCCCATAGACCCTCTCCCCCCCCCCACCCCATAGCCAACAAACCCACTAAACTGGTACCCCTTTTAAATTTGGTCATGTTACAGTAGTTAATACACACCTGATAATTATCAGATCAGATCCTTACTCTATCCTGACAGCAGCAAGGACACCTATACTTTGCTGACCTTAGAAATACAAAAAAAATTCCATCTCCCAAACTTGCTTCAAGTCATTGTCAATACATCCCTTAAGCCTCTGTCTTTCTCATCTCCTGTACTGTATTTCTTGTCATTGATATTCACCTGATTTAACAACATTTAGGAACATGTTTTGCAAAACGAAGGTTTGCCCCACTAGTTTTAATACTAAATTCTACCTTGCACTTTGGATTTAAATACCAATTAAAATTTAGATTGATCACAAACTGTGACATGTTAGCCAGGCTAAGCTAGTGTCAGAAATAGTACCATGAGACTGGATTCTGCCTTAAACCCTCATGATCCCTTTACAAGCTTAGCTGCTGCACTCCAGGCCAAATTTTTAAAAAGCAGGTCAAATGAAAAGAGACACTATTAATTTTCTCAAATCCATTTTCCTCTTGAAAGATTGCTTAATTCTTTTGATCCTATTAGACCTGGTTTTCAAGGATAGGCAACTGAGAAATTTCATCGGTTCTTTATCTATTACTTGAGAAGTTTCCAAATCTCAGATGGCATTAATTGTATCTTGTAGAAGCCTTTGCAGCACATTAGCAAGATTAGAATCCTTAACTTTGTAGTGAAGATAAACCTGCCAAATAAAAAAGAGATAGCTCACAGTTTGTCTCTCCCTTCAAACTTGGAAGTGACAAACATTGGGAAGACTTCTGAAGTTTTAAGAGACTAGTCAGATAGATGTATAGGAGTACTGGGATTACGACAGGGACGCTTCATGTCTGTGTTATATCTTTATTGATCAAGCACGATGGCGGATGTTTGACTGGCCTGGGAGATGGCATTCAAACCAGATGATTCAAAGGAATCTCCAAGAGTAAAACTTTGCATCCAAGCACATAGCTGGCACATCAACAAACAAAGTGCTTCTCAAAGTAATTCCATCAAAATGAATTGCGTACTGTGCAAAAGCAGCCTTTCAGAGAGAAACGGTATGATTAAAACATGTTTTTTTTTTGGTGCTAGCTAGCAACATGGTTTGCAAAGTAAGTACCAGCACTAGGAGAGCTTTCTTTGACATCTGTATCCAAACAATTCCATAATTAATAATCTTGAAATGAAAAAAAAAAAGTCAGCAGCATCAAAACTTTAACTGAAGTTACAGTTCGTGGAAAATTTCCGTCACCCAAAAGAGTAATTTTTTAAAACCAAGGCAAGTCAGCTTCATATGCCAATGGGAATCAGTGAGTTATTGGTGAGTTAAGTCCTTCCATACTATCTGATCAAATCCCACTCTTCAGCTTCAGGACCAGTACATATATACAGAATCTTGATGTGCTGTTTTTCTCCATGACCTCTATTCTGTTTGTACAATGCATCATCTCACTCTTCTGTTATCCTATCTGATCACAGAAAGAAGGGAAGTAGGCTGTAGAGAGCCTTGGATGTGTCTACCTTTACAGTGCCCTGAATATACTTTATAATTTGAAATCTGTAATATTCAAATGAAATTTTCTCCACTCTTTTGGCTACCTGTAAACTTCAAAATCACTCATACAAAAAATGAAAGGCCATGAAAATGTTTGGATAAGTATCAATCCTTGCCTTCATATTACCAAAACATTCTTGAAGGGACCCAGGCCCATGCATACAATGTGGAACCCCATGTCACAGTCAGTTTTGCAGCTACTAGTTTGAGAGTAGCTCTACAAAATAAGCTATTCTCAACCTGTGTACATGAAGATGTTATTGAATTTTTCATCTCATTATATCAATCATACTGGGCATATATGTTAACCACTTATAAGCTTCTCAGGTGTAACATACCCTCCAGTGTAACTTAGTATCAATAGCTCATCCTCAAGTGAAGTGGAGCTCATTACAGTAATCTAACTTCTCGCAGGTCAAAGTATTTGAGCTACATTTTGACTTCCTTAGCTTTCAAAATGTCATTTCATGTTTCTCAAAGTGACTGAAACATGTGAAACTGTACACTTTAAAAACAGGAAATTTATGGCAGTGTAAATGAGGGCTATACTCACAAAATGTTCTGGCATATAGTGTTCAGTAATTAACTTACACAATGTGTAATCACGTTATACGATGAGAAAAAAATCATCAAAGAATGTGTATTACTAATGAGAGAAGGCAAAATATGAGGCGATGCACACTGTTCTTGAGAGCTGAGTGAATTAGAAGTCTAAAGTACTTTGAACATGACTTTTCTGGTATAGTAGACTAAGGCAATTGGATAATAACATCGACTGTACTATGAAAGTCTGCATAGATGCCCTGGCATACTGTGATGGTCTCTGAAACCTAGTTTTGTGCAGTATCCACACAACATAATGGTTTAGGGGTCTATGAGCTTCAGCACTTAGAGTAGGCCTACCTCCCACTAACAAACAATTTCAGGTAATTTCTCCCACAGAAGCTGTCATCACCCTGAAGACTCTATCCCTTGTTATTTCTTTTTGCCAGCTTAAATCATTCAGACTAATTTTAAATAGCCTACTGTATTTTCATTTTTCAGCCTCTTCATCTTAGTATATTCATTTATCTTTTACAGGAGGGAATATGGCATACAACAGAAGAAACATTTGGCTGTTTACATTCAACACAGCTATTCAGCACTTTTTTTTTTGCTTTGTGTTAAATAATACATGGGAAAAGTGAACAAGTTGTAAAATATTTAATCTTCTTTTTCTAAACAGACTCCAAACAGGTGTCTATTATAATATATGAGATGCTACTGTAATTTCTCATGCTCTACTGAAGTAGGAGTAATAATCATTAAAAACAGGGTCATTTCCAAAAGAGCTATTATTCTAAAAAAAAGCCAATGACATACCATATGGTACAGTACTTCCACACACACTTGATTTACAGAGAAATCACAATCTGGGTCAGAGGGGATGACATTTCATGCTGGTTTATTGGGAAAGATTTTTCGGCTTTGTTTGGAATGCCTACCATCTAAAAACAACTTTTTTACATCATATGGTAATGAACTTGTTCTTGAAATTTTGGCCTACAATACTAAAGTTTTCAAAAGCAAGTAAATATCCCTAAAAAACAAAAGGTTGAATATAAAATGACACATGTACAGTAGTACTACAATTAAAGTGTATAGTAAAGGTCTGGTGACATGATAAAGTTGGGTATTTGATGTAAAAAACATTGAAAACCATGAAAATAGTTGTGATTCCCCCAAAAATCCATTACACATTGACCATTTTACTGGGAAATTTCTGGTTTACACTTTATCATGACTAGACATGAACTTGATATGAAAATCTTGTAATGTCTAGAGAGGGACATGCCATGAAAAGTTAATGCATTTTATTTTGCTTTTGCAATCTCCTTGTCAAGGACAGTTGCAACACAGTTTGTTCAGAGGGTTTCAGTTTGGAAGTTTACATCCTTATCAGTATCAATTAAGAAACAGTAAACAATCTGATGATTCATTAAGAGATAGTTAATATAGGGTCAACAAAAGAAATCTCAACACTGTGTAACATTCCACATTATTAGTTTACCATAGTCAACAAGTTGCTTCAGAAGCAATCAAACTTTGAAGAGGTATATCTTGAGTAAAAAATACTGACATAATTCCAACAGATTTTTCCTTACAAAAGTTTACACCTTAACTGCCAAGAAAAGTCAGGCCTTTGTGCTTATATGTCACACACACTACCTTTAAACATGTAAGTTAATACAAGAGTCCTCATTGTTCCATTACACCTTATTGATGGACACATACAGTAGCCTTCCACCTATAATGCAATTCAGTACAGTATATTGACCTTGTGATAAAACTTCTGTACCAAAGATTAAACATATAAAGAGATATGTTGCATTTACTGTACTCCAACATAACATACAAAGATAATAGCTCCATCTCAACAGCATAAAACTCAAGCAATAGATATATTGAGCATTGTTTTTCTCTGGATTCTGCACCATATCAGACTTATTATTATCATTATCATTATCATTACTACTATTATTATTATTATTATTATATCTCCTCAAAATGTGGTGCACAAGAAGAGTTATGAGAGTTATACTTACTGAGCAATAAATTATCCTAAATTTAATCTGCCGCTAGCTTATTTCTTGAAAAGAATGCTACCACACTGCCTCATTTTATTTATCAATCATGCTGTGTCAATTAAATGTTTTAAAGGAAAGAATTGAAATCTAAAACAATATTTTGCTTAGGTTGTCCTTAAGTGTGAAACAGGGACCACTTTGAAATATCAGCTATAATACTACACTGTAACTGTGTTTTGACTGTCAATTAATCTGCCCTCTTTTTTCTTTTCCTTTTCTTTTTCTTTCTTTTTCTCCTTTGGTTGCTTCTTTTCCTTTTTCCACGAGAGTTTGAAACTTTAGTTACAAGTTTTCTAAACAGTGTAAGAATTAGATCTCACAGTCTTAACTTTTTAATTAGTTTCTGCAGGATATATATCAACTGATGAGGTATTCACTAAGAGTTTCATATTTATTTTTGAAACAGGTGATACCCAAATATGAATCATGATTGAATAGTGTATTAAGTAATGATTACTGAGACATTTTTAATTTACAGCCCCAAGACAAGTCTCATAAAATGTAGTATAATTCATTTCCTCCTTACAAATGAAAAACTATGTTTACAATTATTATAAAACCAGTCTTTTGTTATCCTAAATTTCTGTGTACACTGGACACATTTTAGGGCACTTGTGGGACACAAGTTGCCAAAACACATTGTGTCCGAAAATGTTGCCAGTGTATACAGGGCAGACACAAGCACTGTGTCGCAACTTGTGTCTGCAACATGTGGGAAGTGTGCACAGGGACAAAATATTTGTGTCCACGTGCAGGCCTTAACTTGTCTGACCTTGTCTTTGTCTAAAAGGAGGATGAGTTTACCATGAATGGGAAAAATGTCAAAATTAATATAAGGGTAAAACAGAGTTCTTTTCAAGATATGATTAAAGCAGGGCACTTATTTAATGGTCCTGATATATGAATGTGTCTATAATAAAAGATTTATATTTTTCTGGAAAAGTGGATGTAAGTTCTAATGATAATTCTTCCATTTTATGACCCATTCAAGATTTTGTTTCATAGTGTTTAATTTCTGGTGTAAGCCATTGGAGTACTTAGTTCAGACAATATTATGATGGAGCAGATGAGTAGTTTTTAGTTACTTGAATTTGATATTGTAAAGATGGGCAAATAAAAGCTTCCATTTACTACTGAATTGCACAGTACATGTGTAACAGCTATAGAACACTTCAGCTAAGTGTCGCCATTCAAATTAACTTAAACTTTCATGTAAATATTCCATGAAATCCCTTCTTAAGTTCTTACTTTACTGAGCTGACTGTGTGGCACTGCCTATATGTGGCATACAGTTTCAATACTATTTACATTACGTGCACTACAAAGGCATTGTTTCTCAGTAACAGCAGACAGCAGTTTCTTAAAGGGCCAAACCTCTTACCCCAAACTACAATTTTGGTACCCGGTTACCGAAATTCTCAATTGGCTCAGCTCTTTAACTGATAGCTAATTCAAACAATGCAGAGTATCACAGCTTATATTACACAGCATGAACAGTACTGAGAGTGTTTTGATTGTATAAATTGATTGAAGCAACAAACTGAGATTGTATCTGGATGAGGATGGATGAGGATGAATTTCAGACAATTGTGGGAGGGGCTCCAGTAAGAAGGTTAGGAGAATTGGTACTGTTTGGGATAAGACAACTAGGCCTTTAAATGAATAAATTAAGACATCTAATAGCTCAACACAGGCACGTAGCCAGAATCGTGTTATGGGGGGTTTGGTGTCATGTGGGGGAGGGTTAGGGCTCTACATCAGGGAAAAGTCTAAGGATAGTGAGAAAAAAATGCTATTTTAGGTGTTTTTGCATTGCAAGGTTAGGTCATGGGGGGTCCTGACCCCCATGACCAAATAAACAAGTCATGGCAATTGGAGCTGGATCCACAAGATTCATTTTGCAACTTCTAAAATTTTTTTTATTTTGATTCTAGCCTTGAGGTACACTTTTAGATATTTGAGCCCTTTTAAAACTGTCCATTTAAAACTGTCTAGCACGCAAAACTTCAAAGCATACAAGACAAAAGTTGTTTATTTAATGCATGACTTAACATTCTTCCTACTGCATTCAGCCATATCGAGCCAGTTCTGCAATGAAATTAATCGAAACCTGCAATAATTACAAGAGGCCTACTAAGTGTATAAATCGCACTTTATTAATTAGAGTGATGTTTCGGTGTAGTTTACAAGGTAGCCCACAGCATGAATGTTATCCCAGAATGCCCCTCATATCTGGCAACTATCAGGTGGTGGATATGCATCGATGCAGCCTTCAACTGCTGGATTGTAAGTATCGCTAGAAGCACTGAAGAAGAACAACTGAGGGTTTTGCAAACCAGACTAAAGTAAAGCACGTAGTTACAACCACCCTGGTAACTAGTCTGTGCGAGAAATTTCTATTGACTGTGTTGGAAAATGTAGTTTTCATAAAAGGATTAGCTAGGAGCAGGCTGACTGAAATAAATAAATATCAGTAATGATATAAAATTCCAAAGCTCCTTTTAATAAATGCATTAAATCTTCCCAATATTTTACAACCAACATATTCAGTCATGATCCTCACAGGTAAGAAAGTGCTTTATGGAGAACAGAAAATGCAGAATTAACTTGTATTGTACAGGCCTGTACCTGCACAGATGAGAAATTAATTTTAAAGGCTCATAGAACAGTATTGTGGGTAAAATTACATGCTGCCATGTGAAGAGGGCCACAATGGTAACCTAGCTCCTTTTTTTTTTTAATTTTCTCTCTACTTTTCAGACATAAATGCTGTAACATCTTGACAGAGGTCACACTATTTGAAACAGATCTATGGCATGTTGAAGTATGGCATATCTTGTGCTCGGTCTCATGTGCTATCGTGATCATTACAAATTATAGGGAACACCAAAAGGTCATGGTAATACAAGTCTAAAGAAAATATGCCATCTGCATAAACAGTTTTGCTCAACTTTGATATTGGAAGCTTTACATTGCTGCTATTATGACATCTAAGGCACATCTCACTACCTCTGAGTGTACAGCTGCTTTAACGGACAGCATGAGCGTCCTTTTCACACTGCTCATTGGCCAAAAGAATCATATGCAAGTACAACTACTGTACCAGTTAGGTATTTTTGTCATCTACACATACTTCAGTGAATTAATGAGGTGGTATTGTTCTTTTATCACCAACAGCTCCCTGTTGTAAGTAGCAAATGTCCTGATTTGCCATTACATTTGTGACTAACATCATGGATATTCATCATCCATTATTATGCATAAATGACACATTCAGGTGGTATATTACTTGGGACCTTTTGGCTAAAACTCTGATGAAAAGGGGTCACAGGTGTTTTGCCAAGAAAAGTTTTTTGACTTTGAAAGTTTTGATACTATCCAATACATCACAAAAAAGGACTAAAGATAAATTTGGACCAGGAATTACATTGATGCATTATTCCTAAACCAAAGTATCTGCACAGATGGCAGATTACCTGTACAGATGTAATAACATAACCCTTTTGCCTTCTATAAGGTCGAGTCATACCAAAGACTCTAACAATGAACCTACTGCCATTGTGCATAATCTTCCTCACAAGCAACAGAGTAGGAAAAACAAGCCAGTGAGCCACAACTGGAACAAGAGCCCAAGGGCACTATGGTTCCTTGTATTTCATATGATATTGTTTTAAGGTAGTCACAAAGTAAGGCATAATTTGCACCTTTAACCCCAATGACTTTTAGCCATCACCCCAAAACAAAGGGACACATTAAATTTCAAAATCATACAAACACTTTTAGTTTGAGAGAAACGGAACACTGAAGTTTTCAAATTATCACACTGCACACCGCCCACTTCCATGCAACAAATACATTCATCACCTTTCACTAAAATGTCATTTACTTGAGTTTGGGGTAGTATAGGAGGTTAGTTAATTGCCTTTTTGGTCAATCTCAACAATTCAAATCCAGACCTTAAAAAAAAGTCACAAAGGTCAAATACAGTCAAAGTAGATCAAAACTGATTTTTAATAAACAGTCTCTTTTGCACCAAAGAAATTTAACAGTCATCTGGTCATCCCTGACCACCAAAATTTATGATGGATGACTAGAAATTATGTCATGGTTGTCCTTTAGACTACCCAATGTGTTTGCCTTAAAAGCAAAAAAAAGGAAAAGCCCACAATTCTGCTACTAAAGGCAGCCCGAGAGTGATTTATTACCACCAATTTCTTCTTCACAATTTGGCTAGAAGACCAAGAAACAAATATAGCTCTGTAGAATCTAATAAATGACTTTCAACTTGACCTTTTAACCTAAAGAGGATGTTAGAAACAGCATTGTAGTCCCTAGGGTAAAAGCAGAGGTAAAGAAGAGAAACTGCTTTCATATTTTACTATTGAAATTGGAATCTTAGCTTGCATTGCGAATAAATTTATTCAATACTGTATGTGAGGAAAAGGTTTTTTTAATGATAATTGCATTACTGTCCTGATTGTAAACTAAACTGCTTTTAGACTGAGAGGGGGTTATAATTCTTTTCTTTTATAAATTGCATTTGTCTAAAGGCATTAAACTTCAGCTGGACTTTTAAACCAATTGAACAAAGACCCAAAGAGTCTTCACGTGCACTTTACTTAGACGAACACAACTTTCCATTATTTCCACTATGTTACTTGGTTATTGAGTAATTGCACCGCATACCTGGTATTGCAATAGGCCTACATATGACCTATATGTACACACTAGCCTGTCACTTAAATGTCAGTAACTCAAGTAACGAACATCATAGGAGGGTAGTGTAATAGCCTTTTTGGTTCCTCTGATCAAGACAAATCTTGACGTCACAAAAAAGTCACAAGAAAGTCACAAAAAGTCACAAAGGTCAAAAGGTCGACAGAGGTCAAGGGGGGTCATCACATGCATTTCACTTAGACGAACACAAATCTCCATTACACCACCTCTCTAAAATGTTTCAGTGGCAAGATATCAATAAAACATTACTTTTTGACCTTTGGACCCTTTCCAATTATTTTGGTTAATGTACCAACATTTTCACCTCCTACCAATCTAACTTATCCTAAAATTCTGCCACTGCTTGAACAACGGATACTGAGTTACAGCTACTAACAGAAATTCAGTTTTTGGCCTCTGCTGATCACCAGTGACCTTTGACCTGCACCAAAAACGATAGGGCACATCTACTCCACAACATCTACATACATACCAAGTTTGAAAAAATTGATCACTCGGTTATTGAGTTATCGCACCACATACCTCTCATTCCAATCCGTCACATACACACACACACACACACACACACACACACACACACACACACATACATACGCCAAGGTGACTGCATAGGTTCCTTTGTTACACAAGGAACCAAAAAGGCTGTAGGTTGGAAACTGGGCCATAAAACTCTATTTAACTAACTAAAAAATCTATAAGGGATCTTTATGTGTGCCTGAGAAACAAGAACGAGCTGGCTTAGAAACCAGAATGCAAAAATGCATTGAGGTTTCGATGATACGTAAATGTTCCGTTTCAAAGAGTACCATCATGCACCATTATCTTCTCATTCAAATGTTATACTAGCATGTATAAGTATGGAAGTACTACCTCAGAGGTAGTACTTCCATGGTTAGCCAGATGAGGTTGCATGGCTCAATTTCTAAGCAATTTGTTTGATTTGCCAGTGGGCTGGCCACAGTCTTTTTGCCAGGTGTACAGGGTTGGAATTAAGCACTCATCCTATCATCCGACATGGGCAAAATTGTTTCAGACAACCACTTTCTATCTTTGAGGTTGTCCAAAGGACAAGTAGGTTTTATTTGTAATTGATTAATCTTTTCTGTATCTGCATGGAGGTATGTTATGAAAATGTTCTTAAGAAGTGATATTTAGACAATAGTATGGCCTACCATTCATCACTATAACAGACAGAGATGGAAAACTACAAAATAAAAATTTAATGGTAGCTTTCTATGGCAGAGACATCAAATACAACTGTTTGGCAATCATTTTTTACCTTTACTGTATTTTGACAAAAAAAAAACATTTATTCAGACAACCTAAAATTTCCTTAAAAATCAAGCCTGTTGTGGCTCAATGAATGTTTTTTTTTTTTTTTTTTTTTTTATTACACTGAGCACCAAGCAAAAGGGCAGAAGGTTCCATTTTAAAGCCTATGACCCAGCCAGGAGTCAAACAAGTATGTTTGGGAAACAAAACTAAGATTTCTTTGCATGAATGCTTTGTACTTCAGGCTTCCCTGCAGACATCTTGAGACCAAGAACTGTAATCAAGCTCTTCATCCATACTAGTCAAAACTAAAAGCAATATTCTTCAAGGAAGACAACAAGAAGAATACATAGAGAGTCGAGGGGACTTTTAGAAAAAAGCAATCTGAACAAAACATTAAAAGAAACTATGATGGCTTCAACAAAATCAAACACACAAACAGAATTACATTCATTTCACGGTGCTTCAAAAGCATGTACCTTTGACAACTCTTCCAAAGCTATTTGAAGATGCTCAACCTGCACCACACTTGACCTATTAATCCAATTTGGAGCATAATTTCCCCACAGAGAGAATTGATTTTTTTAAGCTTTTTTCTAATTTTTACTGACTTCAACCCTCCGGCAGCCTTCTAAAGGGTTTTTGCCTCCTAGGCAACACAGAAATTTTCAGGTGGGAAATGACATAATTGTGTCTTTCACCCAATCAGGAAGCTCGACACATTTTACTTACCTTTCCATGAGCATAGATGAAGTGAATACAACTGTGAGCTACATACAGTCATGTATGCTGTCTTGAGGAAAGCTTCTCAAACTAACAAACAATTAAAAAGACATTCAAAGAAACTTAAGGGTCAAACTTTCAAACTAGCATTATCATGATGTGATGGTTTCCAAAATTTTTAATATGTTATGCAACTGCATTATACCTCCCTCAGAAAAGTGTATGAGCATACAATTTCATGTTTATTTATTCAACAAGCCTCAAGTATAATCATCAGCAGTGAATATTATGCATTTCTCTGAGAAGGAAGAAGCTTTATGGCGTTTATCAATAATTGAAGGTTTTTTTTTTTCTGCTTTGAAACAGAAATTTCCCACTGCATAATTTTTACAAGTCTTAGCAATTTTTTTTCAACATGTAGCACTCAAAACTTTTCAAAATCATGGGAGACATTTGGTGAAAAAAATAGAATAAAAAGGCCCTAATGTTCAAATTGTCTGAAAATGTTGGCCTCATAAAACCATGCCAATTCTTGCAAAAGTCATCACCATAATTTATTTATATTTGCATCCCACACTGCATATATTGCTCTGATTGCACAAAGTAGTTAGGTGTCAAACTGGTTTTTAGTGCTATATATTATTGATGAGATTTCTTTCCATTTAAAACACACCTACATGTACTATACAAAACCAATGCAATACTTCACTTGCAGCTAAGATTTGTTGCACATATATCCCCTTCACAAACAATAACTTCATTCACATCACTTTTTTTAATGTTAAGTAATGTAATTTTAGCTGTTTTCCAAATTCAAACTTTTGTATTATTATTCATATTTTGCAGTTTCGAAAATGCTCTTTAGGCTAGGGTTGAGGTAAAGTTAACATAAGTTATATCACCGTAATTGTGAAAATCAAAACTGAAATTTATTATACTCATGTCGCCACTGTAAGCCTTAATCATGAAATATATCTCCGAAGAAAGGACCTCGTTGTATGCTTTTTGTCACACTTCATTTATTTAGATCACAGCCTTGTCACTCTACACCTAGAAACTAACAATGAGGAACAGCCACATACAGTGTAATGTATACAGTAAAATGTGTACAGAATGTAGTTAGCATGTCAATTTTCAATACCTTATTTCTCTCTCTCTCTCTTAAGAACACTGAAAAGTAAACATACAGAGTCACAACTCAGAAGAAAAAGAAGTAGTCACAATGTCAGTTTAATGCCTTATGAATTTCTCTCTCTCTTTCTCAAGACATGACGCAGTGGCATTTTTGAGCTCTGAGAAGAACCCAAGGTACCCAGGCTTGGGGGTAAGGCGTGAATCTGGAATCCAAGTTCATACTTTGTTTGCGATGACTGATGGTCAGGGAGAACAAAACCAATTCTTGCCCCAGGGACCCTAGACCAAAGTAATGCCAATGACAAGATGCTAAAGACACATTATCATTACCATTTATTGCAATTCAGGGATGCCAACCAATCTTGCAGAGCTAAAGTATGTGCAAGGTCCCACTCTTACCCTGAATCTACCATGTACAGTAGGATTGGTGGAGTCTAAGGAAAATGATTTTGGATGCCCCTTAGTATCTTTTAAATTGTTCACAGCTGGCACACCAAGGTTTTGCTATTCAGTACCACATAATGCTGGCCCCCACTTCTATCTAACAGTTAAATTTTATACAAGAGAATCTATAAAAAGAAAACATACAGCCTGGTGGGCTGTGTCCAAAATGATGCTAACGTAATTGCAGTGCCCATAGTCAGTCTATGGTTAGTGTTTCAGAATGCTGATCTTCTGAACATAAATAAGATTTGTACAGCAGATACTGGAAATTACTAACTGTAACATGACTAACATCAGCTACTTAGTATTATACCTTGGAACAACACTAGTATGTACCATGCACTCCATGGTAGCTGTTTTTTTGTAAAACTTGCATGTCCTGCATACTTCATGAATACTTCACAATGGCATCATGTACTTCCCACTTGCAAAAACATTGTTTTTGTCTCCACTTCTTTTCAAAAGGTGAAGTTCACACTATGCTTTAGCAATGAAACACAGGCATATTACTGTAGCCATGGGCCCATCTCATTTGGGGATATCACCAACTAGTATTGACATTGCCATTTAACATTTCCACAGTAAATAGGAAGTCCATTTATGAAACAGGTGAGGTACTGTTACCGTAAGTGGCGAAGTAAATTGCAAGTTAAAGTTTTCCCTCCAATTGGGCCAATTTCTTTCTTCTGCCTGAGGCAGTTCCTCTTGTACATTTTAAAGCTTTCTACACCTCTTTTTTCACCCCCCTTCCCTCAGTTTTGCTTCCTCTGGTCTGACTGTGATAGATATCATCCATCAACCACCCACACATTCTGTCGATTAAAAAAATCATCACGTAGGCCATACAATATGGGACCTTAAGGTTATTTTATGTTAGCATCAATTGTACACACTGGAGTATTTTCCCTATTCCACTGCTTATGCCCCTTTAAAACTGGGCCACAAACAGAAATCTGTGTCATACACCATAAATCACAGTCATTGGTAAGATTTCAATCAACGACCAATGGTTTTCAAATTCAAACCCTACTGTGTACTTGACATGCCTCTAAATAGTAGCCCATGCCACAAATCACTGCTATGACATTCAAGTAGTCTACTAACGTCAACAGGGCTATCTCTCTTTCCTTTTTTTGTGATCAATAAATTATAGAGGCTTTCATCTACAAAGCTTGGACTAGGCACCTAAAACATATAATTCATGTCTCACTGTACTGGATGAACATGGTCTCAACCATCACAAAAAGTGTTAAAAAGGTGAACTGCCCTGCCTTGAGCAGCTGGATTTTAAGATTTTTCTCATTGTTTTATTTTATTTTTTTATTTTTATTTTTATTTTTTTTTTTTTTTTTTTTGGGGGGGGGGGGGGGGTTATATATCTTGGGGCACAAGCCAGTGGACAGTAATTAGCTTTTGGCTTACCAGAGCTCCTTTTACACAGGATTGGCCAGTATTTACTCTAAGAATGCCATGCTTTGAACCACAGTACATAGGACATTTTGGGGGCCAGTTTTAGCTATTTTGCTAATCACCCTGAGCTCCTAAGCTCTCTTACCCTGGTAGAAGTATGTAGTAGTATGATCTGAACCACAACTATGATTCCTCCCAAGGTTATGTTCGGATTAAGAAAGAATAACATCATTAAATTTCATGTAAACTCAAATTATGGAACACATGTTGTAGGTGAAGGAGTGGTTTGTTTACCTCAACGATTTGAAGTTTACATGCATAGGCACCAAAAGGATTGACCAAACTCACTTATTACGCTCCACAGAGTGTTTAACTTTCTATAAAAGAAAATGTAATATTTTCTGTAAAACAAGTTTAGCATCAAAGCTCAAATATTTTACCCTAAAGCTATTCTCCTTATTTTGCACCATGGTAGTTCTACATTCTTTTTTTTTTTGGTTTCTTTTTTTACCTGCAAGAACTTTAGCACCAATTATCAAGAAAATTATTTTCCTTTCTCTATTTTGCTACTTTATGTTATTATATCATTTCCAACACTGTTTTCATGTAACAATGTTGCAACCAAGATATTGCAGCAGTCTTACTGTACTTGCTCAAACTGGATTTCCAGTGCTTAGATACTGTACTCCCTTTCATGGCTACAAATTTTAACCATGTTTTGCAATGAAAAGTAGAATGCTATTTTTAACTTTAGAAACATGCAAAATACAAAATTCAAAACAAATGAAATTGAACTCTAAAAAAAAACAGATAGGTTTGACCTTTACAGCAGTCATCTCATTTTTTCATCTGAGTTGTTCTTTCCAATTAAACAGTGTTTGACTGTGGAGTAATATCATCTTCTAATACTCTATTTACTTTCTCTTTAAATAAATTCAATCTTACTTTTATACTCTAGCCTAACCTGTGACTTTTCAAAAACTGCTGTCTTGTTTGCCATGAAAACTTCAAACCAGGGATGGAGTTACAACTCTTCTTTTGTTTCAACATTAGATAGTGGGAGCTGTTCTACCTTCGTAAATTAATTATACTCTCTTAAAATTTTATTTGTTGGATGTGCTGCACTCCTAAATGTGGAAGATCATTAAATGAAACACACCTTTGGATTTAAGGCAAACCTGTTCCTCACACATTTGGCACTTGGAAGTAAAGTTTACGGTAAGTCAAAACACAGTTGAAAGATGTAATTGGCATCATACAATACAAGAGACGACCTTGGATTGATAACAAACGAGTTATCTCCCTTACCAATTACTTCATTACCACAAAGAGAACTGAAATATGATGGTTTCAAGAACAACGATGAGATGCCATATAAGAGTTATTACTGCATCCACAGATTTAAAGGGAGACTGTCACTCTACTGTAGCACTGTATAGCTACTGAGTGACACCCAGTTCATACAGAGCATTTGTACTAAAGAGCTTTACTGACGTGTGCAAGAAGAGTAAGGGAGAAATTAGTGATTTTTAATATACCACTTCACACATGCCCGGGCTTGGAGCCGAGGGAGGCAGTAGGCAATCTGCATTGTTTGGCAACAGGGCTGCACATGCCAAGAATTTAAAATTATTGGCAATCATATAAAATTTTCTTAAGGAGAGAACAACACACATTGTTTCCAATCAAATGAAATTCACAAAGCAAATTTATCACTGCTTTTAGTTACAGTTGTAGGCCCTTAATACAGTGCTCCACCATTTATCTTACAAATCTTTTTTGATCTGACACTGCCTCATCTTTGAATGTTACCTTTGAGTAGCTTACAAACCTACTACTCCCAAAAATTGTCTCGCATCTCAATGAGAGGATTGGATTATAATTAACCATTTTTCAAAAAGCCATCTACGGTAGATGAAATCTTTCATGAAGAGAAACTAATATGCAAGTTGAGTGTCAAGACAAGTAAAAACAAAGAAATTGTAAAACTTCAGAATCAAATATTTGACCTTCTAGCAGCAGCCTCTTTCAAATTCTCTTTTTTGTTTCCTCCCACAAAAAAAGAGGCTCTACTCATTTGCTGAGATTCTGAGATGAACTGGAGGACTCTCTTGCAGACCACTTTAACCAATCAAGGAAACCAACTGATTATGGATATGCAATTAACACAGATCCCTGGCTAAGAATCAATACTTTATACTTCACCTTCCAAGTTAGCAGACCCCTCTTATGGGTCAGTCAGCTGCTAACTTTAATAACCTTATATAGAGAAATGAAAACAGAGGGAGCCGCCGTATGTCTGGATGGCAATTTAGAGGAAATGTCTGTGGGGTAAAGAAAGACCTCTTGTGCTGCTGGTAGTCCTCAGGGCAAGTCAGAAACTTAAGTGACATCTCTTAGACATTTGATGAAACATGCTCTTTCACACATCTTTCCTCATTTAAAGTTATACACTTCTGATCAAGGAAAAAAGTAACTTAAAAAAGTGGAAACTTTGACTTTGACCTTGATCTTGTCAAGCACAATATAAAAATATTTTACACATTACTCAAATGAGTGGCTGAGAGAAGCACAATTGTCAATCAGAATATCACTGTCACTCTTACTTAACTTCAACTGTCCACCTACTCAGTTGCACAAAAAGTTTGAGATGTGGTCTGCAAACACCATCAAGTATTTTCCAGAAAGTGATGAAAACAGAACAAAAAATTTCCCACCTTTGATGATCACAAGAAAATACATTTTAGACTGCACAGTTCTCCATTTTGAAAAAATGTTGGGATCAAATGATCAAAAAAACATGAGCACATATACAGTATGTGACAATACTTACATTGGGTAAATTGTTCCCAATAATTAATGTACCAAGTGGTGGGTTACCCAAGCAAGTGGAAGTCTGCCTCACAGTCAATACACTTAATCAACAATACCGAGACAAACCATTCTCTCAATATTTCTGTATTTTTACACGTAAGCCCACAAGTTGGTAATCATTTAACCCAAATGTTTTTGAGTAAAGTATATAAAACAGACCACCAACAAATTATGAGCTGGTTTAATATGCAGGTAGTAGCCATAACTGATCTGCAAATCTTTTTGTTGATAATCCTTTAATGTATTTTATTTATCTTTAAAATACACAATTTTAAAGAAAATATACAAATTATGAGAATGTGAGAAACACTTTAGGAACTTTGCACAATTGCAATCATTAACACATTAATCACATTAATATTACATTTTGCACAACAAGCAAGTGTGTACCTTAAGCATTTAAATCCTGTGCTCTCAACCAATTTTTCTTCCCAACTGCAAGTATGAGATCTACAGGATACCAAAGTGTTTTACAGCATTTTTTTTGTTTAAAATGCATCTTGTTTTTTTCAAAATCAATCCCTTCAATGTCATTCAGATGGAAAACATGTCCTTCCAGGTTTCCAAAGGGACTTTCAAGATCTAACTCATTTCATATGGAGGTTTCAAATATCACTAGTATGTAAAAAGATTTAACACCAAGCAAAACACTTCTGAGACCACATTTATAATTTTCCTTCTCATCCGATCACCACGAGAGCCCATAAGATCATCTCTAAATGTACTACGTCCTTTCTGAATTGGTACCCCAGAGGGTACAGCAAGTCTACAATAAAGCATCTTTGTAAGTTATATAGTTATATTAAGACCTAAAGGACATTTATTTATTAAAAGCCAAAACGACTTTTAGACGGTTCAATGAATGTGAAATATACACTAATGCAACCGGAACACCGTTGATGTCTAGTACGGTTTAGTATGAACTTAAAACATGTTTGATAATGACATGCTCAGTAGCACAGCTACTAACTGAGCCTCTCTCCCATCTCTGGTGTTATGGGTATTTACCAAATTCACTGCTTATAAATTAAACATGTCCCTTTACTTTCAGCATCATTCCATTTTGTGAGGGGATGCAGATGGAAGATGAATTGAACAGGAAATGATGGCCATATTTCCTTCTAAATTTCAAGGTATTTTCAATCTCTCTCAGATTCAAGTGCCTTACTCCTGTAACTCCAAACTGCAAACATGGGCTCTCATCTTTTCATCCAAGACTCTTTCCCGCGTACACCTGACGTAAATGTTATATGTAAATGAGCTAGTATATGCTGAGGGCTGCTGACCACAAGGGTTTATTCAAGAGGTGTGTACTATAGTGTCAGTTCCGCACGTAATTCTCAATTTTCACTCCAAGCTATAAATTCAAAATATTGTTTTCTTTACAGTTAGATGGGGATGTTTTTCCAACACTGGGCCGTTTATCCTGTTGGCCATCACAAAATATGATCTGACCACAGTGTCAGATTTCTATTTTCTTCCCAATATTTTTGTTTTGTTTCATGAGTTTTCTTTTTTTTTTACTGGAAAAAGATTGAAACTCTTATCTGGGTAGTTGTTGTTCCCAGACAGGGTGATGATCCACAGGGTATAACTCTATTTATAGTTAAGTACTACAGTAAAATGGAAGATGCAATTTTCTGCCTAGTAGCTATGACTAAAGAAAATCTAGCTGGACACAAATTTTGCTTCAAGTGTGGTTTAGTAAAAGGCCAGGTTTTTTTTAATTTCAAATATTGCATGCAGATGAGAAAGGGTTCAAACCAAATTTAATGCACAAAATGTTCTTGCAAAAGAAGATGAGAACTCTTAAGAAAATAGAATCATGGCGTGCAACTGGACATGTAAAAGATGTATAACTGTGTGATGTTTTGGTTGATGTCTGATCCAGCATGTATACATCTTGGGATCAGTGGTTTGTGTTGACACTAGATCCAGAAAGTCTCCATATATCTTTATTTTACATTTATCTTGGTGGCATTGGTTTGGATTGATGTTTGATCCAGAAAAGGTTAATAGATCTTGGCTTCAGTGATTTGAAAAGATGTGTGATCCAAAAAGTCTACAGTACCTATACAGCTCTGTTTGATTGGCTAAGATTAATGGTTAATCCAGAAAGTCAAGATGTAAATCTTGCTTTCATTGGTTTGGGTTGATGTTTTTTCCAGGAAATCTACACATACAGTGCCTTTGTTTCAGAGGTTTTATCCACTGCCTTTAATGAGGAGAGGAGTATTAAACATGTATTAAGTTTCAGATTTTCTAGGTGAACTACAAATAGTACCCCTCAAGAAATTTAGGAGTTTGGTAGGTAGGCTGTTCTATCAAAATAGTTTTATGTAGGTTCTCATTCTTTATCTAGGTGTTTCAAAAATTGCACTCATCACAGTGATTTTAGCTGAACGGTTGTCTGTGATCCCACTTGTATGCTTAGAATTCAAGGCCTGTATATTAAATAGAATACATGGAAGGAAGAATATTTAAGGATTTTTTTCAGGAGGGATGAAAAAAATCCTGTTCCATGTGCCATTATGTTTGGTCCAATCTCTCAGCAAAATAACCAGGGTTGTGCAGTTCATGGGGATTTTTTTGACACAATATACATGTACAAGTCTATAAACCTTCTACTGCATGTATGAAAGCTTCATAATGTATGAGGTACATGCATGCAATAGGAGTGAAACAGACTCTCTATAAAGTTTTCATATTTAGAGTCAAAGCTTTAAACAAGAAAACATTCAAGACACTTGGGAAAGGGGATATAGTTTCAGTGCACAGTCATCTTTTATGACTAAGAATGTCACTGGTCATCATTGCTGTATGAATCATGCATTTGATTTAAATTATGATTTTTTTTTTTTAAAAAATCAACAACCCTATATTTGGCCCTCTCTCTGAATATAATCTAGCAAATGTACAAAGGATGTACAAGCTTTCATCCTTCACTCTGGACTTGCCCTTATGGTTTGTAAATTTATGGTTCAACTTGATGTCCTCAATTGACCTCTGACCTCTATCACAAACCAACAGGATTTTTAGCCTTTTAGTAATAATTAATCCATATAACTAGTGTCAGGGGGAGTACCAGGGTATTTTGATAGTAGGGCAAAGCATGAAGTGCTCTTTTCTTCTTTTTCTCTTTTCTCCCTTCTCTTGTCACATTTTCTGGCAAATATAGGGGGGTCTCCCCTCTGCCCCCCTTAAAGGTGATCCTGTCCAGTGTGAGAAACATTGCAAAGGGTTTCATAGCAATTATTTCATCTTTGGGTAGAAATGAAAATATCAAGATTTTGGAGCACAGAAGAGTTGTTTATTGTCCCAAAAGATGTTCCAGTGTTACATGTTTCTGAAAACAATTATGCAAACTTTATCTCTTAACTTGCTGTTTATGGAAGATGTAGTTAGTTGGTTAGATGGGATTTTATGACATACCAACACAAATGTGTTACATAGTGTTATGGAAAAAGTAGCAGTGCCTTTGCTAAAAAGTGAAGATATTATTCAAATGTGGGGAGACACTGAATCTTCTTCAGGCAAAGAGGGATGTTTAATCTGCATAAGATATGAGACCAAAGATAATAGTAAAGGTAGTGAATAAAACCAGTACAAGTTAGATGCATGGTCTTTACTTAATGCATGACACATGGTTTTCCCTATGTTAATCAATTTCAAATCAGATTTTTTATTTAAATCATAATTTTTTCAATTAAAATCATGATTTTAAACATGATTTTTACGAGCATGATTTGAATCAAACAACCTTGCCGAATCAGTCTTGGGTAAAGGTTCAGTTAAAAGTCATGTGAGGTCATCAAAACCAAGGAGACATTCTACAAGTTTCTGAAAGGATCAAAGTAAACATGAGCACCTATAAAAACAGACCATTTGTTCATGATATACCATGGAAGTACTACCTATACTATGCATGCCTCAACAGTACTTTAGCTTTCTATTTTCTTTGGGGCTATCTTATTATTTCAACCCCAATTATCACAGACCTCAATTTCTTTTTGGACATTCAAACCTTAGTGCAGTTTGTCTTTGTTTACCTAGTAGATTAAATCAGGGTGTCATTACTTTCACTCAAAACATAGGTCACATTCATAAACTATTATTTTAATTCAATAATCCTACAGTAGATGGGTCAGACAAAAAAGGTGTTGTGTTTAAGTTAAAAGGAAATATTACATCAGAAAAACTTGACATTTTTAAAACCAATCATGCAGACTTTTCCACATTCATATGATGCAATTCCCACAATTCATCTGATGCATGATGTGTTGAGGAGATAAAGCTATTGCTGGTGTTAATTGGTTAGACCAGGGAGATGAACTGAATGGTTCCACAATGATTGCTACTTTTGTTAAATTTATGCCATGTTGGTGCATTTTAAATACAACATTTCACCCCAAAAAACAAATGCAAAAGTATTGCTAAGCAATTGAAAGGGTTCACCACCAATTGTAAGGGTTTACAGAGGCCTCAGAGCCAATTTCGAAGTGCAGGGGCTAATCATCGAAGCGGCCAAATATGTCCAATGAAATAAATGCAGTCTAAAGTGGCCCAAAATGCAGTTTAAGGCGGCCCAAAATGCCCACAGCTAAAAAGTGCGGGGGCTAAAGCCCCCTTAGCCCCCCCCCCCGTCTCCGCGGTCCCTGGTTTACCAACAGTAACTGATTTTACAATTCATGAAAATAGTAATGAAACTGATGATAAGGTGATCTTCAGTTCTGCAACAACATACAAAATCATGAATATGCAAAGAACTGACACGCAAGGGGACATGCAGCCACCACAACTTGTGGGTCGTCAAGTGGCAGAGTGGTCTTTTCCAGCAGATGTGCACCAATGTGTTTTACATATGCATGGTTTCAAATCCCGCTCAATGTACCTGTAGGGCTTTTATCCGGGTACTCCGCCTTTCCTCCCAGTCAGCATAGGCATGCCACTTAAATTGGTTGCCCTGCAGATGAAGTTGGTTGGGCACCAGACTGAGGCACCTTCAGGTGGGCCAGTTTATAAGTACATGGCTTTGCCTTTGCCCCAAACTGAAGTAGTTTTGCAGACTGTCCTGTTTCATGATTGGCTCTTGGGAGTCATTTCACAGTATTTTTTCAACTCAAATATGAAAATTGTATGGAGTGACTGCTTGGTTGACATTGAACATGCAATAATGGAGACCTGAGAGAAATATGAAAATTGTAAGTTTCAGCTGTTGCCCCAAAATAAGATTGAGAAGACTGCTCTTGCCTTTTAAAGCATGTCTCTGCAGCTTGTCTCCGCAAACAGTCCAAAAATAATATGAAGATGAGGAAATTTTTCCAAACTCTTTTACACTTCACAGAAATTTTGTGTGTCTTTGATCACCAAAAAGTTATTTCTCAGAGGGAATGTCACTTTCATTTTCTAACACGCAGATAGGCACTGTCTGAATCTTTGATAATTCCTGTTTGACTATTCTCAAGTGAAAACTTTTGACCATGAACCCATCACAAATATAAGAGGTACCAAAGACAGGAGATACTTTGCTTGACAGTATGAAAGCAAATTAACATTCAATCCATGCATTTATGTTTACTTACAGTTTATGAACATGAAAGAGATGAGAGTCTTGTATTCTGTTAAGTGCAGTATGATTTCATGGGTTATCAGCATTTTGGGGCTAAAGTTGAAAATAAATGGGGAGTTGCAAACTTGCAATTCAGAATGAGAAATTGAGAAAAGAGCAAAACTCTTTGCAACAAGGTCAGTTTATGAACATGAAATATCTTTCTTTCAATGGACACTTAGTGTTTGTGCAACATTACGGGTGAAAAATTGGTCCACAGACCTATATCCAAATAGCAATTACAATGAATTGTGGGATAAAGTTTTGGGTGTGCATCACTTTTCACCACAGTAAAATGCCATTGACAAAAATGACAAACACCAAAACTCTATCCCACAATCCTCTGTAATTGCCATTTGGAAATAGGTCTATTTGGATGACTTAACATTAGGAATATGCCTAAATGTTTTACAATGTTATTAAAACCCTTTCAAATATACACATTACAGAAGTGGCCATGTGAAGCATAAACACGGACTTCCTATACATGGACAGAGCATACTGCGTGGTACATTGTCGCTACCGTAGTGTGAGAAAAAGCGCACCAAAATGGCCATCTGCTACGGTTTTGTATGAAAGCTTGGACTTGCTCAAGTATATCTCCATATTTTGCAAGAAAGTTGAAATATTTTTAAAATATGGCAAGGTAGATCAACATCACTTCACATATTTCAGGAATATGGTATTGTTTCCCATTCAAGTTAAACTTTTGCTTAAAATATTACATTCATCGTCAAATCAGACGATTTATAGTTCACTGTGGCCATCTTGGTGCGCCTTTTTTGTCCCATTCGGTGGCGACCATCTACAGAGAGGACGTACATGTAACATGCTCTGTCCATATATATAAGTTCATGAGCATGAATAAGTTGCACTAAATGTCTCAAGGCATTGAAACTTTGTATTGAAATTTGAAATAAGCTGGACTAATAGTTGTATTAATTATGAAAGTAAAAAAATGGAACTGTGCTGAATAATATGCCCATATTTCAGGACTTGACAGAGAGATCAATTGTTGATGAGCTACAGAAACAACGGAGGAGGAATAACAATACAGGGCCCCTAATCTGAAAAAAGACTGTGGGCACTTGTAAATTAAATTATAGGGATACATATATTGTGTCCTAAAACTGTACAAACTTAACCTACGGTAATTGTACAAACATCTGTATGATATAATAGTTACTGTTCCATTCATATCCAAGAAACTTGAACAACCTTTACTTTTCATCTTCACATGATTACAGTATATATAATTGTACAATCATGGTGGACAAAACCTTTGCACAAGACCACAAACATGGAAACCCTCAGGAACTGTACAAGCTAAGCAAATTATAAACTGTGGAATGCAAATTTACAGTTTCAAGTTACCACATTGTTTATACTGAAGTCTATCACACACTAGCACTACTACTATCAAGCCTTTTACCCCTCAAACTTCTCCCATTATCTTTCATCACTATCCTGCAAAACGTTACCTGGACTCCAATCATCTCCACATATTTCTCTTAGCCTCCCAGATATCAGGAAACCTGCCTCTCTGATGTTTTTTTTTCAATTTTTCATCTAAACAACTCCCACCCTTCCTTGTTTTTTGTTAACCTCATTTGTGTTGGAAGAATTATAGCACAGAGAAACTTTCTTCAATATTTCTTTATTTTAAAACCTTCAATAGGATTGATTTTCACCCTCTCTTTTGTCATCTGTGAGCCCTAAGTCTCTGGCAACCAGACAAAATGGCTGCCCCTGAGGAGCTATAGCAGACAAGCAGCTGATTTTTTACAGTGAAACAGGTTCAAAGACATTGATCCATGAAGAAGTTGATTTGCTGATCTCTGAAGCAGAAAAATATTAATCGTTAGAGGGAAAAGAAAGAGAGCATTTACAGACTAATGAAGGTGAATGTCCTCTATTGCAGATACTGTAACAATTATGAGTCCCAAGAAATTCAACCATCTTAAGTTATCACTCTAACAAAATCACAATATAGCTCAAAGAGGCAAAAAGAATGAAAACATCTTCCTTGCCTTTTTTTTTCTTTTCTTTTTTTGAAGTGCTTTATTGACGTTTTAATTTTCCAGCTAAGGAGGAAATGAGCAATGTTCATGAAGGAACTCAAAAGGAAATAAGAAACCAATGACAGACATTGAATGCCTGGTAAATGGTACATTGAGTAAAGGACAAACCTGAACTAAACATGCCTTTGCCAAATTTGTCCCTTTCTACCAAAAAGAAGTACTACTGTAATCCCTGATTTCCCAAATTTATTGAATTTCATATTCATTAATTTTTTTTTTTTTTTGCTTTGCTGATATTTTAATTTTTCAGATACCAAACAAGTAGTCAACTTCCCGAAATAATCAGCCAAGAAAAGGGGTAATCCCCATGGAAAACTGAATTCTTTTCAGACAAAAATAAGCAGTGGCTAGTACAGTACTCTTTCATAAAGTACTTCTATATTACTTTAACACCTGTATATTTCTGTCAAAAAGAAGCGATGACTTGTGCATCTTCTTATAAGAAATTGTAAAAAATGTGTCAACTGACTTTTTTTTCTTAAAAAAAGAAGCAAACCACTTGGAAAATCTCAGTGATCAAATTTTACAACATTCCCCTTGTTATAACAAACATGTTCATAACATATTATTACATACATGTACGGTATAGACCTACTTAAACTAACCACAAAGGATCATATACTCTAATCTGTATTAAAATGTGTATGTGGTAACATGTATTTTATTTTCTGACAAAAGAGAGTAGACCACATCAGTCTGCTTTTTTAATGAAAAAATTCAGTGTTTAAGTTAATTAGTTACTATCGCAGTTAACACTACGAATGGGGCAAAAATGCCTCTCTGAATGCACTGAGTATATACTATATTTAAAAGTTTTTCTGGAAATGGCTTTTCAAGTTTTCATCAATTAGTTTCAAAACACATATTAGGCAAGCAGAGTAAGGAGATGAGAATAGCTGCAGCTCACCGATATCAGAACCCAGCTACAGTAGGCCTTCAATTTTGATGTGTGTGAGTGCAATTGCACACCATCACTTGCCTTAAATCACTGTGAAAGTTTGAGTTTTTGCAGACCTAGATAAAGAATAGGGGTTTATAACATCTTCTTTAAAGTATAACAAAACAGCACTAGCTACCACATCCCTTACTTTTTTTGGTCATGTGATTTGCAGCACACCTGAAAAATCCAAGATTCAAGGCCAGCAAATCAGGCTATCACACCAAGGAAGTACTGTAATATCAAAGTTCTGTGGTACTTTAACAAAAAACAGCCATCTTTGATCAAAAGCAAAGGGTAACAAAATATATACAATAGAATGTCATTTTTTCAAAATTGCTCTACTTAATAAACTTGTCAAATTGTTGCAATCCTCATCCCTTAACAATGGACATCAAACATTTGCTGATAGCCTTTAACTACACTTTGCTGACTTTATGAAAAGCAACCTTGGATTCCTTGTGATTTACATCAGTTCTTGTGATCAACAGAGCTAAGTTACTGTACACAAAGATACATACACATTGATACAGGCCACCTAGGCCTACACCAAGTATTACCACTCACTGTATGTAACTCAAACATTTCAGATGCAGTGTGCAATTTTGTGACTGTAAACTTCAAAGGTGATGAAATTTGCAGCTTTTCAAATACAGGAAGTTTAATATTACTTTGATGTGCTACAAGGTCAGTCAAAGTCATATTATGAACACTTTATAACTGCTGTACATGTACATGTATATGGCATATGACATTGCAACCTCTGAAACTTGTTGGGTCATTGTGCCAGTGAATACTCAGTCCAGCAGGAAATGCACTACTCTTTTAACATGGTTTAGGGAAATGGTTTAGCTGTACTCCCCCCCCCCCAAAAAAAAAAAATAATAAAAAATAAATGAACCCACCCACCTCAAAAAAAAAAAAAAAAGACAAACAGTTGCTCAGAAACTACTCGTAATCTGGTTTTAGCCGGACTACTTCTAAAAATGTCTCTAAAACTGAGACAAAGGCAGCTCAGATACTTATAAGGCCAGCAAAAACTATGTTTCTGTGAACATTCAATGAAGACAATTTGGCAAGCCTACAATAAATTCCAATTTGTGTTTCCTTCCTCTCAATCTCAACTTTTGCAATGCATTCAAGGCATTACTTAAAATTTGTACGTCTACCACTGTATAATCTCCATTCAGAAGGAAAAAAGACAACATCCCTGTCAAGTTTCTTCTCCGTCATCTAACTGTTGTCCAACTTCAAACTAGTTGCCCAAATTTTTTTTTTTTTGAACTTTCACGAAAGGATCAGAAACTTTTGGTCCCTTTTTCTTTTGAGGTTTTTCCTTGTAATTGACCCTGCATGTGATTTTATCCATGTATAACATTTGTGTTCAAAAGAATAATTTCCATTCCCAGTTGGCACTGTGTTGAAGGGTTTCTGGTGGCTACAACATGCAGTGATCAATGAACCATTTCAGCTGAGTCTATCAAGGGAAACAGATAGGCTTGATTCATGCATTAAGGACTCGGGAAACATGACAGAGAAGATTGCAACTGGACTTTGTTTCCCTGTGATGACAACAAATGGCAGACAACTGTTCACACCTCTATAAACCCAAGAACACTGGAGCATTGACCTCTGATGATATGAATGCTTTACATATCCAATCAAAGAAATATAGTGTACATACAGTACTTTATGCCTTTAAACCCCAGAGACTTTCACATATGAATTAAAACTGCTACTGTAGATGAATCCCTTGACCTTATACCTTCATTTTTCATTTCATATTTAGTTTTTTAGTTATGCTTAGTTAGTTAATTAGGAGAGATTTAATGACACACCAATATGAATGTGTTACAGAGTTTCAACTAGTTCAAAAGGTTTAGTTGAGATAAAGTTTTAAATATGAAGGCTTTAAATTTTGAGGTATGTGAGTGCAATCCCAAACCCATCATCTCAAACACTGTGAGGAGTGTGATTTCAGACACCTAGGTAAAGATGGGAGCTCATATAAATCCAATTTAATAAAGCAACACACCTACCACACTTATTAATTTCTATGGAGTGCAACTTGAAGCACGGCTAACTGTAAATATCTAAAACTCACGGCCTAAAATATGTTTCAAGTTTAGTTGCAATATAGTTCAAACACATTGCAAACCCTTCCCTTTAGTTGCCTCTTACAGAGGGCAGAATATATTGTGGGCATATTCTAAAACCCCCAGCTCACAGAGGGGTCTTTTAGTTACAAGTGTAATATTGAAGTAACTACAGTTGAAAGGAGCATTAAGCATTCTGTGCAACAAATCTGTCTCTACACCCAGCCGATAGTCTGGCTGACATTTACGCTTTCATGATACCCAGATAAAGTTGATGCAAATACATCTGAGTACAGGAGGAAGAATCAGTGAGTGCAGGAGCATGTTCGGAACTCACAGGTCAATAAAGAGTGCTCTCACTTCTGAAGGGCAAAAACTAGCCTCGAGAGTATGTACTATAGACAGTTTTCAGTAGACAGCTGAGAAGCACCTGGCAACCCACATGTGACTGTGGCACTAAAAGGCTTTTAATTTTTGCCTGACAATGACTCAATGAGCATTCATAGCTTACCAACTGTGACACCACGTGAAAGCCCCCTATATTCAAGCAAAGTGCTCAACGAAGAAAAATCCCTTTCTTGGGGGTAAACAATTTTCAAGAAGAGAAAGTTATTGTACATGCAAATGGCATTCAGTCTTCACTTCTGATCTTCCCAGAGAGTAAAAACATCCTTGCTACCCATGGCTATGGGCAGGGTTGTCACCAAACAATTTTGAGAGCGGGGTAACTTATGATCACCATCTTAAGGGAGTAGTCTAAAGGGAGTCAGTGTCCTACCTCCCCTTTAAAAATTTTTGCAGGTTGGAGAGTACTTAAAAAAGAAAAAACCAGAAAGCCAAAAGGCTTAGTGATTCCTTGCCCCTGAAATGTAAGCTTTTTCTTCAAATTGACAGTGCTCTGTTATGTTTTTCAAATGGACAGTGCTCCATTATGTACCCACAAAGTATACATGGAAGGCAACCAAGCTTCCCACATTGAGACTCTGGATAACCTTTGACCACCTAGAACTAGGATTCGGCTCACTATATCACATCCACATACTTAATCCACTTACTTAATTTTGCAGTATCCAAGACTCCAACCATAAGAAATTGTGTAAACATGGTATTGAGACTTTGACCTCTCTGACCCCAAATAACCTTTGACCTCCACCAAGAGCAATAGGGATCATATAGTCAATATGACCAATACACACACCAAATATGTCAAAATAAGTCACACTTACCCTTCTTCAAATATTGTGTAAACAAGCTATCTCTAGGCATTTACCATTTGACCTCTGGTGACCAAAATGATCTTTGACCTAAACCAAAATTGGTAGGGATCATCTACTCAATATAACCATCCTACACATTAGATATGAGCAACGTCACATGAACCATTCTTGAGATATCGTGTTTACAAGGTTTTGACCTTTTGACCTCTCATGACCCCAAATGACCTTTGATCTCCACCAAAAACAATAGGGATCATCTACTAAATAAGGCCTATACCCTCACACCAAAAATGAGATTAGTCACACTTACCCTTCTTGAGATATCGTGTAAACAAGCTTTCACTGAGGAATTTATCATTTGACCTCTCGCGACCCCAAATGGCCTTTGACCTCCACGAAAATTGATAGGGATCATCTACTCAATATGTCTAATCTACACACCACATATGAGCATAGTTACATGTACAGTTCTTGAGATTTCATGTTTACAATATTTTGACCTTTTGACCTCTCGTGACCCAAAATGACTTTTGACCTCCACCAAAAACAATAGGGATCATCTATGCAATATGGCCAACCCACACACCAAATATGAGATTTGTCACACCTACCCTTCTTGAGATATCGTGTAAACAAGCAAAAGGCGTCTCGCACACAGACGCATAGATTCCTTGCCTGCCTTCGGCAAGGAATCAAAAACAAGGAATTATCACTCAATTCTAAAGAAATCTAAGGGCGGTGATGCTGATACTGATGGCAAGTAACAAAGCACCACCTGGTGCCACTTAGCGAGGTGACAAACCTGGCTGTGGGTATACCAAGGAAAGAATGTTTGATATGTGGTGATAGGTCAAGGTGATATGGCTTCATTTCATTGCAGTGTACCATTTGGTGCCCCCCCTTCCCTAACACCCCAACACATTCTACTCTATAACAATTTGTGCAGTGCAGAGTAAAAAGCAAATGGTCAAGATTACTTTTTGAATGCAACATATGACAAGCTGCATATACAGTAGCAAATTCTAACAGCTATTTGTAAAAATATTTAAAAACCAATTCAGTAAAAGTACAGGTACTGTAAGACTGGTCTCACGTACAGTATGCTCAAGGTAACACCATATTACCTTGGGCTCAAGTAATGTGGGAACAAGGGTTTAAGTGGAGTCAGCATTTAAATTTCATTCCACCTCAAATCATAGGGTCCTGCACTCCTACGGTTTAAACACCATGTTTGTTTTAATCAAGCAAGGTCACAGGTGTTTATGGTGCTGATGACAGGTATTTTCTATCATTTTACAGTAATTGGTAAGTGAAATACTTGACTGCATTACCATGGTAGCACTACCCTGTACCCAATCAACAAAACAGGGTTAACCTGCAGTTTTGCATTTACACAAGGTAACACGAAGTGTTGCCGTGTATGTGGGAACAAGCCTTAAAGGGGTGTGAACTTTTGAAGTGCATCATACATACTGTGAGTCATTCATAGTTTAAAACATTAAAGTAAACCTCTGAAACATCCATGTATTCTTCCTGTCTAGTAACCATTAAGAGGTTGGTAGCACAATACAACAGAAATAACCTTGAGTGGTATAGTACTTTACTTCCCTGCTACCTCAATTGAGACAATGGCATGACTGGAACTCTGACAACATTTCAGAGCTTACTTGTAAGGTCAATAGGTTGAAAGCTAACTCCTGTAAAAGCTGCTGATTCTGAATGTTTCATGCATGTATTCTATTGTGGAGCATTCAAAGCTTGGAAAAAAAAATGTTCATTTCCTGGGAAGGGAGGTACATTTTGCACTGTTCATAGACTACAAGTACAATAAAAGGAAAATACTTCAGATACTCAAATCTTCCAGCTAACAAACTTTGCCACCTACAGTAGTGCACAATAATATTTATTTGCATTCTGACTGGTATCATGACCACCTTTTAATAGCAGAATTAGATGGAGCAGTGGAAACAACTAGTCAGCCACAACTCGAAAAAAGGCAGTGGCTGGCCATTTCAAATAGTTAGAAACTGAGCCTTAAAACCGCATAACTGACTAAAAGCAGTTGAAGTTACATATTGCTCTAAGATGAGACATACAGTCTTTCTGTATATGTGCCGTATTAGATGTAAACAGCACTACTGTACCGCACCACATGCAGTCAGAAAGATTTTGAGGAGAGATATGGGAGAAGATTCAAACTTTATCCTGATGGTGCAGATTCCAGACACCCCAGGGGAATCAAGATCAGGTACTAGGGAAATGCTCTCTTCTAGAATTTCCTTCCGCATTAGAAAAAGAGTTTTCAAAACTTGAATGTTATATGAGTACAGAACATGTCACTGTGATGACATTTTCAAATAAATAGGAGTGGACTAAAAGAGCCTTTCAATGTAATGATTAAGCAGAATATTAGTGAGGGGGATGACAGAACATAGAGAATTTCCTGGACTTTACCCACTTAAGTTCACATTTCATTTCATTAACCCCCCAAACCATCCCTGTGGCTACACCACTGCTGTACACTTCAGTTTTACAAAACTTCAACATTTCTTCAATAGACACATTGAGGGTCTGACAACAAATCCAATCCACTGTAGCTGTACAGCTATGATTTAGAGCCAAAAGGCATGGGACATTTACATACAGTGTGCCCCACAGAAATATAAGTGTTACAGTATTTAAAGGTCTTGTGACATGAAAATGATAAAGTTGACATACATATGATTCCAACATGCAAATCTTGTGAAGTCCAGGGAGGAAAATGTCATACAGTATATGGCTTAAGTTATCCTTTGGTTTTGCAATCTTTATTTCAAGGACAAGTTAATGTTCAGTAGTATGTCCTGAGGGTTTTATTTTGAAAGTTTAAATCATGCCCTTAAAAATCATCAAGGTATCAATTACCATTTAACCATAAACTATCACAGGAGTAATTATGAGGTAATTATTATTGTGCTAACAAAAGAAATGCCAACACTCTGCAACATTTCAAATCATTATTTTAAGCATAAGCAAAAAGTTGTTTCAGAAACACTCAAACTTGAGAACCCTACTAAGGCAGGACTTTTTGCTGACATGTCACACTACTGTACCTTTAAGTACTGTACATGAAGAATTGAGCCTATATTATTGATATCTCATAAAATCGTCACAAGGGGGGGGGGGGCATTTTCTCATCCATCCCTCTGGATATCCCTCCACTGAATGCAGCTACTGTATGTCTCTTCTGCTGATAGCATTATTCAAAATTAAAGGTAGTCAACTCTTACCCCAGACTACAATTTTTTTCAGTAGGCACAGAAATTCTTCATTGACACAGCTCTTTGATTAACAGCAATTGTTTCAAAAATGCAGAGTACTTAAGCTCATAGGACACAGCAAGCACTGTACTGAGAGGGTTTTGATTACCATTGGTGTCTTGAATACTCATCCTGAAGCAATTTACTGAAGTTATGTCTGAATGAGGATGTGTTTTAGACAGTTGTGGGAGGAGCTTAAGTAAGCAAGTTGGGAGACCTGGAACTGATTGAGGTGAGAGGATTAGGCCTTTAAGTGTATTCATTTGAAGTACAGTGCAAGAACGTCTACATGCATAAAATAATTACCATTGAATCATAATTTCTGCAAACAGCTGCCATCAGTATATTTATTCACTTTTGTTCTATTTTTGTTTTTGCTTTTTTGTTTTGTTTTTTTTTTTCTCTAAGATGTTGACTTTGAAACCAAGCAAAACATGTTTACACAAGCAAAAAATATCCCATTGTGTGACTGATGAAAGTTCAAGGGCAAATTTTGGTTCATTAATAAGGAAAATATTCTCAACTTGTTCCTATTCTGGCACACCTTATGTATTTTAACATCAAATCATTTCCCAGAACTGACAACATTTAACAGACCTAATTTAACAGACCACATCCCAGAATCCAGGTTGATAACGTCAACATTGAAACAAATAGATTTTGGCATATGATATCAGGAAAAATGGTAGGGTACTTCCTGTATGGTTTGTGACAGCCACAGGGCTAAATAACTGATGAGCTGCTCCAAGTAATAAAGACCCCTGCAAGCTATTAACTGGACCATATGCAGAACAAATGTTTCAAAATGGATGATCTAGTACTAACCTAGATTAAAACTTTGAAAGAAAGAACAACAGGATATATTCACAACAGTTACAATTTAAATGACAACAAAAATTTTAAAAATGAGCTCTTCTTCCAAAAGTAGGCCATGTATAGAAATTTGTTTTCGATCCACCATTGTTATTGGAATGGAATGTATGCAATTTATTGCAAATGACTTCAGTTTAATACTGCATGAAACAGTCTGATGAATTTGTCTTTTTCTTTGGAACCCATTTCCATGATACAGAAAATGTAAAGTTCTGTATGTTGCTTGACAGCTTTTTACAGGATGACACAAATGAGATAAACTTTTAATTAGAGTTGAAAATAAATGAGCTACTGTAATTTAACTAAATCTAACAAACAGAGAGGAACTTCCTATAATGGTGAGCTGAGCTGAGAAAGTTTTAAGGGCAAGGTGACATTTATTTGCAACTGTAACTGAAACTTATACAGAATTTGCTGATCATCTCCTGGTCTACAGTAATTAATGTACAAATGTAGCATCAAACTGTGTTTGCATAGTGCATTTGCATAGGCAAATTCTAAAATGGGTGGAGGTATTAAAAGCAAGCATGCAGACCTTTTAAAATTGAAAAGGACTGGCTAGAGCACTTCTTCAGCTCAAAATATATGTTTGTCCAAAATTAGCAAAATGGCAAATTACAGTACTTGCCTGAAAGGCTTGCTCTGTTTGTGCCAAACATGGTGTACAGCATGAAGAAAGTGTAATAAATGAACACACTTATTTCCCATTACTTGGTGCGCAGACTATCAATCAGGCAAGAGTAAGGCAAAAGAGAATCCATGCTTGCGAAAAAAATTTGGATATGCTGATGGAAGTGAGTGCTGAGCAGGTATTCCCACAAAATACTCACCTGCTGTTTACAAATAATTCTCTAACTTGCCTGGAGGTCCAACTGGCATAAGATCCGGTAGCACCAGGAATAGCGCCCTCTCTCTCTCTCTCTTTCCCAGAGGGCAGTCTCCCTCCTCTTTTCTTCATCTTGCCTGATTCAATCAAGCAAGACATGTTTTTGGCCCCTGTCTGGCTTTCCAGATTTTTTTAACTTTTAACTCAATTGTGCAATAGAAGTAAATTCTCTTTCAAGAGAATAGGAGGTGATGAAGAGGCTGATAAAGTAGACTATAAAATGGGTCAGCACAACAACCTGGAGTTGTACTTCTGTACATGTCAGGCCTTGAGTTTTAGATTTTTCAGGTGTGCTACAAATCGCTCCCCTCAGAAAAGTAAGGAGTGTGGCAGGTGTGCTGTTTCATTAAATTTAAATAGGTTTATATAAGCTCTTTTTTAGGTGCGCAGAAAAAACAAAAAATTACTCCTTAGGGTGATTTGAGGTGAGTGATAGTGTGTGATCACAACTCACATGTCTCAAAATTCAAGACCTGGTATGCACTATATGTGTATGGAACTGAGCTCCCCTATGAAGTTTGCTTTATCATCATTCTATAAGAGAACAACTTTTCAAGGCCAGCTAAAGTCTAAACAGGTAATAAGGAATACTTTTCTACTTTACCTTAATGCCAACAGGATATCCTTTGCATGTTCTATTGCTGACAGTTGTGAGTGTGCATTTACACAAATCTACAGGGTATCACTGAAAATAATTCTTCACAATTAATACTACAACACTCTTTTACCAAGTTTGCCCACCCATTCCACATTCACAAACATTCCTTCTTTTAAAATGAAATTCACAGAGAAAAAACATGTCTTCATTTTACCTTGAGGCAATCTGACACAAGTATACTGTACTATATACAGTATTTACCTCTTTGTGAACTTCCTGAGCAAATAAACTTGTCACATTCTACAGATCTGTCAAATATGTCAAAATGTCCATAAAACGTGACAATTTATTGGTTGGGAGTAGTATTGAATACAAGCACTTGAATTTTGTAACATTTTAACAAGCAAACTCCACACACAACAAGGAGTTGATTTCTTGATGGTCTATTCTGATGTCACCACTCTGTTTACCATTAATATGTCAAAATTGTAATTTTCAAGATTAAAACAAAACTTGAGTAGGGTACAAATTCTAAATGCATGAAACTAAATGCAAAAGAACCAACAGCAGTGCATAGTATATCTGAAGTTTGCAAAAAAAAAAAAAACACATTAAAAGCAAGATTGATCTTGGTTCTCATCTCGGAGAAAAGTTGCACAGTACTGTATAGAGCAATTTCTCGACTGAAACAGAAGTTACAGCTACAATAACAGTGCAACTAACATGACATAAGAACACTACAGGAGAAAAGTTAGTTATAAGGATAGGATATCAAGTTTGAAGCTATAGAGTAGACCTAACATCACCCCCAATTATAAAATATAAGTTTATTCGGTAAGCTCAGTATTCTTTACACAAATGTAAAACACAGCAGGTAACTCCAGAATAAAATGAAACTAAGTATGAACTGAAGCCAACACAGAAGCATTGTAGCTGTCACTGAAGGCACCATGTCAAAAACAAAGGCTGCAGCTATCTCAGTTAAGCTTTATTGCTATTAATGTGGATGATACCCACATACTCTGGAAAAGGTTGCAAGGACAGCTGGAAGGCTTCTTCCCTGGAAATTTCTGCAACTGAAGGAAACTTGTGGCAATTGAGAGGGGGGAGGGTTTTCCTTTCTGTTCATGAAAATATACGGAGAGTCATAGGAAAATACAACTCCCTTTCTGGGAAATATTTTTACTTCCTTGGCAATAAAAATGTTTTCCAGGCCTGCATCAACAATGGATAGGATCAAAACAATGACAAATGATATTTTAGCTTTCACAGAGGCTGGGGTCCTAAGACCTTTTGGGCATCAAAAATTTCCAATTGCCTTTCTGAATTTTAGTATGGTTTGCCCCCCTCCCCACCCCTAAAACTACTTCTTCTCTTTCACCAGAAGATTCTCTGTCCCTCACCCCACCCCTATTGTACACTGCACACCAGCAAAGCTCAACAGAAACCTTAGTCTGACATCACGACAGGGTAGCATACTTAAGTCACCAGTGCTGATTGATGGTCTAGACCTATTTTCTACAGTAGAACTGATTAATGAAGCAGCTCCTATAGCAATTACAAAGATTTTAAAATCAGTTACAGAACTTCATATTAATCCATCCTATAGTTCATTTATTACCATGGCAACATGCATTAAATCTTTTTAAGTTTTGATGCAAATTCTTTGGTAAATAATGTGTGTAGACAGGGGGCAAGATTGTGGGGTACAGTAACCATCATTGTGCTTTAATACAGCAAGCAATTGCAACAAAATGCTCACTCAGGCTTTATCCTGTATTTGAACATCAGATTACCATGTGTACAGTGCTTGAAGTCAGTCAACCACAACTAAAATTTGAAAGAGAACAACTAGACTTTCTAAGAGGCATTATGACAACAGGCCATTTTATTAAAATCATCTACAGTTATTAAGATTACAGACATTGAAGTGCTCCAAAAGAGTTAAAAACCTGCAGTATCTTTGGTAGTGCTCATTGAGTAGGCCTACTGTAAGTCACATGCATTTATACTGTATTCAGCTTATCAAAGTAAGTCTGTACTGCTAAGTTTTGAGATGAGTTAAACTAAACTTCCTTCCATTTTTTTGTAGGAATCTGAACTATTTCTAAGAGGAAGAAAATTGACCTGATCTACAATAAATCAACATGTTGCATCATGAGGAAACTTCTTTAAATACTGAAGCATCTCCTTAGATAAAATTTTCAATACCATTCAGACCCACCAAATAACCCTGGCACTACCAATGCTGCCCCCCCTCCCCAAACCCATATGTTACAAATTAATGAATGCTGTATCATTCACAGTTTGAAAGTTTGGGTGAAGAACTTATTCTTACCCTCGGAGTAAACATCTTTCAGAAAATAAAGTAATTAAGAGAAGGGGGTAACTGTCCAACATCATTCAGCTCCATTGTCTATCATTGTGTACAACAGGGAAAGGAATAGACAGGATTCTTTTCAGCATGGGGAAATGGGGGTCAATCAGTTCCAGGGGAACATTTCTGGGAGTACATTTTGGTCCAATGAATATACCACAGTACCAAAATGCAATGAGGTTCTGATGATTGATATATGTTTATACCATAAAATGTCATGATGTCCTACATCTCCTCTGTCAAATGTTCAACTAACATGATGGAAAAGTAAACTGTGCTACCCAAGATGATCTTTGACCTACACCAACAAAGGAAGGGACCATCTTGGCACAGTTACATATCCAGAACCAAATATGAAATCTATCAAAGTTTCCTATCTTGAGGTATCAAGTGAAAAAGGTTTTCAGACTTTGATCCCTGGTGACACCAGATGGCCTTTGACCTGCACTTAAACCTATAGGAATTATCTTTCAAAACTAATGCATTCACATACCACTTATGAAAGCTATCTAAGTTTCCTATCTTGAGATATTGTTTACAAATTTCACAGATTTTGACCTTGAGTGACCCCAGATGACCTTTGACCTGCACCAAAAATGATAAGGACCATCCTCTCAATATAAAAATCCACATACTAAATTAGAGACCTATCCAGTTTCTAGATGGAGATAAAGTGTAAACAAGGTTTCCACACTTTGACCCCTGGTTACCCCAAATGACCTTTGACCTCCACCAAAAACAGTAGGGACCATCCTCTCATAGTATCCTATCCACATACTAAACATAAAATATGTCCACGTTTCCTACCTTGAGATAATGTGTTAACAAGGTTTTTTAGCATTTGACCTCTAGTGACCCCAGATGACCTTTCACCTCCACCACCAACAATAGGGACCATCCTCTCACTGTAACCTATCCACATACTTAATATGAAATCTATCCAAGTTTAACACACACATGCCATAATGAATGCATTGGTTTCTCTTATCATCAAAACCAATAAAACTGGAAATTCCACACTTCTCAACAAGGTCACACTTGGGGTGCACAACATTGCTGTGGGGGGTACATGCCTGCTCTTCCAAAGCAAACAACACAAAATTACCCAAAGTAAATCTAAGAGCTCTCCTTTTGGTACCTACCTGTATATTTCATACAACAGAATGATCACTGGTGATAGATTTTATTTACATCAGGTGGCACTGTATCCACTTTCTACACGTATGACTACCCTCACATACCTCCCAAGTGGCCCGCATTTGAACACCCAAACCCGCCGACCTGCCCAGCCCTATGAAAAACCCACATTTCAAATCTCCAAAGTATTCTTAGTTAGAGAACCACGCAAATATAGCTTTAATAGCTTACCGATAACTACAAATTCAGTAAATCGTATCTCACAGCACATTCAACTACTACTCGCACTACTATACAAGGCATTGGCCTAGGCACGCACAGACTGAGCTGTTTGCTGTTGCAACATCGCTATTGGCTAACCTTCATCGCAGGTATGGAATATATTCCTGTCACTGCAAAAATAGTGAAATAACGTCGTGCAACGCTGCGTTCAGTGGCAAAAATGAATGCGCACTTTGCGGGTTAGAGGCGGGGCTTGTCCCAGAGTTTCCCATCAAACGAACGTAGGCCCAACTGGACTGTCTTGACAGTTTTTGACTTTCTTGACGGTGATTTTCATGCCTAGCATGGGACGCGTACAAGATGCGATACGTAAGAAGATAAAATATATTGCAAATCACTTGCAGCACTGTACGACCATCTGTGACATATCAAGTTGACACTTGCAAACTGCAGGCTGGTACCATGACCGCAACAAAATTTACGGCAACTATAACGATCGAATATTGTAATAAGGAGAAGTTTTTAGTAATTATGCCTTTGTGAGTATCTGTATAATATTATTTTGGCAAATACAATATTTTTCTAGGTTACTGAAAAAACAAATCAGTACCGTACTGAATTTTTTTTTGCTGTAACGTAGCGAAATTATGTTGACTGATTTGCCAAAAAAGTGCCACCATTTTGCGTGTAGACACTTCTAAAATTTAAAAAGTTCCGGGGTCACCCCCTCCCCTTATACCCCCTCCCCCAGGCCGGGATCCACCAACGGACAGATCAGTTGGACCTGCATCTAGCCTCTCGGAACTTGGGAGCTATGCCCCCCCCCTTGATTTATTGCTAGTGAGATGCTTCACTTTCCTTACTATATCCTAAATTTACCTGAAATAGTTTCAGTTTTAAAGTTATGAGTTTTATTCTGGATGAAAAAAAGGCAATATGTGCCTTAGAGAAGCTGAGCACTGAGGAGTTTTAAAGTCATGAGTTTCATTCTAAATGATAAATGCAATACTTGCCCCTAAAGAAGCTGAGAAATGAAGGTTCACGGGTTAACAATTTCTTCTTCTCATAGTTCAACTTGCAGGCCTTAAGTTCTGAATTTTCGAGGTGTGCTACAAATCACACTACTCAGAAAGTTAAGGAGCATGGTAAGTGTGATGTTTTATTAAACTTATATAAATTATATGAGCTCCCAGTCTTCATCTAGGTGTGCAAAAAGTTACACTCCTCAAAGTGATTTTAGGTGAGTGATGGTGTGTGCTGGCACTTGCACCCCTCAAAATTCAAGGGCTGAATTCGAAAGATCACGCTATTGAATCTACATGTGGAAGGGAAGCTCCCACCATTAATGGTGGATGATGCTGTTATGAGTGGATGGGATACTGTATATGTCATTCATCACTGCGGCTATTTATAAAGATCTGTTTGTTAAAACAGGACCTGAAGGCATCACACTATTCCAACAACTTTGGATTACCTGGTAAACTTAAAAAAACAGCCCCTCACAAAGATGAAAGAACATTGAACATTTTGAAACCATGTAGAAATAATATGTCACTTGAAAATGTCACAGACTGGTCTCATGAGAATGGCAGATTTAGAAATCACACTTATCTGTCATAAAAAATTGCTGATCACCACTTTTAACCATTACTTAGCAATTTATCCATGTTTCCTATGGCTCTTCAAACATATCTAGAGAGCTTTGGAGATTCTTCTCAGTCGCAACTTGGAAAAAATATATATGGGCAAACATACATCCTGGCCCTTAGTTAGTCCATCATGAGTTGCATATTTTGGGGGAAAATTTTAAATGAATCCTAAGGTATTTTTAAATGCCATAAACCAGCTTTTACCAGGATGACAAATGTTGTTTCTCTTCACAGTAAGTGAACAACTTTAGTATGTTTCATTTTAAAAATCAATGATCCATTACCGAACTTGGTTTTATGATAGAAGATTGTGAAGAGGAATGATGAGACCAAGTTTATTCACCTTTCAAGCTGAGAGATGATATAAAGTTAAATTCCACTCTCTTACAAAAAATAGGGGAACTTTGTAAAATTGACATCTAGTTATGAGAATAACATTCATGCTCTCCTGCAATAAGCTGATTGCCACAAACCTGCTTTAGGGGTTATAATATGTAATGTACATTGCTGAAGACTTAAAATGCAATCAACTTCCTTTCTAAGTCAAACTTTCACAAGTTTCTGTTTGCAATCTATTCTTATCTTTGCTTGCCCCTAGTCTTATTTTCTAACCTTCCTCAGAAGCCAATCATCCTCTCAGAGGAAAAATCTAGTTAAATGTGTCATGATATATTCTTATCACGTCTGATACCATCTTAACCTGTAATTGTACTCCAGTTAAGCTTTAATCAATTTGACTTCCTGTTTGAAAATAATATTTTATTTTGGGGGCATTTTAAAGAGATGACTTCCTAAATGAGAGCACAAAGCTTCTGGATCAGTATCTTTGAAGACTGGGACAATTAAATGCTATACCCAACATGAGCAAGGAATTGGAATAGTCAGTCAGCAGATTTAAAGGGAATAGCTATGCTATCCCAGATTTATTTTGACACAATGGCTATGGGTATGTCTTCTACATTTTCTCTTACTAAATCCTCTCCTTTCCAATTCAAATATCTCTCACAACATTTCTGTAAAAAAAATAATCATTATTCAGTGCACCCATCCAGCTACAGTATTTGAAACATTATGTACAAAAGCTGCATGACTCAAAAAAACAAACCGTGATAAGGATACTACTCCCTTATACTTACAACTGCAGTTTTCTCACTTTCAAGAGTTAAGTGCAGCCAGGCAAAGTTTATTTTCAGAAATCTGCTTAATACTACAGGTATCCCCCTGATATGGTTCTATATATGTTTCTGTTCAAAAGCTACTTCAACAAAGAATTGATGTTAAAGTTATTATGCATGAAATAAACAAATTACCTGTGAGTATTAACAAAAACTATGTCACATGATTGATTGGAATCACTGATGGCTCTTCATTCAAAGGCAAATTCTTTTATTATCTCTTTTCATGTATATTTCACCTTTTCAGAAATATTTGCAACTGTTGACTTAATATTCTGGCAAGGTCTCTTACACATTCATTTCAAAGTATCTTTCAGAAGCAAGCTGCTAACAATAAATGCAGTAGGTTAATTATTTTTGCTGCCCCAAAACTATGGAACACTCTTCATCTGTTCTTTACACAGGTTCTTTCGGTACTTTCAAAATAAAACTAAAAAAATCATTTTATTCTATTGTGGTTAGACTGTGACAGCACCATGAGCACATTTTGGCAGATGCAATTGCTTTCCTAATTTTCAGTAAGTTAACCTTGAATAAAGATGACAGGGTAAATGAATCAAATAGGGAGAATGCATTTTCCCTTTAATGTTCTGCAAACATGAAAATATTTGGCAGGACCTACCAGTTGGCTGTTAATGACATTTACAACATAGCCTAACAACTGAATTTTGACAGATGAAAACATGTGTTTGATATCAAATGTAGGACAAAATGTCTGCTTGTGTTGAAAGGTTACAGGGTTCCAAGGATGATAATAATTACAAACCAAAGATGTTCACATAGAAACAGGACTCAGTGACACAAAAATGTTAAACTACAGGATACTAATGAAAACTTATCAAGCTTCTTGCAGACAGGATGAATTACAGATTTGATAATGCAAATATCCTTTGACATTGTTTCAGCACAATCCTAGCTAACAGCATGATAAATTATTCTTTTACCAGAGCCAAGAAATGATGCTTTTTTTATCATCAAAGTTGTACAAAAAATTTACCTACATGTAGGTTAAGTTCAAAAAATACCTTTCTCCACACTAGGTAACACAGTTTAACAAAGGGAAGCAAGACTGGTCATTACCTGGTCATCACTGTGAATGATCCAACAGATCTCTTCAAATGTAGCAACTCTGAAAAGGTTTCAAATTTCAAGACCATTATGGCAATTTTATCTGATTAAATCAAAAATCAAGTGCTTCAATACCAAATGAAAACCCAACCTTTTCTCAGAATTTCCCACCTTGGGTGCACTAGTTATTGTTGTAATAGACTGTCCCCACTACCTTTCAAGGATTGATTCATTTCTTCCAGACCACAGAAAGTGGTTACATTTGCTTCCCTGGGCTTTTTACAAACTTCATGCAACAAAGATTAACTTAGAGACTTTTATATTTACAGTGGCCAAAACTTAAAGGTCAAGAGCAGTCCCCCAAAATTTATTTTGAAGCAAGAACTTAATATTACAGATTTCCTCTTATTTCTCTTCAAGGCAACTTTCATCGTATTTTACAACTTCAATACTGCATATTCCATGTAAAACAAGCTGTAACTGTATAGTACTTCTACTAGATTTCACATTTGAGATGAAAAAGTGTTGTCACATGACTCAGAACAGCCAATCACAAAACAGAACAGTCTACTACACTACTTTAAGTTGGTGTGACTGCTCTTGCTTTTTAATATTGCTTCATAACTAAATACAAAACTGTTTGCTGTGCCATGCAGTAAGGTAGTCTACTGCCACTACTGTGGTAACTGTACATACTTGTAAAATCATTTTCTTCATGCATGAGCAACATATACAGCACTACTGCACTCCACATGTACCATGCTTATATGCAGTTTAAATGATAGCACACAGGTGGCAAGGTCTTCTGTGACCTCAAATAAGGTCAATCCTACAAGGCTAAAAAATACATCCCTCAGGGAATATAGGAGATGTAGTACTTGGCATTGAGCATCCCTGGAACTCCATAAACACACAAGTTTTCCAAAACATTGTGGTTGCTATTTTGGGGTCCCAGGTGATGTCTGATTTTATGTAAGCACTTTTTAACAGTGCCTAGCAAGGAGTCTGTCCTAGCAAATAACAAAAATACTGCAAGAGCCAACTCCATGTTTACAGTATGTATAAATTGCAGTATGTAATTAATCATTCACTTTATTCTGAGAAGGGAGACCATTTTCACTATCTTGGCAAAGTACATCATACCATGTAGCTGATATCTTAAGGGCAGAGTCATTTTCATATTCAGTCAGTGTGTGCAGTTGGGTACAGGAAATAAAGAAGTGACTTGGCAGCAACTGCCAGTTAGATATTGTGACTTTGCCACTTACACTGTATATATGTGTTACACATGTACTACCTGTTTATATTCTGTCAGGGTTCGAGTTCACACTGTGACAAAAGTAAATTTCCTTTTCAGACACAGCATCCTAATTTCTAAATGATGATACAGTTTAGAAGAAAAAGCCATTTTTTGCCATCTGGGGAGATTTTGTGAGACAAAAACTTTCCCATAAGCTACGCACAAACCTGCCAACTCAACTGCTTACAGTAGTTTCTGCCATTAAGATAGTTGCTTAAAGTGTCCTCATTTCTGTCATCATGGAATGGTCAGCCTACTCTGTTCTACTACGTCAACTGCGATCCTCAGATGGTCACAGCAACATAGTAAATTCAGAGTAATTATATTTTAAATAAAGTGCAATCATGCTGGAATATTGCCCACACCTTTTACTTGACAAACAAGTTTAAAAGTTACAACAGCATTTACTAATGTGAAGAATCCAAGCTCTCTCTTTTAACCCTCATGAATATTTGACCTTTGCTTTGAAGTAAATTTACATCGTGACTCGTGAGCACCCTACATGTACAATATGCTGCTGTACATATAATTCTTGACGAATAAGTCAACCAGTCATTTCAGTTTCAAATAGCTTTTAACTGTCAGCTAGGGCAATGATGTACCTTGAATTTCAACACAAGACTGCACTAACATTTTATTTGTCAATTTACATGATAGCGCCATGTTTTAGTTTCCTGATCTAGTTTTCAAAAAGAACAGTTGCTCTGCAAATTTGTGATCATAACAAGATAACAAGACTGCCACCAAACTGCCCATACAATATTTAGCCACCTATAATGCACAGTATTTAACCACCCACAACGCATATACAATATTTAGCCAATCACATCATTAATCTCAAACTTAACAAATTTAAACTTTTGTTAATCATCATCAGTGCACTTTACCTTACCTGTATGGTTGCTAAGTATCAGACATCCTTGCGGTACATTAAGTTGAAATATTTTGTGCAGCTTTTCTTATTTTGTGCCAACATCCTGTTTCTCAACCCATTAGGATTTTCTGATGATACTTTAACACTGGCAATCGATCGATCTTATCCTTTAATGAATAGCAGGTTAGTCTTACCATAGTATTGTTGAGGTGAACAGAGCTGATACAAATTTGTCCCAGAATATCATAGAGTGCTTTCACACTTGATCCCAAGCAGGGGATCAGATCTGGATCTGATCCACCTCTCGAGATCAACTTTGTAGTGCGAAAGCTCTCACACTCAGAATCACATCCAGATATTTTGATCCTCCCTCGTGAGCAGATCAGATCTTGTGCAGGGGATCAAAAAACCGTGTGTGAAAGCAAAACCTTTGATCTTGAGGGGAGGATGTGATCTGGATCGGATTGCCCCCGCGAGATCAGCTCTGAATTGTGAAAGTGGTCATACTGTAAACAATTTTCATTTGCTCACTGTACTGTCAAGATATTTTGATGGCTCAATAGCTACGTAACACACCTGTATGTCATACAAATATAACTTGCATCCTCTTGCCATTCAGAAAATTACTAATTACCACAAAACGTCTATCTTCTCAAAATACCACACATCACAGTATACATGTACTATAACACAGTAATTGTAAATGAGCAAGTTACCCTTAGGCAAAAATTTAGGGGCTGCATCAGTGGGGACATGGAGAAGACCCCTCAATATTCTCAAGAAAATGTGAAAAGAGAAGAAAAAGAAAGGAAGATCAGCACTCAACCCATGCTTAGCCCCCTATCAAAATATCCTGGTGCTATCCCTGCAAAGAATTTATATTGATTTCCTTTCAGTTAGTTCTTTAAGGACAAGATCAAGCTCATTGATACCTTACATGGTTCCAAAACAAATCTGACTTTCCCAAAACTTTTTCCAATGTACCTTAATCCTAAAAAAAATTTCAAGACTACATGATGTTCAGTAGATTGTTTGAATGAAACTACTGCATTTAGCAAGCAAAAAAATGATGCACAGATAACTACAATAGCCTCTAAGACTAGCAGCATAAGAGAACATGTTCAAATTAAAAATACCTTAGAGATCCATCTTAAGTAAGTATGTCAAAGGTATCAAGAACACTGGTCATGACTGTGGTAGAAAGCTACAGTAAGATAACTACTGTACTTGGATACATGTAGTACATACATGGTAAGTATCATTCCTGTTGAATAAATTGTGTGGAGCGCAAAGATAGCCAAAAAAAAAGGAAAAACAGTGAAACTTTGACATATGCCTAAAATTCTCCACGGTTAAACTAACAAGAAACAATGGAATAGGATGGGGGGTAGGTTATGTAACCAAGGAAGTTTCTATCAAGGGCCTCCTTGGTAAACACTAAACCACAGTCAAAAAGTATGGGGCAATATATCGAAAGTAATTATCACAATAATTTTTGCTCCAGATGATACAATACTATTAAGAATAGAAATGTGACCATAATTTCTTAAAAAGACAAAGTGAAATACACATGCTATGTATTTTTTTTTTCTTCTTTTTGCGGTCTTCATTTTATTTTCTCAGTTACAAATTTCTACTTCTACCTTGCAATGATCTCACAGTAATGAAAGCAACTGCATCCTGTCATCATGTGATCTTTTTATTCATCTTTCAAGCAGTTAAAAAAGTCAATGAATTCAACAAAATGAGAAAAACAAAAGACTCATTGATTATCATCAACTGGTTGCCTTCTCTCTTAGTCAAATTAGGGTAGAGAAAGCTTAAATGAAACTTGTTTCAGAAAAATTAATAGTTACATTACAACATTTTCTTATTTGATTATCATAAGGGTAATAAATGAATACTGCCCAAAACCACAAAATAATTAGCATAATCACTTTGGCATCTCAAACTCCAGGTCACTTCACATTTTCACAAGGATTCTGTGGATATGCCTGTGCTTTTCCTACTAGCAAGTTCAATGCCAACCAGTTTACCAAAGTCACTTCACCCCTATCCCTCGAACAGGGTTGTATGTTCATTACATGGCTCGGCTCATTCCTCTCACAACACAGCCCTTGTGCTGCTAACATTCACAAATGTGCCCACTCTTGTGTCCCCAAATAACAAAATTCTCACCAAACTTCACACGTATCATCTCTGGCACCCCATTTAACTTTGCGCAAAAGATGTTCACAAAGTTTTGTCAAACAATGGCTGAAGTTTCACGGCCAATTTTGAGCATAACAGTAAGTCAATTGTTCATGTTTTCGAGTTCTCAACAACTGTGTTTTTTGGAATGCAACGTCGACTAAGTGCTTCTGCCTCTTAGCAACTGAGTTCTCTTCCTTTCATACACCAAAAGAACATGGCAGCTACTTGTGCAGATGATGACACGACACAATGCTAAATTTTGCTTTATATCTTGTTCCAAATGATCCTTTTTTGCATTTATTTTGATGAGATCTCAACAATAATGCTTTTTTTGTTCATGCAAAGGTACTTAAAGTTGTTAAAGTATCAAACTTGGTCAGAAACTTCATATTTTGTGCATCCTGGCTAGCGGGTAGGTTTGTGAACATTATAGCTGCGCAAGGGCTGTGTTATGAGAGGAATGAGCCTAGGTCATGTAATGATCACACAGCCCTGTTCAAGAGCTACCTCACACCTTACAAGTTTGCCCTGACCTTGAAATTAAAAATGGAACTGTGGAAATTTTTCCACACCATAGTTCCTTCTAGTTCACCCTTGAACTAATAACTTTTTTTGTGGTGTAGAAAGAATACAACAAAAAACATGAAAAACTGAAAATGGGACTTCAGCAATTGCAATACACGTCTAATGCTTAAAGGAAAATTAAAAAGAGAATAATACTGCTACAATGGCACAAAATAAAATGTGTTTTGAGAAATAAAGCAGCCAGAAATAAATTATCACAATGAAAATACAAGTCTACATGAAAAAAGCAAATTCAATAAATGCCTAAAGGCCTATTTGTAGATAAACTTATTCTACCATCTAAAATTTATCCTGAGAGAGAATATAATGAGAATTTCAATTGACTGTACCTTTTGGACATAAACGGTACACCTTTGAAAGGGTAATGACAGATAAGTAGGCAAACTGATCATCACATGGGGAAAACTTGGTTGGTTCTTTGGGGAAAACTGGTCAATGCTGAGGGAAAATTGGTTTGGAAGGCAAACTGATAAGGGCATACAGGAACATAGCTTTAACCATCCAGATAATGTTGGGCACAGTGCAGTGGTAATTACTCATCATGAAACTGAGAGAAACAGAAAGCTAGTCATGCTTTTCTTTACTTTAACCTTGTAAAGGTAGGCAGGTACAACTATAGAATACCTCCCTAATAAAAGACATCACCTTCCGAGACACAGTCACATTCAAATTGAAGCCAACAAAGGTACATAATAGACAAATTGAGAAACATTGGTCAAGTGCTGCAACTGTGCCTCCTTTCTAAAGTGTAGGCTCAGTGAACTCAGTAAATTCTTCAAAAATATTCACAAAATTACTTGTCATTAGGTTGGTTTTCTTTGCTTTTCCTGTCTACATGTTAGGCCTAGCCTATGGCCATTTGCCATTTGGTCTTTCACAGAGTGCTGTAAACTTGTTTTTGGCCAAACTGCTTGGCCTATGTTTAAACAGCAATTCCTTGCAAAACACATCAAGAGTAAGCCTATAAAATTATTCCTGTGTACTACGAGAGACAAAATTCATATCTTCAAACGACATGAGGCCGATGGGTATCCAAAGCCTAATGTTAGTCAAAATTTACAGATTCACATACCCTCAGATCAGGACGGATACGAAATTTGTGATTCGAATTGAGCCAAGCGACGGGAGCACCACTGTCAGCCTGCCGTTCTTCACGGGGAAGAGCGTTCAGCTCACGCTGCTTCTTCTGCTCTTGGCTGTCCAAGCTTAGAAAATTGATCGCCACAACGATCTGGAAAACCACGAAGAATAAGGCAAGATAAATGGCGTAACGGTACCGATAACACCACCTGGAAGAACGAGTTGTCCTCGTAGTACGATTCATACCCATTTTTCCTGATTGCAGGAAAAGTGTGGGGAAAGTTCTTCTGTTACCTTCTGAAGTTCCACATGTTACATTTGTACTGCAAGCAATGAAATATAAACACGGAAGTCAAAGTGCAAGAGGACTTAGTTGCATTGCACAGTCGTTTTATCTCTTTACGCAGCGGAATGAAAAAGGCGGCGCTATGCAAATTTAAAGAAGTAAGAATTATAGATAAATTTATCGGCGAAAAGATGGTGTTTTGATCGCCCGAAGTCAGTCGAGTTTATAGATTAGTCTACTCTAGTTTTTTCTTTCTTTCTTTCTTTCTTTCTTTCTTTCTTTCTTTCTTTCTTTCTTTCTTTCTTTCTTTCTTTCTTTCTTTCTTTCTTTCTTTCTTTCTTTCTTTCTTTCTTTCTTTCTTTCTTTCTTTCTTTCTTTCTTTCTTTCTCTTTCTTTCTTTCTTTCTTTCTTTCTTTCTTTCTTTCTTTCTTTCTTTCTTTCTTTCTTTCTTTCTTTCTTTCTTTCTTTCTTTCTTTCTTTCTTTCTTTCTTTCTTTCTTTCTTTCTTTCTTTCTTTCTTTCTTTCTTTCTTTCTTTCTTTCTTTCTTTCTTTCTTTCTTTCTTTCTTTCTTTCTTTCTTTCTTTCTTTCTTTCTTTCTTTCTTTCTTTCTTTCTTTCTTTCTTTCTTTCTTTCTTTCTTTCTTTCTTTCTTTCTTTCTTTCTTTCTTTGATTTGATTTGATTTGGTTTGCTAAATCTTTGGCTTCCTCAGTAGTTTATTTTCACTTGCCTACTAAGAGTACCCGAAGAAATTAGCAATTCTAAATTTTTTGGTTTGGTGTGCCTAAGCAATGTCATCTGTTTAACTGTGATTCTCTATTGTCATGTCCCGTTTTTATTCGTTTTGCGTATCTTTACTATTTCTTTGTCTTAGCTAATTGTTATATATGCTACTGCAGTTCTTAAATCTACATCAAAAGGCATGCATACTCTCTCGTCTCCGACTCAGCATGAAAACTGAGGTCCCGGGAGCGGGAAAGTGAGACCGACAGGCTCCTTGAACAGATATATAGAATCTACTTCACTTACCTTGAATTCAACGCTTTTAATCGAAACTTCATTTATTTCCACCTTGCTTATTTCGTCAGTTTTTTTTAAAGACCACGACTGATGAATGGTGGGACTATGGGGAATTTACTAAGTGGAGTGGCCATTATGTAGCTGTTCACTGACAAAAGTGTTAAGTGCAATCGCTGCGGTTGTCCGGTGTAACAGATTAGTCTCGCCGGTTGAGTAAATCATGGCGGCGATCTCACACTGCGACCCTTGCGCTGAGTAGGATAACCGGGCAAATGCCTTCTATGATAGTATATCTCTGTGGTAGTTTTACAAAATAATGCGATCGCCCGCCCGTCCGTATGGAATACCGTTTTAACATTTATTCCCGAATTTCAGATATCTCTAATTAATTTCAGATATCTCTAATTATGCACTATTTTAGATATCTAGAATTGAATTAGAGATATCTGAAATTGAATTAGAGATATCTGAAATTGAATTAGAGATATCTGAAATTGAATTAGAGATATCTGAAATTGAATTAGAGATATCTGAAATTGAATTAGAGATATCTGAAATAGAATTAGAGATATCTGAAATTCAATTAGAGATATCTGAAATTCAATTAGAGATATCTGAAATAGAATTAGAGATATCTGAAATAGAATTAAAGATATCTGAAATTGAATTAGAGATATCTGAAATGGAATTAGAGATATCTGAAATTGAATTAGAGATATCTGAAATTGAATTAGAGATATCTAGAATTGAATTAGAGATATCTGAAAATGAATTAGAGATATCTGAAATTAATTAGAGATATCTGAAATTCGGGAATAAATGTTAAAACGGTATTCCATACGTCCGCATGCTTTCCGCTAGCTAACTGTAATATACATATGTACCTACTTAAAGTTAAAGCATTTCAAAGTGACAGCCGTAAGAGACGTCTTCGGTTTCTGAGCGCCAAATATAAAATAATTTAAGGTATTCTCTATACAACTGAAGGGAAGTTGCGGGTCAGGTCTTGTTCACGCCATGACGATAACCTCTGTGCCTGTACCACTCTATAACACGTGTGTGCAATGATCAGTGTGTCATGAAGAATGAAAAATGCAGTGTGATGGATGTCTACGGAAGCCTCTAATGTTCTGAATTAATCGAAAAGTTAAATCATAATGGATTGCGAGCATGTGACTGGCGCCAATTGCAGCGTGGTATTAATATGTAGTTGAAACTGTGAGGGATTGTGTTGAAGAGACGTGTAAGCTAATATTATCATGTGTTTTTTTTTTTTAAATGTGAATATCACGTCCCGTTTACGAAATAACAATGTACGTGTACTACATGTAGTTTCTTCTCTTTTTATGAACGAACTATGTTCAATGTTGGGCGAGGTAGACATCCTAGTTACTGAATTCTTTGTTTGAATGTACGTAATACCGACGTTACTGTAAATAACTGTTTATTTCATTTACTCGTTTATTCATCATGATTATGTTACGCAAAAGAAACAAAAAGTTGCAGTTCAATAAGCTTTTATGTTTCGTACGAGTCGTCAGGCTAACACATATCACAAGAGTGGTTTAACCAACACTCAATTAAGTTCAAACTGCTTCGTACGAAAATGTACTTACATATTGTATGTGATGTCTAAATCTAAAAATTAAGTGATAGCTTGCTATAATGAGTGAGACAGCACACGAAACAAACTAAAAAATTAAAGGCTGACTGTAACATGTGGTTTGCTTCGCCCTCGACAAAGAAATAATATACCAAAAAGGGGTATTATGGGGAACAAACATTTCAATAGAGTTTCATTTCGTACGAAGTAGTTACTACAATATGTTATAAACCACCGATATTATTATTAGACATGGATGCAACTTCGTACGGAACCGCACAAAGTATTGATTGTGATGTATTGATATCAAATTAAACAGTAAGTTGCCTTTATTTTTAGGTGGAATAACACACGAAAACATCAAACTTGCAAAATGCTATTAGACACTTCAACTTGCTGGAGGGGTCGCGCTCGAAAACAGCTGGTTACCCACTAGATCAAAGACAATGCATATCGCGTCCAACAACGATTTAATTTTTTTTCGTAAAAAAGCTTATTACAATTATGAATCTATATCTTGTTAAATATAAACTGTTTAAATAATTTACTCAAAATATATTACACAAACACTTGGGGGAGTATCAGCGTACGTAGAGTATCCCCTCAGCCGGGAACTTGACCAACTTTTGCCTTATTTCCCTCCAAAAGGCCACGGTAGCCTTGGTTACGGCATAGGCCTATGGGGAAAAGCACCTTAAAACTTTTGGGCTCTTCTGCAACTTGTGGGGGGTGGATTAATATCCCAACATCCATTTTGGGGTATTCGCGCCAGTATTCTCTAGCAAGAAAATGGCAACACTTTTCCCAGGTCCTTTCCCTTTTGGCCTCGATGGTTCTTTAATTAGAGGAGCAGTAGGGTTAGTAGGGTTAGTCCATGGTTTTCTTTTAGCGAACAAACAAGAATTAAGACCTAAAGCTGAGGAAAAATATGACCTAGTATGGTGGATTCAATTGAATTTCCAGTCAGGCTTATTGGGGGACACTCTCACATTATTGTTTATCATTATGTGTAGCTGAAACGGCCTGGCCAATTTTCTTTACCGTTGCTAGAAGTCGGCTGTCGGGGCAGACCAGATGGCAGAACTTTGGACACTGCATGCACATGAACAACTACTCGCCCGTTTTTGTAGGAAAAATTTAGAACGTGAGTTTCCTCGAAAAATGTGGTCTCCAAGTAAGCAAAATCAAGAAGATCGTCCGGGTGACCGAAGTTTATCAGACCCGCATTTTTATCAGTTTATCGTGGGCATGTGAGATGAAGGCTCCAGCTGTTGTTGATGAAATTGGATTTTCTCAACAACAGGGGGAGGGCAGCTTTCCCCAACCGGGCATGACCTTGCGGATTGAAGAAGGGATGAGGGATTGCAGAGCTAGTAAGAAGTGATTAAAACAGATTCAGATATTCATTGAAATAGCGTTACAAAAGAAAAAGTAGTTCATAAAGAAACAAAAACAGTTCATGATCATCAATCCAGTAACTTAAAGGGCCAATTCTCTCACCCCAAACTACACTTCTTGCAGGGGCGGGGGGGGGGGGGGTACAGAAACTCTCCATTGGCCCAGACTTTTGATTGACTGTTAATTCAAACAATGGAGATAACCAAAGCTTCTATTACACAGCATGAATTGTACTGAGAGTGTTTTGGTTATACACATAGAGTATTTTTATACTCACCCTGAAGCAATAAACTGAGATTGTGACTGGATAAGGGTGAATTTCAGAAAATTATGGGAGGGGCTTTACTAAGAAGGTAAGGAGAATTGGTACTGTTTGGGGTGTGAGAACTGGGCCTTTAAGTCTTTACGTTCTTCTTTTAGGTCTCCCCGAAGGAAATTACCATTCTTCCCCGACCGGGAATGAGACAGGACAAGGTACATGGAATGAGGTAAAACGTAGATAAGAAGAGGTCACTGAAAATCGAACATTTCAAAACAAAAAAATATGTTCAAGATCACCCGTCCACAACTTCAGTCCTTGTAGACTTTTTATTTTTTTATCATTACTTTTAGGCCTCCCTGACGAGAAAGCCGACCTTCCCCGACGGGGAGCCAGCGCTGCCCGACATAAAGGCCATGCTCCCTCCCCTGCCGGCGCAAGCCTGGGTGTGAAAACATGTATGACGAAATGTTAAAACTTAGTGATTCTTGTACAATTAAATGGAAGTTCTACCCTCATGCATGGAGCGAGCCATGCTAAACTGCCTGACGGTACGAGCCAAACAGGGAACCAACGTTACAAAATTTGGGTTAAAGGAAGGATTTAAGGTCATATAAAGTTTCGTTATGTTGGAGATGTACTTGCATCCTGGTGAAATTCGCATGGAAAGCTGATGTGTGGTTCTAAAGATATGAGCAAGTAAACTTATCACATTATCAAAGAGTGAACTTGAAGCAAGCATATCTTCTATCGGTCTCTTGTTTTTCTTTTAATTTTACAGCCATATTTTCTCCTCAACATTGTTTTTCTTTAAACTTTGCAGCCATATGTTCTACTCAACAATATTTTTTTTTTCAAAATGTAATTGCATAAGTGACATGAGAATCTCACAAAGTTTGATACCCCACAGGGAGGTCATGTTCCCATTATCTTCAATGTCAACCCAACAGTCTGAAAAACAAAGGGAAGCAAATCATTCCTTGTCAATGTGAGGAAGTGATATGATCTCTGCTACCCTAAGCTCACTTTGAAATGAAAAGTTTATAACACTGTCTACATTTGGTTCCTCTTTAACATATGAAAATGGAATTTTTGCTTTAACTTCCCCTTTAATATAGTTCCATGCAAGTGCTGTGTTGCAAACATCTGGTATTTACATCCTGAAAATTGTGCTGACTTTGACGGTAGTACTGTATATATACTTTTCATCCAACAGTCTGACTGCATAAACCTCGAATGTCATATTGTAATAGCGACCTCATTTTCACTCTCTCCGATACATTCATTCTCTTCGCTTTACTTCTATCGCTTTTCGTCGCGGCGAGTATTGGATTCCCCTTTCTCCTATAGCATGCCACACTCCTCGTAGAACTTTATGACTGCCGTGCAGACTATCAATTACCGGGGTCACTTCGCCGGCCGGTCGTATCACTACGGTATTACTCTAACCGGGCGGTTGTTTCACTACGGGGTGAGACCGCCGCTCGGCGAGACTACTCAGGAGGCGATACTGCTCTGTTACACCGGCATGCAGCCCAGGAAAACGTTTGTCAAAATAATCACAGTTTCCGCAGGGAGTTGCCACTAGATTTGGTTTCCGCATCAGACCTTGCCAGGCGCGTATGACGGCAAGGAATTAGTTTGGGATTAGACCTCTTCACGGCCGTCTCAGTGGCCCATGCTTGAAAAACAAAATAATTGCTAAATTATCACAGAAACTGACCACTGGGCTATATTATGTTTCTTGCCACAACCTTGCGCCATTTCGCCAAAAGACAAAAATATATATTCCACGCTGTCACACTTAAAAATTAACATGTCACAATCCTGGCTAAGTGTTTTCGGTACTATTACAATTTTGTCTGCTGCAAAACGACCCTGACATAAGAAAATCTCAATTAATTTATTTTAGTTTTGTTCATTTCATACATATTGCATGTTGTACAAAGAAGATCAACCAAGGGCGAATATAAGGAAATTTGTTTGGGGAGGCAAACTCAACTTGCGACCAAGACGTCTCACATAGTATGAGCGGATGCCGTGCAAAAATATTTTCTTCGGGGGAGGGGCATGAGAAGTGGTGACTAGCTGCCTGGAAGACTATCTAAGCGGAGAGCCACCATCAGTTGGCGCGGAGCCTACAGAAAATTTTGACAGAGAAATCGCGACCTCTCAGATAGCCGGGTGTTGTATTTGCCAGGCTTGTAAGTAGAATTTTAAGCAGTCGTTATTTTGAGCTTTCCTTTGCAATAAAACTTCATTTTAGTGAAAGAAAATGATCAAATCGCAAAATGATCAGAAAATTACAGGATAAAATGTGCTGGCTCATTAACAAGACGATTTGACATTTTATCATTTTCTCTGTCGCAAAGTAGAATCTCCATTAAAAAGAATAGACCAAAACCAAATTTTAGTTTAATATGTTAAAGACGAACATATTGTAAGCACTCTGGGGAAGTTTTCATTTATTTCCCATGTTCGGTTCTCTAGATATTAGCATTTTAGTTGTCACATTTTCTGCAGAGAGTAAACTTGAACCAAGCAGGTGCGATGTCATGTCTTCATATTGATTGTCAATGTTTTGTTTTGTTTTTTAGTTATTTTGATCCTGCAGTTTGACCTTGAATTGATTAGGGATGCTATTTTGCCCCAAGACAAATTAAGTTTTTAAACTTCCATTCCTCGGGATGCAGTTATGGTAACAACATATCACAGTAATGTTGTATAAATATGGTGTTAAACTTCAGAGAAAAACAACAAAGCATTGTCCATAAATTGAACACATGACATCACGCCTACTTGTTGCAAGTCCACTCTTTTTAGAAAATGATGTCAACTTGAACTTCAATTCTAATATCTGGAGAACCAAACATGGGAAATGAGTAAAATTTCACTAGAAAGCTATGCCTAGAATATGTTCAGTTCGAGCTGAGGAGCTGAGAAAACAAGAATTGCGAGGTACTTTAATTAGCAGAAAAGCAAGTATACTCGTATACATTTGAGAAATTAATAAGGCGATAGTTGTTAATCATTTTCTCATACATATATACTGTATAACCGATTAACCGGTGAGTGTCATTTTAGATTAACCGGAGAGTCACTAATCAGACCATCACAAACAGTGAGGTTTCAGTGTAAATTCATGAAAAAAGTAACAAATTGTCTGTAAAAAGTAACAATTTCTTATGCCTTTGTGTCCCAAAACATTCACTGACAGGGCATATGCGAGTACTTCATTTTGATTCAGTTATGTGTTCATAACTCCGCAGGTATACAAGTTGTGTATGTATCTTTTTCACTGTCTTACCTGATTACAATCTTCCTCCTTTAATTTTTATTAATTGGGTCTCACGATTTCTGCTATCAATTGAAAACATGCGAAATATTGGTAAAGAGTCATTAGGTAAGTTGTCAGGCAGGAATCAGCTTATCTTTCAAAATAAGGGCTGGGGTATTGCCAGAACTACTTTCGTCAGATTTTAATTAGATTTCAACATAAATTAAATTGTTCAAATTTCCAGTTTTATTTCCCTTTCACGTATCTTTAGTATTTCCTCTTAACATAAGTGTCGAATATTTTATGTAAACCAATTGAGTGTTTTCCATGAAATCGACATTTTAGAAAAAAAAAAAAACATATTAAATGCAACAAAATTTAGATGGGCTAATCATAAAACATTGTATTAGTGTTCACCAATTTAAATTAGAGAAGAACGTTTTCTTGAAAACAACTTGATAATAAAAATTATACTCGTGATGAAGATATTTGTTTAGCGTTTACAGTACAATCGAACTTCCGCAAAAACTCAGCTATAGTAAGAAATGAGACAATTGCTTAAAACAATATGGTCTAAATTAATAATACGAGAGAACCATTTGCGGTCACAAGACCGAACTATGAAAGGACTAAAACTTTCGAAAAATGTAAAATTCTAGGGGGGGGGGGGAATTTGATGTGAAAGAGAAAACCGTTATGTTATAACGTCTTTTGTTTTAGATGAAAAGAAATTTCTGTGTAGGCGGATTAGGTGAGTTGTTGGCAGAAGAACATGGTGCATGGCCAACCATAACTAAAACATATATAATACGGGAAAAAGGAGCGTTTGAAAACATATTTTCCAACCGGTCATTTGAAACATGAGCTTTTTTTACAATAAACAATCAATAGCTTGTTCTTTTCATGTTTTTTATTTTCATGTTTTTCTGTTTTTGTCTAATACTGCAGTTTCAGTTTCTCCAAGTTTTCTGAAGACCGAATGTCGTCACCAACTGAAACTGTAAGAGCAACATGTAAGAAAATGGTTAAACGGTGAGAAGACAGGCACGAGATAACGAGAGGGCTTGTGATTAGTTTTTAAACTTAAAGATCAGATAAATGAATGGCCTGTTAGCTCAGAAGGAATACGTGAAAATGAACCATTTGATATCCCTCAGTGTATCCACCACATAAGTGATAAGTAAAATTTTATTCATGGCAATAGGGCATCCCTCTTATTTGACTTCCCCACCCCAAAATATACTTGTTGCCTGTACGATGGCCATGTAATATGTTGATGCCCCGGCCTCACACACACAGAACACACACATATTGCTTGCCCGAGTTGCTCTGGCATAAGTCCCTTTGAGAGAAAAAAAAGAGAAAGGGATAGCCCAATCAGTTAGCTGTTAGGAAGGAGACATAATAGTCGCACATCTGTCAAAATAGGGTACTTGGAAACATAGTTCTCCTCCTCAAATTTCAAACTCTGATTGATAATACATTTAATCCTTTCTTTAGGCACCATGTACTTTTGAACTTGCCCTAACTGAAAAGGATCTGACTCATTCACACCTAAGTAAAGCATACTTTGATCTAAGGCTTGTCATAGACAGGTTTTCAGCTCTAGTATAAAATTCATTAGCTTGAACGACTGGAGATGATAGTTCAAGTAAATTAGCTCCTTTGTATTTCATCGTGTGCTGTGTAACCATTATTAAAGGTAGTGATGACCGAGTCACGAGTTCGAGTCACGAGTCCGGCAATTTTTAACTCTCAAGGACTCGAGTCCATGTACTTCTCAATGGGGAAAATCAACTTCTCTGGTCGGATCTTTCAAATTCTTAGATCTCGAGTCCCAGCCCGGACTGCTGCCCTGGTGATGACATGCCAGCATGATGCCCTGAGTGGCAGTTAGAAAGTGAACTTTATTTGATTGTGCTCAGAAAGGAAAGTGGAAATTTCATATATTTGCATAGCGACTGGCAACGAAAGTTAATGTAAGATAAGGGGGGTGTCTTCCCATCGAAACTTTGACAACGCATCATTGATTCTTATTGATCTAGGCACTGAGAAAAAGAATTTGGAGAATTGAAGAGTAGGATTACCGCCATTTAAAATAACATTTCTCCAAAGGGTACCGTACATAGAAAGTCAGCACACTAGGCACTCTACTGACAGTGGAAAATAAAACATTTCTTGTTTACTTGTATTGTGTTCGATGACTTCAAAAACACTGAAATTTCGCTGCTTAATTACGTTAGAGATGTAACATATCTCATCCTTATCACTCGTTTCCTTAAATTTTAAAAGCTCCGCTTTCATACCCGTGTCTAGATGGTTACTCCATGTTTGCAGCCCCTTCCTCTGCAAGATCTGGAGTTTTGCTTCTTATAGTATTTAAGTATGTGATGGGACGTTTTGTGTTTTCTTGTCCTGCAAGGTGTCCAAGAGCTACACTCTGAAGACTTGCTGTTGAAGTTTGACTGTCATTGTAGGCATACGAAATATTGAGTCTTTCTAAGCAAGAACGAGAACGTGGCAAAAGCGGGGGCAAGGAGTTGCCAGATGCAATGCAAGAAAGATAGACATGCATGAGTATGTTATTTAGATTCTCTTAACATGTGAGTCCGAGGCAGTACTTCTATGTTCTGAAAATGGAAACAGGTAAACAATGAAATGGTGTGTGCATCCGAATCCTGTACATAATTTATATCTTCAACAAGGATAACATCAGTGGGGGGTTGGTCGGCACCCCTTAGGGGAAATGGTCCTGTTTTGGAGCCTTTAGCCAGACTGTAGTAAATGTAACCCCGATAAATACCAACTTCCCCTGACGATGCATGTGTTCCATTTCCTTACAAGAAGGGCAGATCCTTGAATAAGACATTTTCCCAACAAATTCAAAATTATTCTAATTTTCTTGATATAACCCATTTTTCAAATATTTGTAAGCAGTGAGGCACATATTTTTATTTTCATTTAAACATCCATAAATTCTCTTAATCTGAAATATAAAACATATTACTTCTTCAGTCTTAGTCTTGATTTTGTCAAGGGAAAGAAACAGTGGCGGCGTCAGAATTTTAAGAGTGGGAGGTAGGACAAATGGAAAGTAAAGGAAAATGTAACCGAAGAACAAAAAGTTTCGCGCATAGCGCAAAACCGAGTGCTGAGCGTGTGTTTTGCGGGCCAGGGTCCAGGGACAAAGTCCCAGGAAGCTCTGAGGAGTGGGCATATGTGGGGGTGAAAAATTCAGGGTAAGTGTATTTTTTCTGTTCCGGGAAGATGGGTGCAGGGCCTGCTAAGGAATCCTGTTGGAATCCACGGGGTAAATCCTCAATGTGTTAGAGGGGGCGAAACCAATGACAGCTATGGGGTTTCTACATATGTGAAATATTAACATATTTTGAAAAATTATGTGTCGGGATATTGGGATAAGCTCGGGACATCTCTAGGCAAATACTCTGACGTGTTCAAATTTCCCCCTTGTGCCTATAGTGTTGTTTAATATTTGCACCATGCACCCTGGTTAGCTGTAGCATTCGATTCATATGACTTTGAAACTTTCAGGTAAAAACAGGGAGAGCTAACATCTTCCTGCTCAAAGTCAGTGGTTAAATGTAAGTTCCACTTGTTGCAAACCTAACAGCTCTCCATTGAAAAGGATGCATACTAACTTGATAATTAAGGCACGGGTATCAGAACAGCACAAGTGAAGTTAATGACTACAGTCTTTCACTCCTTCCCATAGCTTAAAAACTAAGTTCGACTCATTTTAATCAAATTTCTGTGAAAGAAAACGGACATCAGTTAAATTACTTCATTAACCATATTTTAAACCTAGCAACTAGTCCAAAGAAACATGGAAGGTAAAGGCTCCCTTATATTCTTGTGGCAATTTTTATCGTATAAAAGCAGAAATGATATCATTATCTGTTTTTTCTTAGTACAAAGTTCAATTAATTTCTTACACCGAAGGAAATAAAATTATGCATGGTGTGCTTACATAACTTATTCTCCCTAAAGGTAAAGAGAATTTACCAGTGTCATTTTGCATATGTAAAGCACGATAGGGCTCCTTGTTCAACATTAGTTACAAAGCTTAACAATAGGTTCATATCGTGGCATTCCAGTCGTCATAAGGCACCCTGCGTAGGAAATATACAACTAAGCTATTTTTACGGAGGCCTTCAAGATCCTTCATGATGGCCGCTTCCATACAAATTCACTGCTTACGTATATGAGCGGCGCCAGGGTATTTTGTTAGGAGGCAAAGCATGAGTTAGGCGCTCCTTTCTTCTTTTTCCCTTCTTTTCCTTCTCTTTTAACATTTTCTTGCGATTATTGGGGGCGAGGGGCGGTTGTCCCCCGCTTATCCCTGTCTACCTACGTTCTACTTTTGTGTGAAAGCTGTTTGGATGTAGGTAGCCCATGCAGTAAAGAATTGTTAAGGGTGATTGGAATGGCATGGAACTTGCAAGCAGCTTAGAGTTCTTTATTTAATTAATGATCTTAATCGACTACTGTAGCGAGAAAACCTGTCTCTTTTTGGAAATGTTGTCTTCTTTACAGCACTTTCACTTTTAAAGTTGTCACTCCTTCTGACAAATTACAATTTTTACCAAAAAAAAAATGCATGAAGTTCACTTAATCAGTGGACAAGCACAGATAAATTATTAATTATCGGACTTGCTTATTAAGGTGATGTTATACTAAAACTAACACTAAATAAAACTACACAATACTAAATTGTTGCAGTGATATTATACTAAAACGGGTCTGCGGGGAGGGGGTACATTCTCCATATTTAGATACGACTTCCTGAATGAAACCTTGGTTAACTTCAGCGCCTTGTTTATTAGTCCATGCTGGTCGTTACAACCCAGCAGTCATTTTATTAGAGTCAGATCAATAACCAAAGTGAAGGGGAGGGGCCAAACCCATTTCAAAGTTTTCTACCTCCCAGAATTTTGCCATTTACTTAAAGGCCAAATCTTTTCCTCAGCTCAGACAGATCCAATTCCCCTAACCATCTGACTTACATCCCTCTCGCAACGGTCTAAAACCAAACCTCATGAAGAAACAATATCAGTTTATTGCTTCAGAGTGGTTATACAAGATCCACTGTGTAATCAAAACACTGGTCTGCATTTTTTCGAATTTGCTGTCAACCAAAGAGTGCGTCAGTTGAGAAGTTCTGTAGACTACAAAAAATGTAGAATGGGGTGAGAATTGACTGCCTTTAATGCGATTTTACGCATTTGGCCCCTGCAAAAGTATTCTCCGCAAGAAGCTTGGATGGATAACGGTGTCATTCACTAGATATCATTTAGACAATACATTACAAGTGAATTTGGAGTTTGTAGGAAATGTTTTGCAGAATTCTATGGAAAACACCAAAGAGCCCACATGGGACCATGGACTAAGCAAATGGCTAAACAATTAAAAACAAATTAAATATTACTAAATGACCAAACATCATCATTCGAAAACCGGCAACTCGGTTTTACACAATACACACAATAGAGCCCACATAGTCAGGCCAAAAATTCAAGAATACCATTGACAGATCATTGACCAAGTATCATTATCGCCTTTCTAACATTAATCGGAGGAAAAGTTAAACTCTTTGTAAACCCTGGCCCTCCTGAAGCTCACGAAACTACTTTTTGAGGAACCATATTATTATAAAAGAGAGTCTGTGTAGTGTGATTTTTTCAGAACTGCAAAGAAAAGGGGCCATGTGGCCCAAATAGGCCTTGGACTGATTCTTCCAGAAAACCACAAAAAATCATGAAAGAAACGTAGCCTAATTGTGACAAGAATTCCGAAACAGCTTTAAACTTTAACTGCAAAGGGCTGACTTCTTTACAATACTTAACAAAATGGACCCGGGGTACATTCTTCAGGGTCTTTGGTCCAAGGTGTATGAAAAGCCACACGGTACCACTAACTGAGTAACCCAAAGACAAGTCATCAAAAATGCAAAAAAATGTTGAAGGCAGTGTCGTAGCTACGAGGGGCCTGGGGGTCTAGGCCCCCAGATTTTCATCAGCCCCCCCCCCCCCCCGCAGATTTTTCGCGTCCTGATAAAGTAATTGAGAAAAAATAAAATGTTTGAACGGAAATAAACTTTGGAAAGTATTTCCTTCAAAAACAGTAAAAAAATGTGTAGCAATTAAGAAAACATGCATGAATGTGTCCAAAACACATTTTGTGCGCACGCATGAAATCAAGTAATAACTTCAAAATGCATACTTTCACTAAATTAGATAACGTATATAATCTGATAATCTGCACTGTCGTTTATTGCATTTTACTTCGAAGATGAAACGAACGTCTCGACGACAAACTCGAATGTGACTTTGTTAGGTTAAGACCCTTTCTGCCTTTCGGATGGCTGGTTGATTTACTGAAAACAAGGCAATCATACACTGGAGACCATTCTTACATGACCTTTCCTATACTTTATCATACACAAAATATGCCGTAAGGGTAAGGTACTGCCTTCGAATAATTCTTCCCTTTCATCCTTTGCGAGTAAGCCTATGTCGTGACTCACTCCTGCCCATGACAAGTGCCACTGTAGAACGATTTCTCGACAAGTACTCTATAGTTGGCACTGGCGTCCAGGCGGATTTGTATTACAAATTCCCACAAGTCCCAGATTTCATGTGCTTTCCACATGATCCACGGCATACTTCTCCTTTGCGGTTTAAATATTTTGAGAGATTAACTCGTAGTAATTTAATTTTGACAACGTAAAGTAGGGATGACTGAAAAAATACTGCACCATTTTGCATCTAGACACCGCTGAAAACCGGAAAACATTGTTTCTTTGGTAGCAGTGTATGTCACTTGTAAAACTACAAAGACTAAAAAGAGTACTTTAAAATTTGATTTAAAATGCTCCCCAAAAAGGAAAACCCTTAAATCCTGATTATTTTGCCTATAATCAGTTCAAAGTTTTGCCAAACATAGCACCATTTTGCATGTAGGAGATATAACGCAAAGAAAGTTTCTCAGAGTTTCTCACAACTACTTTTGGGTTTTATATTAAACCTGAAATCCATTCATATTTTGCCGCAATTGCGATCTACGTTCTCCTGATGCTTACAATTTTTCCCAAGGGAAAGGGAGATACCGGTTCCCTATAGTCTCATCCCCCAGGCCACAAATCAGAAATGCACAGTTTTAGGGTCCCTAACATGTGTATGTTTTACAATTTTTCATAGATTGATTTTTTATTCTCATTATTTGAGAAGTGGCAGACATGAGATTCCTATTTCGAGGCTGGGTACACAGGTACATCCAGCTTCAAGTACGTGGGAAGTGCCGTTTCTGGCCATCTGGAGGGTTTGTAAAGCCCAAAATTTTCTTGTACGCCCCGCGCCAACTGACGGTGGCGCTCCGCCTAGATAGTCTCCCCACGCCTGACCCTCGAAGGAACCAGCCCCCCCCCCACTTGTTACCTATCCCCCCCCCCCAAAAATTCCATCCTGGCTACGCCACTGGTTGAAGGAGAAGCATTTTGCAAAAAGTCATAAAATTGACACTAGGGTCCACATAGGACCTTGGACTACAAATTCTGAAATGCTTCAAATAGCTCACGGCCCAGGAATAATTGTGTTCAATTTTTTAAACGATTCCAAGAAGCTCCCATGAAGCATGTGGTATGAGGTACAATATGCTGAAAAGTGGAAACACTGTAAATTGCACCCAGAGTTCTGAAAAAGTTTCCTGAAAAGTCCATCGGAGCACATTTCCAGCGTCTGCAGTGAAAAATAGGTCTAAGGAGACAATGATTCTTAGCAAGTTTAAAATATTTGTCCGTCAGAAAACAAATTACTGTAATGATTCTAAGCAGACGATAATTCCAGTCTTCCAGGACAACTTTCTTGGTGAGCGTGAGACATGATTTCCAAGTAAACATTGACTGAACGGACACAATTTCCAGGACAGACATGACTTCCTTTTATCATGAACATTAGGAGGGTCAGCAAACCCTGACGGTGTGGTAACCCCAACCCTCGTCCATAAACACATATGACGGAGTTTTTGTATCTTTGGTCAAGCAGATCTCCTGAAAAATAAACGTACCGATTATTCAACGTAACATCCCATCCCCATCCCCCTCCACCTCCCGGGTGTAGATCTCGATCGGTTTCGCTGCAACCACTAACCTAGAAAATTCATCTATATCAGCGTCATATGAATGTTTGATCAACTCATTTCACTTGGTTATTTATTAGAACAGATTCTCCTCACAGGATCAGCTTGACATTGGTGCTGATCCTGTTTTTAATTTGCACGAGGTTTCCTCTTAAGTTGTACCAACCCCTTAGGAAAATTGACCATGGTATTACCATGGTACTTATGGTTTAACCATGGTATACCTATCTGTTACTTGGCCAAATAACAGCTCTCTGGTTGTACCAAACTGAAGGCGAGATGACCATTATAGGCAGGATTTAAATCGAAAATTTATTTTTCTTATACACGATTGAACACTGTCAATCCTACGCCTTATGGATAGAGCCCTGGGTTGTATATAATTGGGAATTGTCAGAGTAGAACGTAATAACTTGCTCGGAAGGTTAATGGTTTAGCGAAGGCCTTCAGAACGGTAGGAGTCGAATTCGCCAGTTCGTCGGGACCGTTGAAGCAGAATAACCTCGCGGGGGCAAGTAAAGCGACAGGAACGATTATCACCGTACAACTTGCCGGTGAGCGAATTTCCGAGGGACTAGGACAGTAGGAGGGGCAGTTCATTACAGTATGGCACGGTGGAAGACGAAAAAACTGTTTTTTTTTTTAAAGGATTGTAGGTAACCTTTAAACTGATTTATGTGTTTGAACACTGTCATTTTTGTCTACGTTTTTCTAAACACTTTTTATTCCCACTTCGTTACCACGTTTTGATGCGAGGACACGTGTTTAATTTCTAAACATTTCGCTTTTGAACACGTTTAATTGCTCAATATTTAGTGTTTAATAACGAAAAATATTTAAAATTTTAATGTGTTTTCACATGTATTGCATATAAGTGTCTAATTGCTAAACACGTTTTAGAGCGGAAGTGCAAGCTACAACATTGAATGCGCAATAAACGACAGCGCAGAATGTAGACGGAGCTAAAATATTCCAACGGATTTTATCATTGACGTTTATAAATCAGTTGGTAACTCGAATCGAGCTCATTTAATTCTAAAGAGTCAAATTGAGATATTTTATTGTACTTGCTTTCCAACATATTAGTACGAGAGCCTATTTGTGCCATGTATATAAATATTTTAACAGATTATGAATCTTTAAAAAGCTCACTAATCTGCAATTATAGATTAATTATCTGCATTTACAGATAACTTATCTGTACTGACATATTAGTAGGCTGTCAATTAAAAGCCGGGAGCTGGAAGGGCTCCTCCAGATCCCTGGTTTAAGCCAGAAAATAGCTTATGCAGGGGTGGCCCCAGGATTTGCCCGACAGGGGGGCCAACATTTCAAGGCCCCGACAAAGGCCACGATATGTCCCGGTGGGAAGTGACTTGGCAAAATTTGAGGCTTTCCTTTTAATAAATACTTAAAAATCTGGAGTTTTTTTTTTGCAGAAAAAAAAATTAAAAGAAATTTGGCTTTTGTTAGTACCATAAAAAATTTTGGGTGTTCATTGAAGAATCTGTCCTTCATATGGGAAAAGTAAAAAACGTCATATAGGTCTCAACTGAAATTCTTTTGGAGTTACGCATTTAATCGTACTAGGCCTACGAAGTTTGTCCAGAAGTTTTTCGCTTTTTAGAACGGAGATATGAAAATTAAGAGCTAATTGTATTGGAGGAATTTTGGAATTTCATGAAAGAAAATTTGGTTCCTTGGTAAGATTAAAAAAATTGTTGTTTTTTTTTATTAGTTGACATGCCTTTCAAGAGCCAAATTAAGTAGTACGCCTGGTGATTGGCTTTGGTTATTTATTATACGATACGGAGTATCCATCAAAATTGGAAAATTTTGCCACTTTTAATAATCTGAAGCTTATATTGGAGAAAAAGTGTAATTTTAAGACAGTTTTGGGGGGTTTCATGGAAAAAATCTGACCTTCTTACAAGAAAAGTCAAGTAGGCGGTGATTTGTAGTTTTGCTGGGGTTACTGAATATCATCATGCAGATTCAGGCACTCGGACCATATTGGAAAATTCTCCCGAGGAGAAAGTTTGGTTTCGCTTATATTTGAAGTTTTGTATTTTTTATATTGTCATCGGCGTACAGGTGCGTTTCAGTTTGGGAGGGAAAGAATTGTTTTTTGTCCGAAAAAAAAAAGAATCCTGCCCGAAAGTCACTACTTTGAGCTTTCTTTCGCAATAAAATTTTCACTTCATAAAACTTCCCCAAAACGAAGAATAATTTTCAAGCATGCGTTGTTCTGTTAAGTAAGCTGTTCGACCAAAACACTATCTATGCGGAGCGCCACCATCTGTTGGCGCGGAGCGCATAGGAAATCGTTAAAAAAGCTAATCCCTAAGAAAGCAGGAATGGCATTTCCCAGACTTGAGCTAAATCAAGCAGCCGTTATTTTGAAGTTTCCTTTGAAATGAAAGTTTCACTTCAATAGGAAAAAAAACAACTTCTCAATGATCAGAAAAGTACCAAAACAAGGTACTGCTACAGTTTGATGTAATGGTCTTGTCTCTTTTTTATTTGGGGGGGGGGGGGGGGGAACTATGCAACGAGTTGAAAACATACACTTTTTTACTCTATTAAGAATCTTCTTTTCATTCAACTGCAAGGTCCACTAAATAGACGGTTTTTTTACGTCAATGCCCGAACTCCATACCATAAATGGTTTTGACTTGCAACGTATTTGAAAATGTGTCACATTACAAGGTGCCTTCAAATAAATTTTCAGTCAGACTTATGGGAAGACATTCTCACACTACCGGACTGTTAATCACTATGTGTAGCCAAAAACGATATTCATTAAAGTTGCGGGGTGCCATCCCCCCCCCCCCCCCCCGGAGCCACCCCTGAGCTTATGTCGATCAAATGTTTTGTAACTTTACCATTTCGTTTTTCTTAGTTTTGTTTTCTTGCATGGTATTTTATCTATAATTTCATTTCATCGACAATCTTGTTACATCACCACCAGATGAAGGGTGACTTGCAATATGGAAAGAAGAAACTACTACATTGGGTAACTCATACATGATAACTCGATGAGTTTATGCGTTCTTATACGGCCAGCCAGTATCTCGGTTTCTCTTTTTCATTCCACAAACTTCATTCAAAAGTCCCTATAGCTATACTGAAGCAGGAGGGATGAAGGGGATTGCCCTTCTAGCTTGCATCATTCGGTGTTAGGTTGTAACGGCAACATTCAGTGTCTGACATGGGATGTTTCTCTAAGAAACATCGGAAATAGCAATAACATTTTGATCAGTGTTGTTCGCCTTTCGAACGCCTGAACTGACTTTAACCAGAATGTTGGAAATGAGTTGGAGTGTGTTAAATCAAGTGACCTATATTAAAGTTGCATGATATGCGA